>JARCFY010000010.1:88359055-89609055 GCA_029233225.1 Lepidodactylus listeri
AAGGAAGACAGAAAGACAGACAGAAAGAAAGGAAGAAACAGGAAGGTAGGGAGGAGAGAGAGAAGGAAGGAAGGAAGGAAGACAGAAAGAGAAAGAAAGAAAGACAGAAAGACAAGGTGTTTCCCTCCCCCCCCCTTGCTTGGGCCCCAGTGGCTTAACGCCACTCGGGCCCAGCTCTTACCTCCCTACCTCCCCCCCCCCAGCCCAAGAATGGTGAGCGGGGGAAGGAGGGGGGTAGGTAGGGGGGAGAGAGAGAGAAGGAAGGAAGGAAGACAGAAAGGAAGGAAGGAAGAAACAGGAAGGTAGGGAGGGAGAGAGAGAGAGAAGGAAGGAAGACAGAAAGAAAGACAGACAGAAAGAAAGTACCAGGAAGGTAGGTAGGTAGGGGGGAGAGAGAGAGAGAGAGAAGGAAGGAAGGTAGGTGGGGGGAGAAAGAGACAGAAGGAAGGAAGGAAGGGAGGAAGGAAGGTAGGTAGGTAGGTGGGAGGGAGAGAAAAGGAAGGAAGACAGAAAGACAGACAGAAAGAAAGGAAGAAACAGGAAGGTAGGGAGGAGAGAGAGAAGGAAGGAAGGAAGGAAGACAGAAAGAGAAAGAAAGAAAGACAGAAAGACAAGGTGTTTCCCTCCCCCCCCCCTTGCTTGGGCCCCAGTGGCTTAACGCCACTCGGGCCCAGCTCTTACCTCCCTACCTCCCCCCCCCAGCCCAAGAATGGTGAGCGGGGGAGGGAGGGGGGTAGGTAGGGGGGAGAGAGAGAGAAGGAAGGAAGGAAGACAGAAAGGAAGGAAGGAAGAAACAGGAAGGTAGGGAGGGAGAGAAGGAAGGAAGACAGAAAGAAAGACAGACAGAAAGAAAGTACCAGGAAGGTAGGTAGGTAGGGGGGAGAGAGAGAGAGAGAGAAGGAAGGAAGGTAGGTGGGGGGAGAAAGAGACAGAAGGAAGGAAGGAAGGGAGGAAGGAAGGTAGGTAGGTAGGTGGGAGGGAGAGAAAAGGAAGGAAGACAGAAAGACAGACAGAAAGAAAGGAAGAAACAGGAAGGTAGGGAGGAGAGAGAGAAGGAAGGAAGGAAGGAAGACAGAAAGAGAAAGAAAGAAAGACAGAAAGACAAGGTGTTTCCCTCCCCCCCCCTTGCTTGGGCCCCAGTGGCTTAACGCCACTCGGGCCCAGCTCTTACCTCCCTACCTCCCCCCCCCAGCCCAAGAATGGTGAGCGGGGGAGGGAGGGGGGTAGGTAGGGGGGAGAGAGAGAGAAGGAAGGAAGGAAGACAGAAAGGAAGGAAGGAAGAAACAGGAAGGTAGGGAGGGAGAGAGAGAGAGAAGGAAGGAAGACAGAAAGAAAGACAGACAGAAAGAAAGTACCAGGAAGGTAGGTAGGTAGGGGGGAGAGAGAGAGAGAGAGAAGGAAGGAAGGTAGGTGGGGGGAGAAAGAGACAGAAGGAAGGAAGGAAGGGAGGAAGGAAGGTAGGTAGGTAGGTGGGAGGGAGAGAAAAGGAAGGAAGACAGAAAGACAGACAGAAAGAAAGGAAGAAACAGGAAGGTAGGGAGGAGAGAGAGAAGGAAGGAAGGAAGGAAGACAGAAAGAGAAAGAAAGAAAGACAGAAAGACAAGGTGTTTCCCTCCCCCCCCCCTTGCTTGGGCCCCAGTGGCTTAACGCCACTCAGGCCCAGCTCTTACCTCCCTACCTCCCCCCCCCAGCCCAAGAATGGTGAGGGGGGAAGGAATGGGGTGGGAAAGGTGAGCAGGGGAGGGAGGGGGCTTCTGAGGGGGGTGGGAGGAAGGGGGGCTTCTGAGGGGGGGTGGGAGGGGGGCTTCTGAGGGGGTGGGTGGGAGGGGGGCTGGGAGGGGAGCTTCTGAGGGGGGTGGGAGGGAGGGGGCTTCTGAGGGGGGGTGGGAGGGGGCTGGGAGGGGAGCTTCTGAGGGGGGTGGGAGGGAGGGGGCTTCTGAGGGGGGGTGGGAGGGGGCCTTCTGAGGTGGGGGGGCTTCTGAGGTGGGTGGGAGGGAGGGGGGGTGGGAGGGGAGCTTCTGAGGGGAGTGGGTGGGAGGGGGGCTTCTGAGGGGGGGTGGGAGGAGGGCTTTCTTCACTGGGAGGGAGGGCGAGGGAGGCGGGGGCTTGCTCCCGGCCCGCGGCGCTCGCCGCGGAGCCGGGATCTACACTGGGGGGGGAGGGCGAGGGAGGCGGGGGCTTGCTCCCAGGCCCGCGGTGCTTGCCGCGGCCCCGGGAGCTTGAGCGAATGGGGGGGATTCGCACCATAAGACGCAGGCACTTTCCCCCCCACTTTTTGGGGGAGAAAAAGTGCGTCTTATGGTGCGAAAAACACGGTATCTGTACCGAATTTAATACACTTACTTCCAATCTGGAATTGAATGTCACCTCTAAAATAGCCTATTTAGAGAATCACTGTAGAAATAAATTATTCAGTGGGGCTTACTCCCAGGAAAGTACTTTTAGGATAGCCTCCTTAATCTGGCTGTTTACCATGGATATTAATGTGGTGGCCATTCATTTGATCAGTGGGGCAAGATGACTAGGGAGCAAGGGAGATTGATCGCAGCTGTGGCATAATCAGGGACATCTAGGCACATTGTCTTAAACACTTTTTTTATTACAGAACTGGAAAACAGGTCACTATTGCAGAACAGTTTCTATCTTGTTCAGCTGTTTAGAGAGCAATCCTAAACAGGTCTATTTATAATCAAAATAAGGTTTCTTCAATAGGAATTACTCTCAGGAAAGTGTTGGTAGGAAGGGATGGCACTACCAGGGGTCATTGCGCAGAAAAAGAGGTGCAGGAGATCATTAGCATAACTCATTTGCATAACTCATTTGCATATGCCACACCCCCTAACATGCCGGAAGTGTGTCAGAAGGCAACACCCACCCCTCAGGCTCCACTCCACAGGTGAGTGAAACTGACCTGCTCTTCCTCCAGTCCCTTCCCCATCCAATACTTGGTGCAATAAAAATAAGCGTAAAGAACACACCCTCATTCTCTTCCTGCTCCCTTGAAACCACCAGGTTTTAAGTAGACTTGAGATACCCAGGACATGTGCACCACCCATCCTTTCCCCTTCCCCTCCCCACAACAAGACACCCTGTGAGGTAGGTGGGGCTGAGAGAGGTCTTTTGAGAACTGCTCGTGAGAGAACAGCTCTGAGAGAACTTGTGACTGGCCCAAGGTCACACCAGCAGCTGCATGTGGAGGAGTGGGGAATCAAAACCGGTTCTCCCAGATTAGAGTCCAACTCCTGACCACTACACCAAACTGATGGGGTGGAAGCTGCTGAAGGGTTGGTGAAATTTCTCCAGTACTTATGTGCCATGTGCCCAGATAAAAAATGGTACACTTAGAAAATTTATATGCCACCTTGAGCAAGTCTCTGGAAAAGCAGCACACAGTCATAAAAAGAACAATGATAAAATTATCAAGATTAAAACAAAACATTAAAAACAATAAAGACCCTAGCAGAGCTTTCCCCGGGGCGCTGCGCCTCTGCACTGCTCGGGGAAGCCGAGGAGGGGGCGGGGCTTGGTCATGTGCCCGCCCCCTGGGCTCCTCACTCCCGGAGCTGCACTCCTGTGCGCTCCCACTCCAACGGATCCCTGGGCACTACTAAAGTTTCTGAACAGATGTGGCAGAAGACAATATTTCAGCAGGAACAGGTCTTATTTTCCCTACAAGGGCATAGAAATGGTTTTTGTCACTTGCTCTTTCCTTTTTGCTTCCTCCTGATGCCTCCCCCCGCCCCCATCCTTCACCTTTCAAAGAAGCTGACTGAAGTATTCAGGCACACTTCATGAGAATGACTGATCTGCATCCTCATTCTACTTGGTTTCTAAAGGTGAAGCACTATAAACCAAGAATAGAGATTTCCCAATGATCCTACGGTCCGAACATCAGGTAGAGATAGGGTTGCCAGCCTCCAGGTGGGGCCTGGGGATCTCCTGCTTTTACAACTGATTTCCAGCTGACAGAGATCAGCTCCCCTGGAGAAAACGGCTGTTTTGAAGGGTGGCCTCTATGGCATTGTACCATACTGAGGCCCCTCCCCAAACCCCACCTTCTCCTGGCTCCACCCCCAAAGTTCCCAGGTATTTTCCAACCCGGACCTGGCAACCCTAGGTAGAGAAGAAAGCCTTTACTTTTATGACGTCGGGCTCGGCAATGGTATCCCATCAAAGTTACCGAGCCCAGATTTTACTTAGGCTTGGCGTTTTATACTCGGGGGTGGGGACACACAGAAAGGAAGGGACAGTATCATACAGCATCATATTCGTTTACCAATCATACGATGTAGCTCCGCCTTACTAACTACTCAAGTGTCAGGAATGTCTTTACCTAAACGTTGCCAATTGTCTGCTGTTCCCATGATTCTTTAGCCCATAGGGCTGCCAAGTCAGCCCGGGGGGCGGGGGATCCCCTGCTATAGGGGTTCCTGATCCGCTGGCTGGCATTCGGCCGGCGGGGGGAACCCCGCCCCCGAAGTCGTCCAGCGTGGACGACTTCCCCAGCATAGTGACGTCACCTGGAAGTGACGTCACCATGTTGGAGACGTTGCCAGGGCGACGCCCCCAACGTGGTGATGTCACTTCCAAGTGACGTCACCGGGCGCGCGCGCAAAGTGCGCGCACCAGGGAGGCTCCCGGGTGGCTCCCAGGCAAAGAAGGACTCCCCCCCGCTAGTAGGTGAGTTCGACTTGGCAGTCCTATTAGCCCAGCCTAAGAGCAATAATGCGGCACGCGAAACAATGGAAGGCTGTTAGCTAGATGCTGTTAGTGTTCCACTTAACAGCAAAGAATCTTGTTTCATTGACCTTGCATTTCAGAGCTTCTAACTTACTAAGCAATATGCAGAGTTCTATTCAGCATAATTATTAATTTTTCTTATTGCTTCATTTGGGAAAAATAACAATTAAGAAAAATGACATACACCCACCTTGCTAGCTTTCATACATAGAGCATCGCGCCCACCACACAAGAATTTATGGTCCCTGGCCCGTGAGATAACCGGCTGTCCTCAACCAGAGCCAGGGCTTTTTCTGCCCTGGCTCCAACCTGGTGGAACGCTCTGCCAAATAACATCTGTGCCCTGCCCTGTGGGTCCTGATGCCATTCCGGAGGGCCTGTAAGGCAGAGATGTTTGGCCGGGCATTTGGTTGAGGACAGCAACAGCGGCCCTCCCTAGGGTTGCCAAGTCTGGGTTGGAAAATATCTGGGGACTTTGGGGGTGGAGCCAGGAGAGGGTGGGGTTTGGAAGGGGAGGGGCCTCAGCATGGTACAATGCAATAGAGGCCACCCTTCAAAGCAGCCATTTTCTCCAGGGGAACTGATCTCTGTCAGCTGGAGATCAGTTGTAAAAGCAGGGGATCCCCAGGCCCCACCTGGAGGTTGGTAACCCCAGCCCTCCCACTCCCTGCCTCTCTGGGAGGCAGCGGGACAACTGGAATTTTTAGCCTCTGTTAGGTTTGTTGCTGCGTTTTTATTTTTGCTAACTGCTTTTAATTGCGTATTATATGAATTTATTCTAGGCTGCACACTGCCCTAAGCCTTGTGTTTACAGCGAAGGGCGCTTTAAAGTCCAGTTTAATAAATAATACAGCTGTGGCGCACAACAGCGCACAGGTTCTGCACAAACACAATCCGCCTTGCCAGAGGGGAGGGGACAGACTCAGGGCCGCGGGGCAAACGTGCTACAAAAGAAAAGAACCACCCATACCTCTAAGACTACATTTCCCATGCTCCCCTTGCAGGGTCGAACTCCCCCCCCCCCTTCCCTCCCAGTGGGTCGTCTTTCCTGGCGGAGATGCCTAGAAAGTGCTGCCCATCCAGTGGGAATCCCAGCTTTTCTTGCCGGCAGGTGTAGCCCCGGGTGATTCTCCCGGAGAGTGCAGCAGGAACTGTAGCTGAAACTTTTCGGAGTCCTGCGGAGGAGCGGGGTATGTCGCCCTGCCTTCCCATCGCATCTACCGGGGGAAGCAGAGACGGCAAATTCCAGCCCGGACTTGGAGGTGTGTGCGGGTAGCGGGAGGGGACGGGCGGAAGCGCTCGGAGGGTGGGACGGAATCCGTGCGCGCAAACTTGGCAGCATCGCCTGGACCAAGGGGCTGAATTCTAACATCTGCCTGGAGGGTCCTCTTTGTATTGACTCTGGGTAGGAGGTCAAGGACCTGGAACCGCCCTTTCGGCTTTTTAAATTAGTGATTTAAGTCCGCAGTCTCTTGGGGTTTCCCACAGGGCGCTTTCCCTTTCTTCAAACTCTCACTCACGCCCTTGTCAGGCTTTGAACTCGTGGAGGTGCGCACCTTTGCCCTTGCCTCGGGACCACTAGCCTCGCCTCCCTTTTCTCCTAGTCACGCTATTCTTACTGTTTGGGGACCGTTTGGGAGTACGTCTGTATGATAGCAACCCCTTTCTGTTCCAAGTATATTATTTTGCTGGATCACACTGATCAGTGTAGCATTCTCTGAAGGTCTGGCCACTCAGGTACCTACCCATGGGCCAGTTTGGTGTCGTGGTGAAGTGCGCGGACTCTAACCTGGGAGAACCGGGTTTGATTCCCCACTCCTCCACTTGCACCTGGCTGGATGACCTTGGGCAAGCCATAGCTCTGTACCAGCTGTTCCCTCAAGGACAGCTTGGGAAAGAGCTCTCTCAGCCCCACCGACCTCACAGGGTGCCTGTTGTGGGGAGGGGAAGGGAAAGGAGTTTGTAAGCCGCTCTGAGACTCCTTCAGGGAGTGAAGGGCAGGGTATAAATCCAGTCTCTTCTTCTCTTCTTCTCTTCTTCTCTACCTTCACACAGGATAGCAGATTCATTGTCAGAGACTATTAGTTATAACTCCAGATTTGTGGAACAATGTTAGACTACTTGACGCGCAATGACCCATTAAAAGATGTGGTGCAGTAAAGCAGTATTATAGTATATTCGCACATTTTTGAACTGTCACTATTATCAGATTAATTATTTCTGCAGTGCTATTCTTTCCTTTGTTCAATTCTTGGTAATTGTAAATTCGTACGTTTACCTGCAGGATGTATACTATATGTCTGTTGTATGCTGGCTAAGGTAAAATAAAAACGGTACGTAAAAAACGAAGAAGAGGAAGAAGAGATTGGATTTATACCGTGCCCTTCACTACCCAAGGGAGTCTCAGAGAGGCTTACGAACTCCTTTTCCCTTCCCTTCCCCACAACAGACCCTGTGAGGTATGTGGGGCTGAGAGAGCTCTGACAGAAACTGCTCTTTTTCAAGAACAGCTGTGCCAGAGCTATGGCTTGCCCAAGGTCATCCAGCAGGTGCAAGTGGAGGAGTGGGGAATCAAACCCAGTTCTCCCAGATTAGAGTCCGCACACTTAACCACTACACAAACAAACCTTCACACGGGATATGACTTAACCTCCCTCCCCCTTTTAAAAATATCTTTCTCTTTTTAAAAAAAGAAGAAAAAATGAACAAGGGAAAAAACTTAAAATCTAGCAACTAAAGTTAAAACAGGAGAAAAGATATACCTAAAGTATAGACAAAAATATAGCAACAGTAGTGGTGGACCTACACATAAGTTTCTGTAAATCGTTTCCAGATATCTACAAATAAGTACATATGCAGTTGTCTTCTGTATGCCATGCATTCAAATATTGATATCACTGTTACCATGTTTTAAAAGCTTCCCATTTCCTAATCCCCCCCCCCTACCGCCCCGGGCATTAGCAGTTCCTGTTGAGAAGGATTCCTTAACATTGATCTTAATAAATGTTTATTTGCCTCCGCAGTGAGTGAAGAAGTCAACTGTTTACTCTTTGGGATCAGTTTGATAACTACCTACATTATTTGACTTGCAGATATCCTAGGGCAGGGGTGGGCAAACTTGCTCAGCGTAAGAGCCACCTAGAACAGGGGTGGCCAAATTTGCTTAACATAAGAGCCGCATAGAATAAACATCAGCTGTTTGAGAGCCACAAGACATGAACAAATATGACCTGCTTTTATTGGAAAATAAGCAAATTTGCTTTTTATTATGATTAAATGAGACTGCCAAAAATAATAACAAAAGGGGTAAAAGCAGATATTGATAATGATATTAATTTGTCCAATGATATTTGTTTGCTAATGATATTTGGCTTCCCCAGCCACCCTGCCGGGAGCTGCACAATATATGTGAAAGAGCCGCATGCGGCTCCCGAGCCAGTTTGCCCACCCCTGTCCTAGGGCATATTTTATTTTTGTGGGTGATTTTAATGAACATACTGGCACTGCCCTAGAAGTCTTTCATTTTGTGTCGCTGGGAATATTGATGAAAGAAACACTGTTTTAACCGCCCTTATAGATCATCTAAGGATAACAAGATCAATTTATCTGGTAAACTAATGGCCACATTGATTATTTTAAATGGTCTTAAGGAAAGGGTAGACCACGAGAAGTTTATCTGATACTGATACCCATCTGTCAAGACCATAAAAAAACTTAGAGCAGTAAAATGGAGTTCTGAAAACTATACTTTGTGTAGAACCTTGATGTTCTCAGATAAATGTCGTGCTCTTAAGACAGAAATTACTCTAGGTTCTTGCGTGCATGATAGCTGCTGTAAGCTAGAGCAAATCTACTCCTACTTGTTGCCTGCATTCTCTGAACCGATGTATGGAGACAAGGCCCGGAAATTTACCCCCCAAAAAGCTGGTTTAATCTTGAGTGTGTCTTAAAAAAAAGTTGGCTACCAGGGACTTATATAATACAGGCATGCTAGCTCTTCAATTATACTACAAACTTTTCTTTTTTGGGAAAAATAGCTTAATAGACAAGTGTGACGGACTGCACTTTTTAAGAGGTTTAAAAGGGCTGTACATAAAACTACAGGACTGTGAAGGGCTAATACTTCACAGAGCGGAGAGCCTTGAATGACAGGCTGCTCCAGGCAATCGGATTGGTTAACATCAGTTGTAACTATGATTATCAGAGTATTTGGAACCTAGTTGAACTGCCAGAGTTGCAGCTGACCAGCTGAAATTAGTTTTCTGATTTCTCAGCTGAAGAATGGGAAGGCCCCCCCCCCCCCCCCCCGGTTCAGATTTAATTCCCCCAGTATCTCATGATGGAAGGATATATTGGCAGCTATATTCACTGAGATCAATGTGACAGGAGTTATGCCACTTGCTTGGAGACAAGCTATCATAATACCAGTTTATTAGAAGGGAGACAAAGCGGACCCGTCCAACTACAGGCCAGTCAGCCTTTCATCAGTGGCTGGGAAGCTTTACACTCTGTCCCTTTATTACCGACTCATGGACTGGTTGGAGACTAATAAAATCCTGGGGAAATGCCCGGATCGGACATGTTTTAGGAGAGCAGCTGCTACGGATATTCATTGTCTGACATTACTGTTCTTAATCAGTAAACATACAACCAAGAGTAGGGGGATCCTTCCTGCAGCCTTCATGGATTTGGAGGCGGCTGTTGATATCATACCCCATGCCCAGTTGTGGCGCAAGCTGCTGACAAGAGACTGTTGGCTTTGATTGAGATTCTGTATTCGAAGCCCGCTGCGCAAGTCCACTCTGGGTTAGACAGATACCTTTCCAACACAATTTCCCTACAGCAGAGAGTGTATCGGGGCTGTGTGCTGTCCCCTGTATTGTTTAATTTATATATCAGCAATATGATTTCTGCTCTCTCTGCCCAGGGCTGTTATTTTCCATCCATTGCTAACGTTAAAGTTTCTATCCTACTTTTTGCGGATGATACAGTTCTCCTATCAAGAACAACATCAGGTCTGTCTGCTCTGATAGAGGCTTTTGTCTCTTACTGTCTGAAAGAACACCTGATAGTTAACTATCAAAAATCCAAGACGATTGTGGGGTTTTTTTGGGGGGGGGTGTGGGGGTATCTTATGTATACGATAGATAGATTAGATAGACAGATAGATAGACAGACAGATAGATAGATAATTCATGGTAATGATATTGAGGTGGTCCCCTTTTTTAAATACTTAGGGGTTTGGTTTGACCAGAGATTAACTTGGTCAGTGCAAGTTGCTTACGTTAAAGGACTGACCACAGAGGCATCAAATATTACCTGCCATTTCTTTCTTTCATCTGGGGCTCAGTATATTCCAGCTGCCATCAAACTGTTTAATGCCATGGTGGCCGGACAAAGTTTATATGGGCCTGGTATCTGGATTGACAACATAGGAGAGTCCTTGGATTCAGGTCTTCTTAAATTCCTATGTTCCATCTGTGGAATTCTAAACTGTGTAGGAGGGGTAGACTTCTGAGCTGAATTGGGACCACCATCTCTTGAAGCTCAAGCTTGGTTGAAGGCTTTTCCACTTAAAATTATACACTCCGACATCCAAGAGGGCTACCTTGGCTTAGTCAGAGCGGATTCTTATGTTTCCCACTGGGGTAAACTTGTCAAGCAACGGCTACAGCTCTTCAGTGTTTCCTTGGACTCCCTTTTTTCAGTTACCAGACAGGAAGCCATAAGAACAATCAAGAAACATCTGGTTATGTATGATTGTAACAGTACAATCTGTAGAGCATGATGTTTTTGTTCTACTCAGTTTGTTGGTATTCTTCCAACTGGAGAGCATCTCGATTATTGCTCAGATTTGACTGGTCCTCTGTATAGGCGTGCCTTTATGTTGGCATGCCTTAATGCCCGACCAGCTAGAGTTTTGCAAGGGTATCTTAAGATACCATACTCTGATAGAGTATGTGACTGTGGTGTAGTAGTGTAGACACCCGGTATCATATGACCTTTGAATGTAATTACTTTTCTGAGCCTAGAAATCTTTTAATTCTTCTTTTGCTCCAAAATGTAGATCATATGGAGACATTACTTACTTTATTAGAAGATAATTGCAGAAATTACTAGTTTGGTGTAGTGGTTAAATGAGCGGATTCTAATCTGGGAGGACCAGGTTTGATTCCCCACTCCTCCACTTGCATCTGCTGGATGACCTTGGGCAAGCCGTAGTTCTGGCACAGCTGTCCTTGAAAAAAAGCAGTTTCTGTCAGAGCTCTCTCAGCCCCACCTACCTCACAGTGTGTCTGTTGTGGGAGGGGAAGGGAAAGGAGTTTGTAAGCCTCTCTGAGACTCCTTTGGGTAGTGAAGGGCAGGGTATAAATCCAATCTCCTCTTCTTCTCTTCTTCTTTTTTTATTAGAAGATAACAGCAGATATGTCGGCCACATGACCATGGAGAAGTCCTTGGACAATGCTGGCTCTTTGGCTTGGAAACGGAGATGAGCACCGCCCCCTAGAGTCAGATTTGACTGGCTTTCGAGCAAGGGAAACCTTGACCTTTAATAGCAGACTGATCACTCTTTTAGCTGCAAAGTTTTAAGCATCTGTGATAGATTTTCATAGCCATTCAAATGGGGTCTAGCTTTTTCTATAGTTTAGTAATCGGCTTAGAACTAATAAATTAAGAAACAGTATGAGGTAGATGGAATTTTGAAGTTCTCAATCCATTGATTTACCAGAGGTAGTAGGCTTTTAACTTTCAAGTGTTGTAATACGAGTCTTTTAGATGTAGTAAGGGCATAAAGAGTCCATTTTCATTGACCTTTGGTTAATCTCCAAGGTCATGACTTTGCTTTGTTATTTGCTCCTACCATCTGGTATTGAGAATTATACTGCCTCTGAATACGTTCCGGTTTGTGTGTTAATATGTAAGTATAATTAGTTTACAATGTGGTGCACACTTATGTATGAGATCTGGAGTGATTAATATCAGTGCGACTCTCTGACCGATTTTTCACAAGCAGCTGTGCCACCCTCTTCCGCTTGCCCCGGTTGCATTGGTCAATTTCACACTCTGCAGCAAGGTCACATTTTGACCCGCATCTCCCCCTGATTTCCTCTGTGTCTTCTCAATCCTTGTTTTTTGAGATCGAGAACACGCGGGGGAAATCAGAGGGAGATGCAGGTCAAAATACAGCCACGTAGTGAAGAGTGTGAAATTGATGAATGCATCCGGGGGAAACGGAAGAGTGAGTGCGGCACAGCTGCTTGTGGGAAATGGGTCTCTGTCTTAACCTTAAAGCCAGATGGTGGTTAAATATATTAAGTAGGAAAAGACTTAATATATTTGAAGAGGACAGAGCCCACCCACACAAAAGGATCCCAGATCTTCCCAAACAGTGCTTTTATGTCTTCATTTTTCATTATCATAGAGCTACTCCGTTTGCTACATCGACTTTTCTAAAGCAACCTTTTATTTTGAACCTGGGGCACTTGATTTTTAAGACGTTCCATTCATGTTCTACAGAAGCTTTCAAATAATGGCTCCGGTTGTGTTCTACTTTGAGAAAGAATAATGTTTTGGTCCAGTTTTTGATTCAGATTTTCTTCATTTCCTTGGAAGCTATATATTGTCCCCAGGTGGATCCCAGGGAAAAATTGTTTGTAAAAAGTTTGGCATTTGGACAACTACAGGAAGTGTCAGGGGTTTAATGATATATTGTGTGTGTGTCTTACGTGACGTGAAGTTGTTTCCGACGTACGGTGACCCTATGAATTAATGACCTCCAAAATGTCCTATCATGAACAGCCTTGCTCAGGTCTTGCAAACTGTGGCTGTGGCTTCCTTGACTGAGTCAATTCATCTCCTGGTGGGTCTTCTTCTTCTCCTGCTGCCTTCAGCTTTTCCTATTGTTATGGTCTTTCTCAGTGACTCCTGTCTTCTCATGATGATGTCAGCAAAGTACAATAGCCTCAGTTTGGTCATTTTAGCTTCTAGGGAGAATTCAGGCTTGCTTTGATGTAGAATTCACTTATTTGTACTTCTGGAGGTCCACAGGATCTGTAAAACCCTCCTCCAACACCACATTTCAAAGGAATCAGCTTTTTTCCTGTCAGCTTTCTTCAGTGCCCAACTTTCATACCCGCACATAGTACTACAGCTTGTTAAGATGTTATTATTTTTGTTAAAAATTTGAATAAAAAATACAGATGCCCCAAATACTTCCTTCCCCCCTTCCATCCCCAAGCCCATCCAGTAGAGGATGCAAGCAGACAAACACAGAAAAGGGGTAGTAGGGAAGTAGAACAGGCAGCCAGAGAGGAGGAAAAAAGCTGAGTATAGAAGAAGAAACTAAGGGCCTTGAGAGGCAGTTGTCAGTTAGCACTGCCATAAGTCTTGTTGACTGTCGTCATCTATAAGGTTGCTGAATGTATCTTATGTATCAATGCCTACTGTTTTACCATCTATTTTGATGGCCAATTAACCTTGCTTTTGTTATAATCTTATTTCGACTCCTCTAGGTCTTGCCCGGGAGCTAGCATCGGTGAACGGACTCACACCTTTGGAATGCGAGTCTTGCTTGCCTGCTTCGCTTTGCGCATGCTTATTGCTCATTAGTTTTTCCTACTCTCTTATCTCTAGCTTGCGTTTCCCCAGCTAACGGCCTTGAGTAGAAAAGCCTCCTGTTATGTGTTATAAGACTCACAGGTGTTATGTATTCTTTTTCTTAGTTTTCCTTGGGAAAGTTTGATCTAAAAAATCTCAACAGTGTTTTTCCCCAAGAACCTAGTTTGCCGTGCTTTCCTTGGGAACAGTGGGCCAGTATATTTGGGCACCAATATTTCTTCCAGTTGATTGGTGGATGGGAAGGGGGCCATATTTCATATCAAGTATAATTGTAGTTGTATTTCTATGCTTGGGCATTAGTAACAGAACAAGGGTTTGACCAACAAGATCTTTTCTGCAAATAAAGGACTTCCTGTTTAAGGAGGCCTGTTGTGGACTATATCTGTTGGCACAATCTCACAGAAGTATGGTGTGGCGCCTAGCATGTTGGACAAGGCTATGGAGATGAGTTCAGATGCCCACGTGTCCTTGGGCCAGTCATTATCTTTCAGTTAACCTGCTTCCCAGAATTCTTGTGAGAGTTAAATGAAGGAGGGGGAAAACCATGTACATTACTCTAAGTTCCTTGGAGGAAGGGCAGGATTAAAGCAACAGAAATAGAAGGAAAATGCAGAGAGAAGCAAATGGGGAGTACAGCTGTGGAAGAACCCAGGTAGTATATGAGCTTGTTTCTGTTCATCGTGTACCTGTCTGTATTTCATAAGAGTCTCTCAATTTTTGCAAATGAACTTGTAATTCCATTGTCTTCCCAGAGACCAGATATTCTTCTGTGAATCTGAGCTATAGGCTTACACTGTTGGTTCTTCCATATTGCAGACATGGATACCATGGACTCAGTGGCAGGCACACTGGTAAATGAACAATGTGACTCCCGGAAAAATGGCATTTCAGGTGAGTAAGAGAGAAGAGAATATTATTGGCAAGCCTGATTCTTCACAAGCACTGCCTGCAAGGGCAGGCTCATCAGCACCCTATTTTGGGGACAAGTTCCTTTGGTCTGTTTTCTGTGTGAACTTTTTTCATTTCCCCCCCTCTGTCCTTTTCATATGGTGCCCACAGACTCATGGGTCCTCAGTGTGAAGTGTTTTGTTTATTTTTTTTAAATTAAGCAAGACTAGTCAATCCATCCAGTCAGGATTGTCACTCTGAGTGGTAGTAGCTTTTCAAGGTTTCGGGTCGTTGTTCCCAGCCCTGCCGCCTGAGGCCTTTTTTAACTGGAGGTGCCGGGAATTGAACCTGAGATTTTTTAAATATATAAAACAGCTGTTCTACTTCAGTGTAGACCACTTCTTCACTCGGTTGGCCATGGTCTGACTTGTGCTGTGCTGATAGTCTTCTCAGACACGTCTGGCTCCATGTATCCCTTTCTGTCACAGTGAGAGAGGTTGCCCTGAACTTTGTGTACAGATTACAGTTCACACCAATCAAACTGTACCATGCTCCTTGATTTGTTGTAGGGGTTGCAGGAAGAAGGGCTTATTCCTCCATGTATGATGGGAGTGTGAAACAATAATTGGCTTAGAAATTGGGGAGATAATAAATCAAGTGATTACTCTGGATCCAAGTGCTGCACTTCTTAGTAATTACAGACAGTCAAATCATGTTGCATCAAGATGTTGTCAACTTGTTATGTTCTGCTGGCGGCGATGGAGAATGGAGATTTCACAGCACTGGAAAGCCACTGATCTCCCAGATAGAAATTATTGGCAGAAAAGGGATTAGAGTATCAAATTAATGAAAAGACGTTACCTGCCAAATTATACTAATTAAGCCAGAGGCATTTATTAGTAAGTGGCATTCCTTTATTTGTATGCAAACAGTTTCCCAGCAAATTCAAGACTTCCCATTTCTCAAAAGTCCTTCTGGAATATTGTTATTGTTGTTGTTGTTGAATACATTTTTATATGCATACTGTAAAGGTTAAATATTATCAATATTATTGGTTTCCATATGTCTCTTCTGAACCTAAGGAGACCAGTAGCAATGAACTAAAAACAAGTTTCAGTTGCTTTTATGGATGCTGCTATTTTGACAAATAAGCCCAGCTTCCTATAAGTCTTCCATTTTTAATACTGTACTTCTCTTATAACTTTCAATTTAAAAATAAGCAGTATCTGGTGGGCTTCTAAAGGAAATGGGTGCTAAACTAGATGGACATTCGGAGTGGTCTTGTAAAGTGCTACATACAGGCCTGTAGCCAGTATTTTGTGGCCTGTGGGGCAATTTTTTCCCTGATGAGGCTGAAGTTCTCAGTGCAGAAAGAAAAGCCATTTAGCCAATAGAAAGCTGTTACTAGGATAGATTTCTAAATTGCAAGCTGTCAACCACTTTAGATGACAGTTCTCAACTGCTGCAAGTTAATCACTTCTGCCAGCCTAAGCAACAGTTCTGATAACAAGCCGGCAGGTGGGAGCGATAGTCAAGAAAGCTAACACTTAAGCAGAAAAACTCTCATAAAGGAGACCAGTATTTTGACACAGAGTTAGAAGGGATCCTAGAGGTCACCTACTCCAACCCCCTTGCTTAGTGTGGGAATTAGTCAACTACAGCACCCCACTCTGCTTAAAGGAGCGCACCCCTTTAAAAAATGTTTTTAAATGATTGAAAAAAAAAACATTTACAGGAGAAATTCTTTAAGAAAGGGGGCAAGCCCCAAAAGCCCCACCATAGCTACGGGCCTAGCTATGCATGTTCTTACAGCAGATCAGTGTATTGTTTGATTGTTGGGTGGTGCAGCATACCCTTGGCTTATATTTTCTGGGTGAGTACTCTCTGCAAGTGATATGTTGTGTAAGTGCAATGCAGAGAATCTCTGTTCCTGTCAACATCATCCTTAAAGTATTCTGTCCTCTGTTGTGCCCAGTGTTCCCTCTGAGCTGAGTTAGTGTGAGCTAGCTCACAGTTTTTTAGCCTCCAGCTCACACATTTCTGCCTTAGCTCAGGAAGGATGGCTCCAGATCAAACTAATTTATACAGCAGCCAAAACTGCTCGCTCACAACTCTTATACCAGCAGCTCACAAAGTAGAACTTTTGCTCACAAGACTCCACAGCTTAGAGGGAACATTGGTTGTGCCCCCTCTCCACATGTCTAGTTGCTGAAAGTATTGTATGGTGCAGTGGCACTCTTGTAAATTCCGTCCTTGCTGCATCATCGTGGGCTGCACAAATGCAGCACTGTGACTCGTTACATTGCTTTGGTCAGGACTTTTTTCTGTAGAAAAAGCCCAGCAGGGACTCATTAGCATAATAGGCCACACCCAACAGCAGAAACTCATTAGCATATTAGGCCACACCCCTGACAGCAGAGCTCATTAGCCTATTGGGGGGGCTGGGAAAGCACAGGGCAGCATGGAAGCTTGCCTCTTTCCCTCCCTGAGCTTCTCCAGCCCACTTCAGCATGGCCTTTCTCCACTATTGTGGAGAGACTCAGGGAAGTGCAGGGGGGGGGGCATGGTTAAATGCCTTTCTCACCCTCCCCCAGATCGGGGAAGGGAAAGAAAGGCATTTCCAACATGCCTGGGTTCCCTGGCTGCCCTTTTCCAGCTGCGACATGTCAGCTAGAGAAGGGAAGGCAGAGAGAGGCTTTTCCTTGTCAATTTCACTCTCAGCTGACTGGGGGGTGGGGGAGTGAAATTGACAAGGGAATCCTGATAGGCTCCCCAGAGGGAAAGAAGTCATTTTAACATGCCATCCTTTCCCTCTTGTGTGTAACGTGGGGAGGGCAGCCTGCTCTGTAGCCACGCATGCCAGAGGTTTTGGTTGTAGGCGTGGCCAACACAGGAGCCAGCCGGAACTCCATTCCTGTGCGTTCCTGCTCTAAAGCAGCCCTGGCTTCGGTGAAACATCCTTGAGGCTGATTTTCCGCTCTTTGCCTTGTGCAACAGACATAGGGCTGGCCTCTTTGGCTCCGTTTCACACAGCTGAAATTCTAATCGAGACGTAGCCTTGAGACTGTGGCATAAATTCCTGACTGAAACATGCAAATCTTTGAACCTGCATGTTTGCGGGGAGGGGGGCAATCTTGCATGTTTCTTAATGTTGTGGTGTGCTTAAATCATTGCTTCGTTCTTAATTCCTTTTACTGTTTGTTTGCACTCTTCTCAGAAGCCGTTTAGGAGCATCTGTGTGGAGTGGCCAGCCCTTCTCTTTCACTGTCGGGTTTCTTGCATCCATAAATAAGTTCAAGCCCACTGAACGGGGTAGACAAAGGAATCAAAGCTGGATTTGTAGCAGACCACTCCCATTTTTGTAATCATTCCCTACACGTGGTCCATAATAATGTTTTGGGGGGCTTCCAGTGTTGTGGCCACTTTGCACCTTTCTAATCTTTGTTTCTCCCTCCCCCCCCCCCCTCTCAATTTCCAGGTTCGCTTACAAAGCGCCTTTGGAAGGCTTTGCATCTCTCTTCCCCTGTGACTCTGTCCCAGTACTGTACAGGTAGGTGAGGGCAGGTGAGACGTTATTTATTTATTTATTTATTTATTTATTTCGATTTATATCCCGCCTAGCCAGCGAGCTGGCTCTAGGCGGCTAACAACATAATTATAAATATACAAAGTTAAAACACATAAAATTCCATTAAATCACATTAAAATACAGCTAAGCGATCAGATCACAGATGGCAGCAGATACTAGACCAACATCAGATACCAGTAGCCTACTTTCATTCCCGCTAGGAGGCTCCCACCCCACCCCAGGTGTTCTAGCGGTGATTCACCCCGCCGCCTACTAAGGGCCATTCCCTCCGGTGGCGGCCCCAAAAGCCTGGCGGAAGAGCTCCGCTTTGCAGGCCCTGCGGAACTGCAAAAGATCCCGCAGGGCCCTGATGTTCTCCGGGAGCTCATTCCACCAGTAGGGGGCCGCCACCGAGAAGGCCCTGCTCCTGGTAGTTGTCAACCTGGCCTCCCTCAGGCCCGGAAGGGTCAGGCGATTTTGAGTGCCTGACCGCAGCGCTCTCTGGGGTGTATACGGGGAAAGGCGGTCCCTTAGGTAGGCAGGCCCCAGGCCATATAGGGCTTTAAAAGTTAAAACAAGCACCTTGAACCGGGTCCGGTACGCTATAGGCAGCCAGTGCAGCACCCTCAACACAGGCCGGACGTGGTCCCTCACTGAGAGGCCCATCAACAGCCTGGCTGCAGCATTCTGCACTAGCTGCAGCCTCCGGAGCTGGGTCAAGGGCAGCCCCATGTAGAGAGCGTGCATACCTGCTTTTGTATCCAGCCTCTGAATATAATGAGACTGAATCCAGATTGTGTGGAAGTCAGTCTTGAATGACACCATGTTTTCCAAATATGACATACAAGGCTTGTTCAGGAACTTTGAACTGACAGCTCCTTGAAGATCTTCCTTTCCTTCAAGAAGCAATAACTACATTTTGCAAGCAGTAGTAAATCTACTTATCTCTCCTTATCTGGACCCATGCAGTGTATAGATTGGTCTATCTGCTGGCTATCTGGGTGAGAGATAGGACATATGCTCCAACCAGAAGCTCTGTGAGACTGATATTTGTCGAAGACTTCTTAAAGGCTCCTTATGGGTGTCAGGTTGGTACAAGGCAAAACCACAAAGTGCTAAGGTGGGACTCCTCACTACCCCAGGGTAATGCTACCACCAGTCCCCTTAACTACTCTGTTAGTCAGAGACCAAGGGACTAAGCCTCGAGCACTCCCGGGTCTAAGATCAAGAAGTCAGCCCTGCAAGGTGGGACACTTACAATTTGAATTGCAGAAAACAGTCATTCTGGCAGCTGTAGCCAATCTGGGCTAAAGTACTGGATTCAGATTGAAGCACCAAACCCAAGAACACCACAAGATACAATTAAAGCGATTTATTAAAAGAATTTATGAAAAGAAGGGATATACAGTATAAGAGCAGTGAGGGTAAAATAATAAAGCTAAATATTTAAGCTATGTTCATTTATAGGCATTGGCTCTAAATCCAGATGTTGCCTGACAAGACTGAGTCCCAACAGAGTTTCAGAGTCCAAAATGGGTGCTGCAACCAACACGGCCCATCAAGAAGTGTCCCAAAGTTAGATGTCATCCAGAATGAAAGGTCTTTCCTTTAAGCCCAGTGACTTACATTGGCATGATTCTAGTTGACCAATCAAATGTATGGCCAGTGAAGTATCCTGACCAGTCAGGTTTGTTGCTACCCAGGTGACCCGACCAATCCGGTGAGTTGCCTTAATGAGACCATGTACTCTGCGGTTGTGTAGGGCCCAATTAAGCAAGCACCTCCTCCCACCCATTGGTCCTTGCACTAACAAGAGGGAATGCATAGGCCAAACTCCCTTCTGGATTCTTCGGCCTTGGAACTATTAGACCTAGTGGTCTGCCCACCACCCATGTCGCCTCCCATCTCCCTAATCTCACTCTTTGAAACTACAGGTAGCTTGACCTTGGATTCTCAGAGAGAGAGAGGCTTTTTTGGTTTGTTAGGCCCAAGCCTGAACCAATGTTTCTGAACTGACAAGAGACTACGAGCCAAAATAGTCTCTTGACAAGATTGACCCTCTGCCCATTCCTCTTTCTTTAGATTTGTATGTCTTACTGTAATGTGTTATCTTCAGTTGAGCAACTGAGTGCCAGCTCCAGCTCCTTCCCTGACCCTCTCCACCCTTCTCCAAGGGAGAGTGGCTGGCAGACTGGGTTTGAAAGGTAGTTAATGTTTCCCTAAAAGAGGGGATGATTGTCCCACTCTTAAGACAGGCTGTGGTGTAGCCGCTGCTAAAGCAGTCTACCCTTGACCCAGGAGATCTCAATAAGTATTGACCAGTCGTAAGTCTTTTGTTCTTGAGCAAGGTGATTGGAGGGGGGTGTGTGTGGACAACTGCAAACTGTCCTGGATGAGGCACATTGTTTAGACCCCTTCATGTCTGGGTTTAGGTCTGGTTACGGGACTGAAACAGACTTGGTCAGCCTGGTGGATGTCAGGCACTGGGAGCTGGACGGGGGAACTGTGGCTGTTGATTCTCCCGGACCTCTCAGTGGCTTTTGATACCATCCATCATAGTATCCTTCTGGACCACCTATCTGAACCGGGATTGGGAGGCACCATTCTGTGGTGGTTCCAGTCCCACCTGGAGGGTAGTTTCCAGAAGGGGGTGCTGGGGGATGGCGTTTCAGCCCTTTGGCCTGTGAGGTCCCACAAGGTTCCATCTTGTCTCCTGTTCTCTTTAATGTGTTCATGGAATCACTGGGTGAGATCATCCAAAGATTTGGGCTGAATTGTCACCAATATGCAGACGACCCTCAGCTCTCTCTCACACTTCCAGCTGATCCCAGGGAGGCTGTAGAAACCCTGAACCAGTGCCTGGAGGCAGTTTTGGAGTGGGTGCAGGCTAATAAATTGAAGCTTAATCCTGACAAGATGGAAATACAGCTGGTGTAGGGAAGGTGTGACCTGGGATGTCAGTTGCCACTTGTTCTGAATGGGGTTGCACTCCCCTGGCAGAAACAAGTCCATAGACTGGCGGCGGGGGGGGGGGTGCTCTTGGACCCAAGCCTACTGCTGGATAAGGAGGTGACAGCTGTGGCCAAGAGTGCCTTTTCCCACCTTTGACTGGTTAGCCAGCTACAGCCTTTTCTGGGCAAAAGAGATCTGGCCACTGTGGGGCTTTGCGCCCTGGCCGCATCTATATTAGTCTACTGCAACGCGTTGTTTGTGGGGCTTTCTCTTGGAAAGTGTTTGGAAAATTCCATTGATACAGAATGCTCTAGCCAGGATGTTGACTGGAGCGGGTAGTAGGGACCGTATCATTGGTTTCCAGTTTGTTTCTGGGCACAATTCAAGGTACAGGTCTTGAATTTCAAAGCCATATATGTTTTGGGGCCAACATTCCTGAAGGACCGGGTACTCCCTCATGAACCCGTCCAACTGTTAATGATTGTCTTCGCAGGCCCCGCTTCAAATGCCCCGGCTTCTGAAATTAGGTGGGTGGCAACCCTGGAGAAGGCCTCCTCAGTCGCGCCACCAAAGCTCTGGAACTTTCTCTCCCCAGGGAGGTCCATCTGTCCCCTTCTGTAGCCATCTTGTATGTCTTATATGTATTTTAACTGTTTTGTATTATTTTAACTCTGTTTTTAAATTCTTTTTAAACATTGTGCAATTGTACGTGTTTGGGAATGGGGTCAATCTTAATGATTCTGTGATGTAATTTTATCATGTATAATTTAAATTGTTAGCTGCCTTGGAGTGCCTCGTTGTGAGATTGTGCCAATAGATGTAATCCACAACAGGTCTCCTTAAACAGAAAGTCCTTTATTTGCAGAAAAGATCTTGTTGGTCAAATACACTTCTTCTGTTAGTAATACCCAAGCATAGGAATACAATTACAATTATACTTGATATGAAAGATGCCCCCCCTTGACACCCACCAATCATTTGGGAGAATGATTGGCGCCCAAATATACTGGCCCACGGTTCCCAAGGAAAACGCGGTAAATTAAGTTTTCAGGAAAAGACACTGTTCGGATTTGTGGGGCGGATGTTCCCAAGGAAAAATCAGCAAAAGAACCCATAACACCTGTGAATAATATAACACATAACGGGAGGCTTTCAGCTCAAGGCCGTGAGCTAGAGAAAGGCGAACGAGAGATAAGAGATGAGAAAAAGCTAGTGAGCAATAGGCATGCGCAAAGCAAGCATTCCGGAGGTGGGGGGGTCAGTCCACCGATGCTATCTCCCATCCGGGATCTAGAGGAGTCAAAGTAGGATTCAAAACCAAGGCAAGGTTAAATAGACTATCAGGATAGACGAGAAAACCTTAGGCATTGATACATGATACGAACTCAGCAAAATTATTGATAATACCAGGCAACAGAAACTTATGGCAGTGCTAACTGACACTCGTAAGTAGGGTTGCCAAGTCCATTCTACTCACCGGCGGGGGGGAGTCCTCCTTTGCTCAGGAGTTCCGTGCCCGGTGATGTCACCTGGAAGTGACGTCACCACATTGGGGGCGTTGCCAGGGCGACACTCTGGCAATCGCCCCAAAACTCTATGGTACCATAGAGTTTTGGGGCGATTGCCAGAGCGTCGCCCTGGCAATGCCCCCAACGTGGTGACATCACTTACGGGTGACGTCATTACGTTGGGGAAGTCGTCCTGGCTGGACGACTTCAGGGGTGAAGTTTCCCCCGCTGGCCGAATGCTGGCCGGCGGATCGGGAACCCCTGTAGCGGGGGATCCCCCGCCCCCCGGGCTGACTTGGCAGCCCTACTCGTAAGGGCAAAAATGTAGGATATAAATTTTGTAAATACAAAAACAAACAAACAGTGTCGCATTTGCCATATCTGGAAGCCATGGGCACTTTTTCATAGCAGTGGCAGTGGCCTATTTGTGTACCGGCATGCTTTTCTTTTTGTAACATGCCTGCTGCTATTTCTCTCAGGTGGGTTGGTTTAGCTACCTGCCCGGTGAAGTAAGAAAACTTGGAGAGGTCCTCAATTCAAGTCTCACCCCTGCCACAAAATTCACAAGATGGCCTTATGCAAACCACGGTCTCACTCAGCCGTAGTCACACCCATCTGCAATTTGAGGACAATAATAATGGCCTGCTTTAGCCCGACATGCTTTTGCAGCTGCGCTGATCTGTTGGATCTGGATGTGAGCAGTATTGATTTTCTGCGTGCATCTTTAAATGCTTACATATTAGGGAGCTCCTCAGTCATTTTAATTTTGCTTTTGCCCGGACAGAACATTAATAGCCTATTCTCTGATCATACGATTTGCTATAAATAAAGGGGAAGCGCAGAATCAGATACGACTGCTGTGTTAAGTGCGCTGACCACAGCTGGTTTCAGATCCCTCTGCGTTCGGGTGAAGGGTACTATTTACAGCTAGGCACATGTGAGCTTGTGGCAAAACACAATGTAAAAGGAGAGGTAATAGCTCTGGACTGGCGGTTTATTTTTATTAGGAAGAGTTCATTATCTTTCAGACTACAATATATATCAGTGACAGGGAGAGTCATTAAAACCCTTTCCTCAGGGCTCATTTCATAGCAGGAGCTCCTCTGCATATTAGGCCACACACACCCTGATGTAGCCAATCCTCCAAGAGCTTACAGTAGCCCCTGTAAGAAGAGCTCTGAAAGCTCTTGGAGGATTGGCTACATTCGGGGGGTGTGGCCTAATATGCAGAGGAGCTCCCGCTACGAAACGAGCCCTGCCTTTCCTGACCGATTTGTTCTACTCTTGCAGGTTCTTGCCCGAATTTGACGATGAATAGGAATGAAGCACTAGAGCAAAAGACCGGAAGAGCAGCTTCCGCTGGGTCCCAATCAGCCATGAAGACTCATCGCGCGCTGTGTTTGTCCCTCTCATCAGACGGTGCCAGGCAGTTCAGCAGCCTGGTGTCTCAGCAGGATCTTGACGCTCAGGTGAGTGATAGCTGAGGTGCACATGCGATCAACCGCTGCCACAGGGACAGTATTCTTTTTTTTTTTTTAATTTATTAATAAGTATAATGGGGGCTTTTTTGTAAAAAAAAAAGCCCAGCAGGAACTCATTAGCATAACAGGCCACATCCAACAGCAGAAACTCATTAGCATATTAGGCCACACCCCTGACAGCGCAACTCATTAGCCTATTAGGCGGGGGGCTGGGAAAGCACAGGGCAGGCATGGAGAGGGAAAGAAAAGCGTTTCCAACGTGCCTGGGTGCCCTGCCTGCTCTTTTCCGGCTGCAGACATGTCAGCTAGAGAAAGGAAGGCAGAGAGAGGCTTTTCGTTGTCAATTTCACTCTCAGCTGACTGGCCGGGAGTGAAATGGACAAGGAAATCCCCAGGGGCTCCCCAGAGGGAAAGAGGGCATTTTAACATGCCGCCTTTCCCTCTTGTGTGTAACGTGGGGAGGGCAGTGTGCTCTGTAGCCACGCATGCCAGAGGTTTGGGTTGTAGGCGTGGCCAACTCAGGAGCCAGCCGGAACTCCGTTCCTGTGTGTTCCCACCCCAAAATATGATTAAGTGCAACTACATATAGAACCATACATAACAATCAACTGCATTGGAAAGTTGTCACGGAGGGAAGTTACAAACGAGTATAAACCACAAAAGCTTAATGAAGTTGAATAAATATAAATTTATATAGAACCATATTCAACAATCAACTGTATTAAAAAGTTGTTACAGAGAGAGGTTACTAACATATACAAAACAGCAAAGTTCTAACCAAGTTGGACTGATCAATATATAGCATTTATAGCTTCTAATATAGATTCAGATTTCTTTTGTGATGCAAAGTATTCTAAAACTGAGAACCACGCTTCAACAAATTTTGAGGAATAAGGTTCCATTTTGCTTTGTATCAGGGAGTCTGATAACTTACCCATGATTCACTGCCCCAGGAAGTGGTGGCGGCTACAAGCGTGGATGGCTTCAAGAGGGAATTAGATAAACATATGGAGCAGAGGTCCATCAGCGGCTATTAGCCACAAAGTATAGATAGGAACTCTCAGTCTGGGGCAAGTGATGCTCTGTATTCTTGGTGCTTGACAGGGGGGCAACAGTGGGAGGGCTTCCTGCCCCCACTGCTGGACCTCCTGAGGGCACCTGGTGTTTTTGGCCACTGTCTGACAGAGTGTTGGACTGGAGAGGCCACTGGCCTGATACAACATTGGCTTCTCTTATGTTCTTATTATACAGTATTCCTTAATTTTTAATAGCCAGTCAGAGATTGTCACAGGGACAATATTGACTGGGGCTGAAAATGCGCGAGAGTGATCATAGGCCGTATTGGCTGTCAGCCACCAGGCCAGTTTGTGGACTCAGTGGGGCATCAGAGTCTAAACTTTATGTTATTTATGTTATCTATAGCCTGCTTTTCTCACTGGGACTCAGCATGGGTTGCCCAGAGTCAGTCAATAAAATCAGCAGAATGGGACGCTCACTAAACAAATATGATTTGGGTCATAGAACTAACCAGAAATATAAAAACAGAACTGAAGCAAAGCAAATCGTTAGCATTAAACATTAAATGAAGCACAATTACACAGTAGGATCCAGCTTACAGCAAACTATACCCCAGGGGTGTCAAACATGCGGCCTGGGGGCCGGATCAGGCCCCCAGAGGGCTTCTATCAGGCCCACAAGGGACTGGCTGTCTCCTGCTTCTTCCTCCGGTTCTGTTGCTGCTGTTGTGTCATAGCTTGCTTTCCCAGACTCTCTCAATCGCTCAGGAGAGATAGATAGGCAAGCTTCTGCTCCCTGCACTGGGCTGAGGCTCCTCCCCCTCCCGGGAGAGCCAGTTTGGTATAGTGGTTCAGTGTGCGGACTCTAATCTGGGAGAACCGGGTTTGATTCCCCATTCCTCCACTTGTACCTGCTGGATGACCTTGGGCAAGCCATAGTTCTGGCACAGCTGTTCTCTCAAGGACAGTTGTCTCAGAGCTCTCTCAGCCCCACCCACCTCACAGGGTGTCTGTTGTGGGGAGGGAAAGGGAAATCAGTTTGTAAGTCACTCTGAGACTACAAGTGAAAAGCGGGGTATAAATCTAATCTCTTCTTCGTCTTCAGATTGCTACATCACAGACATTTTTGATGCAATAATTCAGAGCAAGAAGTTATCAGAGACTGTTGAATAAACAAAATATTGCAAGAATGCTAATGTTTACAGCATGTTTTTATTTTAAGTTAAAAAAAGCTTTGTGTTTGTGTCCTCTATCAAATTTATATCTCTGCTACCTGGCATTACATTTTATGACACACATGGCCCAGCCCAACAAAATCCAATTTATGTCAAATCCAGCCCTCCACAAAAATGAGTTCGACATCCCTGCTATACACAGTAGTATTGACCACAATACCTAATAATTTATTCAAGTAATTCTGTCAGTCATTTTGTGCAGTGCTACCCTATTGCCTGTGTAGAAAAGCCCTCTTGAATAATTCAGTTTTGCATAGTTTGCGGAAAGCCAGGAGAGTGGGAGTCTTTCTGACCTCCTCAGGTAAGCCATTCCACAAGGTGGGGACCACAGCAGAGAATAGGGCTGCCAAGTCCGCCTGGGGGGCGGGGGATCCCCTGCTACAGGGGTCCCCAATCCGCCGGCCCAGATTCAGCCGGCGGGGGGAACCCCACCCCCGAAGTCATCCAGTCAGGATGACTGCCCCAGTCACGCTGGGGACGTTGCCGGGCGACGCTCTAGCAATCGCCTCAAAAACTCTATGGTACCATAGAGTTTTTGGGTGATTGCCAGAGTGTCGCCTTGGCAATGGGCCCAACGTGATAATGTCACTTCTGGTGACATCATCGCAGCGTGACATCATCGCGGCGCGCATGGGGGAGCTCCCAGACAGAAGAGGACTCCCCCCCGCCGGCACACGGTGAGTACTTGGCAACCCTGGTGGACAAGGCACAGGTGCGGGCGGCTGTTGATTTTGCTGGTTGGCATCTCCAGAAGTCCCTGCTCAGATGACTGAAGGTGAAGTTATGGAGCATTGGGGCAGGGGGAGACGGTCTCGCAGAGATGAAGGCCCAAGGCCATGAAAGGCTTTGTAAGTGACAGCCTGCTGTGTCCATTCTTTTCACAGATGAAGCAGGCCCGCAGTGGTCAAGCAGCCAGCAGCACAGGATCCCTGGAAAGGGCATCCTTGTTCTGCTCCTCTGAACCTACTTCCTCATCCAAACCCATCGTGTCCACGCCAGTGGGATCTCCAGCCAAGCCCAAGTCTTTCTTCCGATTCTCCTTGTTTCCTCCCTTGCTGAGGACTAATGGCTTTGAGCTGGATTCCAGCCCCCTTTCCATTTGTGGCTCCAAGAAGCGCCTCCCTACGTGTCTCAGATCTGGAGCAACCAGCCACCTAAAGCCAGAGGAACTGAACTTCTCAGAACCGGTTATCGCCAGGGTAATGGACTGCATCTATGTGGGAAACCTCCGCGCGGCTTACAGTGGGCAGGTACTGTGCGCAAACAACATTGACAGCGTAATTGACATGAGCAGTCTGCCCAGGGACTGCAGCCCCGCTTTCATCCCCTGTACCTGCAGCCGAGGGCCCCAACATAGCTGGTCCCGTCTCAAGGTGCATTTCCAGGGGTACTCGGAGGAGGGATGTGCTTCTCTGCAACAGCCCTGCTTCTGGGACATCAACGAGTGCCTCGAAGCCTCACTGGAGAAAAGGAAGCGGGTTCTGATCCACTGCAGGGATGGCTACTCCCTGGCCCCTACCTGCGTCATTCAGTACCTGATGGTGAAGCACAGCATGAGGCTGCTTCCTGCCTATGAGTTCGTCAGGGCCAGATACCCAGTTAATGTCAGGGAAGGCCACCGAGACCTGCTGGTGGGTCTGGAGAGATCTCTTTGGCCCGGAGAAGGGGATGCACAGGGCCTTAAACAGGTCTTGTCAAGGAAGACGGCCTGGACTTAGGGGCCAACTAGGCATGGGGGTGGCAGTGTTATTGGTTTACGCATGGAATTATGCCAGTTCTATACAAAGGGATCTAATTTTTAAAAACAAAACAAAGGGGGAGCAAGGGGGAGGAGTGCAGAACCGTCCCCCTTCCTGTGGGTTATCTCCCCACCAGTGTTCCCTCTAAGCTGAGTTAGTGTGAGCTAGCTCACAGTTTTTTACCCTCCAGCTCATACATTTTTGTCTTCGCTCAGGAAGGATGGCTCCAGTCCAGAGCAAACTAATTTATGCAGGAGCCAAATCACCTGCCTGCTCACAACTTTAATGCCGGTAGCTCACGAAGTAGAATTTTTGCTCACAGGACTCCACAGCTTAGAGGGAGCATTGCTCCCCACAACCATTCTTCCTTCCCTTTCTTCCAGCAGAGCACATTAATAGTACTGGAGAGGGGGGCAGATCCTTGCGCTTGTCCAGAGAGATTATTGGGAAGCAGCACACAGGGAAGGGAAAGGTTCTGTTCCCATTTACCTCTGCACCCCCTTTTGTTTTAAAGTGGGCCTTCCATCCCTTCTTTTTACATGACTGGGGAAGATCCACTTTGAAAAACATGGAACTGCTGCTATCACATCTGTTTGGCTCTTAGAGAGGAGAAGATAAGAAACAGCACATTTGAAGGTTCCCTGTGAGAAGAGAAGAGAGAAGAGAAGAGATTGGATTTATACCCCGCCCTTCACTTGGAGTCTCAGAGCGGCTTACAAACCCCTTTCCCTTCCCCTCCCCACAACAGACACCCTGTGAGGTGGGTGGGGCTGAGAGAGCTCTTTCCCAAGCTGTCCTTGAGGGAACAGAGCTGGTACAGAGCTATGGCTTGCCCAAGGTCATCCAGCCAGGTGCGAGTGGAGGAGTGGGGAATCAAACCCGGTTCTCCCAGATTAGAGTCCGCGCACTTAACCACTACACCAAACTGGCTCATCTGAGGGCTGAAGCACAGTTGGAGCAGGCTTTAGAAGGCCTAACATTTCTCCTGCCTGTTTGATGTCTCCTGTACAAGGAGCTGCCTAGCCACTGGCCCATCCCAGTCCAGACCTCCCCAGCCCTGCAACCAAATATGCCAGGGAACGATCTTACACATTCAAAATGTGTTATTTTACACAGCTGTGGCCAGATCTGGGGGGTACTCTGCTAAAGTAGTAGTAATAATAATAGGCCTAAAGCTAGCCCTTTGATAAAACTGAGCAAATTTGTAGGGCTTCTTATTGTTCATAATTTGTTCTGCCTTTTAAACTCTTCTGCATATTTTTCTTTTTCATGGGAACAGTACAGGGCACTAATGCTGTGCCCTCCAACCACTGGAAGTCTCAGTCACCAGTACTTCTGAAATTGGCTGGGCATTGCGCATGCACTTTCAGGCACGAGGGCTAGAAAGTTGGCCGTTTTATGTAAAAGGAGAGATTCCTAGAAAGCTGAATTGCACACGATGTGGTTTTTTTGTATTCTGGCAAAGCTCCAGTTTACACACGGCCATGGCGATGGCTTCTCCAGTCTCTGCTGGTTATGAATAAGCTCTAGTTCCACCAGCAAAATAGCTCTCTTTGGTAGCCATGTCTGTTTTCGTAACTTTGTAAACATGGCTGTCCAGCCCTCTCTTAAAAGAGGCATGCTGGGCTGCTTCATTTGTCCGGGGAATCTTGCCATTTTGACACTGAACTACAATAATAAAAGGAATATAGATTTCAGATACACCAAGGTGTAAGTTGTGAAATCCTAACATTTGTGTCTGTGCAGGTCAGGGATGGCTGGGCATTCCAGAGGAAACGCCAATGAAATTTAATTTTGGTGCTTAAAATTCTCAGGTTCTGTAATTGGAATAAATTTAATGTATATGCTTTTTTTCTGGCTGTAACTTTTCCCGTTGCAGATTTTGAAAAATTTTGTTGGGAACACTGGCCCATTTAAGTTCGTTGCAGGCCGATGAAAATGATGATGTTGCTATATGCATGCTTCCAGAGGGAGGTGGGGGAATGTTTGCATGAACTTGGTGGAGATGAAGGAGAGAGTGTAATCTGGGTCTTCAGCTTTGTCGTACACCATTCAAAAATTCACTCTTTTATTTTTTACTCTCCCCAACAGCAGGCTCGAGCAGTTCCTATGCAAAAGGGCAATTCTGTTGCGATAGCAGCAGCAGGCAGATGGCAGTAGGGACAAAGGAAAGGTTTGGGTTCTTGTCCTTTCCCCACTTCCGTTTGGCACAATTTCCTGACATCAGCAAAGTAGCAATGAAAACAGAACCCTTCCTTTTCCCGGCCTCCACCCCCCATCCCTCTGAGCACAGACAGAATTTCAGTTTCTTGTTTTTTGAAATGCAGGGTAATGGGACTCAGCAGTCCAGGGTGGGGATGTTTTCGGGGTTTCACTGTTTATACGTTCAGTTAATTTTTACCTGATTTGCATGGGAATTTGTAAAAGTTGTAAATATATTTTTTAATGTTTTTAACGTTTTATAATTGCACTGTCAGACAAGGCATGTTATTTTACTATTGCTTTGATACCTGTTATATTGATTGTATTTGCTGTATTATGGTCTTTGACCGCAATAAACTATATTCATTGATTCATTCTGCAGTAAACGGGGCTGGAAAATCAAACGCTAGAAAGCTGCAAAAGGCATGGCGCAACAGACTGGCAACTTAGAAAGCCAAGAGATGCTTCTTCTGAGTACTTGTGTGTCGGATTGGATTGGCACCTTCTGTGCATTAGGAACAGGCCAGAAATAAAGCTACCATTAATTATATCGGTTAGCATTCAAAAAGCAGGTGGTTTTGCATTGCGCAGAATTACCCAGATGATAAAACTGATGCTAGAGTACTTGGTGGTTAATAAAGATGTTTGGTCTAACTTGGGTTTAAAATGTGTTTACATGCTGTTAGAATGAAGAATGGTCATAGCTGGAGTTGTTTGAGCTGTCCCATGCAGATAGTTAAAAAGGATGGGCAGGATCCAAAAAATGCAGGTAATGATACAGCCTGATCCTATGCATGTTCCTGCAGTGGAAAGTGATATCAAAAGGCACAGCAGAAGGAAACTAGTCTTCTTGAACATGAAATATGAGGGGGAAATTGTTAATAATGGTTTATTCAGGAATTAAGAGCCCCGTGTATCTTGAGTGGAGCTCTTTGTTAAGGGTAGAAGCTGTATAACCTTACTGAAACCAAAGAATTACTTTGCAGCCATGTTTTAAAGGCCTTTTGGTGGGTGCTCCTGGCTGTTCTACAGGAAGTTCTTTTCCCAGTGAGTTCAATGGTACTTACTCTCAGTGAAGGATATATGTTAGTGTAGTGGTTAAGTGCGCAGACTCTAATCTGGGGGAACTGGGTTTGATTCCCCACTCCTCTACTTGCACCTGCTGGATGACCTTGGGCAAGCCATAGCTCTGTACCAGCTGTTCTTGAAAAAGAGCAGTTACTGTCAGAGCTCTCTCAGCCCCACCTACCTCACAGGGAGTCTGTTGTGGGGAGGGGAAAGGAGTTTGTAAACCGCTCTGAGACTCCCTTGGGTAGTGAAGGGCGGGGTATAAATCCGATCTCTTCTTCTTCTCTGTCTAACAGTACAGTCCTAAGTAGTTACACTCTTCTACGTCCACTGAAGTTAGTGGGTTTAGAAAGGTGTAACTTGCCTGGGGGTTGCACTGGCAGGCCCACAGAAATTAAAGTCCTGTACCTTCCTTGTGACTGACTTTCTGTGTTGAGTTCTTTTGCTGTGGCTTTGGCTGCAGCTCTACCAGCAGGTGGCAAAAGAAAACTCTCTTCCCCTGCATGACCTGCCGTGTTGAAGCCGAGCGTCTGGCCTTCAGGCTGCAGATACAAAACATTCACGTTTTCTCACTAGACAAACACATCTGCTCGCTCAAATGAACCTCCTGTTTCCTCCTCATCACACTGTGGTCTCTTGGCAACTCTCCATGACAGTTCCGGCAGCCCTTTCTGCGGTTGCCCAGGCGCTAGAGCAGGAAGTCTGCTGCAGTCCTCAAGCTTTTTGCAGCTAATGGGGTAGTTACTGATTCACCAAGAAGCCTGAGGAGACTTCACATCTGTCTTTAACATCCAGTGAACCTGCTGAACTAGAGGAAGCACTTGATACTGGAATGGATGGCACATTGGGGTAATAATCACCTTGCTGCAAGGCCACTCTTTTGTTCCAGAACATCCCCCACCCTGTAGAGTACGTCCCTTATTTCAGAACTTCTTAACAGAAACCATGTGACCCTGTGAATCTCTCCTCCACTGGAAAGTAATTTAAATTATCATCCAGTAGGGTTGCCAGCTCCAGATTGGGAAATACCTGGAGATCTGGGGTTGTAGAGCCTGAAGAAGGTGGGCCTTGGGAAAGGGGGACTCCAGTGGGGTGAAAGTCCACCTTTGGAAGGTAGAGTCCACCTTTCAAAGTGGCCATTTTCTCCAGGTGAACTGCTCTCTATTGCTTGGAGATCAGTTGTAATATTAGGAGATCTCCAGCCACCACCTGGAGGTTGGCAACTCTATCAGTCAAAGTAAGCTGCCGATGAATGTGGGTGTGGTGTGAGGTGGCCAAGACAGTGGAAACCAGAGCTCTCCACCCCAACCCCCCTTACACAGCTATATCTGTGGAAAATTTACATTCATATCCAAATTTGGAATGGGAAAATCTGAACAAGCAAAATCAAAACATCTAATGATGAAGAATTCTTTGATAAAATCTTACTTTACCCTGAAAACTCCATCAACTAAACAGCCACAGGACACCACACCAACCTCCAAAATGACCACCGGGTTGGAAGCTCCCAAGGAAATGTTCAACTCTCAACTAAAAATAGCTTTACTAGACTTCAGGCAATCTGTCAAAACTGAAATTCTGGAACACATCAATGTACTTCATACTACATTGTTTAAATCACTAAATAGCAGGTTGGTGGGTACTAGGATAACCATAATTGCTTTAACACCCTTGTCCATACTCATGCCATTCATTAATGTGTACATACATGTTGAGGCTACTTGATTCTTTTTAATATATTGCATATTAATTTTGCTAGCTGATGCCATTACCATGATTTCATTTCAAAAAAGCCCAATGAATTATATTCTCCCGAAATTGATTATATTTCTGATTTTAAATGAATGAATTAAGTGTAATTTCATTTAATTGTAGGGGGCTGAATAATTTAATTAAGAAAAAATGCATTGAATCAGCATTCCACAAATTGTACCCTGATGTCTTGTGCCTCCAGAAGACACATTTAAAAGGGCCTGTAAAGTAAATTTTTAAATCCAAACATTACTCTCATCAATTTCACGCCTCGGGTACAAGCAGATCTAGAGGGGTTACAATACTCCTATCCAATAAATTCACTTTTAAAGTTGATTCCACTATTTCAGATCCTAAAGGGAGATTTATTTTTATTAAAGGATACCTGGCAGATGAACCAATTACCATAGTGTCAATCTATGCTCCTAATGAGGGTCAAATCCCTTTCATAGAAACTGTTATGGCACAATTAGAATCATTTGCAATAGAGAAAATAATTATTGGTGCTGATTTTAAATATATAATAGATTTGGCCCTGGATAAATCACGATCAAAGGGTAAAAAGAATCCAACTAAGACAAAGAAACCCAACCAACATTTAACTAAACTTCACTCTATCTTGAACAGATGTTTGGAGATTCTGCCACCCCACATCTCGTGATTACACTTATTTTTCATTGCAATTTCAAACTCACACTGGAATTGATTTTGTGCTGTTCTCATCTTCTTCACAAGGTCAAATTGTTGAAGCTGAAATTGGTCTAAATTATATTCCGATCATGATTGGTTGAGAGGCCTGCTTAATTGAATGTTGCCTGTTAATAAACCAAAAATCTGGAAATTGAATTCATCCCTTTTATTGAACGACCAGGTGAAATCAAAATTACATTCAACGCTCCACAATTATTTCAAAGATAACACAGATTGCAGGACTTCAGCTGCAATGATATGGGACGCGATGAAGCATGCCATGTGGGGTCATATAATTTCACTCTCATCATTCTACAAAAAACAGAGAAGACATGTTTAGAAATTATCTCAAAAATTGATGCCCTGGGAAAAAAACCCCAAACAAACAAACAGGCAGCAAAAAAGTTTACAAACAATTACTAAATTTAAAAAAGCACTGGATAATCTGGAACTTTAAACTGCCTTCCCTCCCTGGATCGGCTTGGCTTCCCCAGGTGCCCCCTGGCTTGCAAGGCACCTGGGGAACTCGAGGGGGGGGGAAAGCAGTTTAAACTGCCTTCCCTCCCTGGATCGGCTTGGCTTCCCCAGGCACCCCATGGCTTGTGAGGCACCTGGGGAACCTGGGGGGGGGGGGAGGTTGTAGGCGTGGCCAACTCAGAAGCCAGCCAGAACTCCGTTCCTGTGCGTTTCTGCCCCAAAATAGCCCTGGTGACATAAATCAACATATCTTACATTTTCTCCCTCCCCTGCAAAAATCCCCTCCATCTCCTGCAAAAATCTCTGTAACAACCTGTGTACAGATCCTTAATGGGGAGCAGTGATTCTTGCCCTCTGTGGATGCATATTACATAAAACTGGGCCTTAGGGAATGAAGCTAGCGGTTGGCTGCTGTCCAGGCTGATACAGTGGAGGTTAACATACCCAGGCAAAGCTTTTATCCCACTACTAGGTTGGGGGTTGCATTGGGCTTTATGGGTAAATGAAGCCACCCTGGTCCCTGATATAGTCTGAGGCCCTTCCAATCTGCAGTTTTAGGCAGCTCACCACACGGGGCAGCAGAGCACCAGGAAGAAGAGGAAGGGAAATGAAAATTATGTAAATACAGCATACTTCCATAGTCCCAAGTCAGGTGTTGCTTCCTACATGCAGGTAAGAGTGCATATGGCCTCAAGATCCAGACTCTTGCTGACGGTTACCCCCAAATACAAGTGCTGAAACTGCTCTTAGTACAGCAAAATACTGCACATCTGCTTGACCTCATTTTTGCCGTCTGGAATGTCACTTGTGGACTGAATGAGAAACGGGCTGTATTCATGCTCATATTGCTAAGAAGCACAGAGATCTCTGCCAGTCTTCTGGCACATTTAAGGAAGCGCCTGGGTTATGTCCGCTGACTGCCACCAGGTGCCAGCGAGACTCAACGCGACCTTGGCTTCAGGGAACAATAGGGGCTAAGGATCCTGAGCTTACGACAGGGCACCAATTGGAACTTTGGCGGGAAGTTTAAACCCGCTAATGGGACCTGGAGGTGGAGTTCAGGAGCTGTACAAAGTTGGGCCTTTTCGGCCAGAGTTTTTATCTTCGTCCCTGATGTTCTTACTAATAAAGATCTGAGCTGAATCACTATGCCTAGAACTCAGTATTTTATAGCCTCCACTACCTAACTCCCTTTTGAAATCTGCTTGAATGTGTTTTGCTGGAAGCTGTGTGGATAAGTTATGCTGCAGTACTGCCTCAGGGGTCACAGTCCTGTTGCGGTGTCTCTTTAGAGTTAGGTGCCGTGCCTGCACAGCATTTCAAACATGGCCTTCTGACTGTAGGAAGCATTAAAAAGAGGGAAGCATCCAGAACCCACCAAATGGCTGAGCTGCCTTAAAATCACCCTTGTTGTAGAGGCTTGAGTAATTAGCTTTAAAGGATAGTATAGCTTAAAGTTTCAGCAGATGAATGTTATAATGGCTTTTGTGTCGATGTCTTTAAATGTGCCCAGTAAGACTGAATGTGGTGTAGAAGAAAAAAAAAGTGGTGACTGTAGAAATCTTGGCTCCAGCTGTTTGGCTACTGGGATTCAAATTCATGAAGCTTGCTGGGTGGTCTAGAGTAAACCACTGCTGTTCAATAACTATTGGGAAATCTAGGATTCAGATCTCATCTCTGTTGTTAATGTTACGTCCGCTGACCACTACTGGGTGCCAGCGACACAGTCAGAGCTTGACTCCAAGAGACAATAAGGGTCTAGGGTTCTAGACCACCACTAGCCCTCCAATCAGAACTCTGGTGGGAAATTCAAACCCGCCAATAGGAGTTTTGGGTGTGTCCTAGGAGTTGTGTATAGTTGGCCATCTCGGCCAGTATTGCATGCTTGTTGTGTACTCGATAAACCTATGCTGATCACTGTGTCATAGTCCGGCCTTTCCATGCATCGAACCTTTTAAGTATTGAGCGGGAGGCGATGAATCAAACAAACAGGCTTTTATTCAAACCATTGCTTCAGCTCAAAGACAGCTCTATGAGAGTGGCACCTTAATTTATACTGTTTCCAACTCATAACTTCAAACAATGTAACTATGTAGAAACAATCCTATTGGACCTAAGCGAGGCTCAGCAATTGGTTACCTAGAGTGGCTTAAGGACCAATGAGAGTCTTTATTCGTTAGCCAATCAGAAAGGGCCTTTTGCATCCCAAAGTCTCTGCAAGCTGTGGCTGTAAAATAATAAGAATACAACAGAACCCACTACACAATAGTGCTAGGTAACTTCAGGCAAGGTTCATGGTCTCAGATCACCTTTGCCATCACCAATATGAGGGTAATCATGCAGCCCTACCGTACAGGGATTTGTAAGGATTACTGAGATCATGTAGAGGATGCACTTTGAATCTATTAGCGCTGTGTAAATGCTTGGCCATCTCATGGCCCGTAGCTGGTTGCCCGTAGCTCTACAGCCCAAGAACACCTTGCCAATCTGGTCATCCTTGGACATTTTATCATGATCCCAGACTGAAATCACCAAGGTACAGCCTACCTCAAAGGGTTGTTGTGAGGATGAAATATGATCGCTCCATGTATTTTTGGAGAAAGACTGGGATACAAACAGAATAGGTGAACAGAGGAAAACTTGCATTGGGTGTCCAGAAAGAACTGGGGAGAGGACTGCTGAAAATACTATGTTCAACAGAAGTTCTGACTCTTGAGCATATGTATTCTTTTTACAGGCCTGTAGCCGTGCCATTTCTCTCAACACCCACCCACCCCCTTTCATATCCTGCAAAATAAATGGTGGCAATCTCATGAACACTTCCTACCTCCCTTTTCAGATTATTCTTTGATATGCACCACGGTGTTTCTCTCCTCCAAGACTCCTTGAATGTTTCCCAAATTGATTGCATTAGTCAAGGGAGGTGGTTTGTATTTCTGGACTCTTGCACACTATTGGTCTGAGGAGGCCTCCATGCCCAAAAAGAGAGAATGGATTTTTTTGCTGAGCTGTTTAAGAAACACATTTATACCTCCTCAGTGAGCCAGCTGCCTGTGGCTTGCCAGTTGCTCCTGTCCTCCCACCAGTGCGGTCTGTTTTTCTTCTTGAGACTTAGGTGAGCCCTTTTGCATGCCTCTTACTGACCCCACTTCCTGTTTAAGGGGGTAAAAGGAACAGAAATGTCGTGGTTTTTAGATTAATGATGTTTGGATGGGGGTGGAAAGTCCTAAGCCTCATTGCTGAAATAAAAATGATACTCCCAGCACCTCTCGGTCTTTTCTCTTTAGCATGTCTGTCACGATGATCGGTTTCATTGGACATTGTCCCTTCCTGCTTCTTGCTGGGCTGCTCTTTGCCTTTAAATAAAAAGGGCTTTGGTTTTCAAAATTCAGAAGCTCAAATCCCCCATATTCCTTCGGATCAGACCTCGTTCCATATGTTAAGGAGCCCGGAAGGTGGCTGTAAAATCACGAAGTGAATCTTGAGCTGCTACAATTCACTCAACTCAAAATCCCCCCCCCCCCCCCCCAAAAAACCTTTCTCAGTTAAAGAAGTTGGGCAAAAGGTGCCTGAACGAAGCTACTTGGCGTAACATATTTAATAAGCGTGTTCTCTGTGCATAAGCAATTTTTGACCATTGGGAGAAAATAAAACTATTTTGTCTTAAAGAGAAAGGGGAAGATCAGCACTTACAAGGTTTTTTTGCATCTGTCGGCAACAAAAAAAGGGAAGCGTTTTGCTTGTGCAGTCCGAGTGATGCTCTTACAAGCATTGTGCAGACATTTCTTGCACATCAAGCCCTCTCCCCATTTCTACCTTTGCCACCTGTGCTCGCCGCAGTATTGCTGCCCTGGATTGTTGGGGCTGAAAGAGCCTGCAACCCAAGGAGACAGCTGCAGGTCCTTGAGAGCCATTTTTAGAAGCAGTTCCTTCTCGGTAATGAGATCGGCCCTACACATTTTTCAGGATAAGATTTCTTTTGGGAGATCAGCTATTCATTGCCTTTGGGATCTTCTTTCTGGAAGTCTTTTAACTCCCCCCCCTCCCCCATTCCAAGCCTAACAGAGTTTTGAAGCAAGTTAGCAGAAAGTAGTTAGCATAGCAATAAATTTCAAGCATTTCTGCCATAATTTTCAGATATTAGTGGCATCCTTAAACTAAGCTATACCCTTCTGTTCATTGACTTCAATGGATTTAGAAGGGTGTAGCTCTGTTGAGGGTTGTACTGTTAATGTCCAAGATGGCTTGTAATTCTTAAACACAGTAGAAAACAAGATACTCAAGACTAAAAAGGGGGAAAATTATCTGAACATCATAGGATCTCAAATGAAATGCATTTTTGTTGTTACAATTTTAAAAGACAGCAGTCAAATGGAATCTTGTGACGTAATGGTTTGCAGTAAAAACAGCAATCAGTACTGCATGCAGGGGTCCTTTCGAGCAGGAGCTCGGGGGAGCGCAGCTCCGAGAGTTGGTGCCAGCCCCACCCCGCCCGGCAGGGGAATGCCTGCTTGTGTCATGACTGCAGCAAAATGACCCCGTCTCCTGGAAAGGTCCTGGTTCCTCCGACCAGCCTTCTGAAGGCTTCAGCCACCACTGAAGCTATCCTCCCAGAATAGTGGTATTTCTGAGACTTGGATTAGTAGCTGTCCCCTCTCTGCCAGCTTCTTTCTTTCTTTCTTTCTTTCTTTCTTTCTTTCTTTCTTTCTTTCTTTCTTTCTTTCTTTCTTTCTCTCTCTCTCTCTCTCTCTCTCTCTCTCTCTCTCCTTTCTTTCTTGCCTTCTGACATACTTCTTTTTTTTTTTTTTTAATTTTTATTAATTTTATCTATATCTAATTCTACAACGCTACTTTTCTAAGCTATGTTTACCTTATACAGAGTGTGCTTTATCATTTGCTTAATATTGCTATGCCATTAATACATATGAAGCGTTTCCTTCTGACATACTTCTGATGATGTCAGGTGGTGTACCATATGCAAATAAGTTATGCTCATGAGTTATGCTCATGAGCTCCTGCACCTCTTTTTCTACGAAATGACCCCTGACTGCATGCACATATCGGAAGAGATCCCTGATCATACTAAAAAGTAAGCTAAGCACTCAGTCACAAAATATGCTTTTTTGTCTTCTGATTTTGCTCATAACAAATGTGTCCGGTTCAAGTGTACATTATTTCTATCACTGTTCAAACTCAGAAGTACCTGAACCACAGAAGTTTCTCCAGTGTATCTGACAACTCTGCTTGAGTTGGATAACTGCTTCCCCATTCAAAGGAAGCTGAAATGGACAAGTTAACAATAATGTTACAAAGGAAAGGGGAAGAAATATTTAAAGATCTATGGATAAATGTATATAAATGGATTGGTGAAATTACTAAAAAGTGTAAGTAAGTTGTTAGGTTAAGATGTCTGGTTTGATTAGTTACTTATTGGAAGATTCTCATTTATGTAAGAAACGCTTTTAGTCGTGTTTGAGATGAGCGGAAAATTCTTAGGCAAAGGAAGCTGCACAGCTGGGAAATGTATACAAACCAGTATCCATTTTGTGGTGAAACTTACATGCCCAATTATGTTTAATTGAAACAATTAAGTTCCACGTGTACATATGATTTCCTTCTCTGTGTTTTGCAGGTGCTGATCAAACCAAGATGTCTGAGTAAGTTTCCATTCTGCTTCACCTGGGAAACACTTTTTAAAAATTATTCTAGAGCTTTAAAAATATTGTTCTTGAAACCTATCACTTTAATAAGGACACAAGTTTCTGCCCCTGGATCTAGCTGGATATACAGAAGCAGACCTCCGTGCATGTATCCCACCTGGATAGGACATTGCATGCTTAAAGTGGTCCTCTGCATGGGACGCCCCATCTCATCCAGCAGCTGAGGCCTGTACACAAGGAGCCCTTTCAAAAAGCTAAAATTATGCCACTCAGATGGATAAAGTTTCATCTCTTTCTCTGTCAAACTGATCAGCATGATTTTAACTTCCCTGCACAGCCCTGACTGCTGCCAGCTTGCATAAATCAAGATATCTGCTTTTTTTTGCCTTGATACTAATTATCTTCTTTTCTTCTCTCCTTTCTTTTTGTGATTTTCTCTTTCTTCTTCAACAGCGAGGAAGTAAGTTGTTCATTCTTTTTTTTTTTAACATGGATACGCTTCCTGATTCAGAATGGTCGTGTTCTGTGATGTTTCCATGATATCTTCTTGTGTTTCATCATGGAGAGAAGCTTAGAGATGAGCTTTCATCCCGAACTCACCTCCTCACTGATCTAGACAAAAGCTAGTTCCCAACATCCTCCCCCTTCTAGAGGGACCAAGGATATAGGGTTGCCAGCCTCCAGGTGGGGCCTGGGGATCTCCTGCTTTTATAACTGACCTCCAGCTGATAGAGATCAGCTCCCCTGGAGAAAATGGCTGCTTTGAAGGGTGGACTCTATGGCATTGTACCATGCTGAGGCCCCTCCCCTCCCCAAACCCCACCTTCTCCTGGCTCCACCCCCAAAGTCCCCAGGTATTTTCCAACCTGGACTTGGCAACCCTACAAGGATAGGGCTGCACGAATGAACAGGCAGAGCTAACTAACTAATTAATGATATCCCACTGTTCAGTCACTGGACTCATCAGAATGGCTTAGAATAGTGAAAAGGATCAGTTTAGAGAGACATCATAAAGGAAAAATAGCACCAAACATCATAAATTGAAAATATTAAAGACTGATGGAGTTGCTGTGTAGATAGGAGCAGGGCTGATTCCCAATTGCTGGGATCACAGGTACAGGGTGTCATCAAGTGCTGTCTGTTAGTTTCTCTCACATACATGAGTGGTAGTCATTCACTCTTGTGGGAAAAGTAATACTCCCAGTTGGCTCCCAGACCTTCACCAGTCATGAACTAGGGAGGGGAAGGGGCAGAAGGGCCCTGTTCATTTGGGAGGCTTACTCCTTCAGGGCGCTCTCACCGCCAAAGCTCACAGGCATCGAGTGTGCTGGCCTAGTGTGGGAAGCCAGGGAGAGTTTGACTATCTGGGTGGTGTACCATCCACCCAATGAACCGGTCACTAGCCTGCCATCCCTGATGGAGACTGTGTCAAGCTGGGCATTGGAGAACCTCAGACTGATAGTCCTGGGTGACTTCAATGGCCATGTGGATGATGCAGCCCCCACAAAGGCGGCGGACCTGGTGTCATCCATGGTGGCGCTGGGACTCTCCCAATATGTAACAGTTCCCACTCACTGGGAACTCCCACACGCTTGATTTGATTTTTCCGGCGGGGGTTACAGTGGACAGGATCACTGCTACGGCAGTGCCATGGGCAGACCACCATACCCTGAAGGCCCATCTGAATGTGTCACCCTGACCTTGTTTGAGTGGCGAGTGTATTTTAGCTTGCCCATGGAGCCAAATGGACCCTATGTGGCTTCAGATGGCTCTGTGGGATCCAATGCCCCCAGGTGGCTCACTGAATGAACTTGCAGAGGACTGGCACAGCCAACTCTACACAGCCATTGACGAGATTGCTCCCTGATGCCCTCTGTGCCCTTGCTCTAGGCTAGCTCCCTGGTATACCCAGGAGTTGTGGCTGATGAAGCGGACACTAAGACAGCTAGAGAGACAGTGGCGGTGTATTCGTGATGAAGCTACAAGAACATCATAGGCCATGGTCACACGGTTGTTTAAATCCGGGAGCCTTTCCGGATTTAAAGCAACCAGGGTTTTTTTTTCTGGGTTGGGATGATTACACATCCCAACCCTGGAGGAGGAGGAGGAAGCAGTGTGTGGCGATGGCTGTCAGCAGCGGCGGTGTGCAGCGGAGGCAGCGAATGGTGGAAGTGGAATGGGGTGGCGGTGGCGGCCGGGGGAGGCACCCTTCCCCGAGCCCCGGCAGTGGCGGTGGTGTGTGGTGGGAGGTGGTGGCAGCTGGGGGAGGGACCCTTCCCCGAGCTCTGCTGACAGTGGAGGCAGTGGCGTGCGGCAGCGGTGTGCTGCAGAGGTGGCGGAGGCATGTGGCAGAGGCGGTGGTGTCCGGTGGAGGCAGCTGGCAGCGGCAGCTGGGGGAGGCACCCTTCCCCGAGCCCTGCCAGCCACCTGGTAAGTTTGGGGAGAACCCTGGGGGGGAAGGCAGTGGCTGGCGGGGCGTGGAGCGGACCGGGTCCCCCCCCTTTTGCACTTGGGCGCTTGAGTGCCCAAGCACCCAACTGCAAAAAGGGAGGGAATGGGAGGAATGATCTGCACAGCCCTCTCTCGCAATCACTGCAAGAGTGGGATGTCCAGATCGGCCCAATTGCAGGTTCAAAGCGCGACTCCTGGGAAAATAGTTGATTTTCCTCGGGTCAGAAAAAGCACTCTGAACCCGCGTTGGAGCCCACTTCAGCGCAGGAGTACCTGCGGCCAGTCTGATCGGCCCCATTAAAGGCAGGAGGAAACAGCAGTTCCTCCTGCTTTAAAAGGCCGTGTGACCTTATAGGATGTTTATGAAATCCTATGAGATGGCAGTCAAAGCTTTGAAGAGAGAGTTCTATGCGGCACAATTGTGTCTGTGAGCTCACGCCCAGCCCAATTATTTAGAACTATTCGATCTTTGACAGTCTTGCCGCAAGACAGACCAAACACTAGGGAATTGGACATCGGCTGTGAGGCTTTTGTGAGCCATTTTGCAGATAAGGTCTTGTCACTCCAATGTTACTCCATTGTTGAGACAGTGAGTGAACACGAGGCTCCATGCATGTCTTCTAGTCCGGTTTTGGATTATTTCAGTCCACTCAGTCTAGAGGAAGTTGACAGATTGCTCTCGCTGGTACACCCAACCACATGCAGCCTTGACCCTTGCCCTTCACAGCTAATTAAAGCTGGTCATGAGGGGTTTTGAAGTGCCCTTAGGGAGATTATTAACAAGTCCCTCTCAGAGGGGCTGTTCCCAGGGGAACTCAAGAAAGCGATGGTCCACCCTCTCTTAAAAAAACTATCTCTGGACGCAGCTGAACTGGCAAACTATCAGCCGGTGTCCAATTTGCCCTGTTTGGGAAAATTAATTGAGAGGGCATGGATGACTGTTCCATGTTAGATCCCTTCCAGTCCAGCTTTCGCCCAGGCCGTGGGATGGAGACGGCACTGGTCGCTCTCACAGATGACCTCCGGAGACATCTGGATTGGGGTGGATTGGCAGTGCTGTTGTCGTTGGACCTGTTGGCAGCGTTTGACACAGTCAACCATCAGCTACTGATCCACCTCCTCACCGACACTGGGATTCAGGGGCTTGCCCTGCAATGGCTCATTTCCTTTCTCCAAGGTCAGGGACAAAGGGTGGCTCCGGGGGATCAGCTGTCCCAAAGCCACCCACTGAGCTGCGGAGTGCCCCAAGGGGCAGTGCTCTCCCCATTGTTATTTAACATCTATATGCACCCCAATATGCGGATGACACCCAGCTATATCTGTTGTTGGGCAGTCAGTCCGACTCTACCCTGGAAGATCTGGACCAGGCATTACAAGCTGTGACTGGTTGGCTTAGACTGAGCCAGTTGACATTGAATCTGATGAAGATGGAGGTCCGGTGCCTGAGTCGGAGTGGACCAGGGGCAGGGATCCCACTACCAGCCTTCGATGGGACGCCATTGGTGCCAGTGCCGAAGGTTAGGAGTCTGGGAGTGTTCCTGGATGCCTCCTTAACAATGGAGGCCCAGGTAGCAGCCACTGCCGAGGCAGCCTTTTACCATCTTTCGCTGATTAGGCAGCTGGTTCCCTTCCTCGAACGCAGTGACCTGGCAACAGTGATCCACGCAAAGGTCACCTTGAGACTGGACTACTGTAATGCTCTCTACATGGGGCTGCCCTTGTCGCAAATCTGGAAGCTGCAGTTGGTGTAAAATGCGGCAGCCAGGCTGTTGATGGGTCTCCCTGTGTGGGAACATATCCAGCCTGTGCCAAAGGCATTGCACTGGCTGCTGATAGCATACCAGATTTGCTTCAAGGTGCTGGCTCTTACCTTTAAAGCCCTATATGGTCTGGGACCTGCTTACCTGAGGGACCATCTTTCACCACATGTTCCCCAGAGAGCACTGAGGTCGGGGTCTCAAAATCATTTGGCCTTCCCTGGACTGAAAGACGCCAGGTTGGCCTCTACCAGGGCCAGGGCCTTCTCAGTAGTGGCTCCACACTGGTGGAATAAGCTCCTGGAAGACATCAGGGCCTTGTGGGCCCTTTTACAGTTCTGCAGGGCCTGCAAAATGGAGCTCTTCCACCAGGCCTTTGATTAGGAGCCGTTTCCAACAACAACTGAACTGTGGTAAGGCCCTGTATGCCATTACCAGTAGCCTGCGATATACTGGATACTGACTCTGGCTATACTCCTTTGTCATCATTCCACCATGGCCTACTGGGATCACTATGCAATGTTACACCGCCAGCAGCACTTTATTTGTTATGTTTTTATGATGTCTACTACTTGTGTTTTAATGTATTTAACTTTTAAGGTAAGCTGCCCTGAGCCTGCCTGGCATGGAGGGTGGGATATAAATTAAATAAATAAATAAATAAATAAATACTCAGGGACATGGCTGCACTGAAGGGAAAAACTGTTTGTGCTCCCTAGAGCCAGTTTGGTGTAATGGTGAAGTGCATGGACTCCAATCTGGGAGAACTGGGTTTGATTCCCCACTCCTCCACTTGCACCTGCTGGATGACCTTGGGCAGAGTAGACAACTTGGGCAAGCTGTAGTTCCAGGGGTCATTTCGAACAGGAGCTCAGGGGAGGGCAGCTCCGGGAGTTGGTGCCAGCCCCCCCTCCCACGGGGGAATGCCTGCTTGTGTCATGGCTGCAGCAAAATGACCCCGTCCCCTGGAAAGGTCCTTGTTCCTCCGACCAGCCTTCTGAAGGCTTCAGCCACCACTGAAGCTATCCTCCCAGAATAGTGGTATTTCTGAGGTTTGGATTAGTAGCTGTCCCCTCTCTGCCAGCTCTCTCTTTCTCTCTTCCTTTTTTCCTCTCTCTCTCTCCCCCCTTTCTTTCTTGCCTTCTGACATACTTCCGGTGATGTCAGGTGGTGAAGCATATGCAAATAAGTTATGCTAATGAGTTATGCTAATGAGCCCCTGCACCTCTTTTTCTACGAAATGACCCCTGCATAGTTCTGTCAGAGCTGTTCCCACAATGACAATTCTGAAAAGAGCTCTCTCAGCCCCACCTACCTCCCAGGTAGTTGTAGGGAGGGGAAGGGAAAGGAGTTTGTAAGCCGCTCTGAGACTCCTTCGGGTAGTGAAGGATGGGGTATAAATCCAATCTCTTCTTCTTCTAATCCTTAATGTTAGCGATTTGGTCAGAAATACAGTGTGTCTCTGTCTGCAGAGCAACCAGCAGTTCAAAGATATTTAATTTTTTCAGGTTTGGTTACCATTATTTACATTAATATAAAGGAACATAGACACAGGGCCAGCTCAAATCAGTGAACTGCCCCCAAACACTCGTTCATGCTGCCTCTTGGTTGATCTGAGGTGTCAGTGACCCAAGAGAAAGTCCGCACATCCCCCTGTGCCACTTTAGCAGCCTCCAAGGCAAAGTTCAGGAGAAGGGCCTGTTAAGCCCACCTTGGACCTTAAGTGACAGCAGGTGGAAAAATGTAATCACATTCCAGGACTCAGAAATCTGGAGCAGTCAAATTAGATTAGCTCCGTCTGCTAATCTAAGTTTGCCCTACAGGGAGTACCGTGAGATTCTGTTTGAAACAGAGATAGGGAAAAAATCCTTCATGGTGACCTATTTGGTTCCTTTTCTAACCTCCTGGAAGCAAATTCTGCCTCTCTTTTGTTCAAATCCCATATGCACTGGACTAGATTATTTTTTTCCACAGGGATAAATGGCATTCACAAACAATTTTGGTACTATGGGTTTCTAGAAGGACCATTTCATAACAAACACCAAGAACATTAAGAAAGATTAATCAAAGCCTATTGTAGTTGAGCCAAGCCTTCCCACTGCATTTAGAAGACACTCTTAAAGGGCAAATTCTGGCCCTGCTGCCCCCGTACTGCATGACCTTATCAGGTTTCTTGAACAGTCATGACTTATGGAAGGCCCTTAAACAAAAGTATGCAAGGGGCATTCTGGTTCAGCCCTTGGCACCTCCAATTAAAAAGGATCTCAGGTACATTTGTTGGAAAAGACCTTCCCCTGCTGAGACTCTGGGGGCCACCGCTGGTCAGAGTAGACAACTGAACCAGATGAACCAAACATCATGCTGAATGTAATGCAGATTTGTATGTTGTGTTCAAAATGTGAATGACTAAGTCCTTCCCACTGAAGCCACACCCATGGAAGACGTCTGTATTGTGGGATCATTCCAAAGAAGTAAAAGCAGACCAGTAAAGGCTCAGATAAACTCCAGTAAGGACAGATTGTAAAATTAGGTTGAAAAGCCTGAAAATGTGCCACATGCTGTAGATACAAAACCCTCACAGCTGTTAGTAGAAAAGAAGCGGTATTTAACCCATTCCCTACCTACTGCATCTCCGTAACAAACCTCCACATGGTTCCAAGAGTTTTTGCCATATGTAGCCAACAGTATATTTACCCTCCCACCCTACCCATAACAGACTGCTATTCTTGGGGAAAAGTCTATGACTTCTAGGGAAGAGAAGTGCTGGCTTCTTTGAAAAATGGAGGACTATTTTTGACAAGTATTTGATGCTTCTGAAGAAGATGGGTTTTCCTGGTGAAATCCAAGCTCCAGCAAAGTTTTTCAAGTACCACATGGTTGTTCTAGCTAACTTCAGAGCATAATCGATGTATGCCACAATCTACCAAAGACAACCAAAGTGTGGAAACAAGCTATGGCTGCTTCTCCCCAAGGGAGGATTCTACATCTAGCACTTAGGGGTGGTTTTTGTACCTTGCATGAACTGGCAAAGAAAAGTTTTGCACTGTCTTAGGGCTGCCAGCCTCCAGGTGGTAGCTGGAGAACTCCCGCTATTACAACTGCTCTCCAGGCAACAGAGACCAGTCCTCCTGGAGAAAATGGCTGCTTTGAAAAGTAGACTCCATCATTATACCCCACTGAAGTCCCTCCCCTCCCCAAACTCTGTTCTCCTCAGGCTCCACCCCCAAAACCTCCTGGTATTTCCCAACCCAGAGCTGGGAACTCTACTCCCACTTGCTATTCTCTAGCAAGGATGAATATACTGTTAAATTTAACTCCATGCTGCTTCCCATTCATTTACTGGCCCTTGACTGTAGTACAGCCGGGGTAGAATTTATGCATGGAGTTTGAATGGATTAGTAATTGGGGACAGTGGACCATTTGCAGTGAGTGAAAGGAAGCATGGAACCTCTCTCTTCCCATCATCCCTGATAAGTCCTTGTAAACTGGTTCCATAAAACTGGTTGTTGGAAAGAACCAGCAGTTGCTTCCTCAAGGCTTCTTGGCCCTGAAATCTACAGAAACTCGGGCAGTAATAGCACGAGATTCCACTGCAGCCCAATGATTGAGATTTATGTTGTCACAAAGTTGTTCATTCCTTCGAGATGTGGGACTAACCACTACTTAGTCTGTAGGACTATCTGCTCTTTGGATGGTGGGAAGGGCCAAGTAGGACAGAGAGAGAAACAGGACACATACAGAGAATACCGTCAGCAGTACCCCAAAACAAAAGTGTTGTAATACATTTTGTCCACTGTAGATGCCCTTCTCTTGATACTCTTTGGGTTAAGATGCTGAACTGCAGACCAGAAGGTCGGTAGTTTAGCAGTTCGAGACCCGAGTGCTGCATGATGGAGTGAGCTCCCATCTCTGGTCCCAGCTCCTGCCAACCTAGCAGTTCGAAAGCAAGAAAATTGCAAGTAGATAAATAGGTACCACTTCAGTGGGAAGGTAACAGTGTTCCATGCGCCTTGGCATCTAGTCATGCCGGCCACGTGACCACAGAAACATCTTTGGACAACACTGGCTCTTCGACTTGGAAACTGAGACGAGCCTTGCATCCCTAGAGTCATATGTGACTGGCTTTCGAGCAAGGGAAACCTTTACCTAAACTTGACAAATATGCATGGTAAGATATGCTTTATGTGAGGATGCTCTAAGCACATATAGTGACCCACTTCTTTATCCTTTTACTTCTTTCAATTCTAGAAAAAGAAGAGGGCAATCACTGCCCGTCGGCAGCATCTCAAGGTACTTATGGTTTCTGATCGTGCATAAGGATGGGCATGATTCTTTACTACTGTGTTCACCTCGGATATGGTAAAATGTCTGTGCTGCACAGCATTCTCCTACTTCCAAAATTGTGTGGTCATCGACACATGAGCCCCTGACACTCAGAAACAATTTCCCATCTACTATTTACTACTACTTTGCCGTTCAGTTTTAAAGCAGTTCTGCTGTTCTACCACCAGAGGTTTCTGTCATGTTTCCAATACAACCGTGGAACCAATTTCGGCATGATAATGACATTTCTTTGTGTTTAGACATAGAACTGCCCCAGTCATGCATGTCCAGTTGTTACAGCAAAAAGGCCATGCAGGCAAGTGCTGCTGAACTTTCCCAGTGTCCATCGTTCACCGCCATTTGGTCCCTCTCTCTCACTGCTTTTCAATTCGCTGAGGTAACTCCTAATATTGAAACTCAGCTGAGGAGAAAATCATCCCATGTGGGAAAACTGTTTGGAGGTCAGTCACAGATTGGTGTTCTCACTGCAGTCCTGTGCTCTTTGGCTGTTTCAATCAGGTCCCATGAACTATTACCTATTACAGTTGCATCCTGCCCTTCCTTTAGGGAACACAAGAAAGTGTGCACCATTCCCCTTCCTGTGAGGGACATTTTGCCGAGAAAGGAAGTGAGTGGCCCAGGATCCCCCAGCTTCATCTCTGAGTGGGGGTTAGAACTCGGAGATCCCAGCCCATCTGGCACACTAGACTCATTGGCTTCTACCCAGTGTCGGGTGGTTGACTGGGGAAATGCTATTTCTGAAACTGTTGCCCTGAATCCAGCCAATATGGTTCTTATTTTATATTTGCAACTTGTAAGACTTGCCCAAACACATCCAGTGAATTTATGGCAGAACTTGGTCATGAATTGCAGGCCTGGTTCTGAACCTCTGGATCATGGTGCTTCTGCCGCGCCCTGCTCCCTGACTTGCCCTGGTCTAGCTGTTAGCTCTTCTGGGTCTACTTGTGTATCCCAGCTCTTCTGGGTCTACTTGTGTATCCCACCTATGGCCACTTTCTTTCTGTCACTTTCCCTCCCTGCCTTCTGAAAATCCTTCTGCTGTACCAGTCACTGTATTTCTCCCAATTGTATCCTCCAGAGTGTTATGCTCCAGGTTGCTGCTACTGAACTTGAAAAAGAGCAAGTAGCTAAAGAACAAGAAAAAGCCGCCTATCTGGCAGAGCACTGTCCATCCCTGCAACTCCCAAACTCCATGCAGGAACTGCAGGTAAAGGTTTCACCCCCTCCCCTCTCTGTCTCACAAGAGCGGCAACATTTGATGCCAGTCCAAGCACATGGTTTCGTTCAGTACTCTGGTCTGAATCCATAGCCCATCTGGAACATTCGCTTCCACGGAGCCTGCTCGTGGTGAAATCTTTCTGCTCATTCATGAGGAGCAGAAGTGACACCTTTTGGCTCAGAAGTTGGTTAAACATACCTACATTTATTTTACTTGACTATAGGCAGGACAGACCACCGCATAGATCTTTTTTGACAGGCTCTATTGTATCGCTTAGAGAAATCACACACGAGAAGTTGAGCTGGTCTGGCAAATTCCATATTGTAACTATGTTCTGTTTAGTAAATAGATTATTTCCTCCCACTTTCCTGGGACTAAGCTCTGTTCAATATAATTGGACTTCTTGCTTAGGATTTGCCCTTTAGCATCCTGGACTGGGTCTTGGGGAGAGGTAGGTAGGTGCTGAGGAGCTTATATTGTCACTCTCCATGTACTGTATGGGACTTGAACAGAAATATAAGGGTAGTTGCTGGTGTAATGTTGGACCAGAGCTGGGGTCATGAAAGGGGCTAAGGAGGCTTAGGATACTGGCTAAATCCTGCACCACCCCTGACACACCCAATGCTTATTCTGTTTATGCTGGAAGGAGTAACACTGTCTTAGAACCAGCATATCTCCAGGATATAGATAGGTCATCATTTAAGTTGCTGAGAAGGAAGGCTTACAATGGGGTTCTAGGAGACTTTTAGACTCTTAGATTTCCAAACATCAGCTGTACCAAAAATACAATGTTCAGACTTATGAAACTATACATCCCGATATCAAATCCAGGTTTCTCTAGAGCGGGCTACAAAGACTGGGTAGGAAATGCTAAATGGCTTGAGCAACCCTCTTTTATAATCTCTTCTTGTTTCTCAACAGGAACTGTGCAAAAAGCTTCACACTAAGATAGAGGAAGTGGATGAGGAAAGATATGACACAGAGATGAAACTACAGAAAACTACCAAGGAGGTAATCTTTGCGGAGGCGCCCAACCTTGTGCCAAACTGAGCACCTGCAGCACATGTTGGAAGTTTCTGAGTTTAGTTATCCTACTCTGTTGGTTTCCAAATATGGGTTGGGGCCTCCCAGTGGGATATAAGAACTTTATGTATAGGGGTCAGCACATTGGTACTGCAGGCAGATGACAAGAAATTAAGGTGGGAAGTCTGATTTTGGGTCAGGATGATGGGTCCAACACAAAGGCTCCAAACAAAGGCAAAATTCCACAAGAAGTTTGGGAAGTATTTCTCTAGACAGCTCGGATAGTCATTCACTAGTATACTCTTTCTTTAAAAAAACACACAAAACCTTAAATATGCATCTGAATTAATGCCCAAAAGTAGTCCGTGGTGGGATAACTATGGTGTTTTATTTACTTTAACATACTTTTACCCTGCTTTTCCTTGATAGCCCAAGGCAACTTACAATAGGACTAAAGACCCTCCAAAACCCCACCTTTAAAATGTGAAACCAACTAACAAACCCAATGGAACGAAAGAAACAACTGAGTAGTTGCTCTTAGCTCAGATTACACAGACTTGGTTTGCAAAGCATATGGCCATCAGGGGAAAAGAAAGAAAGCACCCAGAACACTGGAAGGGTTAAAACAACTACCCCCATGTGCGTTGCATGGCAGCTTCAGTAGGTAGATACAAATATCATTCCAGTTAAAAAATTTAAACACAAAAACATTAAAGTGGAGGAAAGAATGCCAGAAATAGCCCCAAGTGGTCTGCAGTGTGCTTCAACTATGATTCAAGTGCTGCTCTTCCTTCATGTCTACAAACTCCTGTTCCTAATACATCATTTCCATAGTCCTTTACTTCATCCTCTATCAGTTGGGTTGAACAACCTGCCTACACACACCCACACACCCCATCTAATTTCTGCCACCTTTCCCATTCTTGTAAGGTCCTCTCTTACCATTATCTCTTTCTCTGTAGCTTGAAGATTTGGGCCAGAAACTGTTTGACCTGAGGGGTAAATTCAAGAGGCCACCCTTGAAGAGAGTCCGCATGTCAGCTGATGCTATGCTGCGTGCTCTTCTGGGCTCCAAGCACAAAGTCTGCATGGACCTGAGAGCTAACCTGAAGCAAGTCAAGAAAGAGGACACTGAAAAGGTACACATTCTAGGAATTTGCAATACACATCAATTGACTTCAACAGCCCATTGTCTAGCAAAGATCTTGCCTGTTTTGAGAGAGCAATAATGTGGCCGTACAGTGCTTACAAGTCTGGTATCTGCCATCTCATATGCCATCTCATATGTTTGCACTCAGTGCTCAGTCGGCCCATCTAGCAATGAGGAGCTTTATCTTCTTATTGCAAACATTCCTTTCCACTTCCCTCTGTCATGATTGGCTACCCTCAAATTCTTCCTTTTTGCTTCAGCTAGTAACTGCCTGAAGAAGCCCATTCGAAGAAAAGCTAGGATGCTTCCTAGAAAAGTCAGTTCCATGCTAATTGGCAAATGTTAGGGCACTGAGTATTAAGCTTACCTAGTTCTACTAGGCATATTGTATATAATCTGTGGATGAATACAGGTCTCGACAGGGCTTCCAAATCAATTCATTGTATTATTTAATCTTTAGACCACTGCTAAAGTAAGACTAATCCAGTCCTCTTTTTTACCTCATCTCTCTACCCAACGGGCCCTCACTGTAGCTCAAAACAATGATTAAAAACTAATAAGATAAAATGTTAAGTGTTAAAACAGGCAAAACCAAGCAGCATAGAGTAGAATGAGCAGCTATTCAGAATCCCCCAAATTTTGTATCCCTCTCTCACCTGACAGAATGGGGGGAAATCAATTTGCTTCTGGAAGTCAGCTAGGAACTCACGCTCCAAAATCTGTCAGGGAGAGCACTCCACAGGGGAAGCGCTATTACATTTTGATAACATTGGGCGTAAAAAGCCACAACAAAGACGATGACTATAAAAGGTATCGGTGAGTTAAAACTGACATTATATGTTAATCAGAAAGTGACGGGGACCAGGGATGGTGCTTATTTTAACCAAATACTTGGTGGCTGCAAAATGATAGAAGACTTCCAGTGGATGCTTTCTGTAGAACATGATGCCATTTTGGAATTTGTCTGTCTGAGCGTTTCTGAACAAAACTGTGTGAAACCAACATTCTCTTCAGTCAGGAGCCTTGTAGCAGTTTCTCTGTTGAACAGGGCTGTGTGCGGAGAGCCAAACAAATATGTGTGTACCTGTGGTACAAGCTCCAATATTCCTCCTCTTCCCCCTCACAGGAGAAAGATCTGCGTGATGTGGGTGACTGGAGGAAGAACATTGAGGAGAAGTCTGGAATGGAGGGCAGGAAGAAGATGTTTGAAGGAGGCGAGTAAGAAACATGCAGCTGTTCGTCCAGTCTCCACACCTGTTCCATCCCAGTAGTCCTCTTCCAGCGGTCCCGCCACCTAATTTTCTGTCAACACTTTGCAGCACTGTTTTTATGCTGACTTTCCTCAGGCCATGATTGTATTTCATAGAACAATCCACCCTACAGAACCTACCTGCAGTCCAACCCTTATTACTGCTGGGAATACAACCATTTGGAACTGCAAAATGTCTTGAAAACGTTTTGCAGCAATGAGCTTAAAGTATTCAGTCATCCTTAGATCCCATAATTATGTAGGTTCTGTTGTTGCAAAGAAAGCTGAATGATGTAAATAAAGCTTTGAAAGTATGGTTGAATTTTTAAGCCTCAGGAGGCCAAGGCATGAAATTGTGTGATATGGTGATTTATTTGGTGCTACGGGAACTGAACTTAAATATCCTGCAGGTACAAGATTATTCTATTCTTGTGTAGATGTTGCATACAGAGAGGATTCATTGGGTGCATTTTCATTTTTTCTATGAAATTCAGAAACCTGCCCAGAACCTGAATGCAATCAAATGTGCAAAATCAAGTTTTATCTAATCATCAATTTCTGAGACATTAGGAATCATTTTGAGGAAATGCTGGTATGACTACAAAAATGGTCGTAGCTATTCATGAATGAGGGAACAGCGACATGAGTGCATAATGCAGATTAAACATATATTTCCTTTATCAAATGTTCACAAAAGCTGCTGTTCCCAGGGCCTCACTCGAGAATACAAAATTATGTCAGGACACTGTTGTCAAGTAAAAGGAAGATATATTGCTTTGGCGCTGCTACAGGGAACTCGGTGCTTTGGTGCCAGCTAAATAGTGTGGGTTGTAAGATACTAAGAAGCTAAGGATTAATCTGCCTTCAACTAGTTCAGTATTTTCAGTGCCAGGGCACTTTTTGGAGACATTCTTAGCATTATTTACTCTGATATTATGCCCTCCCCCCCCCCCCCAGAGGGGAGCACTATGTACATGACCCACACAAAATCTGAACTGTCCAATAAGGTGAATTCTCGGCCCATCTGCTAGGCATCAGGCTAATGCGGTGAGCCCTCTCAACAATGACAGCTACCAAATTTATAAATCCTGAAGATATGCTTTGCTGACCTCACTAATGAGGAGATTTACAGTGCATTCCTAAACAGAATTACACCCTCCATTGAAGAGTGTAGCTCTTTTTATGATTGCGCTGTGCATCTGCAATCTGATTTTTGAAGTCATTTCAGGCTGCAGTTCTAAGAACACTTACCTGGAAGAAAGCCCCACTGAATAAAATAAAACATTTCAGAGTAAGCATGCATAGAATTGCATTGTCAGGTGCTCAGGTTTACAACCCCGGCTTTGTATATCTACTGCTGAGTAAACGCCATTAGGCGGGTGCACAACAAGCACTTTCTGTACCTTCATTGCACTGAAGATAATGCTAAGCTGGTGGTCACCTTCTGTCTCCATTCTTTGACGGGCTGCAAATCATAGTTGAATTCTATTTTTGACAGTTTTATTCTTAAAAGAATAAAAAAACAAATACAGTCATCATCTTCAAGTATATTTAAGGTTTGCAAAGGAAAATAAATTCATACATAAATACCATCTTATTATAATAATTCTCTTGACACGTTGGCCATTTTAAGCTCTCCCATTGGCTGTGCAGTGTCCTCCATCAGTCATTGAGTCATCAACTGCCACTCAAGCATACTCGCATGCCATTGGCTGGGTGCTGGGTCTGCTCCTCTTCCCCACCTACCGCCACCTCATCTGCTGTTCCCTGTCAGAATAACTGCCAAATGGCTGTCTCTCCTGACGAAGACACTTCTGCTTGGCTCCTGTGGGACTAACTTTTCCCTCAGTGGCTGTTGCTAGGCAACCAAGCTTGGTGCTGTCAATAAAAAGACAAAGTCCTTTCCAGCACCAAGCTTTTGTGGGGAACTCATTGGGGCCAGTCCTGGCTAGGGTTGCCAGCTCCAGGTTTGTTTGTTTATTTATTTGTTGGATTTATATCCTGCCCTCCCTGCAAGGCAGGCTCAGGGTGGCTCACAATAATTAGTGCATAAATAACAGTAAAACTGGCATAAAATCAAATAAAAACAATACAGTGGTGACGTTTCCTTGGTTACAAACAAGTGCAAACAGCAGTCAACAATCATTCTGCTCGCTGATCTTCCCATTTCAAACGGCAGCACAAGCCAGGTGTCAAAACCAGAGCCAAGCTCTATGGTGGAGACTATTGATGGTAATGATGATGGTGGCGGCAGCTCCTTAGTTGAAAGCCTGGTGGAAGAGCTCCATCTTGCAGGCCCTGCGGAACTGTAGAAGATCCCACAGGGCCCTGACCTCTTCTGGGAGCTCATTCCACCAGTATGAAGCCACCACTGAGAAGGCCCTGGGCCTAGTGGTAGTAAGCCTGGTGCCCTTAGGACCCGGGAGGGTCAGTCAGTTTTGTGACCCTGACCAAAGTGCCCTCTGGGGTATATATGAGGAAAGGTGGTCCCTTAGGTATGTCAGACCCTGGCCATATAGGGTTTTAAAGGTAAGTACCAGCACCTTGAAGCGAATTCGATCTGCTATTGGCAGCCAGTGCAGTGTCTTCAGCACAGGCTGAATGAGCTCCCATCTAGGGAGACCCATCAAGAGCCTGGCTGCAGCATTCTGCACTAGCTGCAGCTTCCGAATTTGTGACAAGGGCAGCCCCATGTAGAGAGCATTTCAGTAGTCTAGTCTTGAGGTGACCATCACATGGATCACTGTTGCCAGGTCATTACGGTCGAGGAAGGGAACGAACTGCCTGATCAGCTGAAGATGGTAAAAGGCTGACACGGCAGTGGCTGCTACCTGGGCCTCCATTAATAAGGAGGAATCCAGGAGTACTCCCAAACTCCTAACCTCCAGCGCTGGCACCAACAGTGCCCCATCGAAGGTTGGGAGTGGGATCCCTACCCCCAACCGCTCTGACTCAGGAACTTGTGCTTGATTCAATTACAGCCAGCTCAGTCTAAGCCAAACAGCCACGGCTTGTGGTGCCCAGTCCAGATCTTCCAGTTTGGAGTCGGACCGGTCGCCCAACATCAGATAGAGCTGGGTATTATCAGCATACTGGTGATACCCCAGCCCGTGCCTCTGGGCAATCTGGGCAAGGGGGTGCACATAGATGTTAAATAGCATTGGGGAAAGCACTGCCCCTTGAGGCACTCCACATTCTAGTGGGTGCCTCCTGGACTGCTGTTCCCCTAGTGCCACCCTTTGTCCCTGACCTTGGTGAAAGGAAACAAGCCATGGCAAGGCAAGCCCCTGGATTCCCATGTCGGTGAGGTGGTGGGTCAGTAACTGATGGTCGACCGTGCTGAATGCTGCCAACAGGTCTAACAGCAACATTACTGCCAACCTGCCCAGATACAGATGCCTCTGGAGGTCGTCTGTGAGGGTGACCAGTGCCATCTCCGTCCCATGTCCCGGGCAGAAGCCGGACTGGAAGGGATCTAGCATGGAAGTGTCATCCATGAAGCCCTGCAACTGTATCACCACCGCCCTCTCAATTAATTTGCCCAAATAGAGCAAAATGGAAACTGGCCGATAGTTAGCCAATTCGGCTGGGTCCAGGGATGGGTTTTTTAGGAGAGGGCAGACCATCGCTTCCTTGAGTGCCCCCAAGAACAGCCCCTCTGAGAGGGACTTGTTGATAACATCCCATAGGGCACCTCGAAGCCCCTCATGGGAAATTCCTGGAGATTCTGTGCTAAAGTCTACGGACGCCAGGGTTTGGGGAGGGGAGAGGCCTCAGCTGAAAAGAATGCCATAGAATGGCATAGAATGGCCTCAGCTGAATAGAATGCCTCCAAAGCAGTTATTTTCTCCAGGGAGAGTTGTCTGGAGTTCAGTTGTGATATCAGGCAATACCACAGTCAGAGGGACAAATAAAGGTAGGTTGCCTGGGAAGGAGATAGGGTTGCCAACTCCATTTTGGGAAATTCCTGGAGATTTGAGGGGTGGAGCCTGGAGAGGGTGACGTTTGAGGAGGTGTGGAACTTCAGACTGCTACAATGCCAGGAAAATTAAATCCAGTTATCAAAAGTCTGGAAAAATAGATATGTTTTAACCTGTACCACAGAGATCTGGGAAATCCTTAAGAGTGTGGCACAATACTGTGACATTACTTCGGAGTGCATAACTAGAAGTGACATCAATCATGGTATCACACGTTGTTGTCCCCTCCCCCTATTTTAGTTCCTGCTGCTCCGTTGAGCAGCAGTGGGAGCCTGGAGCATGGAGGTGGAAATTGTCCATTGTGATGGTCAATCTGAATACCAGTGCTAGGAGGAGCATCAGGGGAAGCCATGGCCACTATGCGCTGTTTGTCAGCCTCACCGCACAAATGGTTGCCCGCTGAGTGGAACAGGTAGCTGGGCTGAACGGAGCACTGGTCTGATTCACCAGGGCACCACTCCTGTTCTTTGTTATACACACTTGGAATTGTTTTAAAAAATTAATTCATTCTAGTTTGGTCTATCAGAATTATTTAAGAAAGAAGGTTTGGAGAAGAAGAGGAGGAGAAGAGGAGATTGGATTTATACCTCGCCCTTCACTCCCCAAGGGAGTGTCAGAGTGGCTTACAAACTCCTTTCCCTTCCCCTCCCCACAACAGACACCCTGTGAGGTAGGAGGGGCTGAGAGAGCTCTGAGACAACTGCCCTTGAGAGAACAGCTGGTACAGAGCTATGGCTTGCCCCAAGATCACCTGGATCTGGCCACTTCCTGGCCACCCCTACTTCAGGGTAACATTGTGTTTAGTAGAATGTTTTGTCCTGATTGGGAAAGAGAAGTGAAATCAAAATAACACAAAAACTAGTGTGCAGCAAGCAGGGTGGAGGAAAAGGAAGAGATGGCCGCTAGCAGACAAAATGGGATCAACGTGGCTAATTCTGGCATTTGTGAGCCATTGGAGTTTATTGATTAATAAATTTGGGGGCAAAGTAGCGCCTTTATACATAGTATTTTCACAGTTATCAGTCTGTCTCTACCCTCCTCGTTTTGCCATACTTTACATAACATAGCATTAAATGAGACATAGAAGCTGGGAACTGCTGCATTGCATCAACCTTTTGCTGTGAAACAGCACACTGAGAAAGAAACAGGAGCTGCTATAAATGAAGGCTCATAGAAGTGGCAAGCAGAAAGTCTCAGAGGAACTTTCTCTTCTCAGAGACGGATCATTTACTACCCTATGAAATAAACATTTTCACAGCTGAGTTCCTTTACAACCCATCACTGCCAGCATCAAAGCTGTCATCTGGGGGGAAAATATCCAGATGCATAACAATTGAGGGGAAAAGCTTCACATGTTCAGAGATCTAGAAGAACCGAAAACATCAGACAAAAAACCAACAAGGTCACCTACCCTAAACCCCCTGAGGCTAAAACACTCTTTGTAAGCTTATCACACAGTGGTGAGGAGTAGGTCAGGAAGAGTACATTTGTTGGCATGGTGATATAAATGTCCCCCCCCCACACACCCCCGGAAGTGAGAATAACACTAGGAAACAGAGAAATAATAATTTGAACCAACCAGTCTGTAGAGAGATCGTATTTTCAACAGTTATACATTGTTTTAGAAATATGTGCTCGATTCAGAAATGATAGCCTGGGCATGGAAATATGTTTCCACTCATATACAGAAATAAGCACTGGTGGGTCCACCCTCGGTACCTGCGGGAGCTTATTATATGCTGTACCGCATCAATTAAGAAAGAGAAGGTGTGCCATATTTTTGTACCACACTTCAAACTGCAGTACCACACTTCAAACTGTTGTTTCTCCCAAGGCTTGTTTGGGGTGTGGGCAACTAAATTCAGGCACTGCTTTCTCCCTCCTTGCCTAGCAAGTAATTAGTTCTGTCACAGTCGACAAGGCTGATTGCCTGTGCAGGTAAGGGAAATCCTGGTGCACATGAGAACAACAGGAGGATGGAAGGGAAAATATTGCCTTCCAATTTAGAAAGTGTCTATATCTAAATATCAGGCTCCTATTCCAGTCTGTGGCCAGGCAGCACTGAGCTGGCCAGTGGGGCAATTGGAACCCAAATTCCCCCCTTACTTATCTCTGTATGGCAACTGGTCTGTCTTGCATGCTGGAGCCTTCTGCCTCCTTCTTCCATGGACCATAGGCGTCAACTACAGAGGGGCTCGGGGGTTCAGGCCACCACTGAAGTTTTCCAGGGGGGACTGAGCCCCCCAGTGAAATGGGGTGCCCGCTGGCCACCGCCCTGCCTTCCCACCGCCGCCGCACCTCCCCGCCCAGTTTGACCATGTCCCCGGTTGGCACCATAGAGTTTCGGGACAATTGCCAGAGCGTCGCCCCGGCAATGTGCCCGGCATGATAATGTCACTTCTGGGTGACATCATCACGCTGGGCGGTCCCCAGATGGCCCTGGTAGGAGGGAGAGAGCCAGGTGAGCGGGGGGGGAGGCGGAGGTGGTGGTGGCAGCGGGGACATGGTCCACGCAAAGCACGCACACACGAGCCCCTGCCCCCCCAGGAAGTTAAGGACTCTACGCCCCCGCCATGGACCACAGAGGGAGGTAGAGGAGAACATTGGTCCCTGTATGGCCCTCTTCCACCCTGCCTCCCCTTACACTACATGCTAAAGGCATGCAGCATAATGCTAGGCAGTTTATTTCTCCCCATTGGGTGCAGCAAACTCCACCTCTTCCCCCCCCCCACACCGCGGTCAAGATTAAACTTGGTCCAGAACAGCCTTCAACAAAAATCAGTCCTCACCAGTATGACTGATGTCCTGCATTTGTAATTCAAGATTCAAATATGCCAATAGGTTAATATAACAGAAGAGGAGCCCTGCTGGATCAGACCAATAGTCCATGTAGTCCAGCATCCTGTCACACAGAGTAGCAAACCAGTTCCTCTGGGTGGCCAACAATACTGCATAGAGGTTGAGAGAGGTTATCCTGATGTTGCCTCCTGGATCTGGGATCCAGAGGCTTAGTGCCTCAGAAAGTGGAGGTCCCCCTCAATCCCCATAGCTAGTAGCAATCCCCTTTTAAAGCTGTTTGACATAATTCAGTCTCAGGTAGTACTGCTTCCAAGACTTCAAATATAATACTATAATTTTCCAGTAAACCCATATGTGTGTTCACATGTCCACCACATAAGAAAATATCAGCTCTGTGTTCAGAAAATACCAACATGTGCCTGAAAAATTGCTATCAGAATATTTTCTTTTAAATCTAATTATTTGGTTTGCATAACTTTAATAAAAATTTGATTTTTTGGAATTCTGCTGTCAACATGCGATACAGTAATCCCTAGACTGCCTTTTTCTCACCAGGCAGCTTTTTTCCTTTGCATTTTGTTTCTCCCTCTCCACCCAGAAATTACTAGCCTTCTTCCCAAGTTACAGTGAACACGTGTAGAAACTGTGTACTGTGCACACGTGCTTTTTGTATATGTGTGCTTTGAGGAATTCTCATGTTACATGCAGTGAATGTACAGCTGAATGTGTGATTCAAACCCCACATTTATCCAGTTCCTGGTCCCCAATTTCATTTGTGAATGTGCACTGGCTCTTTCTTATAAAAAGACGTAGGCGTGTACATACTAGATGTACATGTCTTCACTGTAATGTGTGAACAGGGCTACTGTTGTTAAAACTGACTTATTTGCAGTCAGTTGTAACTGCAACATCCTGGCCTTGATAGACTGGCATCAGTGGATCTCCATTTTCCCGGCCCATAATGGCCCCAGGGTTATTTTCTAGAATTGAGTCATGGGAAGCCAAAACGAATGGTGAAAAAGTCATATCTAGTTTATGGGATGAATCCAACTTGAGGGGTCAAAAAAAAGATTCTACATGTAAGCAATGCTCCCTCTAAGCCAGGGGTGTCGAACTCATTTGTTACGAGGGCCGGATCTGACATAAATGAGACCTTGTTGGGCCGGACCATGTATGTCATAAAATGTAATGCCAGGTAGTGGGGACATAAACTTTATAAAGGACACAAACACAAAGAATTTTTTTTGCTTAAAACAAAAACATGCTTAAAACATTAGCACTCTTGCAATATTTCATTTATTTAACAGTCTCTGATAGCTGACACCTCTTGCTCTGAATTAGTGCATCAAAATGTCTGTGCTGTTGCAATCTTGAGTATGCTGTTCAGGTGTATATCTGTAAACTGCAAACCTACTTTTTATTTACTGACATTCACCACAGAAATTTCATGCTCAGAGTCCTGGGTCTAGGGCCCAGGGGGAAACATGAAATGGCTGAGCAACTGAGAGAGTCTGGCAAGGCAAGCTATGATGCAGCAGCAGCAACAGAACTGGAAGCAGGAGATGGCCAGTTCCAGTGTGGGCCTGATAGAAGCCCTCCGGGGGCCCGATCTGGCCCCCGGGCCGCACATTTGACACCCCTGCACTAAGCTGTGAAGTCCTATGAGCAAAAATTCTACTTCCTGAGCCACCAGCATTAAAGTTCCAAGCACGTGATTTGGCTACGGCATAAATTAGTTTGCTCTGGAGCCATCCTTCCGGAGCTAAGACAAAAATATGTGAGCTGGAGGCTAAAAAACTTTGAGCTAGCTCACACTAACTCAGCTTAGAGGGAACACTGCATGTAAGACCCTCAAAGTACAAAGTCATCCTCTGTACAGACACGAGAGTTAATAGAAGTGCAATATTCTGCCTGATTAATAACATTTCTCCACTCCTGACCTACAATGGGGTGCCGCTGGTTCCAGCGCTGGAGGTTAGGGGTCTGGGAGTGCTCCTGGATGCCTCTTTAACAATGGAGGCCCAGGTAGCAGCCACTGCCAAATCAGCCTTTTACCATCTTCAGCTAATCAGGCAGCTGGTTCCCTTCCTCAAACACAACAATTTGGCAACAGTGATCCATGCAATGGTCGCCTCAAGACTAGACTAGTCTCTACATGGGGCTGCCCTTGTCCCAAATCTGGAAGCTCCAGCTGGTGCAAATTGCGGTGGCCAGGCTGTTTATGGGCCTCTCTATGCAGGAGCACATCTAGCCTGTGCTGAAAGCATTGCACTGGTTGCCAATAACATACTGGATTTGCTTCAAGGTGCTGGTTTTGACCTTTAAAACTCTTTATGGTCAGGGTCCAGCATACTTGAGGAAGCGCCTTTCCCCATATGTTCCCAAGAGAGCACTGCATTCAAGGGCCCAAAACCGGCTGGCCCTCCCAGGCCCCAAGAATGTCAGGCTGGCGATAACCAGGGTCAGGGCCTTCTTGATGGCGGCTCCATACTGGTGGAAAGAGCTCTCAGGGAAGATCAGGGCCGTGCGGGTCCTTTCACAGTTCTGCAGGGCCTGTAAGACGGAGCTCTTCCATCAGGCCTTCGATTAGGAGCTGCCTTAAACACTGAGGAGTGACCCTGTGCCCTGGCTTTACTATCTTCAGCCTGGCTCACCGCATAAATTAGTCGACCAAACTGAGCCGTTGTGAGAACGCCATCAGGACTAACACCAAAGTAGTGGTATGGTCTAAATTAGGAATCTTGCTTTTGCACTTTAACTGATCCAGCATTTTAGGAAATGAACAACTGATTCTTTATGTATGTTTTAACCGTATTTTATATATGCATTTTATGTAAGCCACCCTGAGCCTGCCTTGGCAGGGAGTGTGGGGTATAAATCGAACAAATAAAATAAAATGAAATAAATCTCCTGAACCTGCTCCAGAATTTTGTATATGTCTTGACTCGACAATCAGCTAATACTGACTTTCTTTTTCTATCCCCCCTCCATGTACTGTGTGGGGCAATTGGACAAATGTCTTGTGGGAGGACAGGGTGTCTAATAAGTTATTTATAAAACTGAAGTTCCCTTTCCATGGACAGATGCTTGAGATGGTGGATAAAACATTCAAACAGTTTCATAAAACAATGTCCCAGCTGGCATAGTGGTTAGAGTGTGGTCTAGGGTCTACGAGATCCAGGCTAACATCCCAACTATGTTACAAGGCTTGGTCGGTGACTTTAGGTCAATCTCTCTTTCACCTCCTAACCTATTTTGCAGTGTTGCTATGAGGGTAAAATGGAGGAGGGGAGCCCAATACATGGCATCCTGAATTGCAAAGGGTGGGATAAAAATGTACTCCAGGATGACAACAACAACAATATCCAACTATTTTATCTATATACTAATAGCAATGGTGCCCACTGAGTGCGGATATCTAAATCCATGCGGAGGGGGCACTTGGGGGGCAGGGAGATTTTTCTGCACACCTGGGGGACTCCCCACATGTGCAGAAAAATCTTAAAAGTAAAAAAAAACTTTGGGGGGATATTTAAATCCCCCCAAAAGTTAAAGAGCTCTGGGAACTGTGGCGGGCCCAGTGGCTCTGAGCCACGCGGGCCTCGCCGTGGCAACCGGGGGCAGGGGGAGATCAGCAGGCCTGGGCTCGCCATTGTTGCCCGGGGGAGGGGAGGAAGCCTTACCTTTGGCTGCTGCTCCACGTGGAGCTCCTTCTCCCCCCCCCCCACCTCTTGTCACTATCTAAAACCATGTGGTTTTTTAAATATTAAAAAGAATGACAAAATATGGGATACAACAAGAGAAGCATCACTCTGCCATTCCCAAAATATGTACAGCCCAATGTTACCAGTGCTGTATTTGCAGAATCTACTAGCTGTTGGGAACTCAGCAGGATTACTGCGTGGCAGGCCTCTCTAGGAAGGGCTGAGGCCCTTAGGGGCTTCTTGTTTTCTATTCCTGGAGAAATTTAAAATACAGCCTGAGTTCCTGTGTCTTTTATATTGTTATGTTTGTTTTTAGAGTGCCTCTAGACATCAGCTTGCAACCATGGTTCATGCCAGAATTTAAAACAGGAAGTACCTCAAACTGTAGGGCCTAACTACATACATTACGAAGTTCCTGGGTGCCTGGCATGTTTTGGTCCTCTTGACCAGAGGCGCCCTGAGAATTCTGTGCTTGGAATTTACTTTTTTTTAAATAACATTTTTATTAAATTTCTTCAAGTATACATTATAGCAATATAGAGCAAGTTGATTTTTGCAATTAAATACATTACAGCATGATTCATAATTTCTCTCGGCTTGCAATTACACATTTTGACTCTTAATTACTATTTTGATATTTAACCTATACATTTTTCCCCAATTTCTCCAAAAATTTTCCTCTGATTTATTATTCTAAACCACATTTGACCTGTCCATCTCAGCCATTTCCATGAGTTTGTATTTTAAATCTTCTTCGGTAGGGATTATCTCCGATTTCCATCTTCTGGCTATCAAAATTCTCGCTGCTGTAAATATATATGTCATTACATATCTATCTGTTCTTATATTTTCTGGAAATATATTTAACAAAATATTTCTGGAAGCAATGGTAGCTCAATATCAAATATCTCTAGTATTGTTTTCTGCACTTTCCCCAAAAATTTTAAAATTCCCTTACATTTTCACATGTGGAAGAATGTACCTATATTAGTTTTGCATTTCCAGCATCTACTTGAAACATTTGAAAAACATTTGGCTATTTTATCTAGCAACCAGTGCCATCTGTAGAACATTTTATAGATATTTTCTTTGTATGACATTGATCTCATATATCTCATATATTTTACCGCTGTCCATACTTTACACCATGCATCTGTTTCAATAGTATGGCCTAGATCCTTCATCCATGATATCATAGGAGGCTTAATTGCTTCATCCAACATAAATTCCATAAGCAGCCAATTATACAATTTCTGAATCAGTTTATCATTAGAAGACAGCCAAATCTTATGCAGATCAGTTAAATTAGCACAAAAATCTATTTTCCTATCTTCAGTAAATTTAGAATTTAATTGACACTTTTCCCACCAAGACATCATTATATTTTGTTTCCATAATAGTTTCTCTGATTTTAAATTACTATTTTTATCCAGTAATACTTCATAAGATGCTTTATTACATTCCAATAATAGTGAGGGTCTAATATAGGCCTCTAATGGAGATACCCATTTAGGGGTTTTGTTGTACATTTTTTTCTTCACTTCCTTCCATACTTTAATGAGGGCACTTATTATGTGGTTATGAAAGTTAGAGTGTTTCTCATCCCTTGCATACCATATATAAGCATGCCAACCCATTAACAGATCATGACCTTCTAACTTCAGTAACCTTGTATTTTCTAATTTTACCCAGTCCCGTATCCAACCTAGTGTAGTAAAGATTTGGAATGTTTGGAATGGAACCAGTTTGGAATGGCTAAGCCTCCATTATTTTTCCTATCCTGTAGGTTCTTCCATTTGATCCTTGCTCTCATATGTTGCCATATACATTTTCTACAAATTTTCTCTAAGTCAGAGAAATAGTTAGCTTTTTTCACAATTGGTATATTCTGAGCTAGGAACAAAAATCTTGGTAGAATACTCATTTTGATTGCAGCCACTCTCCCCATTAGAGACAGCTGCAATTTTTCCCAGTTAGCAAGATCCTTTTTAATTTCACTTAGTAAAGATGTATAGTTATCTTTAAACAGCTCAGCTGTATTATTTGACAGGATTATCCCAAGATACTTTACTTTCCTCGACACTTCCATTGAGGATATTTCTCTAATCTTCTGAATTTGAGTAGAAGTACAGTTCTTTTTTAAAATCTTAGTTTTCTGCAAATTAACTTTTAAGCCCGCAACTTTGCCATATTCTAGAATATCTGTTAACAAGAGAGGGATAACTACTGTTGGTTCTTCCACTATGAACACTAGGTCGTCTGCAAATGCCTGAAGTTTAAAGGTTTCTCCTTTAATTTGTAACCCTTTTAATTGGTCATTCTCTCTAATTCGATCTGTCAAAGTTTCTAAAATAAAGATATATAACAATGGTGATAATGGGCAGCCCTGCCTAGTTCCTTTCTGGATTTGTATTTTTTAAGTGGAATCACCGTTAATCAAAATTCTAGCTTCCTGCTTATTATAAATTGCACTCAACAGTAAAAAGAAGTTTTCGCCACAATTCCAGTTTTTAAGTTTTTGTAGCATAAAGGACCAGCTCACATTATCGAAAGTTTTTTCTGCATCTAAAAATATCGATGCAGCTTCTTTACCTGGATGTTGCTTGTAATATTCTAATACATTTATTACTGTCCTCACATTATTTCTGATTAATCTTTTAGGGAGGAATCCTGCCTGGTCTTGATGAATTGTTTGTGTTAGTATTTTTTTCAGTCTTTTCGCCAATATGTTTGCAAAAATCTTATAGTCTGTATTCAGCAGTGAAATAGGCCTATAGTTCCTAATTTCTGTTGGATCCAAATCTGTCTTATGAATTAACGTTATTAAAGCTTCTTTCCAAGATTCCGGCATACTCCCTTTAGTTTTAATTCCTTGTAGCACTTCTTTATAAATTGGGGTAATTTGTTCTTCAAACTTTTGGTAGAACTTCGAAGGTATTCCATCAGGACCTGTTTTTTTTTTTTTGCATGCTTTATTGCCTCTACAATCTCACATATTGTAATTGGATCATTCAACATTTTCTTCTGTTCTTCTGAAAATCTCTTTACATTGCACTTTAGCAAATATTCTTGAATCTTTCTCTGGTCATCATTTGTTTGTTGGTATAGGTTGTTATAAAATTTTTTCTACTATCTTTTTAAATCTCATGTAGGTCAAAATGTTCTATTCCTTTCTCATTTTTTCTAAATCTATAGGCCAGCCACCTAGATGGTTTGTTGGCATTTTCAAAATAATATTGTTTGGTGGCTTCTAATTTCCTAGCTAATCACTGAGAAAGTAAGAGGTTCATTTGATGCTGCAGTGAGGTAAATTTAAACTTAAGCTTTCCTGTCTCATTACATTTTTTCATATTATTTTCTTGTTCTTTGATCTTCCCTTTCAAAATATCATATTGTTTCTGGTCTTGTTTCTTCTTCCATGCTCCCTGACTCATAAATCGACCTCTTATGAAGGCTTTAAATGTGTCTCACACAATTTCCATCGGTGTTTCATCTTGCATGTTTTCCTCAAAAAAAAACTGATCTCTTCCTTTGTATTTTCTAAGAATCTTGTGTCCTTTAACAATTACATATTCATTGTCCATCTACTTTTTTTCTGCGCATCTCTCAATACTAACAATACTGGGCTATGATCCACGAGTGTATTAGGAAGAATTTCAACATCTACTATTTCATATATCATCATATTTGATAACCATACCATATCTATTCTGGACCAGGAATTATATTTTGCTGAAAAGAATGCGAAGTCTTTCTTTTGTGGATTCCTTATTCTCCGTGCACCTGATAGACCAAATTCCTCTGCTGACTGGAGAAAAACTTTTGGTAAACTATTTCCTGTTTTTTTTTCCTTTTGGATTTTGGGCTTCTTCTATCTACAACTGGATCAAAAACTGTATTATAACCTCCTATTATACAGATATCATCACAGGTACTTTCAGATAAGAGTTCTGTCAGGATCATAGGATCCTAACAAGGTTTCCATTGTGCTTTCTGTAACTTGCTATCGCTCAGCCAAAAGTGTAACCATTGCTATCTCTTTCAAGCTGTCTCCTGCCTCCCCCATAGCCATTTATTGCTCTGAGTTATATTGCTTTTTGAAGGTCTGGTCAGTGCAACCATTTCATCCGGGAGAGTGGTGACCCCGCATACTTGCACGTCACTGAAGAGCAAATGGCTTTTCCTCCCATGCATTCCCTCCTCCCATTCCTTGGGACATGGAACTGTCTTATCTCATTGTGAAGACCTTGAAAGACCGCCGGAGCCACTTTGTTATGTATAAGTTTCACACATCTGGGGCGCCCAGTTCAAGAGCGGAATTTTTATAACTTTCACACTTCACCTTTCCTGTGGGAAGTAAAACGGCTCAGAACTTTTAACCACGCTTTTCTCTCTCTATTGTGATTGGTTAGATGTTGGGGTTCAAACTGTACTAGAGGGTATATTAACTCTGACTGTTCTTTGTGTGACATCTCTAACAAACATTCGAGAACCTGTCAAGCAGTATTAAGAAATAAAGAACTCTGTTTCATCAACAAAGGTCTGATCTTTTGCTGACTAAGTACAGAAGCCTCACAAGTTCTTGGAGTTTGGCATAAAATATCCCTTGACTCTGGTTTGGAGCTATATTAACTATAACGATCTTTCTATGCTGTTTTGAAATTGAGATTGCAATTTTACGTCCATCTTCTGTTGAGAATTGTAATTCCGGCATAAGAGTCTCTTTGGCATAGATTACTACATCTTTTTTATTTTCTTTAAGTCTGAGGCTGCAAACATTTTTCCTAATTTATTAGTAACCAAATATTTTTCTTCGGCCTCCCTGATATGTGTCTCTTGGAGGCAAATAACCTCAAAATTCAATTTTTTTAAGTTGGTGAAATAGTTTAGATCTCTTTTGGGGGCTATTAAATCCATTAACATTTGTTGAGAAGATATTGGTCTTTTTACTCTCCATCTTTATTATAATTACTATCCTTCCCTTTTGCTCTGTATTGGTATCTTGTAAGGATACTTGAAATAGGTCTTTCTGGTTTCATTTCCCCTTTTCTCTTGTCTTTAATTTCTTCCTCTTCCATCATGTGCTCTGTGGGTTCTGCTGGCTCCTCCACATTTGACCCTCCCCTGGGAAAACCAATCAGGCACAATTGGGGCATCAGATCAAATAACATATAAGATATAATTCCTGAAACCAGCAATGTTCTCTGTTCTCAGAACTGTTCCTGACAGATTGTTCCAAAATTTCTCATTTGAGTATGACATTTTCTTCTTTAATAACTAGTCTGATACTCATCAGTATACTACAGTCTGGTACAGAAGAACGCCATATTTCCACTTACAACAGCATTGCTGAAACATGCTGGGGCTGAAAGGAACACTACCCTTGCCCAAAATGACAGCAGCTGCTTCTCTTCTTCCTCTTGGGGTGGATCATGCTGATGTTTTGCGCAAGGCCAACATGGCCCACTGAGGCTGAAGATGAGCCTCAGAAGTGTAATCTGAGAGATTTCCTGCCTTCTTAAATTTTCTGACATGCCAGCCATTGCAGACCCTTCTGAGGATCAAGTTAGCCGTCATCCTCAAGGACCAGATTGTGTCTGTACAGAGGCATGCAAAGGTCCAGTCAGTCTCTGGAGGATGAAAAAGTAGCTGCAGTAGAGGAAGGGACAGTCCCAACAAGAGGCAGAAGTAAATGAATCTTATTGGTCCATCAGCTCAGCCATTCTATTCCAGTATGATAGGGGAATCAACATCTCTCTCTAGATGTGCTGCCTTCACTGGTGTCACTGGCTCTTCCAGTCTATGAGCACCTCTTGCAGTCTTACTCAGCAGCACACCGGACAAAGAGGCTATGGCTGTTTCATAGCCATTAGGACCTATGGCCTTGCTGTTTCTCTGAGACAGTTTTAGGACAGTTCTGAATGGGTGGCTGTGCTATGTTTGAGCAGCAAAACAGTTCTGAATAGGTGGCTGTGTTATGTCTGAGCAGTCCATTGGCATTTTACAGACTAACAAAACTGGCTCTAGCATAGGCTGTTGTGAGTTAGAGCTCTCTTTATCAGGTGCATGATATATATGTCTTTTTTTGTTTTTAAGTGCCATCAAGTCACAACTTCTTAAGGAATTTTCAAGGCAAGAGTGAGCAGAAGTTGCCTTCATCCATGTAGTGAGCCCAGTCTTCCTTGGTGGTCTCCCATCCAGGTACTAGCCATGGCCAACCTTGCTTAGCTTCCAAGCTCTGACAAAACCAGGCTCATCAGAGCTATTCAGACTGCTATACAGCCATAGCAAATGTTGATTTATCTATTTGTCTAGCTGTCTCATCTATGAATAGCAGATATCTGCTGTGGATGAACAAATCGTGCTCCATATGAAGTCAGCTCTGACTCACAAAAGCTTGTACTAGGATATCTGAAGAAGTGTGCATGTACACGAAAGCTTATAACCTGAAAGAAACTTTGTTGGTCTTAAAGGTGCCATTGGACAAAGTGTGTTCCTAGAATAGATATTGTTACTCTATAAAGTGCCACTGGATTCCCGTTTCTGCTTCTAGAGTTCTTTTTGTGTGGCTATGAACTTTGCACTTCTTTCCATCTCTTCAGTTTCTTGCTTGCACATACTTGCTTAAGCTGTGTTGCAACTGCCCAGCCTTCAAGCCTTAAGGCTCCTGACATAGACAAAACATAGATAAGGCTAGAAACCAAAAAGTGAGGTAACCATACATGTGAGTTCTGAGGCTATTGATGCAACATTTGTGAGATACAGCTAGACTTGGGACAAAGAGTTCTCTGTGAGCTGCTTTTATTCACTGCATCCCTTGTGGCCTGCACCACTACTTCCTGATTTGGGGGGAGGGGGATTAGTTTTACTTGTAAGATTTGTTTGTGTGTGTGTGTGTGTGTGTGTGTGTGCACTTCTTTCTGACTAAAAAACAAACCCGCACCCACAGCCCCACATGGTTTCCGGTGCTGCTTGCCTTAGAGTCAATACAGGAAGAGAGGGGAGAGAGCAATAGCACACTTACTGTTCTTACAAAACAGTTTGCAATTGCAAATTCAATTGACTGGACCACTTTCTTACCAAGTGAAGAAAATGGCTGCTGCAGAGGAATGTCTGAGAGATCTTGAGAGTGACACTGGGGTGGAGGAAGGTGCCCCAGAGGACACACAAAGGTGAGTGGCTCAGCTTGATTACACATTTTGGTGTCTAGTGCTCCAAAAATGGCTTTATAGTTTAAAGGGGAAAAAAATAAAAAAAAAAGAGGACTGGGTAGAAAGAGACATCTGGAAACTGTTATCGTAATCCCATTCGACCATTTGTAGACTCTCTCACAGATGTGGTATTCAGCTATTGCTGTTGATGTTTAGCTTACTTTTAGTGTAGCAGGTAAAAGTATGAGACGGGAACCCATTCAAACTTTCCCTCAGTCATGGGCTGCGCCGGTCACACACACTAAATAATCCACTTTAAATCCACTTCCAATGCAATTTCCAACTGGATTTTGCCAGTTCACACAGTAAAAATCCAGTTTGCAAGTGGATTGAAAATGGATTATTTAGTGTGTGTAACCACAGCCATGGGGTCTTGGAATTGTCTTAGACAAGCCCCCATCTTTCAGTACCCCCCCCCAACTTACATTAAGATAACAGAGACATATATCGTGGTGGAGTTACAAGGATTTTTAAGACAATATATGAAATGCCTTGAACATTCCATGGCATACATACTACTAGCCATGATGGTAGCAGATCTGTGCGCTGGAAAGTAAGGTGGGGTTGGAGTCCAATATAAAGAGCAAATCAAGCATGGGGAGGAGTGCAGAATTCTTCCCTCTTTCTGCTAGGGTTGCTAACTCTGGTTTGGAAAATACCTGGAGATTTTGGTGTGGATCCTGAGAAGGGCAGCATTTGGAAAGGGGAGAGACTTCAGTGGAATATAATGCCATATACTCCACCTTCCAAAGTAGCCATTTTCTCTAGGTGAACTGATCTTTGCTGTATGGAGATCAGTTGTGGTCCCAGGATATCTCCAGCCAACACCTGGAGGTTGGTAACCCTAGTTTCTGCAGATCTCCATCATCTCCTCCTCCTCCCCCCAATGGCACTGGGCTCTGATATCAGAAATCAGCCCATTGGGGAGATAAGAGCTTCGAGAAATGGACTACAGGAGAAGGAAGTGGTTGATTGGAGGAGAGTTGCACAGTGCTCTCCAACATACCCTTTCCCTCCTTAATTTAGCCCCCCCCCCTTTCTACAACATTGAGGCAGAGCTGAGTTTCAACAGCCAGATCTGCCATGTGTATTTGAGCCAATATAGTTATTCTCATGGGAAGAAGTATGGCCATGACACTCGCAGCCATGTTGCCTCAAGGGCCAAATAATGTGGCCATGCATTTCTTTTTCCAAATGCTTTATGGCAATTTGTGGTTTCATTACTTCAGTAGAACAGATGCCATCATGCAAAACTTGATGTTGTCTGCTGGGGGAGGGGCTCAGCTGTGACTTTTCCTAAAGACAAAATATATATGATTAACCAAGTTTGGTTTGTCTCAAATTCAGAAAGGGCTTTATTTCCTCATATAAATAAGGAGGGAAGTATATCGAGTAGCACCTTAGGAGCTTTGAAAATGGATTTGTTTGATCCATACTTTGCAGGAATCTTAAGTAAGTGGATTTGAGTCTATGCTGAAAATGTTATTTCTCTGATCCTACAAGCTGAGGAGTGCCAAAGAGACAAAGAATTGAAATCATTATATGCAAACCGAAACCTATTTGTGTGATCCTTGGCACCAGCCGGCATTTTTCAGCAACCTTGACTCCGCTGAGCCCTTGGCAAACCAACAGCCCGAGCTCTCTATGACAGACACAAACTATAATTCACAAGGAAAAAAAACCCCTTTTTAAACAGACAATTAGCAGCTGACCATCTCCCAATGTTGCTTAAAACCCTCTGTATATTTTACATAAAATTAGACTTTACTGACTTGATTCATTCGAAATGAGACTGAACTGTAAGTATGCTTTATAAACATGCATCAAAATAGCAGAAAACACCTGCACTTTTACTAACATTCTAAAGGCATTGATTGTGTGGACAAAATAATGGTTAAGACATGCAAAATGGATCCATATTATATTGAGAACAACCTCAAGAAAAAGAAGTGGCTATCTCCATGTGTTTTTAAATGTTGCAAATACAAAATTATGAAAATGTTCTTACTACAAGTCAGTATCTTTATGTGTTGTGTAATTCTGCACCACAGATTTCACAATATTAATGCAACATTCCATGCTATACCACTCCCCCAAGATAACTGCTTTAAAGGATGAGTTATTTAACTCATACTGCTTCCAGTGCTAAACACACATATGCACCAAACAGCATTTTGAAAACCAGTGCGGGAGACTGGACACAGGTACCCTTTTTGAACACAGATATATTCAAGTCCGTTGACCTCATTAATCACAGCTGAACAGTTCTTAAGACTGGGATGGGTGGGGAGCACTGAACCTGTAGTAGCAGCAAAGAGTCATCTTGCAATAAGACAGCAGCTGTATGAATTAATATTTTGTCTCAGAGCATATGTGGACAAATGTCTACATGCCAATATCTTTGGGTGAGTTTCATGGTGCTCCACTGTACAAGCATGCAGTACTTCCAGAGGTCATTTCGTAGAAAAAGAGGTGCAGGAGCTCATTAGCATAACTCATTAACATAACTCATTTGCATATGCCACACCCCCTAACATACCGGAAGTGTGTCAGAAGGCAACACCCACCCCTCAGGCTCCACTCCACGGGTGAGTGAAACTGACCTGCTCTTCCTCCAGTCCCTTCCCCATCCAATACTTTGTGCAATGAAAATAAGCATAAAGAACACACCCTCATTCTCTTCCTGCTCCCTTGAAACCACCAGGTTTCAAGTAGACTTGAGATACCCAGGACATGTGCACCACCCATCCCTTCCCCTTCCCACAACAAGACACCCTGTGAGGTAGGTGGGGCTGAGAGAGGTCTTTTGAGAACTGCTTATGAGAGAACAGCTCTGAGAGAACTTGTGACTGGCCCAAGGTCACACCAGCAGCTGCATGTGGAGGAGTGGGGAATCAAACCCGGTTCTCCCAGATTAGAGTCCAACTCCTGACCACTACACCAAACTGATGGGGTGGAAGCTGCTGAAGGGTTGGTGAAATTTCTCCAGTACTTATGTGCCATGTGCCCAGATAAAAAATGGTATACTTAGAAAATTTATATGCCACCTTGAGCAAGTCTCTGGAAAAGCAGCACACAGTCATAAAAGGAACAATGATAAAATTATCAATATTGAAACAAAACATTAAAAACAATAAAGACCCTAGCAGGGCTTTCCCCGGGGCACTGCACCTCTGCACTGTTCGGGGAAGCCGAGGAGGGGGCAGGGCTTGGTCATGTGCCCGCCCCCTGGGCTCCTCACTCCCGGAGCTGCACTCCTGTGCACTCCTGCTCCATCAGACCCCTGAGTACTTCTACAGAAAGGTCATGGTTTCTGGAACCATGGATCAAGGAGCTCTCCACACAGTGTCACGATAAGAGAACTGTGTATCCCAGAACTTTGTAACTGCCCTCATAGCACATTTGCAAAAGGGGCATTTCTACATGATATCACGCTACCAAACCCCCAGAAAATGCAGTCTCTTTCCTTCCCCCAAGGAGCAAAGTCTGTGTAAATTTGCCATTTGACCAGTCCCTTCAAAGTTCTGGGATACAAGCTTTATTTATTTACTTACTTCATTTATACTTCTGAGCGCCCCCTCTTGAGAGCCCATACCCTACCCTCTTCACCATCATGTTTTCCCCATTGGGGGGTTGGTATGACACTAGCTGCACACCACAGGCCTTTCTTTACCTCCATTGGAGCAGCCCCAACACCTTTGCCCTCCTCAGCCTGCCTGTGGAGCCCTCCTTTTATTTCTCCCTTCTGGCTTTACCCCATCTCCTTCATCTTCAAGGAGCAAATCAGCCACCCTTCCCAATTGCCCCTGCAACCGGGGTCCTTGGGCCAGGTGGCCTTTTTTAATCAGCTGCTGGCTGACTCCAGGTGGTTCTCGAGGTGGCCTTAAGCAAACAGCCTGTTCCTCAGCTGATAATAATCAGCCAGGGAAGAAGGCGCTCTTTGTTGCTGCCCTGAGGTCCCGGGTAAAGTGAATTTTTCAGTCAGGGTGGGGGGTGAGTCCAGACACAGACCCGTCTCCAGACAATACTCTTTCTTCTCAGTGGAGATCCGAAGAGGCTTATATCATTATCCTTTCTTACAGTTTTTCATCACAAAACCTTGTGAGGTAGGTTAAAGTGAGTGTATGTGACTACCAACATGTGGCAAAAACTGTTTCATGTAATTCTGCCCTTTTATTTATTTTTTTCATTTGATTTTTTTTGAGGAAAGTTTTTGTGTGTTACTTTTTGATATTTCTGTTTCCCACATAAAGAAAAATGTATTTCTTCATAGATTAAATTTAAAATGATCATACAGCTAGTCATATTCTTGGTTTAAAAAAACCCCCAATTTTAGCTGCATATTTAATTTCATATTTGAGTAGCTGCACTTTCAAAAACTCACAAATAAGTGTGATTTGTACGTGTGTTTATTAATGAACTTTGCTTAGAAAAGATCTAAATATAGTAATTTGTGTGATATGTAATTTCTAATCAATTCCTTCTGCCTTTCTCTGGCTCATGGCATGGAAAACTACTGTTTTGTCTTAGACAACAAAAATGCAAAAGAAGCTAGTGATATGTGTGTTTTATGGAACAAGCTTCTGCTGGTACTATGCAATGCAATTTTTTCAGTTACACAAAATTCTTTATTAAAGATTTTCTCGTACCTTCTTTAGTATTGTTCTATTTCCTGTGGAGATAGTAAGCATGATGAACTGGGAGAATGGGAGGGGCAAGACTTGCTGAGCTTCTCTACAGTCTGGCAGATTATATAATGGAATATTGAATGTTCTATGAGTCAAACTTTTGAAGGACCTTGCAAGAGGAATCATGATAGAGACCTATTGCTTTGACTGGGCCCATGTGGTGTGTGTGTGTGCCCCCTTGAGGCATACTGCACATGGATCCAGTATGTCTCGCAGAATCTGTTGGAATAAGTCTCAAATTGCTATATTTTATTTTTTTCATTTTTTCATTTTTCATTTTTTCATGCCCTCCATTCATCCTGGAATTCAAAGAAAGATACATAAGGTTCTCATGAGATCTCCCATCCAGGTGTTAGCTTGCATTATTTCCAGGCTAAACCTATGTTTGTGACAGGGAGCTTTTGAATCTTTGAGGGACATACCAGAGGAGACAGTTCTGAAGGTACGTGGGTTCCTTACCGTTCAAGGCCTTAAATGTCAATACCAAAACCTTGAACCTGACTCAGTACTCCACTGGAAGCCAGTGCAGCTGTCATAGCACGTTGAATATGTGCAGTCTGTGACACTCCAGTCTGGACCCGCGCCACTGCATTCTGGACCAGCTGGACTTTCCAGATCAGTCTTAAGGGTAGGCCAACGTAGAGCGAGTTACAGTAGTCCAGTCTGGAGATTCCTTTTCCTCTTACATTTCTCTGTCCATCTCCTCAAGGTGCTTGTTGAAATCTTTAAGGTGCATTATAAATGTTTTGTATATAAACTTATCATTTCTGGCCTCAAAAAAAAAAAGCATCTTTCTTGTTAGGGTTTTTGGCAGTGATTCTTTGGCAGTGAGAGTCAGTTTGGTGTAGTGGCTAAGTGCGCAGACTCTGATCTGGGCTTGATTCCCCACTCCTCCACTTGCACCTGCTGGATGACCTTGGGCAAGCCATAGCTCTGGCACAGCTATTCTCTCAAGGACAGTTGTCTCAGAGCTCACTCAGCCCCACCTACCTCACAGGGTGTCTGTTGTGGGGAGGGGAAGGGAAAGGAGTTTGTAAGCCGCTCTGAGACTCCAAGTGAGTGAAGGGCGGGGTATAAATCCAATCTCTTCTTCTCTTCTTCTTGTTGTTTACATAGCTCAGAATGGTTTGATTGCAAGAGCTCTAGACTGTGAACTTCATGGTCATCTTGATCCTAGCCAATGCCTATATTGGTTTTTGGCTAGATGGAACAGTGGAAAGTTTCACCGTTTCTCTTTTGAAAGTGGCTTTTATTTTTTAAAAAAATGATTTTAGATCTGTCTCGTTGGTTTTAGGCCTTCCTTAGTCTAACACAGACAATGATCAGACCTGCTGAGCTTAAATAAGGCTACTGAATCATGCGTCTTCTGACCACTCCCTCCACATCTTCATATATATTCATGCGTATTCACATTTAGGCATCACAAATACGATCCACAAATGTTCAGACAAAATTAAGCACTTCCATTTTTCATTGTTTTAATTGGGACTTAAAGGGGCCTGATTTGACATACCCCAGCTTTATTTTCCAATATGTAATTGAAACCTGGACCCCAACATACATTTCTGCAGTTTCAGAACTCAGCTACATTATAACATGATCCCTGTTTTGTGGGATGGGCTCCTGAGGAGGTGAGAAGGGCACTGCCTTTAGATGTGTTTAGGATGCACTACAAGCTGATTTATTTGCTAATGATTTTAATAAAACTGTAGCCATTTTTGAGCTGCAGGTATTTTTTATGGGGTATTTGGTTTTATTTAATTGATGATTTTTAATTTAAAATCGTAAACCACCTTGAGCCACAAAGAGAAGATGGTGTAATAAATATTTAAATAAGCAACCCCCACCCCCGCACACAAAGGTAGAATTGGAAGGGAATTCTTATCATAGTGACTGTGTGTACAGGGAAATATCTAGTCAGGAAGGATCTCCATTTGTTGTTAACATATGAGGTATTCAACCAGAAAATAGCTCCTTACAAACACAATCAGCTATCCTTGCACAACCTTCAAGGCTGGCTTCCCATTCTGGCTTCTTGTTTCCAATGTACCACAAAGCTCCCAGGCTGCCCATGTATGGTCATTGATTAAGACTGGCTTTGCTGTGCCAGCAAGGTCCCATCCCATCCTTTGCCACGTTCATCTCCAGCTGTCCTGAATTCTCTAGATCCCTTAGAGGAGACTTGGAGAGACCTAAGTAAGATTACAGCTATTGCTAAGAATATCCAGCATTGGAAGGAGATTGTCTGGGAAAGCTGATATCTAGTGAGGTATCTCTGGACTCCTTGGAACTGCATTCCAGGGGATGGAGCAGAAGAGTTTCTGCTCTATGTTTAACTCAAGTGAGCACTGTTGTATTAAAAAAAACCTGGCAAAAAGGCAACATGTTCTGCTTGAGTGGATAGAAGAAAGAGCTGGAAGATGCCTTGGCTCTAGACACAATTTCTGAGGAAAGGTTACAATGAAACTATCAGTTAATTGAATAAAAGAGGTTTACAAAAAGGGGGGAAATGACTATCTACCCTTTATTTGGTTTAGATCCCTGAAAATATTTGGGCTTTTTAAATGTTCTTTCATTCTAGTTATGTCTAGGATGAAAATCACAATGATGATGATGTTGGAAGTACCGAACAACTGAAAGGTGCAACTCTTGGAAAGTCACTCTTTGTGAAATCTCTTCAAATACATTCACTAAAAGATCTGATCAGTTTGATAAACATTCAGTAGCTTTGTCTCTATGTATCTGAGGAAAAAGAATTAGCAATATTTATCATTTGAAAAATCTTTGGGTACGTACTTCTGTATGTACTTTCCTAGATAAATTTTGTTGTATGCAGCTTGATGTGTTTCCTGGAAACACTTGATTCTGTGATAATAACAAGCAGCGAGAATGTGAATTCTGGATATTTGTCTCTTGATTTACTGGCAGTGCAATCCTAAATAGAATTATAATCTTCTGAGCCCATTGACCTCTACAAGCTTAAAAGGGCATAACTGTATTTAGGATTGTACTGTTTTTCGTGCCTCGTTGAAAATTTCGCTTGTGAAAGTCATGAGTGGCACAAAACTACAAGGAAGAAGGAATATTTGAACACCCACCAGTTTCGCTCATTTCTGTTTGCTGGTTGTGAACAGGGCAATGATTTTTTTTCCTCAATCACTTTGGCTTTTTGTGTGCAGTTTGAGCCTGTTCATAGGATTACTTTTCATGTATTCATACAATACAGTGTAATCGACAGTGATTCAGATATGCACTTTCTCACCCAACCCAATGGGACTCCTACTTTTCCCCTCCCCTACGGGCATGTAGTCACTGCACACCACTTGGCAGCTGATTGTTAAAATGAACAATGAGCAAATCAGACAGTCAACCAACAGTTATAAACACTGTATTCTAAAAAAAATTGTCTCCATTTGGTGTTCCATTCTGTGTCCCCAGCTTCCTTTTGTGTGTGTGTATTTTCACATAGCCTTACGGGAAGCACAGTTTTCTTTCATGTAGTTTACAGAGCAATCCAAAGCAGCATCACATCCTTCTCAGTTAGTTGAAGTCAAGACTCTTAGAAGAGCATAACGTTATTTAGGACTGCACTGCAGCTTACCTTACCCAGTTAACCATTATCTTGGGTAGAACCATATCTCCTACTGCAGATATGCAAAATACCCCACAACCCAAGGAAATGAAACTTCATCACTACAATGACAGCACAACTGCAAATCTCTTCAACAGCCATTTAAGGAGACTGGTAAAGAGATTGGTGGTTTGGCTCTCTGGTAGTTATGACTTTCAAACATAGTATTCTCACCTTTGAAACATGCCAAGTTCACAGCATCACTTCAGGGAACATCTTGGATGGATACCTGATTGAAGTTAACCTATGCTTCTTGTATTTGTACAAGAAAAGCACCTGATGGGCTGTTCTCAGTTTGAGGTATATGAAAACAATTCAGTTGATCAGCAATAGTTACCCGTCATGACTTCAGGAAAGGAACCAAATGTGCTTTGCAGGACATTGTCAGGATCATTCACTAGCAGGAAGAAGATGTGGGGAGACATACAGCTGATCTGAGAGGATAGCAGACATGCAAATTATGCCAAGACTTTCTGAAAATCTGGGAGACCCAGGATGCACTAGTTTTCTGAATGCATGTGGCTGTTCAACACTACTGGAGAAGGGAAACAAAATAAAAGAAGCATGCTTGAAACAGGGGAGCATACGTGTAACAGCATGGAACAACTGTAAATAACAAGCCATTCAAAATAAACCCAGCCAGGACACCTTGCTGTGAACATATAGGCCAGAAGAATATATGAAAATTAGAACGGGCATTCAATTTAATTAAAACCGTACCCTGCCCAGTGTAACTGCAAGCCCCTCAGGCAAAAGCATATTGGTTAGTATAGAGCTTTTGAAACACTTTTGAAGGAGCGTGGAGAGATTTGTCCCTGATTGTTCCTTCCCACTTTTAATTTTGGCAGGATAAGCAGTAAGCATTCCTTGTCTGCTTTTCCTGAAGCAGATGAATGAATGTTGACTCCATTGAGACACATTCTATATGTAGGGAGGGACTGAAAATCAACCGAACAATGGTTTTTGATATTTTGTTAACAGTTTTTAACTACTTCCACCACTGGATGGCTGTGGCCCTAAATGAGCCTGCTGTACATTTGTCAGAACCATCACGGAGTTCTGTAACACTGGCAGTGGTATGACACCGTGTGCTCCCTCTCAGCCTAACCGACCTCACCGATTACCTACTTCATTTATACCCCACCTTTCTTCCACATGGGGACCCAACACAGCTTACATTATTTTTCTCTCCTCCCTTCCATTTCATCTTCACAAAAACACTGTTGTGACAGGCCCCAAGTCACCCAGCAAGCTTCCATGGCAGAGTGGTGATTTAAAACTGGGTCTCCCAGATCCGAGCCTGACACTTCGGCCACTACACCACACAGACTCTCACCCTGGCTTGTTGGAGGGGGAAACAATGTTTCCAGTCATTTTGGGCCTCTACTAGGGATGTGCATTCAGTTCGGACAAACCGAACCCCACAACCTGAATAATGCCTATTTGGCATTATTTGGCCTGTCAAAAGCCAAATCAGATTCTCTAATCTGATTCGAGTGGCTGAACAGGGATTCCCCAAATGAATGCTGTATATTTGGGTGGGCCGGGGAAGCTGCACCCTCCTGGGTTCTTCCTGGCTCGCCCACCTCGGCAGGCGAGCCAGGAAAGGCGGGAGAGCTCTGCTGGGCTTCTCCAGTTTCCCCACTTCGGTGGCTGGGCTGGGGAAGCCATGGGGAGGATTGCCTCCTTGCACCCTCCCAGGTCCTTCCTGGCTCACCCAGCTCAGCAGGTGAGCTAGGAAAGGTGGGAGGCTCTGCCGGGCTTCTCCAGTGGGCCAAGGAAGGTGGGGGAGGGCTAGCTTGGAGGGACAACGGGCTCCCTTCACTGAATGGGCTCCCTTCACCTCTGTGGCGTGCCTCCAGGGGAGGGATTTAAACTTTAAAACTCAAGTTGCGCCACAGAAGCTGCTTGCTCCCTTCATTGAAGGGAAGACAATTTCCTTTCCCTTCAGTGATAGGAACGCCCCCCCCCCTTCAAGGGGGGGATTATTATATCCTATGGGGACAGTCCCCATAGCATGTAATTGAGCCAAAGGCCACCCCAATCAGCTTGCATTGCCAAAAGTGGCATTCGGGGGTTATTTGGCTGGCCGAATTACATTCGGCCTAATTTGGCTGAATCCGAATGGGCCGAATTTTTAATATATTTTTTTTTTGCACACCCCTAGAGCTGGGAGAAAAGCAGAGTATTACTATTTAAATGAATAATATAAATAAATAAATAATATAAATAATATAAATAAAAAGAAGCGCATTTCTCTGTATATTTAGATCTTAACTTCATCCCCTGGCAAAGAATAAGTTTTTAGAGTCTACATGGGCACAGAGTAGGTTTTATGTTTGGCACCCAAAGCATAAAATTTTGCACATGCTTTGCATGCCATTGCCAGAGGTTTCAAGTCCAGCCCCCAGCATCTCCAGTTAAAGCACTTCAGGTACTCGGTGCTGGGAAAGATCTTTCTTTGCCTATAACTCTAAACAGCTTTTGTTAGTCTTAGTTGACAGTACTGAGATTGATGGACTAATGCTCTGATGTTCACCCTGTTCATCTATTTCCCAATACATATTTTCTTTTAGCAACTGTATTTAGTTTGGCAATGGCATCATTAATAATAGATTGTGACCATTACACTGGGGTTACATTAAGAACTCTACTGTGCAAAGATCAGCACTGCTTTGATGAAGTTTGGCACAGACAGGAACCCTTAAAAAAAAAACACCCTAGTTTCCTGTTGATAAAAAATGCATAAACATTACATGAAATTAATAATACAGTAATAAATAACAATCCAAATGTATAATTCTTTTCCCAGTTGTATTTTCCCCTTTCCAAAGGTATCAAATGGTTATTGGTAGAATTGTTTAGCTGAGTTCTTTACCAAAGAATACAAAATCTTTAGGAAACTGTATTTCTGGTCTGGAAATAGGGGAAATAAGATAATTCTGTCAGAAAGACACATGTTCCTAAAGCAATCCAAAATCAAATGCATTTGCTTATTTGCCCTCAAGGAGGCAGGCTCTACTTTGTAATTTTCTGCTTTGTCCTAAGGTGGCAGAAATGGAGACTGCCTTGTCAGTTTTAATTTCCTGGAGAGAATCCTTGTTTTGTGTTGTTATGGATTATGAATGTCCTCTGATCAAATCTGCTCCACTGAGACAGGATCTTAGTGGCTCTCCTGCTCTAACACCATTATGGAAACCATGCCAAGTTCTTTGTAGAACTGACTAACATTGCATTGTGGGGGGGATGTGTCCATAACATTAATGTCCAGATGAGAACACATCGAGATGTAATATAGAAGCTGTTTAATTTTATGAAATTACAAATAAACATAGATTAATATAGTAAGTGCCTGAGTTTGCTGGGAAACTGTAGTCTGACCAATATGTACTCTCAGTATTCACATATAACTTACATGAAGCTATAGAAAAGGTCTGATTCAAGTGACCATTTTTAACATGGTGAAGTCAACATATACTGGCATTTCTTAGCTGTTTTGGCCCGGTGCATGTTTTGTGTATGTGCTCATATGTGGCAAGATTATAGCTCTTATGGTACTTGTAATGTACCTTTACTCAGGGGTCCGTTGGAGCAGGAGCGCACAGGAGCGCAGCTCCGGGAGTGAGGAGCCCGGGGGGCGGGCACATGACCAAGCCCCACCCCCTCCTCAGCTTCCCCGAGCAGTGCAGAGGCGCAGTACCCCGAGGAAAGCCCTGCTAGGGTCTTTATTGTTTTTAATGTTTTGTTTTAATATTGATAATTTTATCATTGTTCCTTTTATGACTGTGTGCTGCTTTTCCAGAGACTTGCTCAAGGTGGCATACAAATTTTCTAAGTATACCATTTTTTATCGGGGCACATGGCACATAAGTACTGGAGAAATTTCACCAACCCTTCAGCAGCTTCCACCCCATCAGTTTGGTGTAGTGGTCAGGAGTTGGACTCTCATCTGGGAGAACTGGGTTTGATTCCCCACGCCTCCACATGCAGCTGCTGGTGTGACCTTGGGCCAGTCACAAGTTCTCTCAGAGCTGTTCTCTCACGAGCAGTTCTCGAAAGACCTCTCTCAGCCCCACCTCCCTCACAGGGTGTCTTGTTGTGGGGAGGGGAAGGGGAAGGGATGGGTGGTGCACATGTCCTGGGTATCTCAAGTCTACTTGAAACCTGGTGGTTTCAAGGGAGCAGGAAGAGAATGAGGGTGTGTTCTTGACACTTATTTTTATTGCCCAAAGTATTGGATGGGGAAGGGAATGGAGGAAGAGCAGGTGAATTTCACTCACCTGTGGAGTGGAGCCTGAGGGGTGGGTGTTGCCTTCTGACACACTTCTGGTATGTTAGGGGGTGTGGCATATGCAAATGAGTTATGCAAATGAGTTATGCTAATGAGCTCCTGCACCTCTTTTTCTACGAAAGGACCCCTGCCTTTACTGCTCTTGATTTTCACACTGCTGTTTAATGGTATAAGTGGAGTTTCATGATCTGAATAGATCTGAACTTAGGAAGCTATCTTATATCAGGGCACAGCATCGTCAGTCAAGGTCTTGCTTACTGTCCCTGGCAGGTTTCCCCCTGTCACCTGCTGCCCAAGATCCTTTTAACTGGAGATACCAAAAACTGAACCAGGGATTTTCTGCATGTGTGAAGCACTGGGTCCAGAGACATGTTTCAGTGAAATCAGCTCATAAGTTTATTAAGAGGTCAGAACTAGACTACTAAACTGAACTCGCAGGTCCGCTTATATTCCCGTTCTTGACCGCACCCATGCCCACACCCAACACCCGTGATTGGCTATTTACAGTGCCCCTGCATCCTATAGATCTATCTACAGATGCTGGCTTCTCCGTTGGTCCCCAACTAGGATCCTCCAGGTCTATTGTCCTGGATGCGAAGCTTGACGGCTTCGCCCGGCCACATGTTTGGTCGACCGCGTGCCTCCCTTTCTTACTCTCTCTCTCTCTCTCTCTCTCTCTCTCCTCCATGTATGTTACTTCCTCTCTCTTTCTGACCCGCCATCATTTTCTTTGTTTTTTTGCCTCCCCATCTCATCCCTCTTTCTCTCTCTTTCTACCCCCCCACGCCATCACTCTTTCTGCCCTCCACTCCATCATTCTCTCTTTCTGCCCCCATCGCTCTCTCAGCCTCCTGCCTGCTTCCTCTCCCCCCACAGCAGCCACAGCAGTGCTCTGGGAATCACAGTGGATCTCTCAGCTGCAGAGATCAAGGCCACGGTCACATGGGACTTTACCGCAGGAATTAGTGCTATTTCCTCTCGCTTTTTAATCTCCTGTTCATACGGATCCCGCTCTGAAGCTCGCTCACTCGCGCAACCCTTCTGCTTTTCTCCCGCATTTAAGGACCCCTGGAAAAACAAGTATTTTATGGGTGTTAGTGCAAGGAATGCATGATTGAGCCAATCTGGACAGCCCGCTCTCGCAATTATTGTTCAGATCATCCCTCCCTGTTTCCCCCCCCCCCCCAGTTTTGCACTTGGGTGCTTGGGCACTCAAGCACCCAAGTGCAAAAATGGGGGGGACCACCCCACACTCTGCTCCCGGCCCCGAACCCCACTGGCCATTGCCGCCTAGCCCCCCTCGCATTCTCTAACCCAAAAAATCACCAGGCAGCGACCAGCAGGGCTTGGGGCCCAGAGCAGAGTGTGGGGCAAGCCAGGCAGCCAGAACAGGTCTGCTGGCAGTGGGCGGTGGCAACTGGCGGTGGTTGGCAGCAGAGGAGGGGGGGTGTAGAGGGCTCTCCTGTGAGCAGGAAGGGCGCCCCCCCCCTCTGTATGAACATCCCAACCCAAAATAAAAAAAACTGGATCCGGTGCCGTGTGACCGCAGCCCAACTCACATTAGGGCTGCCAGCTCCAGGTTGGGAAATTCCTGGAGATTTGGGGTGGAGCCTTGGGACAGTGAGGCTTGGGGAGGCAAGCAGCCTCAGCAACCCTCCAAAGCAGCCATTTTATTCAGGGGAACTGATCTTTATCACCTGGACAACAGTTGTAATTCTGGGTGCTCTCCAGCCCTTGTCTGGAGGCTGGCAATGGTAGTTTAAGTGAAGGAAATGGCTGGTTTGGAGGGTGGGGTCTATGGCATTATACTGGTCTGTAGTTCCTCCTCAAATCCCACCCTCCCCAGGCTCCACGTCTCAAATGTCCAGGAATTTCCTAACGTGGAGTTGGCAACCCTATGTTCTTCCCACCCAACAGCCAACCTACCTTTCTCTATCTTCAGCTTTCCATCTCCACCCCCTCCCCTACAGCCTCTACCTAGGAAAATTACAGTCTTTCTCCACAGTGGGGACTAAAGCAACTTACATTATTATTTCCTCCTTGCTATCTGTACAACAACCCTGTGAGGTTGGTTAGGCTGAAAGTATGTGACTAGTCCAAAATCTAGCTGTCAGCTTCCACCGCAAGATGGGGATCTGAACCTGGGTCTCGCAAATCTCAAGTCTGAAACTCTATCTGTTACATCACAATGGCTTTCATAGGGTGGCTGCTGCTGAACAGTAGCAAAGCAGCTGGGCCTAATTAAGTCATGCAAATCAGGTGGTATCATGTCACACAGAGGGTGCTGCCTAGGGATGCCAGCCTCCAGGTGGGACCTGAGGATCCCCTGGAATTACTGCTCATCTCCCGGTGTCAGAATCTAAGGATTCTAACAAGAGTTTCTCAAATGTTTCTGTTATGTTTAATGCTTATATGCTTTGTATGACCTCCTTCATCATGTAACCTGTCCCTGTAGTCGCTATGTAACCTTTCTTTATGGCTTTCTTTATGACCCTGGATTTATGGCTCAAGCTGGGTCTGGTCAGTGTAACCATTTGGTCCGGGAGGGTGGCGACTTCAGCGCATGAGAACAATCGGCCTCTCACCTCCGCGCCTCCGCATTCCTTTCCTCCCTGCCGCGGAAGACGTGGACCAGTTTCTTATCGGCGTGTGAAGACCTTGGCAAAAGTTATTTGTTATGCATAAGATGGATACATCTAAGGGGTCTGGTTTAAGAAGGGAAATTTACAGCTTCACACCTAACCTTTTTCCTGTGGGAAGCAAACGGTCAAAGGACCTTTAGCCCGCGGTTTTCCCCTCCTTGTAATTGGTTACCTATGGGTAATTCAAATTGTACTAGAGGGTATATTAATCCTGCTTCTATTGTATGCTTTATCTCTAACAATGATCCGAGTTGCTTCCTTCAAAATTTGCATTCTTATACTTTTTGAAAATACAATGTATGAAGAGGACCTTTCTATGAAACCAGCAGCAATTTCATCACATGTCAAAGCATTAATTAATGTGGATAAAACTGCTGAGAAAGTTAATCTGTGATATTTTTGTGATGTCCAAATTAGTTGTGTGAATCAGCCTGTGGAAACAAACTTAATTTGCTCAGTGAAGCACTGTTACCTTACCTAGATGATAAAGGGGTGATCACTCATGTGCATATGATAATCTTTTAAATTATAGACTCTTTTTAAAAAAATCAGTTGAATAAAACACCAGAATGCCAGAGACAAAACAAGGCAGCATAAAATAATCAGGTCCTGCCACTTGGTATCAGATAAGATGCCTGACTGGGAACCTTCACATTTTATAGCAGAAAACCCTCAAATTCTAACATCTCAACTGTGGGTCAGCTGCATCTTTTCTGGGACAAATATGTCACGGCTTACATCCAGCAATGTGCAAGAGGAAACTTGTCCTTATGCAACACCTAGCTTCCCCCCCTTCCCCCAGATATATATAACAATGCACAGAAATCGGTCACACAAGATCTTGCACCAGGAAGTGCAAGTGGCTACCACAGTCTTTGTCTTCCATTTCCACTTGCACAAGGATGCTAGCACAAATGGAAATCTTGTGCTGGATCCACCCCATATATTTCAGAAAATCAACTGGTAGAAACATAAGGAGCTATCTTTCTGTAACTTGGGAAATAGCCATTCATGAATTTTGATCACTGAGAGTTTAGGATTATTCATTATATGCTACTTTTCTCCTAATGGGGACTCCATGGTGGCTTATTACAATCAGTAAAGCAACAAATGCAGTCCATAAAAACTTACCATCAATATCACACAAACTGCAGAGCAGCTGAAAGTCGGTAATATGTACTTTTAGTGAAATTAATGTGGTTTTGAGCTTCATACACATGGTCATGTCCATGAAAAATCCCTTTTGTTCACTACTGTTTTCGACTGAAGATTTTGACTGATCAACTGGCGGTATAGCTCTGAACCGCGGTTTCTCCATTCTAATACCTTCTCAGTCTAATACCTTCACTGCAAATGCACAGTTGTTACATGGCCTTCCTAATTCTGAAATGAAGGGGTTAACCCCCTTTCTTGCTTAAGACTGGAGTATATTTTCTTTGCCAGTGTATCCATTTTAATACACACCAGATGTGCAAGGCAGTTGCCTGAACATCTTAATCCTGGGCTTCAGTAGATATAGGAGTCTTTTCTCACAAGGGGTTGGACTGCTGGAGACTCTCTAGAGATCAGATGCGGTGAAAAATAGGGGCAGAATGGTGAACAAACACTCCCCTACCTGGTCTCTCTTCCCACACAGGAAAAGGCTGTTAAGACCTCAGGCTACTAAAAGTGATGTAAAAATTCTTCCATCTTCTACTAACCATAATGGCCAGCTACGAGGAACTGTGTTCACAGTATCATTGTGTCTGAATGTAAGGTGGCAGTATAAGGGCACAGAAAATACACCAGTGTTCAGCATATATTCATGAGCTAGCAGCAGCTGTGTTGGGGTGGACGGGCTTATTCAGCACTGAGCGCCACATCAAGACACCAGCTGTTAATCTGAGCCTTTGATTGCTCATATAAGTAGCACAGCAGGCAAACATGCAGGATCTCAAAATGGTGTGTGCAGAGATAACAGAGACTGTTATAGCCAATGTTCCCTCTAAGCTGTGGAGTCTCGTGAGCAAAAATACTACCTTGTGAGCTACCGGCATTAAAGCTGTGAGCGAGCGATTGGGCTGCTGCATAAATTAGTTTGCTCTGGTGCCATCCTTCCTGAGCTAAGACAAAACTGCATGAGCTGGAGGCTAAAAAAATGTGAGCTAGCTCACACTAACTCAGCTTAGAGGGAACATTGGTTATAGCCCTCATCATTCATTACCACACAAATAATACTCATCAGAGGGCTGTGAGAAAGGAACAACCTGAATCCATATAGAAACCATAATAGCAGTGAACAGATGAACATTCTGTGAATGTTCCAAGGGACAACCTTTTGAAAATACCAAACCCTCTTTCAACATGTGAAACCTCAGCATGTAACATATGAGAAATAAAATGCATGTGTATTGCGCAATGGGCTGTAGGCGAGGGAAGATCCTTCACAAGCTGGGACTGCTGTTATTTAAAAAAAATAACCCTTAATAGCTGCATTCCCATAGACAAAGGCAAAAGCATTAGGTACTTATAGGCTTAACTGAGGACTTGGATACCTTTGGACTGGCCCTGATGAATGCACTGCAGTGCTATAGGGAAGCTTCCTAACAGCCTCAGTTCAGGGCAAATAACTTGGGTGGGGGGAAAAACCACCAGTTTTGCCTACCACAGCTATTATTTACCCATAAGAGTTAATGGCATATACTTTTGTTATATGGGAGAAATTAAAGAGGTGTCCTCAGGAACTGATTGAGGTAGCAGCTAAATCTGCTTGCTGCCTCCAGAAACCAGAGTGAGGCCCAATTTACACCTCCCCTCTGAAGTAGTTTGACTGCTGTCTTTTCCTATGCTCATTTCACGCTGGTTTCAAATTTCACTCCCTGGGTCTTCACTCACTCCCTGAGTAGTTAGCAACAGGATTTGTTTAAAGCAGTATAATGCTAGCTTGACCACAGGAGGGCAATTAACGAATTTAAACAGTAATTTTTAAACTAGAACAAGTATGGTTTGAAACTAGAAACAGGTATAGACGGGTTTTTTTTGAAACTAGAATGATTCCAGTGGGAAAGTCAGATGTAGATTTGACCTGAGTAGCTGAGGGGTTTTGGCATCTTAGTTCTGTTCCAGGTTGCAGTGTTATCCCACAGATTTTAACAAAAGGCTTCCCCAGAACCAAGCCTGAATCATCCTGAGTTCTCTTTCAGGGTTGCACTAAGCTGCAAAATGCAGGCTCAAATAACAGCTACAGCCACACCACGGATGTCCCTGAGGTTGCTGTGGTCCATAAATATGCAATTCATTTTTTTTTACCTGCAGCTAAACACCAAGTATGTGTGTTTCCTTTTACCAATCACACTCTACACAGCATGAAAAATATGATGTTACCTATTTTCAGGCCTGGGGTGAGAGAAGACAGCCTGTGTCCCAGAGATGGAGTTTCCATTACGGAGGATGTGGAGACCGCTCTGAACCTCCAAGAACATTAATCGTTTACTGATAAACCCACCACAGCCTCCCCTAATCTGCTTGGATAGGAGACTCTTCATTCAAGAAAACACTGTTTGTGGCTGCAGTGCTATATCTGCTACCAAGTGGTTTCTGACTTTTAAAAAAAGTAACCTGTCATGGATATTGTTCTGGTACAGCAGATCATCAAAGTTCCCATGTAATGCTTGTTCACATATCATCTGTACAGTTGAGGATCTATTGGCAAGCTCATTTAATGTGGATTAGATTACCTTTATCACTTTTCAAGCACCATTGTATTCTGTCAAGATAGCTGAAGAGTAAGAGAGGAGGAATCTCCCATGCATGAAATCAGTCTTAACGTTTTATGTCGGCCCCTTTTTGAGCCTCCAGATTCGTTTTTTTCTGAAAAGTTCTGACAAGGACTCCATCCTTGAAATTGCCTTTATAAGAGCAGAGGGTGCCCAGCTTTTTCCAGTGTGGAACAGTATCTGTCTAACTAGATTGATGGACTTTAACTCTGCTTAAAATTGCACAATTAGATGGATAGCACTTTGCTGTGCTTCATTTCTTCCACCATTTTCTTGGCTAAGTCCATTTAATACGATGGACTTAGAAGGGTGTAACTGTTTGAGATGGCAGCAGGGGGGATCCATTGAATAGTTTATTAAAATGCTTATATGGCTCAAGTTTGACACCTTCCTCTAACCTAAACAGACTTCTTACAATTTGATTGGCTCTTCCATTGGACTATGAGCCATTTCAGTTGGAGGAAGGATACTTGGAGGATGGCTGGGTAAACCACATTGTACGTATACTTCAGTTCATGAAAACTTATCCCATATATTTGTTAGAATGTAAGATATTGTAATAAATGGGCTTCACTAAACTGTCGTCACCAAAACTCAGGCATATACTAAATACACATTATTCTTTCTATTAATTTAGTAGTTCACCATTCTTTTAAGCACCTACACACCAGTGTGATCCTGTGTGGGATCAGTTTTGTACTGTTATGTGGCATACTTTATTTGCAAACAACACTAAAATTATTGAAATTAATAACTTAATTTAGCCACAGGGTGGGGAAAGGAGAATGATTGGAGCAGCTAGGTGAAGAAAATAAATTTGGTAGACAAAAGGGGTAATTGATACTGGAGGGATGCAATTGAGGAGAAGCTCAACCTTAAACAGCAGTGTTTTGGTTGATATTCAAGAATGTTTAAACGACAAAGGAAAGTTTCTGGTACATTATTAAGGAAATAGTTCTGCACATGAGTAATAATGGGGTTGGGAGCAGGAAGGCAGAAAACTTCTGAAAGCTACATTTCTAAGTAAGTGATATTATCTTGGGACCCAGCATTATCAAGGCCCCAATCCCCAATCCTTGAAAAAAAAAAGTGGATAGAAAATGGCCTCCATAGGAATTGTCTAAAAGAGGAGTCCGTCTGTCCCCCCTTTTTGAGACTGCAGTCACCTTTGGAATTCTGACAGTGGATAGCCACAACAGGCAGAGCCAACCACAAAATAGAAGCCACAAGAGATGGCGCCAACTAGAGAATCTCAGAGAATGAGATCATACATTATTCTAATAGTAACTGGTGAACATTTCAGGCAAAAGCTCTGTTTAATGTTTTCTTGCATACAGAGAGTTTATTTTCAGTCATACAGTGAAGATCCTTATGTTGTGGTGGCAGCTGCTCCTGAAGCAACTTTTTAAAAATCTGCACAGCCCATCAGAAACCATGCTGGGTAAAAGTCCAACCTGGCCCCACCTCCTATCTAAAAAGACTCAGCAGACACCAGGAAAGGTGCCCATGGATTCTGCACTGAGGAACCCTAGTCTAGGAATTTCCCTATGTCTCTATGGTTGTGATGGACAGGCTAGGTTCCACCTCTCCCTAAGAGTGATCAATGAGAGCTGAAGAAATGTTTGGGAGAGAGTTGATTAACAGCAGTTAATAACAGCAGTTGGGAGTTGGCAGCTGGTGAGCTGAAAAGGAAAAGGTGGATATCTGACTGAGTCAAACTGTGGAGAAGATCTTGTAATGGGATGAAAATACTCAGTTTGTAACCAAAGGATCACAGTTGTGGGAATAGGGCCAGAGTTCAAAAGTTCAAGGGAAGTAAAATGTAACTTCTACCTTACTTTCTTCAGTGTTATCCTAATACCATAAATAAAAGTTGATTTCTTGTATTTGTTTAACCCTATGGGCTGCATATCTAAGGTAGGGTTGCCAGATTCCCAGACCAGGCAGGGGACCCCCTGATTTCTGGGGCTCCGGCCTGCTGCTGGCCAACTGGCCAGTGGGGGAAGCCCCACCCCCAAACAGGCACATCACCATGCAATGTCCCTGTCACAATGACATCACTCAGAAGTGATGTCATCACATCTCCGACATCGGGGGGTGACACTCTAGTTTTTGGGCAAAACTCTATGGTTTTGAAGATGAAAAACCATAGAGTTTTGTCCCAAAACTACAGCATCACCCCGACATTGATGACACAATGATGTCACTTCTGGGAAGGACTTGGGAGTCCCCTGAACCTAGCGACCCTAGTATAAGGGAAAGAAACACACACACATTTTAATTGTGTGCTCTCTCTCTCTCATATAGGATATGAATAAATGGGGGCAGTGAGTGAATGAAACAGTGTTTGAGTGTGGTCCTGTTACTAAAGGGGGCTGGGCAACCTTCTCACTGAGGTCTCTGTGAATGCGAGAGAACACCTGAGCATGGACATGGTCAAGGCTCTCTCTATATTTTGAAAGAGATGAGAACGGTGGCAAATGTGATGTCCTCCTGACCTACTTGTAATCCAGAACCTGAGAGAGAGGTTTCAGAGAGTGGCAGGCACTTTATCTAAGTGGAGAAGGGCTGCCAATATGGCCTTTGTTAGGAAAAATAGTCAAGATACTTAAATATTCAGAGGTTTCAATGGATCTTTGCCTCACTGGAGATGAGACGTTTCCTTTAGTTTAAAAATACTTTATTTCTAAAGGATAGGGATCACAGGAAAGCTACAAAATAACAACATAACTAGAGGGCTACATTTCTACAGCTTACTAGTTACGAAGCATGGTGAGAACAGAATGGAGAATCTTCTCCTTCTTGACCCCTAGAAGGATGTCACTTGAACGTAGTAACCAATCAATGCATACAAATTCCTTTAGATCCGTGGGCTTTTCTCACATTGGCTGTCTGCCAGGTTTCCCTTCCGGGTCAGTCTAAACAACAGCACTGAAAGTAAGCAAGTTAACCCTATAATGGCTGGAGTGTTCAGATCTTGCTAACACATATATTTCCAACAGTCTTTACCACAGAGATCAGGGGAAATCCCTAGACCCAGAAGTGACACATCACATCCTCCCTAAACTCCCAGGCACTGCCCTCAAGGTCTCCTGGCATTTGCCAAGGAAGTGCTGGCAAGTCTAACATCCTCTTATGTGGCAGCAATGTCCTTCTGCCATTTACACTAGATAAATGGGCTGTCTTAATGCGAAGGAACACGTAGACATAAATAAGACTTTAAAAAAAAATTCAGAAATTGGTTAGCAGATTTCTGGAGAGTCATTAATAGAATTAAGTATTGCAGTACTTCAGGAAGAGTTTCAAAGGAAAACTCCAGTGGGAAGCTACTGAGCTGGAATTCATTTGTAGATTTCATGCTTTCAGAATTGGCCTCAGTTGCTCAGTTGCTCAGAGAAGTGGCAAAGACCACTGAAATCTATACATTGCCATCTTACTGATGGGAAGACAGAAGCAGCATATCTTGTGTGTATAGGTATAATAAAGGTGAAGAACAGGTAAAATTGTAAAGGTGGTTATATTAAAGTATATGGCCTTGCACGCACCTGTCGTTGATGAGTATGGGGTAATGGATAATTAAGAGCATTCATATAATGAAAATGTAATGGATAAAGAAGAGGGGTTTTCTTGGAAGATTTTAGTCATGTGTTTAAAGAACAAAGAAAATTACCGGAATATAAGTCTGGTAATTGGGTGATCCAAAGAAGTTGGTCACTTCTGTGAATAGGAGGGCCACATCTGATTGATGAAAAAGTTATAGGAAGTGCTGAGGGGGATATCTTTTCTCCCTCAACAAAAAACTTCTGATGTTTTCATCCTAAGAATTCTTTCTTTCTTCTTCAGTATAGTAGCGGACTATCTTTCTCTTCTTTCCCATCAGTCTTTCATGTCTTCTCAACAGCACCTTCACTTCTTTTCAATGCTGTTCCTTCTTTAACTATGTGTTTGTCCCCTTTCCTTTCACTTTCTGTTTTTAATCCAAAACCGCTGGACTCCTGCACTTAATTGAGCGGGCTTAGCTTCATTTAGCATTCAACTTAGATGGCCTAAACATGGAGCAGGCTATTGCTTTTCTTCTTGGTTTATGTTTTGTTGAAATGTTTGTTTTATTTCTTTATGATTTGTAGTGTGCCTAGTAAAGTATTGTAGAATTTGTAATCTGCCTTGGGACTCTACGAGACAGTTGAGGCATAAACAAAGTAAATAAATAAACAATCCATTTTAAAATATTTTAGTCAAATTGCTGAGTCTGTGGATGTTCCTTACAGGTCAGTCTTCATCCACTGGGGCAATTTAAAGCCCAGATTTTCAGAAAGATAAGGCATGCTGTTACTCTTACACCCGTGCCTGGGTGAGTGAATGGAGGCTTTATTCTCCCCTCCATTCAATTATTCACATTGATGCCAATGCCCTGAGGGCACTAAGATTCTTTGACTTGTGTGGCTAGTCGATAAACCACACAGTTAAAATGATTATCCAGGCAGTAAAGGGTAACAAAAGTATTTATTCGAACAAGAAACAACTCACAGCTTGTAGATGTTCAGTGTGTTACAGCTGGGATCTTGCTTATATGCTCTTCTTGCTCCTCCTCACTTTACATCATCACTGACATCATTTAGACATGCTCAGTTTTCTTTGTCTGGTCAGTCATCTATCACACATTTGACAAACAGGATGTTACTTGGCTGCATCTCAATTTTACAATGCAGGTGCTCTGCTCATTATAATTGATTTATACATTTGTTCCTTTTTTTGCTGCCTTTATAGACTCCTTTCACCTTGGAATGAACTCTCAGGCTGAGTTCATTTTCAGTACAAAACTTAGATGTTTTCATTACAAAAGTGGTTCTTTTACATTAATATATGCATGTAAAATATTATGGCACTCTTAATATAGGTTATTTCTATTGAAAATATATATAGGATACATTGGATCATGAAAAATAGCACTCTTAATATATTTAACTTTCTATAAGCACCTTTTAATATTGCAAAGTGATTTATGACATAAAGCTTTTGTAGATACTCTGAATCTATCAGTTTTTATTTTGGACCCCCTAGAATATTTTTTTTTAATTTTTATAAAGCCTTTTTTGTTTAAATTGAACCTTCTAATTTGTAAAATATATATCTTACTTTAGCCAGCAGGGGGTCCACTTTTATAATACAAGTTCTGCATTTTTAATTGACTTCCAGGTGTGCATGATTTATTGTTTTGTTTTCTTAAGCCTTTTGGAACATCTCCCAACTTTCTGCTTGTTAATTTCAAACATAGTTCCTTAACCAGATCTTTCTTTTTCAATAAACATTCAAAAACATTTTATTTATAAGTCTTCATTCTCAGTTATAAACATTCAGAGATATTTACTCTTTTTAACAATTATTCTTTGCTATTTTCCCACTTTTCTGTAAAAGCACACAATAACTTAGAAGCTAGGATTACTTCTCTTATAGTGTACACCTGTCCTTTGGTTCACTTCAATTAGGCTCTTCCTTTGAAGTAAAGGATGGAACCATTGGCAGTGGGCTCTCTGCCATCGAAACTCCCTTCACCGGCATTGGTTGAAGCTTTCTTACACAAACCAAATTTTTTCTACTTAAAAGCTGCAAAAGGCAAATGTATACAGATATTGCTCACAGATTTCAACAGTTTAGAACACTTTAAGCTTATTTAAAATTACTAAAAATCAGAAGCTGAAATAAACTTCTGAACCCAATCTTTTGAAGTAGAGAGATTTTCATAAATCTTCACTTATGATAGGTCTTAGCTGGGATAGCTCATCTTAGTCCAATTAAAAGGTAACATAAGAACACCTGGCCCAATTAAAACATTATTTGGTGTCAATTAAAGTTGATTTAAAACACCTGTTTGTATAATGCTGTCCAGTGATTCAAACAGCCTGTCAACTCTCCAGGAGAGCCCCAAAGAATCTCTCCCTAAGGTTCCTGGAAATCAACAATAATCAATAGATAATCACTTGAACCCTTGAATGTCTCCTACAACATCAAGGCTGTTTACCTTTACCTAGCAAGACAAACATAGTCTCTAAGCCAGTATGCCAGTCCCAGAGACTCAGTAAACATTCAGTGTAAACATTCAAACTGGGGAGGTATCAAGAACTGGCAAGGGCACAATATATGGCTGATGGGCTGCATTTGACTCGGTAGGTCACTAAAATGTGCAGGCCCAGGCTATTTGATGTAGGTTGATTCTGCTTGCAAATGTAATGTGCATTTGCCAAGTCCACAGCTGCCAGCATCTGTACTAGTATCATCTGCATTGCCTGGGATCAATACACTGGCATATTTAGAGAGGAGTGGGAAAATGTGGGGTATGCAATTGTGCGATCTAGTATACTTGAATTTGTATGTGTAGGAAAGTAAAAGAAATAGGGTTGCCTGATAGTATAGATTACAGAGGGTAGCTATGTTTGTCTGTTGCTGCAAAAAGAAAAGTCATTTAGCGACTTAAAGGCAAACAGGTTTATTGTGTACCTATTCAGTCCTAGTCCATGGAAATTTATGTGACAAGAAATCTGGTAGTCTTTTCATGTGCCATAAGATTAATTGGTTTATAATATGCAGGTGAGGAAAAAATTCATCTCTGGATTATTTATTTATTTATTTAATTAATTCAGTTTCTAGGCCGCTCTCCCCGCATAGCAGGCTCAGAGCAGCTTACATAATTCGGTGAACATCGTTCACAATAAAACAATTAAAACCAGTTAAAACATTACAATATTACATAAAACATGACCTAATACATATATTAAAGTGCTCAGTGCTATCTGATGGCGTACCAGATGATGTTACATTACACCTACTATTGGTAGCATAAAAGGTCCTCAGCGTCTAGATGGTAAAGTTATGTTGCGCATTGATGGTCACTAAGTGACAGGGGGGACAAAACGAGGGCGGCGGCCCCTATCCAAATGCCTGGCGGAAGAGCTCCATCTTGCAGGCCCTGCAGAACTGCATCAGGTCCCACAGGGCCCTGATCTCTTTTGGATGAGTCCCTCTAAGTGACTGAGGAAGGAAGAGATGACTAAGCAAAAAAAGAGAGTGATGTGAACAGTATTACCAGAGAGTAAAAGCACAAGTAAAGACTCAAGCTAGTATGACACAATTCCACATCAATTGTGGTACAACTGATATCAATCATATAAACATTGATAATGGTGGCTCCAGAGGATGTTCTTCTCTTTTACATTTGATCTTCCCAGGAGCCAATCTGCTGTTACTGTTTCCTAGTGGTGTGGCACAGATGTACAACTTCTGATATACGGATGGTCTTTCTGTTTGGATTCTACCATATCCTTGGAATGGTATATACAATGCACAGGTATATACAATATACAGTTTGGTGTAGTGGCTAGGAGCGCAGACTCTAATCTGGGAGAACCGGGTTTGATTCCCCACTCCTCCACATGCAGCTGCTGATGTGACCTTGGGTCAGTCACAAGTTCTCTCAGAGCTGTTCTCTCAAGAGCCGTTCTCTCAGAGCTCTCTCAGCCCCACCCACCTCACAGGGTGCCTGTTGTGGAGAGGGGAAGGGAAAGGACTTTGTAAGCCTCTCTGAGACTCCTTCGGGGAGTGAAGGGCAGGGTACAAATCCAATCTCTTCTTCTTCTTCTTTTTGGGGTGTGCCTTTAGTAACTCAGCACAGTGTTCTGATAGATTATTCCTGTTCTTTCCTATTATTTGCAACTTCTTTACTTATTATGGGATACTTCCAGGCAATGCAGAAACAGTTGCTATAGTTGTCTTTAAAAAAAAACATTGTTCCTATCTGCAACTTCCAGACAGTGCAGTGCAGGTCCCCATCCCCCCCGACACTATCCTATATCTAATATTGAACCAGGGCACCCCCCCCCCCATTCCCCAGCAGAACAACAGACCCAGAGAATGGGGCCAGTTTCAGATAGTGGGTATTCTTCTGCAGACTTGGGTGATCCCCAAGGTTTGCAGGAAATTGTGTATGGGGGGGAGACCCAATGGAGAGAGGTGTTTAAATCCCTCCCAAAACAGAAGAATACTGTCTGTGCTTGCAACCTACTGTCAGCAGGGTGGGTAAGAGCCAACTAAACAGAGTCACTGGAGAACCCACTGCTATTGCCGGTCCCAGAACAACAGAGATGCCTATTCCCTGGAGGCAGGCAGGAGGGCAGAGGAGGTGGAGTGGGAGCCACCATTGCCCCCCTTCACTGCCAAGGATCTTGGGGTAGAAACAACAGGGGTGGCATGCCACACAACCAGTTTGGTGTAGTGGTTAAGTGCGCAGACTCTAATCCGGGTTTGATTCCCCACTCCTCCACTTGTACCTGCTGGATGACCTTGGGCAAGCCATAGCTCTGGCACAACTGTTCTTGAAAAAGAGCAGTTTCTGTCAAAGTTCTCTCAGCCCCACCTACCTCACAGGGTGTCTGTTGTGGGGAGGGCAAAGGAAAGGAGTTTGTAAGCTTCTCTGAGACTCCCTTGGGTAGTGAAGGGCGGGGTATAAATCCAATCTCCTCCTCTCCTCCTCCTCTTCCTCCACAACAATAGTGAGATAGTGCTATACTAATACACAGTGAAGTGTCTATCTTGGTATGTGGTACTGCTTCTTTTCTAATAAATAAGAATGCCTGCTGAGTCCCATGCTGAAGTAAGCCAGGGTATAGAGCTGGCTCTTTGCCACAGCTTGGCCCAGTGTGTGTCGGCTCTCATTGTGCTCCCATCCAGTCATGCAGTAAGCATTCATGCCACAGCTTGGTCATCCATGAGCTTGAAAAAGATAGCCCAAGCATGAAAGAAAGATTAATGATAGATAAAAACAGGATAGGCCGAACCTCAGCAAAACTGAAGAGGGAAAAGGGTGGTGGTTATTTGGATGTGGAGACAGGATCGATTACCTAAAGCTGACCACTTTGATCTTCCCTTCCTAATGCCCCTTTCCAGACATTAGCAGATCAGCCGGGTGAAAACACGAGCCTGAAGAAAAGGTTAAAGGTGAGAGGAACACAAGGATTTGACATTACACCGTTTTTAGGGCCTCTGCATTCACCACACTCTCACTTCTGCCTTTTGAAAGTGTTTTGCCTCCCTGTGTTCCCTCTCCAAAGTCAACTTCCTCTCAAGAGAGGTTGTTTTTTTAATAAATAAGTCACATAATTAATAAGAACTTGACATAAACTAAACATGCCTCACAGGGTGGGAGAGGAGAGTTCAGGTTCACAAAACTCTAGGAGTTCACTCTTCATCAGAGTTGCAAAGATGGATGGGCTAGCTGGTCTGGGGTGGGCAGGCAGACGATGATGGGACAAGAGGACAGAAGTGTCTGTGGAGTAAGGAATAAATGTCCTGTAATCACATGCCTCAACTTCTATAGGAGAGCAGAGGAACAAATCAATTCTCAACCCCGTGTCCCCACAAAGCTGCTCAGACTTGCTATGAAAATATTTACATTGCGTTTTCCAGACTGCCCAGGCAGTGGCCACAAATATGCATTTTTCTTTACCTCAATTTATCACAGACCCAAACCAAATTCACTTGCAATGACTTGGTCTATAAGAGCTTTCAAAGGGCTTTCACTTTTTAATCTTTGCTTCTGTGTGCCTGTGCACTTCGAGAGCTTTATAAACTTTATCTCCCTTGCCTCCTGCTGTTTCTGTTAGTATTCTCCAGGCTTTTTTAGAACTGGGTCTAACCTAGTTGATGAACACAGGACACTCTGTAGGAGTCAAGCCTATGGCTGATATTCAGTGTCTAAGAACTGCCTTCTGCCCTCTGTTGTCCTGTTTGCTGTCCCATACTAGTGTCCCGTCCCGGAGGGTCCGGGACTTCTTCCCTCCCGGAGGATGCCCCAGAGTCGCTTACCCCACAGGACAAGGGCCGCCAGGAGCCGGGAGAAGTGTCCCCGGAGAGGAGACGCCGAGTGCTTCCCCACGCCGTGGCCCGGAGCTTGCCCATGGCGGTGGGGCTTTGGGCGGGATGACGTCGAGGGCCGGGAGGCGCCCCGAGTCCCAGGGCAGGGAGGAGCCGTGCTTCCTGCTACTAAGGGCTTGAGTCCGTCCGTGGGCTTTGCGGCCCGACTCAGAGATTGGAGCCGGCACCTCCACAGCGACAGGAAGGCCGGGGCAGGGGCGGGGAGGAGCCACGCTTCAGACGCCGCTCACTCTGCAGCGGCCAATGCCCTCTGGCCGGCTGGGTGTCCCAGCTGAAGAGGGGAGGCGGGGCCAGGCACAGCCGGACGGTGAGCCCTCGGGGGGGGGGGCGGGTCAAAAAGGAGCGGGAATAATAAAAGGAGAGCTAGAGCAGCAGGCCAGGGAGGATGAGCCATGTAGGGAGGGGTGGAGCTCCTACAGACCGCCAGAGAGAAAGCAGTGGGAACCAACTCCTTGACGGGGGCCGCAGGCGGACAACGGGTGCATTTAACCCCCGCCTCGAGCCATATCTGAGGCCTTTGCTGACCAGCGCTACCTCCCCTCCTCGGACCTGCAGTCCTTCTGAGCGCTCCCCGCCATGGCGACAGGTGGGCCGCCCCAGGGAGGGCAGTCGGGGCATGACAGCTAGTACATCAACAGTTTTAATATAATGCACATAAATCCATGCACAGGCATATTTTTTCCACATATGGGCATGGGGTCCATTGTGGCATATACATAAGGGTGACATTACTTTCTTTTGTTTATTAGCTTCTATGACCAAAGGTCTTAAGCTCAGCCAAAACAAGTCAACCATTAAAGATGGGCACACAGCATCAGCCCCAGGGCACAAAATATGCAATCAAATTTACAATCAAAATAATCAAATCTAAAAGATCTAAACTGTTAAAACAGAAGTCACTGATAAAAACTATGGCCGAGGACAGACTAGCAATCTGCCGCGCCTCCGCGGCGCAGCAGAACAAGGCGGGGGGGATTGCCACCGCAAGGAAGCCGCTCGCAGTGTCCAGACTGCGGGTGGCTTCTGGTGGCAGCGTCCGAACGCCGCGCGGCTCCCCCGCGTGGCTCACGTTCACACCCACCAGAAGTGGGTGGAACACGTACTGCAGCACACCACTTTGAAGTGGTGCCCGGCTGCTGTGGGAGGAGCACAGCGCCAGACGCGTTGTGTCCGGGCCGCCTCCTCCGGGCAGATGCGGCAGTCTGAACGGCCGCTCTGCCTCCACTTTTAAAGCCTCCTCGGGCTATAATTCATTTAAATAGATCATATTATTTAAGTGTTACAAATTCTGTTACAATCAGGTCAAGCCAGATTTTTGTTGCTTTAGAGCTAAAACCATCCTTAAAAATCTTGTAACAAAATAAGTAGTTTCAGAATTAATATCTGCCAACAAGTAGGGGGCCACCCAAAGTTCAGTAGGTAATTGGGTGTTTGTTAAGAACTGGAGTGATCCAAATCAATCTAGGAATCGACCATTGGTGACAAAATAATAGAAGATGGCCAAGTGTGTCCACAACTCCAGTCTCACAATTACATAAACAATCCGAGTATGGAACTTTAGAAAAGTGACCTGTTAACTCAGCAGTAGGAAAAGAGTTAAGCCTAGCAAGAGTGAAAACACGTCTGTAACTAGGTATTTTTAAGGATCTAGAATATGAAGGAAGAGACTCTGGAGGAGGAATACCTAAGGCAAGAGTGGAACATACACATCTTACTCGAGCTAAGGTACTAGCCCGATCAAGATTAACCAGCTTTATTCTAGTCTGCTTTAAGGCTTCCTGGTAAGTTACATTATTCCATATTGTTTGGGGGACATTACTTTCTAAGTGAGAGGGGCAACAGCTGAGGCAGCAGAAGCCAGCAAATACAAATCCTTGACCTGCTTTGTAAACACATTTAAGGGCTCTGATCGGACATCCAAACAGACCCTCTTTGAGCTGTCCATGCAGCACTCGGGTCTCGAACGGCTGAACTACCAACGTTCCGGTCTGCAGCTCAGTGTCTTCACCACTTGAGCCACTGCAGCCCCTAAACAACCTGGGAATATTCTAAATAGATAAATAAATAAGAGCAAGGCAACTTGAAACTGCAGGCCCTGCAGACAGACTTTCAAAAAGGTATTGCTTTATTTAGCTGTCCCTTTATCTTCTGGGGCTAACACAGCACAACTTTGTAGTATACTATATTCTGGGGAACTCCTTGGCGTTCCATAGAGGCTGTTCACTCTCTTTGATAATCATCCATTATTTGCAACTTGATAGCAACTTCCACATAATGATCTCTCAGTGGTTTTACAAACACTGTTATCCCCCCTCATAAGCTTCATAAACACTGGAACATGAGCAGGTAAATAGTGTTTTCATTAGCCAAAGGAAGCTGAGTAACTGAATGCTTCGGTGACTTTGCTCTTATTATGTACAAAACACAAACAAATTCAGGACTCTACAGTCCATTTCACACTACCCCTTTAAAAATGTTACTGTACTGGCTTTGAATAAACTGGTACAGAGACAGCTGTTTCAGACAGCTCTTCCCCTACCGATAAGGAGCTGTCTTCGAAGTGGTTTCTCATTTCAGACTGCCGCATTCTTTTCATGCCTTTTTTTCACCCATGCGGGTGATCTCCATCATTTTTTTAAAAGGTTCGATTTAGAGTGATATGACACTGTAACAGGACTCCAAAACAGCGTCATATTCCTCTAAATCGAACCATTGTTTTTTTAAAAAATGATGGAATTGCCCACACGGGCGAAAAAGGGTGTGAAAACACTTGTCATCACAGGAAGCGCTCGGGGGGGCATTTCACATAGCACCCCGTAGCGCTTCAGGATCGGTACAAGAACTGAAGACCGCTTGGGAACTGGTTTCCAGGTACAGCAGTTCAGGAACGTTTCCCTAACGGTAGAGAAGTGTTTCTGTGTGAATGCACCAATATGTTCTGTTAGGGAACCAGCTAAAGTACTAAAGTACTAAAACGGTTCTGTCTGAAATGTCAGACAGAAAGCGTTACTGAGGAGTTCCTGAAACAGAACATATCGGCTGTGTGAAATTCCTCTACAAGTATCAGCTTCAAGCTACAAATCCTTGCTCTTTCATTTAGTTGATATGGGCATGCATATGTTACAGATTTAAGCCACTTTAAGCTACTTCTTCCTAGGAACCCTGGGACTGTTAGATGGGTACAGTACTTTTTTGTTTTGTCTTGAAGTGCTGGTACTCATATATAAGGCTGTGGTGATTCATACCAATTCCCCCATCAGCACATGTGAGAGCCCTACCCCACCCCTAAAGGTGCCCGTATTCAGTATCTGTGAGTACTGCCACAAAAAAGCCTTGGATGTGTAACATTTAGGGGTGTGTTGGAGCGGGAGCGCACAGGAGCGCAGCTCCGGGAGTGAGGAGCCCAGGGGGCGGGCACATGACCAAGCCCCATCCCCTCCTCGGCTTCCCCGAGCAGTGCAGAGGTGCAGCGCCCCGGGGGAAAGCCCTGCTAGGGTCTTTATTGTTTTTAATGTTTTGTTTTAATATTGATAATTTTATCATTGTTCCTTTTATGACTGTGTGCTGCTTTTCCAGAGACTTGCTCAAGGTGGCATATAAATTTTCTAAGTATACCATTTTTTATCTGGGCACATGGCACATAAGTACTGGAGAAATTTCACCAACCCTTCAGCAGCTTCCACCCCATCAGTTTGGTGTAGTGGTCAGGAGTTGGACTCTAATCTGGGAGAACCGGGTTTGATTCCCCACTCCTCCACATGCAGTTGCTGGTGTGACCTTGGGCCAGTCACAAGTTCTCTCAGAGCTGTTCTCTCATGAGCAGTTCTCAAAAGACCTCTCTCAGCCCCACCAACCTCACAGGGTGTCTTGTTGTGGGGAGGGGAAGGGAAAGGGATGGGTGGTGCACATGTCCTGGGTATCTCAAGTCTGCTTGAAACCTGGTGGTTTCAAGGGAGCAGGAAGAGAATGAGGGTGTGTTCTTTATGTTTATTTTTATTGCACAAAGTATTGGATGAGGAAGGGAATGGAGGAAGAGCAGGTCAGTTTCACTCACCTGTGGAGTGGAGCCTGAGGGGTGGGTGTTGCCTTCTGACACCCTTCCAGTATGTTAGGGGGTGTGGCATATGCAAATGAGTTATGCTAATGAGTTATGCTAATGAGCTCCTGCACCTCTTTTTCTATGAAATGACCCCTGGTAACATTGTTTGAGATCACCCATGTATTTGAACTGTCTCATAGATTAGTTGCACAAGACACTTACTGCAAGCACATCTAGTGTCCCGTGCCTTGTTCATCTCTGTGGCTTTCCTTTCCCCTGTGTGTAAAATGGCATGGTCAGGATCTGTTTTGCTAAGCTTGTTCTATAAAACATACTGCACTTAAGTCTGTCTTGCTTTCTGCTTGGTGCACACAATAAAATGGTAGATACAAACTAATCTGTTACAACTGTTGAGTATCAAGGATTTTATCTCATCACAGAACACTGCGTTGAAGGCGTTCCCTTCTTTACAGTTCTAGGACTGTGGATTTGTTTGTATGATTATGACCTTGGCTAGTCATCATTTCAAATATATGCCCCAATACCAAGCTGTCCTAATCTGGAATGGCAACAATATTTGAAAACAAATGCTACTGAAGGAATGAAAACAGAACGTGGTTCTTTCCTTTTTAAAGCTTCAGTTTCATGGGGATTACTTTTAAAGAGCTCAGCCATTTAACCTAAAGCCCTAGTTAAATGAATAGGATCTTATTAAATGGGATCCCTCTTTTGGACAGTTTGGTGTAGCGGTTAGGAGTGTGGACTCTAATCTGGGAGAACCGGGTTTGATTCCCCACTCCTCCACTTGCACCTGGCTGGATGACCTTGGGTAAGCCATAGCTCTGTCCCAGCTGTTCTCTCAAGGACAGCTTGGGAAAGAGCTCTCTCAGCCCCGCCTACCTCACAGGGTCTCTGTTGTGGGGAGGGGAAAAGAAAGGAGTTTGTAAACCGCTCTGAGATTCCAAGTGAAGGGTGGGGTATAAATCCAGTCTCTTCTTCTTCTTCTTTTTCTTGTATATCTAGAGAGAAAGGGGAGAGCAAACTTCATCTGAGCTTAGGATCTTGTTTATCTTGCCTTCTCCAGGCAAAAGCAGTACTTTCTCCCTGGGTAGCTTCTCTGTTCAGTGCCTGGGGAGAAGTCTTCCCAAGATTTTGCTCAGGGACTGAATGTGGATTTTCCATGTGACAGAGATTTGGCCATCAGTTTGCTTCACTATCTATTTACAAGTGGAGACCCACAAGAAACTTGTGAGATGGTTATCCTATGCCTCACACCTTTCTTCTTCCCCTACCTCCCTCACACTATTTCTACCCCCTTTCTTACTTTCTGTCTCTCTTCCATGCATGTTACTTCCTCTCTTTTCCTGCCCCCTTATCATTCTCTTTGTTTTTCTGCCTCCCCACCTTCCCTTTCTCTCTTTCTGCCCCCCACCCCATCACTCTCTTTTTCTGCCCCCATTACTCTCCCAGCCTCCTGCCTGCTTTCTCCCCCACCCTGCACAGCAGCAGTGGTGGTTGTACTCCCAGTCTCAGCCACCCACCTGCTTCCTCTCCCCCCACAGCAGCAGTGGCAGTGCTCTGGGAATCACAACGGATCCCCCAGTTACAGAGATCAATTCACCTTAGATCTGCCAGCTCCAGGTTGGGAAATCCCTGGAGATTTGGGGGTGGAGCCTTGGGACAGTGAGGCTTGGGGAGGCAAGCAGCCTCCGAAGGGTATAATGCCATAGACTCCACCCTCCAAAGCAGCCATTTTGTCAAGGGGAACTGATCTCTGTCACCTGGACAGCAGTTGTAGTCTGTCACCTGGACAGCAGTCAAGCTGGGTCCCGCAGACCCTAATCTGAAGCTCTAACAGTTACACCACACTGGCTTTCATAGGGTGGCTGCTGCTGAACACTAGAAAGCAGCTGGGCCTAATTAAGTCATACAAGTCAGGTGGTATCAGGTCACCCAGAGGGTGCTACCTAGAGAGCCAGCCTCCAGGTGGGACCTGGGGATCACCTGGAATTACTGCTCATCTCCCAACTACAGAGAGAACTTCCCATGGAGAAAATGGATGCTTTGGAGGGTGGCCTCAATGGCATTGTTCCTCACTGAGGTACAGGGTCCACCCCCAAATCTCCAGGAGTTTCCTTGCCTGGATCTGGCAATTTTACCCCCCCCCCCATTCCCTTCTGCCAGGTCTAGGGTTGCTACCCTCCAAGTGGGGCCTGAACCCCCCCCCCCCCAAATTACAACTGAACTCTAGACAGCAGAGATCTGTCTCCCTGGAGAAAATGGCTGCTTTGGAGGGTGGGCTCTGTGGCATTTAGGGCTGCCAAGTCAGCCCAGGGGGCGGGGATCCCCCACCAAAGGGGTTCCCGATCCGCCAGCCAGCATTTGGCCGGTGGGGGGAACCCCACCCCCGACATTGTCCAGCGAGGACAACGTAATTACGTCACCAGAAGTGATGCAGCACGTTGGGGGCGTTGCCAGGGCAACGCTCTGGCAATCGCCCCAAAACTCTATGATACCATAGAGTGTTGGGGCGATTGCCAGAGCGTCGCCCTGGCAACGCCCCCAACGTGCGGATGTCACTTCCGGTGACGTCGCTGGGCATGCGCGCTTTGCGCGCGTGCCAGGAGAAACTCCCGGCGAGAGGAGGACTCCCCCCCGCCGATGAGTTTTGAAGACTTGGCAACCCTAGTGGCATTATACCCAGCTGAGGCCTCTCCCTTCCCCAAACTCAGCCCTCCTTAGACTCCACTATAAAATCTCTAGGAATTTCCCAGTCTGGCACTGGCAACCCTAGTCAGGCCTGGCCCCAAGGCTCCCTCCCTCAAAGGCCAAAATAGGCAAGGAAAGGGCCCTTCCCCTTCCCCCTTCCCCTGCCTTTTACTGACAGAGCCAGTTAGAAGCCTCTCCCCCCACCCCGAACATTTTATTCTCTCACCATTGATGCCTGGAGTTGGATCCCTGCAGAGGCCATTTCAAAAAGTATTGGGGGGAATTTAACAGTCCCTGAAGGATTTTTTTTTAACTTTTTGGAATTTTTGGCAGACTGAGGAAGGTCCCTGACTATGTTGGAAAAGCTGCTGGGGGAGAGTGAGCCCTCTGTTGGCAGAAATAAGTATCCATACAAAAAACTCCTCTAGGAAATAGTACATAGATTCAATTTATCTATCACTTGCCTTTCTTGCTGAGGCTCAAGGCAGATTGCATAGTGTTTAAGACAATGCAATCAAATAACCTCTGGAACCCACAAATGCTAGCATCCATCCCTTTAAAAAGAAAAAACCCTTAGCTTGCATTGGTTTTTGCTGGAGCCTTTAGTCCTCTTTGCCAAACACATTTTTAGCTTTCTGAGGATTTTGCAACCAGTGCTACATAGCAAAACGATTGTATAGCTGATGAGGGCTGGTGTGTGTTTCTCTCTCTGGGACTCCCTCTTCCTCCCACCACAAAGGCTGATTCATGTCCTCCCTTGAAGTTTCACTCACCTTTATACGCTTCCTCTTTTGCTATGAGGTAACATAAGGCTGCCCGTAGGTTTGGAGAAAAATGGCCTCTTCCCAGGCCCATAGCCAGGATTTTGTAATTTGGGGGGGCCTTTAAATAAGTGAGGGGGCACTGATGTCAAAAAATAAAAAATAAAATTAAAATTAAATGAAATGAAATTGTAAAAAACTTACTTTTGCAGCGTTTGCACTCTGTCTGCCTATGAGGGGAAGCAAGCCGCACTTGGGGAAGGGGCAATGGTGGGGAGTCCTCTGGGCAGCTCAGAGTGTCAAGAATCCTCCGGGTGGCCCAGAGAGCTGGGGGACTGGAACTGGATGGAAGTCATGGGGCTGTGGCAGGATGTTGGGGGCTAGGCCCCAAAATGCCCCACTGTAGCTACAGGCCTGCCTTTTCATTTAGCAGAGGCTTAATGTGTGGAAATGACAACTGGTGTTTATTATGGCATGGAGGCAACTTAATAGCACCTGGTAAATAACATTCTGTTAAGAAAAAGAGAAGAAGAGGAGATTGGATTTATACCCCACCCTTCACTACCCTAAGAGGTCTCAGAACAGCTTACAATCTCCTTCCCCTTCCCCTCCCCACAACAGACACCCTGTGAGGTAGGTGGGGCTGAGAGAGCTCTCTGAGAACTGCCCTTGAAAGAACAGCTCTGAAAGAACTTGTGACTGACCCAAGGTCACACCAGCAGCTGTATGTGGAGGAGCAGGGAATCAAACCCGATTCTCCCAGATTAGAGTCCGCGCTCCTAACCACTACACCAAACTGGCTTCCTTGGGGAACTTTGTGATACACAAGCACTTGCTGCAGTTAACCCTCCTCTGTAATTGCTGCTTGAACTGTTCTCGGTGAAAGTACACTGGGAAAGTACACCGCCACAAATAAGGGGCACGGTGGATATTTTGTTTGCCTTGCAGCGGCACAGGATTTGTTCTGATAATCCCATCCCATTATAGAGAAAGTGAACGGAGGGGATGTTTTAATTACTGGGAGAAAGCAGCCTGGATCACAAAGTTATGAGGGTGGCATATGGTGGGTGGTGGGTCTGAATACGGAGGGGGTGTGAAGTCAAAATACCACCTCTTCACCACCTTTCTGTCCACTCTCAGGCCTTTAATGGAGCAGTAGCTTTCGCCAACAGTCCCACAGTGAAGTATTCTACTGTGGTAGGACTAAAGTACCATTGTTTCCGGATGGCAGGGGGTGCTGTTGGGGACCTTGCTTTTTGCAGGCTTCCAATTGCATGGAAAAGCTGTCTTTAGAGTATGTGTGGAGGATCCTGTTCACACTTTCCTATGGATGTACAGAGGTTGTGGCAGGGGCACACCTGTATGCACTGAACATGCACAGTTTTGGAGTCATGAACAGAGCTACACTCCTTATTCATTCCCCAAAGAGCTTATCTTTTCTCCTCCACCCACTTTCGCCTTTAATTTTCCTCCCCTTATAAAGACCACTAATTTCCTTAGATCCTAATGCCGCGTTAGCTTGGAAATCCATCTGTTACCCAGTGAGCAACCAAATGTCATTAAGTATGTAGTCTTGTGCAATGCGCCTCCCTCTAAGCTGCGGAGTTTTGTGAGCAAAAATTCTACTTTGTGAGCTACTGGCATTAAAGTTGTGAGCGAGCGCTTTGGCTACTGCATAAATCAGTCTGCTCTGGAGCCATCCTTCCTGAGCCAAGACAAAAATGTGTGAGCTGGAGGCTAAAGAAACTGTGAGCTAGCTCACACCTAACTCAGCTTAGAGGGAACACTGGTCTTATGTACTCCCTGAGGACACAGTGTAATGCAGGTGTCTGTTTGGGGGGAGGGGACACAGAGAAGCATAGAAAAATCTGTGTATTGCTTATTTGGGAAATTGGATCTAATCAATGACTTGGTTTTTACTGGTTAGTTTTTAATATTGTAATGTGGTTTCAATAGTAAGCTGCCTCAAGCAAGACTCCACAGAGGTGGCAAAGAAATATCCTGAATAAAAATAAATACCTAAATATCCCTAAGGCCTATCTAGACTGTTCAGTCCATATGAAGCAGGGTTTACAGCATGCCGTCTATCCCACCAATTACTTCTGTCAACCCAACCAGTGGAGACAGCTGTGTAGGACCACTGGCACTAGTCTCTTCAGTGAAGACCACTGAGCTGAGTAGTCTTATCCTGCCCCACGCTACTTCTGCCTTCAGTGACAACTACACGTTTCCAAACTCCCCCTTGTCACCAAAGCCAGACTTTTACATTCCTTTCTGCCCCTCCTCAGCTTGCTATGGATTGTGCTGCATACCAGGCTATATTAAGAGCGTGGTGACTGCTGGACCACAGTCTCACTTCGTTCCAGTTACTGCTGGTGATGCCATAACTCTTGGACCTCAGTTTTTTTAATTTGCTGCTTGTAGGTTCATTCTTTTAAAGCCAGAAATGTTGTCTGAAGAGAATATGGCGACTTATACCTACACACAAGTTTGCAAATCATTAGAACGTTAGTTTTGAGGAGCGTGCTGAGACTCCTTTTACAGGTTCCCTAGCCCCCTTAGAGAACTCCAGTTCCCAGGGGAGAGTGAGGGAATGCCTGCTGAGACTCTTCTAGAGCTTTTTGCCTCTGTTCATGCCTGGATGCAGAAGACACAACCCTTTGAAGTCGAAACTAGGCAGTATCGGCTGGCAGTATCATCTGGCTAAAAAATGGCCTTGAATTGGAAGTCACCGATACTTTAATGCAAGGGTTCCTGCACCCACCAGCACCCTTCCTGATGCCTGCCGAGTGTTTTTAGAAAGTGGGAGGGGCCAGGAGAGCCTTTGGCAAGTCAGGCTTCTGATTGGCCACTGGAGATTTGATTGGCTGTGCTGATTTTTTAAAGAAACATTGCTTTGGCAGCTGCTGTCACCACATCACAAAGGTCTTCACTGTGTGACTGAATGTCAGCTGCGGCGGCCATTTTGTGCCTGCGCCTACCACACTGTGTCAGAATTACAATGGTGCCCGCAGGCTGAAAAAGCTTGGGTATCCCTTGCTTTAATATATTTAAAATTAGTCCCCCTCTTCTGCTTTCCCTCTCATTCCCTATGACTCCTCTATGGCCCCAATAACCTTGACACCCCACCCACCCCTGCTTACCCCGTCCTCGATGACAACCTCATGCTTCCAAAATTCCCCTTGTCACTGAAGTTAGCCTTTGGTCTGGCCTGATATTTTCATCTGTGTAGATCGTGCCAAGACAGCCAGTATCCTGTGGTAGTTAAAGTGTCGTACTAGGATGTGGGAAACCCAGGTTCAAATCCCCACTCTGCCCATGGAAACTTGCTGGGTGATTATGGGCCAGTCACACCCTCTCAGCTTAAGCTACCTCACAAGGCTGTTGTGAGGATAAAATAGAGGACAGGAGAATGACATAAACTGTTTTGGGTCCCCATTGCCAACAGGGGCAAGGTATAAATGAAACAAATGAATATAAGTAAATAATGCCAAGTGCTTCACATGATGGGGTTTCCTGCAGAAGTGGATGAAGTGCGTGGGGAATGGGAAGTACCCCCTATTTCCCATTCCTAGTACCACCGTGCACTGGATAGTTTCTCGGCACTGGGAAACTGTATTTTCTAACATTTTTTTAACAATTGGAGGCTGAGAACTCCCACACTGTAAAGCCCATGCTTAAGAACTTCCAGGCCACCTGTTAAGGAGCAAAAATGGGGAATCAGCCCCTACACCATTATTTCACTGCCACTGCATAACTCTGCCTCCTTTCCCAGTCTTTTGTCTCTAGTTCTTCGAATCCCGGAACATTCCTCCTCTTAACCGAAACATGCAGCAAGAGGTTGCGTAGATGTTCCCTTGGTTATCGTGTTAACGAATTTAAGAATGCCTCTCATAGTGTGTGTGTGTGTGGGGGGGAAGGTTCTCATTGTCTGAAGCTAGGCACTTCTGCATGGAAACTTCTGTTTTTCGAGAAGACTCTTTAGTGACCAGCCAGAAAGGTGGAAGACATCCTTCAGCGGTGAAGGGACTATGTGGCACGTAACAGTCAAGTGGCAGCTGTGCAGTTTTCATTGTTCCTGCTCTTCTGTCTATAGCTTTGGGTAGGTGACGATAGGGCAAGAACAGGTTAAGATTATCTGATTCCTGAAAAACTCCTGGAGTGTGAACATAAGAACGTAACAACCCTCTGTGAACAGACCAAGGGTCTCACTAGTCTTGTTTTCTAACTATCAACTTTCTAAAGATCAACTAGATGCTTCCAGGAAGCTTAAACAAGGCATAAGCATACTCCATGGTTTTCATCATGGAGTCTTGTGAGCAAAAATTCTACTTTGTGAGCTACCGGCATTAAAGTTGTGATTTGACTACTGCATAAATTAATTTGCTCTGGAGCCATCCTTCCTGAGCTAGGACAAAAATGTGTGAGCTGGAGGCTAAAAAAAAACTGTGAGCTAGCTCATACTACCTCAGCTTAGAGGGAACACTGGATGGGATGCATCCTCTTGCACTTAGATGGGAATTAAGTGCCTAGCATATGGCTGACTTTGAACACTGAGACCGATTTCCCACAGCCGCTGCTCTGCCCCCGCTCCTCCCTTTGCCCCCAACTGTAAGTGTCAATTTCCCACTATTTGCCAGGCAGCCACATTTTGCCCCGGAGTTTCACCCGATTTCTGCCGCGTCTACTCAGTCCTGTTTTTTAAGGATTGAGTAGACGTGGCGGAAATCCGGCGAAACTCTGGGGCGAAATGCGGCTGCCTGGCAAATAGTGGGAAATTGACACCGTCGAGGCAAAGGGAGGAGCAGGGGCGGAGCTGTGGCTGTGGGAAATCGGTCAGGATGACGGAAGGGTTGGTTGCCCCATCAGACTTGACTGGTCCTTTTATTGTGGTCTGTATGCAGACTGGAAAGCGTTTTCTTGCCTCCCAGCGCTCCGCAAAGATTTCTGATAACCAAGCCTTCTGTCATGAAATGGATTCTACGGGAAAATAATTTTTTTAAAAAAGAATGTTTTCTATTAAGTTTTCATTACTCAGCAATGCAACAACCTCTGTGTAATCTGTCCCATCTCACAAATGAGGGGCAGTTTTTCTTGTTCTTATGGTGACAATTATACCACTGGGGTTTTTCATGTACGCGTATACAACTAGGAAGCCATGATTAGCAGTAAGCGCAAATATACAGAGTACAAGTCCTACTAGGAAGGCATGGAGCAAACCAGGGGGTGTCAAGTTTTAATTTCCGCGGGGGGGGGGGGGGCTTGTGCTCGCGCGCATGCCGGGACCGCGTCCTTGCTGCCGCTGCCTCCCCCCGCCGGGCCATTTCTGCTTCTGTCCCTCCCTCCATCCATCCAGGGGCCAGCTGGGCATTTGCTTAGCTCGCCCCTGGACGGACTGAGGGAGGGACGGACGGACGGAGGGAGCCAGGCCGGCAGGGTGGGGGGGAAGAGAGAGAGAGAGAGATGGGCGGCGGTGGCACGGGCAGCCCCTAGGAAGTGCCTAGGGACTTGTGGTGGCGGGCGCTCCATTTTCCCGGGGGGGGCTCAGTCCCCCTCGGGAAATTTTGGGGGGTGGCTTGAGCCCTCAAGCCCCCCCCGTAGTTGACGCCTATGGAGCAAACCACACCCCATCATCACTATGCGAGTTGGGATTTGGTAAAATCTGGTATCCCCGATTTCAAGGGTGCAGTCAAGATTCACTGGACCAGTCCCTTTGGTTCAAAATTTGTCAAAAGCTCCATTGACGACACTCGAGTTTTGTCTTCCGATGTTTGCTTGACTCTTGTTAGTAAATGCCTTACGGTGCCATCCTAAGCAGAGTTGCAGGCTTCTAAGCCCATGGGCCGTAAGTCCTCTCAGGATGGCACGGTGAGACTAGCTTTATCCTCTTGAATGGTGAACTTTTGGTTCCTTTTTTTTGTAACGGGAGAACAAGCAGTGAAAAGATTAGCAAGGGGAGAAGCGACAAAGGGGAAGGGAGGGTGGCGAGAAACAGATGGAAACAGTAAGAGAGGGTGAGAGTTCGCACCTGTAGATGAGAGGAGGACACCTAATGAAGGGAATGCGGTTCTGGACAGAGAAGAGGGGATTTCAACTTCACCCTGACTTCATTCAGCAATCAGCTGGGAGCAGGGAGGGACTCTTTCGCAAGCACTCTGAAAGATTCTTTCCTCTGACATTCCCACTAGGCTGAGAAGGAGAAGGCAGAGGTGGAGGGGGGGGGGGGGGCGCTGGGTGGGTGTGGGATAGGGGGCTTAGAGAAACAAAAGGAAACCAGCTGCAGAACTTCCTGGACAGAGAAAGACAGAGCGAGACAGAGCGAGGGAGAGAACCAGCCAGCGCGCTCTAACAGCTAACAAGATTATCTAAAAAAGCAGGGCGAGAAAGGGGGGGGGGGGGGGGTTTGGCAGCAGGAATTCGGAGCCTGCCCTGGTCCGTTTCCACCCACCATGACCAGCGCGATCTTGAGACGGAATTCTAGTAAGCAGGGTCTGCAGAATCTCATAAGGTGAGTCTTTACCTGTCCGCGGGGGAGGAGGGAAGACGCCCCGAAGCGATCTCTTTGTTTACATGGAATGCCTCCCTGCAAAGGGTCTTTTTACCCTCGTAAAACGAGGTGTTGCACTCGAGAGGAGCAGAGAGAGACGTGTCCTCTGGACTCGGATAAAGAAAGCAGCTCCACACACAATCCTTTTGCAGGCTGGGGATTTCAGGTTGCGAAGACATTCATCCTGGGAGGGCGAGTAGGCATTTGGCGGCGGGGGGGGGGGGGGGGGGAGGAGGGGTCTGAATGTATGAATGTTTTTTCCCCAGAAGCGCAAACTGAAAATCCTGACTCAGTATTGTATGGACGCTCTCCCTAAACCTTCTGGGCTTGTCGCCTGGCGTTGGTGGGGTGTGACCCGTCTTGATCGGAGGGGAAAGCTCGACCGGTTCCAGTTTTTTTGGATGGAGGGTTTTTTTTGGGGGGGCAGCGAATAACGAGCTTCAGAGCGCGGTTCCACTGATGTCACAAATGAAGCCGGGAAGTCCCTTTAAAGGGATAGATCATTAACTAGCCTGAGTGTAACTTCTGTACACAGAAGGGGATCGCTAGAGATCCTTTCTGTGCAAACAGATTGTTTGTTTTCTTTTCATCGATAAAGAGGTGAATGGAACGGAGGGACTCCTTTCCCTTAGGAAAGAGTTGGGCCTTCAAATGTTTACAACTGATTCTCCTAAGGCTGCATCCAGAATGCTGAACCCTTGGAGGGTATAACATTGTCAAATGAACCACCGATGGGATGGATAACCGCCACCGAGATCCCCTGGGGAGTATTAATTTGCTTACATCAAACTGTGGGCTTCTGTGCAAATTGTTAAAATGTCCCACTTGTCTACACCTAAGAGTGGCTTAAGAAAGCACAGCTAGATGGCAGGTTTAGGAGACATATCAAGGTGTGCTTGGCCAGATCTGAAGGAAGGATTTCCATGTGCTGTGGGCAGGGCAGGTGCCAGGGTTTGGGGGTTTGGTGGTTTGTTGCGCACTAGGCGAGGCTACCTTCTGGCCCTGCCCCACCCCCACCGCGCGCCCACCCCTTTTCAAACAGAAATGCCCTTTAGGAAGAATGAAACACACCAACATTTGAAATGGCGAATTTCTTTCCTTTTTTTTTTAATTGTGAGAACAAGTAATAAACACAATCTCTGATTTTCTCTCTCAAACAGACAAACAAATCCCAAAGCCTTTTGAAAAATCCCGTTAATTGTGATGCTGGAATTTAAATCTCGTTAATGTTTCCATTTCAGGCACATCAGAATCTCATTTTGCATGCCTTTTCTTTAGCAAATGTTGTCAACAGTTCCTCCAGGCCGAGCAATGATGCTTCAGCATGTTCAACTGAAATAGTTGGAATTGATAGATAAAACTGCCGTGTTTGGCACCGGTATAGTGATGGAAATCAGCTTGCCTTTCTGCAGAACTAGTACGCTGAATATGATTTTTTTAGGGTTGCCAACCTACAGGTGGGGTCTGAAGATCTCCTGGAATTAACAACTGAGCTCTAAATTACACAGATTAGGTCAATGGCTGCTTTGGAAAGTGGAGTCCACGGCATTATGGCTTGCTTAGGTCCCTCCTCAGGCTCCACTCCCAATTCTCCAGGGATTTCCTCAACCTGGAGTTGGCAACCCTAGTTCACTGGCAGAACAACCCTAGGTTTGTGGATGCACTGGATGGGAGTAGTTTGTGGACTGTACACCAAAGGAACCAGTCCTTCTTAAGATTTTTTTCGTGAAGAAACTCACGGAAGCTCCTGCCCTGCCACCAATTTGGAGAGTCTTGAAGGTGCTGCTGGAGTCCAGCTCTTTTCTGCTGGAACAGCCTGGCCCAGGTCATCATCAGACACACACACACACACACACACACACACACACACACACACACACACACACAGCCTGTGCAATTTGCAAGGGAGGTGAAGCTCCTGTAGAGGTCAAAGAGTCGGATGGGGAGACCCAGGTTCAAGTTGCCATGCACCCCTGGAAGCTGCTAAGCTTCCACGCTCAGCTTCACCTCCCATGGAAACCCCTCAGTGTCCCCCCCATGGAAAAAAAAGACACCCTGCCCGAGGTCCAGCTAGCAGCCCCCCCCCAGCAGCCCCCGACCCCTCTCTTCCCTTCCTTTGCAGCCACCCACTTCCTGCACCAGTGGAAGGTCGAGTGCCACTATGCCAACAGAACTCGAGGAGAGGTACAGGTACATCTACAACTGGCAGGAGTTCTTGCACTTCCAAATCTGCCGCAGGACTTAAGAGGCCATCACCGAGCTGGCGAGCCCACCGCCCACCACTGGAACAGCCAGAAAGAGGTCCTGGGACAGTGATGGGCTTGTAGGTCCCGTGGTGGCTGTTGAAGTGCACAAACTCCTGCCAGTCATAGATGTATCTGTACCTCCCCTCAAGTCCCATTGGCATAGTGGCACTTGGCCTTCCTCTGATGCAGGAAGTGGGCGGCTGCAGAGGTGGATGAGAAAGGGGTCAGGGGCGGCCTGGGGGGGGGGGCTTCTGGCCAGGCTTTGGGTGGGGGTCTTTCTCTTCCAGGGGGACACCTTCTGCCACTACAGGGCTTTTTATGAGGGAGGGGAGGGGCAGGGTGGCAGGCCAGCGGGGCGCTCTCCTTAAGGTGGGGGGTTGAATTAAGAGGAGCAGGGTGAGGGCATGGAGCCGGGGCCGGCAGAGGGAGAAGGCAGAGTGCAGCCAAAGGGGGTGGAGCAGGGTGCCGGCAGTGACAACTGGTATGACTCTTTTGGCAAGGGGCAGAGGGGTGGGGAGGGGGGAGGGGCAGCAGGCTAGCACAGTGCTCCTCTCAGTTGGTGCCCTAGGCAATTGCCTAACCCCACTTTATGGAAGCTCAGGGCCCTGGCCATACACCAAAGGAAATGACAGACCTGATTTATGGTGTAAAGAGCAAAACAAGGGAGAGGAACTGAAATGATTTTGCCTTGTGAGAAGCAACATATGTATTGGGTAGCAGATATTGAGAATTTTTCCTCTCCCCCCCCCCCCCCCCAATAATACTAGGACTCTGAGGGCCAAATGAAGCTGATGAGATAATCAGTTCAGGTTGACATAAGAAAGTACTTCTTTACTCAATGACTAATTGAGAGAGCAATCGTAAGGAAGTCTTCTCAGAACCTACTCAGACCTAATCCGTAGGGCTTACTTCCAGGAAAGTCTTTTGAGGATCACACTGTAGATTGTGGAATCCACTGCCAGAGGACACAGGGAGCTTTTTAAGGGGGTTAGGCAGATTCATAGAGGATAGTTCAGTCAATGGCTACTAGAGGCTACTGCCTCCACATCCAGGGGCAGTAAATCTTTGAAAAGCAGTGCTAGGAGGCAACATCAGCAAAAGGCCTTGACCTCCATGCCCTGTTTGTTGGCTAGCCACTTGGCCACTGTGTGAAGCAGGATGCTGAACTAGATGGACTGATGGTTCAGCAGGTCTTTTGGTTATGTTCTTATTGCAGGTCTGTAAGATGGAGGCAGAACTGTGAGGTTTCTTCCTTAATCCTTAGGGTGCTAAACAATTGTAGCATGTCATATCTTTCCACCAAACTTCCTATTCAGAGTCCTAAGTAACCTTAAGGGCTTAAGCATAAGCTTTTGTGAAGCAAGAGTCTGTATACTTCCTTTTCTGGAAAGTGGAAAATGTCAGAATTGACTTAGAGATGTTTCCGATGTACTTTCTAAAGAAGCGGATGCCCACAAGTATATTTTAAGATGCATACAAATATCTTGCATGAAATCTAGCATGCATTTATTTCCTAAGGAAGGTGCAGATTTTCAGTATGAGTTCTGAAATGTTGCCAAATGCCTTGCTTTTCTGGGTTGAAGCAGATATATTGTCCCTTCCATGCTATACTTTTGAGACACTGGAAACATAAGAACACAACTTTGTCATCTTAAAACCACCATTTTTATATCTATTATTTCTGTATTAATTTTACAAGGCACTATGAAAGCCTCGGGTAGAATTAACCTTGCAGGGTTTTAAAAAATGGGATCAACTAAAAAGCAAGCAAATAAATCTCCTTTTCCATTGGTCAGGCGGCTGCTCATTATTCACAAGTTTTAAAAAGGCATAGCTCAGATCATGAGGTGTGAGATAGAGCTGTACAGAGGACAAAGTGGAGAAATTAAATCTGCTTATCCAGCACTCAGAGCCACCACAGGCAAAGAGAAATTCAGTAATCCAACTAATCAGCTAAAATAAATACAGTCAAAAACATTTTAAAAAGAGTTCTGACTCTGGTGCAAAACTGCACATCCCTAACTTCTAACAAAAAAGCTAAAGAAACAGGCACACAGTCAGTCCTCCATCACAATAGAATCTCAACAGTGCAATCCTAATCACTGCCACACCCTTCTGGGGCCATGTAAATCAATGGGTTTATAAGAACATAACTGCGCTTAGGATGGGACTTTGTATTGCTTTTGGCTCATGTATGAAACTGTAATGTAAGACCTATTTTAGCAAGAATCAGATTCCAGAGGGCTAGCTGATTTGAGTCCAGTAGAACCTTAGAGACCAATGAGAGTTTCAGGGTGTAAACATCTGAGAGTCAAAGCTATTTGTCAGGCAGCAGAATAGAAGTGGAGAGGAGTCCTTTTCTCCTAGTCAGAAGGTGGGAGGGGTGTTGTAAAAGATAAGGTACAATGTATATTGTAATCAGCTTGATTGGAGCAGAGAGGAAATTCTTGGAGGTAGAAAATTAGCATCTGTAGAGAGATAAGAATTCTATGTCCCTGTTCAGCCCTGGGGGTCAATTGTTCTGAACCTGTGAATCAACTCGAGTTCAGCAATCTCACACGATAATTTCTTTGTTTGAGGACTGCCACTTTTGGGTCAGCAGTGGAATGACGTGGAAGATTAAAATTTTCTCCCACTGCTTTTGAGCATTATGATCTTTAATGTCAGACTTATGTTTATTTATTCTTTTGTGTAGGAACTGACCTATTTGTCCGATGTAGAGAGTGGAAGGGCATTGCTGACATTTGATGGCATAGATAATGTTGGGAGATGAGCCTGAGATGGTATGGCAGGTGTTGTTAGGTCCAGTTATTGTGTTATCAGAGTGGATATGGGGACATGGGAAGGAAGCACTAGAGAAATTTCACCAGACCAGTCCACACAAGAAATGCACTTTCTAGACACCGCTTTATTCACTTGCTGACCTAAGAGTGGCAATCCTCAAACAAAGAAATTTCAAGGGGAAATTGCAGCATGAGATTGCTGAATTCAAGTTATTTCACAAGTCCAGAACAATGGACCTCCCGTTTCTATCTCATGACAGATGCTAATTTTCTACCCCCAAGCATTTCTCCTCTGCTCTAATCAAGCTAATTACAATAGATGCTGTACCTTTGCATCCTTTACAAGCATTCTTTACAACAGCATTCCCGTCTTTTGATTGGGACCATAAAAGGACTCAGACCTCCACTTCTGTTCTACTTGTGTCTGACAAAGAGAGCTTTGACTCTCAGAAAACCTTCCAAGGGCCTACTGGACTCAAATCTAACTGTTCTACTGCAGACCAACATGGCTACCCTCAGGGCTCATTTTGTAGCAGGAGCTCCTCTGCATATTAGGCCACACACCCCTGATGTAGCCAATCCTCCAAGAGCTTACAGTAGCCCCTGTAAGAAGAACTCTGTAAGCTCTTGGAGGATTGGCTACACTAGGGGTGTGTGGCCTAATATGCAAAGGAGCTCCTGCTATGAAATGAGCCCTTGAAACAAAGTATTATTAAACACCAGCAAATTTATTGAGGCGTAAACTTTTGTGAGTCACTGTCAAATGCATTTCTGTTGTTTTGACTGAAATATACATTTAGTTTTTTAAATGGCTTTTGTCCATCTTCCATCTCACATTGGCAAAATGCAAAAAGTGACACTGTTCAAGCTTTTAAAAAAGCCATCACAGGGCCACTCGTAAAAAAAGTCTGTCATGGGTTTGATACAGAGAAATGAAGAAAAAGGCCCAGATTTCTTTTCTTGAGGGGAATATAAGGCACATACACGACCCTGTTGTGTAGGCGAAATGAACTATCTGGTTTTGTTATAAAACTCAACAAATGAAGTGAACATGAATCTGAGCATGGGTAGATAACGCTGCAGTATGGTAAGCAACAGAAAACACACCCATGTTCTGGGGTGAGCCTTTAAAAAATACCAATGCAATAATTTAGAGGAGGTTGAAAGCCCTGGACCTCTTACTCTAGAGTTGGGCTTGACACTCTTTACCTTAGACTCTTCACATTTGAAACACTTGGAACTATTCTGGAATATATTTAGAGGACTGTAGCCTTGGTAGGCACCTAGTTTGATGGGCTACTACAGGAGGATAAATGGATGGCACTGCTGAGGAAAGCATCAATGGAATTACTTCACTGTGTAAAAATGTAACATGAGGGTGAACAGAGCATATGAACGGAGAGGCTAAAGGGAAGCCTTGGACAGTAATTCAGTGGTATGAAATCTCCCAGAAGTACCAAACATTGTTGTCATTGTTTACTTATTATAAACTAGGATAAAGCAGCTTGCAGCAATTCACTATCAAACAAAGACCCTGTTTCACAACCCTGGGCAGACATTGGAAGGGAAGGCGAGAGTTAGATAAGATGGTAATTGTCCATTCTTTTCCAGTGTTATTTCTAGTTAATTACACAGCTGCTGGCAATAAGGTCTCCCAGCAATGGCAAACCCTGTTTTGGGTTCCCTTAGCTTGATGGGCACTTCCCAAATGCCAGGGTTTTCACATGCAAATGGAACTGGTAGATGTTTTCATGTAAACTTGTTGCCTCTTTCCAAGGATCAGAAAGGAGGCAAAGTGGACAAAGCTTACCTTTAATTCCATTTTAGTGCCACTTCACACTGGATCTTTTCTTTCGATATTAATAATATGGAAGGATACTCTGATTTTCCAAATTGTACACAGTGGATTAATGACAGAATGGCAACATATAATAAAACCACTAAAATAGATTACAATAAGCAGCCAAAGGAAATTTTAAAACAGCAGAGGCTAAAATCACAGAGCAACAAAATAATCACAGTACAGATAGTCACAGTCAAGGTCGAAGACAAAACTGACAAAACTAAACAGAAAGGTTCAGCAACCCCCCCCCCCCCCCCAAACTGTGTCTGACACCTAAACAACAACAGTTTCAGAGTTGTACCAATGTTACACTGGTGTTTGTTGCAAATAATAATAATGCAGGTGATATGCACATATTTTTCCAAATGTTTAGAGGCATGTACCTTAATTCCACAATGTCTATGGTCACCTCAGAAATTAGTCATCATGATTTTTGTATAAAATGTGAAGTGACACTTATTTTTTTTTTGTTAAAAGTTAAATAGGCTTGACCTGCAAGAGTAAAAAAAAAAAAATGTTGCGTCCACCTACTGTCGAGATGGAGGTCGAATGAGCTGAGGCACAACCAAAATATGACCAAAATAACAGTGAAGGCAATCTGTAGCTATCGATAGCAGCAGAGTTATTTAGACCTGTAAACAAGCTTGAGCTGGAAGGTCAGGAACTATCTACTGATTTGAACTGTCCAATAGTTTTGAGTGGCTTCCTAGCCAATACGGTTTATCTCCTTGCCTTAGCTCAGCCAGAACTGATGCCACAAAAGTTGTGTCTTTGCTTGGTATCTCCTCAGCTTTCAAGTTCATGATACACGGCTGGGCTCAGGTCCTGATAGTGCGGTTGCTAACCTCCAGTTGGTGGCTGGAAATCTCCTGCTATTACAACTGATCTCCAAGTAACAGAAACCAGTTCACCTGGAGAAAATGGGTGCTTTGGAAGGTGGACTCTATGGTATTCTACCCCATTGCAATCCCTCCCCTCCACAAACCCTGCCTTCCCCAGGCTCCACTCCCCAAATCTAACCCTACCCGATAGTTTAACAGCCTATGATCTATAGGATATATTGAACTGCTGACCTTAAAACCTACAAGATAACATATGCGATAATACCGTTTATCTTCTGTCCCCAAAGTAATCCTGCCTGTCTTTCATATACAAGTTCTCCTCAGCGCCATTTAATCCTCACAACAAATTTATGAGATAGCCTTTGCTGAGAGATAGTGCCCAGCCCAAGGATTCTTAATATTTTTTTATGTCTAAGTGATCTAATATTTTTTTATGTCAACCCACTCTTTCTGGTCTCCGACCAACACACTGACCTCTGCACTTTAGTGGCTGGAACTGAGGCCAGGTGGTGGGCATGATTGGCTCCTCAGTTTCAACCCTACTGAAAGCAGTAAGAATGATTAAACTTACCATGAAGAATTTTATGGGATAAGAAGATGGGTCTATTTATGGATAAAAATATGGATTAAAGTTTGCAAATGACACAGAATTATTCAGGATGGTAAAAACCAAGGCTGACTGTTAGGAGCTCCATAAATATCTCCACAAATTTGGGTGACTGGGCAACAATGTGGTAAATGAAGTTCAATGTAGGTAAGTGTAACATTGGAACAAAAAAAATCCCAACTTAATATATAGGCTAATGGGGGGTGGGGGGGTTTGAACTTGCTGACATTGAGAGGAAAAGAGAGCTTGGGTTTATACCGGATAGCTTAATGAAAATGTCAACTCAGTGTGCCGCAGCAGTGAAAAAGGCTTTATGCTGGGGATTATTTCCAAAGGGATTGAAAATAAAGAATAATGCCCAGTACAGATCCGTGGTGCAGCCTCATTTGTGCTGTTCTGGTCACTGTATCTCAAAAAAGGCATTGCAGGGATGGAAAAAGTATAGAAGAAGGCAACCTGAATGATTAAGGGGGTTGGAGCACTTTTCCTATAAGGAAAGGCTGAAATACTCTGGGATTCCTCAGATTCCAAAAGAAACCACTATCATATGTTTATTAAAAATATGCACACAGTAGAGAGTGGACTGACAGAACTTTTTGTATCTCTCCCAAAATAAAAGAACTTGAAGGCATTCTATGAAGCTGATAGGCAGTAGATCCAAGATGGTCAAAAGGAAATATTTCTTTACTCAATGAGTGATTAAAATGTAGAATTCACTGCCAGAGCATTCAGGGATGGCCACAGGCACAGACAGCTTTAAAAGGGGATTAGACAGGTTCATGGAAGATGGGTCTATCAGAGTTTATGGCTGTGGTAACATAAGGGAATCTCCACTAAATCCCTGAATACCAGTGGCAGGAGCCAGGAGGCAACATCAGGGGAAAGTCTTAGCCACTGGTACCCTCTCGTTTAGGGTTGCTATCCCCCCGATGGGGGTGAGGTATCCCCCAATTTCAGGGGCCCCAATCTGCCACTGGCCAGCTGGCTGGTGGGTGGAGCCTGGCCCCCAAAGACCTCAGCCACACCCAACATGCCCAGCACAATGCAGGGACACTCTAGTGTTCAGCTAAAAACTCTATGGTGGCCATAGAGTTTTTGGCTGAATGCTAGAGCATCCCCTACATGACATGCCCAGTGCGATGACATCAGTTCTGGGTGATGTCATCATGCCAGGCATGTCGGGGGCATGGTGGAGCTCTTTGGGGGGGGGGCTCCGCTGGTGGCGGATTGGGGCCTTCAGAATCCTGGACACAATGGTATATTCTGCACTCTCTTTCTCATTAAAAAAACGCTCTCCTGAAACTTTATGGGAAAGTTCTCTTGAACAGCTCCATTTTACACAGCTTGCAAAATGACAGGAGTATGAGAACCTTTCTAATCTTCACAGGCAGGCCATTCCACACAGCAGGGCCACAACAGAGGATGCCCATGTCCAGGTGGTTGTTGATCTTGCCTGTTTATAGGATGACACATGCAGAAGGCTGTGAACAGATGAGTGAAACTTTCATAGTAGAACATGGGAGGAGATGGAGAGGCATTCTTGCAGGTATGAGAGTCCAAGGCCATACAGGGCTTTGTATGTGACAGTAAGTTCCTTGAACTGAACCCAACAGCTGATGGGCAGGCCATGGAGTCACTACAGAATGAGTGTGATTGCATGTTCCGTCTAGCTACTGATAATAACCGAGCTACAGACCTGGAGTCTTTGAATTAACTTCAAAGACAGATCGATGTAGATGTAGAGTGCATTACATAGTGCAGGTGGCTTTCACCCTTCTTAGAGGAGGGAATGCCTCTTCTAAAATCTGGTTTACTGCAGCATATATATAAACCATCTTCAAACGAAGAGTTTTTAAATCCAAGAGCTGTGCTTTGTGCAAATACAAATTTATTATTTCATACATTGATTAAAACTCTTACCTGTCAATGAGATCCTCTTGAATTCAGTGGCTTTTACTTTCTCCGTTTTACAGAGAGTCACAGTACATTTAAGGGATAACGTAGGGCCCATCTGCCCTACAGACTTTGTGACTTCTTACTGCTTTAAGTGTCATGACTTCCTCCAAAGCTATCCTGGGAATTGTCTGTTGGTGAAGGCTCTGGGAATTCTCTATTAGAGATCCCAGGCCCAATCACAGAAGTGTAGCTCCCAGGGTTTCTGAGGGAAATGGAATGACTGTTAACTCAGTTCAAGTCAGTGGTTTAGATATGCCCCCAGACACAATGCCAGAAACTCAATATGTAGCCTTGATTGTCTTGCAAAGGCAGTCTTTCATATCGGGGGGGGGGGGGGGGGAGCTAATAGTGGGATATCAGGATGGTGCCAATACACAAATAGAAAGGAGTGCATGAAGAGACAGACACATCTAAGAGTGGGGGTGCCTTCTGCAGTCAAACACAACTATACTGCCCAGCTCTGGAGATGTGGGCTGGAAAGCACCCTGAGCCAAGCTTAGCTCAGCTAAACTAATTCTTCTCCCACTGGGCATTCATTAGATACCCTCATTCCACTCTTGGTGCCCACCTGTCCCTCAAAAGCCTGATAGCTAATTCTCCCCTTCTCAGTATAAAAATATGAGCTGACCCCTCTCTGACTAGTCGCATTCCCAGAATTTCCAAACTCTGCAGGCTGACGTATTACAAACAGAGCAGCTGCCTTGTAGATCACACTATGCACAAGGGCTGTTTATGGCATGTCTGCTGCTAATGGACTGCAGTAGGATGATATCTGTTGCCGACCAGATCTCCGACCGGTACAAGCTGATTAGGGCCTTGATGGGCCTTTTCACTACCATGAGACTAGCCCTGAGTGCTAGGATGGGGCTCACATCCCTTATGAAAGTCACTGTGGACTGATAATTGCACAGTGGATCTGGCAAATGTAGGTCTGAGCACCACTTGCAGCACAGTGAGTTTAAGGGTGGACAGTTCTGTTTCAGATGGCAGATGAGTGATGCCAGGTATTGGATGATTCCCCATCCTATCACCTTCCTGCAAGTAAAAAAAAATTAGCAGCTCAGGGAGTGTCCTGGCACCTGCAGGCCAGAACTTCCCTTGACGGCCTGCGACTACCCCAACCCCCAGGCAAACTCAGGGAAGATCAACGAAGACATCCTCGCAGAACCCAGCATCCCTGATACCTCAAGGCTCCAAGGGGGAGGCAGGCATGACAGTGGCGATTTCACCTCCCATCCCCCTGGGCCAATAGAAGATGGCAGGAACCCAGGGCAGCCAGGACAAGTGAGATCCCAGCCCTGTGGAGAGCCGGCAGCCAGATGGTGGGGAAGCAAATCCAGCAGCCCTCCTGGACACATGGAAAAGGAAGCAGGAGGCCAGCGTGGGGGACCAAGCAGGCCTGGTCCAAGTCAGCATGTCTTGCCAACTCTGCCCCAGCCCATTAAAAGAAGGCACAGCTGGGCAGCCAGGGGGGTTAGCTAAGAAACAGCCTTCACATTGGCCCAACCTCAGCATTGGCCCTTAAGTAGGGAGGCTGAGCTTTTGGGAAGGGGTGGAGCAGAGGTATCGACTTTTAAAATCCGGGGGGGGGGGGGCTCTTGTATGTGTGTGCGTGCTGGGACCATGTCCCCGCCCCCCCCCCCGGACTGGCCTAGCCTGGCCACTCCTGCCTCTGTGGGGCCAGCTGGGCCACTGCCCAGCATGGCAGGCCAGTCCCGGGGGGGGGGAGGCGGCGGCGGCAGCCAGCAAGTTCCCTATCCCTGCCGCCTTCCCCCCCCGCCTGGACGGAGGGAAGGAGGAACGGAGCAAGGGGAGAGGCGGTGGCGGTGGCAGCCAGCCAGCCAGCCAGCCTGGACACTCCATTTTCCCGGGGGTGGCTGAGCCCCCCTCTGGGAAATTTCGGGGGTGGCTCGAGCCCCCCCGTAGTTTACACCTATGGGGTGGAGCCAAGGAAGGGGGTGGGCTTGTAGATGCTATAAAAGGGAGGCAAGCCTGACTCATCAAGGAGGAGGACTGGTGGCTCGGATGGTCCAGAGAGAGGGAGAGAGAGCACCAGTAGGCCTGAGCAGGGTGGAGTGGTGACATAACCTTTGTCCTCTCGACTAATCTGAGACCTTGGGGGGGGGAAGGAGTCTCAGCAGAGTCTTGGTGACGGCAACTGGAGGTGGGCCCCTGGTGGCGGAGACAGGGCGTGACAGTGAGAAAAATTCTACTAGCCTGGTGCCTGCTGGAATAAAAGGACAAGTCCTCTTATGGATAAAAAACTGGCTAATTAAAGGGAAACAGAGAGTGAGTATAAATGGGCAATTTTCTCAGTGGAGGGAGGTAAGCAGTGTGGTACCACAGGGATCAGTACTTGGTCTGATGCTTTTTAACTTGTTTATTAATGATTTGGAGTTGGGAGTAAGCAGTGAAGTGGCTAAATTTGCAGATGACACGAAGTTGTTCAGGGTGGTGAGAACCAGGGAGGATTGTGAGGCACTCCAAAGGGATCTGTCGAGGATGGGCGAGCGGGCGTCAATGTGGCAAATGGGGTTCAGTGTGGCCAAGTGCAAAGTGATGCACATTGGAGCCAAAAATCCTAACTATAAATACATGTTGATGGGGTCCAAACAGGCAGAGACTGACCAAGAGAGAGATCTTGGAGTTGTAGTAGATAACTCAGTGAAAATGTTGAGACAGTGTGCGACTGCAATGAAAAAGGCCAACACTATGCTAGGGATTATTAGGAAGGGAATTGACAACAAATCAGCCAGTATCATAATGCCCCTGTATAAATTGATGGTGCGACCTCATTTGGAGTACTGTGTACAGTTCTGGTCACCAAACCTCAAAAAAGATATAGCGTTGGAAAAAGTGCAGAAAAGGGCAACTAGAATGATAAAAGGATTGGAACACTTTCCCTATGAAGAAAGGTTAAGGTGCTTGGGGCTCTTTAGCTTGGAGAAACAATGGCTGAGGGGTGACATGATCGAAGTTTACAAGATTATGCATGGGATAGAGCAGGTAGAGGAAGAAGAACTTTTCTCCCTTTCTCACAATACAAGAACTCGTGGGCACTCAATTAAATTGTTGAACAGTTGGGTTAGAATGGATAAAAGGAAGTACTTCTTCACCCAAAGAGTGATTAATGCATGGAATTCACTGCCACAAGAGGTGGTGGCAGCTACAAGCATGGATGGCTTCAAGAGGGAATTAGATAAACATATGGAGCAGAGGTCCATCAGTGGCTATTAGCCACAAAGTATAGATAGGAACTCTCAGTCTGGGGCAAGTGATGCACTGTATTCTTGGTGCTTGGGGGGGGGGGCAACAGTGGGAGGGCTTCTAGTGTCCTGGCCCCACTGTTGGACCTCCTGATGGAACCTGGTGTTTTTGGCCACTGTGTGACAGAGTGTTGGACTGGATGGACCACTGGCCTGATCGCACATTGGCTTCTCTTATGATTTTATGTTCTTATAGATTCACGCTTGCATGGGAATGTTTTAAAATGGCACATCCCATTCTGCTGCATGTACTGAGAAGATTTCCATTTCAGATCCACACTTTATACAGCAGTTATATTTCACTGTCCATATATATGAGTTGTGAAGGGGGAAATGTGTGTCTCACACAGGCAGAGGACATGTGCCAAGAAGCTGCAGCCAATTGCAGTCCCCAAGTGTATGACTGCCATGTGTTCCTGAGTGTTTGAAGATGTACATAGGACATCTTCAGACTGTATGCATGGAAGCTGTAAATCACCATTGTATAGCTGGCAAAATGCCTGCTTTGAAGTGTATGATTTTGCCTGCAGCTATAAGTCTCTTTGTGGCTTTTGACAAGCCTCTATCTTCCAACTTTAGCTGAGCATAGGATTACCACCAAACAAAATCACTGGGAAAAAAAACAGGTTGTAAATATTGTTGATCTACTCACTAAGCAGAAAGGGGGACTCCAATTATGAGCTCACAAACCTAAAATCAGGCAGCATACTTAGACCTTCAATAGCAGTGGTGCACTGGAAGAAGTTTCTACCATTGTGCCTATTGCCTTGTTCTTTCCAAGATCATGTTCCTCATTTTTATTCCGTCTGCTGAAGTAAGCAGGCTAGTAAGGGTACCCTCTTCTCCTATTGAATAAGAACCCTTCAAGGCATAGGTAGGTAAGTTGTTCAGAATGCAAGATGGAAGACCTTACAAAGTCCAGATATTTGTATTACCTCTGGCATCATGGCAGTGTCAAGATTTGGACTTGTGAAGCCATGTCAAGAGCAGTGTTTCCTCTAAGCTGAGTTAGTGTGAGCTAGCACACAGTTTTTTAGCCTCTGGCTCACACATTTCTGTCTCAGCTCAGGAAGGATGGCTCCGAAGCAGACTAATTTAGGCAGCAGCCAAATCACTCACACACAACTTTAATTCCAGGAGCTCACAAAGTAGAATTTTTGCTCACAAGACTCTACAACTTAGAGCAGGGGGTGTCGAACTCATTTGTTATGGGAGCCGGATCGGACATAAATGAGACCTCGTTGGGACGGGCCGTGTGTGTCATAAAATGTAACGCCAGGTAGTGAAGGTATAAACTTTATAAAGGACACAAACACATAAAAGGTTTTTTTTACTCAAAATAAAAACATGCTTAGAACATTAGCACTCTTTCAATATTTTGATAACTGACTCCTCTTGCTCTGAATTATTGCATTAAAATGTCTGTGCGGTTGCGATCTTCAAGGGTGTTTCTATAAGTGTGTTTCTACAAGTGTGTTTCTACAAGTGTGTTTCTATAAGCTGCAACCCTACTTTTGATTTACTGACATTCACCACAGAAATCTCATGCTCAGAGTTCTGAGTCTAGGACCCAGGGGAAAACATGAAATGGCTGAGCGATTGAGAGAGTCTGGTGAAGCAAGCTATGATGTAGCAGCAGCAGTAGCAGAACTGGAAGCAGAAGATGTCCAGTTCCATTGCGGGCCTGATCCGGCCCCCGGGCCGCATGTTTGACACTCCTGGCCTAGAGGGAGCATTGGTCAAGAATAACCATTGTTTCATTCTTAAGCATTGCCTTGAGTGTCTCTAGAATGTATGTGTTGCTAATTCGCTGCAGCACAGTTGCTTCTCTCCCAGTGACACCGTGGCTATAATCAGTATCTCGCTTAAGTTCACTGTCTGCAGGTGCAGCCTTGGTCACTGAACTCTGGAATCTGGGAATTCTGCCAGCTGGATGTGTCTGATGTTTGCTCCCAAGTGGGACGATTCCCACCCCCCCACCCTCCGTGGTCTTTGGGCGAGCTCATCCGTATCTTTCTAAATGCACCACAGCTAGGCAACTGCGGAGCAAGAGTATAGGACTTGGCCAAATGACATTTTCCTACATTTCAGTATATAAAAGTCAGGAACCACTTGACTTTGACCCTCAAAATGTTCCCCTAGCACATGCCCCATTAAAGCAGGAAGCCTGTTAGTCTGAGAGGTCCCTCCAGAGGTCTTTCTTCTGAGCCCACTTTCATCATATTTCACATTCTGAAATATGCCTCCTCTTGCCTTGCATGTTTGTGGAGTTTACAAATTGTTTGTTTCATGTTGTCACCGCTCATCACTTTGCCAAGGATCTTTCTGAAAGGATTGAACACCCTGGCAAGACTCCCTTAGTGGTCTGTGGCTTTCTTTTCTTTATGAATCTGCTCAGAATGACGTAATTGTTTCCTCAGATTTCAGTTTTCTAAATAGTGCTTGTTAGGATTCCGTACTGCTAGTCTCATATCCCCAGATTCCTCATATGAAATTATGTTGAGCTCTGCTCTGCTCACCAGCTAGTAGGGGAAATGAAAAGGTCTGGATACTACGGTTTCCAGGCTGCGTGACCCCTTAGTCTGCATAGACATGAGTTGCATCATGGATCCTGTTTTCTGTAGGCAACGAACACACTGCAGTTTGGCAGATGGCCCGTGCTGGAAACCCAGCTATAGAAAAGGTGAATGATTGACTGGTTCCCACTGCAGTGGCTAAAGGGGTAAAAAAATGAAAAATGTAGTGAAAAATAGCACCCTCATGGTTGGTTTGTGAAAAATCAATACCTTTCAGCTGAGAAGGGTTCTTGTACCTTTAAGAGTTTTACTAGGAGCTAGGAGACCATCTGGTGAAGAAATCTGTACCTCTCTTTCTCCCTCTGGTATTGAAATAGGAAATCTAACTTACCGTGTTCAAATGGAGAAGCCGGCATTGTGAGCCACAGAGATCAAGTTGTCAACAGTTTGTTATTTTACAGGTTTGTAAAATTGAGTGTTAACATATAATTAGGAGTAGGATCCAAAAAGCCACCAATCCTTTGGTTTAACCCCCTTTTGGTCACCAGACACTTCCCGTAACCCATCAGTTTCTGACAGGTTCGAATTATGGCGTGTCAATTTCTGTCAGGTTAATGCCCGATTTGGCCCCCTGGTCTGCCCTATCTGTATCTCTTAGTCATGGTATGTTAGTTAGAAACTGTTTAACTTAAAACTTCTGAAGCAAACACCATTCTTGGTCTTCTTTCTACCTCCCTTCACTTTTCCTCTCAGTTTATTAGCTCAACAGACTGAATCCAATGCATCCTCAGATTTATTCTGTTGTTTGAACCACCAACAGGCAGGATGTTTCTGGGAGCTACTTTTTCAAGCGTCTTGGGTTTAGTGGGTGGAACCAGTCACAAAATGGCACCTTGTAAAAACATTACAGCATTTCAGACAGATCTTCAGTGCTCATGTAGGGAAACCTTTCCTTTGCTAGGGTTGCCAGGTGTCTAGTTTTTTAACTGGACAGTCCAGTTAATTAACTGAGAAAATACTGGAATATAAATGTTTACCATTTTTTAATTAAGTATGCCTGTGTCCACCATGGCCAAGCTCCATGCATGCAGTCCTGCTTTCCCCTGTGACTAGATAAAGCAGCGATACCCATCAGGTTGTTCTCCATTGCAGCCAACATGCATGGAACTTGGCTGCAGTGGTTGCAGGCTTACTTAATTAGAAAATACTGGACATTTATATGTCCAGTATTTTCTGAATTTATGTACAGGACAGAAAGGGAAAATACTAGACTGACAAGTTCAAAACTGGACACCTGGCAGGTGTCAAACATGTGGCCCAGGGGCCGGATGAGGCCCCTGGAGGGCTTCTATCAGGCCCGCACTGGAACTGGCCATCTCCTGCTTCCAGTTCTGTTGCTGCTGCATCATAGCTTGCTTTGCCAGACTCTCTCAGTCACTCAGCCATTTCATGTTTCCCCCTGGGTCCTAGAACCAGAACTCAGCATGAGATTTCTGTGGTGAATGTCAATAAATCAAAAATAGGTTTGCAGCTTACAGATACACACCTGAGCAGCATACTCAAGATTGCAACAGCCCAGACATTTTGATGCAATAATTCAGAGCAAGTGGTGTCAGTTATCAGAGACTGTTAAACAAAATATTGCAAGAGTGCAAATGTTTAAAGCATGTTTTTATTTTAAGTAAAAAAAACAACTTTGTGTTTGTGTCCTTATAAAGTTTATATCTCTGCTACCTGGCATTGCATTTTATGACACACATGGCCCGGCCCCAGAAGGTCCCATTTATGTTACATCTGGCCCTCATAACAAATGAGTTTGACACCCCTGGTCTAGATGGCATCCACCTTAAGGAGCCGTGCAGTTGGCTTTTTTTTTTTTTTTTAAATCCTGTTTGTGCATGCACCTATGTGCATATCTGCATATCTGCTTATCTGCATATCTGCTTATCTGCATATGTGCCTCACTGTCTGCAGACGGCGCATGTCTAGGCGGTTATGCACGCATCGCTGAGAATTTTTTTAATGGCGGCTGATTGCGCCATTAAATGTGCCATTTAATGCGTCATTTAATGGCGGCTGATTGCACCCTACGGGCTGATTGCGCGCTGGTTCAATGACCTGACAGTGGAAAGTCCAGCACTGACCCCTCGACCAGCTTTAGACCAGACTTTAAGCACTATCTTTTAATATGGGTCCATGACGGGGATCGACGGGCTACTAACGAAAGCAGCACGATTCCCAGATGCTGAGGTCTGGACGTGCACTCAAAAGAGCCATCTGAACTAGGTGGAGTAAGTTCTCTGGGTTCTCAGTTTTCTTTCTTTTTCTTTTTTTGTTTTAAAGTAAGTCACCAGCCCCTTCCCTTGCAGAGATATAAGGAAAAAGGCATATCTTTGCAACCAAAGGGGCTAGACTTACTTTTAAAAAAAGCTGGCAATTCGAAGAACCTATAGTTACAACAGCATATCGACATAACAATATTCTAGTGTCATTTAAAAAAAAATTAAAAAGCTGTGGTTGCCTATGGGAGGAGGGAGGGTGGCAACTGCTGGGGGGGGATTGGAGTAGGGAAATAGCAGGGAAACCTGCCATACGGAAGCCCCATGAGGTGCTGCGCTTTATCTGAAGCCACCCCAGTAACGAGGAAACTGGAGAATGGGATTTTGTACGGAAGACACGTAAGTTACTATATAAAGTACAAAAATACCCTGTGGGGTCAAAACCTGAGATGACTGCAAACCCCCCCCCCCCCCCCCCCAATACTAAGGAAGGGGCTTTAATTTCAGTGAAACAATTGTTAAAGTGAAGTCTAAAAACTTTTAGGCTAAATGTTTTTATCACAGAATCCCACAGGGGAAAATCTAATTTCCTGCTCAGCTGAAGTATGTAATGATTCACTGTGAATCATCCTATCTAGGATGGAAACAAGGAACCAGGGGATGGTCTGAAGGCATGTGATTTGTCAGCCTTGCTCATATTAAACAGATCTGAGTCTGGTCAGTACCAGGAAGGGAGATTCCCTTGGTATGCCACCTTAAGCGCTATGGTGTGAGAAAGGTGCAAAATGAAGGCAAGAAATAAATAGGGGACTATTTCTTTAATTTAGGGTTTTTTTCTCGTGTCATTTCAGTTTAAGACCTTGAGCAGCATCACCCACTCGCAAATGCCTCTCTCCTGTTTTGATATTTTTGAAGGAAGGCTGTCATAGGTTGTATTCTTGTGGTACAGTTGGATTGCTGAAGAGAACAAAACGTACACTTTACCAAAGAACACCACTGACATTGTTCATAGTGCGTATCAATTTGTATAAGCAGATGAGAATATTTTTTCTTTTCCTAACAGGAAAATGGCCAACTGCTTAAAAAAAGGGGAAAAAAGACTGATTAGGCCAGATAAAGAAATGGCATGTGACAACTATGGGCAAGAGCCTGTTGCTAGGATGCCAGTGCTTCCTCACGGTGCTTCTGTTACTCTTGAAGTTGCTGTCCTTCAGTTGTATTCAGTGCTGCCACGACAAAAGACAGAGAAACAGATTGTGAGCCTGTGAGGTCATGGGGAGAAATTAGTCAGTCCAGCCAAGGGAAAAGAGGGCGTGGTTAAGGGAGGCTACTGTGGTAACAGCCTGTCCCAACATTCCTCCCAGCGGAGCAATCCCAGGGCAGGGACGCAAACTAGACAGAGGAAGGTTATTGTGGTTCCCACCGTAAACTCTTAAACTTGAGCTGGGGTGAGGGCTTTCTTTTGAGAATAATCTGAAGTTCTAGTGAAAATGTGATTTTTCATTCTCCTGTTAGGGCTAGCTGGAAATTTTTGAGTTCTCTCAAAAATTACGTTTTTGAACCTGACCTTTTATCTACTGTTGTCACTTACATATGGAATAGAGGTCGTGTTGGAGTCCAGTGAATAACTTCATTGAGATTTTTTTTTTAAAAAAAGAATAAGCCTTGTGATGGCCCAGACAACCCTCTCCATGGAAACTATAACAAAAACAGTAAATATAAATATAAATAAGGAACAATTATGAATAAGGAACAATTCAAGGACGAAAGTCTCGTTTTTCATAGCTACATTGGCTTTTTTCATGTGTACCTCTATGCTCTAATGGATGGGCTGAAGTCAGGAAATGGAGGGGGAGTTTGCCTCTGTGTGTGTGTATGTATGTATGTATATGATTTTCATTTTGGCAGTGACATTCATTTCCTTGATAAGTTCTATAGTGAGAGAAAAATGCATGACGTTGCTAAAAATAACACCCACCATCTATGCACTTTTGAACTTCATCTTTTCCAGTTTTAATAAAGACCTAGTCAGGCTTTGCAGACTCCCCAAGAGAGGTCTCAGACATGTTGGCTTGTTTGGAAATGATGAAAATGTAGTGGAAAGAGATTTTGCCTGTCCCCAGAAAGTAACTCCTAGGCTGTGTTCAGACAGGCAGTTAGATCCGTTGCAATTGCTGTTCCCTAATGGATTTAAAGTGCACAATCAGACAGCAACACCTGTCTGTCATGCCCCAGTCATCTGAGTCCCATTCCCCCCCTCCCTTGCTGCATGTTTCTTTGATATGTGAGGAAGTCTGGTCCTGTTGGTCTGTGCTGGTTCCAAAACGGATTTCCTGTTGTCTGATTGCTCTTGTGTACCCAAGCCATCAGACAGGTCTGACTGGTCTCTTGTTTTCTGGCCGCCATTTTGTTTTACCAGTTAGCGAAGAATGCATAAGAGTATATATACGCACCTTCCCCCCCCCCCACAGAGGCTGCTCGAAATGTTGTTTTCTTTTTTTAAAAACTCTCAAAGAAAGATGTCTCTGTTCTACAGCCCTTTTCTGAGCTTTGGGGAAGGGTTAAATTGAAAAGATTAGAGGGAGGACGACAGTGAACTCCATATCCCAGCAGGCTGATCAGTGCTTGTGCACATGCTCAGTGGACACACTTTTTAAAAAATGGCCAACGGGTTGACTCCCTGCCTGCTGCCGTCTGATCACTCAAAAGTGCTCTGAGGTGTGCTAAAAGGGGTGAGTCTGATCAGGATTCTGTCACAAAATAATCTGGCTCAATTAGAGGTGAGGCAACAGCGGATTGAAGTGCCCGTCTGAAAGCAACCCTAGTGTGTCTCATCTTTTTCTGATGAGCAACAAACACAAAATTAAATAGTTTTAGCCAATCCTGCCACTGTCTATATCTTTAAAACAGCGCAAAGATATTGGTCACAATAGATGTAATGAAATAAACAAGTATATTTAAAACATATTCATAATATGAATCCCCTTTCTACTAATGCCATTTCACCCTTGTATCTGGTCATATTGATGCAGTGTTCATGGGGTCTAATTCAGGAGGTTTAGGAAGAGGCACAATGAAAGGATCAGTAACAGTTCAATCCTAGATAGTGTTATACTAGGGTTGCCAAGTAACTTACCAGTCCGGGCAGGGGAGTCCCACTTCTGCTCCGGGACCCTTGTGCATGGCGCGATGACATTGCCTGGAAGTGATGTCATCATGCCAGGCACGTCACTGGGCGACGCTCTGGTAATTGCCCTAAAAACTCTATGGTACCATAGAGTTTTCAGGGCAATTACTACAGCGTCGCCCTGCGACGTGCCTGGCGTGATGACGTCACTTTCGGGCAACGTCATCGTGTCGGGCATGTTGGCCTGATGTGGCCATTTCAGGGGTGGGGTTCCCTCTGCTGGCCGAATCCGGACCGGCAGATTGGGGACCTAATTAGTGGGGGAATCCCTGCCCCCTGGGGGGACTTGGCAGCCCTATGTTATACCCGTCTAAGTCTTGGTTCCCCAGAGTCACATTAGTTTAGGTTTGTCAGTACCCAGCTGGGAAATCCCTGGAGCCTGGGAAGGGTGGCATTTAGGGAAGGACTTCATTGGGGTATAATGCCATAAAGGCCACTCTCCAAAGTAACCATTTTCTCTAGGGGAACGGATATTTGTAGTCTGGAGATCAGTTGTAATTCCAGAAGATCTCCAGGCCCCACCTGGAGGTTGGCAATCTTATATTTGTCTTTAAAAATAGCACAATTAGAGGTAATGTCTAGTTTGATTCCCAGGGGCACCTTATTATAATTCTGCTGTGGATCTCTCTGATGCCGTTGTTCATTTAGCCATTTTTGTTTTCCCTACAATTTACAGGGAGCATTCAGAAATTTGAGGCCAAATTAGGGGCTTTCAAGAATTTTAGGCAGCCATTTTCCCCAGTTCTAATGCCTTCTGAAAGCTGGTAGAGAAGAGTTGTTTTATACTAGTCATCATATCCTGATTTCAGGTTACTTCCGCGTATTCACAGGCCCTTAAAGTGGCACACCTCAAATACGAATTACACCATACATGAAGGAGTGGGCTGATAGCTCACTGCACATATTCCCAAGATCTGTGTATTGTTTGCATATATGGTAAACATACCTATAAAAGCAAAAGTTAGGGTTGCCATATGCCCGCTAGAGTAGGGTTGGCAGCTCTGGGTTGAGAAATACCTGGAATTTTTTTTGGGGGGGGGGGGTAGAGCCTCTTTTTCTCCTCCTGACAGCCTCCATATCCTTACCAGTCCCTGTTTCCTTTTCTCTTTCACACCAACCAACCAACCAACCAACCAACCAACCAACCAACTTCTATCTCTGCCCCCATCTTCAGCTATATTTTTTATTTATTTCATTTATATTCTGTCTCTCTCCACAATGGGGACACAAAGCAATTTATATCATTCTGTCCTCCATTTTATCCTCACAACAAACCTGCGATGTAGGGGTTAGGCTGAGAGTGTGTGACTGGTCAACAAGCGAGCAGGTTTTTTGTGCATTTGTTTAGGTTTCCGATTTCTCTGCAAACCTGGGGTGTTTCACAGGTTTTGTAGAAAGATCTGGACCGGGCCCTAAATTTTATGTTCCCACCTAGATTGGAATGTTTCAGCAACCCTGTCCTTTCCTCTGAGATCTGAGAGGTGACAGAGAATTTATTATCTGGTGGCTAGGGCATTCTGGGAAGAGCCACATCGAAGATTTTAATGTGTTGGGGGAGGAGGGAAAACAGCATGAAGCAAAAATGGCTGGGAATGTCTGTAGCATGATAGCGGTTCGTACCCTCCTCCAACATTCTCTGCTGGCTGGTAGCAACAGCACAGCTTGGCTCAGGAATTCTGATGAAAATATAATGTTTCTAAGAAAACATGTCAAGAACTTTTCACTTTCAGTATTCTCTGTCCCAGAGATTGAATGGGGAGGTCAAGGATTCTTCTCTGAATTCTTAGCCTCTCAGAGTCAGACTATATATTTTTATAGCATTCTTTATTTCCCTTTATTTATTTAACTTCCATTGTTCTTGCTCTAAGGCATAGCATTAACAGTCATAGTGCTTACATACAGCATTATGTTCATACAGTCCAGGGCTGTACCTAGGCTATGTCTCCACCAAGCATTTTCCACATAATTTGCTAATCTGTGGTGTCACAGTCTGCAGGGTTTTCCCACATTGTGTATATGTTTTCTTGTATGGACACCAGCAAGGATCAGGAAGAGGAGGCAATACAGAAAATACATAACAAACAGATCATTTTATTGCAACCACAAATATACATCAAGAGAAATCCTTGAAATGAACTGGCTGCTAGCAAGAGCAAACTCAGCTGCAATTGGAAAGTGAGCAGTCTCTTGCTAAGAGGCTGAGTTCCAGTACCTTATACTCTGGTGAGCCAGGAGGGTCAATAAACACCATGCACAATAGCTCACTGTTTGATACTTCAGATGTTTTCATACCGCCTTGTGCACAGAGAGGAGCAATGTCTCACTTTCTCCCGTCTTTTAATGTTTTGCCTAGTTGCAGGTGTTGGGGAAAAATAGTCAAAAATATTTAAATACTCAGAGTTTGCAATGGATCTTTGCTTCACTGGAGAGGAGACATTTATTTCTATTTAAAATTGCTTTGTTTCTGTTTAAAATGCTTTATTGCTGAGGGTAAAAGGTACACAGGAAACTACAAACAAACAAACATATCTAAGCTACATCTTGCTTGCTACTGCTAGAGACACATGGTCACACTACAAAAATGGAGGATAAGAACATAAGAACATAAGAAAAGCCAATGTTGGATCAGGCCAATGGCCCATCCAGTCCAACACTCTGTCACACAGTGGCAAAAAACACCAGGTGCCCTCAGAAGGTCCAGCAGTGGGGGCAGGAATCCCTCCCACTGTTGCCCCCCCAAAACACCAAGATTACAGAGCATCACTTGCCCCAGACTGAGAGTTCCTATCTATACTTTGTGACTAATAGCCACTGATGCATTTCTGCTCCATATGTTTATCTAATTCCCTCTTGAAGCCATCCATGCTTGTAGCCACCACCACCTCCTGCAGCAATGAATTCCACGTGTTAGTCACTCTTTGGGTGAAGAAATACTTCCTTTTATCCATTCTAACCCGACTACTCAGCAATTTCATGGAGTGCCCACGAGTTCTTGAATTGTGAGAAAGGGAGAAAAGGACTTCTTTCTCTACCTGCTCTATCCCATGCATAATCTTATAAACCTCGATCATGTCACCCCTCAGCCATCGTTTCTCCAAGCTAAAGAGCCCCAAGTGCTTCAACCTTTCTTCATAGGAAAAGTATTTCAACCCTTTTATCATTTTAGTTGCCCTTTTCTGCACTTTTTCCAATGCTATAATATCTTTTTTGAGGTGTGGCGACCAGAACTGTACACAGTACTCCAAATGAGGTCGCACCATCGATTTATACAGGGGCATTATGATACTGGCTGATTTGTTATCTATTCCCTTCCTAATAACCCCCAGCATAGCATTGGCCTTTTTCATTGCAGTCGCACACTGTTTCAACATTTTCATTGAGTTATCTACTACAACTCCAAGATCTCTCTCTTGGTCAGTGTCCCCCAGTTCGGACCCCATCAATGTGAATTTATAGTTAGAATATTTGGCTCCAGTATGCATCACTTTGCACTTGGCCACATTAAACCCCATTTGCCACGTTGATGCCCACTCGCCCATCCTTGACAGATCCCTTTGGAGTGCCTCACAATCCTCCCTGGTTCTCACCACCCTGAACAACTTCGTGTCATCTGCAAATTTAGCCACTTCACTGCTCACTACCAACTCCAAATCATTAATAAACAAGTTAAAAAGCATCGGACTGAGTACTGATCCCTGTGGTACCCCACTGCTTACCTCCCTCCACTGAGAAAATTGCCCATTTATACTCACTCTTGGTTTCCTTTTAATTAGCCAGTTTTTGATCCACAAAAGGACTTGTCCTTTTATTCCATGACTATTGAGCTTACTTAGGAGCCTTTGATGAGGAACTTTATCAAGAGCTTTCTGGAAGTCAAGGTAAACAACATCTATTGGGTCCCCCTTGTCCACATGTTTGTTTACTCCCTCAAAGAACACTAACAGGTTAGTGAGAGAAGATCTTCCCTTACAGAACCCATGCTGAGTCTTCCTCAATAGATTTTGTTCATCAATTTGCCTACTAATTTTTTCCTTAATAACAGTTTCCACCAACTTACCTGGTATCGACGTCAGACTGACTGGCCTGTAATTTCCCGGATCTCCTCTGGAACACTTTTTAAAGATAGGAGTGACATTCAGGAATAGAGGCAGATTTTAAGGAAAGATTACATATTTTTGTCCACAAGGAGATCCACAAGTTCACATTTGAGTTTTTTTCAGAACTCTTGGATGTATGGCATCCGGGCTCAGTGATTTATTTGTTTTTAAGTTGTCTATCAGACATAGGACCTCCTCTCTTGTCACCGCAATCTGACTCAGGTCTTTCAACCCCCCTCCCAAAATCAGTGGTTCTGGAGTGGGCAAGCACTTATCATCTTCCACAGTGAAGACAGAGGCAAAAAATGCATTTAGCTTCTCAGCCATTTCCCTACCAACCTTCACTACATCTTTTACCCCATGGTCATCCAAGGGCCCCACTTCTTCCCTGGCTGTTTTCCTACTTCTAATGTATTTGAATAAATTTTTATTGTTGGTCTTTATGTTTTTTGCGGTATGCCCCTCAAATTCCCCTTTTGCCTGCCTGATCACAGACTTGCATTTTATTTGCCACAGCCTGTGTTCCCTTTTATCAATCTCACTGAGACTAGCTTTCCACTGCTTAAAGGAATCCTTCTTACCTTTTACAGCTTCCATTACTTTGTTTGTTAACCATGCAGGCTTTTTTCTATACCTATTTGTGCCTTTCCTAACCCGCGGTATATATTTTCTCTGAGCCTCTAGGACTGTAATTTTAAATAGTCTCCGAGCTTCCCCGATGGTTTTGACCCTTTCTACTTTTCCTTTCAGTTTTCTCCTCACATATCCCCTCATATCAGAGAAGTTACCCATTTTAAAGTTAAAAGTGGTTGTGTCAGTCTTTATGGGCAACTTCCTATTTATACAAATGTTGAACTCAATAACATTATGGTCACTGTTCCCAAGTGGTGCAATCACTTTAACATCTCTCACCAGGTCTTGGGTGTTACTTAGGACCAAATCCAGGATCGCCTCTCTCCTGGTTGGTTCTGTAACCATCTGCTCCATAGCACAGTCATTGAGAGTGTCTAGAAACTCAATCTCTTTTTCCCAACTTGAACATATATTGACCCAATCAATGTGTGGGTAGTTAAAGTCACCTATTACAACACAGTTATTTCGTCTAGCCACTATCTTGAATTCATTCATCATTTTATAATCCTCCTCTATCTTTTGATTTTGTGGGCAATAACAAACTCCCAGTGTTAAGCTTCCTTTTGGGCCCACTAATTCAACCCACAGCATTTCCAGGATGTGCTTCTTCTTGACCCCTAGAAAGAAATCACCTGAATACATTAACCAATCAATACTCCTTTACATTCTCGGGCTTTTCTTGCATTGGTTGTCTGCCTGGCTTTCTTCCAGGTCAGTCTAAACAACAGCACTGAAGGCAAACAGATTAACCCTATAATTACTGGAATCTGGACCTTGCAACTCATACATTTCCAACAGCAGGAACTTGACTAATTCATGGTTCCCACATACAGTTACTAATTATCTTATCTTGATGTCTCTCTCTCTGTGGATACATCATGTGTCAGAAACCATAGAGCTATGTCCTCAAGGCGTCCTTGAGAAGAATGTGATGAAGCTTTCTTGAAACATACCTTGTCCATCTGCAGCATGGCTTTCGCTATAACATGCAGCTGGATGAGAGTATTAGAATGTGTTTTAGAGCACACACTTTATTCATAGAGATGAAGCTCAACCAATCTAGCCAGTGCCCTAATGGAACTGTGTGTATGCTTGGAACTGTACCCTCTGGGTCTTCTGCAAAGCGCCATGGCAAGTCAAAGGGGGAAATGCTCCCTTGAAGGTGGAGAGGTTGAAGGCCACTGTGCTATGGGGCAGGTATGCTTCAGTTACCTCCTGGTATAATCATACTTCGCTTTTGTGAATTACTTTTACATACTGTTTAGAAATGGGTTTGCACGTTGTTCTTATGAATTTATTGTCCTGTTTTACATTGTTAGCTGTCTCAAGCATGCCTCTGGAGAGGCAGCTTATATATTTTCTAAATAATACATTTCTAAATGAATTAAGATTAAATTAAGTGAATCACACAACCACTTCCTTTCTGTAGGACAGAATGAGTACCAGCCCTACATGTTCTTTAGGTTTAAGACTATTTTCTTTTAATCACATCTTCATCCAGCATGACTACATTTTCTTTGTGATTGTCAGGCTGACAGCACAGTGGAGTGTGGAAGACGAGGAAGAGGCAGCTAGAGAGAGGCGCCGGAGAGAACGCGAGAGGCAGTTGAGATCCCAAGCAGAAGAAGGTCTTAATAACACTGGCACATCTTCAGAAAATGGAGAATCAGTGCAAGAAAGTCAGTAAGTAGAGACTGAGCACAAAACTATGCATCTATTTGTTCTAGACCACTCTTAAGTGTCATGTTGCACACCTGATGAATAACTCAGTGTAACTCAAAAGTTAGCATGTTCTTATACGGATGGATGTGATTGTAATAAAAAAAAGCTACTGTATTCATTTACAGCATTCTTAGACAGGAAAAAAAGTCAACTGTAATTAAAACATCCAGGCTGATCTGCACATTATACTAGCAGTGTGGAGGATGAATGAACCAGCTTCCATGCGGTAGCTTGCTCCAAAATGGGGCTAAATTGTGTGGGACGATGTGCCAGTTGGATCACTTGTTATCACCAAGAGAATTTATGTGGCACTGAAGGAAGTAATAGGGAAACACTAGTGATTGCCTGAGATTCTCCATGCAATGGGGAGGATACATGCGGTCAGCTATTCGACACTTTAATCTCACAGAGCCATGCACATCTTGTAACCCAGCAAGGTGACTGCAGCCCACTGTCCATATTTGGTGATCTGCTGTGTCTCTGAAACCAAAACTCTTAAGCAAAATCTGAGATGGGGTATCATAAACAGAGATGTAATGTTTTTCGTAGTTCTCTAGATGTAATGGTTTAATGCAGGGGTGGGCAATTGTTTTGGCTCAGGGGCCACTTTGTGGGAGCGGAAGTTAGCGGAGGGCCGCACCTTTTAAAATGATTGCATTCATTAGTTAACTTTGCATTTCAGAAAAGGTATAAATTGTATCATAAAAATCAATAAATATAAATTAAATAAAATAGTGGTAGTCATTCAATTTATTTATTGTGCTAATTTCATATCATCTATAGCTGCAAGCACATTTAATTTTAGAATCAGTTTAATGAGACAAATGTACCCTATCACACTTTTCTACGATTTTTTTTGAAATCAGGAGTGAGATTGCTTGTTGAAATTCCCAATGGAGGCCTGACTGAAACCACGTGGCTGAATGTCTTGGTGGGCCACAAAAAACTCTGTGGCGGGCCGCATGTGGCCCGTGGGCCGCTATTTGCCCACCCCTGGTTTAATAGCTTGCCATGACCAGGAGGTTCCTGTTAAGTCTCTTTGAAGAACAGATTAATTCTTGTATGTTCATTTTTTTTCTTTGTTAAATGTTTTAAAATACTGTAACTTCCAGCAGGAGGACTGGGATGAAGACAAAGCTTGATGTCATAATGGCACTTCCTTGGGTTAAACACAGAAGTGCACCAATTGTGGTACAAGAGTGTTGAGGAGTCTGTATTTGACAGCAAAATGGCTGCACATGCTGAGTAAAAAGTTGTCACCTCTCTGCAGCTTCTCTCCAAACATGTTTTCTGGTACCAGAAGTAGCCTCAGCTGAGGTGAAGCACTTGGGAGGAAGGCCATAGGGAGAAGCTGCAGCAGCGGAAGGGTTCAGGGCCCTTTCCCTGCATGCCCTGTTTGCTGTCCATATTGGGACCCTACCACGTCTTTCAGTCTACCTTCAAATAAGCGTGTATAGACTGGAGGCCAATCCTGCCACCATGACCACTTGTGTTCATTCTGCCACCAATATTATCTGAGAAGGATTTCGATAGCAGTTTTGTTTAATGGGATAGATACAAATGCAAAGGATCATGAATATTATTATACACAGGGTTATTTTAGAAAAGTTCTTCATTTTTTTTAAGGGGGGTAGATCCCCAGGCATTTCTTGGCCTTGTCTGCAGTTGATCTGACTGCAAAGGTTAGCACACCCTTAATCTTCCATAAGCACTGGCTTTTTCTTATGTAAACTCAGCTTCCCCTTATGGTGACTCATCCTTGTTAGCTGTGTCAGTACAAATGTCCAAGCATTCCAGTGAAGTAAAGGGTTTAAAGAGCCAGTTTGGTGTAGTCGTTAAGTGCGTGGACTCTAATCTGGGAGAACCGGGTTTGATTCCCCACTCCTCCACTTGCACCTGCTGGATGACCTTGGGCAAGCCGTAGCTCTGTACCAGCTGTTCTCTCAAGGACAGTTGTCTCAGAGCTCTCTCAGCCCCACCTACCTCACAGGGTGTCTGTTGTGGGGAGGGGAAGGGAAAGGAGTTTGTAAGCCGCTCTGAGACTCCAAGTGAGTGAAGGGCGGGATATAAATCCAATCTCTTCTTCTCTTCTTCTTCTTCTTAATGAAGTTACCTTCAAAGAACAACTGTCATAACTTTTCTGTAGGTCCAGATTAGATTTGTCAGACATCCTTTATTCCAGAGCATTAGATCCCCACCGAACATAATGAGCATCCCTCCGTGTTTCCAGGCTTGATGACTCAAGACTGGACATTGCCACTCACATTGGCATCCAGATGGACGCAATCACAAAATTCTTACCAACTATATACATGATATGATATGTGTACATTACATGTAATTAAAAAATTAATAGAAAACTTGGATCCTGAATAAATAATAGTCTCTCACTTCTTATTTGATTTAATATATGTATGTGTGTTCCTGGGGAAGGAGATCCCCTGCCCCCCCCCCCTCCAGTCTGTAGAAGAATTGGCAAGTTGTAGTCTGCTTCTGTTTTGCCTCAGTCTGCCCTTCCTGGCTGCCAGAATGTGAAAGCAAAATCTTTGTCCATGCTTAGCAGGCCCAGGCCCAGAAAATGAAATAGCTCATGCAAATACAGAACCTATTCTTGAATAGTTTGCAAGAACCGTCCTGTTGCGTACTGGGTTCGACGCAGGGAGAGGCTGGACAACAGCGTGATAATCAACTCATAATTTATTAGTACACAACAACAACAACCATCAGACAATGTGGCCAATTATACACACTCACCTAAAACACACCCACAGTCCTATTGGAGGGTTTGAATCTCCCAACAAAGTTCCTATTGGTGCACTCTAGGTGGTTCAGAATCCCTGGCCCTTATTGTTTCCAGGAGCCAAGCTCGGACTGCATGCCGCTGGCGCCTGGTGGTGGTCAGTGGACATAACACCCCTCTCCTCGTAGTTCAAAGCCAACCTAAGTTACATAATCCTTTAAATAGGCTGGTGGCTGGTGCTCCTACACGGAACTGCCATGAGGACTTGGTGATGCAGGGCGCCAGGGACAATGACTCTGTCTCCCCACAGTAGACACCCCTTGTGGGTGGACAGTTCGTCCCTGTGGGATGTGAAAGCCGTAAATTTAGGGCCTGCGGAGGCAGCAGGCCACCCCCTCACCACCCAGCCCAAAACCCGGGAGATGACAGGGTCCCTGGATGAGTGGTGGGCGATGTTGGCTGCCTGCAGGGGAGAATCTGGAAGGTCTTCCACCAGGAACACCTGGTTCGCTGGGGCCAGGTCTTCCTCAGCTGAAGGCAAGGGCAGGTGGCTGAGGGCGTCAGCGTGCCCCATAGCTTTCCTGGGGTGGTACTGCAGGCTGTAGTTGTAGCTTGCCAGGAATATGGACCCTTGGAGGATCCTTGGAGAGAGAACCTCTACGTCTGCTTGTCCACTGTGAAGAGGCTGAGAAGCGGCCAATGGTCTGTCACAATGGTGAAAGGCCGGCCGTACATGAAGTTGTAAAATTTCTTGACACCGGCCACAATTGCCAGGCCCTCGTAATTGATCTAGGCATAATGCCTCTCTGCAGCTGACAGCGTCCGATAGTAGGCAACCGGCACCTCCCTCCCATCAGGAAGTTGGTGAGCTAGCACGGCGCCCATGCCGTAGGGGGAGGCATCACAGACCAGAATCACCGATAGTGATTCATCAGAATGGGCCAGCACTGCGTTGGAGATTGAGTGCCTTGACCCCCCAGAACACCGTGACCTGCTTGTCCAGCAAGTAATGTAGGGGCTCAGCCACTGTCACCTTCTGGGGTAGGAAGGCGTGGTAAAAGTTCAGGAGGCCTGCATGTCGCTGGCGCCTGGTGGCAGTCAGCAGACATAGCACATCCCAAAGCCATTGATGATCCTGACAGTGGGAAGTGGGAAGAGGAAGTACTGAGCACAGAAACAGGTATGATCCTGTTTGGCAGAAATCTTCTGGATAACTCTTCTAAATAGACAGTGCCCTTAACAAGCATATTTCCTGTGCTGATCTTTCTCCCTCGGCTCCTCCTATTTTTTTCAGAAATAGAGAGGTGCTGGAATAACAGTGAGATGACAATAGGTCAGTAAATACAATATGGATTATCAACAAACTGACTAAATCGGAGTCAGGTGGCAGAAAAAAAATTAGGAGGATTTTCTGTTGGCTTCAGAGTGAGAAAAATATGGCCACAATGCAGTAATAAGTATGAAACGGAATACTGTGGTTGATATTCTTTTAAATAATATTGTAAAGGTGATCCTTTGCTGGCAGGAGAATTTCTAAGTGCCCCACCCACTAGTAAGTGTTGAGCACTTCACACCCAGTATACAGTTTGAAATAGTTAAAAGGCCCTGTGTGATAGGGCAAGGGGGAAACCAAGCTCAACTTCAGATATTGTCTAGGCTCTGAAGGGTACAGAAATTGAGTAGTGGGGTGGCACTTTCTAAACATTCCACACACTCCTAAATCAGTTGGCTCCATGATGTGTCAGTCAGAAGCTATCCCTATCCACTGGCTGTGTTGCCTGAGTCCTGTCCACAGAAGCAGCGCTTGCCAAAACTTTCCTCAGAAGACGGTTGCTTCGCTCCGGTGAACACAGCTACTGTCTTAGCTCTCCTCACCAGACAATGTTTGATTCCCTCAGGGGACAAAACCCACTGTCTTTAGTCTCCAAGCCAAGTTTGCTGAGGCAACACTTTCCAGAATGGAAAAAACCCACCAAGTAAACAGCTGTCAGCATAGGAGGTGGCGGGGGGGGGAGCATTTATATCCAACTGGCAAGAGTTGATTTGGCTTTCAGAGTATACAGACTGCATTCCAAATACTGCATGATCAAATACAATGGCTGAAATTTAATCCAAAGATGTACAAGTCTCTTGACCACAGTTAACCAAAAGGCAAATCAGTACATTTAATTTAGATGTTGGGTGGGGCAGGGTTTGCTTTGGAGTGTCTTTCATTATTTTCTGGGCTCTGGATTTCTTTCACTGCCTTGGGCGCCACTGCTTTAATGAAAGACCCCCTCCCCCTGCAGCAGTCTAGAACAATTTAAAGGACTGAACTGTCCTTTTGCTCCAGGGGGGCTTTGGCAATGAGAATGATTCAAGAACTGAAGTCATGTGTATCTTTGCCCCACAACACATAGGTCACCTTGGGTTCTCAGAACTGCACAGTCTTTAAGTATTAATCAATAAGCTCTGGCAACATCAGAACTTACGGGTGTTCATTCAGATAGTAAGTAGTCACGATCCAACCCAAATCATAATGCTTCTTCAATATAAATAATCTGACTGCAATAATGTCCGGCATTCAGTCAAGATCAGAAATATTTGAATTTGACTGCAAGGTGCAGGCAATAATTGTAGATCCAGGTACATTGACCAGAATGCCCACTGTGTTCTTCTGAACTTACATGGTGCTAATTTTCCCTGCCTCATATCTCAGGTTTGATGGCAAACCTTCTGGGACTTCAGAATTAGAAGAGGATGAAGGCTTCAGTGACTGGTCACAGAAACTTGAGCAACGCAAGCAAAGATGGGCAGCAGAAGGAGCACAAGAGGGAGAACAAATATGCCAGTGGACAGAAGCCCAGCAGGCAGCCCCTGCTCAGTGGGAAGAAAGGTACAGCATGAAAAGGGTTCTCTAAAGAGGATGGCAATGCACTGAGCATTAGGGTGGCCAGCCTCCAGGTGGGGCCTGGAGATCTCCTGCTTTTACAACTGATCTCCAGCTGACCGGGATCAAGTCCCCTGGAGAAAATGGCTGCTTTGAAGGGTGGACTCTGTGGCATTGTACCATGCTGAGGGCACTCCCCTCCCCAAACCCCACCCACTCCCCGATCCACCCCCAAAGTCTCCAGGTGTTTTCCAACCCAGACCTGGCAACCCTACTGAGCATAGACCAGGCAGCCTAGAAGAAATGCAGTAACAGGGCTGCCAACAAGCCTGCACAAAAATGACTTGTCCCTTTAACAGAGGTTTAAGACCCTGTAATCTACCAGGTGATGTTATTTACCTCCATGCAGGGAAACTGTCCATGTCTACAGATTAGGCTCCATTAAAGGGACAGGACATTTATCTCCAGGCCCATTGGCAACCCTATGCAACAATCCTATGTATATACCTGAAATAAGTCCCCCTGAATTTAGTGGGGTTTACTTCCTGGTAAGTGTGCCTAGTGTCACAGCTCAGGCCCAAATCACCAAGTATAGCATGAACCACTTCTGTTTTAACTTTTAAGGATCTTTTTCAGTATAGGCATATTTACTTTCATTCATTCATTCATTCCCCACCTTTGTTCTCAATGGGGACCCAAAGCAGCTTACATTATTCTCCTCTCCTTCATTTTATCCTCAGAACAACCCTGTAAGGTAGGCTAGGCTGAGAGTGTGTGACTGGTCCAAAGTGTGGGCCAGAAGAGGGATCTGAGGTATGTAACGGTTAGCTATCTGTAGATCATGGCTGCATATATAAACACGGTGAAATGCATGAAAAGTGGAATATTGTTATGCCCTGTGAACACTACGACACTTGTAATATTTATACTGTGTCCAGTTGGGTTTACTCCCAGGTAAGTGTGCACAGGATTGCAGCCTTAACTCCAAGCTCAGCTATGCATTTCAGGCTGATAAATAACAACTTGCTTGGTTACCTATATTATTCTCACATGACAAAGAAGGGAAGTGGATAGAAATTGTAAATGAATGCATTCCTCCCCCTTCCCTTTCTAGACCACAAGTGATGAACATTGATATGAGCAGACAGACTGGCTAGTCAACATATCTGTGGGCAAGAAGAAAGGCTGATATATTTAAATTCCACAACTAAAGATGACCTAGGCCCTACCTAAAGTATAACTGTGATCACATGCAGTGTTTCCTCTGAGCTGAGTTAATGTGAGCTAGCTCACAGTTTTTTAGTCTTTGGCTCACACATTTTTGTCCTAGCTCAGGCAGGATGGCTCCAGGACAAACTAATTTTTGCAGCAGCCAAATTGCTTGCTCACAACTTTAATGCTAGTAGCTCACAAAGTAGAATTTTTGCTCACAAGACTCTGCAGCTTAGAGGGAGCATTGATCACATGTATGATGGGCTTCTTGCTTTTAAAGGTGTGGGGCGGGGGAAGGATTGGTTGGCTAAGAGAGCTTGTTTCAGCTGGGGAAACAGAGAACACCTGTAGCAGGCTAGGGCAGATGAAGGGGAGGGGTGTTACCAAGTTCCCTAAATGATGGAAGCATTTAGCACCATTGGGCATTTAATGTTATTGAAAGCTGGCAGAGATACGGTGGAAGCAGGTGTTAGTGGTTCTTCCAGATATTGGTGTGTTTTTCTTTCCCTTCCAAAAGAATATGCTCTCCCCAACCTAGAACTGAGAGTATTCTGAGGTAAGCGAGGAAGATTAAAGAGTACTACAGTTTCTGTCTAGACCCAGAAGCAGTGTCTGGTGCTAAGTGGGAAATCTCTCAAGATAAACTTTTGAGACTTGCATTGGACAGCAGTCTGTAACTAAGGAGAGAGGGAAAGGGGCCTCTGTCATTGTCTTCTAACACCCGTCAGAAATGTAGCAAATTATCCAGATGTGTAGGCTTTGTGGAAACTCCTGTATTTGCGGTTGAACTATTTAATTTAATATATTTGATTTATACCCTGCCCTCCCTGCCAAAGCAGGCTAAGGGCAGCTGTTTCTTCAGGGTCACTCTTATAATAATTGCACAGAAGAATTGCTGCACAGGAATTTTGTAAGCTTGGGCGGCAATCCTACATACACTTACTTGAGAATAAATCATATTCAACTCAGATTTACTTTTGGGTAAAGCTGCACTGTCTAGGACTTTCTCTCCAGTCCAGTGCCAGTAGAAATCAAGTAAGCAATGGAATTCCTTCTTTCCTGACAAGCAGAACTGATACAGGTCTCTTACAGACCTTGCCATATCGGCTGATGGTTCCATTATTCGTGTATCTGTTCCACTGGTATGGCAAACTGATCTGTACTGTACCATTTGGTGTGTGCATGTGTGTAATATCTGTAGTATAATATCTCCTGACTTTGTTCTATCAAGAAGATCAAGGGTAACAGAAGAGTGGGTTGGGACAGTATCTGGTGACTGATGAGACTGACTAGCCTAGAATAGCAGGTTGATGTTACTCTGCCTATGGGTGTCAGCAAGGAGGGGTGGAATGCTGATGGGCAGTGAAATTTAATTCCTACACCTGAGTAAGGGGAGGGCTGCTCAAGTCCTTCTTTAGTGTAATATTGTGCAGGGAAGACAAGATGTTACTTGTCAATGACTTGAGTTTCATTGGTTGATAGATAGTAAAATTTACTGTATAGCCATTAACCATTACAATCAGGGGTCCTTTCGTAGAAAAAGAGCTGCAGGAGCTCATTAGCATAACTCATTAGCATAACTCATTAGCATCTGCCACGTCCGTTGACATCACCAGAAGGGTGTCAGAAAGGGAATGTCAGTTTCAGCCCCATTATATCCTATGGGCCATTGAAATCAATGACAAAAACTCATAGGATGTATGAGGGGCTGGAGGAAAGGGAATTTGAGGGAGTGGCTCCAAACTTGCAGGGTAGCTGCTGGGGTCTCTCCTTGAAATACCCACCAAGTTTCAAGAAGATTGGACCAGGGGGTCCAATTCTATGGGCCCCCAAACAGGTTGCCCCCATTCCCTCCATTGTTCTCTATGGTAGGAAAAAAGGTAACATTTTTTCCCACCATAGAGAACAATGGAAACTTGGTGGGTATTTGGGGGAGAGGTCCCAGCAGCTACCCTGCAAGTTTGGAGCCTCTCCCTCAAACCCCCTCCCCTCCAGTCGCTTTTAAAGTTGCCACCGAATTTCGGCTGCAATTCGGCAGCAGGCAGAATCAGATCAGAGAATCTGATTCGGCCCATGGCTGCCCTAGTGGCCACTCCTGAGCTGGCGGAGCTTCGGACCCCTGATTATGATATAAAACAATGTACAAATTAGACAACTTACAGCACTGGGATTTGAATTAGATTTAAATTATAACAACCCCCTAAAAATCTGCACATTCAGTATTTAGATTCATTAAAACCTTAAATATAAATACCGGTCTCCAGAAACACATACACCGCCTCAAACATTGCCATTTTACAGTTCAATTTCATTTTTCTGTGTTCTTGGCCCTGATTTTACTAGCTGCTGAGGCGAAGAGTGCTACCCTATAGGAAACTGTAGGGTCTGTGTCTGACAGCAGAAATATTAATTTATCGATGTCAGGAAAACATTGAAATTGATCTATTATTGCAGTCAAGAATTTACATCTCAGTTCCTGGTACGATGGACAGAGTTTCAGTGGTTGGTGAGGCAGCTTTTCAACAGGTGGATTATCATTTCAAGGTTGATGACATTCAAAGATGTAAGGAGCAGTCATTTACTCTGTCCAGGGTGTAAACTATTTTACCCAAAATAGCCACTCTAAATTTTGTTGATTGCTTCTGATGTACATGTCCTGTCACTGAATGGCACAGAATTTTTTGAATTGCCTCAGTGCACTGGGAAGTACACTTTCCTGTCTTGAGGACTCCAGCATCTTCTCAGCTCCAAAGGAATCCCCAACTTTTTCAAGTGGCTTCTCTCCCATACCTTGAAAGCTCCTGGTGCTTTAAACAGAATCACGTTGGATACCTTTAGTGCATTCAAAGGCTGTCCTTTCTTTCTCCCTGCATTCTAATTCTAGGACCCCAAGACATTCCTATCCAGAAGAAGAGAGCAACCTAAGGGAAGCGGAAGACAAGTTAGAGCAGTTCCATCTGGATCCGGAGCCAGATTCTCCAGCAGTCATCCGGTTTCGATGTGGGCCTTCGAGCTTTCTGAAATTTGTTCCTGCTTCTCCTTCATTCGATCAGAACGAAATGGAGGCAGAACTGGAGGGGCAGCAAACGCTCAGTGAAGTGGCGGATGTTAGAGAGGAGAACCAGCCTTTTGGAGTTGGGGAGGAGAACCAGGGTGTTACACAAGAGAATGAGCCGGAAGAAGAGGAGGAAGAAAAGCAGGAGGTAAGAGCCAAAATCCCACCCCTACACACCCCAGCCCAATCTCATTTGTATGCTGCTGATGTCTGGTGTCAATTAAACCAAAGCTGTCGGTCTGAACAAGTGTTCTAAGGCTTGATCCTGGTAAATTTTCCATCCTCCATATGCCGTTTTTCCAGGTGCTCCAAGATAAAGACGGGTCATTAAGTTGGTGATGATTTGGTGTGGAGGTTAAGAGTGGCAGACTCTAATCTGGAGAATCAGATTTGAGTCCCCACTCCGCCACATGCAGCCTGCTGGGTGACCTTGGGGCAGTCACAGTTCTCTCAGAGCTGTTCTCTCAAGGTCAGATCTCTCCGAGCTCTTTCAGCCCCACCTACCTCACAGGGTGTCTGTTGTGGAGAGAGGAAGGGAAGGGAGATTGTAAGACGCTCTGAGTGAAGGGTGGGGGTATAAATTTAACTCTTCTTTTCCTCCTCCTGGAACAGGTAGGCTAAGCTAAAAAGGAGGCATCTGGGCCTTGTGGAAATGGACAATAGATGGTTATGAGGAGGCTGAAAATCTGGAGAAAAATCTGGAGGTTTCCAGCTGTTTATTGAAAAGACAGAAGTGTTTTTGTTGCTAATCTGACCCACTTGAGCTCTGGAAGCTAACATGGATACCCTGTGCAACTGCAATTTAAACTTGCTTGCTCTTTTCCTACTATATTGGTTACACACAGCATCAGCCATGCCGATGACTGACATGCAGGTGGTCTACAAATGTGTAGCTCTTGTGTGCAAGCCGTGCCTTGCTGACTTTGTCAATCACTTTATCTTCAGGAGAAGAAGAGAAGGAGGAATGAAGAGGAAAAGGCACCTGGAAAGCGCCAGAGAGCTCCCAGCATTTCCAGCTTGGAGGAAGAGTGTCAGCCTCCTTTGAGTCCTACCATAAACGTATGTTTCTATCAAAAGTCCCTGTCCCGACCCCGGGTAAGGACTTCTGGAACAAAGGGGTTGCAGCAAAACAAAGTTACAAAACACCAGAGAGAGACTAAATCTCACCCTAGCCTTGGTAGGTGCCACCTGTCCTTTCAGTCTATCCCAACAGCCCAGGAGGGAAAGGACAAGTATCTCGGCTTCTCAGGGAATTAACAGGAAAGGTCAGCCCTGCAGAGAGGGACTGCAGACTGAGTTTCCAAACACAAAACAATTAGCTGGTAGGTGGCCAAAGGCCAAGGCTCTGGAAGAAGGCTTTGAGGTCAATGAAGGCAAAAACTATGACAGAATAAAAATGTAACTATTTATTTAAAGTACAAAGATATTTTTTAAAGAGACAAGATTGTGAAGGAATAAAACCAATAAATCTAAGCATATCCAGCATAGTTAATACATAGAGTCAAGGTTCCAAGTTACCATTATGGTTCAGCTCAGGCAGTTAGCGCCAGCAAGTCAAAGATGTTCAGGGCATAGCACTTTCAAGCAGCAGTCAAGATGGATACCGGTCAAGGCAGCTATATAACCACCGACATACTTCAGTGCCAAGAGGTTACAAAGCCCAGCAAAGGCTAACTAAATTTATGGAGAGGGTCTCTGATTGCCCTCAGGCCTGTTAGGCCAATCAGAAACCAGACAGATGGTGTAACTCTCTCTGGCCAATTTCGCACTAGCGTTTGCCCCAGGTTTGCCCTCATGCTTGCACCGGAGCTTCTGGTCGATTTCACACCCGTTGCTCCGGAATCATGTTTTGCTCTGGAGTATCGCCCTGCTGCACCAGTGTTTCCCTGGAGCAAACAAATCCTGTTTTTAGAGGATTTTCCTGTTTGCTCCAGGGGAGAACCCAAAATGAAAACACGCCCACTCACCCGCCTTTCATCAGGGCCACCCTGTTGTGGGAGTTTCTAATTTTTTTGGGAGAAAGCCCTTCGTCACGCTATATCGAAAGGGCTGAGGTTCCAAGTGGGAAAATGAAGAAAATACTCTGGAGGAAACTGGGAGGGGAAATTCCGGAACAAGAGGCAACTGGCCAGTGCGAAATCGGCCTCTGTGTTACTAGGCACATGATGTCCAAGGATGAACCTGGGGGGGGGGGGGGATGAAACCATATTGCTGGTAGGCCTCGCCCCTTCCCACACAGGTGCCCCATCACTTCAGTTGCTTGGAGTGTGATAATTGGAAGGACCAGGGCAAAGTGGTACTCCCTAGCACTTCAGCTGCAAACAGTTTAGCTGGCAAGGTCACTGCGTTCTAACTGTCTCTGGGAAGATTTCTGTAGGCCTCTCTACAGCCTGAACCAAAGATTTTATTTCCAGAGCAAAGCAAGGAACTATTTTTCTTTACAGTTTCTACAAATATAAGCTTTTAGTCGCGCTAGGACCGTTTATAAAATGAAACAAAAACATCAGTGTGCAAATGGAGGTGGCGGGAGGAGAGGTCTCCCAGGACAGGAGTCATCTCTTCTTTTCCCTTCTTGCAGCCTTAACTTGACATTTCTGAATTGGTCAGAAGGATTTCGATTTTATCTGTTCTATAGACCACTGACTGAAGTGCTGACAGTCTGTTCAATCCATTTTCTAGATCACTGAGAGAACTGAATCACTGAACCGCTCCATAGAGAGGAGGTAACTTCCACCCTATTGCTGTGTGATCTTAGTGCTTCCATTGATTAAAAGCAGCTATACTGAAAACACCTGTTGAAGAAAGGGACCGGGCTGATTTCTTTCTGGTACTATGACCAGAAATCATGGTATGGATTTTCCTTACGCATGGTCAAATATTATGTCTGAATACAGTGGTTATGGACTTGCCACAAAGAAGGATGTGAAACCATGCTTTGGGTTGACCAAGGTTAAGTATTATAGCTGCAGTGAGCAAACCACGATTATGGCAATTTCCCTGGTCTCTCTTGTCTAAGAGGTGGCAAGCTGTCCTTGTTGGTCAGTCTTAATATATGCTGGAAAGGGGGTAGGACTTGGTTTGGCATGCTAAGGTATGGGTCCTTCAACATCTGGGCTAAGATGCCAGACCATAGATGTCTGTAGTGGTCCTTGCTGTGTGTATGGAGTGGCATTTATTATTAATGGTGAATTGGAGGGGCCTGTGTGAATTCGATGGAAAAGGGACTGCAGAGCAAATGATAGCTGAATTAGGTCTGTGGTGTCCAGCCTGAAGCCCTCTTTCCACCAATCTTCTGTTCTCCTTCCAGTAATAGTGTGAAGAAGACACAGCCACCTCTCCCAGTTTCCAAGATTGATGACAAACTTGAGCAGTACACTCAAGCCATTGAGGTGAGGTGAAGACATTTAGCTGTTACTAATGTTCATTTTTGCAGTTTCCAGAATTGCTTGTGTGCACTCCTTTCCTTGTTCCCCTCTCCTGATCAGGTTTTTAGTTTACATGACAGAGGCTTTGAAAATCCAACAAAAGTCCAGTGGCACCTAAAAGACTTAATATTTATTTCAGCTATGAGATTTCAAAAAACCCAGCTGGTATTGGTTCCTAGGCTGTGAAAAGATGGTAGAGTACATCTTCTGCCTACACACTGGATCCAGCAACTGGCATTACTCTGCAAATATTATACTCAGTATACAATCCAAAAGTGGACTCCTTTGTGTGATGCTCTGACTGTACCTAATGACCTTGCCATGGGCTGAGGAACCAATACGTGCAGATGCCATTGCTATCCTATGCCCAGTGGCATAGACCGGTTCTGTTGAACCTCAAGCATCAGAATTAAGTTGCCTCCTCTATCAAGCCCTGTGGCAGAATGGGCCTGCATCAGCTGGCGGGCCCCGCTCTGCCCACCCCTTCTTTGCCTGACCTGGAACCTGAGGGGGCAGTTTTTCTCCACCGTCTCTGGGTACTGCCGCCACCACTGTCCCTGTCTTGGGCTCTGGTTAGAAGAAGAAGAGATTGGATTTATACCCCGCCCTTCATTTGTAGTCTCAGAGTGGTTTACAAACCCTTTTCCCTTCCCTTCCCCACAACAGACACCCTGTGAGGTAGATGGGGCTGAGAGAGCTCTGAGACAACTGTCCTTGAGAGAACAGCTGGTACAAGGTCATCCAGCAGGTGCAAGTGGAAGAGTGGGGAATCAAACCCGGTTCTCCCAGATTAGAGTCCGTGCACTTCACCACTACACCAGACTGGCACCAGACAGCCTCCTAATCTCCCTCCGGTGTCACTAGGAACCTACCTTGGGGCTTCCTATGAATCTTTGGGGCTCCCCTGGAGAGTTGGCAACTGGCTGTTTTGCCCCTTCTGCCCTTAGGGATTCCCCGACCCACTCCTAGTGTGTCCAAGTGGCTGGGGGAACTATGCAGTACAGAGGGACTTCTTGCCGTTAGCATTTAAAGGATTTATTGGAAGCATTTGAACTATTTACAGGCATATCAAATGTGAACGGAAGAAACAAAATAAAGGTGAAAACCCCGCTCTGTCTCTCTCCCTTCTCCACACTTACGCCCTACCTTGATGGTCTGCAGGGCGGACACGTTGCTTCATTTCATTGGGGACAGTTGAATCAGCATCTCTCCCAAAATGGCCTCTGTCTCCTGCTGGCTTCAGCTTCCCGCCCCAAACTCCCCCTATATAAAACAGCAGTTCCCACCCAGGAACTGGCTCTCCCTCCTGCAGCATTCTGGGGCAGATCTCCTCACCACCTTGATGGACTTCCTGTCCTCTCTAGGGAGCTGCCCTCAGACTACTGGTTGGAGACAGGAGGGGTGGGGAGAAGGAGGAGGAGACTATGCCAAGGCCTACCTCAAGTTTGATGGTCTCCTCCAAGTAGGGCTGCTAAGTCCCCCCGGGGGGTGGGAATTCCCCCACTAAATGCGTCCCCAATCCACTGGTCCGAATTCAGCCGGTGGGAGGAACCCCACCCCCGAAATGGCCACATCAAGCCGACGTGCCCGGCGCAATGATGTTGCCCTGAAGTGATGTCATCACGCCGGGCACATCACAGTGCAACACTCTAGCATTTGCCCTGAAAACTCTATGGCACCATAGAGTTTTTAGGGTGATTACCAGAGCGTCGCCCAGTGACGTGCCCGGCATGATGATGTCACTTCCAGGCAATGTCATGGTGCCACGTGCGAGGGTCCCGGACCAGAAGCAGGACTCCTCGCTTGGACATGTAAGTGACTTGGCAACCCTACCTCCTAGTCAGCCCCCACCAACTTAAATACATACCGAAGATGGTGTTTCTCCACAAGCCCTATTAGCCCTGCTTACTTGTTCATTTTAGCTAACCTACTGTCACTGTTTTACTCATGCAAAGGCAGCCTGGGAGGCCAAAACAGCCCTGCAAAAAGACCTTGCCCCTGTCTGTCCGAGGGCAGAGAGGAAAGAAGAGCTTGGGCCTGCATACTTTGTGCAAAGCGAAGGCCACTAGCTACACCTGCCTGTCTTCCACAAAGTGCAGGTTGTTGGCTTGTGCTGCAGGGTGCACTGGCTCCTACCTGCTTCGCATAAGGTGGGGAGCTCCTTGGCTCTCACCCATCAGCCCACCAGGATTTGTCCCGGTGGTCTTAATGTCCAATCCACCCTTGTTCTCATATACATCTGAAACAAAGCTAGTCTTTACGCTAGATGTGTTCCAGAATGTACCCTGTGTCAAGGCACCTGCTCGCACTGCGGTTGACAGGAGGTGTTAGCACATCGTTGTTATATACCAAAATTCCTGCCTTAAAGTCAATAAGCCACCTTTCCCATTTGAGCGGAAGCAAGAACACAGTGGTGCAGAATACTGCTTGACTGGAGATAAAGAGTGAACTGGATGTGATGCATAGTTCCCTTAGTAAGAGCCTAATGAGTAAAGAAAGCCCTCTTTCACTCTTCCCTATATGTTTTTCAGACTTCTAGCAAGACCCCTAAACCAGCCCGTCAGCTTTCCATTGACCTGCCTGCCAACAGTGCAGTAGTGGCCAGCACAAAAAATCTTTGGGAGACTGGTGAGGTTGCCGTTCAGTCCCCTGTGAGGACAACACCCTGTAAGGTAGGACTTTGGGCCTCGTGTTCAGTGAGTTTGTACTGAAGGAAAGGCTAAATCTATATGAAGGAATGAATGCAATGGCAGAAAAGAAGGCTTGCAGAAAGGAAACTGTTTCTACAGTATTTTTGAGCAAATGCTCAAAAGTCAAATGGGACAGCATTTATTTGTTGATAAAAGGGTTTGTGGCCTTTAATACATACCTCTTGCATTGAGGGTGTAGCTTTCGAAAGGTACAAGAAGCGGGGACCGGCGATACTCACGGGGGGGGGAGGAGCTTCACATCGAGGAGGAGGAAGCACCCACAGGTGAGCCTTCTCCCCCACCCCCTGGCACCGACGGCGAGGCCCAGGCCCGCCAATCTCCCCCCCAGGCACCAGCAGCAAGGCCTCAGTGGCTCTTAGCCACCAGGCCTACTGATTCCCCCCCACAGGCACCAATAGCGAGGCCTCAGCAGCTCCCAGCTGCCAGCCTGCCACAGTTCCCAGAGCGTTCTCTGCGCATGCGCAGGGAATACACTTTTACTTTTGGGTGAATTTAAATATTCCCTGTATAGATTTTTTTAAGTTTTCAGATTTTTCTGCACACCTGGGGATTGCCCCAAGTATGTAGGAAAATCTCTCTGCCCCCCAAGTGTCCCTGATGTGCAGATTTAGATATCCACATGCACAGGGGACACTTGGCTATTAGTATATAGACAAGAAGCAGGACCCGCGATACTCGCACCGGGGGGGGGGAGTATTCCCCACAGCTCAGGGCCTGCTGAAGCCGGAGGAGGAGGAAGCAGCAGCAGGTGAGCCCTTCTCCCTCCCCCCCAGCGGTGGTGGCGAGGTCAGCCCACCAAGCCTTCTCTCCCCCCCCCCCCCCAGCGGCAGCAACAGACAGTTCCCAGAGTGTTCTCTGCACATGCGCAGGGAATGCTCTTTTACTTTTGGGGGGGATTTAAATATCTCCCGAATAATTTTTGTAGCTTTTCGGATTTTTCTGCACACCTGGGGAGTCCCCCAAGTGTGCAGGAAAATCCCTTTGCCCCTAGGTGCCCCCGATGTGCAGGTTTAGATATCCGCACGCAGGGAGCGCCTTGGCTATTAGATATATAGATAAGAGGCGGGACCTGCAGTACTCGCGGGGAAGGGGAGAAGGAGCTCCACACAGCGGAGGAAGCAGCTGCAGGTAAGTCTTCTCCCCCACCCCACCCCACCCCACCCCGGCACCCACGGCAAGGCCTGGGCCCACCAATCCTTCTCCCCCCCGCACCGATGGTGAGGCCTGAGGCTTCTAGCCGCCAGGCCCACCGATTCCCCCCCCCCCCGGGCACCGGCAAGACCTGAGTGGCTCTCAGCCACCAGGCCCGCCGATCCCCCCCTGACACCGGCAGCAAGGCCGGAATAGCTCTCAGCCACCAGGCCGCTGATTCCCTCCCACCCCTGGCACAAGCATGGAGGCCCAAGCGACTCTCAGCTGCTGGGCCACCGATTCCCCCCCCTCGGCACCAGCGGCGAGGCCCGAGTGGCTCTCAGCCACCAGGCTGCCAATTCCCCCCACCCCCAGAATAGAGGCCTGAGCAGCTCTGAGCCGCTGGGCTGCCAATTCTCCCCCCTGGCACTGGTGGTGAGACCCGGCGGCGAGGCCTCAGCACCTTTGAGCTGCCAGGCTGCCGCAGAGTTCCCAGAGGAAATACTCTTTAACTTTGGGGGGGGGGATTTAAATATCCCCCCAAAAGTTTTTCTAAGTTTTAGGATTTTTCTGCACTCCTGGGGAGTTTCCCAAGTGTGCAGAAAAAATCTCTCTGCCCCCCATGTGTCCCTGATGCGCGGATTTAGATATCCGCACAGAGAGGGCGCATTGGGAATTAGTATATAAATTTGTGTTTAAAGGAAGTTTTTTTTTTCTTTTGAGGAGAAAGAACTAACTATGCCTCTGTTTATAGGACATTGTGGCTGGAGACATTGTGAGTAAGAGAAGCCTTTGGGAGCAGAAGGAGACCACAAATGCAGATGGAAGTGCTAAGGTGAGCTGTTGCATTTACTATTGGGTGGTCGGGGCCCCCACCAGACAAAGAGCTGAAGGAAAACTTCCTTGAAGACCAGCAACCATGGATGCCTTTCTGTAGCTTGAAGTGGTTTTCTTCTCATATTGTCAAAACTGCTCACATCTGTCTGGTGGTCAGTTGACATGACTGGACTGCTGCATGCATATCTAGTTTAACCTGGGGGGGGGGGGGTGAAAAAGTTGCAGGAATAGGGAACTGCTTCCAAGTGGTCATGTGAGTTGCTCCTGCCAGACAGGAACAGTGAATTGTACTGTGTTAACCTCACTTAATGACACTCTTAAAATGCTTTCTCAAGGGTCTACATTTGGAGAATGTAACCCAGCATTTACCCTTTGAAATTCACTAGTTTAATTAATAAGAAATGTTTACCATGTAGAGTAATAGTTCTTTTATTTTATTTTTTGCTAGACTTGGATTAAGAACATAAGAACAGCCCTGCTGGATCAGACCAATACTCCATCTAGCCCAGTATCCTGTCTCTTACAGTGGCCATCCAGTTCCTCTGGATGGCCGAGGCCTCCCCCCCCCAGGGGCGTAGAGTTTTTAGTTTCCCAAGGGGGGGGGGCTGTTGCGCGTGCACCGGGACGATGTCCCCACTGCCGCCGCCAAGAGCCTCTCCCCCCCAACGAAATGGAGCATTGCCAGGGCGACGCTCTGGCAATCACCCTGAAACTCTATGGTGCCATAGAGTTTCGGGGGTGATTGCTAGAGCATAGACCCGTCAACGTGCCCGGCATGATGACTTCACTTCCAGGTGACGCCGTCATGCTGGGCATGTTGCCCGGATGGCCCCGGGAGGGAGGGAGGGAGGGCAGGGGAGCTGGGGGGGGGAGAGGCTCTCGGCAGTGGGGAGGAAGGCAGGGAGGCGTGGCAGCGGGTGGGCACTCCATTTCGCCAGGGGGGCTCAGTCCCCTGGGGAAATTTCAGGGGTGGCCCCTCTGTAGTTGACGCCTGGTATGCCCCCCCCCCCGATGTTGCCTCCTGGCTCTGGGATTCAGAGGCTTAGTGCCTCTGAATATGGAGGTTCCTCTCAGTCACCATGGCAGGTAGCCGTTGATAGATTCATCCCTCATGAATCTAATCCCCTTTTAAAGCTGTTTATTCCTGCGGCCATCACTGCAACCTCTGGCAGTAAATTCCATATTTTAATCACTCTGTGTGTGAAGGAGTAGTTCCTTTTGTCCGTCCTAAATCTACTGCCCATCAGCTTCATTGGATGCCCTCGAGTTGTAGTATTTTGGGAGAGGGAGAAAAAAGTTCTTTTGTCAACTGTCTCCACCCTATGCATAATTTTATAAACCTATATCATGCCCCCCCTTAGATATATCTTTTCTAAATGGAGAAATCCTAGGCTCTTCAGCCTTTCTTCATAGGGAAGGTGCTCCAATCCCCTAATCATCTTGCTTGCCCTTCCTCTGTACTTTTCTCAGCTCTGCAATGTCCTTCTGGAGATAGGATGACCAGAACTGTACCCAGTATTCCATATTAGGCCATACCATAGGTCTATACAATTACAATTCGGCCATTTTATTCTCAATCCCTTTCCTAATAATCCCTAACAGAGAGTTTTCACTGCTGCAGCACCCTGGGTTGACACTTTCATTCAGCTATCCACTAGGACCCCAAGATCTTTTTTCCTCTCAGTCTCAGCAAGTTCAGATCCCAATAGCCTATTCTTGAAGTTGGGATTTTTTGTCCCAGTGTGCTTCAACCTTACACTTACCTACACTGAACTTCATTTGCCATGCTGTTGCCCAGTCAGCCGGATTGTGGAGGGCCTCTTGGAGCTCTTTACAGTCAGTCTTGGTTTTCACCATTCTGAACCATTTTGTGTTGTCTGCAAGCTTGGCCACTGCACTACTCACCCCTAGTTCCAGATCATTTATAAATAAATTAAACCGTGCTGGCTCCAATAGTGATCCTTGTGGGACCCCACTGCTTACTTCCCTCCGTTGTGAGAACTGTCCATTGATTCCTACTCTTTGTTTCCTGTCATATTCTTGTGGAATCCCTCTGGGCCCATACATAGATGTTCCTTCCTTTTGAGTCAAGACCATTTATGGTAAATTAAATCTAGACTTATGCACCAAAGTTACATCATTTTAAAATACTGAAAGCTAAAACTTTAGAACACAATAACATGGTCAGTATGCAAAGCACATGAAAAAGGGTTAAATGGGAGGTCTCCTGAAAGTTCTCCCATTTGTTTTCTGCTGCTTAGGTAAATCTTCCAGGCAAGAAGTACAAGTACGTGGCCACTGGACATGGCCAATACAAGAAGGTGCTGCTAGATGATGAGGCCTCAGAAAAATAGCCTGCTTGGTTCGCAAACGTGTGGGTAAGTACAGCAGACCATTATTTCAAGCTCAGAGTGTGTGCCTTTAACTATTACTACATTTGGGCTCTCTCAGATGCACCGTGCCATAACTTTTATTTGACAGAACTTTCTAAAAGTAGGCAATAGCTTCTTATGACTCAAGATGACTATACTGATCTGCCTTAAATGGTATCATAGAACCATAGAGTTGGAAGGGGCCATCCAGGCCATCTAGTCCAACCTCCTGCTCAATGCAGGATCAGCTTAGAGCAGAGGCGTCGACTTTTAAAATCCCCGGGGGGGGCGGGGGCTCTTGTGTGTCCCCGCCCCCCCGGACTGGCCTAGCCTGGCCACTCCTGCCTCTGTGGGGCCAGGTGGGCAACTGCCCAGTGTGCCAGGCCAGTCCCGGGGGGGGGGAGGCGGTGGTGGCAGCAGCCGGCGGGCGGGCAAACAAGGCGGCAGCCAGCAAGTTCCATATCCCTGCTGCCTCCCCCCCGCCTGCTCCTGCCTCCGTTCCTCCGTCCAGCACGCTGGGCATTTGCCCAGCTGCTTCCTGGATGGAGGGAGGGAGGAACGGAGCAGGGGGAGAGGCAGCGGCGGCAGCCGGCCAGCCAGCCCGCCTGGACGCTCCATTTTCCCGGGGGTGGCTGAGCCCCCCCCCCCGGGAAATTTCAGGGGTGGCTTGAGCCCTCGAGCCCCCCCCCCCCCCCCCCGTAGTTTACACCTATGGCTTAGAGCATCCCTGAGAAGTGTTTGTCCAGACGCTGCTTAAAGACTGCCAGTGAGGGGGGAGCTCACCACCTCCCTAGGCAGCTGATTCCACTGTTGCACAACTCTTGCTGTAAAAAGGTTTTACCTGATATCCAGCCGGTACCTTCCCACCCTTAACTTAAACCCATTATTGCGAATTCTGTTCTGTGCTGCCCACAGGAACAGCTCTCTGCCCTGCTCTTGTCCCCCCTCCCTGCTCATGACCCCCCTCAATCTCTTCTCCAGACTGAACATTTCCAAGTCCCTCAGCCTTTCCTCATAGGGCTCAGTCTCCAGTAATAGCATAATGTGCTGTGATGAGAACAGGGAAGCTTGTCAACTTTCTGGCAGTGATGTCTGACGCGCATGAAAGACAGATCCCCCCCACCCCTGAAATACTTTATTTATTTATATACACAATATTAACTCCTCTTATCTTGAATCTGGTGGTTGGGTGTTATGGAAATGGCATACAGAGTACAGACTGTATGTGGCCATGGAAGGAAATCTCAAGGGTTGCTATAATAATCGGGTGAAGGATCCTAGTGCCTGTTAACCAGAATCAAAAAGGTGCCAACTCACTTCTCCCTTTCTTCTTGTTGCATCCTACCTCTCACTTCTCAGTTCTTGACCACGGCTGCTTCTCTAGCACTTAACACATTTTCCTTTCAACATTACCTCAAAATAGTGGGCTTGTATTTCTTCGCCTGTCATCTGAAGCCTTAACATGGCTACATACTCATTCTTAGTTGAGACTTCCCACACATCTGAGCCATCACTGGATACAGGGTGTCTATGAAACCTAAGCCTTACTTTTCATATCCATTTTAAAAGAAAAAGGGAATTGATAGTGAAAACCGGCTCATGACCTACATCTGATGTGTGAAATCCAGTATTTAAAGCTTGTAAGTTAAAAAAAAACTGAACAAACCGGGCCTACTTCCCAAATTTGTAATGCCATACACGGTGCCTTTATATCCTTGCTTTTCCTTATCATTTCAAGTTCACTTCCTCTTAGGTGGTTGTAAGGAGTGTGGGGCTCAGAATTAGTGAAGATATTAAAGTTCAGGAGATTTCTACCATTGTCCTAGGGTTGCCAAGTCTCTTCACCTTACCGGCGGGGAGGAGTCCTCTGCTGGCCGGGAGTTTCCGGGCAACGTCACCGGAAGTGACATCAGTACGTTGGGGGCGTTGCCAGAGCGTCACCCTGGCAACGCCCCCGACGTGATGGCGTCACTTCCGGTGACGTCGCCCGGTGCGGGGGAAGTCGTCCAGGCTGGACGACTTCGGGGGTGGGGTTTCCCCCGCCGGCCAAATGCTGGCCGGCGGATCGGGAACCCCTGTAGCAGGGGATCCTCCGCCCCCCAGGCTGACTTGGCAGCCCTACATTGTCCAGATACGGGGCACATCTTCTTTCAGTGCTGCTAGTGTGAACAGGGCTCAAAGTCCATGCACCAACTGGAAGAAAATATGTTTCTCTCTGATGGATGGATTCTGGTTTGTGCATCTGGGTAGGCAGGAAATGACACTCTGAGCTTGCTGCAGACCTCTGCCTTCGATTCCTCTCCTTATGCCACTGTTGGAAAGCAGAAGGTGGCAAGAACCCTCCGCTGTTGCACACACAGCTATCTTCCCGTAGGAACACCCCGTTTGTCTCTTCTTAAGGATCTCTGAAAACCTTCTCTATAAACTCTTTAACTATTAAAGGTGGCACATACTTGAGTATACTTTGAAATATTAAAGTGATTCAAAACCATTACTCAGCCCTGCAGCAAGACACTCCCCAACTTTTTCAGCCGTTTCACAAAATATAGCTAGAGATCCCTTAACTACCCCCTCCACGAGGCTTACAGATTAAAAGCAGACATGCTTGAAAGACATAAAGTTTTTCAAACACATTCCAGTGTGTGTGACAGAACAGTTCTTGAAAGCAGCAGCAAGGCATATGTCAGGCTCTCGTTCTCCTCAAATAACGTTGGCGCTGCCTTAAAGATCAGTAAAAAATCTCTCTCCTCTCAAAAGTCACGTAGGTTTAGTTTTGATTACCAGACGGGGAATGTTAGTCCACTTACCAAGGGACATATTTTCCCCCTCACTGCTAGTACAAAATGCACCAATTGGGAGAGAATGCGTACCTTGATATGGCCGCAGGGCCAGGGCCGGCTCAAGGTATTTTACCGCCCCCAAGCATGGTAGCTGCGGTCATGCACGTCTGGGAAGTAATGACTGAGCCAAGCCATGCCTGTCACTTTCATACAGCCATCTGGAAAATGACCTTCAGGAGGACTAGTGGAACCTCTGGAGCTCATCTTGCATCTTTGGGACACATCTGTGGTGCGCATTGCTGCCTCCTGCACTTCTGCCCTTGTCAAATGGGGTCTGAAACAGTCACCTTGAGTAGCACCTCCCCCGCCCCCCCATAGAAGGGCACACCCCCACTCACATATGCATGTTTTCCTCCTTGGAGTTGAAAGGGGGAGGTGTTAAATGGAGCTATGCAATGATTATCTATATGGTTTTCAGTCTTTTATGATATAGGTGACTTTAACGCATAGTACTTTAAATACAGTGGCTTTGCCAAGCGTTCCTTTAACTGCATTACAAACAATGCTTTTCGCATCCTGTATGGAACACACAAGCAAACATCTCTAGCTGCCAGTTGGGAGCCTTCAAGCCTTATTCCACCTGTGTGGTTGTAGCGATCCATGCGTGACAAGGCACCGCAGGCTACTTAACCCTTTGATCTTCAAAAAGAATGATGAGTGGCCACGTTCTACTATTGGTACAGTATCTTACATATTTAAGACTGTAATGTCCTGAATTGATGCTGCTGGAGTAAATTTGCTTATCTCTAGGGCAGCACTGCCTTACTTAATAGCACTGTTTACACAAAGCCGTATGAAGATCCATGCAAAAAATCTTGGCGCGTCCCCTTTTTGTATGATGATTGGGCTTGCCAACTCCGGGTTGTTCCTGAAGATTTGGGGGGGTTGCGGAGGAGAGAGACCTCAGTGGGTATAAGGCTGTAGAATCCATCCTCCAAAGCTGCCATTTTCTCCTAATGGAATTGATCTCTGTAGTCTGGACATAGGGTTGCCAAGTCTGGGTTGGGAAATACCTGGAGACTTTGGGGGTGGTAGCCAGGAGAGGGTGGGGTTTGGGGAGGGGAGGGGCCTCAGCATGGCACAATGCCATAGAGTCCACCCTTCAAAGCAGCCATTTTCTCCAGGGGAGCTGATCTCTCTCAGCTGGAGATCAGTTGTAAAAGCAGGGGATCCCCAGGCCCCACCTGGAGGCTGGTAACCCTATCTGGACATCACTTGTAATTCTGGGAAATCCCCAGGCTGCACCTGAAGGCTGGCAGCCATATGATTCAAGTATTGTAAAATGTTCTAAAACTGCAGGAAAAATGCGATCTAAAAAGCACTTGAAGCATCTAAGAAAATAAGAACCCTGCTGGGTCAGGCCAGTGGTCTGTCCAGCATCCTGCTTCACACAGTGACCAAAACAGTTGCCCTGATGAACGGCCAACAAACAGGATGCAAAAGGCCAAGGACTCCCATTCCCCTGCTGCTGGCGCCGAGCACAAGGCTAGAATTGCTTGATGTAATCAGTGAGCTCAAAGGCTGATTGTTGTGAAGCACACAGAGCTACTTCAGCGGGAACAAGAGCGAGAACCATTTGCACTTCATATTTCAGTATGCTTAAAAGACTGCGTGAACTCTCTATTAATTGTGCAGCATTGCAACAGACATTCAGAAAACCCCAGATCACTGTGTAATCTCTCAAACCACTAACTACGTAGTCTCTCAAACTGCCTCAAGTTGTTCACACAAGCAATCCCAGTCCATGACTAGACTCATACTTGGTGAACCAGCTGATAGATACAGCAGCACCTGGAGAGTGCTGTGTCGAGAGTAGAAACGGCTGCCCGCTCTTTCTGCATGCAAACATTGTTGCGTTAGGTAGCCAGCTCCCATTTGGCTTGTGTATAGAGGGAAATGATTGCAAATGGACCCTAAACTTGGTATTTGAGTGTGGTTCAGCAGTAATACATCTGGACTTTCGAAGACTCTTACCTACTGTCTGCCCAAGGTTGCTTCTGATTTTTCCATACTTTTGTTTTGAACATACCCTTTACCAGGGCTTTTTTTGTAGAAAAAGCCCAGCAGGAACTCATTAGCATAATAGGCCACACCCAACAGCAGAAAATTATTAGCATATTAGGCCACCCCCCCATGTTACCAGAAGAGTGGTCATCCAGCCACACTCGCCTTTTGCTTCTTATTCTGTTTACTTTGTTTGTTGTCAAAACCCAGGGCTTGTTTTGTAGCAGGAATTAATTTGCGTGTTAGGCCACATACCCCTAATGTAGCCAATCCTAATGAGTTTCGGCTGTTGGGTGTGGCCTGTTATGCTAATGAGTTCTGCTGGGTGTGGCCAACTCAGGAGCCAGCCGGAACTCCATTCCTGTGCGTTCCTGCCCAAAAATAGCCCTGCCCTTTACAGCTTTTACAGAAGCAACATACATTTAAAAAATGGCTGTAGATCTGTACCTTGTCTATGGTGGTCATGTAGGATATGCATGAGCTATGGGACATGTTCCCAGGAAACTCTGCAAGAAGAATGCTGCCCTCTCTGTTCCACAGTGACGAGGAATCCTCAGCTATTTCTAGCTGCAGCCCTAGGCAAGTCCCCCCGAATGAGTACTGTAGAAACAGCCCTGAAGCAAGGCAAGCTTTCTCATATCAAGTAACTGGAAACATTATTCAAAGAGAGATGGAGAAAGTTCCAGGCCTCCAGTGCTCCTGCAGGGCAGATGTACCAATGGAGCTCCTTTCAGCAGGCTCAGGGCAGTCTTTTCAAATGAGACGGAAGCCATAATTTAATTAGCCTGGCTGCCTCCCTTTGTCATTTGTGGCTTAAAAGAGCCAACTTTCATACGAATTTCTAGCCTAGCTGTCTTGACTCACTGCACCGAATAAGGATTTTTCTCTGGTATTAAACTATATGATTGAGTCTTGTACCATGCAATTTCTAAAGGACAAGGATCTTACTATGGTCATCTGTGTCTTGGCAATCGCTCCGTTTCATTATTTTTAAGCGGCCTGGATCTTAGGCTACTTTATCTGTGTGAAACCGCCAGTCTGCGTAAGATATGCAGTTAAGGCTGCGTACAAGATTCCACACCTACAGGAGGTGACATTTCTATACGTGCAGAGCATGATGATTTTTAATTTTTGCGGCGACAATGCACTATGTCTCCGGAGAACCATGCCAGACAAAATTGCGCTCTACAGTTTTGTTAGGCCGATTCCCTCCTCCCACACCTCCAGGTTTTAGGTTCAAGAAATCAGTTCTAACATTATCTTTTGGTCTTGGTTGATGTTTTGATTTTGAGTCTCATATTTCGGACTCTTTGTTAATTTTCCTTTTGCAATACTTTTATATAGAAACATTAGGTGACAGTCTTAAATGGGGGCTTTAGGTCAAAGTAGAGTTGTCTTCTCATCCCTTTCTCCCCAAGCTTACGTTACCACAGAGCGGGCTGCTTTGAATTCTACCTTGTCTGAAGTACTAGGTTTTAAACAGAGACTGTCTACACAGAATCATTTTTCAGAGACTGGATGGGGGTATGAAAACTGATGAATACGTTTCCCCCGCATCATCCTATTGAAACCTGTGGAAAGTCTAGCCAGATATCATAGGGCGTGTGAGAGAAACTGGGCACTGCAATTTCTGAGCATCTATTGTTATGTGTATTATAGGTAGCTTGTAAAATCATGAGATTACAACTGCAGTCAGGGGTCATTTCGAGCGGAGCTCAGAGGAGCTCAGCTCCAGGAGTTGGTGCCAGCCCCCCCCCCCCTGGTGCGGGGGAATGCCTGCTTGTGTCATGGCTGCAGCAAAATGACCCCGTCCCTGGAAAGGTTCTTGTTCCTCTGACCAGCCTTCTGAAGGCTTCAGCCACCACTGAAGCTATCCTCCCAGAATAGTGGTATTTCTGAGGCTCGGATTAGTAGCGGTCCCCTTCCTTCCTTCCTTCCTTCCTTCCTTCCTTCCTTCCTTCCTTCCTTCCTTCCTTCCTTCCTTCTCTCTCTTTCTTGCCTTCTGACATACTTCCAGTGATGTCAGGTGGTGTGGCATATGCAAATAAGTTATGCTAAAGAGTTATGCTAATGAGCTCCTGTACCTCTTTTTCTACGAAATGACCCCTGACTGCAGTTATGCACAACCTGTACCCAATAAAGACAGGGGAAAATGCCAGCCCCCGTATAGGATATGGCAAAGAAGCCAAGAATATTCTTTCTATTACAGAAAAGAAAGTAGCTCTGGCAGAATGTGCCTTTAGATTGGCTTAGTGCAGCACGCCTAAGTGGATGTCACCTTAGTGAGAAAAACACTTAACAATTCAGAGGCTCGAAATGGCTGGCCAGCTTAAAACGTTTTACCTGTTTTTTTTTTTGGCTTCAGTTGTTAAATAGACTGCAACTTGAGCAGCAGTAAAACGAGACTGAGGTGAACATCTTTCCCCTCAGGCATCTCTCACTTAAACCATGCATATACATTTCGAGGTACACAGAGAGGTCCCTCGAAGGGATTTATTTATTTTTCTTGAAAATGAATCCGTTGCAGTAAATCTTGTCGTTATCTTAGATCTTCCCAAAAGAGATCTTATGGGAGGAAGGGTTTGTCACTTTCCTTTGGACGTCACCCAGGTGCAGTCCTGCTAACGCAAAGGCAACTCCTCGGGTGCTCTGCACTGGATTCGGCGTACCTCGAACAGAGTAGTAATCTTTGTCATGGGTTTGGAGGCCAACTCTTTCAGCTTCCGTGCATCAAAGCGGGGCCTGTGGAGCAGGAGGGGTAGGCGACGCCGAAATGGGAATGTTCCCTCTCTCCTGATTTCCTTTTCCCTTTCTTGCTGCTTTTTGGCCTTGCTGGTCGTCATTTGGTATAAGATGGCATCCCACATCCTGATGGCTCTTGATTTGGTTATCCTCTTGTCCTGACCAGTATCAACTTGAGAACCTTGTGTTACCTTTATTCCCTCCTCTTCAGGCTTAGTTGGCTTGGGTTCTGGAACTGGAAACTGGGGCTCTTCAGATTCTATTATCAAGTGCTTCTTAAGACGAGACCAGCCACTAAACTTACTTTTGGGTGGTACAGCTGGCTTAGGCTTTGGTAAGGTACCATGGGGAGCAACTGAGGTTGGTAGACTCTGATCACACCTAGCTTCTGGCAAGAGAGTGCCAACTGTTGATGGAGCAGGCATGGCCATCTCTGGCATGATGTTCTTTTGAGATTCACTGGGACTTGAGTGTCTTTGGGTCTCAATGTGTGGTTCAGGGCCTCTATCACTTCCTGGCATCACAGGCCTACTGACCTGAGGAGCTGGGGATGCAACTATAACTTGCTGTCCAGGAACATGCAGTATTGTAGCTGTCATTCTAGTAGGAGGCTCAGGGGCAGAAGCAGTTTCAAACTTAGGAGTGATTGGTCTTGCCTGGCTTGAGAAGTGTGCAACAGGTATCTGGCCTGTTGGTGGATATTCTTGGTGTACCAGCAGATGAAAAGGTGGGGGTCTGTCTTCACTACTAGAATATTTAGGTGTCGGTTGTGACAGGGGGCTTGGCGGTTGCATACTACGAATGGTAGTATGGGTTTCAGCTATGTGAGAAGCCACTACTGGGGTCTCCACAGGAGGTTCAGGAGAAACAAGCACAGAATGCAGAGCACTCGGAAGGGACAGTTGTGTGTGCATGTCTGACTGTGGCTGCCCTCCGAGTGGCCATGAGGGCTCAGCTGTGCTCGGTCTCTGGAGGGGTGACGGGGAAGGAGAGGAAGTAATTTTGAGATGCTCTGAAAGGCTTCTCTGCTCTGTGACACTGAATGTAAAAGGTTTTCCTTTGGGAAAAGGAGAAGAAACATGGTGGATAACGGGTTTGATGGAAAAGCGAGGTGGGAGGTTGATGGTGAGGTGTGTAGTAGTTTCTGTAGGCTTAAGAGGGGAGGAGCGTTCGTTGTGCTCTAAGTCAGGGCTGGCTTCACTCACAGGGGACAGACTGGATCGGAATGATGTGGTTTGCTGTGCTGATAAGGCTGCTTTCTTCTTTGCTGCTTTTTTCAAGAGTCTCTGAAGTTTAAGGTTCTCTTTTCCAGGCTTTGGTAGAATAGGAGGGGGTGGTGCCTGTGGATGAAGGGAGGCTGGCTCATGGGGTGGTGTTACAGTGATCAGCATTTTAATCCCCTGAAACATAATGAAATTTTCCATTAGTTGTTACAAGTTTAATATTTGGGCAGTGTAGATTCTTGTAGAATGCCGACATGAATGAGCAAACACCCTTTTCAAGACTTCATACTTGTGAGGCAAAGTTAACATGAAGAGCAGATGATTGGTAGAGCTGCTTAAAAAACACATCAGAAATATTAAACTACTTCACATCCCTCAAATAATGTTTTCTAATTAAGTCAGGTCACACACAGGAGGAGACTTTAGAGTTGAAAAATCAAGTGATGTACACATGTATATGTGAGCCAGCCTTTAACTCAATTGAAGAATAAAAATATTAGAAAAGAATATATAAAATCTATTACCTGGCTGAAACCCTTACATAGATTTTCTAGCTCATCAGTAGCTATTTATATTCACACACTACCTGACATTCTGCTCAATATACAATCCTATCCTTAAAGATTGTTTTAGGCCCAAGCTAGGAGATAGCAGCAAACCTGCTTATTTAAATACAAATTCTCCCTAATCCTCACATAACATTGGGGAGGGCAGGGCTCGTTTCGTAGCAGGAGCTCCTTTGCATATTAGGCCACACACCCCTAACGTAGCCAATCCTCCAAGAGCTTACAGAATTCTTCTTACAGGGGCTACTGTAAGTTCTTGGAGGATTGGCTACATCAGGGGTGTGTGGCCTAATATGCAGAGGAGCGCCTGCTACGGAATGAGCCCTTGGCGAGAGTAGTATACATGTGATGTTGGGGAAGATATGGGGGTTGTTGAGCCTTTCACCCTCATCTCGCTCTTACTTCTGCAGCCTGTTTTTCTACCAAATGGTAGAAAAACACTTATGGAAAAAGAACTGTGTGGACAGGAAAGCAGCAAATGGGTTACCGTTCAACATTTCCAACCTTGTGCTCTTATGGCCTCCTAAACTGTCCTCTAGTGCCACCACCACTCTTTAGAAGACCACAAATAGTGAAGTAGCACAACTGTACCAAATGCATTGTTTATTTATTAAAACGTTTATAACCTGCCTTTCCTTGTAGTTCAAAACAATTTACACACACACACACACACTCTTGATCTCTTTATATGTAAGTTTTAAAAATATATGACTGTCATATACAGGGGTCCTTTCATAGAAAAAGAGGTGCAGGAGCTCATTAGCATAACTCATTAGCATATGCCCCGTCCCCTGACATCACCCGAAGTGTGTCAGAAAGGGAATGTCAGTTTCAGCCCCATTATATCCTATGGGCCATTGAAATCAATGGCAAAAACTCATAGGGTATATGAGGGGCTGGAGGAAAGGGGGTTTGAGGGAGAGGCTCCAAACTTGCAGGGTAGCTGCTGGGGCCTCTCCTCGAAATACCCACCAAGTTTCAAGAAGATTGGACCACGGGGTCCAATTCTATGGGCCCCCAAACAGATTGTCCCATCCCCTCCATTGTTCTCTATGGAGGGGAAAAATGTTAACTTTTTTCCTACCATAGAGAACAATGGAGGGAATGGGGGCAACCTGTTTAGTTGTAAAAACATGATTTGCACTTCAAAAAAATGTGCATTTTTTAAAAAACAAACAAACCCCAGTTTCTCCTCTACTGGTTATCTGTGGCAAAAATGAGGTCTGTTTCATCCTGGGATCAACTCACCTATGCATTCAGTGGTCCAGTAGCTGCTTGAGTATCCTGCAAGATGGAAAGTGGTTTGTGTGGCAAACTGTTCATGTGAAGTAGATGGCCATGTGGTGCATGCAGTTGTGACAGGCCATCACAGTCTTTTGGGCAGCCACAGTCAAGTTGCTGGAAAGCAAAAGAACAGTAGCACACACTGGTTTCGTGCCACACAAGCATTCTCCAGCCATGAGTTTTCAAGCAACAGCTCATGCCACCGATGACGTGAGGAAAAACCAGTGAGATTTGGAATCATACCCCTGCGGAAGGTATTCCAAGGTCTCTCTGCTAAGGCCCTAAAGCCAGAGGCTTAATTAGCTTGTGCTGAAAGACGAACTGCAACCCAGGCAAATGCCACGCAGGCCACTTGTGTGTGCTCAAGTGGAAATATCTGTTCCACATACCAAAGCTTCAGGATATTACTATGCAAGTCAAGCTTGCCTTTCTGTGGAGGCTTTCTGCTTTGCTGCTCCCGAGAGGACCTGCTATCAGATGAGCAATGGGTCTTGGCCAGCAGGCCACAGCAGCTGAAATAAGCATACTAATCACCAAGGAGAAGCACTGTGGCCTCGATAGCGTCAGTGAACTTTGACAAATGATACTCAACACTTTTCTGTCCACTGCCTAAAGCTAGAATTCAATTTGCAGAGCAGCAGCTTAGCTCTCCAGTTCAATAACTCACCTTTAGATAACTCAGCATGCAAAACAGGAGACTCCCATTTCAAGGACAAAACTCAAAGAGAAGATGGTGGCAGGCCAGCGTCTTTAGAGCACAGGTATGCCCCTACTCATATGTAAAAAGTGATGGTCACAGGTAGCAGGGAACAGCCATTGCAAAGCCAGAAGGCCACAACCAGACCATTGCATTTAACAGTAGTGTACACTGTATCTGTCTTCTTATAGGCAACTTTTCAGAAAATTAATACAAGTGGCAGTATAAAGAGCCATTGTAGAGTGATATGAGGTATGCAAACTCTGCCGACGCTGGGATTCAGGGGCTTGCCTTGCAATGACTTGTCTCCTTTCTCCACGGTCGGGGACAGAGGCTGGCGTTAGGGGATCAGATGTCCCAGAGGCACCTGCTGGCTTGCGGGGTTCCCCAAGGGGCGGTGATATTCCCAATGTTATTTAACATCTACATGCGCCCCCTTGCCCAGATTGCCTGGAGGCACAGGCTAGGGTGTCACCAATATGCAGATGACACCCAGCTACATCTACTGTTGGGCGGGCAGTCCAAATCCACCCCATATGACCTGGACCAGGCGCTTTAGGATGTGGCGGGCTGGCTTAGACTGAGCCGATTGAAATTGAATCCGATGAAGACGAAGGTCCTGTGCCTGAGTCGGATTGGGCCAGGGTTGGGATCCCATTACCAACCAGCACCAAGGGTCAGGAGTTTGGGAGTGCTCCTGAATGCTTCCTTAACAATGGAGACCCAGATAGCAGTCACTGCCAAGGCAGCCTTTTAATATCTATGGCTGATTAGGCAGCTGGTTCCCTTCCTCGAACGCAGTGACCTGGCAACAGTGATCCATGCTATGGTCACCTCGAGTTTGGACTACTGCAACACTCTCTACATGGGGCTGCCCTTGTCCAAATCCAGAAGCTGCAGCTAGTGCAAAATGCGGCAGCTGGGCTGCTGATGGGTCTCTCTATACGGGAGCACATCCGGCCTGTGCTGAAGGCATTGCACTGTCTGCCAATAGCATACCAGATTCGCTTCAAGGTGCTGGTTTTGACCTTTAACCTATATGGTCGGGGGCCTGCCTACCTGAGGGACCGCCTATCCCCATATGTTCCCCAGAGAGCATTGGGGTCAGGGTCACAAAATCGCCTGACTCTCTCCGGTTCGAAAGACACCAGCTTGGCCATCACCAGAGTTAGGGCCTTCTCAGTGGCAGCTCCACACTGGTGGAATGAGCTTCCAGAAGACATCAGGGCCCTGCGGGACCTTTTACAGTTCTTCAGGGCATGTAAAATGGAGCTCTTCCACCAGGCCTTTGATTAGGAGCCACGACTGATGAATGAGTTATAAAAATCTGAATTGTTATGGTCCTCATATTATTGGCATTAAAATCAACTGTGGACACTGACCTAGCTACATTGGACCACCGTACAACTATCACCATCAGCACTTATCTGCACTTTGTATATGTAAATTTTTCAGTATTGCATTTACACATCTGTGTTTTATTGTATTTTAACCTGTTGTATGCTGCCTTGAGCCTGCCGGTGCAGGCAAGGCGGGATATAAATCAAAATTAATAAATAATATGATTACGCAGCAGAGTAACTGTTCGGGGATCCCAGATAGTTTGAAAGTGTCCCTAGTTGAAAAGAGAACTTGTGAAAAAGCCTTGGATTACCCAGCCTTTCCTTTCAGCTTTGATGCCAAATCATTTTGCTGCCTGGAGCACTGCTATTCTACTGTGTATATCAGTCTATATTTAAGTCTTTGGTGAACTGTATCCCTCCGGCTTCAGGAGAACGGAGTCCCTGACTCAAATACAGTACCAGCTGTTCAGCTTGGAGAGAAGAGTGAGATGTGAGGAAATCTGACACTTATGGTACCGCAGCTGATCTGCTAAGGGAAAGCTGTAGTCTCTTTTCTCTTGCAAGGGGGGGCATTACACAACAAACACTCTCCCCCTACGCCTTGGCTAAAAAGAAGAAAAGTGTGTGTGTGTGTGTGGGGGGGGGGGGGATAAGGGAAGTGCCTAACTGCACAGTATGGCATAAAGGAGTGTTAGGTGCTCTATCATGAGCTTTCTTCATGTAATTAGCAAAATAAGAGGCTTTGGTGTAGACTTTCCAATTTCCGGGGGGGGGGGGGGGTTGGGGCTGGGCCAGGGACATTACAGGCCATTGTCTCCGAGGGAGGCTCAGCATGTCCTGGAAAAGTTCGGGGGGGGGGGGGGCTCCAGCTCCCCAGCCCCCCTGAAGTTGACGCCTATGCTTTAGACCTCTGTTCACACCACTTACCCAGGTTCCCCACCAGTGCTTTAAGACTGGCAAGAGAAAAATGGAGGGGGGGGGCAATGTTATTTCTGGCAAAAAAAAAAGAAGAAAGAAAGTGACACGATGACACCACAGGTGCTGCTCTAAGATTATCTAGGAAGTGGTGTCATTACATCAGTTCCAGGGTTTTTTTTTTGCCAGAGAAGTGAAGTTGTGTGCTGGCACACCAGACACCCCCCCCAATTCCTCCCAGAGGGTTGCCAGTGGCTCAGCTTGAATCAGTTATGGTTGGCATGATTGTCCAAATGCAGGTCACTCAACTAACCATGGTTTGTCAGGGTTATGTCAAACCACGATCAGACACCATGATTCTGAAACTAGGTTACTAACCACAGTTATTCCAAACTAGGGTTCCGTATGAAGCAACCATTCAGATGTTTTTGGCTTGTTTCCCCCATACCACCCTTGGCCGGAGGCCATGTGTGGGGAGACAGAAAGGGTGAAGATGTTTAGTTTATTGTTATTATGGTCAGAGACCAGGATACAGTGTGAAAGAGTGAAAATGAAGAACTCAGCACCAAGGTAAACCAGGATTTGAATGATAGTCTGAGCTAAATTCTGGTTTTGCATGCTAACTGTATTTAAAATAAACTGCTTTGTGTTAGTTTAAACAGAGCCCAATAGGTTTACTGTTGTGGCAGCTAAGAAAGAAAGGAAATTGTGCAGGGTCTAATCCTTTTTCTCCCATAGCCCAGTAAAGTAGTACACTTGGTAATATAACGAAGCGTACAATAACCTTATAACTTTGCTTTTGGTCGCCCAGATCCCTTCCTGTTTATCCTTGAGGGCGACAGACCGAAGGATTGCTCATGCTGGTCTCTGTTACTGAGTGGTATCAAAAAAAGCCCCTGATGACGGAAAATGAATCTGAGACTGTGTGGATGATGGGGGGAAAGTTAAAAGAGGAGACTGTAAAAACTGCCCAAACTGGGAGTAAGACAGGACTCCAAAAGAGACTTTGGGACTCTCCGACAGAGAGAACTTACTGCAGGCAAAGAGCAGGCGCCACTAACAGCTGTGCGGGCAGAAAATAGCTGCCCTGAAGTTCCACCTGTGTGCTTCTTCAGCAGTGGGTGGTAAGAGGCAAGAATAGAAATTAGTGATAAAGAGCGGGGAGCTCCCAACAGGGACTCTCAGCCATAACGTGGGTGACTTGGCTTTGCTTTGCTCCCAACTCAGAGAACTAAGGTTAATACCTTACACATGCAAAGTGACAGACATATGGCTGTGGTATATAGGACTAGATTTCATTTTTCCTCTGATTTTACCGTCTGGGTCTGTACTCTGGGGAAGGGGTAACGTGACGTTCTGAGGAGGACTTGCCTGTCTTCAGGAAGCAAAACTGGACTTCGAAGGCACCCTCCTGGACATAGGGTCCATGGTGTTGTTCCTTGCTTCTCTTTCCTCTCCTAGACACCCCCAACAAAGTTCATGGGGATACTTTACTGCGCAGAAAGCTGAGGGCTTTAATAGGATAGGATCCTTTGAAAAAATCTACAGGCTTGTTGCCAAAACCCCCTAATACTGACGTGCACTGCTAAAAGTATGCAATTCACCCTACTAGCCAGCCGGAAATGTGCTAATGGCATTGGGGAAGAAGAGGGCAACCAGGGAATGAAAATCTTGTGGGTTAAGCACATGCATCAGTGTTATTTAAAAAAATAACAAACACCTAGCTTATACAGTGTCAGAAGACCAGGGGTAAAAAGCAGACAAGCGAAGTGAAGATCTGTCTCGTGAGTGCTAACGTAGCATGAATTTTCTGCTTTGAAAGTCTCTTAAATGTCAGCATTTAACTCTCTGTTGTTCCCATTTTCTCATGGCTGATTCAGGATGTATATACATCTGCACAACTGTCAAATGATTTTTCCATGTGGCAGATGCTTCCTGTGTGCAGAGACTAGACTGGACAGCCCGTCTGGGAAATCTTTCTACCTACAAAAGAGATCCTACAACTGTATGTGTTCTTCTTACAGCTTGGCTTGGTCCTGGTTTGGACACTTGTGGCAATACTTCCGTGCAAACGCTGAATCTTCCTCTCCTGATAAGGAACTCAACAAAAGGATGTCTTCCTATCTCAAATATGCAACCTCCTACAAAACCAGCTGCTGATTTCTTTAGATCGGAGCATCACTCCAAACTGATTTCTTTTGGACTTTCGGCAGCATCAACACAACCAACAAAAGCCCTCTCTAAATCATTTGACTTCTGCTTTGGGGAAACGATTTGTTGTATGCTCTTCTATGCCATTCTAGTTTTCTTAGCTCGGTAAAGTGAAAGGCCTGCCTATTTTTTCATAGCCAAGTTTGCAGGATTATTTTAGTAATCCAAGAGGGACATTTACATATTTGTTACTAATTTGCTAACTTGGAAGCAAGAAAATAAAACAAACGTTGATATGTTAGTTTGACCACTAGGGAAGCCTGACAGTCTACACTTCATTGGAAGAATCTTTCTACCATTCAAAAACTATTAAAATTTGATATTTTGAGGGCGGGAAGAAACTTTCCAGTCACTGTCCTGGAACTTTTACAATATGTACCAGTGTATTTCATAATTATAAATTCGTAAGGGTCTCATCATATTCATGTATGTAGATCTACCCACAGTCTTCTCTCTTGGGTGGCTTTTGTCATTACTTTACAAGTGATAGATAAAAAGACAAGTAAAGCTAAAGTTGGTATCTCCCTCACGGTTTACTTACCCTTGTGATACATTTCTTCTCTCCCCTTTCTCTCAGATTAACTGTTTCTGCATGTTTACCCATTTCAGGTCGGATATCTCCCCTCGCACACACAAGTGCCTGTCTGAATCACAAGTGTGGTGCTAAATACAGCTGGTTCGTGTGAACAAATCCTGAAGTTCCCTCCCTCTATTCAGGCAAATATTTCACTCTCTGAGGCATAAACTTTAAGCAGTTTCGTTGGAACACTGAAATTTCCTTTGGCAATGTTCGTCAGGCTTGACAGTCATGATCCCATGCCTTACAGAATAAATACATCCCATACCCCTGCCAATTAAAACTATTTCTTGCTTGTCCTTTCTTCTCTATACAAAAGAAAGGGTGGGGGGGGGGTCACCCTGTCCAGCTTTGAATCTCCTAATAAAATTTGCTTCTCAAGAATCTCGAGGGTTTCCTCCCCATTTTCTTTCTGTGTGACCTGGAATTGTTTTGTAAGCATTTAATAAAAATTCTGTGGAATATAAAATGCTTGGCTCCAGTAGTGTCACTTGACTCTAAAGTCTCCAGCAATGCTTTTATAATCTCTACTGTGGAAAGAAGAATTTTAAAAAATGAAGGTACGTTCCAAATTCTTATGAAGTAGCGAGGGGCAAAGAAGAGAGTCAGTACCAATAATTGTCTTGGTCTTTTTGTGCTGATTATGTCTCTGTGCAATTGGTCAATCATGCATACACTGAGCGCATTAACAGGGAAGGGAGCTGGTACACAGCACGGTTGTAGCCAAGGCCCCTGGAGACCTTCATGCAGTCACCAAGCGAAAAGAAAGTTCTTCAGCCACAGCCCCTAAGTGAATTAGGTTCCATGCAGGTATTCTGAACAGGCGGGACCACTGGCTGCAGCCAATGAGTGTTTGTAGAGGAGAATGTGTACACACTATTGGATGCCTGCACATAACTGATGAATGCCTGACAAAATTTCCAATAATTGGTCCCCTTCCTTGAACGCAACAAACTGATGACAGTGATCCATGCATTGGTCACCTCAAGACTGGACTACTGTAACACCCTCTACATGGGGCTGCCCTTATGCCAAATCCGGAAGCTGCAGCTAGTGCAGAATGCTGCAGCGTGGCTGTTGTTGGGTCTCCCTGTGCGGGAACATATACAGCCCGCCTTAAAGGCACTGCACGGGCTGCCTATAGTGTACCGGATAAGGTTCAAGGTGCTGGTGCTTACCTATAAAGCCCTATATGGCCTGGGACCTGCTTACCTGAAGGACCGTCTCTCTCCATATGTTCCCCAGCGAGCACTACAGTCTGGATCCCAAAACCGACTGGTCCTCCCTGGACTGAAGGAGGTGTGACTGGCAACAACACGGTCCAGGGCTTTTTCAGTGGCGGCCCCGCACTGGTGGAATGAGCTCCCGGAGAACATCAGGGCCCTGTGGGATTTGATGCAGTTCCGCAGGGCCTGTAAAACGGAGCTCTTCCACCAGGCTTTTAGGTAGGGGCCGCCTAGGGCAAACATCTTAGCCCTGGCCCAGTTCCATCTGCCGGCAATTCTACCTGCCAGCCTGTGTATGTTCACACAGGGATTATATACGAATGCTGTTCGGATCCACCTGTGGGTAAATTTGTAATGCTGCCGATCTTGTGTAGAATGTGTGTTTATTTTAAATTGATTGTAATTTTAACTCTCGTTGTGAGCCGCTCTGAGCCTGCCATTTTGGCGGGGAGGGCGGGATATAAATCTCAGGAAATAAGTAAATAAATAAATAAATAAATAAATAAATAACAAAAGGCTGAATTGGGAAGAAGAGTGAGAAAAAACTGGCTTCTTTCATGGAATTCTGAGGGAGGAAAAGAATGACAAGCTTTACCATATCCTGATAGAAACTTGAGGTTTTTAGTTTGTTTCAATAACCCAGTTATTAAAAAAGAGATCATAGGGGACAGTGAAAAAAACAAACACTTGGATGGCCATGATCCTGTGCCATGCCACTAGTTTTGCATAAACAAAAGGCAGGGCAAGATTTCTACTTGATCAGACCAAAGGCCAATTGGCTCTAACATCCCATTTCCTACAAGGGCCAACTATCTCCCTTCTCCACCAGTACAGTAACCTCCTCACTCTTTAGCAATCAGTGGTTTAGGTCAGACTGGAGTATATAGTAACAGAGGAATCTGTTAAGTGCAAAACTACTTTGCACATATCCTACCATATATGTTTAAGGATCTGATAGAGACTCTGGCACACAGACAGTAACAACAGACCTTCCTGGATCTTATGAAGTAATAAGCTTAGCTGAACCAACTGGTATGTGTTTTATTCTGGACAGGGGTCATTTAGTAGAAAAAGAGGTGCAGGAGCTCATTAGCATAACTCATTTGCATATGCCACACCCCCTAACATACCGGAAGTGTGTCAGAAGGCAACACCGACCCCTCAGGCTCCACTCCACAGGTGAGTGAAACTGACCTGCTCTTCCTCCATTCCCTTCCCCATCCAATACTTTGTGCAATAAAAATAAGCATAAAGAATGCACCCTCATTCTCTTCCTGCTCCCTTGAAACCACCAGGTTTCAAGTAGACTTGAGATACCCAGGACATGTGCACCACCCATCCCTTTTCCTTCCCTTCCCCTCCCCACAACAAGACACCTTGTGAGGTAGGTGGGGCTGAGAGAGGTCTTTTGAGAACTGCTCATGAGAGAACAGCTCTGAGAGAACTTGTGACTGGCCCAAGGTCACACCAGCAGCTGCACGTGGAGGAGTGGGGAATCAAACCCGGTTCTCCCAGATTAGAGTCCAACTCCTGACCACTTCACCAAACTGATGGGGTGGAAGCTGCTGAAGGGTTGGTGAAATTTCTCCAGTACTTATGTGCCATGTGCCCAGATAAAAAATGGTAGACTTAGAAAATTTAGATGCCACCTTGAGCAAGTCTCTGGAAAAGCAGCACACAGTCATAAAAGGAACAATGATAAAATTATCAATATTTAAACAAAACATTAAAAACAATAAAGACCCTAGCAGGGCTTTCCCCGTGGCGCTGCGCCTCTGCACTGCTCAGGGAAGCCGAGGAGGGGGCGGGGCTTGGTCATGTGCCCACCCCCTGGGCTCCTCACTCCAGGAGCTGCGCTCCTGTGCGCTCCCGCTCCAACGGACCCCTGATTCTGGAGATGACCCATCAGTTTCCACCTTGCTTATTTCTGCTCTCTTTGTGGCACATTAAGTTCTATCTGTTCAGAGCAAATCCAGTCATGAAATGGGGTTATGAAAGAATCTGGCTCGGTGAAGGAAGCTGGCCCTCAAGTGCCTTTCAGTCCCACATTGTTAAACTCCTTATTAGATCATCTTCATGCAATTTTTTGCTATCATCCTTGGATTTGTTAGTATGGTCACATTAAAAGTGCCACGGCTTGGTACTGGGTTTTTTTAACACATTTTCCTGCAAGGAAATGCCATTGATTCACATACAATAAAGTTGTTAATCAGACTCACTGCAGAGGCAGACACAACTGGGGATTGTAGCCAGTCCCAGCTGTGAGCATACCCATGTAACGTAGGGTTGCCAAGTCTAACTTACCTTATAGCGGGGGGAGTATGGTCCTCTTCGGGAGGCTTCTGGTGCACGCGCAAAGTGCATGCACCGCAATGATGTCACCCGGATGTGACATCATCGCGTCGGGCACGGTGGGGGCGGGACCTCTATAATTCGAGGGAAAGCTGTAGAATTTCCCCTCAAATGATAGAGCATTTCCCCAAAACATGCTCAATGTGATGATGTCACTTCTGGGTGATGTCATCACGCCAGGCACGTCTCCACAGCCCAGCAATTTGGGGGTGGGGTTCCCCCCTGCAGCCCAATCTGGGCCAGTGGGGCGTGGGCAAATCGAGCGGGGTTTTCCCCGCTCCCCGGGGGGACTTGGCAACCCTAATGTAATGTGTTATACCTGCTTTGGGATACAGTCAGACTTTCAATATATTCTTAAAAATGAAATGTGTGAAGAAATCATTCAGATATGGAGGACCACAAGCCTATGCTAGTCAAAAAATCGATTTGTAGAACCGAATAAGGCCAAAACTGGCAGGATAAGTCTTGATTTATGACAGGCGGTGGTTGCTCTGTAATTAATATACTATCTCATGGAAGAATACTTGGACTGTATATGTTACTTTGCTCGATATAGCTTTTCAGTGTTCCGTTAACTTCATTATTTAAAAACTGAAACTTTCCTTCCCTTTCAAACTTCACTGACTTCATCTTTCAACTATGCAATAAACAGCATTTCTCTGTAAACATTTCTTCTTTAAAACTTTCTACTAAAGTAAATGGATGAGGTTTTGTAATTCTTTCCTTGTATGATTTACTGTTTCTAACTCATAAACTACTTTTTGCAGGTTCCTCCAAATACGCAAACATAAATGATCAGACCAGGGAAATAATAGAGTTGTACCAAATCAGAGAAAACTATTTAAGGAACCCGTTACTTGACTGATTGACCTGCATGTCATTGCTGAACCCAAATCAATCCAGAATACCAATTTTGAAAACATACTGAAAGAATATATTCTAATTTTCATGTTTAGATCAGCTTTTGGGTAGCTTTCTTAGACATTCAGGCAAAAATGGTCGAACACTGGCTGGTGATAATTCAACACAGACTTAAAATTAAGAGGCTTAGGTGCATTTAACTCCAGGCAGTAGTCTAGATTTGTTAGGAGCACCTAGCTCTGATATTAGCTTGAGTGGTGTGGGGCGGAGGCCAGAGGAGGCCCTACCTAATGGGTGAAAGGCAGCAGCTGCCCCAGCACAGGATGGGGCACCTTGTGAGAAGGTAGTAATAGCAGCCTGATGTGCTCAGCAGGAGTGGGGGTGCACTTCTCTGGCGGTCTTCCTCCCGCCAGGCAATAGCTGGGCTAGAGTTGTCAGGTCCCCCCTGGACTCCAGGGGGGAGTAGGGTTGTCAGATCCAAATTGGGGAACTCCTGGAGATTTGAGGGTGGCGCCTGGGAAGGACAGAGGTCTCAGAGGGGTACAATGCCATGGAGTCCACCCTCCAAAGTATCCATTTTCTCCAGGAGAACTCATCTCTATAGACTGGAGATGAGCTGTAATTCCAGGGGATCCCCAGGTCCCACCTGCAGGGTAGTATCCCTAGGCTGAGCACAGCATAGGGCTGCCAAGTCAGCCCGGGAGGTGGGGGATCCCCCGCTAAAGGGGTTCCCGATCCGCCGGCCAGCATTTGGCCGGCAGGGGGAACCCCACCCCCGACGTCGTCCAGCGAGGATGACATAATGACATCACCGGAAGTGACGCAGCACGTTGGGGGCGTTGCCAGGGCGACGCTCTGGCAATCGCCCCAAAACTCTATGATACCATAGAGTTCTATGATACCATAGAGTCTGGCAATGCCCCCAACGTGCCGACGTCACTTCCGGTGACGTCGCTGGGCGCGCACGTGAAGCGCGCGCGCCAGGAGAAACTCCCAGCGAGAGGAGGACTCCCCCCCGCCAGTGAGTTTTGAAGACTTGGCAACCCTAGCACAGCAGCAGGGGCAGGTTTGCCAGCCCAGAGCATTAGCTGGGGACATGAGGCCTCTTAGCCCTATGTAAAGCCAGATGAGGCAAGGCAAGTTAAGAAAGGAATAAGGCTCAGAGAAGGGAGAGGTGGTGCTGGGCTTGGCCAGTATGGGTGGAGCCCAGGGGAAGGAGAGGTCAGCAGAGGCAGGGGAGGTGAGGAAGACAAGGTTGCTGGGAAAACTTGAGAGGGTACAAAGAAGGGAGGAAGAGGAATCTTAAGGAGGAGTTGCACTTGGGGCAAGATAAAGCTACCAGACTTGGGCACATTCAGCAGGCAGATCTGGCAGAGGTCAACATATTTCTCAAATCAAATTGGAAATCTGGAGGTAGGGGAAAGTGTTACTCTAGTATTTCTCTATGTTCATTCCTAGGATTGCCAGCTCCAGGTTGGGATTTTGGGGGTGGAGGCTGAGGAGGATGGATTTGGGGAGGGGAAGGACGTCAGTGGGGTATACCATAGAGTTCACCTTCCGAAGCAGCCATTTTCTCCAGATGAACTGATCCCTTTGCCTGGCGATCACCTGTAATAGCGGGAGATCTCCAGCCATCACCTAGAGGCTAAGTCAAACAATAGGGACCCCAAGTGTATGTGATGTGCAGAGATGAAGAACGCAAGGGTAGACCATTAAAACAAATTTCACAAGTTACCATTAGACAATAGTCTATTGCAACACAATCACAGTAAGACAATTAATACAGTAGAATAAGTGATAACAATTCCAAAACACTTGTAACAATTTAAAGAATAGGAGACATAATTTAACAAGAGAAGGTATAACAATTCAACAGAAAGAATCCAACAAGCGAGTCCTCTATGTGCTTTCAGTACAATAGTGTCCTAAAGACCACAAAGTCCACAAAAAAGGCAGAGGCTTTCATGAGCTGTGCCTAGATTATTGTGGAAATCAGGTCCCACTTTTCAGCCGTACAACTGAGGACGAATGCTTTGAAACGTCTGGCATACCTAGGAAGGACGTTTTTGGCTGCAGATTTATCTTTGGGGCATCCTCTGCCTTTTTTTGTGGACTTTGAGGAGCAAGGGTCCAGTAGCACCTTAAGGACTAACAAAATATGTGGCAGGGTCACTGCTCACTTCAGTGTATGTTAAACTTCAAGGGGATATGTGTCAACCAAGTCACCCAAAAGAAAAGATCTGATTATGTGCAGCCTACCCTTTCCACATTCCTAAGAATTAAAAGGCTCTGTACAGTATGTGGGCACAGAATGAAACAGAAATACTTTTTTCAAAGGCACCAGGCCGGAACCTCAAGACACCCCACCACTGTGCACACACTGTGCTCAGACACACGTCCAACAGCTAGAGCCTGTCCCTACCCACTAACTGTGGGAAGAAAAGTCCGAAGTGGATGCAATGCTGTCCAGGATGGCTTAAGCCTGGGGACATCTAATACAGAGTAACTGGCGCCTGGCCTTCCCTTGACACGCATCTGCAATGGGCCAGCAAGGCACACCTGCAAAGCTTCTCCAGTTCCCAGGTGGATGAGCCTCTCCAGGCAGCCTGCTGAGTCCGAGGCCCCTCCCTCCTTCCTGGTGCGATGCACCTCCTGTGTCCTCCTGGCTTGGTATGGCTCAGTCCTTCTGGGGCCCTGCCTGATCTGACATGGCAGCCTCTCTTGAAAGAAGCAGCTGCGATAGTGTAAGCCCACGATACCTGTGGGGGGATTCCCTCCCCCACTTTTGTGCCAGGCCCAGCGTGACGTACAGAATGCATGGTGGTTGCTGGGCCCAGCAGCACTCCCAGGCTGCAGAACTACTGCCACCGGGCCCAAGCAGGGCTCCCCTGTCCCACTGCTGACCTCCTGAGGTAAGTGGATCCTCTGTGATTATGCAGAGAATGCTATTTTACTTTTCAGGGGATTTAAATCCCCCATGTGTTTTTTTAAACATTTCAGATTTTTTCCCTGCAAACCTGGGGAGTTTAGCCTCTGTGTGGCCTTGATCCATGGATTTAGCTATCTGCACAAGTGGCTAAGAGTATATAGATTATTATAATAATCTATACATCTCTAGTATATGAAAAAACCTTGATCTCAAATGTGTCCCAAATGAATACAATCAAACCTACTCATCAATCATAGCTCAACAATATACGTGGTAATAATTCTGAGGCTGAGGTGACCATGGCTTTAGCAGTCACTGGAAACTGATGACCTGTAGGTCCTTTTCAGGACTTACGGTATGCTAGGCAAAGATTTTCTGTTCGTGTCTATATGGGATCCCTGTAAATGCTGATCATGACTTACCAGGGGGCCGAGATTGCAGCCCAGGTGAGGGGGAGGCTATGGAGATGTTGCTACCCCTGGCATGGCCAGATGCGTTGAGGGCAATTGCCGTTGGGTACTGTGCTGGCCAAACTCCCGCGTCATCAGGGGGGTGGCCAGTGAAGCGTGGGGAGTTTGGCAGGCTGTGATGTGCTGGTGACGCAGAGCCCCACCGAGACAATTTAAATAGTGCCACACCTGGGCTTCCCAGAGCATTTCCCCCCTGCTCTGCGGGTGATCGGAACAGGAAATCAACTGATATCACTTGGCTGGGGCAGAAGGGAATGCGTTGGGCTTCCCTGATGGAAACTGTTTCACAGCAAATTTTTAACCATGGTCCACCTTATAATGCAGCTTGGAGAGAATAACTTACCTGCTCAGAAAGGTTCGAAGCGTCACCAAACAATATCCTCGGACCTTCAGATCCTCGCTGAGTGCCTGCCTCACACCAAATTATTCCGGTCAGAGCTGCTTGAACGTTGCATCAACCCAGAAAAGGTGGATTTGTCAAGAAGGAAGGGCTGCAAGTGCGCTGGTAAGGCCATCGAAGCTATGGGCGGTTACATCATCATACATACAGACATTTCATTTTGGCATGATGTCTTGTATAGGGTTGACGGGGTACACCTTTCTGAGCGGGGAATGAACATTTGGCTTTTCAGCATCTAGGATGACTTGTTTTGCTGGTTGCAGGTTTAGGAGCGTTGGCAAAGGCAGTGGGGGTTCCCCCCACTCTTGTGGCGGTTTTGGGGATTGGGGCGGATCTTTCTGTGGGAGGCGGGCCTGCGTGCCCATCTCCCCCACTTGGGGACTCCCTTAAGAGGTCTTGGGGGGCGGTTGAGCCACTATATGGCATGCCCAGCTCGGGGGCTATTTGTGGGCTCACCACCATCTGGTGGAAAAAGGGGACCACTCAGCAGCTGCTGCCCTCATGGTAACCACACAATTTGCCACTTCTTGGTTTATTCACCAGCAGGCAGGCTGGGGGAACAGCTTATTGGGTGGCAGACGTATTGCCTGATACTTGGATCCCTCCCCATGATGCACCAGTGCTCCTTGGTCTGTAATCAATAAAAGCTGTGTGCTATGCCAAGCCGGGGCTGAACTCAGCCCTTGGCAGTACATGTAATACAACCCACTTGGCATGAGCTGAATTGGAAGTCAGTTTTTAATCACAACTGCTGAACGCCAACATGACTCTATTATTTGGCCCACCGTTTCTCAGCCTAGTGTAAATTCAAAGTACTGTCTCTTGTTAGAGATTACTTGATTCCTTATTCTTGCATTCTTTAGCTCCATGTTGCATTTGACAACACAAAACAGATGATGCTGATTCTTCTAGGTCAGGGGTGGCCAACCTGTGGCTCGGGAGCCACATGCGGCTCTTTCACACATATTGTGCGGCTCCTGGCAGGGCGGCTGGGGAAGCAAAGGGGAGGCATGCTTTTTCTCTCTTTCTCCCTTCCTTCCTTCCTTCCTTCCCTCCTCCCTCCCATCTATTTGCTTTCCTAGTTTCTCTCTCTCTCTTTCTTATAACTGGTTTTCCTCGTTTGTTTTTATTTTTGGCAGTCCCATTTAACGTTAATAAAAAAGCAAATTTGCATATTTTTAAAAATAAAAACGTGTGTGTGATATTTGTTCCTGTCTTGCGGCTCTCAGACATCTCTATGTGGCTCTTACGTTTATTCTATGTGGCTCTTACGTTAAGCAAGGTTGGCCACCCCTGTTCTAGGTGTATTCATATTAGCTAGAAACAGCACACAGAAACCTCCACAGTATCCCATACATGATTCACATGGCAAGAGCTTTTGGCCTCTTCTGACCTAATCTGGCTGCTATAAAGCTCTGTATCCTGTTACCAGTCCCTTAGCTGTCCGGTCTGTTCAGTTATTCTTGGGCATGTGAAATATGGATCTAAAAATAAAATACAGTTGAGGAACATCACGCTCTACAAGCCAAGTACTTAGATAGGACAGGTTGCTGTATCTCTAATAACTGCAGGAAAGTCTCCAAGCTGGACAGGTTTAGTTGGTGTCCTTTATGCAGGTGGTGGGAGAAGTGACAAAAAAAGAAAGCCAAGTTAGAACATATGAAGCTGCCAGATCATTTGTCCATTTGTTCCAGTACTATCTATTTTGCGTGGCTGCCGCTCTTCAATATCTCCAGGCAAAGAAAAGTCTTTCCCACCATCTGAGATTGTTGATGGATATACCAGGATGGAATCTGGGATCTTCTATATGCTAGGCAGGTGTTGTATCAGCGACTATATGGTTTGCCCATTACAAAGTGCTTGGGAGAAGGGCTGTGGCTCAGTGGAAGAGCCGCCGCTTTGCACACAAAAGGTTCCTGGCACAGTCCCTGGCGTTTCCAATTCAGATGTGAAAGAACTCTGAGACCTTGGAAAACCACTGGCCGTTTGAATAGACAAACCTGACCTTGATGGACTGATGGTCTGATTCAGTATACGGGAGCTTTTGTGCGTCCCAAAGTTTGGAATGGGTCTTCTAAAATTAGTTTGGGGCATGGAATGTTGCTCTATTTCAGATTTCTTTGATACATCTAGTTTGCTTTGATTTAGCTTAGGGCTCCCCCCGGGAGCTCTTCTGGCGCGTGCGCTTTGCGTGCTCGCCATGACGACGTAATGATGTCACCCGGAGGTGACGTCATCACGTTGGGGGTGTCACCTCCGGGTGACGTCATTACACAGGGGAAGTCGTCCTCACCGGATGACTTCTGGGGCGGGGTTCCCCCCGCCGGCCGTCATTCGGCCGGCGGATCGGGAACCCCTATAGCGGGGGATCCCCCGCCCCCCCGGGCTGACTTGGCAGCCCTGATTCAGCTAGCCAGTAAAAGATCCAAAAATGCCAACTGCCTGGGGTAATTCCAGAAATACACAAATCCAAGGAATTGCAGGACCCATCTCATTTTCTCCACCCCTGCTACTTCCCCTTCCCCAGCAGTCCCCGTAGCCTCTCCTGCTTTCTTACCTCCCTCTCTCCTTCCCACCCACCAGCCAACTTACCTTCACCTGCCCTCATCTTCCACTTTCCCTCCTTCCCTCCCCCGGCATTCTCTCCCTGGGAAAACATTGTCTGAGTTGTGCAGTGCCAGTGGGTAGGCCAAGCCCTGTTGCATGATAGGGAACCTGCAAGAACTTCCAGGGTCTTTCCCCCTCCTGACAGTCCCCATATTCTCACCTTCTCTTTCACACCCATCAACCAACCTATCTTTTAGCTGCCCCCCCCTCTTCAGCTATATTTATTTACTTCATTTATGTTCCACCTTTCCAGGGCTTTTTTTGTAGAAAAAGCCCAGCAGGAACTCATTAGCATAATAGGCCACAACCCCAGTAGCAGAAACGCATTAGCTTATTAGGCCACACCCCCAACAGCGCAGCTCCCTCCCAGGATCAGCCTCCCCAGGTGCCCCACAGCTTTCAGGGCGCATGGGGAAGCCAAGGGAAGGAAAGCAGTTTCAGGATTGGCTTCCCCAGGCGCCCTGCAGCTGCCTGGCTCAGCTTGGCTTCTCCAGGCTCCCTATGGCTTGCGAGGCGCCTGGGGAACCTGGGGGGGAGGGGGGGCTGTAGGCACGGCCAACTCAGAAGCCAGCTGGAACTCCATTCCTGTGAGTTCCTGCCCAAAAATAGCCCTGCACCTTTCTCCACAATCAAGACTCAAAGCAGATTACACCATTCTCCTCTCTTCCATTTTATCCTCGCAAGAACCCTGTGACCTAGGTTAGGGTGAGAGCGTGTGTTTGGCCCCAAGTTTCTCAGTGAGCTTCCATGACAGAGTGGGGTTTTGAACCTGGGTCTCTCAGATTCTAATCCGAAACTCTAACCACTATACCTCACTGGCCATTATGGGGTGGTTGCTGTTGACTCATGCAAATTGGCTGAGTCATGCAAACTGCACAGTAGCAAGTTACTGGGTGGTTACTGTCAGGCCTGGCAAAGCTGAGTCCTCCCCTCAAAAGTCATAATAGCCCTGTGAAGAGCCTTGCCCCAATCCTTGCCTTTGACTGGCAGAAACCAAGGTATGAAGGCTGGCAACACTGTTGTGCCCGGCAACAGCTACCGAGGGCCTTCATTTCTTAAAGCTATAGGCACTGCTTCTGTCATTTTGCAGGGTTTTAATCCCCTCAATGTATTTTTATTTTTTAGATTACAGATTTTTCTGCAAACCTGGGGCTTTTCTAAATTCTGTAGAAAGGTCTGTCTTGTCTCTCCATGGCCCCCAACTCCAGACTTAAGAATCCACAGAAGAGACAACACTGAGGTTCCAAAAAGACAGGGGGTCATGCCTGTAAACATGTAGGCTTCTGAACAAGGTTTTGGTAACTGGTACAGGCAGAGCTAGGGATTCAACAATGGCTGATTCAACAATGGCAATTTTTCAACTCACAGCATGTCTGTAATATTCCTAAGTTAATGCATGTCACACTGTATTGTTGAATCAGCCAGATATAGTAGAAGTACTTTTATTATGTTTGAAGATGTTCTATATTCTTGGTCCACACCTGATGAAGACTTTTGGAAACGAATGTATCTACCGGATGTTTCGTTGTTGATGACTTTGGACCCCCATTACCTATTATATTAAACTAATTACATTTTGCAATATTTCTGTATGTTTTTGAAATTGCTGATGCATATGCTTTAATAGGAGAGTGTGTTGTCACAGCTATGATTCTCTGCTCTTCACTGGTGCTGTAGACATCCAGAATCAATGTGACATAATATCATCATGTATCAATAATGCCCCTCTGTGCAGAATTCCACCAGATTCCAGGAACACCCCTGCTCTAGTCTAGAACAGTTTTGTTTATTCAACCTGCAAACCTGCATCAGACTTTGGATATTTCTTGAATTCACAGATTCTCTTTGTAAGACTCTGAATAACTGGGCTGAAGCTTTGAGCAAGATTATGGTGAAATAACTTGGGTGACATTGTAGCTGTGCAAGAAACGGGGGCAATGTAAAAATATGAAATGTTTGCATTGCAGTCTCACACCCTGGACAGCTCAGCTAATGCTATCATGGAATAGCACCTCTGATAGGTTCTCTTGTCACATTTCACTGTCCTCCTTTTCTCCTGTGCTTTTGGAACCTTTTGGTACTTATGTGCTTCCTCCTCCTGGAATAAGCAAACCTGGAAGATATTCTGAATTACGAAGTTGCACAATTGCAGTTGTGAAGCCAAGCCCAAGCCTGTACATTGGATGCAATCCTTTGGCAAAGAAGACCCATGTTCAAGTTTTGTTCACAGATGATATTTGTAACGTGTCTGAGCAGACAGGAAGCTAGAAGATTGGTGATCAGATCCCCAGCACTTTTTAAAAAACGCATACAGCATCTCTGAGACGCCATATTCCAACTGGGATAAGGGTGCTGGGGTGGAATGAGATTAACTTTCCTCTGTAGTGCTTTCCTGACCTCAGTTGCCCCTCTCCCCTGGAGCTGATTTTTGCCCTCTTAGAGGAAACAGACAGGCTTCATACAGGCATCCAGACTGGGAAAACAGTATTGGGAGGGGGGAACAACCTGGTCTTGATCCAAACAACAGCCTTTGTGGCTGCTATTTACACACACACACAAACAATTATGGTTCTTCCAGTGTCTCGTCTAGTTTGGTCCTAAGTGAACTCAGATGCAATGCTGTAAATCAGAGACAAAAAGGCAGAGGTCTTCCTAATAAAAGAAGAAGCAGGGCAATGGCCAGACACTGAAACAATGTAAATTTGGGGTCCAGACAAAGTATACAAAAGTTTGCATCTTTTTAAAGCGATAACAAGATTTTGCAGTAAAAAACCCAAGGATATAAAATGCAAGCACAAATTCATCATGGGTTCCAAACATAAGAACATAAGAGAAGCCAATGTTGGATCAGGCCAGTGGCCCATCCAGTCCAACACTCTGTCACACAGTGGCCAAAAACACCAGGTGCCCTCAGGAGGTCCACCAGTGGGGCCAGTGTAGAGGGTATTAGCAGGTTAAGTAGAAACTACTACTGTGGCCAGACTTTTAGATTACAGAGTATCTGCAATTTAAACCCATATAATAAAAACTTGCCATGCCCAGAAAATGGCACGCTGGGATCCTGTTCCATAGGCAGAGTTTTAATATGCTCCCAATCTGCACTTACAGAGATTGCACTTCAGGAAGGGCTGTACCTAAGGTTGCCAGCCTCCAGGTGGGGCCTGGGGATCTCTCCCGCTTTTACAACTGATCTCCAGCTGACAGAGATAAGCTCCCCTGGAGAAAATGGCTGCTTTGAAGGGTAGACTCTACGGCATTGTACTATGCTGAGGCCCCTCCGCTCCCCAAACCCTGCCCTCTCCTGGCTCCACCCCCAAAGTCTCCAGGTATTTCCCAACCTAGACTTGGCAACCCTAGCTGTACCACGTGACTGATTAGTGTGTGCCAAAGTAGCACACCCATGGGATAAATCCTGTTTCCTTGAAAGATTAATAAAGTTTGGTCATGTAAGCCTTAAAGACAAGAGAGTCTTTTATCCCATTCTAGGCATAACACAATGGTAACGTGTGCAATTTTTGCCTTAACATTAATTCTGGGCCTGGTGACTATTGCTGTTAAAGGCAAGGCGCACAGGGTTGGTGTAGCTGTAGGAATGAGAATCTCAAGAGACTGGAAGTGAGCTGTGGAACTGCACAGTCCCTTTTCCTTCACTTGCCACTTTAACCATGATTATGCAGAGCAACAACACTGATGTTAATTGTGGTTAATGCTTATCTATCTTAATCAGGATGTTTTGAAATGAGGGTCTGAAGTTGGTTGGCGGCTCCTGATTAAGAAGGATCTCATTTAGCACAGCAGCTAAGGCTACTTAAAGCCAGCAGAACAGGAGGTGCTTACTCCAGAGAAGGGAGAAATGGGAGGAGAGAGAAAGCACATGTCTTGGCCCGGAGTCCTGCATTTAAGATACCCCCAGCGTTAAGCCTGCACTGGCCTATAGTTTTAGAGCTAGGGAGTTTCAGTGGATGGAAGGCAGAGTCCCAGCAGCATTCAAAAGGGTACTTTTAGATGCACGCAAGATTAGATGCATGCAAGATTGCAAAGTAATATGTTATGGTTACCCTTTAATATACCGTAATTATTATAGCTTTCTTAACAAGCAGAGATCAGGTGCTCAGTTTTTTTTTAAAGCAGTGGGAACCTCAATGATTTGCAGTTCTGGCATGCACAGGACCTCCTCCAACGTTCCAAAGATGACTACAGGGGTAAATTTTTAAAACATTGCCTTCCACCCAGGGCGTTTTTTGTAGAAGAAGCCCAGCAGGAACTCATTAGCGTAAGAGGCCACACCTCTGCTAGTGCAGCTCATTAGCATATTAGGCGGGGGCTGGGAAAGCACAGGGCAGGCACGGAAGCTTGCCTCTCCCCCCCCCCCCCGAGCGTCTCTGCTCCACTTCAGCATCGCCTTTCTAGTCTACCCCCCCCCCTTCCCCCGAACCAGACAGCCAGGGAAAGGCGCTGCTGAAGTGCCTGGGATCTGAAAGATCCCTGGTACTTCAGAATCACCTTTCTAGTCTCTCCCCCCCCCCCCCCCCGAAACAGACCTCCGGGAAAGGTGCTGCTGAAGTGTCGATTCCACTCTCAGCTGAATGGGGGAGTGAAATTGACAAGGAAATCAATTCCCAGGGGCTCCCCAGAGGGAAAGAGGGCATTTTAACATGCCACCTTTCCCTCTTGTGTGTAACGTGGGGAGGGCAGCCTGCTCTGTAGCCAGGCATGAGCAGAGGTTTTGGCTGTAGGCGTGGCCAACTCAGGAGCCAGCCAGCCGGAACTCCATTCCTGCCCCAAAATAGCCCTGCTTACATCCCTTAATAACCCCTTCAGGCCCTGTTTTTTAGCTATTACTTAAGAAGAAGAAGAAGAAGAAGAGATTGGATTTATACCCCGCCCTCCACTCCCCAAGGGAGTCTCAGAGCGGCTTACAAACTCCTTTCCCCTTCCCCACAACAGACACCCTGTGAGGTAGGTGGGGCTGAGAGAGCTCTTTCCCAAGTCACCTCTTTGCTCTTTATGATACTGTATTAATTTTCTCTGCAATAACCTCAGGGCTGAGCTGGTCATTATGGCCACCGGGAAAAGTCCTGGTGGCCCCACGAGCCCATCCCACTTGGTACGCCGCTACCCAGGCAAGCTGTTGGCAAGGACTGCCTTGTCTGTCAAGCCAAGGTAAGTTGCACAGCAGTGCCCACCCCACCAGCCAGGCCAACCAGCCCAGTAACGATGCTGCAGCCAAGCCGGGTACTGCACAACGCAAGGAATTTTCCTGGGGCAGGCTTCCCTCCGTCAAGGGGCCAAGAGAAGGTTTGGGGCCCTTTCCCGGGCTGTTTTGGCCTCCCAGTCCACCCTTCCTGTCCTGCATCTGTTTCCGAAGCAGGTCTGCTAGTAAACGATCAGTGCAATCCTAAACAAAGTTACGCCAGTCTAAGCCCATCGAAATGAACGGGCTTAGATTACAGTAACTTCACTTAGGATTGCACTTTAACTTTAAGATGCCTTGAGCCAGCTTGTCTGGCAAGGCGGGGTAGAAATACAAATAAATAAACACATAAACTTTACTAATACTTTAAAAAACCCTGAAACATATTTACTGTTGCACTGTATCTAGTTATAACTGCTGTACTATCAGTACAATCAATAACATTTTCGGTTTGGTAGGGATAGAAAGGAATTTTATTTAGGCTGTTTTTTACATCTGACTTTCCTGTTGGAATCATTCTAGTTCCAAAAAAACCTGCCCACACGTCTGTGCGGTGTGAAACTGTGCTGCTACTGAAATGTCCACATCTACTAATTGCCCTCCTGTGGTCAAGCTAGTATTCACCCGGCTTGATTCTGCTTTAAACAATTGCTGTTGATTAGTGCACTTAGACCCCCTGGAGTGAAATTTCACACCACTGTGAAATCAGCACAGGAAAAGACAGCAGTCAAACTACTTTAGAGGGGAGGTGTAAAATGACCCTAAGTTAGTCAACCAAGAAGGAATCGACTGAGCGTCAGTCTGGGCTCGGTTATAGATACACGTCACACAATTGTCCTCCTATATGTTATCTGACTGAAGTTTATGACAAACCCCCAAAACTACACCGTGCACAGTGGCAGGGTGTGCACTCCATGATACCTTAGTGTCCATCCACATGTGTTTACATACATACGCAATGCCTTCAAGATGTCTCTGACCTCATTCCAAAATTTAAATTGTACAGGGATGCTATGGCGCCTGAAAAATGGTAACTCTTGTTCGTACCAGCAGGTTTTTTAAAAAAATAGTATCCCCCCAAAAGGCAAAATAAAAACAGTGATTGACCGGGGGCAGGTATCCGTGAACTGGGGCTCTCACTTGAAAGAGATCATTGTGCAGAACTAGTTTGCTGGCCAGAGATGTAGGTGCTCAGCTCTTGAGGAATAACCATGTGTGGTCTGGAAGAGAAGGCTGGGAAGTATAGCAAGTGCACATCTGTTTTGTTCCTAATAAGAAACATGTGGAATCAGAGAGACAGTAACATTCTTTTCACCATTTGGACATAAGCTGCAGGTGACATGGCTAAATGTCCACCATTGTAACTTAATGCCTGGGCTGTATTCAGATGTCAAGTTAAGTCAAAGTTAAGCTGGCACTGTGCACAAATCTGTCTTGCTTACAGGCTTGCGCACATCTCGCTCCGGCCTCCTTCCCTCCCTTCCCCTTTCCACACTGAGTGAAATGAAGGAATCCTGGTTTAAAACAAATTTTGATTACTTGCAACGAGCAAATGAAGACACTTGGGGTTAACCAGCATGATCCTCTACCAGTCAGGATTCCAACCATGGTTTAATTCAGGATCCCCATTTGTGGAAGAAAAACTAACACCTGCATTCATGTGTCATGAGTAACTGAAGTTTGTTTTAAGGGAGGACTCCATCCCACTCTGTGCTTAAAGGGAGGGTAGGGGAAGCAGGAACGATGCATGTATGAAGGATGAGCAACAAACATGACATCGGAACGTAGGCCTATGCAAACCGGTAAAATCAAATCACACAGGACAAACCATGCCAATCTACTGTGACTCAGCAATGAACACAGAAATAATATTCACATTTGTATGGCTGCCTTAGCAGAAGCAGGCAGCCAAGAGCTCTGCCTATCAGAAACTGTGGACCATGCTTTACCTAGTATAGAATCTAAAAAGACAGTATTTGCACATGCATTGCCTTTCCATTAAAAAAACAGCAACAGGTATACAGTTCTCAGGGTTGCAGAGACATTTCTGAAAAGATGCTGCAATACATGCAAAGGGATTACAGCCAGAAGCGATCTCCACTGATCTTCCGGAAGAGCAGGTGACCTTTGGATGGCTTCCAATGTCTTTATCTCATTCTCATCCCATATACCCAAAAATCTCTTCCCAAAATGTAATCCAGCCTGCCCAAGGAACACCCCAAAGGTCCATGTATATGGAAACATGGGCTGTAGTTTATGGAGGCTTATACTAGAATTTTGTTCATTTTTAATGTGCCAGATTGCCAGCCTTCAAATTGGACCTGGAGTTCTCCCAGAACTACAACTGATCTCCAGACTACGGAGATCAGTTCCCCTGAAGGAAATGGATGTTTTGGAGGGCAGACTCTGTGATGTTACACTCCCTCCCCCCCCCCCCCCCCCGGGAGGTCCCTCCCATCACCAAACTCTGCCCTCCATAGGCACTGCTTCCAAATCACACATATACAACCTTTATTGGCATAGCATACGTAGATCGAGCAAAGAGAACAATGAGCAGTAGGTACAAAACAAAACAAAGCAAACAACATCCATCAATATTCTGAGTGTTCCAGAGTATAAAACAGTCCTAGCATAAATTGCAGTATTTACAGAGTATTACTCTTGACTTCCATACATAGGCCAGAAATTCAGCAACAGAGCTTCCAAATCCAAATTTCCCAAGCCGGAGCTGGCAACCTTACACAAGACTCTTCCATATAAATAGACATGAAAATGGCCAACTTCCCCAGATATGGGGTATAGACAATTATACATTAGAATTTTACTTCTGAAGTCGTAGCTTCCTAGTAACCCAGAAGGGAACTATACTCATAACCCTTCTCCGGTGGGTTTCAGAAGCCTTCTGAATGGAGCACCTGTCAGACTCCGCCGCTTCCCAGCATAGTTGCCATGAGGGAGGAGTCAGGAATTTTAGCTTTTGGTTTCCCAACGCACTTGTTATCTCTCCTAGCTGGCCAGAGTAACCTTGAATGTAGCTTCTCCTGAGTGTCAGCTTTCTCTTGGGAAGCAGAGTCTGTTATTCTGGCAGGCTATTATCTGTCGCTGATCAGCCTCAGGCTAAGGGGGACGGGGTTATATGCTTGGGGTATGATTGCTTGTTTTGCGTCTTTTTGAATTAGTTCTAACAAAGTACGTCATTTACCTGAAGCTCTTCAATGTCTCAATAAACTGCATTCTTTGAGACGACTGGTGTTGGGAACTGAGTTACTAAAACAAGTCACAAGAAGCTAAAGGAGTGATTATCTCTATATCATTGCTAGTAATTAGTAGCAGGTTCCAACAAGAATAAAAAAAAATGAAATAAAAACATCTTTATGCTGGTATTACTGTTCACAGATCAAGACTGAGATGCAAGTTAATTTATAGATCAGGGGTCCCCCAGCTTTTTGAACCCGTGGGCACCTTTGGAATTCTGACACAGGATGGTGGGTGCAACCACAAAGCACTTGCCACTTCCTAATAACACTTAGTGCGTGCCAAGAAAGGTGTCAGCAGTCACCACGGCACCCACAGGCACCACACCGGTAACCCCTGCAATATACAATGAAAGATGTGGAGGAAAGTCTCTAGGCTTGAAGCATGCACTGTTAAGACAGACAAAGCAGTTATGGGGCTGCCTTAAATTATCTCTCCTACAGCACATGTATTTGCTGTGTGATCCTTGGATCATTTTTTATAATCTGAAAGGGGTGATAGTAAATATGCTAGATAGAATGCAGGTGGTTGGATTCTCCTGAAGATTATTACTCAGGCTGTGGCCACACAGCAAGCTTACTGTGATTTGTTCCCGCTGTAGATTTGATTGGGGATATTTTTTGCGGGATGGGATGATCACAGATCCCTTGCCCTACTGCTTCCTTTGTGTGACAAGGCTCCAGGCACTGTCCAGACAGCCATGCCACCCAACTGGTGGTGTGGCACATTTAAATTTCTCTTTGCACATGCGTGCACATGCATGCATACACATGTGCACATGCGCACATATGTGCCTGCACAAAGATTTTTTCTTTATAAAAAATTGCTGCCCTGGACAAAATGAACTACCGAGCGCTGTTTTATGTTCGCTTGAGCATTCATGCATTTAATATATTCAGCACAGGAATGGTCATGCACACAATGGTGAAAGCCGGGGTGGTGGTGGTGGACAGGACTACTGCAAGAGGGACATACAGATGACCTAATTGTGATCATTGCGAGAGATGGCTGTCCAGATCAGCGAAATCGTGGATCCAAAGTGCAAATACCAGGAAAGTACTTGATTTTTCAGGTGTAGGAACACTCGCTAGGGAAACTGCAGGGTTGTGCGAGTGAGCCCACTTCAGTGCAGGAGGCGGATGCCGGCGTCTGATCAGCGATTTTAAATGCGAGAGGGAACAGCAGTGAAACCCGATCAAAATGACCGTGTGACCACAGCCTGACTGCAGGATTTCTGCCAGCACAATGTGACCTTCTTCACCCTCCAACTGCAACCAAAATGCCCACTGAAAAGCTGCAGGAGACCCACGGGAAAAGTATGAAGAGGGAAGTCAGAGGTCTGCAGTGGGAATTACGGACTCAGTGGGGACCCCCCCCCCTTCTTCTGGGGAAATTTTAAGTAGAATCCAACACATTAGGCAGACAGCAACGTGGGGAGAAATAGCGTGAGCCAAAGGAATGTCTGTAACTAATACAGGGATGGAGCCTTAATTAAGATAGAAATGCTTATTATTCTTGGACATAACAATTAGATGGAGGGAAACAGTACAAGAAAAAGAACAAATATTAGTCAAGCTGGGGCAAAGAGAGAATGCAATTATTTATCAGGCTTCCATTCAGAATTATTAGTTGTAAAGACTGAAGAAAATTATACTGGGGTTGTTGTGTGTGTGGCCTATGGCAAACCCAGAAGATGACATTTTCCTAGCAGGTGAACCATACGTTTAAAGTTGAATGAATATGAATGATCCAATGACACACATACACAAGTCATACAGGTGTTATAACTCACTATATGGAGTATCAACCATGTTGTGCAGTGTTCCCTCTAAGCTGAGTTAGTGTGAGCTAGCTCACAGTTTTTGAGCCTCCAGCTCACACATTTTTGTCTTAGCTCAGGAAGGAGGGCTCCAGCACAAACTAATTTACACAGTAGCCAAATCACTCGCTCACAACTTTAATGCCAGTAGCACACGAAGTAGAAGTTTTGCTCACAAGACTCCACAGCTTAGAGGGAACATTGGTTGAGAGATGTGTGTGGGAAAAATCACATGGAGCATTACACCAAGTCACACTATTGGTCAATCTACTCCTGTACTCTCTAGAGTTGCCAACTAAAGAGACCAAATTAAGGCACCCACTGTCAGACACTTAGAACATATTAAATGTGTCAGAATGCTAAAAACACTTCAGATATAGTCTTAATGTTCTGACACACGTAACCAAACCCCTACATTACCTAAGAGTTAAATATGGCATTAAGGCTGCCAGACTTAAGACTTACCAGGGAGTAAGCCCTATTGGGACTTAATTCTGAGCAAATATGTTTAAGATTGCACTGCACAACAAGAGCTGCATTCACCTGGTGAGAGAGCCTCCACTGTGCATTCATTGCAGCTGCATGCAGTTTTCTACGCACTTACTTCCATTAATTACCAATTCCCCTGTATTCCCCTATATATTTACCCCCTACAGTGCCACCAGAGCTGATTTTTAAAAAAACCAACATTAATTGCTGCAGTGTTTATTTTAAAAAAATTCAAAAAGCCCTCTGATGGCAGGGCGGGGAAATTGCAAGATTCAAGGGGCTGACAGAAGGGAAACAGCGTCAGTGTGAGTGGGACCTCTGAAAATGCGCACTTTCCTGTCCAGACAGCATTGAAATGTGTTTGGACGGCGTTATGTAGTATGCTCTGTGTAGCAACCAGCCTGCCATGTGCTCCCAGGTAAGGGCGCCCGCCGCATGGCCAGAGCACATGGTCAGGCAGAGAGGGGAGCTTGAATCTGGAGGAACAACAGACATCCAGATTGAAAGCCTCCACCAATGTGGGACCTAGGTTCTCCCTGAGGAGCCAATGCAATCAAAGGCTCCTCCAGGGAATCTTCAGACGGTGTTCTTTCCCAAAATACTATAGTAAAGCACGTTTGAGAGTGTGAAAGAATGCGCTGAGGAGAGGAAAATCAGGAAAGTGGACCATTAGAGGACAACATCATGGGAGCGCTCCACAAACACACCCTCCAGTCTCCAAGCAAAGGGGAGAAAACTGTCCCTGAAGCAGCCAAGAATTCAACATTCATCAAACAACTCTAAATATCCAATAGAAGGTTCCAGCAGCTGAAATGAAGCCAAACACTTGCGATCCAAACCCTTCTGATGTGAAGGGGGGGTAGGGTTGCCAGCCTCCAGGTGGGGCCTGGGGATCTCCCGCTTTTACAACTGATCTCCAGCTGGCAGAGATCGGCTCCCCTGGAGAAAATGGCTGCTTTGGAGGGTGGACTCTATGGCATTGCACCATGCTGAGGCCCCTCCCCTCCCCAAACATCACCTTCTCCTGGCTCCACCCCCAAAGTCCCCAGGTATTTTCCAAACCAGACTTGGCAACCCTGGGGGGGGGGGGGAGTTGCACTTAAAGCTTATTAAATGAAGGTCACCCCTTTTGGCAGGAAGCGGCATTTTGGTGTAAACAAGATCTGGAGTTACAACGCAAGTTACAACCGCTATTATTTTTATTAGGCTTTAACATGCATTTTTATTGCTATTTTCCATGGTTTTTTTTTAAAAATCCTACTGCCCGAACAGGAGACCAGCTGATCTGTCTAGGAACGGCCTGGGTGTGAGTTTCTCCTGTACTCACATCTGCCAATGCACAGACCTCACTCCTCCAGCCCTCCCTTGTACTGTACAAAGCTGCCATCTCAGCACTCAAGGCTATCTATAATAGGCAGCAGATTCAGCATGCCTGGGGAATATTCTTTCCTTTCAAACGCTGCAAATCAGAGTGTGCCGCTTAGATTGAAAAAGCAGTAAACCCCACTAGGGGCTTAGTCATGCTTTTGATTTCTTTCGGAGCACACGTAGCATCGCTTTTGGAAACTGCCCGCGCCAAGTCGCTTGCGGACGACGGAGTGTGGACAAAGCATCGCAAATGTATTCCTGCACGCAAAGGGAAAATGCATCGCAGAGAACTGCAGATTTGCTCTTAAGCACGCCTCCTTCAATAACACAGTATTGCAAACCAAATCTAAGCAGCAAATCGGTTCTTTCCGGGATCACACACGCCAAGGCATAACCACGGGGAATGGATAAACTTGTTAACGTTTCCTTTCCTCGCCGAGCAAGCTAATTATTAGTCATTAAAGTCCGGTTTCTTGTTTGTTCGTTTATCCTAAAAGCAAAGGCTACAGCAAGAGAAGCGCCCTACGGGGGGGGGAAAGGGGGGGGGGGCTTCTGCTCAGTTACCTGGCGAATGCTGCTTGGATGGTTAAAGGCTGCAGCCTGCTGCTCCTAGCTCCGCGTGTTTAAAACCCTGTCGGCGCATCCTTGCCTGGACTCTTCCCAGCCTAGTGAGGGAGGGGGGAGACTGCTTCCTGCCCAAAATAAAACGTGTCCCACAGCTCCTGCCTTAAGGCCGCCTCTGTTCTCACAGGCTGCTGGCACACAGGTGTCGCCCATCTGGATGGCAGGGGGCTACGCTGCAATAGAGCCTTGCCAAAGAGATCTTGGGAGAGAGGCGGGGTAGGGGCGCAAACTGGGGAAGAGGGGGTTTTACTGCAGGGAAATCGGACTTGCATCTCAATGGCCGAACTCTGTTCCCTTGGTCGCGATGGCCCCCTAGGGGCAGAGCGACGCCACTGCATTAGTGTCCCAACTCCGGTAGTTCTCTTGTAAACTCTTTTACACACACACACACACACACACAGAGGAATCTTAAAGAGTAACAATCAAAATTAAAAGTGATGTTCAACTCTTTAGTCTTTAAGTCACCCCAAAATTCCTGCTTATTTGCTGCAGCAGATGAACCCGGCTACTCAGCTGTAAACTGCTGGTGACGCTGTTGCTGTTCTATGTCGAATGGCTTTGGACATTGTTCTCTCCCCTCACTCCCTTTGCCCGTCACGAATTCATGCTGTAACAGCCTGGAGAACCCAGTCCGTCCCAGCCGTTCCAATTTCATGGTGGACTGACATACTGGTAACGATGTTGGAGACTTGTTCCCCCTTTTAAAACCGAACGCAACCGAGGAACCATGACATGTTTGTCCAAAAACCATGACATGTTTTCTGTCCTGTCTCAGCCCTGCTGTGCAAACCCAGTTTTCTGCCTCATATTTGTTAAGGGTTTGCATCGTTTAAAGATGTCTTGTATACTCCCGGCAGCCGGAAATCCTAAAAACTAGAATGCATTTGCGGACCCTTTCCCTGGATGATTCCTCTGTATGACCCTTATTTCACAATACCCACCAGGTGTAACAGAGACCTTTTATAGCAGGCACCAAACTCAGAGCATCAATTGTTTTTGAATTTTTGACACGCAAAGCCCAGCACCGTTTTCCCTGTATTGCGCATGAAAGACTGTGACAGAACCTGACGGTTTCTCCTGGTGGCTAGAGCGGTGTGATTTCACAACACGGCCTTGTTTCAACACCATTCAAACCCTGAGGCTCCCCCCGAGATTTTACAGCAACTGAAAATGTGTATGCACCCTTCCTGAATCCCAACACCATCCTATTGCCAAAGCCTCAACCCTTTTCAAAAAGCAAAAAAACCCCACACATGCTGCAAATAATGCTACTGAGGCTGGAACAAAGCGGGCCCAACATGGGATTTAAAGGACCCAAATCCTGCTGGGCTCCACTCTTATTTGCTTCCATGAGAAGCTCCAGCTCTTTTGCACTGATGAGCCCTCTTTAAATTTTGCTGGCCTGTTTGGGTTATAAATATAGAAACCTAAGCCATAGGTTTTTTTTTCTTCTTCCAAACATGTCCCTCCCATCTTAGGCTGGTGCAGTTCCTCCAGCTGCTCCTATACTTGGTATGACCTTTTCCCATCCCCAGCCCACCCCCTTTCAATCACTCTCCCTTTCTCTGCTCTTTCCCTCCCTACTGTTGTTAGCCTGGTGGCCAATGGGCTTCTCTAGAAGATCAAATGTCACTATAACAGGAGGACTTAATCGCCTGGTGAAGCTTGCAGACCCCTGTGAAGCCTGTCCCCTTCAGCACAGAGCTCCTCGCTTCTCTGAGCTTCCCCCTCTCAGGTAAGAAGGAAATTCCGGAGAGGGATGTGTTAGTAAAGGGACTGGAGAAGACAGAGCATGTTCAGACCATAGGAAATGCTGTGAGGGACTGGGCAGGAGTTCATGGGCCTAGAATAAGGTTTCAGAGTTGCAGTAGCACCCATTCATTTTCTGTTTTACCTGCCCCTTTGCTTACCTATTCCAAAGGAAATCTGTTTCAGGGTCGTGAAAATAAAAAAGCCGAGGTCCGTTTCAGGAAACCATTCTGCCCTAAGCAAGTGAGAAATATGTACAATCTTGCATAGCTGTTGAGGCTGTCGAAAAATAATGTCTCACATACACAAAATACACTCAAAATTGGTGATGATGTCAGAGCTGGGAATCCTGCTCCAGATTGTGGGGAGGGGGGGTCCCTAGGGCCTGAATCCGGATAGACATGGTCCCTAGGGCCTGAATTCATTTAGACATGGATGACAGAACTCAGTGCAAGAGTACAGAAAAAGGAATCCTTTTCTGTCAGATGGGGCATCCCTTGGCCATGAGAGTAGCTGCCAGAGGGAACTGAAATCGTTCTATGGTGAATTTGTGCAGTCACAATCCTGTGCACAGTTAATGTTGAATTCAAGGAAATGTAAATCAAGTAAGAATGATGGTTGCCTGTTTGGGGATGGGGTCATTTCTGCTTGTGAATTCAGCACTCTCAGCCAGTGTACTGAACTCAGAGGCCTGAGGTGATTATTATTTCTGAGCTCCATGTAAAATTGTCCAGGCTTGGAAACGGCTGAAGTACTTAGCTTGCTTCAGTTAGGGATCACTCCTAAGTTTGAATACTGGTGAAAAAAGCAATTTGTGACTCTACAATAACTGTAATTTGCTTCCCCACAAATTGTATGTTCAGCGTTGGATGCTAAGAACTTAAAAAGCATGTGGCTTATTAGAGAAGCGCGTCGCAAATACTGGAACATTTAAGTGTGAATCCCTTAAAATCGTGTGACATGACTAGGATGTGTCAGGAGTAACCTTTTGGTTAGTGTTTGTCTGCCCAGGTTCGAAAGGCAGATCTAATGGGGACTAAAAGGTACTGAATTGCATTTTTGACATTTAAGTGGTTTGATCCATTAATTGTATTGGTTGTTGCAGTTGCTGTCTTGAAAATCATGGCATGTTCAGTGGGCACAGAAAAGTTTTCTGTGCGAGGGAACAGGCCTAAATACAAAAACCCTGCTAGGACACAACATGTGGCCTTTTTAAAATAGACCCTTCAGGCTTGTTTGAGGCATCTGACTGGGTCTGTCTGTCTGTCTGTCTGTCTGGAGCCTTCACAGATGTTGAGGTCATGCAAATCAATAAACAAAGAGGTAGCTGTATACTATTATATGTCCTTATTGCTGTTTCTAAAAAGCGGAGGGGAGAATGTTCTTTGTATCCGAAATGCTGCTTTCCCTACACTAAGTTGGGATGTTGGTTAGTGATAGTGAGACTTGAACATGACTAGGGATGTCACACAGCATTAAGGACTGACTGCATCTTCTATGCACAGGCCATCTGCATGACAGCTGTCCCCATGTGGCAAATAGTTTGTGCACTGTGTGGATTGGGTAACTTTCTCAGTCAATACCACTGCAGACCTTTTTTGGCTGTTTGTGACAGTATGAAGACAATTCCACATGAGGGCTGCGGCCACCCTGTGGCAGCTATGATTTGTGCACCGACTTAAGTAGAAACCTTCTCTTGGCGCACTAATAGTGTTGACGGTATGAAATGCTCCACTGCAGCACCCATCATTACAAAGTGGGCATTGCAAGTGACAGCATCTCCCCCCCCCCCCCCCCTGCAAACTCTGACGTTTCAGAGATCAAATTAACTGTATGTTTGGGCCTGTAAAGAATATTCTCTTAGGTCGCATGAACTGGTGATTCTTGAGGCGAGCAGCACTTTCCCTGTGGCCCATGGCAGAAGGCATTGCGTGTGTGTGATATTTTTTGTCCTACAGACTGCAGTGAGACCATCTCTGTTCTTGAAGTACCAGATAGCCTAGACTGTCTCTCAGGGGAGCGTTCTGGTGTATAGGAATGCGCTTTCATGAAGTAAAGAACTGTTCTTGATGCCGTTCTTACTAATTCTCTAAACCAATAGTTTACATGGCCTAACACTGAACACTTTGTTATAAAATATGGTTGCTATGTTATTCTATTTGTATGCACAGCACAGCAAATTTTCACACACACACACACCCCTTCAGCACCCCTTTCCATCTGAAATCTTAACAGAAATGTCATCAAGCGTTCCAGCAATGGGTGGGGCTCTGTGAAAGAGGATAAAGATAGGCTTGGTTTCCAAGGCCTCTTGATTCGTAGCGAATTCTGTGCTGGGACACGAGCAGAGCATCAGAAGCCAGGGCCACAAATGGATGGGATTAGGAATGAGCAGCTTGGCTTTAAAACAACAATAACAACAATTAAAAAAAAACACAAAACATCCGGCTGTTGGTTTCTTGATCCCAGATACAGATTCACATTTCAGCCCAGCGAAATGGTTAAATAAGAATTTCACAAGGTCCAGGAGAGAAAGTGTAAAGAACTATATACTAGATGGTGTTAGATATTTCAGATTGGCTACAGGTCCTGTCAAGGGAATGGATCCATCTGTCAAGTGATAGATGGGTGCCTTAACAGTTGTTCCCCCCCACCCCCAGATTGCTAGCTGTATCTGCTAGGCCTGCCCTTCAACTCATGTCCATCTTCTTTCTCTGACTTCCTCTCATACTGTTGCTGTCTCACCTCCCTTGTATGGCCAAGGAGAGGGAATGACTGATAGGTGGAAGGCTATTTTCATAAATGGTCTCTGAGGTGTGAAGGAGTGAATTCAGTCTATCAAGAGGAAGATGGGTACATTCTCAGCTGTTAAGAAGCTCCTGAGGAGACAGGGACTGTGCTTTTTAAGCCAAAATTTGGAATAGATTTGGGCCAGAAAAAGGGAACATTATAGTTTAGAGCAGAAAGAGAGACAGGTGGACAAATTTATGTGACAGAATCATGATCCACTCTGTCTGTTTCAATTTTGCTCAGTATTGAACATTTACTTGTAATTTCTTCCCTTCAAAGAGGACCTAAAAGAAACGGATTTATCTGAATTTTAGGAGAGTCATTTGATTTGCAAATAAACTGCAGTTGCCTAATAACTGTTACTCTGTTGGTGCTGTTGCTGTTTTCTTTAAATGTGACAAACACCCAATAAGCTAGCTCAAGGAAATTATGTTTTAAAGTGAAATGAAGCTGACGTCTGTCATAAACTATTTTTAAAGGGTAAGTCTTCTACTGTTTCTTGGAGCTCAGCAAACTCAGACATCTGATAGAGCAGGGTGTATAATAAGTTCCAAAGAATTCCCTGCCTCAGATCACTCAAGAAGCTTTATTTGAGCCAAGGCACAGACATTGAATTTAGCTTGAAGCTGGGTTTCTTATCATGTTCTTCCCCAATAAGCCCTGGGAATAAAGGACAGACAGTCTGCCCCAAGACATTTTATTGCCCCTGGTGTCTGTACTGCACTGCCCCTTGCAGTGTTGCAAATTGCGCAAAGACATACAGAATGTACTAAGTGCATCTTCTGTGACAGTACAAAGTGTGTTTCTTAGGTTGTTGTGTGATGTTTTGTTGGCATTCCTAAAAAATATGCTTGCTTTTGGTTTGTTTGGACAGCTGAGCCTGCCTTGATCTGACATTCTTTACTGGATATTCCTAGTTCTGTCACAAACTGACAGTTCTCACAATTCTTAGTTAGAAATTGTGGTAGCTGAGTAGGTTTGACAGGGATGTAAATGGATAATGCAGAAGGCATACCCTTGTAACCTGGGCTTTTTTTTCTGGGGGAATGTGCTGGAATGGAATTTCAGAACCTCTTTGATAAAATTCTTTTAGAAATGTTTTTAAAGTTAATGAGTTTTCAGTATAGATTGAAAACTTCATTTCCCTCTTGAGAGTTCCAGCACCTCTTTTTCCAGAGAAAGAGAGAGAGGAACCGATTTCTCACAAGCGCTGCCCCGGTGCTTGTTCCTCTGTTTGCCCCAATTGCCTGCTTGAATTTCCCACTATTTGCCGCGGGGCGCATTTTGACCCGCGGTTTCATGCGATTACCCCCACGGCTTCAGTGATCCTGTTTTTTGAGAATCACTGAAGCCGCAGAGGAAATCGTGCAAAGCCGCTGGTCAAAATGTGCCCCGCGGCAAATAGTGGTAAATTCAAGCAGGCAGTCGGGGCAAACGGAGGAACAAGTGCTGGGGCAGCGCTTGTGGGAAATCAGTCAGAGAGAGAGAGAGAGAGAGAGAGAGAGAGAGAGAGCCCTACTTGTAACCAGTTTTGAGTGCTAAAATTCACCTGTGACATGTTTGAAAAAGTAATAAGTCCCTCAGAGTTCCTGTAAGCATTGCCCTTCACTGCTAGCTAACCTTATCCCCAACATTTGGAGTAGTGGTAAACAGAACACTTACATATCGCATTTTACTAATCTACTAGAAGACACGGTTTAAATCAGGGGTGTCAAACATGCAGTCCGGGGGCTGAATCAGCCCCCCTGAGGGCTTCTATCAGGCCCACACTGGAACTGGCCATCTCCTGCTTCCAGTTCTGTTGCTGCTGTTGGATCATAGCTTGCTTCGTGAGACTCTCTCAATCGCTGAGCCATTTCATGTTTTCCCCTGGGTCCTAGACTCAGAACTCTGAGCATGAGATTTCTGTGATGAATATCAATAAATCAAAAGTAGGTTTGCAGCTTACAGATACACACCTGAACAGCATATGCAAGACTGCAACAGCACAGACATTTTGATGCAATAATTCAGAGCCAGAGGTACCAGATACTGGTAAACAAACAAAATATTGCAAGAGTGCTAATGTTTTAAGCATGTTTTTATTTTAAGTAAAAAAAAAATCTTTGTGTTTGTGTGCTTTATAAAGTTTATATCTCCGCTACCTGGCATTACATTTTATCACACACATGGTCCGGCCCAACAAGGTCTCATTTATGTCAGATCTGGCCCTCATAACAAATGAGTTTGACACCGTGGTTTAAAGGGTAATCTTTATAGCAACCAGGCCACGGTTTATGCAGGAGTCAAAAGTAATTACCAGCCGGGAATGTTTTGAAAATATCATTAAGCTGTTTTAGAATATAAGATGTTCCTAATGTAGCAAAAATATAAATGCATTCATGATACTAGTTTTTAAAAGTGTTTTAATGGACAGCCATTTACCTCTCTTACTACTTTTAAATTCAAACCCGAAATCTTTGAGTATACTCCTTCCTTGTCAGTGGACTCCTGTGTTAAATGAGTTTAGTTGAACTTGTGATGACCCGTATCATTTGACTATCCGCAGGCCATTTGGATAATTATTTATATCATATTTCTGTTGAGCTATCATCATCATCATCAAAGCATTCATTCATTCATTCATTTATTTATTTAGATTTATATCCCGCCTGACCAACACAAGCGGCTCATATGGTACCATCAATGTGCATGGTGTTTTACAGCACATAAAAAATGAACTTTTTTGGAGTTGTGATGTGATATTGTTGTACGGTTTCTGGCTCCTCTAAGCCTCTGTCACAATGAGACCATGTTTACAGATCATTTACCAAACATAATGAGGTCCACTTTCTAAGGAAGATGCATTCCGTATCTGAAAGCAATTGGGGGAAAAAATCAGAAGGAACGATATTTTCTACTACTTCCATGAAATATGTATTCAGTGAAACTACTGGAAGACAGCCAAACAGATATGTTCTACCCAAGTAGGGCTGATCGGAATGTTTAGAAGAGAGGATTTTCCAGTGCAAACAGAGGCTTTCGAAACAGAAATCATTTATAAAAGAACCCAAAAGCTCATCTTTTTTGTCCTGTTTCACTGCTGTTTTCAGCCCTGAATGGCAACACATTTTGGTGCTGGGCTTGAAGGCTGCAGTCACACACACTGAATCAGGGGTGAATGAGGGCCGGATCTTGTTGGGCCGGGCCATGTGTGTCACAAAATGTAAAGCAGGTAGTGGAGATATAAACTTTATAAAGGACACAAAGACAAAGGTGTTTTTTTAAACTTAAAATAAAAACATGCTTAAAACATTGGCACTCTTGCAATATTTTGCTTGTTTAACAGTCTCTGATAGCTGACACCTCTTGCTCTGAATTATTGCATCAAAATGTCTGTGCTGCTGCAATCTTGAGTATGCTGCTCAGGTGTGTATCTGTAAGTTGCAAACCTACTTTTGATTTATTGACATTCACCACAAAATCTCATGCTCAGATTTCTGAATCTAGGACCCAGGGGAAAACATGAAATGGCGGAGCGATTGAGAGAGTCTGGCGAAGCAAGCTATGAGGCAGCAGCAGCAGCAGAACTGGAAGCAGGAGATGGCCGGCTCCAGTGTGGGCCTGATAGAAGCCCTCCAGCCTGATCCAGCCCCCGGGCCGCATGTTTGACATCCCTGCACTAAATAATCCACTTTCAATGCACTTTCCAACTGGATTTTGCCAGTTCACGCAGTAAAAATCCAGTTTGAAAGTGGATTGAAAGTGGATTACTTAATGTGTGTGACTGCAGCCTAAGTAGGAAGATCCAGGTTGAAATTCTTACAGTTTATTGGCTGATTTCAGCTTAATGTCTAACAAGATTATTGTGAAGAGAAAATGGCGGAAGAAGGAATTATATGCACCATCCTGAAATCCTTGGAAGAAGGGCAGATGTAGTGTACATAGATTTTGTGTCATTATTTCTTTGAAAGTAGTCCTCTTCTTCCTTCCTAGCAACAGTAATGCCATAATTAAGTTAATCAATTTGACTACATGATGATGCCACTGAGAACAACCCCCCCCCCCTAATTCTATGGGATGATAGTGACCTCACATTGAGGCCCCGTAGACATGGTCTGTGTGCATACAGGCTATGTGTGTGGAACAGGGGTGGGATCATGTCTCTTGGCTCCATTCCGACCTGCAAGATTTATATCAGCACAGAATCAATGTTTGCAGCACAGAATCTATGCGTGCACAAACTGTACCCACAATCAAGGACCACTGAAAAGCAGCATTCGTAGTGGTGTTTTGTATAGTGTGGTGTAGTGATTAAGAGGAGCAGACCCTAGTCTGGAGAACCAGGTTTGATTCCCCATTGCTCCACATGAAGCCTGCTGGGTGACCTTGGGCCAGTCTCAGTTCTCTCAGAACTCTCTCAGCCCCATCTACCTCATAGGGTTGTCAGGTCTACTCAGAGCTTTTTTTGTAGAAAAAGCCCAGCAGGAACTCATTAGCATAATAAGCCACACCCAACAGCAGAAACTCATTAGCATATTAGGCCACACCCCTGACAGCATAGTTCTCTCCCAGGATCAGTTTCCGCAGGTGCCCCGCGGCTTGCAGGGTGCATGGGGAACCCAAGGGAAGGAAGGCAGTTTCTGGATCGGCTTCCCCAGGCACCCCACAGCTGCAAAGCACCCGAGGAGGGGAGGCAGTTTAAACTGCCTTCCCTCCCTGGATCGGCTTGGCTTCCCCAGGTGCCCCGCGGCATGTGAGGCACCTGGGGAGCCCAAGGGGGGGGAGGCTGTAGGCTTGGCCAACTCAGAAGCCAGCCGGAACTCTGTTCCTGTGCGTTCCTGCCCAAAAATAGCCCTGGGTCTACTTACCTGGCTGGTGGGGGGTAGGAGGGAGCCTTCTGAGGGTGGGGGGCAGGGTGATGTCTCTGTGCATGGTGGCATGATGTCGCATGGAAGTGATATCATTATGCTGGGCACATTGCATGGCGACATTCTAGCATTTTGGTCAAAACTCCATGGTTACCATAGAGTTTTGACCAAAATGCTAGAATGTTGCCATGCGACATGCCCGGTGTGATGACATCACTTCCACATGACATCATCACACCAGCAACATTGATGCACGAGGGAACTGTTTGGGGGCAGTGCTTCCCCCACCGGCCAGTTGGATTGGAGATCCCAAAATCAGGGGATACCCCACCTCGACCGGGGGTTTGACAACCCTACTACCTCACAAGGTGACTGTTGTGGGAAGAGGAGGGGGAGGCAATTGTAAGCTGCTTTGAGACTCCTTAGGGTAGAGAAAAGCAGGGTATAAAAACCATCTCTTCTTCTACATGTGTTGGCTCTGCACCAACATAGGCTTTAGTGTGCGTAAGCAGGGGGCAGGGCATGATTCCATTCCTATACTCACATGTACAGTGTTTAAGTTAGCTTTGCCTTCAGTGATGTAACCATGCAGCCAGATTTGATTGGCTATATGACTATGTTGCTATTACTAGGAGGAAATGCAAAATGGTGCAGCTAGTTGGGGCGGCACTCTCTGAATCTGTGTTCCTTGTTTGCCAGGTACTGGGAGGGCACAATGGGAGGCATGTGAGCTTGTGTCAGGAACCTGCACAAATACTTTTGTCCCCTTGCAAACACAAATTCGTGACCATAAAGCTGAGGGGTCATGTCTTTCAGGGAGGAACATGTTAAACAAGTGCAACCCAATGTTTTTGGGTGAGCCCCGTTTTAAGAGTTCCTGTCTTCAAAATATTGGCTTGGATCCTGTCTAAATTTTTGCTGGCTCTTCTCTCCTACAGCAGGCCCAAACACCCCCTGAAGTGTTGCTCCTCAGGGATGGGGGACTCCTAGCACTAGCTTGGGGAGGACCAGAGGTCTGAAAATCAACCCCCCCTTGTGCCCATGGAAATTTAGGCAGCCACTAAGCCAAGTTGTTTCCAAAGTCCAAACAATGAGATGAAGGAAATAAGCCTTGCTTTCATTGATCTGTTGGGAAAACTTACATGTTGCCCCTCAATACACATAGGTTTCCCCGTGGCCACATATAGCAGCTTGCCATGATTGTTTCAGGCTGGCAAAATGATGTGGGAGGAAGGTTTAAGCCCCTGCTCCCTATGCACCATGATCCTCAGCTGAACTGGCCCCCTCTATACACAAGAATCTAATTTTTTACTGGGCATGTCTGCCTGACAGGACATGGAGTGGGCCTGCAAATAGCGTAGCATATAGCTGGGCCCTTATTTGTCACCATTGCGCAACCTCCTATAGGAATGTGACTTTTATGTGCAAATGGTTTTAGGGAAAGTAATCTGTGAGTATCAAGGGATCAGTGAGCCTCGCTATATTTTTAATCCTGATGTTTGCTGTCAGTCTGGAAGTTCTCTGACACTACGGACAATTCTGCGTCGGCTTTTCCCTCTGCTGTTTTACCAAACCCGTGCTGGAGCAGAAATGTCTCTCTGCAGTGCGGATCCATTGTCCAACTCCCTTCCATATTCGTGTGAATGCTTTCATACTATGGTGAGAAACTGGGATTGTTTGCAGTTGACTTTTTGATTATATTTCAGTTTGACATCTCGTTCTTTCAGTTCTTTCACAATCTTCCTATAATACTACTGTTTGACCGATTTCCCACGAGGCGCTGCTCCAGCGTCGTTCTTCCCTTTGCCCCGATTGCATGCTTGAATTTCCCACTATTTGCCCTGCACCGCATTTTGACCTGCGGCTTCGCCCGAATTCCCCTGTGGTTTCAGTGATCCTGTTTTTTGAGGATCACTGAAGCCGCGGAGGAATTTGGGCAAAGCCGTGGGTCAAAATGCGACGTGGGGCAAATAGTGGGAAATTCAAGCACACAATTGGGGCAAAGAGAAGAACGACGCCGGAGCAGCGCCTCGTGGGAAATCAGTCTTTATGTTGTATTACTGTCCAGAGGTATTTTTAGGCTAGAAGCCTGTGATCAAGACTGACCTTAGGCATAGGCATTAGTTTTGTCCAAAATATGCCACCATAGACCTTAAGTGCACTTTCAAACCCTTTTAATAGTTCTGAGATGGTGCTTGAAATGTTATGGCACACGGGCTTCTTGGACGTTACCCAAAGAGCAACTTCCCAAGAATAGAGCAACGGCTCTAGTAAGCTTTTGTGCAATGCATGTTTTGTACCATCTTGGAACTACCCATGATGAAAGACAGTGTGTACACACACACACACACACACACACACACACACATCTATGGGCATATTCATAGGTGATTTCTGCAGTCTATCGAGATAACAAAGCACTTCACTAACAAGTATGGCTCCAGCACTGTCTACTGCCTCTCATGGCCAACCGTTTTGGAATCTCTGTTCAGTGCTGCTGGTCATCACGGTGTCAACAGGCAAAGACAATTAGAAGAAGGAATTGAATGAAGTCTCTCTTGAAACCTTGCATTTGATCTCTTAAAATGGTCATGACTGTAAAATATTTTATTTCTAATTGATACAAGTGAATGGGTTATTGCAGATCCATTTGGCTAACAGCAAAGTGATCCTCCAGCACAAGGAGTCTTTCTACCGCTGGAAAAAACCTTTTGCATCTTGTACCGGCAAGGAAGACTCTTCCTTGTGCTGGACTAAGGCTCTGCCATCAATAGAATGGATCCACTGAATCCAAACCAAAGCAGTCTAGTCTATCCGTCCTATCAAAACACAGTCATAAACATAAATGGACTTTTAAGTTAATCATCTTTCTGATTATCAGCAGTTTTGAGGAATACAGTCACTTCCCACATATACATAGTTACTTTCCCCCCAAAACTGTTTGTCCAATGATGGAAGAATTGATAGGCAATGTTCTGGCTAATTTCTGCCAGTGAAGAAGAAATTAGGAACCAGGAACACTCCACAGCTTCAAATGCACTTAAAATGGTCTTTGGCTTCCACAGAATTCCACCAGTAGAACAATTAAATATCTTTGCTCTATTTTTCCTTTGTTTCTAAGGAAGACTCACTCCAGGTGTAAGAACTACTCAAAGAGTAAAGAGGGTGTGGTGGCCAACAGTCCTACAGGAACCCTTGAGGGAATTAGTTTGGAAAGGACCTTTGTGGATTTTATTGCTTTTCTCTCCACTATGGAGCAGCTGTATCATCCTATCCCAGAGACCAAAAATATTGTCTGCCTGCCCGTTGTTAGGGTTTTATGACTGGAACATGTAGAGCCTCCCAGCATAGTGGTATAGGCTATGTAAGCACACACCCTTCTTGGTGTTTACATTATATCATGAAGTGTTGCTATGGGTTGCTGGGTAGGATTCCTTATATGGCAGGACTCTTGCCTCTGGGATTAATATACCCTTCTGAAATAGAAATCTTGTTAGTGGCAGATGTTCCTTTAGGATGCACATCCATCTACTTGCTCCTTCAAGACTCCTCTCATATATCAGCTGAGTAATGAAGTCAAGTCAAGGCTTGGGTTTCCTGGGGTGGAGCCTTGTTTTCTAATTTAAGCTTCATCAGTCATGGACTGGGTGGACGAAACCCCTTCTGCAGAGTTTAGCTGTGACCTCCTTGTGTTTTCTAACTCTTCAAAAATAGTCTTGCAAAGGCATTGCTCAGAGTCACCAAAGAGGTCTATCGCAGGGTTCCATTACCTGAAACTGTTGCTCTTTTTTGGGAGGGAGGGGAAGATCTACATTCCACAACGCACAAAATTTTACTTTGTGATTAGAGGCAGGAACATGGAGCCACCGGTCAAGTGCTCTCTGGTGTGTCACTACGGTTGACAATGGAGCAATGCCTTTTACAGCTACTGGGGAAACCTTTGCTTTGAAGAAAGAACAAAAGCCCTTAATGTTCCCAACCTTTTCAAGTATTTCTGGGGGGTGGGGGTGGAGGGGATGAAATCTGGCTGTAGTAAATACAAGAGCTAACCAGATACCTTTATGCAAACAATCCCCAGATTTCTGGCGTTTCCCCGTATTTCACCTTATAAGTGAATTTGCTGCTGACCTGAGGCTATCTTCTCTTATTTTCTCTTACATAAATACAAGGCCGGTATTTCACCTTAGCAATTAATGCTTGCATTTACTGTCCGTGCAGCAAAGAGTAGGAGTGATGTCCAATGGGCCGTTTACGCTAAAGCCTCAGTCGCATCCCACGTAAGCAGTCTCATCGCTCCCATCCTCAGTTTCCCTATCGGTAAACCTACTCACAAGAGTTTTTTTTCTGAGAACAAATGTCAAAAGAATTATAAAGCACTGTGTACCTTAAAAATGGATGCACAATTGTATTTATTGTTAATAATAAGCAATAGAATTCATATAGGAAAATGACTGAATTGCTGACAAGTCGGGATAATTACTTCAACAATACAGGGGACCTACCTGCTCAAATACATTAATGTCATAGTATAGCCCTGATTTTATTCCATCTAGGGCAGATATTGGTTGTATAACAGTGCAATCCTAAACGGACTTACACCCTTCTAAGCCCACAGACTTCGACACAGCTTCAGGTTTGCTCTACAAGTATTCTTTCATGGTCCTGAGGGCCACAGCCTCAGTTATCTAATCTTTACTGAAAGTCACTGAAAATTAAATACTATAGAGTTGGTTGGAACGATGTTTTTTCCTTGGCAAATGATAGACTAGTATCATGTTAAATGATTTTTTTTTTTTTTAAAAGAATGTATGAATTGTACTGCTAAAATTATTTTCTTTTCCATTAATGAAATTGCCATTGCTCTACAAGTAGAAGTGTTGTGGGGGGCTTGCGCCTCTATAAAAGGATCGGATGTCATTTATTCAGGATTGAATGTCAGTCCAGGTGTTGCTGATACACACATGAGCGCGCGTGAGATGACACTTACTCACTGTGCCTTTCATTTTCTTCTTTTGTCTAGAAACCTACTGCCAACATGTCTGACACCGAAGAAGTGTAAGTTGAAACAGATCTGTGTGATAGATCATTTCTGTGGGCTGTCTAGGTAATGTCAAATTAGTGGGGACCCCCCCCCCCCGCCATCAGTGAGGACCACACCCAATTAGTGTTATGTCTGGGGTGGCTAGGTCCCTTCAGGCAATTGGTATGGGATGGGGGTACTTTCCAGGAGCGGGAGGGAGGCCCAGATTATGTCGCTGGCATGTACCGGAAGTGACATCATCATGCCAGTGATGTTGCGATGATGCTCCGGTTTGGGGGCAAAAACTCTATGGTAAAAATGGCTTCTACCATAGACTTTTTGCTCACATACCAGAGCATTGCCACAACATCACTGGCGTGATGATGTCACTTCTGGTACATGCCAGGAGTGACATTGCCTGGGCCTCCCTCCTGCTCCTTGTAAGTCCCCCTGCTGGCCAGCTGATCACACTCTAAGATCGATTCCCCACAGGCAGCTCTGCTGCTCTCGCTCTTTCATTTTCCCCGGTTGCATTTGTCAATTGCACACTCTTCGCCGCACGGCCGCATTTCTCCCTGCATCTCTTCCTGATTTCCCACGCGTCTTCTCGATCCTTGTTTTCTGAGATTGAGAAGATGTGGGGGAAATTGGGGGGAGATGCGGGTCAAAGTGCGGCCGTGTAGCGAGGAGTGTGAAATCGACCAATACAACCAAGGGAAATGCGAGAGTGAGGACGGCACAGCTGCTTGTGGAGAATTGGTCTAGGTTTCCCGTAACTGCAAATTGTGAAGCAATTGGACAAAGCTTTGGTTGATAAATAATAGAAAATAAACTTTGATGTTGATCAAAGAAAACATTAAAAAAATGAAGAAAACATTAATCACTGAAGTTCTTGGCCAAACAAGCCTTTCAACATGTAACATAGGGGAGCAATCCCAAGCTGATCTTTTTCAGAATCCTTCTCATGTCTACTCACTGGGACTCCCAGGAAAGCATTCTTAGGATGCCATTGTTACAGTAGAATCCTAAATCAAGGGTGTAACTCTGCTTAGGATGGCTTTGCATGACATCTAAATAAAGAGTCCCACAAGAAAGGGCAATATTTTTTTAGAATGGAGTTTCATATTCATGCTACTGTTTCTGTTTTGCATTCTTGCAGTGGTCCCAAGTGCCGTCAGCAATGTAGGTCTAGTTGATAAATCTCTATCTGGCCTGTATTGCTTCAGATTGCAGATGGGGCTCACCTAATTCAATGCTCCTCCATACAAAAAGGTTCCCTCCACACAGAAGACTAGATGTCAATGAGAAAGCTAACCTAGAAGCCTCCTCCTCTATGTGGAAAGAATGTTTTGTTTTGCATTCTTTTGAGTATTTAGCATTCTTTTGCATGTTCCTTCCTCTAATCTATTGTGATCCAGCCCAGACACAGGTTTATCACTTGTAGAAATAGAAATATTATAGAACTATTATGGGGGATTGGATGCTATACTGATGACAACAGGGGTGAGGGATTTTTTTAGTGGCTCTGGGACAGAACAGAAGAATCATGTGGTAGTGGAAAAATAGGGGATATTAACATTTTACTGACCATGGAAGATTGCTTCAAATGTTAACATTTTGGGTCTTAGGGGGAGATCTGAAAATGTGAAGCTAAGGTTAGTGTTTTAACAGAATGAGAACTGCTCTTTTGGGCACAGAGTGTATCATGCAGTATCATGAGCCTGATTTGTGAAGTAATCTCATCATTTATTCTGGCAACTAAGAACTGAGGGATGAAAACTGACATAAGGCAGCATGTATGTGTAAAAATTACACCTAGCAGTTCATCAACTGATCTAAATTAAGTAGCATCTAATGAATCTGAGCGTGCCTTTATCTCCGCTGTGTTTTCTCTTCCAACAGTGAGCAAGTAGAGGGTGAGTATGAACACCCCTTTCTAATTATATCTCAGTGTTTCAAAGTCTATATTTTCTATTTACTTTCCTGATGCATATTAGTTTTTGAAATTTACTCAGCTCCAAGGGTGAAGTCCTAAGATGATATTCATTTTTGTTGTTCTGTTAAGTTTTATTCGCGTCAAGCAAGGATTTTGCTTAAATTGTTTCGGCCATTTTTCTCATGCCGAGTATCTTTGTATTCCATTGGTGATCCCATTGAGTCTGAGGAGATGGGAAACTGCCTCAGAAGTGATCTGTAAATCCTCAGTGGCCTGATGCCAAGTACATATTTGGAGCAGATAACCTGTTCCGTGAGCTTTAGGATGGCCCGTGCTGCCTCTCCCCCTTCTCCTTGTATTGAAAAGAACCTTACACCATATTGCTGAGTCACAAGAGGGACACTGTGAGCTGGAAAGACAGAGGTTCTTTTAGATCCAGGCACTGGGAATCTGGATGCTAGGTTCAACAGTCTGTGATAGACCTTTAGAAGAGTTTTTACACAGCTTCCTTCGCTTATAAAATCCTGACTCATATTGACCTTGCTATGGAGCCCATCTCCTGTTTCACACCGTTGGTCCGTTGGTTCCCTACCCCTTATTTATCTAGGTTTGCAGCCCATCCAAAAAGCATATTCCGCCTTTCCTTTCTTTGTGTTTTGTTGTTGTGGCTCTGCTGCCATCTGCTGCTGACACATTTTACAGTTCTGGAGAACGTGAAATGTGTCCGTTTCCCCTTGCATATAGGTTTCAAGCTTTGCTTGCTTTCCTGTTCCCTTGTTGCGTGGGAGTCTTGACACTCATTAGCCGGGTTGGCTTAAATTAATCTTTTTTTTTTCTTTTAATGTTTTTTTCCGTTCCTGTTCTGTATCCATTTAAATTTTGCAGGATAGATTTAAACACATCAGTTGTTTCAAAAGGCTATGAACTGTGCACTGTATTGTTCTTTACTCCTTCTTTGTTTCTTCATGTTCATAGCATTGCCATTGCTACAAAAGAACATGCTTTTGGCACCGACCATGTTACATTGTCGCCAAATGTGAAAGTAAATGTAGCTTTTAGTGGAACTGGATGTTTGCTCTTGTAGATAGAGCCGTGCCTTAACTGTGGGAAGAAACTGAAAGACATCCATTTTTATACAGATTCATTTGATGAGAAACTTCTGTTTCGGGGCTAAAGACCATGTAATATAACCATATGCACCAATACTAAAGCAGAATTGTCCAGCCTCAAATTTCTGACATTGACCAATCTAATAGATTGCAGCCTAAGCTTAAGTTTCTTATGGTGCGTCCTTGGCAGAATTATACCATTCTGAGCCCATTGATTTCAGAGGGTATAATTCTGATTGCACTGTTAGAGGCCCATCAATATTTTGTTGCTCGTTGCATCCATTCTCTTGAATAAGATTTCTCAGAAGACGATGGGATGACTGTTTTTATGAAGAAGGGCAGTGAGTTTTTAATGTCTTATGTCAGTCCTTGTGGTCTTTCTATGACGGTTGTCATGTGTTGTTGATTATGCTGCTTTTTGTCTCATTGCAGAAGAATACGAAGAAGAAGGTAACCAAAACTCACCTGGAATGTACTTTCCCTTTCTCTGACGCCCTGAACTTCAACTCTATCAGTTCCTGTCATTCACCCATCTCTTTGTCATGGTCTGCTAAAGATGCTGTGAAATTCTACATGAAAAATCAGCATCTCAGTTTTAGCATCAAAACTCAAGGCTGATTCACGTGTGATGCGAAAGATAAAATCTGCATTAAAGCCATACGAACACCTGATTGCCGACTGAATTCATTGTTTAGTCCTCATCGTTACAGAATTAGGCCTGAATTCGTGATGGCAAAAATCTCAATACCTTTTTCAGGACTAAACAAGCTGTCAGTGGCACAATAAGTTAAATGTACAAATTGGTAATACAAGATAGGTAAATATGTATCATCTTGAGCTGACTCGTAACTGCTTGACAAGCTGCTGAATATCAGTACAGGAGTATTAAAAAGATGGAGTTTAAAAAAACACTCTTCCACACAGATTCATCCCTGATGAGTTTACTGTACAAACATAGGTGTAAACTACAGGGGGGCTCGAGGGCTCGAGCCACCCCCGAAATTTCCCGGGGGGGGGCTCAGCCACCCCTGGGAAAATGGAGCGCCCAGGCCGGCTGGCTGGCCGGCCGCCGCCGCTGCCGCCTCTCCCCCTGCTCCGTTCCTCCCTCCCTCCCTCCAGGAACCAGCTGGGCAAATGCCCAGGGTGCTGGATGGAGGAACGGAGGCAGGAGCAGGGGGGGGGAAGACTGAGCCCCCCCGGGAAAACGTTGCGCTCCCGGGCCCTTCTGAGGCTCGCCAGCTGGTGCCTCTCCCCCCCCCCCCCCACCGGCCTGGCCATTCCTCCCTCCTTAGCTCTCCCTCTTCCTCTTTTAGGGGTGAGGGAGGGAGTGGCCAGAGCGGAGGGGGAGGGAAAGGCACCAGCAGCACCGGCTGGTGAGCCTCGGAACGGCCGGGGAGGCGCAGCAGCTGGCGGTAGGTTTTCCGGGGGGGGGGGACGGAAACATCGCCCCAGCGAGCGAGCGTGCTTTGCGCGCGTGCTAAAGAGCCCCCCCCCCAAGGACTTCAGAAAAGTCTACGCCCCTGTGTACAAAGCATTTTGTGATGGGAGCTTCAATGAAGCTTGCAGAATCCGAATGTTTAACAAGACTTCATGTTATATTACTTATCAGTGGCCGGTATTCTGAAGTAATGGAATCGTACATCAGAACTGCTGCTAACGTATCTTCCTAATTCCATAAAATAAAAGATAATTTCCTGTAAGCCTTGATATGTTGTCCTTGGAAAAATTCCTAGAAAAGAATATATGGATACAGTTCACAGTTATCCTGAAGACACTGTTAACCACATGATGTGGAAACCAAATTATTCACAGATCATTTTCATCCAGCTCCCTGAAAGACAGGGATGTACTCCCTTAGGTTGGTGACGCCAGTCAGACTTGGCATGGGCTACATCACTGGTTCATGCAGTGAAGGCCACACACACTAATGTCACTTCCTGACAGGTTTGGGTTTATCAAGATTTTAACCCTCCAAAGCTATGTGAGAAATATGTGATTCTCCACACATGCCACTCATACAGGCTTTGTGCAGTATTATCTGTTGCCAAACAAACCCAGTTGTTAATACTTCTAGTAATAATACAAGAATGATATAACTGGGACAGAAATACCATGGTATTTAACATGGCATGCAGCCTGTTGGAGATCTGGATATCCTTGCATGGCTACTGTGAGAACTTAAGAGTACTACTGACAGAAAACTGTGGGCAAACAACCCAAGTATAACATGCTATAGAAGTTAAATGCTTATATATTAGTATTTCCTTATAAACAACTGCCTTTCCTAGGCCTCTACACAGTTTTTGAGTCAGTATTGTCCCTGAAAAGCAGTCAAGAAAAATCCAATGCTTTGCGAGGGTTGTTGTGAGTAGAAACACTTTTTGAACGCCATCTTCAGCCACTTGCCAAGCTTACAAAGAGATAACCAAGGGTGCTAACCTAATACAGGCAACCTATCCCAGTGAAGAAATATTCATTCCCCTTCTTTGCTTCTTATCTAACTTTCTTTCTTTCTTTTGGTTGGACGGAAAACAATAATTCCAGTAACTAGGCTAGGTGCTTTTCTTCACCTCTTAAATCTGCATGCTCTGTGTCGTCTGAGTGCATTTTGTTTTATGTCCTCCTGATTTCTGGATTCACATGTCTGTCTGTCCCGTATCTGTCCTGTTCCAAGGTGGCTGATTCCTGTTTTACACGTTCTTTTTAACCACTTCTTCCTCCCAGCCTTAGTTCGCAAAGTTCTGAAGGTTCTAACAAGTATTTCAATGTTATTGTCTTGTTTGTCTTTGCTTCTCGTTCCATGATGTTTCCCACCAGAAGAAGCCGAAGAAGGTACGTGATGTCCTTGGATTTGTCTCTTTTCCTTTTCACAGAAGAGTGCTTTGCATAAAGGAATCCTGAGCTGGCAGAAGGAAAGGAACAAGAGAACATGAAATATTAACTCCAAAGGCTTGATCCAATAGCGCTAACATGAAAGAGAACATTTCCACTGCTGCCGCCATCTCAGTTATAAAGACTTTGTGCATTCCCCCTGCCCCAATCTCCTTTTGTTTGCTATCAGTTGGTGTGTTAAAAGACTGATCTTATAAAAAGGAACAACATGAAATATTAATGTTAAATAACAGAACCTGCTGCAGTTTTCCAAACATTGATATTTCTAAAACAAAATGGTTTCTGCATTGGGGTCCGCTTCTCTCGAAATGTCAGAACTAGTCTTGAGTATACTGAATTAGATCCTGTGGATCTGTTCCACTCACAGTAGAGCTAGCCTCTGTTACAAAGAACCTTTCACTGATGGAAGAGCCTCCTGCATCAAGCAGGGGCAACTTGTGCTAAGGGAAAGTGGTGCCAGTAATAGAAGAGATCCATGGCATCCAACCCCCTAAATTCTAACAAAGCATGGGGCTTTAGGAAATTTTACCCAACTCTGTTAATGCATATGCATGCCTTTTTATCTGGTCATGCTCATCCTAACATTTCTGGTCAATACTCAGTGTATCGTTTCCATTCCATGTATATGTTATTAATTTTATCTGAACTACTGTCATCCCGTCATTCCTAATTTTCTTCTTGCAACCCTACTCACCTCAAACTGTTTGAGGCTTCTGCCTTCATATTCCTTGTTTTAATTTTTCTTATATGTTTCCTTCTTTTCCCCCCCACTTTTGCAATGCTTCCTACCTGAAGAAGTTCAAGAGGAAGGTATGTGCCTCTCAAGGCCTCTCAGTTCTGATTGCTCAATTGGAAGAGTTAATGGCATGTTGCATCTCTTAAGGGTGTGAAAGGGGAAGTGTCGCCGCCACCACTGTCATTAACAATCACTGTATACAAAAAGGGGAAGCAGATAAAATCTTTGCAAAGTAGAAGACAACAGCACCCCCCTGTATGTGCTACCTTACCATCCCAGCTTACTGCAGAACTTTTTTGTTTGCAAGACTGAACATTATACCTGCAATGGTTTTGCAAGGGAAATTTTTGAATAGGCCCTACACTGGCTGAGGACAGATTGGAAGTCTGCCGCGCCTCTGCGGCGCGGCAGACTAAGGCGGGGGGAATTTCCCCCGCGGCGCGGCATTCGCACGCCACCGGAAGGAAGCCGCCCGCAGCGTTCAGACTGCGGGCAGCTTCCTACGGCAGTGGGCGGACGCCGCGCGGCTCCCCCTCCCCGCGCGCATTCACACCCGCTTCGGCGGGTGGAACATGTGCTGCAGCAGCCAAGCACCACTTTGAAGTGGTGCTCGGCTGCTGCGGGAGGAGCATGGCACCGGACGCGATGCGTCCGTGCTGCCTCCTCGGGGCAGATGTGGCCGTCTGAACGGCTGCTCTGCCTCCGCTTTTGAAGCGGAGGCAGAGCGGCCGAGACTGCCAGTCTGTCCTCAGCCACTGACAGAATTTGCCCTTGTGGCCTTAACAGGATCAATACATCCTTTCACACCCTGTTGCAAGGCGGATTTTTTGAGGGATTACTATATTAAGCCTTTATTCAACCAATTGTCCCCCTTTGCTTCGGAAACCCTGGCTCTTTTGCTCAGTGATGAGGATCCTAAGATCACTCTAGCAAATGCAAAAATTGTCTCCGTCCTAAAAAATAAGAAATACATGTTTTCTGCTGCTCAGGATTCGTGAATCACTGAGCTTCTAAGGGTACAAAAGGAAAGGAAAGGAGACAGCAGTCATTAACCTGTAAGAGTATGCGCCTTAAGCCATTCACACTCATTTAGTTCATTTTTTCTGACTTCAACTGAATTATTTATGGGTTAAGAATAAGACTTGTAAGAAAAGAATAAGGGCTGCAGTGGCTCAAGTGGTTAAGATGCTGAACTGCAGACTGGAAGGTTGGTAGTTCAGCAGTTCGAGACCCAAGTGCTTCAGGACGGCGTGAGCTCCTGCCTCTAGTCCCAGCTCCTGCCAACTAGCAGTTTGAAAGCAAGAAATTGCAAGTAGATAAATAGGTACCACTTCAATGGGAAGGTAACAGCATTCCGTGTGCCTCAGCATCTAGTCATGCCGGCCACATGACCACGGAAACATCTTTGGACAGCACTAGATCTTCGGCTTGGAAAAGGAGATGAGCACCACATCCTAGAGTCATATTCGACTAGCTTTCGAACATGGGAAACCTTTACCTTTACCAAAGAATAAGACACCTGAGAGACAGGACTAAATGGATATGTTTTTATGTGGCCCAGCCTTCCCTTCTATGGCCATGCCATTGACCAAGGTGCTTTGTCCATTAATTTTTATGAGGGCCAATTCCAATGTAATTTTAGAGAAATCCACATGGAAGAATATAAATGGAAAACATCACATTGGAAGGAAGAGTCCACAACTGTTTTTCTTTTCACCGTGACAATTTCCACAAGTATTCATATATGAAAAAGATTATCAGAATGACAAGATATAAGGGACATGAGATTTGGGATTAGCTGTTTCATGGGAGCCTGCATGAGCTTTTGCAAAGTAGAATCCATATTTTGAGCATATGAAGCCATATAAGTGACCAGATTGCTCTCTTACTCTGGAGAAAATACATCTCCTGTATCAGTCCGACAACTATGAAGGAGGACTTTACCATGAAGGAGACACAGATGTGAGGAAAACTCATGAAGACTCATGAAAAGCAGAAGTTCAGTGAAAGTCCGAGTTGGAAGCAGAGCAACAAATGAGAACTGATATTGATTACTGAGTGAGAGGGACCTTTGTATACCTCATCTACTATCTGCCAGTTATTAAAAATATGGTACAAATACGTTTGCTGAAATTTAAAGGCTCATCTAGGTCCCATAGGAATATATTAGCTGTCCTTTCATGTGAAGGAGGTGGGTAGTAGCTTTCACCCAAAAGAAGGGGGGAAATATTGGAGAAGCAGCTTTCCCCCTGGGACACCCATGTTCCGAGTTGTGTGGTTAATTGTGTCATTTGTAAGAGTAAGTGGAATATGTATTGTATCTCTGGCATGTATGAATTATGGGAACTGGATATATTCAGTGGGTGCCTGGGTCCTAATACGTACAGACACGCCCTAGAAAGAATGCAACAGCTTTGCAAACAAAGCCTTTAGCAGTTTGTGGCTTACAAAATAATCTGCACATTCTGAAAGCTTCCCATTTTCTTCTCTGTGTTTGCATGCTCTGCATTCATCGCTTTACTCTCCAAGGTTCTCTGTTTGCCTCTGCAAATTTCATCGCTCTGTGCTCTTTATCTAAATGCATTAATTTGATTTCCTGTAATGAGCTGACTTCTTTCTCAATGCTGATTTTGATTACTTCCACACTGTTGTAAATTTCTTGCCTTTTTGCCTCTAACATAATTGTTTTCTGTTGCCTCAATCTTGTTCTATGATACTTCCCTCCTGGTGAAGTTCATGAACCAGGTATGTGGCCTGACTTCTGGATTGTTCTTTTCCCATCTCATATGAGTGTGTGCATCAATTCCAAGGTGATGGAAAAGAACCGGAGAGCAACACATTACCTTAACACTTAGGTTTGCCTTCATTGATGGGTCCTCTCCGCATGCCTGTTTTTTGGATTAACAAAGGGTGATAATTATCATGCACGAATACCATAGAGCCTTCTCCTGTATAAAGTCAGATGCTTAGCATATGTCAGCTAGAACTTATCCATTGACTTCAGTGACCTTATGGATGTCATCAAGCTGAGAATTTGCTGTGGACAACATTCTGAGAAGCACAGTAAATCCAACACACTGAAGCTTAGACTTACCGATGGAAATTCCTACTCCCAATTACATTACCTTAGTGATTTGCTTTTGGGCCATACTTTAAAATCGATATACCCTTCTTCCACATTAATATATCTGTTGTTCACATGACTGAAGAAAGGGATATTAAGAATATTGCATAGTCATCAAGAGGGTTTGTTTTTTGAGGGGGAGGGAGCTGGTCTTTGTCATATTCTCAACCCTGACCCATGCAATGTCTGTCACTGAAGATGTGTAATATGAGCCTAGCTGAAGCCAGTTGAAAACTTATTGGCTTTTTGATTAAACAGGAAGGATAGTCCAACCGGTGTATCTATATCTTTGTGGGAAAATACAGGAGAATTTTATTTATATCGACATTGTCTGCCCTATGCCTAGGTCTCAAGGTTAACCAAGGTGGAAACTGCTGTCAGGTCTTAGCCAATTTATGGTGAACCCATCGGGTTTTCAAGGCAGGAGATGACCAGAGGTTGTTTGCCATTGCCTGCCTCTGCGTAGCAACCCTGGACTTCCTTGATGGTCTCCCATCCAAGTGCTAACCAGGGCCAACCCTGTTGAGCTTCTGAGCTCTGACAAGATCAGAGTAACCTGGGCCATTCAGGTCAGAGCAGCCAGATATTACAAACAAATATAAGGTTAGATCACATGAACACCTTCCCCTTCTCCCAGCAACATGCTGTGACAACCCTCCCCCCCCCCCCCCAGGCTGATGCCGAGCTTTAAGGGACCTTCTATACAAAATGTCCCATAATCTGGGGAGATGCAGTAAGGAGGGGGAGATTACTCATAAGAACATAAGAAGAGCCCTGCTGGTTCAGACCAGTGGTACATCTAGTCCAGCATCCCATCTCACACAGTGGCCAACAAGTCACTCTGGAGCAACAACAAAATGGCCGCTGTCTTGCACTAGCTGAGGAAGCTCAGTGGAGCAAATCCCTGTTAATGCAACATGGAGGGGGCAGCTCTGCCCAGGTCCTCCTCCTCACTGCAGCTGCCGGTGCCATGTGGCATTTTTTTCCCATGAGGGCCATCCTTTCCTTTCCCTTTTCCCTTGCAGTCAAGGGGTGCCATCAGTTGATAGCTTTGCAGAAAGATATAATGAGAACAGAATTAGGCCAAGTTCTTTTGTTGAAATAATCACTCCTTGGCAATCACAGAAAGTTAGCATACAGTAACTGATCTTTAAGAATGTAGGTTATCCTGTGCATTTAGCATAACAGTTACTCTTTCTTTATAAAGTCTGGATAAAGTTTATTATCAACAGATTTATCTTGGGCTGAGGACAGACTGGCAGTCTGGCCCGCTCTGCCTTCGCTTTAAAAGCAGAGGCAGAGCAGCAGTCCAGACTGCCACATCTGCTTGGAGGAGGCGAGCTGGACGCAACGTGTCCGGCGCCGCGCTCCTCCCGCAACAGCCGGGCACCACTTAAAAGTGGTGTCCCGGCTGCTGCACGCACATTCCACCCGCTTCCGGCAGGTGTGAACGTGCGCCAGCCGGGGGAGCCGTGTGGTGTTCGTACGCTGCCGCCAGAAGCCGCCCGCAGTCTGGACGCTGTGGGCGGCTTCCTTGCAGCGGCGTGCAAACGCCGCATGGCGGGGGCAATTTCCCCCGCCTTGTTCTGCCGCGCCGTGAAATATATATCATGTTCATTAGATTGTGAGCTTATGGGCAGGAATCTTTTATGTTACTTTGTTCCCAGTGCCCAGTTACACTTTTAGAAGTCCTAAAAGGTCATGATTATGCTTTCATATCTCTAGAAGAAGAAGATAATAGCTTTAAGATATTATTTACCTGGCACAGGGGTGTAATGTCCTTGCTGCAATAGATAATATTTGCACTGAGCTCTATATAATTCAGAAAAGCATGACTAATTATAAAGTATCACATGAAACATAGTATAATATTATACAAAACATGTGATATTTGTTTGCATGTCCCTCAGTCTTCTGTTACTTCATATCTGCATGCTGTCTCTTCTCAAGTCATCTTTGCCCCCTTTTTTTTATTTTGAACTGATTATTAATTTACTTTCCATCTTAACCTATTTATACACTATCTATTTCAACCTTAGCTTGAAAAAGTTCAAGGTTGTAACAATCCTCTATTTCTTTAATTGTCTTGTCTTCCTTTTCCCCTATTGACATTTCCCACCTCATGAAGTTCATGAACCAGGTATGTGACATGACTTCTGAATTCCACTGATTCTCTTAAGGGTTAATGTATGCACAGGAATTCAAAGGTGGAGCAAGGAAAACAGGAGATAACAAATTACTCTTAACTCTTGCTTGGTTTTTAATTGTAGTCCTATAACCTTCCTTATTTGAAAATAATGTGATTTAACATCCTTTACATCTAAGAATTGGGAGTGGGATAAAATATATAGTAGAGAGGTGTCTGCAGTACAGAGGAGGGAAAAGCACAGAATTTTCTTAAGTGGACAGCTAGTGGTCAGGAAAGATCTGGTCTGAGGAGATCCTGATAGGCAGTTTCAATGTATCTGCAGTTATATTCTCATTGCATTTTGGCACATATAGATTCAGGCTCAAGTCTTTCAAGCCAATATGATTGATATATTTCAGGTGAAATTTGATCTACTGATGTGAAAAGAATACTGCAATATAACACATCATATTTATTCTTGTTATCAGAATAAATAAATTGAAATCTGCTGCATAACCATGACATTTTTTTTACTAGCTAATTTGCATGCCTCGGTACTAAAATATTAAAAGTAGAGCCACAGGTACCCTGAAATTAACCATGAAATTAACCGTGCAGATTTTGTGAACGTTTCTAGCCCTCTTTATTCAAAGTATGAAACCCTATTCCATGAAAAGCAACATAAATACATGTAGCTTTACACTTCATACTGCACACCTCACAAAAGGAACTAATGACACCATCCGCCCAGGGAAGAAGAAACAGAAAGAAATGCAATCATTTCTGAAGTTCTTGGTTCCTTGGAGATGGTTCTTTCCTGAGAGGTGCCTCTACTATTGCTGTACTCTAGATGAATGAAATCCTATTTGATTTTTTCAGGATCTATGTTTAAATCATAATAGCCATCAATCCTCCTGGTTTTTGCCCAGATGATGCATCACATACATCATTCATCTACATGCCCTGGTGAAAGCCATTCACCACTATAGTCTTCCTATCTGGCTGCATTTACATGTCCCTTTAAACGCTATTAATTTTCTTCCCCTTTGATTAATGATATGCCCTACTACCCTCTTTCCTCTCCTCCCACTTTCCAGACTCACAAAGACGTGTTCAAGACCTTGTAATTAACATGTCCCTCTTGTTTTCATTCTCCTGCTGTCCACTACATCTTGTTTTCATTCTCTTGCCGTCCACTACATCTTGTTCCATGATACTTCTCACCCGATGAAGCTCCTGAACCAGGTATGTGAGACAACTTCCAAAATTCTCATATTACCTCTGATGTGTGCAGAGAATACACGAGTGCATGAACTGGATGTTGGAAGAGAAGAAACAAGATAAACAATCCCTATTAATAAACTATCACTTAACAGCTTGTCTTCTTTGAATGTTTCACACTCACAGCTGCTTTAACCTGATGCTATTTTTTTCACATCCTTGCAGTTTCTTCAGGGGCCTGTGCTGCAGTATTCTTCTTCTTTTCTTTAAAATCAGTGTCTCTGTTTTTTTCCCTTCACCCATTCCTTGTCTACCTCATTAGGTTCAAAACGTTTACATACATATTCTTTTTTTTTTATTATCTCCTCTCATTACTGTTTGCTTCCACTATGGCACTTCTGGAAGAAACCCGTGAAGAAGGTATGTGCTGTGAGACCACAGAACCCTTTCTTTCCTTCTTTTCTACAGCAGGAGAAATAATGCTCCAAAATATTTGAGGAATCAGGCAACTTTAGAATGTGAGCTTCTACTTTGCATAGTTCTGGATGCACACTAGTCAAGACTGTATGGCTTAAAAAAATATGAAAAAGGGGCCCATCAAAATTTAAACTGAAGCATGTGGCCACAGATTTGTGAAAATGATTTTTTTCTTTTTCTTTTTTTCCTTTTCATTAATTAATTTTATGTACATCCAAACATATTAAAACAATAGGGGCGAAAATCTTCTTTCATAAGGTGTACAGATTACTTAGGGGATAGATCTCTCTGGGGAAGAAGTTTCAAGGTTAAATATATAAATATAAGACAGCAACAAGGGTACACAAAGGACACTCTTATTAATTTAGTAAGGGGGTAGGGGTGAGGGAGATGGACATGATTTTCCTGAAATTGTAAGAATTGTGGCAAAAATTCTCTCACCTACTTCAGCCTTTATTCAGGCCATTTGTTTTCAAAGCCTTTTGTCAACTAATTTTAGGCAATCTGAATTACCCATATACCAAAAGTTTAAATTTGGAGTCTTTTACGGTTTCCCAGTCAAGCCTGTCGATATTAAGTTTTTCAAGTATCGGGTACCATTTGTCGAGTGAGCTAAGTTTTTTGTTGCTTTTGTATGACTACTGAATGCTTTCAAGTACATTGTTATTTCCAGAGGGTGTGTTTATTCAGGCTTTGTGTTAGCAGTAAAAATTTAGAGGACCAAAAGGTTTATGAAGTGGAAGGAGAAAAAAAAGGAAAGAGAGAACAAAACTGAGTGAGAACATTTCTACTAAGGCCAATTTCTCACAAGGAGCTGTGGCACCGTCGCTCCTCCCTTTCCCCCAGTTCGATTGGTCAATTTCCCACTAATCGCCGTGCGGCCGCATTTTGATCCATGGCTTCACACAATTTTCCCCGCGGCTTCTCGATCCTTTTTTAAAAGAATCTAGAAGCCGTGGATCAAAATGTGGCTGTGTGGCAATTAGTGGGAAATTAACCAATGGAACCAGGGGAAAGGGAGGAGCGACAGCTCTGCAGCTCCTTGTGAGAAATCAGTTTCATTCTAGGTATGAATGTTACTTGTTTGGATATACTCAGAGGCATACTACAGAATTTGCAATGCAACCTTATGCAGGGCTACTGAAGTATCAAATTTTTAGTTTCAATTGGCTTAGACTGGCATAACACGGTACAGGACAGTGCAAAAGAACTAGCATCTAACTTTGGTTATGCCTCAGAAGGCTTTGACCTTGTATTTCCTAGACAGTACCCTTTCCCTCTAGGCCACGGCAATCGGTTTTTGAAACTGAGGGCAAAATCAGCTGATTATCTGACTTGATAGCCTATTCATAGAAATAAAATGAAAAATCATACTGGCCGTGTCCAGCCATAAACAGACTTTAATAGAATTGTCTCAGGTGAAACTGGCAAATGTGAGGCAGCAACCAACTACAACCTAAAATTCTCTGAGCATCATTATTATGCTGCCAGTCACATATGGTTTAAAAGCATATTGTTTCTTGCTTAGTTTCATCAGCCAAGCTATGCTGAATTATATTGACTGATAATATAGGAGCCCTGTGCCTTTACCAGGCACACTGATTCCAGAATCCTTTCAGCTTTTGTTAAAAAAACCCCATAAATATGCTAATAGCATGATACCCCTGGTGGTGTCTAGTTCACAAGCAATAGCAAAGTAATCAGCAGAACAAATATTGTCTCAGGCAGGTCTCTAAAACTTGTGAGCCATGGCTGAAAGCAGACCATCTGCACTGTACTATGGCCCGCAAAGTGTTTGATAACCCCCTCCCCCATTTTTTTAGCCCCAGGCAAAGAGCAGAAATTTACAGGTCTCCTGATGGCTTTCTTAGAGAGCCAGTTTGGTGTAGTGGTTAGGTGCGCGGACTCTAATCTGGGAGAACCGGGTTTGATTCCCCACTCCTCCACTTGCACCTGGCTTGATGACCTTGGACAAGCCATGGCTCTGTACCAGCTGTTCTCTCAAGGACAGTTGTCTCAGAGCTCTCTCAGCCCCACCTACCTCACAGGGTTTCTGTTGTGGGGAGGGGAAGGGAAAGGAGTTTGTAAGCCGCTCTGAGACTCCAAGTGAGTGAAGGGTGGGATATAAATCTAATCTCTTCTTCTTCTTCTCCATTCAACCTCTGTTCAGTCTGGTAGTTCAGCAACCCAGATCTAGGGTGTTACCCACCCAGGGCCATAGCCAGGAATTTTTTTTTAACTTCGGGGGCATTTAAATAAGTCAGGGGGCAAGCCCTCTCAACTGCAGGCTGTGTCAGGAGTGACAAGAGAGTAGACGTTTTTTAAAAGCTGTTACCAACACCCCGAGGGTGCTAAGGTTCTTTGGCTTGTGTGGCTAGCCAATAAACCACACAGTTAAAACAATCATCCAGGCAGTAGAGGGTAACAAAATAATTTATTCGGATAAGGAACATCTCACAGCAAAGTTTAGCATGGATGTTCAGTTTGTTACAGCCGGGCGCTTGCTTATATGCTCTTGTTGCTCCTCCTCATTGTACATCATCACTGACATCACTTAGATAGGCACAGTTCACTTTTCTTTGTTTAAAAGTCCATCAGTCACATATTGGACACACAGGATGTCACTTGGCTGCATCTCAAGTTTTACAGTGCAGGTGCAGTGCGTGCCATGCTCCTTATATTTGATTTGCAATTTTGTTTACTTCTTTTGGCTTTACTCCCAGACTCCTTCCACCTTTGAATGAACTTTTCAGGCTGAGTTCATCCTAAGTACAAAATTCTATCAGTTCAGTTACAATGTTAGCTCTTTCAGTACTACATATATAAAAGCATAACAGCATTCCTAATATAGATTATTTCTATTGAAAATGCATGGATACATTGAATTTCTGGAAAAATACAGTATAATAGCATTGCTTTCACAGTTAAACTCTTTATATGAATTCTTTTAGTGTTTTAATGTTGCCTATGGCATGAAGCTCCTTTAGATGGGCTACTTCTATGTATCAGTTTTTATTTTGGACCCCCTAAAACATTTCTATTAATTTTATAACTTATTTTATTTGAATTAAAATTTACAATTTGTTAGATACACCATCTCCTTTTAGCCATCAGGAGATCTTCTTTTACAATACAAATTCTACATTTTTAATGAGCTCCTGTTAACGAGTTTCTCTACTTGACAGGTTGATGACTGATGATCTGCACCTGGTTTTAGTTCTTAGTCATTAATTTTAACGTTTTTGCCTGTTAATTTCAAACACACAATTCCTTAAAACCTTATCTTATACATTAAACATTCAAAGACATCTTTATTCATAGGTTTTCACTCGTAGTTGTAAACATTCAAAGATATTTACTATTTTACAGTAGCTTAGACTTATTTTATATATAAAATACAATTGAACTTTATTTATTGGGACTTATATCCCGCTTTGTGCTGGCTAGGCGGGATATAAGTCCAAACAAACAAACAAATGAATGAATGAATGAATGAATGAATTTAGCCCTATTAATCCTGGCATTCTCTAAGGAGCTTGATTCTTGCCAGGTTAATTTTAAGTATATAAAAACAGCTTGACCAATTATTTGCTAGGTCCTTTTGAAGTAAAAGATGGATCATCCATCTAACGTTGACAACCAATTATCATGGCACTTTTTCTATTATTCCTATTAAAACTGACTTCACTGGCATTAGCAATCCGCTTAAGGAAAGGTTTTTTTTTTTTTCAAGCAAGCCATGTATTTTCTATTTCTATAATAATAATCTGCAAACAGCCAGAATTAGCATATAGTATTGCTTAAACAATATTGATAATGTTAAAAGCAGTTTAAGCTTACTCAAGCCTGCTAATAGATCAATATGTTCTCCCATTCAAAGCTGCTACACAAAGCAAAAGCTGCTTTAAACTTTTCACCTCTATTTGGCCGATTTCTACTTCTCTTTGAAGCAAAAGGATTCCATAGTAAATCTTGTCCTAATGAAAAGTTGGCTAGGTTAAGAGAGAGACACCTGCAGCTAACTGCCAATTAAAAAGGTGATGCAAGAACATCTTGTTAAAACTCAAATACTCCTCGATTAAAAATGATTTAAACACTTGCTCTTTACATCTGTGCTTAATAATATAAACTGTTTGCTAATCCTCCAGGAAAGCCCCAAATGATTTTGCCCAAAGGTCCCCTGGAATTTAACAATAATCAATAGAAAATTACTGGAACCTTTTGAATGTCCCCTACAAAGCTATGAGAGAAAGAGAGGCGAGGGTGCTGTCAGGCAGGGCAGGACAACTGCTTGGCGTGGTCGTGGTGTGTGCAAAAAATAAAATAAACTGGCTGGATGGGAAGTTGGGAGGCCTGGGTGGTAAGTCAGGGGGCCTGTAACTATGGGCCTGCATCCGCCAGGAGATATTTGTGGTTGGAATAGTAGAGCACTTGCTTTGGCATACAGGAAGTTTGGGATTCATTTCCTGGCATAGCCAGTTAAAAGGAGCAGCTAGTATATAATGCAAAAGACCTCTGCCTGAGACTTGATAGCCACTGCCAGTCAGACTCAAATGTACTGATCTTGAAAGACCAATGGGCTGACAGTATAAAACAGCCTAAAGTGTCCACTACTGTAATATGTTCACTAGTTGAAGCTAATAATTATCCAGGATCTTCAGACCCCCAATATCTTAGTTACCAGCCACTATTCTCTCACATCTCTCAGTTGAAAAATGTCTCAGGGAAAATGCACATAATTTGGGTTGTTTTGGTTTTCAAAAGACTTCAAGCAGTCTTAGTTGTCTTATGGTACATGATCTGCAAATCAGTTTCAAGTGGGATCACAGGAAACAGATATGACCAACCATTTCCCCCTGTTATTCCTCTTTGTTTTGACAGCATTGAAATGGATATTTTTAATTATTAGAAGAGGGGAAGCTGGGGAGAGAAGAAGAGAAATAGGACACTGGGTCAAATGGCTGACAAATATTGATAGCACATTGTCTGGGTTTCTTTCCTTTGATTTTCATCCGCAACTAGAGAAGGAGAATATTGTGATTTTGGTGTCATTTGAAGAGATCGTCAGTTCTCTCTCTGTCACACACACACTTCTAATTCTTACGTAATGCAATATCAAGAAACTGGACCAAATAATCACGTTTGCAAACGAACAACCCTTTTGTGCCACCATATTGTTGTGAAAAGCCTACAGCTCCTTTTCTTTGCTTCAGCTAGACAGGTTTTCAAACTACCAGACTTTCCTCCCCAACAGACCACCTCAAATATCTGAAGTAATACCTTGCAGATATAAATTAACAAGATCATTCATGTCATCGGTCTTATTAGAGATCTGAGATTTTCCAGTGGAAACTACTATTGGGTAAAATATCAGCTTTTCTTACTGATGACTTTTGGACTTCTCTGCATTTCAGATTCTAAAGGGAGACTTCAAGACAGTTGGACATGAGATTGCCAACACCTTTTCCTTTTAAAAACTTATCCTTAATTCCATCCTTTTTTATATTTTAGACAAAGCACTGGAGGATTCCTTCTTTTGGCAACATCATTGTGGGATTATGTTTTACAGAACTGCTATAAAAGTCCGAGAACAAGGGGAATATGAATTATAGTAAGGTGCATCACAAGAAAGAATTTTGTTATAGTGATCCTATTTTTTTCTTAGTTCCTTGGTGATTGAAACATCTTAAATAAGTCCTAAATTTGGATACTTCCCTCTGCATAAACTATATCTTGTGTTGTTGTGCACTGGAATATCTTGTTTTAATATGGGAAAAACTATAACAAAATCCTGCCAGTGCATAATCATAGCTTTTTATTCCAGGATCAGAAAACTAACTTTGTACTTCCTCATTCCATGATAACATTAAAATAATACCAAAAAATTGAAACCTGAACTTCTGATATATTTCTATTGGCCAATAGTATCTGTTTGTTAATTGTAATTGTAGAATCGAACGTGAAATAAACAATACATCTCATAACAAACGCATGTTTTCTACAGTAATTTGCTGTGCAGTCCTAAAAAGAGGTACACCCTTCTGAGTCTATGGAAGTCAGACTCAATGGGCTTAGATAGGTGTAACTCTCCTTGGGATAGGACTGATATCGTACTAATCTGAAGTTTGTGGTAAATGGCAATAAGTTATTCCTAGATGTAAAGGACTGAGACGAAGATAATATTGTGTGTCTCTGAAATGAAATGATGTTTAGTCTGAGTTGTGTTTTCATCCCCTATATTTCTCAATGTAATTTGGTGAAAAGCTTGTGATTTTTTTTTTGTTCTCACAACGTATTAAGGGAATAACAAAACACATTCAGATTCATAGAGAAATAAACTCTTGTTCAGATTAATGTAGCAACACAAATCACTAACTGGGTTCCATAGACAATGTAGAGATGTTGCTATTTTGTACTAGAATCTCAAATAAAATCCTGTCAGATTTACATAATTCTAAAGAAGTGTGGTTAAGGTAAACTTGAAGCAAGCAAACAAAAAAAAGCATACAAATCATTCAAAAAAAATTATGCTAACAGACTAGTAAGATGGAGGGAAACAGAAAAAGACCATGGAAGATGATTGGACAAAGAGAGAAAATCAAGAGGAAGCAAGAATGTGAATTGTTTCCATCTAGCACAAAACAGTTGAGTCAGAAGAGCAAGGACATGAATCTAACATCACTTATCAACCCATCCTTTCCCCTAGCTGTATTTTGACATTATTTTGCGATATTTTTCCTCTCCTTCAATATGTGGCATTCTTTTAGATAGCCCCCGCACTGACCTCAGTTAGCATAATTCCTCTGTTGAACTAATCATGCTAATTCAGTCATTCCCAAGGTTCTTATTTTCCTGTAGAACTTTTTGGGGTAAGTTTTATTCAGCTGCATAACCTTAAAAAGCATAACCTTAAAATAAGGCCTCCTTTTTTAGGTCCAACCAAAAATATCATAAAACAGATCAATTTACTGAGTCCTCTAAAATTTTTCACCAGAATGGATATATAAAGGAGGGGGGTGGGGGAACGAAGCTACAGATCTTTTTATTTTAAGGCTTTGTGTTTGAAATTTGCCTTTGGGGAGGATGGTGAGCAGAGGCAAAATCTTGTCCAGGACATTATTAGCACTGCAAAAAAAAAAAAAAAAAAAACCACAAATGGTACTAGACTGGAAAAAGTGGCATAATTTTTCAGCCCGTTCTTCAGATTAGTGAATTACTTCATGAATTCAGAGGCAGGAGGTTCCAGAGATGGTTTTTTTAGGAGACGGCAGGCCACCGCTTCCTTTAGTGCACTAGGGAATCGTTTTTCAATGAGGGACTTGTTGATGATCTCCCTTAGTGCACCTCGTAACCCATCACAGCCAGCTTTAATTAGCCATGAGGGGCACGGATCAAGGCTGCAAGTGGTCCCGCGAACAGATGAGAGTCATTTGTCAATCTCTTCTAGGCTGAGTAGACTGAAATAATCCAGAACTTGACAAGAAGCTGTGTATGGAGCCTTGAGTTCCTTTACTGTCTCAAGTGTAGCAGGGAGGTCATGGCGGAGTGACAAGACTTTATCTGCAAAATAGCTCACAAAGGCCTCACAGCCAGTCTCCAGTTCCTTATCATTTGATCTGCCCTGTGGCAGCATAGTAATAGACCAAATTGTTCTAAATAATTGGGCTGGGCGAGAGCTCGCAGACACAATCCTGGCCGCGTAATAATACTGGTCTGTTGCAGACTGTACCTTTATGATGTCTCAGGAGTGTAACGAAATGGACTTAATGTTCATTGTGTGTTTCAGCAAACCAAATTGAGATTTATTTCCTGGTTGTTTTAGCATTTTCTTTCTCTTCTTCCCTTGCCTTCTGTTTCTTCCTGCGTCCCCCTATGTAGAAAAGAAGCCCAGACCACCAGCGTAAGTAAAATACCTGTTGCTTTCATGATTCTTGTTTTTCAAATAATAAACCTTTCAGTGCCAACCAGATGCGCAATGGTTTCCACATTTGGTTGGCTGCACATCTGTGCCATGCCCCTGATGGTAAATAGGAAGCGTTAGAGCTGACATAGAAATGCAGCAAATTGAATGTAGAGTCACCACACACCCAAATGGAGGAACATGTTCGGGATATTCATAGCCACTCTTACAGTGGCAACAGGGTACTTGGCACTTAAATTTGCAGAACTGTCTCAGTTCATGCGGCGTGTGGCATGGAATGGGCAATTGTGAGGAAAAGATGCCAGAGTTAATAAGCCACAAAGATGGATGGGTGGTGGTGGAAAGAGTTAAAATGCCTACTTTTTCCTGGACAGACTTTGTGCAAAAGGAGCCTTTGAGAAGGGATTTAATGGGGAGAAGGGACATGGTGATGGAGAGAGGGCACTGCAGGAATGTAGGGTGGTGTGGAAAACACTAGGAAGGCTGATACAGGGATCTGAACAAACAAAGAGGATATATGTTGCACGTGGAATTAGAAAGGGATTAATGGTAACTACTACAACTGTACATGATGTACATGATAGCATAGGCTTCTATCCACCAGGGGATTTCTTCAAACAGAAAGGGAGTGATTTCCACCCTGCTTTCCACCTCTGACTCCTCCCCCATGTCACCCAGGAGCACCATTTTAGAAGTCATTTGGCACTGCAGCAGGAGGGGGGATGCGAGGAAGTTGTGCGTCACTGACAGAAATCCTTTTCATCGGCACTATATCCATGCCACTATGAACAATAATTTCAGCACCCTCCCTCCCTGTCCGCTGGGTGCTCCCGTGCGGCACCTTTGCCGGGGCATGGCAGTCCAGTCGGAGGAGGGGGAGCCCTGTGGCGTGCCGGGCTGCTGCCGCTCACTTAGTGACCCTCCTTGGGGCCTGCAGCTCAAGAGGCTGGGTTTGTGTGTGTGTGTGCCAATCCCGATGGGCTGCTCTGCCAAGCAGGAAGACACCGATGCTCTTTGCAGGCCCCTTCTCCTCCCAGAACCTGCGGTTGGCTGCCAGTTTCCCCAGGGCCCCAAGTTGAGCCTCGGGGGCTATGCATGGGATGTCGGTGGCGGATGCTGCCTGAAGGGAGCCCCTGCTGCCAGGCTCTCTCTGGTGCTGGACAGGACAGGAGCCGGGCTCTTCTTCCAGGTGGACCACAGCCCAGAGAAGTTGGGAAGGGAGTGCGCGTGCGGGGGGGGGGGGGGGGGGTTCTGGATCCTGATCTGGAAGGGGGGCAGCAGGCAAGGGGGAGCTGCTCTGGAGCCGCTGGGGCTGCACTTAGGAGTGGAACAGCCAGCCCAGCAACAGGGACGCGAAGGTCAAGCCTAAAACGGGAGATGCCTCCGGGGCACAGCTGCCTCCTGTCTCGTGGGGAAGGCGGGGGCTTGGCTGCAGGAGCTCCCTTGCTGAAAATAAGGAGCTGTTGCTGCTGCACCTCAACTTGGGGCAGGGGGCTCTTCCCAGACTTTTGCAGGCGCCTTTGCCTTCCTCCCGACTCCTAAGCCGGAAGGAAGGAAGGAAGGAAGGATGCCCGGGCCGGCGGTTGCCCTGAGGCTTTTCAGTGATGCTGCCCTTTGTCAGAGAGGAAGGGCTGGAGCGATCTGAGCTGAGGACCGAGGAAGGAGGCCAGGGAGCCAAGTTTGAAGTGGAGGAGCCTTGCAGGATAAGTTTGAAGTGAGAAGAAGATTGCTCTGTACGTTGCTCAGAAATTGAGTGGACAGCAACTGTTTGGTATTCCGGCTCAGAGACTCCAGCCCTGCATTTAACAAATGAAGGCATCTGCGATGCCATAATTTAGTAAATTTCAGTACAAAGTCACCCTTATGGATAAGGAAGAAACTAGACGAATGTCTTCAAAACGAATGTCCAGGAAGAAGTCCCCTACAGGCTTTTCTGTGTTGCCCTCCTTACATTCAAATTTGTGGCCATTCGTTTGTCTTATCCAGATGGTATTTGCAGGTCTTAAAAGTGACTATTCTAAAAGTGAATTTAAATAAAGGACATAGCAGGAGACTGCTGAGATACCACTATAACCACTGGCCAACTTCCACCTTTTCCTGGGTTTAGCCCAGCCCAGGGGCATGGCTAGGAGAGTTCCCAAGTGTTCCCAGCCCCCCCCCCCCTAAATTTCTGGGGAGCCCCTTCCTAAATCCCACATGGCTCCGCCTCTATAGAAATTGACAATGGCCTGTGATGTCACTGGCTTCTCCCTATGATGTCACTGGGCCTCGGTTCTTTTAAGGACCCAGCATAGCATCACCTCTGGCCCAGCCCCAGCCACCCCCCTACCCCCAAACTGGAAAGCCTATGCCCTTGAGATCCAGTTTGGTGTGCTGGTTAAGTGCGCGGACTCTAATCTGGGAGAACCGGGTTTGATTCCCCACTCCTCCACTTGCACCTTGCTGGATGACCTTGGCCAAGCCATAGCTCTGTACCAGCTGTTCCCTCAAGGACAGCTTGGGAAAGAGCTCTCTCAGCCCCACCTACCTCACAGGGTGTCTGTTGTGGGGAGGGGAAGGGAAAAGGAGTTTGTGAGCTGCTCTGAGACTCCCTTGGGTAGTGAAGGGCAGGGTATAAATCCAATCTCTTCTCTTCTTCTTGAGGAGAATTTGGCTTTTCAACCTATTTGAGTTTGATATCCTAGCTCAAAGAGGTCACAACATATTTTTCCTAACTGGTGTTAAATAAAGCTTGGGTTTAATGTGCGCTTTCTTGTGAATAACAGTTCTGAGAATAGTTACCACTGGGGTTTTTATGTCTTTATCTTTCATTCACTTGCCTAGGCTGACTGCACCTAAAATCCCAGAGGGTGAAAAAGTAGACTTTGATGTGAGTATAACTGGCTCCTATGAAATATACAAGATTACCAGATTTCTCTAAACTTTCAGAATACTTCAGCTAAAAGGATTAAAATACTAGAATCCCACCCCGGTACATTCCCAAATCAAGCATCACACAAGGGAATAAGTGTTTGGGACTTTTAATAAAAGATGATATGAATGGGTCTATATAGCCAAGATACTATTATCAGCATCATTGCTGTCATCATAGCCAACATAACATCTTTCTCTTCTTTCTCCAGGACATCCAAAAGAAAAGACAGAACAAAGACTTGATTGAGCTTCAAGCCTTGATTGATAGTCACTTTGAAGGACGAAAGAAAGAAGAGGAGGAGCTGTTGGCCCTCAAAGAGAGAATCGTAAGTCTCAGTCATGTGATCTCCACAATTATATCTTCTCCAGAAGGATAATATATCATTTCAGAACTAAATCTAGATGCGTTATCTCTCCTCTTTGACAAAAAGAGGCTGAAAAGAGCATTTTTAAGAGTGGTCACATCTTCACCATCACAATTTTGAATGGAGGCCATGCAATAATGTTTCAAGCATTCCTGTTTTGGATAGCGGGAGGGCCCGATGCGCCCCCCCGGGACATTTAATCCTTGAATTAGTTTTAAAGTAATAAACTTCAACCCAGCTGAGTAGAAATGAGTTTTGTAGTCCCTTTTGTCTTCAGAGGCAGGTGATATTTTAACATTCCATCCGATTAATTTCAAGTGTTCCTGAACAAATTCATAGAAATGTATTACTCCATATCTGATGCAGGGTAAAAATGGCATCTTCCTGCCACTTGCAAGATGCCTCAAATGCTCAAGCTATCCCAGGTAAGATAGCTCACTTCATGAAGAATTGGTCATGAGTTCAGGCTCATTAACTGATTTGTGGATTGGACTGTGCAGTGTCAATGGTAATTTCCTCCACTGGATGATCAGACAGGAGTTATTTAAAGCATTTTTGTTCTATCAGCACAAATACAGCCATAATACAACAACTTATTGCTTCCCCCCATCCATGTTCAATGGACAGGAGAAGCGCAGAACTGAAAGGGCTGACCAGCAAAGAATCCGCGCCGAGAAGGAAAAAGAGCGCCAGGCCAGGCTTGCTGTAAGTCTGTCCACATTATGACATCTCATTGCCATGTAAGAGCACCATTAAGCTGTGCAGAATGCTTTTGGCCACTTTCCTAATGCCTTTCCCCCATTCTACAGTCTAACCCCCCCCCCCCCACACACACACACACCTTTCAGGTTAGAGATTTTTTTTTATTTCACACAGGTTATTCCCAAACCTAATGCTGGGCAATTTCTCTTGTCCATTTCACAGGAGGAAAAGGTAAGAAGGGAGGAAGAAGATGCCAAGAGAAGGGCAGAAGATGACATGAAGAAGAAGAAGGCTCTCTCTTCCATGGGCGCTACCTACAGCAGCTATTTGGCTAAGGTAAATAAATATACACCTAGAATAAGGAAACATGAATGTGGTAAGTGAACTCATCTGAAAATCCCCTTAGTGGTATTTCCTTAAAAGTTTATGAAACGTATCACCACATAAAGCTAGAAAGACCTTCAGCTCTCAAGAAAAAGCCAAGGAAGAAACTTTAGTTTCAAGGAACATTTATTGGGTGTTGGTTTTTTTTTTCCTGTATAGCTACTAGCAAGTTAAGCTTTGAGGACAATTTCCCATGGTTTTCCAGCATCTTCTCACATATTCTCTTCTAATGTGCTAAGACAGTTGTGCTATTGAAGGAAGGAAACAGTCTAGCCTCCCCAAATGACAAAAACCTCCTAAACAGAGTTACACCATTCCACGCCCATTGACTTCAAGAGTGTAACTTTGTACTCTTGTTGATCTAGATGCATCTACTGTACTTGGGAAGAAAAAGTTCAGGGAAGAAAGGAGTAGGGTCCAGCAGTCCCGCTGGGAGAGATTCCATGGAAGCAAGATACCTATGACACAGTCTCCCAAAACCTTGCTTCAGTAATAACAAATCATTTTTTTAAAAAGTTCAGGCACAGTCTTTCCTACACTGAGGTACAAAGGGGAAAATGTGAGTGGGTTGTCAGTCAAGAAATACAAGGGGAGATTTCAAGAACAAACAGGTACTTTTCTTACCTGTTGCTTGCTTCTCCCTTAGAGGAAGCCTCCCTCACTGAGAACCGTTAATTTGGGACGTGCCAAGTTTCAGCTTTCTCTTCCTCGGGACAACTATGTTTTCTTCAATGCATTTATACCGAGGTGTATTGTGTGATATTCTGAAAAATACTTTTTCTTCACAGGCTGATCAGAAAAGAGGAAAGAAACAAACTGCTAGGGAATTGAAGAAGAAAGTGCTGGCAGATAGGCGCAAACCCCTAAACATTGACCACCTTAGTGAAGACAAACTGAGGTAAAATGCCATTCCCCCCATTTTGAAATAGGATATTTGCTTCAGGTAAAATGAGAAGGAAAAATCGGGCTTGCCAGAACTGAACACTGATCCCAGAAAAAGCAGTTAACTCTTCCTGCTTTGAGTTCTTTCTCCAGCTGAAGCAGTTTGTGCGGAGATTTCTTGTAAGATCTTATTTAGAGATCTTATTCTGCTTTTGGCTAAGATGCAGAGATGAAGGGGTTTTTTGGGGGGGGGGGGTTTACTTTCAAGCCATAGGTGACTTATGGCAACTCCATGTGGCTTTTAAGGCAAGAAATGTTCAGAAGTGGCTTGCCGTTGCTTGCCTCTGCATTGTGACCCTGGACTTCCTTAGTGGTCTCCCATCCAAATACTAACCAGGGTGAACCCTGCTTAGGTTCAGAGATCTGATGTGATCAGACTAGCCTGGGCTATCCAGGTCAGTGCAAATGAAGGATATTAATTGCTTATATTGTGTTGTGCCACATATCTGGCCTTAACTGGACTACCCAGTCAGGATACTGCAGAATGCAGAATTGAAGTGGACTGGCCAAGAATCTCATAGTCTATGGGCTAAATAGATAGATCTGCTCAGCAGTTTTAAATTTAGGGGCACAGTCTATCCAAAGCATTTTGCCTTGGGATCATTTCAATGGCTTAACTCTTTCCTTCCCGGAATTAGATGGCCCAGGCTTGCCCAATCTTGTCAGCTCTTGGAAGCTAAGCAGGTCCAGGCCTGGTTAGTACTTGGGTGGGAGACTGCCAGGGAAGTCCAGGGTTGCTAAGCAGAGGCAGGCAATGGCAAGCCAGCTCTGTTAGTCTCTCACCTTGAAAACCCTACAGGGTGCTATGATGTCTACAGAATGGATGACGTGTGGTGTTTCAGTTATTCCCCCACCTTTCTTTTTCTTCACCAATACACAGGGAAAAGGCCAAGGAAATGTGGGACTGGTTATGTCAACTGGAAACTGAGAAGTATGAGTATTTAGAGAAGATGAAGAGACAAAAATATGATGTGAGTAGAAAAAGGGATCTTAGTTACAATTCTTACCAGCAATCCCCAGGTGAAATGGCTTTTGATCCTCCTGTGGGCGGAATGTTCTCTGGACCATAGAAGCCCTATTACCATTGGGTCTCCTTATCAGTAGGATTTAAACGTTCAGTTCTTTCCAGCAAGAGAAGAAAATTCATTTCCTCACGATGGGTCGGATGAGAAAACACAACAATTCAGAGCCCTTTGTTGGCCAGTCCCATTATAAAGTGCCTTTGCTCACAAGATGTCTCATTTCAGTTTTATTTTCCAGCTCAGAATTCAAGAGAGGGAGCCGAGAAGTACTGTGGAAAGATCAGCCCTGAAATGAAATAATTGGGGACCCAGTGCTGAATTCTATTGCGATGCTCTCTCTCTCAGCTATACTCATATAGACAGAGGGTAGCATCATCTGTTCAGCTGTCTTCCTAATCCCAAGTGATTTGCGCTGTGATAAAGACGGTGTAGTTGATCTCAGAGGAAAACTATTCTACATTTATCTTCAAACAGGGAGCATGGCTCCAGCCCTTCGGCCATGGGATAAGTGAGCCGCCCCTCTGCATACTGTCTGAAATTTACAATCCAGTCACACATTTTGGGTCTATACACACAAGAATGAATGTGCATAGGTGCTACACATATTCCACATAGTGCATGTAGGTGAGCTGCATCTGTGGGCAGAGGAGAGCGGGGAGGGTGGTGGAGGAATAGATGTGCAGAGTTCTATTATCCCCCCCCCCCCCCCCCCCACGGACCTTGTGCTTTAAAGGGACATGACAACACAGCAAATGTAAATGAACTGTCTTTGCCTGGTTAGTATGTTAATGTTAATATAATTCTCTGAGATTTGCTCATGAGTCAAGATAGGTTAGAGCCCCGGCTACTTTAAAATGCTTGGAGCTGTTTATCTGAAAACAAATTCTAGACATCTGGATTGGAGAAGTATCCCAAAGCCAATGTAATTATCTTGATCTCTCTTAGATTTTATCCCTACGTTGCAGGGTGGAGGCAATATCCAAGTTGTAAGTACAAAGGCTTCACCCACATGACCAAAGTAGCAAAGGCTGTTTATCTGCATGGGCCTCTTGCATGTTGAGACTCCAAGTTCTTCAGGTTCAAGCAGACACAGGTTCAAGCTGGCACTCAGTTCCTGGCACAGAGAGCAAGCCCCTCCTGTCTTCTATGCATTCAGAGCAGGCTGAGGCACTCACTGAAGAATATAACTGCTGGGTTTGTAGACCAGTTATACAGGTGCCCTGTAATCCAGAATCCCAGTCTTGTAGTGCCAGTGGGTACTTTTAGAATTTTGAGAATGGGAAGTGGGCACCACCACAAAAGGAGCCCTAGGAAATCCATGGGCATCACATTGGGAATCTTTGATACAGGTTAACTGGATGGTGGCGGCAAAACCGGGAGACATGGACGGGAAGCCAGAATCCACAGATAAGAGTAATTGATTGTAGCCTACACGATAGGCTGTTTCTTGGGGACCTGCTTCATGGAGTTAGTGGCAGCACTGATCCAGAAAAATAATATTCCTTTCCAAAAGGCAAGGCAATTCTTATATGTCTATGTGATCTGTAAAGAGTTACAGTGGTAAAAATGCAAATTGCTGTTGCCATGCACATAAGGAAGACTAGCATGCCAACAGAATGAGGAGGATAGCAGGGCAGAATTCATAAGCAGTTGTTTTAAAAAATCAAAATAATGTGAAAGCAGTGATACTCTTCAGTGCCTGCCTCTTTCTTCTCTACCGCTGAGACTCAGGGGAGTGAGTGCCATGCCTGTGGTTTGCAACTTGCTGCAGGTTTAGCCGTGAAGGTAAGTCCCAATCATTGGGTTTAAGCTGATGAGCAAAGTTCAACTTGCCAGGACTCACTCCTACAAGGCACATTTCAAATTTACACAAGTAAGTATATTGGATGGCTAAGCTTTCTTGTTCATGTCGTCCCATTGCCTTCAGTATCGGACTCCGTTGTTTTTGCTTGCCACGGAAGACGCTTGGCCCTGCAAATTCAAGCGGGCAGACAAGGTCGAAATGGTGCAAATGGTACTTTGTATTTCAAAGTGCTTGTTTGTTGTTTATTATTATGGCCCATGGCCAGCATAAATCGAAGCAAACTGGTTTACGTAAAATACAGCCATTTGTATGGGAATATGATAATAAAATGTACAAAGACTTAGGAAAGGAGTATTTAAAAGAAGGAAAAAAGGTACAAAGCCTAAGGGAGATTTTATTACTCCTTTATATAATCTTCGCGGATTCTAGAGGCTGCAGCCAAAAATCTGGAGCAAGCGAGTGTAACGTAAGGGTTCAAATCCGCCAGAAGTATATTCCTTAATTCCGAGTCTGGGAGGCCATCCAGTCTAATCATAATAGGCTGTGTTCACACATACTAAATAATCCACTTTCAATCCACTTTCAGTGCACTTTCCAACTGGATTTTACTGTGTGAACTGGCAAAATCCAGTTGGAAAGTGCATTGTAAGTGGATTGAAAGTGGATTGTTTAGTGTGTGTGAACACAGCCATAAATTTCACCAGTATGGGTTGAATAAATTTGGCTCGTATTTCTTTGTAGAGACTACACCCAAGCCAAGTATGTTTGATGGTTTCTACTTTGCCCGTGCCACATGGATAAACACGCTCAGCCATAAGCACCTTTTTCGTAATGACCCTCTATAACTGCAGAAGGGAAAGTGTTACATTGGGCCATAGAAAAGGCCCTTCTACAGGATGGAATTGTCAAATTCAATAGATAGGAAACAACATATCTCTTCTGGAGAGGAGCATAAAATCTCGAGACCTTGACAAGCAACCATAATGTGAACAGGGTTTGAAAAGACTTTTCATGACATGGTGTTTGGCGGTGGTGAGGCAGGAGCTGAGTATGTTCATTTCTGGAAAAACAGACTCAAATTCAACAGGGTCACTAAGAACCAATTTGAAGTGAATGGATCAATATTATAGAAGAAAAATATCTTTCTTGGGAGCTAAGAAACATAAACCGTATGGTGACCTGAGGAATCGGAACAATAGAAAAAGTATTCTAAGCAATGAAATAATTAAAACTACAATATAATTTCGGCTGTTCTTGGCTTCCATGAGCATGAAATCCAGTATCCATTACCACAATTGAAAATATAGCACTCCCTCGTTAAAAAAAATGATAAATCCATGTAGATGGTCAAAATCTGAGAACTGATTAGGAATTCCTGTCTTGCCTCTGTTTGTTTTTTTTATTTTAAACTTATTTATTTAAAACTTATTTATTTAACTTAAAATTTATTTAGGAAGGCAAGGCAGCTTACAATATAATTTAACGATTACAAAAACACAATAAAACAATTCGAATAAAGTGATAATTATAAAAATACATAAAAGGCCACAATTTTAAAACTCTAGTTAGGACAGTCTAATCATATATAGAATCATGGAATCATAGAGTTGGAAGGGGCCATACAGGTCATCTAGTCCAACTCCCTCCTCAATGCAGGATTAGCCTAAAGCATCCCTGACAAGTGTTTGTCCAGATGCTGCTTAAAGACTGCCAGTGAGGGGGAGCTCATCACCTCCCTAAGTGGCTGATTCCACTGTTGTACAACTCTTACTGTGAAAAACTTTTTCCTAATATCCAGCTGGTACCTTCCCACCCTTAATTTAAACTCATTATTGCGAGTCCTGTCCTCTGCTGCCAACAGGAACAGCTCCCTGTCCTCCTCTAAGTGACAGTCCTTCAGATACTTCAAGGCAGCCATTATGTCCCCCCTCAACCTCCTCTTCTCCAGACTAAACATTCCCAAGTCCCTCAGCCTTTCTTCATAGGGCTTGGTCTCCAGGCCCCCGATCATCCTCGTCGCACCCATTCCATTCTGTCCACATCCTTTTTGAAGTGAGGCCTCCAGAACTGTACACAATACTCCAGGTGCAGCCTGACCAATGCAGTGTACTGCAGGACTATGACATCTTGTGATTTGGATGTTATGCCTCTGTTGATACAGCCCAAGACTGCATTAGCCTTTTTTGTCACCACATCACACTGGCTGCTCATATTTAACTTTTGGTCCACCCCATGAACTTGTTCATACACACGGCTACCCAGAAGTGTATCTCCCATCCACTATGTGTGTTCCTCATTTTTGTTACCCAGACATAGAACTCAGCACTTATCCTTGTTAAATTGCATCTTCTTCACATCCACCCACTTTTCATGTTCAGATCTCGTTGAATTCTATCTCTGTCTTCTGGTGTGTTCACTGCTCCTCCCAATTTAGTATGTTTGCAATATGGTGTATATTTTGTCATATTTTCTTCCTTTGCCCTTTGGGAACTCTTATGTTGACTAGCTAAGTGCTTTATTGAAAGAAGATGGCTCCTAGAAGATCCCTGGTAACAAAAAGTAGTGCATCTGAACAAAAGAACAAATTCTTTGTACATGCCTATGAGACCACAGGATTAAGGGAGCTGTTTCACTGTGGCTTCTTCCCATGTTGTGAGGAACCACAATGGTAGGGCCTGTCATTTTGGTCCTAACTTCCCATCCAGTCATCCCAAACAGATGACAATGAGGCAGGAAGGAACCGTACAAGGGGTCATTTTGAGCAGGAGCTCGGGGGAGTGCAGCTCCGGGAGTTCGTGCCAGCTCTCCCCGCCCCACGAGGGAATGCCTGCTTGTGTCATGGCTGCAGCAAAATGACCCCGTCCTCTGGAAAGGTCCTTATTCCTCCGACCAACCATCTGAAGGCTTCAGCCACCACTGAAGCTATCCTCCCAGAATAGTGGTATTTCTGAGCCTTGGATTAGTAACTATCTTTTCTTTCTTTCTTTCTTTCTTTCTTTCTTTCTTTCTTTCTTTCTTTCTTTCTTTCTTTCTTTCTTTCTTTCTTTCTTTCCCTCTTTCTTTCTTTCTTTCTTTCTTTCTTTCTTTCTTTCTTTCTCTCTCTCTCTCTCTCTCTCTCTCTCTCTCTCTCTCTCTCTCTTTCTCTCTCTTCTTTCTTTCTTGCTTGCTTTCTGACATACTTCCGGTGATGTCAGGTAGTGTAGCATATGCAAATAAGTTATGCTAATGAGTTATGCCAATGAGCTCCTGCATTTCTTTTTCTACAAAATGACCCCATTGCCTAATTTACATGGTTCTGATTTTCACACGTCACCATGGAGTAATTGGAAGAAGCTGTATGCTAGTATAACTGGAATTTTAAAAAACGATTAATGTAAACTGGCTTAAACCACAAGCAAAGGTAGAGTATAAATATTTTAACAAATAAAAAATTATTTATTTATTTATTTCATTAGATTTATACCCTGCTCTTCCCACCAAGGCAGGCTCAGGGTGGTTTACATTAAAAGTTAAAACAGATTAAAATCATAAGGACATGTATAAGGTATTACATATACAGTACTACCTATAGGATGGTGAGAACACAGTTTTAGTATAGCCATGGTGGGTCAGTGGTAGTTATAAACAGCTATCGACCCCCATAATATATTAATACAGGCACAGCACAGGCAGCCCATGATGGATTCCAGGATGCAGTCTCTTTCGTCTATGTTGAGCTCTTAAATGTGACGCCTCAGTCAAATGCCTGGTGGAAGAGCTCCGTCTTGCAGGTCCTGTGGAATTGTAATATATCTCGCAGGGCCCTGATAATCTCAGGGAGTTCATTCCACCAGTGAGGAGCCACCACAGAAAAGGCCCTAGCCCTGGTCATAGCCAGCCTGACATCTTTAGGGCCAGGGAGAACCACGAGATTTTGTGACCCTGAACGTAGTATTCTCTGGGGAACATGTGGAGAAAGGCAGTCCCTCAGGTATGCAGGTTTTATAGGTAAGAACTAGCACCTTGAAGGGAGTTCAGTGTTCTATATGCAGCCAGTGCAGTATTTTCTGGGCAAGCTGGATATTCTTCCAGAAGGAGAGACCAACAACAGCCTGGCAGCTGCATTCTGCCCCAGCCGTAGCTTCCAAATTTGAGACAAGGGCAGCCCCATGTAGAGAGCATTCTGCCCCAGCCGTAGCTTCCGGATTTGGGACAAGGGCAGCCCCATGTAGAGAGCATTACAGTAGTCTAATCTCAAGGTAACCATTGCATGGATCACTGTTGCCAAGTCACTGCGTTTGAGGAAGGGAACCAGCTGCCTAATCAGCTGAAGATGGTAAAAGGCGGACTTAGCAGTGGCTGCTATGTGGGCCTCCATCATTAAGGAGGCATTGAAGAGCACTCCCAAATTCCTAACTTCCAATGTTGGTACCAATGGTCCCCCGTTGAAGGATGGGAGTGAGATCCCTAACCCTGGGCCACCACAACTTAGGTGCAAGGTGAAAGCCGGACTGGAAGGGATCTAATATGGAAGCGTTATCCATAAAACTCTGCACCTGACCTGCCACTGCTCTCTCAATTATTCTGCCCAAATAGAGCAAGTTGGAAACCTGCTGATAGTTTGCCAAATCGGCCGGGTCCAGAGATGGTTTCTTTAAGAGAGGATGAACCACCGCTTTCTTTAGTGCCCTAGGGAATGTTCCTTCAAGGAGGGGCTTGTTAACAATCTCCTTAGGGGACTTCACAGCTCATCACAATATGAAGGAGTCCTCAGTTCTAAAGGTGGGATTCTTCAGCTGTTGGTAGTTTTTATGTTTTCATTTATTCATAGGAGTATTTCTATTGCTGTAGCTTTTTGTAAATCTAACCTTCACAAATTCTCAAGAAGCACAACCCTATGCAGGTCTACCCATGATCACTCAGCTTAATGACGCTTTCTAAATGTTATAGGACTGCAGCCTTTGTTCAGCAGTGCCGATCAGTTCCAGTTTCTCACTCCAAATGCTGTCATTCCTCCCCCCCCCCACCCCGCATTTGAGACGTTTGAGTTCCACAGAGTGGAGATTGATGTGTCCTCATGTTTCCAGTATGGCATCTCCCAGAGGGAACCCTGGATTAATTTCTGCTGAGCAAATTCAAGCGGTTAACCAGCTCTGGAGCCTTTCTATTCCCAGCTTTTGTCCATAGTGCACAATCTCTGTCTTCCAAATCAACGTTTGCTAACTGGCTGGTAAACCTCCAGCAAAGATTAGGAGTGGGGGAACCATTAGATTATGAAGAAATGGGCATAGACTGCTTATTCCAGGACCAGATCCAGTTTAAAATCATAAAGCACAAAGGCCACTTTACATTTCCCAATCCTGATTCTGCCCACAATTTGACTGCACAACTCAAATATAAATAGTCTCCGTGAAACTGACCAATAGAAGCACTTCAGCAAGGTGGTAGATAGCATTCCCCTGATCTCCATTGTGTAGTTCATGAAAACAACAAATTTGCTGGTAAGTGTCCAGCCAGTTAGCAATGCGTTCATCTGTAATTTTTCACCCCAAGGACGGCTCTCTCAGCTGCATGAAGCAGCATTCCTACCAGGTAAAAACTTTCCCTCCATCACGGGAAACCAGATCGCTTTAAAAACTGTAGTCGTGTATGTTGTTTGCAGATTACCACTCTCAGGAACCGGATTGATCAGGCCCAGAAACAGTGAGTACCCATACCCTTTCCCAGCCCGTAACTCTTGAAAGTCTGCTCAGGCGATGGAAGCAGCCACTTCAGTGGTATCCGCATGTTTTCTTCTTGGAAAGCGAAGAGGCAAAAGGCAGGGCAGATTCCATCCTACTCCTTTCCTTTTAGAAAACACTGGTGAAACTGAAGTGAATCTATAATGCAAAAGAACCCACTCCTCTCCCAGCAATCTCTGCAAGACTACCCTGGGGTCATACTGCTCTTTGCCCCGGCTTGTGTTTTTGAACGCAAGAATTTCTTTTGTGCAGTTGCTGAGATTCTAAGGAACAGGATGTAATAACACTAATACCCAGGTTCACCACTATCACATGCGCCTCATGTGGTCCAGGGCTCATGGGTTCTTTTCAGCTGTCCACGTGGACCTTTTATTTCACTCTCCCCCCATCTCATTCAAATCCTTTCCTGCTTGTTTTGTCCTACGTCTTCGTCGTTGCATGTGTTTATTTAGAAAACTCTATACATCAGAGACAAAGGCCAAAATAGTCCGATAAGAAGCACATGTGGTTGGTAGGTTTGTGAGAGGAATGGAGGTTTGGAGGAGCGGTTCAGCTGTCTTGCTCCTCTTGTGCAAGTCTATATTGAGTTATACAGAGGTTCTAGAGTAGGGATCACTAATGTATACCCTGAAAAGCAAAGGCAAATGATGCTGTTTCTCCCTGCAACAGAACATGACATGAATAGACTGCCATGTCCTAATCTTTGCTTTGCCAGCAAAGAAGCGCTCAGTGCAGGGTACCTGCCATAATTTGTCTTCTGCATCACTGCACTGCCATAATAAAATGTGTTCACCATGTGGGGACTGCATGCACATATGGCAGCATTGGTATCTCAGACTGAAATGCTAGGCGTCTGTTCTCTGGGAAAAAAAGATTAGAAGGACTTGTCTCCCATGTATAAGGTTTGTTTTCAGAACATAGTATCTTCTGAGTTAACCGACAGGTAAAGTATGCGCTCTGTGTGTGTATGTGCGTGAGAGTATCACTATGGCAGATCCTCCCGTACTGCTGAACAAATCCACTGGCAACCCATATGAGCATTAAAGGTATTTCTTATTACTGTGGTATACATACATCTCCCTTAGTGGTTGTATGAGTCTGTATTTCTCCAGAAGCTCCCTAAGAAGCATAGATCCTAAACCCCAAACCATAAAAACCCTGGCTATTACTCCCGGTTAGCTCACTGGGCTACTTGTAGTACCATCCAGGGTTAAATCGTGTGTAAATAGTCCAGTAGCTTCAAGAACATGTTATATCAGGGTGTGCTTGAAATGGAAAGGTTGGGAATGAGCAGTGCACAGGCATTGCAGGAAGAACAACTTATCGCCACAATTCAAAGTGCCTAACACCAGACTAACTTACTTACCTGGAACTCACCTGTGCACGCAGTTCTCAGCAGGAAGGTACGTACCATGCACATTTTGAGTGTTGCTTCATGCATGAAAAATTAATTATTTGGAAATCATTTGAGCCATCTCTGCAGGACTATATGAGGAATTGTTCCCCTCATCCTTAGGAAACTGGGTGATCACGACCAGTTAGGATTAAATATGTATTCGGAGTTCTGAGGAATGGTGCTTTGTGAAAAACCATGGTTCATTAGACATGAACCTAGCATAACATTAGAACATTTAGACCAGTCTCTGCATTGTCGCCCTTTGTGGTTTAAATCAAGGATGGATTTTATATTCTTGAGGGCCACTCAGTTCTCTACACAGTGGCCTGTTCTGCTGTACAATAAATATGTCAGGCTGTATTTAAAAAATGGCACTCCCTAGCCACAAGGGCTTTCCAGTTGTGGAGTGCATGTACTTGGAGATGGCCAGGAACCTACATAAAAGAGAGAGATAAAATTATAGTATGGAATCTGTCATTCTTACAGCTATATAGTTTATATATAAATGGAACTGTGGGCAATTTTTTTTATCATATGGAGAAGGTCACATACTCTTGTAGGGCCTCTTGGCTTGACACACTATTACTTCATGGGCCAGATTTAACCCACAGACTGTTAGTTGACCACCTGCTTAAATGAAAGCTGCAACTGCAAAATATTCCTTTGGACTATGTTCTATCCATTCGAATGATGATGCACCCAGTTGAAGGGACACGGTTTTGCCTGCTCTAGTGACTGTCACCTACTATGTAGAGCTTCTCACATAGAAACAAGGGCAAGGATTGGAAAAACTTGTGACTGCAGCAGCCCGCACTGACCCTTTCCTCCTTTCCGTATTACAGCAGCAAGAAAGCTGGTGCCAAGGGCAAAGTCGGAGGGCGCTGGAAATAGAGATTTCCAAAGGCGTCTGCAGGCAGAATCATCATCGATGGCATGGCTGAACACGGCTCGTTCCCTCGCCTGAGCAAAACCATAGTTGCAACATCAGCCGGGATTGCCTATTGCTTATTTCAAGAGCTCTCACCTCTTCCAGAATCAAAAGGGAGCCAGCTGTTCTGGGATGGAGGTGACCCTCTGCTGATACCTCTTACCACCTGCTGCGTGTGTCCTTCATTTCCCTGATAGCAGCCCTGCGCTGCCCTGTAGATTGCAGCGTATGAATCTCTTGGTTTTGTAAATAAAGTGTGACCGATAATATAATTCAGCCATACAGCTCGTGACTAGCCATTCTTCTTCTTTTCTAATTCACTTCTAGTTGTCCCAAATACCTGGCAGAAAGTTGCAAAAGACCCCTGAAAGTAATACGTGTATTACACCTAGGAAAAACCAACACGATATTAAAATATCACAGCCTGATCATATGCACATTTACTCAGTCTTACTGTCTGGAGTGTGCCTAGGATCATTATGCATGTGACTGCAACCTTACAACCACTTATGCCTGAAGAAAGAAATTGAGTCAAGAAAGATGATACCTGTGGGTCTCTAAAACATCATCTATCTGCTTCCTGTCCTGATAAATCTCAAGTCTCCTCCTTGTGTCTCTAAAACAAAGTAGTACCATCTGGTTGTCTTCACCCCCCCAGGACTACTTGAACAGACAGGAAAAGGAATTCTTCAGACCTGTAACTGGACCCTCTAGAAAGGTGGACCCATGAAATCAATTCACTATTTCTACCCTTTTGAATTATCCAAGAATGATACAACATTGAATTTGACCTCTAGGACCCCTTAGCTGGGCCACAGCTTGACATTTACACACCTAGCTTAGTAATTCATTGCCTGTTCCCCACCACATTCCGGCATAATACCAGTTCAGAAATACCATGCTACTTTGTGGGAGGGTAGTAGGTCAAGCATGTAAACAGGATTTACCCTTAGAGTGGTTGGTTGGAAAAAGGTGAACCAAGAATGGTTGTGAATCTTTAAGGGCGCTGTTGTTGAAATTCCAAGTTCTTGCTGCTCTACAGTGAATACACTCAAACTATGGCATGAAAATCTGCTTACTGCTGCTACCACCATGAGCAGTAATTGGCCAGAGTACTAGAAATCTGATTATTTCTTCCCTCACCAGAAACATCCAATGTTTGAAAAATGTGCTCATTGAACTGTAGCTAATGGGGTCACAGGGCTGATGGAAGATTTGCTAGAATGCTACACTACCTGGCCGGTTGTCCTCACTAAACCACCAAGTTGGTAACTCGGCACACATTATGTTTCACCGTCACTGCAACTCTACAGGTTGAATAGGGGAATTTCACACGAAAAACATTACTGAACTGGCTTGGAATAAACCGGTACAGTGGTCATTTCAGACAGCCCTTCCCCTACCATTTTGGAGCTGTCTTCAGAGCAGTTTGCCATTTCAGATTGCCTTTCTTTTCAAGCCTCTTTTCACACACCCCCGCCCCACACACGGCGTTTTAAGACTCAGCCTGCACCTTGATCTCTCTCTCTCTCACCCCCCCCCCCATTTTAAGACTCAGCCTGGATATCTCTCTCTCTCACACACACACATGCACACACAAACACACGCACACACAAACATACGCATGCACAAACACACGCACAAACACACACACGCACAAACACACACATGCACAAACACACACACATGGTGTTTTAAGACTCAGCCTCTTAAAAAAATTCACGGAGATTGCCCGCGTGGGTGAAAAGAGGCATGAAAACACTCGTCATCAAAGGAAGCGCTTCAGGGGCATTTCACACAGCACCCTCTGTAGCGCTTCAGAACTGGTACAAGAACTGAAGAACGCTTGGGAGGCGGTTTCAAGGTAAAGCGGCTCAGGAACGCTTCCCTAACGCTTCTGTCTGAAATGGCCAATATGTTCCATTACTGAACCAGTACTAATACGACTCTGTGTGAAATGCCTGACAGAAACTGTTACTGAAGAGTTCCTGAAACGGAACGTATTGGCTGTGTGAAATGACCCATAGTAACTTTGTCCAATGGGCCTCAGGACAGACCAACAGAAAAACTGCAGTCATCAAGTAAGTAGTGTGGAATTTGCTGCCACAGGATGTACAATGGCTTTTAACTTATAGTATTTTAAAAACAGAGGTCAGATTACATAGGAGAAGTCAATTCATGGAAGATGCGTTTTGAATATTCCTTTCCAAATTCAGGGGAAAAGAACCTTCCTGAAAGTAGAAAATTAGTATGACACTGAGAAAATTAGTATGGCAAGAACATTTCCCATGATATACTGCATTTACCTTTCAGATTTTTTAACGCCCAGGAATGTTCAAAAATAACCTTAGTTATCTACACCATGAAATGATGCTGCCCCTCAACCAACAAAGGATACTAGCACCCCATTGTGACTGCCTGTGTAGGTCTTCTTAACCAAGACTCACTCCACAGATGCAGTAGGGTGAGATGGTACAATGATGAGTGGTGGAATGGGCTGAAACACTTCAGACTGCAGGCCTGGAAATATTTCAAATGATTCAGATGATCTAGCCTAGATCTTCATATACGTTGCTTGTTTTCTACATGCAGGAAATTGCTAATATAAGGGATGTGGTAGAATGGCCCTACTGACGCATAAGCACTACTCCATTCGGCCTTCCAAGATGTCTAGGTGCCCACTGACAGTTCTGATTCTCCATCCAGCTGCATGTTCTGCTCTCACAGGGTTTTCTCTCTCTTGCTTCGCCTTTGGTATGCTGCCACCAACTGGTCACTTTAGGGATTACCCACCAAGAGAGCCAGTACCCCCCGTTTCCACCCCCCATTGCCATTTTAAGGCTCTGCTTTGTTCCTGGGTCTCCCACTACCCCATGACTGCTTACCACGGGGATTGCTCACTGCAGTTGTGCACTCTTGGGGAAACAGTGATTTAGCAACTGACAGCTTCCCTTCCCCTGGCACCTGTTTTAAATAGCATGTTCAAATGGTGGAGATCTATGTGGTATGGAGAACAACCACCAGCATTGAAAATAGTAAAGATTTATTAAAAGTAAAAAGTCTTGCTATGAAGCTTCATGCCATAGTCACCAAACTGGATTAATGTAATCAGCTGGCCCCTCATGGTACTAAATCTAGGGTATAATACTACTGCTTTAAGCTTGAAGAGTATACAGCTAACTTCTACTGATGTTCTTTAATGCCCTTGCCATTACGGCAGACAATTTTAATGTCAGAATTGGCTGTTCTGATGATGTGCTATATTTATATGCCAGTGCCGTCTCCCCAACATATGAGACTGCAAATCTCCCACTTCCCAGATATTCCAAAGATATACAATCAAACTGGATAGGGTTTTGCTTAGCTCAATCAGTGAGCAGATTAGATCTATTTATTCTGAAGATGAAGTCAAGGGAGTTATTCCTGGAGAGTTTATGTCCTGGTTGGGCCATGGAGCCAGCACCCCTGAGCTAGTCTTGAATTTACGTAAACTATTAGACTCTGTGGCTCATTTAAAAGTTTGGACACATCAAGATAGTGACCATCTTCCAGTTGCTTTAGCACTAGAGATTAAGAACCAAATTATCCATATATCTGAGAAGCTCAGTGCAGAACTGGACTCTGATTTTGGCTGTAAATGAATTAATCAGACCATGAAAGTAGATATAGTACGGATTTTCTCAAATCAGATAAAGTATCTGTTACACAATAGGCTGTTTACTGCAGTCATCTCAGTCTACTCTATTTGCCACTATCTCTCTGGTTGCAAGAGAAGTTAACTAAAGATACGATGACGTTTTCTTCTCTCTCACAGGTAATTCCTCCCATTCACTTAATATGAAGTCCTCATTAATTTTAAAGAAATTTTGTTATTTTATTTGGTGTTTATGATGGGACAAAGTAGTTGTGGATTTTATTTTCGGATCCTGACACTGTCACCAAATATGACCTTTTTTTGTCCTCCCTCACAAGATTTCGCTTTATCTTGTTCTTAGCTTAGCAGCCCCCTTTTTCTTTCTTCTTTATTTTTCTCTGGCTATCCCACCTAGTTGTTTGCATGTATATTGGTAAATGCTAACCCGGCCTAGGGAACTGAGGGGAGATACTACAATCCTTCTTTCATCTTTGTTTGATAATGGTACATGAGAGGCTGAAAGTAAATCAAAACTAACAAACTGTTCTATTTCTCTTTGACAGGAAATGGTCAGGTAGGAATCAAGTTTAGGACTTATGAGGTAAACAGTCAACAGGAATAAGGTAGCTTTGTATAAAAATAAACACCAGATAATTTGTCACAAACAAGTAACTCTGTTATTCAGACAGGTCTTTAAAACTTGAGGACAGCGATTTCTTGGCAGTGTCTGCATGCATAAATAAACAAGCTTCTTGGTCTCACAGAGACTAAAGTTGGTGAAGGCAGAACCATCCACACAGGTTTCAGTTTCCTTCCTTATCCACTGGTTAGAGATCACCCCTGTCTTCTAGGAGCTATTTTTCTCGGACTTGATAGGATCACACACATACCCCTTCAATAGGAGCTATTTCCCTCAGTCATGAAAGGGATGGGCTACATGTTCCACTTCCCTAACTCAGAATGCTTCTTTTCCGTCTCACAGTCTTCTTCGTTCTCTCAGTGTTGACTCTCAACTGAAAAATTCCATTTGAATCCTCTGTCCCTCAAGTTCTCAGACTGGGTAGCATTAACCATTTACTGTCTTTCATAGATAACTTCCTCATTGATCCCCCACCAGCACAACATGTCTTGAAACCCTGATTTGATCATGAGTGTGTGATAGCAAAGAACCAGTAAAGTTCACTTTAACCAATACAAACAGACAGGGGTCATTTCGTAGAAAAAGAGGTGCAGGAGCTCATTAGCATAGCTCATTTGCATAACTCATTTGCATATGCCACACCCCCTACCATACCGGAAGTGTGTCAGAAGGCAACACCCACCCCTCAGGCGCCACTCCACAGGTGAGTGAAACTGACCTGCTCTTCCTCCATTCCCTTCCCCAGCCAATACTTTGTGCAATAAAAATAAGCGTCAAGAACACACCCTCATTCTCTTCCTGCTCCCTTGAAACCACCGGGTTTCAAGTAGACTTGAGATACCCAGGACATGTGCACTGCCCATCCCTTCCCCTTCCCACAACAAGACACCCTGTGAGGTATGTGGGGCTGAGAGAGGTCTTTTGAGAACTGCTCATGAGAGAACAGCTCTGAGAGAACTTGTGACTGGCCCAAGGTCACACTAGCAGCTGCACGTGGAAGAGTGGGGAATCAAACCCGGTTCTCCCAGATTAGAGTCCAACTCCTGACCACTACACCAAACTGATAAGGTGGAAGCTGCTGAAGGGTTGGTGAAATTTCTCCAGTACTTATGTGCCATGTGCCCAGATAAAAAATGGTATACTTAGAAAATTTATATGCCACCTTGAGCAAGTCTCTGGAAAAGCAGCACACAGTCATGAAAGGAACAATGATAAAATTATCAATATTAAAACAAAACATTAAAAACAACAAAGACCCTAGCAGGGCTTTCCCCGGGGTGCTGCGCCTCTGCACTGCTCAGGGAAGCCGAGGAGGGGGCGGGGCTTGGTCATGTGCCCGCCCCCTGGGCTCCTCACTCCCGGAGCTGCGCTCCTGTGCGCTCCCGCTCCAACGGACCCCTGCAAACAGAGCATTGCTAGATCTCTTCCCTCCAAATTAATGAGAGACCGAGAGAGAGAGAGGTGAGTTAATGACAGTCTGATCTCTATTTATTCAGGCTGCTGGATCCAGTGATCCTGCACTGTTTTGACAGCCCTGACATACATGATGATGTCACTTCCATGTGATGTCAGCATGGGGGTGGGGTTTCCCTGCCAGCAGGCCGGCAGCAGATAGAAGCCCCCAAAACTGGGGGATTCCCCACCTGGACCTAGGTAATGGCAACCCTACGTAGACACATCAGGGACGATGCTTCTGGCTCCCGGAGCGTCCTTCTCATCCCCATCCTATATCCCACATGTGCACTGATTATGCATCTTTGTTAATGTGCTGGAATTCAACCACTCCCAGATAAACAAGCCTCCCTAGAGTAGCTTTATGTGCTTGAGGCAGTAGCCTCCATAATGGATGGGGGTGGAGGGAAAAAGGAAAAGAAGTCCTCCACGTGGGGTTGCCAGCCTCCAGGTGGTGGTTGGAGATCTCCTGGATTACAACTGATCTCCAGGTGACAGAAATCAGTTTCGCTGGAAATAATGGCTGCTTTGGAAAGGGGACTTTATGGCATCACACCCCACTGAAATACCTCACCTCCTCAAGTTTCACCCTTGCCATATTCCACCCCCAAATTCGCCAGGAATTTCCCAGCCCGGAACTGGCAACCCCACACAATCCTATGCACCTCCCCATTATCACAGCTGCTGAGTCACTGCCGTGAAAGAAGGCAGAACAAGAGGTGCTGTCAGCAGTGTGTGTGTGCGTGGGGGGGGGGAGGTAAAGCAAGCAATGCAGGGCCATAGCCAGTGGGGGTTGCATGGGGTTGTGCCCCCTATAGAATCTGCAGTGCCCACTATTGAGTCCCCCCAGCAGCGCCCCCCCCCCCAATCTTCACCATTCTTCAAGTTTTAATCTTGAAGCATTCAGTATTGAAGCGGGCCAGTATTGCTTAAGCTGCGTCCACTCCAAGCCCTTCCCCTCTGACCTGGGTCTCCAAGTCGATGCCTCTCCAGGTGCCGGGACAACAGCCACCTGTGTTTGAAATACCTCAAGTGGCCTGCTCCCCATCCCTCGGAGAAACAAGGGCACACATTGGAAGAGGAAGGCCTGCTGGCACGGTGGCATGTGACCCAGGTGGGGAGGGGAGGGGAGAGGGTGAGATTTTTTTGTTTGTGTTTTGCTTTCATTTGTACATGGGTGGCTGCCGGATCCACACTGGGTTTCCCTAGGGCTTTTTTTTTGGTAGCAAACGGCCAGCAGGAACTCATTCGCATAATAGGCCACACCTCTGACAGCACTGCTTATTAGCATGTTAGGTGGGGGGGCCTGGGAAACCACAGGGCAGGCATGGAAGTTTGCCTCTTCCCCTGCCCTTCTCCACCCCACTTCAACATCACCTTTCTAGTCTACCACCCCCCACCCCCGAACCAGATGGCCGAGGAAAGGCACTGCTGAATTGCCTTTCTAGTCTCCTACCAGTTCTGCCCCCCCCCCCCCCACCACAGAGCCAGGGAAAGCTGTGCAGGCGGGGGAGACTGCCTGCCCTTTTCCAGCTGCTGACATGTCAGCTAGAGAAGGGAAGGCAGAGAGAGGCTTTTCCTTGTCAATTTCACTCTCAGCTGACTGGGGGGGGGGGGGAGTGAAATTGACAAGGGAATCCTGATAGGCTCCCCAGAGGGAAAGAAGTCATTTTAACATGCCATCCTTTCCCTCTTGTGTGTAACAGTGGGGAGGGCAGCCTGCTCTGTAGCCAGGCATGCCAGAGGTTTTGGTTGTAGGCGTGGCCAACTCAAGAGCCAGTCGGAACTCTGTTCCTGTGCGTTCCTGCCCCAAAACAGCCCTGGGTTTCTCTCTCTTCCCAGAGGAGACCCTGGTCTATTAAAGCAAGTGGCATGAGACTCCGAGCAAGCTCAGCAGAGTCAGTTTTTAAAAACTTAGTTTAATTTAGCTATGTTAATTTAACCAAAATCCTGGCTACGGGCCTGAAGCAATGTTAGGAAAACAAACAGGAGGAACAGTACAACACAATGTAATTTGGAAGGGTAGACTGGAAAATATTTCTCTGGTCTGGGGACAGGGGAGACAACTACAGAGCAATCACCCCACTTCAAAGAAGATGCTGTAAGGTCACCTCCAAGGGCGTAGACTTTCCAATTTCCTGGGGGGGGGGGCTGGGGCTGGGCCAGAGACATCACAGGCCATTGTCTCCGGGGGAGGCTCAGCACTTCCTGGAAAAGTTGGGGAGGGGGGGGGCTCCAGCTCCCCAGCCCCCCTGAAGTTGACGCCTATGGTTGCCTCGATGCATGAGAGGAGAGGTAACGACAGGGTCTCAATTAAATAATCTCAGCATTCTACAATTGATGATGCACATGCTGATCACTTTCCAATTTGACATATTTATTGCCTTAACTATGTTTTTCTTCCCAGAGCTGAACCCAAGCAAATGGTACCATATAAATTATGCTTGTTATTTCTTGAATCAGTTAAACATCTTCATTATGCTAATTTGGTTCTTGCCTTCTATCTCTGTGTGTGGACGGGTGGGTTCCATTTCATTGTGTCTGACAAAGTGGGTGCGCACACAAAAGCTTATGCCTTGAATAAAGGTGCCCCTGGACTCAAGCTTTGTTCTGCTGCTTCAGACCAACACGGCTACCCACTGGATTCAATGTTAGGAAAGGTCAGGATGAATTTCCCATGGTGGAGTCCATAGGCGTCAACTACGGGGGGGCTCGAGCCACCCCCGAAATTTCCCAGGGGGGACTGAGGCCCCGCCCGGGAAAACGGTGTGCCCTCCACCGTGCCTCCCTCGGCCCTTCCTAGGGCCGCCGCCGCCTCTCTCCCCCCCTCCCCCCGCCTGGCCACTCCGACCCTCCCTCTGTCCGTCCAGGGGCGGAGAGACAGAAGCAGGAGTGGTCGGGGGGGGGAGGCGGTGGCGGCGGGGACATGGTCCCGGCGAGCACGCGTGCAAAGCGCACGCGCACAGAAGAGCCCCCCCCCCCGGAGTTTTTAAACTCTACACCCCTGGTGGAGTCTTCACATACATCAGAACATAAGAGAAGCCAATGCTGGATCAGGCCAGTGGCCCATCCAGTCCAACACTCTGTCAGACAGTGGCCAAAAACACCAGGTGCCCTCAGAAAGTCCCAGTGGGGCCAGGACACTAGGAACCCACCCCCCCCCCCCCCCCGCACCAAGAATACAGAGCATCACTTGCCCCAGACAGAGAGTTCCTCTCTATACCTTGTGGCTAATAGCCACTGATGGACCTCTGCCCCAGATGTTTATCCAATTCCTTCTTGAAGCCGTCCACGCTTGTAGCCGCCCCCACCTCCTGTGGCAGTGAATTCCATGTGTGAATCACTCTTTGGGTGAAGAAGTACTTCCTTTTATCTGTTCTAACCCAACTGCTCAACAACATCATGGAGTGCCGGTGAGTTTTTGTATTGTGAGAAAGGGAGAGAAGTACTTCTTTCTCTATCTGTACCATCAAGATGGTTCCATCCTGGCACTCCCACCCCTCCAGGGAGATAGCGGCATTACTGGCTTCTCTTGCACCCTCTCCAGCTACATTTCTCTGTTACTGGCTTTTAACCAGTTTGTAATTGATGTTTTATGACCAGTTTGTACACCCCCTGGGCCTAGCTTGCCAGGGAGGACGGCTGAAAAATCCACATAAATAAACAAACAGGAGCCCAACGCAGCGCTAGAGCACCAGTGCTTATTCCAGCATACACTCCGTTTGCTGACGTCTGCTCTAACCCAAGTCTTTTACAGCGCAGTCCTAAACGGAGTTTCAGCTTCAAACAGCATAATGGGCATATAACGATGTGGCTTTGTGCACAATTGCAGTTTCACTCTTCACGGTGCCATTGGACTCTTGTTTAATTTTGCAGCCACAGACGAATAGGGCTCCCTCTCAGGAATTGCTTCTGCGCACATAATGCAATGGAAAAGCAGATAACGAGGAACTGCGTAGAAACAACCACTCCGCAGGCAGGAAACGCGCCCAAGTGAGAACCGTAAGTCCTTCCGTGCTGCAGGGGGCGACGGCGCTCTAACACCGACGGAGCGGAGGGAAAGGAAAGCGTCGCACAGCGCCTTCACTGCCGCGCCGTCTTCCCTCCCTCTCTCTATGGCCTCTGTGTTCGCATTCGCTGCCCCGCACGTCCGGTTGGGAACCCGAAGTGTAACCTTGTAGTCCCACCGCGATGGGGTTTTCCGGCGCAGGGCTATAGAGAAGCAGCGACTCTCCGCCCTTAGGAAGGGTGGTCGGTATTTCTTCGCTTCCGAGGGCCGCGGGGACTGCGACGGAGCGGAGTCATGGCCAGGCGGTTGGTGTGAGTAGCTCGCAAGCCGCACGAGACAGTACGCTGGGTGGGGAGTTATACTGAAGACGAATGGCATAAAGCAAGAAGCCCTTGTTAATGCATGCATTTCGGAAGGTTTCCCGTGCAGCAGGGACTGCTCTCTCGTCTTAATTTCATGAGCTTGGGAGCAGTGTTCCCTCTAAGTGTGAGCCGGCTCACAGGTTTTTAGCCTCCGGCTCACACGTTTGTGTCCTCGCTCCAGAAGAATGGCTACCGGACAAACTAATTGATGCAATGGCCAAATCGCTCATTCGCAGCTTTAATGCCAGCAGCTCACAAAGTAAATGTTTTATGCTCACAAGACGGCACAGCTTAGAGGGAGCATTGGTTGGGAGGATCCAGGGAGAACTGAAGGGTCAGGAGCTCCACCTCCGAGTGCAACATGGCTGAGCTCTGGAAGCCGTCTAGCACCATGTTTTGGCAGTCGACGCAGGGAAGCCGGTCTCCAGGCGGGGCCTGGGGATCCCCCGGAATTACAGCTCGTCTCTGGACTACAGAGATCAGTTCCCCTGGAGAAAAGGGGGAGGATGGACTCCGTGGCATTAGACCCTAATGAGGTCCCTGTCCTCCCTAGGAGTTTCTCAGTGTGGATCTGGCAACCCCACTCCCCACTGGTGGCCAAGGGAGGGGGGGACCTGGCAAACTGAGAAGTAGGGTAGCAGCTTGCCTAGCCCAGAAGTTAGTGGAGTGGTAAGATACAGTTTGGGGGCATTGGCTTTTTAACCATTCCTTCATGGCGCATGTAAATTGGGGCTGGGGGAAAGACCTTCATGGCATACATCTCCTTACTTTAATTTCACTCCCCTTATTTCCTAATGATAGGGCACTTACACATCTTTAAGGTTCATGCTCCATCACGGTTCAGTGAATCCTTGGTTTGTGTGATTTCATTTTGACTAGAGGAATCCCTTTTTCTTAGATTCAAATTAATTCACCAGCAGACTTTAAAAAAAGCTAAACTTCAGCAGGAGGAGAGAGGGAGGAAATTGGGTCCCACTGCCTACATAGCTTCCTCAAGTATTTTGTGGGACGTTTACATGGGCCATTGCCCTTTCTCCACTGTTAGAGAATTTTTTTCTTTAATTGGTGCTCAACTGCCTTTGAGGCTTCATGGTTCCTGGAGGGCAGTGATCATATGGGGGGGCGGGTCCTGGAGATGTTGCTTAACTGGTGCTCAACTGCCTACATAGCTTCCTCAAGTATTTTGTGGGACATTTACATGGGCCATTGCCCTTTCTCCACTGTTAGAGAATTTTCTTCTTTAACTGGTGCTCAACTGCCTACATAGCTTCCTCAAGTATTTTGTGGGACATTTACATGGGCCATTGCCCTTTCTCCACTGTTAGAGAATTTTCTTCTTTAACTGGTGCTCAACTGCCTACATAGCTTCCTCAAGTATTTTGTGGGACGTTTACATGGGCCATTGCCCTTTCTCCACTGTTAGAGAATTTTCTTCTTTAACTGGTGCTCAACTGCCTACATAGCTTCCTCAAGTATTTTGTGGGACGTTTACATGGGCCATTGCCCTTTCTCCACTGTTAGAGAATTTTCTTCTTTAACTGGTGCTCAACTGCCTACATAGCTTCCTCAAGTATTTTGTGGGACGTTTACATGGGCCATTGCCCTTTCTCCACTGTTAGAGAATTTTCTTCTTTAATTGGTGCTCAACTGCCTTTGAGGCTTCATGGTTCCTGGAGGGCAGTGATCATATGTGGAGGGGGGGGGGTTTCTGGAGATTTTGCTTCTGTTGAAGCCCGGTAGCTGTCGATCATTGCAGAATGACCTCACTACAGAAAAGTCTGGATCAAATAAAAATTCTGTTTTGTCATTTTGCTTTATTATTTTGACACACTGTCAAGAGTAGAAAATCCAATGATTCATGAAATACGTTGTTTCAGACAGAATATGTGGTTCTACAGTTATTTCTGAGATGATTCAGGAAAGCTTTATAAAAAAAACAACATTCCCCTTATTTTAACAGGCAAAAGAAACATTTTATTTTTAAGATGTCTCTTGTGGCATTTCTGCTTTTTGAATAACCTGCTGGTGATTGTGATTGCTTCCTATCAGGAAGAAACAAATGTAAAATAGCTTTTATTAGAAATCCAGGGTTTTCATATTTACTCTTTTTTTTTGGCCTACAGTTATCCTCTGTACCAGTTTGGTAACCCTCAAACAAGGGTTTTCCGGACCAATTACTTCTTGACAATGGTGAGGCCCGGCGTTCCTTTGCCAGAAGACACAGTACAATTCCGCATCCCCATGGAGTAAGTACACACAGTGGAAGGAACTATCTATTTATCAGATTAACATTTTAACGAGAATATCATCCGATTCCACAGACTATCACAGCAGGCAAACAAGTTGGGCTTTACCTCAAAGTGCGTAAACCTTAGTGAATGGTGAAATGTAGGGTTGTGGGTTTTTGTACTGTACTTGGAGTGCCAACTGCTACTGGTGGGTTTTTAATAGTATGTTTAAAATAAATTTCCTTCAATTCTGTTTTGATCAATATGATTTTTCTGCTCACGGGTTCTTGTCCAATCTGTATACATCACAGTGCAGTCAGATTATTGCTCTGAAATCAAGTCCTGGCAGATGTCTGGAGCTTAGTGCAGTAATTACTGACTGAATTCGTATTGCATGTTGTTAGGGGAATGGTCGTTGTGGGACTAGACATCCTAACACCTTGAAAAACCTGGAGGTAAATTCCCTGTGCCCTGCAGGCTTATCTTTTGGGAACACTGGAAAAGAAACTGCTTTGAAATATTTTCTTTAGGAATGAGTGAAATGTGTTTAGGATAAGATTCTGCTAACTCGAAGTGTGTTTTAAGAATCATGCACTATGGAGATTTTTATGAAGAACAATCTACAGCATGAGATGATAGTTTCTGCATAGACACACAACACACAGATCTAGGATACATTTTTGCAGCTAGAGCAGGGGTGGGCAATTATTTTGGCTCGGGGGCACTTTGTGGGAGCAGAGGTTAGCGGAGGGCCGCACCTTTTAAAATGATTGCATTCATTAGTTAACTTTGCATTTCAGAAAAGGTATAAATTGTATCATAAAAATCAATAAATATAAATTAAATAAAATAGTGGTAGTTTTATTCAATTTATTTATTGTGCTAATTTCATATCATCTATAGCTGCAAGCACATTTAATTTTAGAATCAGTTTAATGAGACAAATGTACCCTATCACACTTTTCTACAGTTTTTTTTGAAACCAGGAGTGAGATTGCTTGTTGAGATTCTCATCACAGCCTGCAAGCTAATGTCTGTCAAAGAGCATCTATATTTACTCTTGTTGATCTTCATGCAAGAAAAACTTTGCTCACAAATATATGTAGACCCAAATATAGAGAACATTTTCCCAGCAAATTTCTTCATACATGGAAATTTTTTCAGCAGGCAAAGATTTGTAAAAGTCAACTAATGTCACAGCATTAAACATTTCTTTCACAGGGTGATCTGACTGCGTGTCAGTAAGTTCAAGCTGCAGCTCCTCAGGTGCTGTATCAATATCAGCAGTGATGGGATAAGAGAGCAAATTGAATTTAGGCTCAATTTTCTTGAAGTCCTGAAATCTTCTTGGCGGGCCGCAAAAAACTCTGTGGTGGGCCGCATGTGGCCCCGGGGCCACAATTTGCCCACCCCTGAGCTAGAGGGTACTGCAGTATCCCTGAAAGGAGATTACAGGGCCACCTCAGTTGCTGCTTACTTTCCTATGGGAAGAGTGGTCTAAATGCCAGGGGTACTCTACTGCCTATGTTACCTGGCCCCCTGTGATCAGCCTTTCCACCTTTCCTTTAAAAAGGACTGTGGCACAGAGAGTCTGTGATAGGCAAACAAGCAGCTGCCTTGCTGCAGGGTAAAAAAGTTAGGAGGAGATGGTGGAGACAGAGACTGCAAAGGACCTGAGGATCTCGGAAGTAACAGACCCTCACAACAAGGAGTTTGCATATAAGGCTAAAGATGCTTGTGTCAAGGTAGTTTTGGGTACAGCATGGCTTAACAAATTCCAGGTTGTCACGCGACATAGAAATTTCATTGTGGCACCTAGCATTTTCAGCAGTGAGTTTATTGTACTGTTTCTTGGTGGCCTTCAGTAGAAGTACAAATCATTTCACATCATAATATTTTATTGTACGATAGAAGTGGATGTCGGTGAAGTTTTTGTCATTTTTTAAATGCTATTCAGTGGTGGTAGGTAGATGAATTCATTTCTTAACCAGTTGCTTTCTACAGTGGATCCAGTATTCAAATTAAATGGATCTTTTTAAAGCAATAATGAAATGAGAGATTGGGCAGCAGTCAGCTTGCCCCATATTTATTTATATGTTACAATACATTATTAAATCTTTAATTAAAATATGAGAAACTGAAAAGAGTTTGGGATTAGGTTTGTGGTAGTAATAAACAGAGAGTTGAAGGATGAGAAAACAATTGAGGGAAGGGGGGCATTCCCACTTTTTCCCAAGGACATTTTGTATTTCAATTTTTTCTCCTGAAAGATGCATAGAAAACATAGAAACAGGTGGTTCCGGTTCCGGTCTGAGCGGCAGCAAGAGGTGTCGGTGAGTTCTCTGCATCTCAAGCTGAACTCTTCCTCGTCTTTTGGGTCTATTTGGTTCGTGACAGACCCATCCGAGACCCCTCGGAGAGGGGCTTGGGCATAGCCTTTCTCCTCTAAGGTGAGACAGAGCGGCGGCTCTGTAACCTTTAGGACTAGGCTGAAGGCGGCCGAGGAAGATAAGAGGGTCGCGAGTTTCATAGACCATAGCAACGGCCAGGAAACCTGGGAGAGCACTCTTAAAAACTTCTTTTTAAATTGAAACGTGCTTTCTTACCGCGGAGTTTGTGTGTTCGTCCAGGCTTGGAATTTTTGGGGTGTTGGCAGCCTGGGAGACGGTCTGGAGCGGAGCGTGGGGCAAGGTCCGGGATCTGGAGGCATTCCAATCGAGCGCCGAGAGCCGGAGCAAGAGAAGGGCGTCGTCGGCGTCCTGTGAAGAGCGGCTACAACTTTTTCTCGGCGCGGGCTAACACAGCATTGGCCACTTTGGAGTGGGTGGAATACTGGTGTTGTTCCTTCGCAAGGCGCTGCAATTGTATACTCCTCGTCTCATGTTCCTTTCATCAATATTTTAGACTTCTTGCGCGTACAGCCTTATTGACGCATCTGGGATTGTCAGCTGATGTCTGGCAGAGGAATCAGCTCCGGGAGTTTGGCACTCGACTGGCATCGTCTGGACTGACTGTCAGCCCTTACTAACTATGGTGGAACGGCGTTAGCTCTTTTTTCCCCTCTTTTTCTGTCTTCCCGTTTTCCCCCTCTTCTTTCCAGTCCAGCCTGTTTGGTTTGGGTGGGGAGGTGGGGGTAGCAGGAACGCAGGCAGGATGGAGGGAGGGAAGGGAAAAGGAAATATAAATTGAAGTATATAGGACAGGTCAGTCAATAAGAGAGACAGGCTAGAGTGGAAGATTAAGTCGAGGATTGCTTTTGGTATAATAAACTTTAACAGGATAAGATAAGATAAGTTAGGATAGACAAGATAGAGGGTAAGTTAAGGTAGATAACATAGATAACATAGATAAGCAAGAGGTTAAAAGAAATAGCTTAGTAATAATACTTAATAATTAAATAGGACACATAAAGAGAACCTGGGTTTACATAGCATTAGAAAGCCACTCTAGTAAAACTCCTTAGCATAACACCTTTCGTCTTTTTAATAGTTTACTTTAGGGTATGAATAATATGGCTAGTGGAGCCAGGAAAAGTTACTTTTCTACTCCCTCTGTAGGAGGGAAAGGTACAAGCTCCACAAGTTCCACTTTGGAACAAATTAATGTTAAGGAATGGGGGCTCCAAATCCAAGAAAACATTATGGAAGCTATGGGGCAAAATATTCAGGAGATGTTACCACCATTAATTGCAAAAGCTTTTGAACCAATGCAAGCAAAAATTGAACTTCTTAATCAGAATTTTTAGAGGAAATGGAAGAAATTAAAAAACAGATCGCCAACAATACACAAGAAATTAACAAAATTAAAAGGTCCACCAATTTTTTGGACAACAAACTGGAGGAGGTGGATCTTCAAGTACAAGATCTTCAATTAAAATGTGACTCCATGGAGAATTCATTGATGTCCCTAGAATTAGACAAAGCAGCATATGTTCTTAGATTACAGAATATACCAGAAAACAAGGAGGAAAAAATAAAAGAGGATTTAGCAAAGGCCTTTTCAGAGCTGCTAGGACAGGAAACACCAGCGGAAATACAAAGGGAAATAGAACTGGCCTACCGCCGCAATTCGGCGTATGCGAAAAGAAATAAATGTCCAAGGGAAGTGCATGTGAAGTTCTGTAAGAAACTGATGAGAGATAGGATTTTGGAAACATCTAGAAACACTCCTTTAAAAATTCAGGAAATAGAAATCCCTATACTGAGAGACATTCCTTGGAGAATTAGAGATAAAAGACGGGAGTATAACACATTGGCAACGGCTTTGAGGGAGCAGGGCATACCCTATAAATGGTTATTACCAGAGGGTCTTTCCTTCATCTTTCGAGGCAAAAGGTATAATCTATCTTCCACACATAAAAAAGACGATTTTGTGCGGAAACATGGGCATGAGATGGGTATACCTAGGGAAGAGGAAGTAAGCTCTGATGAGGATACCTCTGGTGATAAAGAACAGGGAAAGGAGATGAGGAAAAAAAAGAGACAACAGGATATAATTCCATTGAGTGTAACAACCAGGTTGCAACATAAGAAAGAATCAACTAAGGAAAATGATGGACAGGCAGAAATTTAAGATTATTTCAATCAATGTCAATGGTCTAAATGGACCGCAAAAAAGGAGTAGAATTTTGAGTCAGATAACTAATTTAAAATGTGATGTAATAGCGCTACAAGAAACTCATATCAAAGTAAAGGATAATAGACTTTTGATTTGTAAGAAATTAGGCTTACCTTTTATCTCTTCGGACCAGAATAAGAAAAAAAGGGGAGTTATTACATATGTGAAACCTCATTTGAACCCGGAGTTGATCTATCAAGCTTTAGATGGTAGAGTGGTGATAGTTAGGATTTTTCTAGAGGGAAGAAAATTGTTGATTGTAAATGTCTATGCGCCAAATAAAGGTCAGCAGCAGGGAAGATTTTTCAACAGACTAAGAGAGATACTTGCCAAGCATACGTCTGAAGAACTGTGCATCATAGGAGACTTTAATGCAGTGGTTGACGGAAAACTGGACCGTAAGGTCACTAAGAAAAAAAATAAGAAGCAAAAAGAACTGCAAAATGAACTTCCCCTCTCCTTTAGAGAGCTGATAGATGAACACCATATTTTGGATGTATGGAGGATCAGAAACCCTAACAAAGAGGACTTTACTTTCTTTTCTGCACGTCACAGATCATGGTCTCGGTTAGATTTAATTTGGATTTCGGTGTCTTTGTTACCTGACATATTGAATGTAGAAATTCTCCCAGCGTCATTCGCAGACCATAACCCAGTACTATTGGTTTTGCATGATAAGATCAAAAAACATAGATGGTCAATGCGGACTTGGTTGTTAAATGATAAAAACTTTATAAATAAATGTAGGGATGAGTTCAAATTTTTTTTTACAATCAATAATATACCAGAAACGAATATCTCAGTGGTTTGGGACACTTTTAAAGCGTTCGTGAGAGAAAAATTGATTAGTGAAGAGATCTGGCAAAGAAAATTAAACAAACAAAAATATACTGACTTAGTGGATAGAATAAAGAAAGATGAAACCTTATTAAAGATAGATCCTGCTTCAGAAGAACTTAAAAATAAACTTAAAAAATCGCAGCATCTGTTGAATTGTCTACTCTCCCAAGAAGTAGCCAACAGGTTGAGATACGTTAAACAAAACTATTTTGAAAACGTAAATAAGGTCTCACGATGGTTAGCCTATAAGTTAAAGAAATTGCGAGCCGATAAAACTATTAAATCTTTAAGAAATGATAAGGGTAAGTTATGTTTTGCAGTAAATGAATTAAAAGAGATAGTTTTTAGATTTTATGCAGAGCTTTATCAGCAAAAAGATCTTAATCAAGATGGTCTTAAGAACTATTTGGAAAAAATGGTAGAGAAAAGATTCACTGTAGAACAAAAACAACTACTAAATCAATCTATCTCAACATTTGAAATTCATGATGCGATACAAAGAATGAAAAAAGGTAAAGCCCCAGGTCCGGATGGCATCCCTTTAGAATTTTACCTTGTTTTTGAAGAGCAAATTATGGAATCTCTAAAACTAACCATACAAAATATATATGAAAACAAAAAAATACCAGAATCATGGAAAGAGGCCTTGATTGTTTTGATTCCAAAGAAAGAAGCTGATAATACTGACATAAAGAACTTTAGGTCAATATCTCTTCTTAATGTAGATTACAAGATTTATGCTAATGTATTAGCATCTAGGTTTAAGAAAGTTTTGCTACAGACGATACACAAAGATCAGTCAGGCTTCCTTCCACAGAGACAAATCCGCAATAATATGAGAATTATCTTAGATATTTTGGAATATTTTGAAGTACGTCCTGACAAACAGCTTGCTCTCATCTTTCTCGATGCAGAGAAAGCGTTTGACAACGTTAGCTGGCAGTTTCTTCTATTGCAATTAAAACATTGGGACTGCGGGGAAAATTTTTATAATATGGTTAGTTCAATTTATGATAAACAGGAAGCCAGGATTGTAGTAAATGGGGAAAATACGGGGAAATTTTACATAAATAATGGAACTAGACAGGGGTGTCCCCTATCCCCTTTACTGTTCATTTTTATACTGGAAACATTATTGGATGAAATTAGGAAAGAGGTAGATATTAAAGGAGTGAGAACAAGGGGTCAATAATATAAAACCCAAGCCTTTGCAGATGATGTGGTTTTCATACTAGAAGATCCTGTCCCCTCAATTGATAAGCTTTTGAAAGTTACTCAAGAATTTGGCCAAATGGCGGGGTTTAAGATAAATAATAAAAAGACAGTTATAATAACAAAAAACTGTCCAGAGAAGGTAAAACAAATATTGAAAGACAAGACAGGCTTCGATATAGTTAAAAAAGTTAAATACTTAGGAATAAAGTTAACGAATAGAGCAAGTTCTTTATTTGAGGATAACTATAAGACGTTACTTACGGATATCCAGAAAGATTTAAGTAAATGGGGAAAATTACAGCTATCATTGTTAGGTAAGATAGCCGCAATCAAAATGAACGTTTTACCCAAAACATTATTTTTATTCCAAAATATCCCAGTTATCAGAAATCAGGGTTTTTTTAGGCAATTAGAAAAAATAATTTCGAGGTTTATCTGGCAAAATAAAAAACCCAGGATAAGACTAAAGGATATGCAGGATAGGACAAATAGAGGAGGGTTAGGCTTACCAGACTGGTTGACATATTATAGAGCCGCAGCCTTGGTATGGCTTAAAGATTGGGCAATGTTGAAAGATCATAGAACTTTAAGTTTAGAGGGACATGATTTACCAATGGGCTGGCATGCCTTTTTTTGGTATAGCCAGAAAAGTACCATTTTTAGACATCATACAATTAGAGGTGCCCTGTTAAAGGTTTGGGAAGAAATTAGACACTACTTCTTTTCAAAAATTCCAATTTGGGTATCACCGTGTGAAGCATTTATTAGACCATCTCTGTTAACGGAAGAAAAGAAGCTGTGTTATGGTAACATCTTAGATAAAAACAATAAGCTAATCGCCCAGGAGGGGTTTCAAGAACTAGGAATCAGCCTAACATGGTGGGAGAATCGACAACTTATATCTAGATACAACATTGATAAATCAATCGGTTTCTACAAAGATACAATGAGCCTTGATAAAGTCTGGCTGATAGCCCCAACCAAAAACATTAAAAAAATATATAACCTGTTAATGGAAATGAAACTAATGGAGGAAGAAGTTAAACCGAATATGCTATCATGGGCGCGTGATTTGGGCCATACGATAGATCTAGATGTTTGGCAAAAAATCTGGACAGTAAATATTAAAATGACTTGTTCAGTAGCGTTTAAAGAGAACTTTTATAAAATGTTTTTTAAATGGTACTTAACCCCGGAAAGACTCTCCAAATATATAAAAACGATCCCAAACGTTTGCTGGAAATGTGGGAAAAACTCTGGTACATTTATACATATGTGGTGGCATTGCGAAAAAGCAAAAAAATTTTGGTTAAAGGTCCAACAAATATTGCAAGAGATAATAAAAAGAAAAATGGCATTTAAACCAGAGATTTTTCTTCTCAATATTTTACTGGAAGAGATTAAAACGACAGACAAGACTATAGTTCTACATGGTATTACAGCTGCCAGAATTACGTATGCGAAACACTGGAAAGCAAAGAATACCCCAAATACTCAAGAGGTTATACAAAAATTTCTCCAAGTGATGGACATGGATAATTTAACTAGATTGTTAAAGAGTAAAGATAAGGACTCTTATAAGATGGTTTGGGCAAAAATGTATAGCTGGTTGAATGATAAAGTTGACTAAGTAGGGGAATTTTGTTTACTCTTAAATAAGATTAAAAATGTATATGGATACAATATTTAAGTTCTTAGATATTATGTACTTTTTTAATATGGTTATGAGGATAAGACTTTGTTTATTTATGCCCTCGTGATTTTTGTTTTTGTGAGAGTGTATCTCCGTTTGGAAATGCAGTTGATGTTATGGTTGTGGTTACTTTATTTAAAAACAATAAAATATATTAAAAAAAACATAAAAACAGAGCTGGAAGGAATTCCAGTGATCATCTAGTCCAACCCCCTGGACAATGCAGGATATTCACAGATCCTCTCCTCCAGTCACCCGTGCTCGATGCCCAGAGGAAGGCAAAACTCCAGAGTCCTTGGGCCATATAAATAAATAAAAGTGGTGATGGGCATTACCCTGGGCATATAAGAAAGGATCACAAGAGCGAAGAATTGGCCCATCTCATGATGTGCCCAAATTCATAGTGAGTCATAGTATCAGCATTTCTGTCAGATGGCCATCTAGCCTCTGCTTAAAAAACTCCAAAGAAGGCGAACCCAACACCTCCCAAGGAAGCATGTTCCACTGAGGAACTGCTTTACTGTCAGGAAGTTCTTTCTAATGTTTAGCTGAAAACTTTTTTGACTTAATTTCAACCTCTTGGTTCTGGTTCATCCTTCTGGGGCAACCGAAAACACCTCTACTCCATCCTTTCTGTGACAGCCCTTCACATAATTGAAGATGGGTATCCTGTCACCTCTCCATTGTTTCCTCTCCAAACTGAACACATCCAACTTCAGTCTTTCCTCATAGGACTTGGTCTCCAGACCCCTCACAATCATCATTCTTGTACGATCCAGAGATCAAACAACATAACAACAGAGTCTCCATCTAGTACACACAACATATAAGCATAAACATTAAAAAGAAAACAAATTAAATTAAAAAAAACCTAGCTTCCCTGTGAATATAACCTTACCACATAATTGCAAGAAGGAGAGGTGTGTGAAATGAATCCAGTCTGCCGGGGAACTCAGTTAGAATAGGGGTGATTTATGAACCACATGTCCTTGTAGAATTTACAGTGTAGTAACACATGCTCCACGGTTTCGGCTATGCTGGATTGGCAGGCACAAGGGCACTGGGAGTATGGAATGCATAGGTATTTCCCATCTAGAAGCGCTGAAGGTGAAAGATGAAGTGAACCCAGGGTGAAGTCTCTAGAGTACTTGGGGAATTCTGTGGTGCAGAGGTAATTTGCCGGCACAAAGTTTCACATGTAATTCCCCACCGCCAGACAGAGGCGTGTCCGAGCTCTGTCAGCTTGGAGAGATGTATCCCAAACTCGCTGTCTTATTTCTTTGGCTCCCAAGGACCCAAGGTGGCAAATTACTGAGGGGGAAAAGAAGGCTGTAGTTGGGGAGGGGGCTGAGAAGGGCGATGCCCCTCCCAAATGTACCCTGCCCCTTCACCAGTCACGACCAAGACTCACCTCCATCCTATCCTCTGTCAGTGCCCTTGGGCAGGATTAAGTGGGGCTAGTACACCCACGCAGCCTGGAAGGTCATGCTGTGTGTCAACGTGTGGGTGTGGGCTGCAAGCAAAACTTGTGGGGCTATTTAAGCAAGCCCCACACGTGTCTCCACTCCCCATCCTCTGTTTTCAAATCACTAGCTTCCTACTTCCTATTTATCGGCGGCTGCTGCAGTTGGACCATGTTTTTCCTATGGAGGCCTAGAAGCATACAGGCCTCTGGATGAGTGAGTACTGGGCTGGGTTTAAAGGGACTGTCAGCCTTTTGTGGCTGGGCTCCCTTCGCTTATCATCGGGCAAGCTGTTTGGGTTAAGTACTGCTTTTGCAGGGTTTTTTTCCTTCTATTTTCCTTTTAATTTTACTTTTAAAGTGGTTTTCAGTGGCTTGTTTTCCATTCCCAGTTGCTGTGTGTGAGGTTCCTCGTGTGCGACTTGGTTGCATAGTTTGCCAAGGGTAATGGAAGAATTGGGCGGGGGGAGGCTTGCTTTCGGCATTGCCCCCATTGGGTTTTTCTGGAAGGTGGTCATCTGGGTTGCTTTACCTGAGTTTTAGCCGTTTGAAGTTGTGCTGGTTGATTTTCTCTTTGTTTACTGCCACTGCTAATTAGAGCCGGGTTTCTCTAAGGGGGGGGGGACCAGTACTGGTACACAATACAATACACAACCTTTATTGGCATACATTGCAGGGACATGAATAAAGAAACAGTAGCAAACAGCTAGCAGTAAACCAAACAATAGCCGACATGACTAGATGGAACTAATCAGAGAGGATTAAGCCTTATACTCCCTTACCCTTAACTTCCTAACATAAGCTAAAAATTCAGCTATAGACAGAGTAATTACCGAGAACTTGTCGGACAGTAAAAATTTTAGGTCGCTGTCGGACAAGTTCCTTGAGGGGGGAAGGTGGGGGCCAATCAAATTGCTGCGCATAGTGGAGTAATGGGGGCAGCGTAGAAGGATATGGGCCACTGAGTCAGGTTCACTAGAAAGACAACTACAGGTTCTATCCCTATAAGGGATGCCCCTATATCTGCCTGACACAACAGCTGAGGGAAAAAGATTGAATCTTGCTAACATGAAAACCCGCCGATGAAGCGGAGCTATTAGGTTGGAAATATAGGGAGCCATGGAGGCTTGGGGAGGGGAAGGTCAAGGAAGCATGGAGAACAGACTCCAGAACTCCCAGCATTGATTATTTGGGCTTCCATATCCCAAATCCTCCTCCGCACCGCCTGCAAAATAGCTGTTTCGCCACAGTTGTAAAGCTGTTTCGCCACAGGGAAATTTCGGGGGTGGCTCAAGCCCTCGAGCCCCCCCCCGTACTCTACGCCTATGATGCAAAGCAGCAAACCTGTGCACAGGTATATAGCAGCAAGTCCCCACAAGAAGTAGGACTTACTTCTGAGCAAACTTGCATATGGTCATATTGGTCCTGCCTTCCAATTTGGTGCGGAGCAAATTGGCCCTTAGCACCTGAGGCAAACCCCCTCAGGGCAAGGTGGGAAGAGGCCAGCAGTGCTTCCCTGCCTGTGCAGTAAAGCTTCCAGGAGCCAGCTTGTATTAACCGGTATTTCAGTCATCCCCCCCATTTTAAAACACCTTGTTTATTTTGTGGTTTTCTAATTTCCAGAACATTTACATCTCTATTGGGGCTTCAGTTATATTGGTAAAATAGTCCTGACCAAATGAAAAATATATTTCCTCCAAAATGCATTTTAGAATATATCTATTGAGTATTTTGGTTGTGGTGGTGGGTATTGAAATATTGGCAGTATATGTATTTTTTCTGAGTCTGATCTGTTTTCTAAATATGTGGCACAGAATGACTCGACTGGAATTAAAAGATTACCTTGAAAATATCTACAATGTTCCTGTGGCTGCTGTAAGAACCAGGATACAGCATGGTAAGTCTGAATTCTCAGCTGCCTTCTGACAGCTACTTTCACATCCATTTTTCATCAAAACCTTCCTTCAGTTTATCTTTGAAGAGGCAGTGGCTTGGTACTGAGTGGAGAGAGTTGTATCTGTAACGTAAACCAAGATTATGCTTACAGTCAGTTCCTATGTGAATTGTACCCTCAGTTCCTCATTTTATCCTCTATGGGAGGATCAAATTTGGATGATCACCTGACTATTGATGTCTCTAGAATTTCTTGGTATAAGCCTGCCATCTTCTTTGTAGTTTTGTATTTAAGGCCTGAGATTTTGAGACAGACTTCAATTATATTTGTGTCAGGAATTTAGTCCTTAATTAAAGGTCTTTTCCCTTTTCCCAAAAGGACTTGTCATTTAATGTTACAAAGTCATGTTACTGAAATGCAGTCAGATTCCTTGCAAGAAAATCTTGAATCTGTTGCCTGTGACCAACACAAATATTGCTGGTATGTTTGCAAGATAGCAGTACAGATTGAATACGATATGATTGATTTTTTTAAATTCATATCTATTAAAGAAGATGGGAAGCTTTAGGTTTCTATAAGATGATATTATTTATTCAAAAAAAGAGAGGGAAATCAATTTGCAAGTAGGAAAGGAGTGATGAAGCATCCTCCATCACTTCGTCAATGTGTGTAAAGCACTCTGAAGTTGTATTTGAGAGCAGCCTATTGGGAACTCTTCTTGTGGAAGGCCTATTTAAGTGAATGGGCAGGAAACTATAGTCTTCAATGGCTTAGACATGTGCAAGGAAAACTTTAGTTGAGGGTACTCTTTTGCCTCATCCATCCCTAGAGCCACCCATTGAGGACAGTTACTGGCAGCTATGTACTTAACTTTGATTTTTCCTTACACTTTGTGACTTCTCTTAGTAGAATAAAAAGCGATGTAGTAGTATTCCGCATGTAAAAGGCACTTATGAAATAATAGATGGGGCTCATTCTGGCTGCTGAATTCATGTAAGGAACGCGTGAACAAACCCTTTATATTTCTTTGGCAGTCCCTTTAAACCGGATTGCCCAAGACAGATCCTGCTGAGCCTGCAGGGAGAGTCTCTCCATGGGCCCAGCTGCTTTGCGGGCTCTCTGGGACAGTCCAGTTTAAAGGGACTGCCCAAGAGAGCCCCAGGTGAGCCAGTGGGGAGAGTGCTCCCGCCCCACTGTTTTGTGGGCTGTCTTATATTATTATTTATTTATTTATACATTCGATTTATTGATCGCTGCTTCCCACACACAGGCGGGCTCGCAGCGATTTACAATTTGTTGGAGACAAGGGACTAACAGTTCGATTCAGTGGGGGAAGGGAAGACAACACATATAACTGAGTCTTTCTGTTGGCTTTTTTTTTTTTTTTTTTTTGACGAGTCATGTTCCGGCTCAGTGTTCGTTCCGTTCATTCTCAGCTCCACACCGCCACCGCCTGGCAGGCTGTTTCATTGCAGGAAATCTGGATGAATTCCTGTGCAAGATCTGTTTAAAGGGACTGCAGAAGAAACCACCATCCCCCTAAAAAAAAACCCCAGCTGTGCAACAGGAGCAATCTTCTCCAGCCACTCAGCGTTGGGTTTTTTTGTGGGGAGGAGGGTTACAAGTAATTCCCCAATATATCTGGCATTTCTTTGGCAACAATTTTTCTTGGTTCGCCTGAAAAATCCTGAAAATGTTTGGGATACTGAAATATACCCGAAAAATATTAAGATATTTTTTAGGTGTATGTTTTTGGATTGGGTGGATTCTAATGCTCACCCCTAGTCAGGAAGGCTCCCGTTCTCTTGGCTTTCTGCAAACTATGAAAAACTGAATTATTCAAGAGGGCTTTTCTATTCAGAAAATAGGGTTGCTGTGTACAAAATGGTTCACAAACTTACTTGGATAAATGATTAGGGACTGTGATCTGTACTGCTGTGTCTAGCTTACTATCAGTAGGATCTTATTATGTAATTCTTTTGTAATGTGACATGTTAATACTTATACCAGGTTTTGGTTCTCTCTGGTTGTTCCAGAGTTCTAAAATCCTAATGCACTGTTTATTAAATGTTCCATTTTGTTGATTGTACCCATAAACAGAACAAACGTGGCCTCTCAGGGAAGCATGCCATGAAGGGAGTCTAGAGACCCAGAACAAAATAGCCTTGAAGAGCAGTAAGACAAAGACAAGAGTGTCAACAATTATATGGCCTTGTGTAGGTTAGAAGCCAACTAACCCAGGGGTGTCAAACATACAGCCTGAGGGCCGGATCAGCCTCTGTAGGGCTCATACCCAGCCCATGAGCACCTAGTCTGTTACTTCCTTCCCGGGGGCTGCTGAGCAGCTTGCTTTCGCAGGTCTCCCTCAATCATGTGGGGAAAGAGACAAAGCCTCCTTCCCTCTATTGGCTGGGGTCTCCTCCTGCCTCCTCCTCTTCCTTCCTTCCTTCCTTCTTTGCTACCGCTGACTGAGATTGGAAGGAGAAAGGGGGGAGAGAGGGAAAGAGGGAAAGAATCTTTCCATCTGAAGCTGTATGCAAATCACCCGGAGGCAGGCAGGATTGCTTTGCTTGGTCCCCAGACTCCCTGTGTGCTTCTGTAGTGAGCTTGATGGGAAAGCTGGGGAACATTGACACTCCCATGGGCTCGGCTCACCTCCCTCCCCCGGATGAAGCCTAGCAATGTTCTCCCGTTTAGCAATGCAGCGTGAAAGGGTGCGGAGTTGGCTCTGCTCACGGGAGGGGGCTGCGGTGTGTGGGTGGGTTTAGTTGGCAGAGCTCCCCTCCCTCCCTGCTTCACTGTGTACTAAATCAGCATCGAGGTCAGGTTTCTCTTCTCGCCGCTGCCTCCTCCAGGAAGAGAGCCCAGCCTCTTGTAATCTGCAGCTGGCACCGGAGGATCTTGGGAGGGGAAAATGAGGTGAGCTCAGCTCCAGAGAAACCTGCTTGCTCTTCTTTGCAGAGGGTATTTTAACTTGTTTGTGTGGTTGGAATTTTTCCCCTCTCCCCCTGCCACTGCTCTTTGGTAGGGCTTGATTAGGCTTGTTACCCTGTTTGTATCTAGGGTTGCCAAGTCCCTCGAGCTTACCGGTGGGGGGGAGTCCTCTGCCGGCCGGGAGCTTCATCGGTGTGCACGCAAAGCGCGTGTGCTGGCTGACATCACCCGGAAGTGATGTCAGCACGTTGGGGCGTTGCCAGGGTGATGCTCTGGCAATCGCCCCAAAACTCTATGGTATCATAGAGTTTTGGGGCGATTGCCAGAGTATCGCCCTGGCAATGCCCCCAATGTGCTGACGTCACTTCCGGGTGACGTCATTACGTGAGGGAAAGTCGTCCAGGCTGGACGACTTCGGGGGCGGGGTTTCCCCTGCTGGCCGAATGCTGGCCAGCGGATCGGGAACCCCTGTAGCGGGGGATCCCCTGCCCCCGGGGCTGACTTGGCAGCCCTATTTGTATCTGTGGCTTAGTGGTAGAGCATCTGTTTGGCATGCAAAAGGCCCCTGGTTCAGGCCTCGCCATCTCCAGTTAAAAGGATCAGGGGTAGAAGGACCTCGGCCTGAGACCTTGGAGAGGTGCTGCCAGTCTGATCAGAGCCGCTGCCTGTCTGACTGATGGACCGGGGGTCTGATTCATTATAAGGCAGTTTCACGTGAGGGAAGGGGGATTCTTCTGACAAGCACAATTTACATTGAGATTGCCTTGCTCTGCCATTTATTTTGAGACCTGATTAGTATGGATCGTCTGGTCGCACATACACAGATTAAAAGAAAGAAAGGGATGCCTTGGGATAAAGGACAAGGGGAATTAAAAGGAAATTATATTGTCTTATTCTGAAAAGATTTTTTTTAGATTAGATTTCTCTGTGTCAGTCTGGGATTTTCTTTTCTTTCAAAAAGACCCTGATTAGGACTTACAACACTTGGATTGGATTCCAGTGTTTAATGACTGGAAGTAGAGGGCTAAACATTTTAAAATAGATTTAGGGTACCATATGTTCCAGTTCAGCACATCTCCCTCTTTTCCCTCCCACCTCACTGGTTGCTTTTCTTCACAATAACCCCACCCCTTTGCTTTTTAAAAACTGTTTCATTATTATCACTAGCACTGAGTGGATTTTGCCCAGTCTGAAATCAGCACATTATTTTACTTGGAGAGATCGTTATTAGTGAAAAAGAGCAAAAGTCCAGTAGCCCCTTAATGACTAAGAAAACTTGTGGCAGGGCATGAGTTTTTTGTGAGTCACTGCTCACTTCTTCATATACAGCTAGAATATAAACCCATCTGTCATATATATGGGAGAGTGATTTAGATTCACATCTGCTCCAGCCCCTCAGAGAGAGGCATCTGAAATCATCTTTATAAAGTCTATGTCTCTGGTACCTGGTGTTACAGAATGACATTTGTGTCAGATGCGGCCCGTGTAACAAATGAGTTTGACATCTTTGATCTAACCCATTATCAGTAGATCTAATTTGTTGAGGCCCAGGTCCAGAAGTGGCTGAGAATTGCAAGAATGTCCACCTTTTACAGAAGTGAAGATGTGATTCAAGGATGGGAGTACTGGTTGAGGGCCAAAAGATATGCATATGAACGAGAAACTTGTAATCATTATTTTAAAATAAACTTTGTTAAGATAAAAAGTAGCAAACAATAAACTAAAAAAAATAAACTAACAATTTTATGTATCCTAAGAAGTTAGTTTAAGCATTGATAATCTTGTGTGATGTTTGAAGTAATAAAATAATGAGTTAGCCAAGAATGTGCACCCTTATCAAGTAGGACAGTTAGCTGTTATTAGGAGATTACTTTAAAATTCTGTAAATATGGGAAGTTGTGTTGATCGTGACCTTCTTTTCAGAAGGGGCTCCTTGCCTGTGACCTGCTTAATTGGGGGTGAGAATTTTTTATGGACTCATGGATTGCTATATCGAATTGTTTTTAGATGGTCTTATGATAAATTCAACTATTATTTATGTGTTTTACTTCTCATGGAAGCCACCCTGAGTCTGCCTCAGCAGGGAGGGCAGGGTATAAATTGAAATAATAATAATAATAATAATAGAACAGACTTATAGCATTACTGAGGTGTGCTTCTGGCTAGGAGTTAAATGATCTGGTATAGGAAGATTATCTAGATGCCTAGGGTTTCGTAAGTGCATGCCTATATCAGAATCAGGCTTGACCAGAGTCGGGCAGAACTGCATGTTTCTCAGTGTTCAGTAAAAGTTTACCTTTATGGTAGAATTCTTGTATGTACAGATAATTTATAGAATTTTTATATCTGCATTGATACACTCTGGTGGTTGCAATAAAGTACACATTTGAACGTAGGAAAACAGCAGTAAAATTATGATGTGATTAACATGCCAGTTGTAATTATCTTTGCTCCAAGGCAAGGGTCTGGCTGTACACCCAGTGAGGGGGTGGGACAGGTTGCCATAAAGCCATTTTTAGGCAATGTGCAAATGTTCTTCTGTAATGGCCAAACTGACCTCTTCCCCTCCCCATGGAAACTAATTAAAAACCGTATGCAAGTCTATATACCTATGAAAGATGATATATTGAAAGGGGGGATTTTTTTGCTCATGAGAAAAGTTTGTTTACTTCACAGGTTCCCAAAAGCAGAGGGACCACAGAAACCGACCTATCAAGAAGCCAGATTACAAGGTTGCATATGTACAGTTGGTGAGTAAATGTATTTGTTTGAAGCTGGGAATGGAAGGGTATTGCAGTTAATATTTATTTAACCAGCGATAGTCATGTAGCCAAATACTGCAATTTTGCCAGGGATGACGCTTATTCTCAACATGGTATTGAGGGGAAGCCACCATGTACCTTTGTAGAGCCGTCTTTATGTGGTGTTTTGCTGCAGGTGAGGTAACAGGATACGCATATTTTTAGTAACTTTATGTGCTAAAAATGATTGGTTAGCTACCAATACTTCTCTTCAGTGTTCCCTCTAAACTGAGTTAGTGTAAGCTAGCTCACAGTTTTTTAGCCTCCAGCTCACACATTTTTGTCTCAGCTCAGGAAGGATGGCTCCAGAGCAAACTAATTTATGCAGTAACCAAATCGCTTGCTCACCACTTTAATGCCAGTAGTTCACAAAGCAGAATCTTTGCTCACAAGACTCCACAGCTTAGAGGGAGCATCGCCTCTCTGTGAATGTGTCTTTTTATGTGGGGAGATGCCTTTTCCATATTAGCGTATTCACAAGTGGGAATCCACAAGGACTAATGGGAGGCATTTAATTTCCCCCTTCCCCACAATTTCCTCTTTCCCTTTCCTGGAAGCCCCCCATAGCTTCTGCTCTTCTCTTCCTTCCTTCTCTGCTTCTAGGGTTGCCAACCTGGAGATCTCTTGGAATCACAATGAATCTCCCAACTAGAGAGATCAGTTCCCCTTAGGGTTGCCAGCTCCTAGTTGGAAAATTCCTGGAAATGGGGCGGTGGGGGGTGGAGCCTTGGGAAGGTGAGGTGTGGGGAGGGAAGTGACCTCAGCAGGGCATAATGCCAGAGTCCATCCCCAAAGCAGCCATTTTCTCCAGAGAAACTGATCTTTGTCATCTGGAGTTGTAATTTTGGGTGATCTTCAACCTCCATTGGGAGACCGGGAGGTCAGCAGACCTAGTTCCGCCGGAGGAAATAGGTGCTTTAGAGTGCTGTAGCATAATACTCCTCGGAGGCCCCTGCCCTCTTCAAACCCCACCCTCTTCAGGCTCCACCCCCCAAATCTCTAGGAATTTCCTAATCTGAAGTTGGCAGTCCTATCTCCTTCCTATCCAACAGCCAGCCTGCCTTTATCCTCCCCCACTGTCTTAACCTGCCCCCTCCCCCCAGCAGCCTCTACTTAGGAAAACTGTGGCCCAATTGTGTGGTGCCGACCCCTGGGTGAGACCCACTTGCATGGTAGGGAACCCACAAGGATTTGTGGGAGGTGTCTCACTCTCCCTCCCCATACTGTTTCCTCTTTCCCTCCCCTGGCAACCTCCATATCCTCTCCCCTGTCCCTGACTCATTCTGTCCTCAGCCATTCATCAGCTTTTATCTGCCTCCCATTTTCAGCTATATGTATTATTTATTTACTTCATTCATACACCAGCCTTTTCTACAGTGGGAACTAAAGCAACTGACATTGTCCTCGCTTCCTTCTTATCAGCACAACAACGCTGTGAGGCAAGTTAGGCTGAAAGTATGTGACTGTTCCAAAATCTCTTGAGTGAACTACCATAGCAAAATGGGGATTTGAACTTCAGACCCTACTCTGAAGCTCTAACAACTGCACGACACTGGCTTTCATAGAGTGGCCGCTATTGAACAGTAGCAAGCAGCCAGGCCTAGTCATGTAAGTCATGTAAGTCAGGTGATACCAGGTTGTCTAGAGGTTGCTTCCAGGCCTAGGTTTGCCAGCCTCCAGATGACAGAGACCTGTCCCCTTGGAGAAAATGACTGCTTTGGAGGGTAGACTTTATGACATTATATTTGTCTGAGGCCTGTACCCTAAAATCTCCAGGAATTTCCCAATCTGGAGTTGGTAACCCTAGTAAGGCCCTTTGAGTCCTCCCTCAAAGGCCAAAACTAACCCTGGAAATGGCCCTGCCCCTTCTCCCTGCCTTTTTATTCACAGAAACACAATTTGGAATACTGTAGTTGCCTAGTAACACCCACTGAGGGAATCCATTGCTTACAGCTACGAGCACTCCTTTTATCATTTTGGGGTTTTTAAGCTGCCCAATGTTTGTTTGTTTTTTAAATGATTTCACATGTTCCTGCAAACCTGGGACCCTTTTCTGGTCTGTAGAAAGATCTGTCTAGCCTGTTCACAGCTCCAGTCACCGGATTTAAGTATCCAAAGGTTTGACTGACTTGGCTATTACAATATGAGATTCCACAGTATGAGAGTTCACTGGGAGGCGTTCTATAATGGTTTAGTCATTCTCAAGATTTAAACCCCTCTTAAAAAATGCAGTTGAACTCCCATAAAGCCAGCAATAATAAAAATAAGACCTACATTCAGGTTTAGTAACAGTTAACATTTAGGCACTAAAGCTGTACAAAGCTGTGATTCATGGAGGTAAAGCAGTGGCAATCATTGTCTAAAATAGAATGGCAGATAAAAGATCAGCAGTCAAAGGCTCTATGGAATAAATGTGCTTTCTATTTTCTTCAGAAGGCCAATGAAAATGGTGCCAGCCACACATCCAGGGAAAGGGACGACAGCAGAGAAATCTTTCATGGGTCTCTGCTAACCTAACCTCACAATTACACGGTTCTTTACACTGGGAGCCAGTTTGATGTAGTGGTTCAGTGCGTGGATTCTAATCTGGGAGAACCAGGTTTGATTCCCCATTCCTCCGCTTGCACCTGCTGGATGACTGTGGGCAAGCCATAGCTCTGTACCAGCTGTTCTCTCAAGGACAGTTGTCTCAGAGCTCTCTCAGCCCCACCCACTTCACAGGATGTCTGTTGTGGGGAGGGGAAGGGAAAGGAGTTTGTAAGCTGCTCTGAGACTCCGAGTGAGTGAAGGGCGAGGTGTAAATCCAGTCTGTTCTTCTTCTTTCACCAAGGTCTCAACTGCTGACCTTGGAACTTGAGCTGGGTCACATAGATGGATAAAAAACCCTTCAGGTTCTTTAAACCCAAGCCATTTAGGGCTTTCAGGGTTAAAACTAGAAGTGTACAAGGGGGGAAAAATTATTTTTTTCAGATTCAGGTATAATGGAGCCAAATATATTTGGTATTGTCGAATATTCCCAAATACCAGTATCAGTATTGCATTCAGGTTTGGGAAATATTTAATAATACTGAATATTTTTGGCTCCATTATACCCTGTGGGCCATTATACTCAATGACAATGAGGTGGAGATACCAAATTTATGGTGTAGGTGCTGGGACCTCTCCCCAAAAGAACCCCCGAGTTTCAGAAAGATTGGACCAGGGGATCCAATTCTCTGGGCACCAGCTGAGCTCGTATGTCTTTTTATTTTCCCACCATAGGGAACCATTTCTGGAGGATATGCCAGAACTCATGGGTCACAGTGTCCAAACTGGGATTCTCTGTAGAACTCAATTTGGCAGTGTGCGGGGGAGGGGTTATGCTGATAGTCCATTGTGTTTTCACTGACAGAAGCAGGCCCCTGAGGGGACAGTTAGGGAAGGGAGAGAATGGATCCCGGGCCGTTTTGCCTGTCAGAAGGAAGGCGCTCTGGTCTCTCTGTCAGGCAGAAGTGCCTGGATTCCCTTTCTCTCCCCCCCCCCCATTCTCTTTGTTTCGTTTGGACAGTTAGACCCACCTGGCAGTGGGCGGAAGAGAAGCGTGGACCCAGCTCCCAGTCGGTCCTTCCCCTTCGCTGGCTCCCTCCAGACTGAGGCCGGGATGCTGGCCGGTGGTTCTGTGGGCGGGACTGAGGCAAAGCAGGGAGAGAATGCAGCCAATGGCCAGGGTCCCCCTTTTGAGAGGCAGTCCGTCCAGCCTACTGATTTTGGCGCCCCATGGAATCTTGCCCTTTGGAATGTTAAAACGGCTTTATATAATAGGAAGGATACCCCTCAATCCTAATATTCCAATTGTGTCATCCCATCAAGTTTCAGTAATGCCTATTAGGTCATGGTCCCCTTCCTGTATATTAGGACTTCAATACAGGAAGGGGGACTATGACCTAATAGGCATTACTGAAACTTGGTGGGATGACATTCACAACCAGATGTTCCTATTCAGTTTTCTAGCTAATTATCTTTAATTCAATTACATAAAATTCAATCACAAAATTCAATTACATAAAATTATACTCATGAACGATGTGGGAAGAAAAATGCTGCTTGTACTTGTTTTGTACAACAAGGGTTACTGTCCTAGTTTCAGAAGTGGTTAATTGGAGGTGATTACTCTGATTTCAATAGGTGAACACAGGGTGGTTGGTCTAGCACAAGGGTGGGCAAGCTTGCTCAGTGTAAGAGCCACCTAGAACTGGGGTCGCCAAACTTGCTTAACCTAAGAGCCGCAGAGAATAAACATCAGATGTTTGAGAGCCACAAGACATGAACAAATATTACCTGCTTTTATTGGAAAATAAGCAAATTTGCTTTTTATTAACATTAAATGAGACTGCCAAAAATAATAACAAAAGGGATAAAAGCAGATATTGATAGTGGTATTAATTTGTCCAATGATATTTGTTTGCTAATGATATTTAGCTTCCCCAGCCGCCCTGCCGGGAGCCACATAATATATGTGAAAGAGCCGCATGCGGCTCCTGAGCCACAGTTTGCCCACCCCTGGTCTAGCACAAAGTTCTGCCTGCTACCTGGGCTTGCTGTGTATCTTTGGTACTGGAAGTCATTCCAGTGTGAAGTAGACAAGAAAACTCCTGAGTTAGGCAGATGTTGTTTGACTTGCCTTTACCTTGCTCCAGCCTCTGTTCCATCCTTTGAAACGAACTTAAGGCTCAAGCGACTATGTCGGTCGCTTCCAGATAATACTGTGAGCGCTCTTTGTTTTGGAAGGCATTTGTGGTAGCCCCTCAAAGAGTCAGTAGGTGGCAGCATTATTCTTTGCTTTATTTTCTTCACTTGCTGGCTTCCTTACCTATCGGAGAGAAATTGTTTTGACTTGAAAGCAGGAGTTACATTTCCCTACTCTGGAAGTCATCAGCTCCCATTTTCCAGGCCAGCTTGTGCAATCTAATATGCACACATTAATCATTGTATTCCAGTGTTGGAAGATGAAAAGGCTGATGTTAAACATCACATAACGCAGAATAGAGAACTGACTTGCATGTATGAGGACCATATTGTCTCTTTCCCTTTTACATATCCTACTTCTCAGTGACTGAGGACTTTCTTCTCTCCGGCCTAGATTTGGCAGAGGAGGTTTTCAGTGCAGGTGGTATTTGTCTCCCATTGCAAGTGACCTTAAAATGAGGCTTGTGGTCAATATCACCTTCCATGGTTTCAGGCTGTTCTCAGTGTGCTCTCCCCCAGCCAAAAAGGAGAAAACATATTGTAACGTTGCTGACTGTACAGAACTGCTGCCTGCCTTTTATACTAGCTAGAACCAGGCTATTTGTCCACCGGGAAGTAAGTCTTGTGCTTTCAGGCCCCCTTCTGCTCTCTACCCTGAACATTTTCACCTGTCAGCGGCCACATCTGAAGGAGTTGTGGGGGCACTTACCACTTACCACTTGTGCGGTTGCTAAATCACTTGAATGGTGTGTGCAAACAACAAGATTACCCAGTGGCTGGCATCCTATGATGACTGGAGGGAGTTCCTCACATCGTGGTTCATTTAGGCGTCATTTATACCCTGCCTTTCTCCCCAGTGGGGTCCCAAAGTGGCTTACATCATTCTCCTCACCTTCATTTAACCCTCACAACAACCCTGAGAAGTAGATTAGGCTGTGCGTGTGTCACTAGCCCAAGATCAAACAGCAAGCTTCCATGGCAGACTGGGGGTTCTAACCAGGGTCTCCTGGAACTTGATAACACTTCCTGATTTTGCAGCTTGCCTCTTCTGTTGGAGGTAGTCATGGCTGAGCAAGTTGCTGAAGGATAACAAAAGAAGAAGGGGAACCAGTGCACATGAATTGTTAAAAAAAAAAAAAAACGCTGGCTGAAATAACTAAAGGTGAATGAAAGATGTATAAAATTAATATTTTAATACCGAGCTCAGTAACACAATAACCGTAGAGCTAGATAAAGCCAAGGGGTTCTTGCAAGAAAGAAAGTCCCCAAAGTATTCAATGTGTCTCACGCCTGGTGTATAATTCCATAGTCCAACTTGACATACATTCATCATAGGGTGGACTCATAGAGTTCCTGAAAAATCCATGTAGTCTTGAAATCCCTAAGCCATAGAGACGCGTAGTCCGGATACGAGTTGCTGTGTTTCGAACAATTCTTTTTCAAAACCAATAGGCTACCGTGGGACTAAGTACAAATTCAAGGCATCCACAAATGAGGATAAGCATTCAAACAGAATGTATAAATTGCATGAATACATGGTACAAAAACGGACAAACTCACCACAGTCTCACTAGTAGCACATACAGAAGCCAGTTTATTCAGTCACAAAGGGTCATGGGTCCTTAGCCCCCCCCCCCCCCCCAATGTGTTGTACCATAATTTATATCTAAGTGTCAGGCTGTAGCAACCCAGGTAAAGTAATTAGAAATCTTGCTGCTCTGATTGAATCAGGAAAAGAAGGAGAGAAATCAGGCTGCAAATGCACTGGTCAAGCAGTTTGAACCCTGCTGCTTTGGTAAATAAACTGAGAAAAGGATATCAGGTTGCAGTTGCACAGGTCCAGTAATTTGAAAGCTTGCTACTATAAATAATGTTTAGAGTTTCCCAAAGTAACACATGAAGAAGAAGAGAGGAGATTGGATTTATACCCCGCCCTTCACTACCCGAAGGAGTCTCAGAGCGGCTTACAAACTCCTTTTCCTTCCCCTCCCCACAACAGACACCCTGTGAGGTAGGTGGGGCTGAGAGAGCGCTTTCCAGAACTGTCCTTGAGAGAACAGCTGTGCCAGAGCTATGGCTTGCCCAAGGTCATCCAGCAGGTGCAAATGGAGGAGTGGGGAATCAAACCCAGTTCTCCCAGATTAGAGTCCATGCACTTCACCACTACACCAAATTGGCCTTATAACCAATATTTCTTTGAGGACTGATTTAATATCACTTTAAATTCATTTTAACCTTCTTAGCCATCCTTTACAATGCGACAACAATACTAAATAATATTCAATTACCTTTAGTAATTAATCATGACCAAATTATCTCACATTCCTTACCAAAAAACAGAAAGAAAAGAACAGACAGAGGAAAAGAGCAAGGAGAGCTTCCATATAACTGCCATTAATATTTATTTTTTAAGTCACATTTAAAGGCTTTGAGCTTTTCTGAAATAACAAGCAAAAGCTACCTTATATTATTTCTTTTAATGTTTATTTTTAATCCAATCTCTCTTAAATTTTATATCTTTAAATCTCATTATATCTCATTAAATTCCATTTTAAATGTTACTTGCCTTGCTATTCACTTTTAAATCTCAGTTTCTCTTAAGTTTAAATCTCATCTTTAAATCTCATTAAATTCTTTTTTGGATGTCATTTGCTCTGCTGTAGCAGTTCCAACTCCCTCCCCCCCCCCCCCTTTGTACCAGCTGTTCCCTCAAGGACAGCTTGGGAAAGAGCTCTCTCAGCCCCACCTACCTCACAGGGTGTCTGTTGTGGGGAGGGGAAGGGAAAAGGAGTTTGTAAGCCGTTCTGAGACTCCCTTGGGGAGTGGAGGGCGGGGTATAAATCCAATTTCTTCTTCTTCTTCTTCCTCTTCTTCTTCCTCTCTTCTTGAATTCCCAGCATTTTATTTTCTGTAGTTGTAGGTTGTTCCTGTAGCATTTCTGTATGGGAGTAGAACTCTCTTTGTTTATTTGATATATCCAGAAAGAATGTGTTAGGCATGTTTGAAATTATCTTAGTTCCTCCATCTTGGTGTCTTGTGGATCTTTCACTTCAGGCAGGCATACAGGTATGTTTTCCATTTTCACTTTGAATACTTTAATCTTTATCATTTCCTCTTCTTCCAGACTCAGTTCCACACTCAAATTTTGTGCTTCATTTAGCGGTTGTTTCAGCAAATTTTCTTAATAGTGCCAAATCCGCTTTTAAATTTACAACCAATTTAACTCAGTAAGGGACAGCAGCATCGGAAAATTCTTCTAATAGTTGCAGCCCCTTTTAAATGTTGTTTACTTTAGTTTGAGAGCCCCTTCCAAATTGAACGGAGGGGGGAAATAACTGCATTGCAAGTCCCCCTCTCCCCTTTGTCTTTCTGATCCTTTTTAACAGTCTGGTTAAGTGCTTCTCAGCTCTATTTCAACAGGCATTTCAAAAACAAAAGAACTTACTTGCAGAGTATCTTGTAGTTTATGTAAGGAGTTGCTTAGACAGATGCTTAGTTTCAGTTCTTAAAAGTCTTGTAGTCACAACTTGCTGCCAATATGGCGATTGCATCGGCTGGGGCTTCAGGGCAGATGAAGGTTTCCAGATCAAAGCCGCCGCCCGAATCTGTTTCTCCGTCGTGCCCCCTGATTGCGTTGCGCTGAAACCGGAAGTCTCTGAGCTAGTTCTGAGCATGCACTGGGCCCTTGGGAGAAGCATATAAATCTTTGTCCACATTGAGATAATTGCACCTGTGTGATGATCCTCGAATGTGACCTGGAAAATGGAAACCTATTTTTATGTGATGGCTCAGAGGATAATATGCTGAGCTGCAGACCGGAAGGTCAGTAGCTTGGCAGTTCAAGACCCGAGTGCTGTGTAACGGAGTGAGCTCCCGTCTCTGGCCCCAGTTCCTGCCAACCTAGCAGTTCGAAAGCAAGAAATTGCAAGTATATAAATAGGTACCGCTTTGGTGAGAAAGTAACAGCGTTCTGTGCACCTCGGCGTTTAGTCATGCTGGCCACATGACCACGGAAAAGTCTTCGGACAGCGGTGGCTCTTCGGCTTGGAAACAGAGATGAGCACCACCCCCTAGAGTTGGATTCTACTGGCTTTCAAGCAAGGGAAACCTTGACCTTGATCTTTCTCTTGCAGTCAGTAGACTTAAGCACTGATGTCATAGTGTCTGGTGTCTTATTTGTATTTTAACTGGACTTTCTGTAAGCAAACTTAAAATGAAAAGCAGATCCATCTATGTTAGCCCTCAGTGAATCATTGTTTCATCTTGAGAATAACCCACAGTGATCTTTTTAACGCTGATTTTTCACATCTGTAATGTTACATCCATTCATAGGTCTGAAAAAGTAAGTGCTAGAGGCTGTGGCAGTGCTTTGAAGGCTTAAAAAACTGGTCTCCCCTTGTGTATGACCTTTACCTTGATAATCCTAAATAAGGCCAAAATACAGGATGGCCACTCAAATGAATTTGCTAAGTTATTAAACTGATCTGACTTTTATCATTACTGGACTGAGACTGCGTAGTAGCAGTTCAGTTGTTTCTTTTTAATTGTTGGCATTATAGCTGTCCCCTCTAACCCCAATTCTGAAGCAGTTAGCATCTCAGCTTTCCAAGTAAACAAAAGGACTTTCCTCTGTTTGCATGTTCAGTATATTTCGAGTGAGAGCTTAGTACATGATTCCTGCACAGAGGCTTATTTTGCATGGTCATACGACTGAGACGACAAATCTGAGGTTCAAACAGGACAGTAAATGCTGTTCTGTGCTTATCAGGGAAGAAAAGTTTACCATAGTAACAATGGGTTATATCCAATTACTAGGAATAAGGCCCCGTTGTGGAAATAAATACAACGGGCTCTAGAAAGAGGCTCTGGGAGAGTGCCCCGGCCTTGGGCACTCAGCGTCAATTTGCTGTGGCGACCTCAGGAGGGTATAATGACACAGAGTCCACCATTTTTTCCAGGGGAAGATCTCTGCCATCTGAAGAGCAGTTTTAATTTGGTGTGATCTCCATCCCTCCCCTGAAGATTGGCAACAATGGTTTCCCATGAGGGAATGAGTGGTTTGAAGGGTGGAGTCTGTGGCATTGAACCTGTCTGAGGTCCCACCCCTGCTGAAACCTCACACACTCCAGGATCCACCCCTCAAATCTCCAGGAATTTCCCAACCTGGAGATGGCAACCCTACCTCCCAGCCAATCGTCAATGTATCATTATCTGCCCCCTGGCTTCAGCTTTCCATCTCCTCCCTCCCTCCCCCCTAGAGAGCAGTTGTAATTCTGAGTGATCTCCAGCCTTCACTTGGAGATTGGCAACAATGGTTCCCCATGAGGGACTCACTGGCTTGGAGAATGGAGTCTATGGCATGGTACCTCTCTGAGGTCCCACCCCTTCTCAAACCTCACCATCTCCAGGCTCCATCCCTCAAATCTCCAGGAATTTTCCACCTGGAGTTGGCAACCCTATCTCCTTCCCAGCCACTCATCAACCTCACTCTTCAACTTTCCATCTCTCCCCCCCCCGCACCGCCTCCACCATGCTCTGAAGCCCTGACTGCTGTGTCATATTGGCTGTCATAAAGGGTCTATCTCAGCAGGGTATAAGGACACAGAGTCCACCATTTTCTCCAGGGGAACTGATCTCTGCCATCTGGAGATCAATTGTAACAGCAGGAGATATCCAGATCCCACCTGGAGATTGGCAGCCCTAGGGGGAAGTCAGCCACACAGCAGGGGTTGAAGAGAACGGTTTGATGGTCACTGGCCCACATCATCAGCCAGCCAGCCAGCCATGGTGGAGCTAAGCAGGAGAGAGAGCTGTTTTCAGTTTATTCTGACAGGAAATTGGCCATGCTGGCAGTGGGCGAGGGAGGGGTTATGCTGAAAGTCCATTGTCTTTTTACTGACAGAAGCAGGCCACTGAGGGGACAGTTAGACCCACCTGACCCAGTACACTGGCTGGTGGCTCCGTGCACGGGACTGAGGCAATGCAGCGAGGGAATGCAGCCAGTGGCCAGGGACACCTTTTGAGTGGCAGTTCTTGCAGCCAACTGATTTTGGCTCCCCATGGAATCTTGCCACTTGAAAACAGCTTTATATATAAGGAGAGATTCCATTCAGTTGATAACAGAGGTCTCTGTTGATGGAAGGAGCTTTGCTGTTCCTGCTGAAAAAAAACATCACCAATGGAAAGCTCAGTCATGTGTTGTTGTTGGGCAGAACCTGTTATATTTTATGAAGAATCTATGCTAATGTTTTTCACAGTTGTAAGGCCCTCAGGGCATAGGCATAATTTCTTTCTGTCTCAGCTTGAACTTCCAGATGCAATGGGAAAGAGTACTGGTCAACAATTTCACCTGGTCAGAAGGCTAAGACACCCCCCCCCCCCCCCAAATTCAGACATAGTACTTATCATTCAGTCCTTCGTAACTTCGAAGCTAGATTATAGGAAAATAATACTGGGCCTTTAGTTGTTTGGAAGGATCTGCTGGCACAGAACAGAGCAGCCCTCCTCCTGACAATTGAGACCACATTAAACCAGAACTTGCCTGGTCAAGAACAAATATGAGCATGTAGGGTTTGAGTCCTAATACCCGAACTTAAATCAGTAGCAGCGTCTGTGTATATTATTGAGAGGCCACTTTTATTTGGAATCAGTCGCAACATGTAAGAAGAACTTGATGCTGATGGATTAACGTGGAATACGTATTCCCAAACGTACTCGAGGGTACTTTAGGTGAAGTTAAAACTTCAAGTGACAGACAGCTTCCCTTGGCAGGCAGGAGTCTCTTATCAGTGGCACTGTGCAGTGGCAGAGCACCTTTCTCTGCATGCAGAAGATCCCCAGTTTGATCTCTGGCTGCCTTCAGAAGGTCCCACCCAGCTTCAGCCCAAGGGCAAGCCATCTGCTCTGCATGAAGAAGATCCCAAGAGCAGTCTCTGCTTTACATGCGAACATCCCCAGGCTCAATCCCCAGTTCCTCCAGTTTTTTTTTTAAAAAAGCATCAAGTGATGTGAAAGACCTGCTGGAGAGCAGCTTCCAGTCTCTGACCTTGACAGGCCAGTCAGCTGACTCTCAGGACAAGGCAGCCTCCATAGAGGCGAGGGGAATCCCCTTTCCTTGTGCGTCAGGCTGTGATCCTAAAACAAGTGTTGCCTCAGTTGGATTTAGTTATGAGGGAGCATATTGAGGGTTGGACTGCAGGGAGTTAACTCTCTGGGCAGGGACTAACCTTTCAGAGGTGTTGCACAAATTTACTAATTTTTAAAAATTAAAATACGTCTACTTTGCCTTTCCTCTTGGCTCGGAGCCAGTTAGGGGGCAGTTTGCAGATGAAGGCTAGAAGTGCGGCTCCATCAGCTGGGGGTGGGGTGGGGAGGTTGAACCCCTCCCCCAGTCCACTGTGTCAGGGACTTTGTAGGTTTAAAGAGTTGATGTGCTTAAAACTCCCTCAGACTCTTATTTCCCCATGATGATCTTAAAAATAGCTTTGCTTTGGGGCAAATTCTGCGGCCGCTCAGGGGCTTTCCCTTCAAAATACTTGGGTATAGGATTTAGGTGCCGGTTCCAAGGCTAACGCTTTGTATAGCTTTGTCTGCAACCTGAGTTAAGGCAGAGCCTTTGAGGTTTGGGTTGACGAGCATCCATTCTTTGGAAACCGAAATGAATGATTTCCCAAGGCATCTTTGGGGAACGGGGATTTATCATGTAGGTGCCTGTTGTTTCAGGAGAGGTGGCATCGCATCGGTAGTGGATCTGCACCCCCCCCCCCCCCAAACCAAAGTCCTTGTATGCATGGCTCAGATCTTGTATAAGTTTCACTAAGTGCAAGGAGGATTACTCCCTAATAGCTGTGCAGATAGGATTCCAAGGATCTCAAGTAGCAGGTGTGGAGAAACGTCCCACTTTTCCTGATACCTCAGAGTACCACTGTCAGTCAGAAGAATGCCAAGCCAGGTGGACTAAAGAGTCTTGACAGTGTAAACCAGCTTCTTACGTCCATATAAACAAAGCTGCCCAAAATCACTCTGGATGCATCAGTGGCCACTGGCAAAGATGGTAGAGATATTGATTTTATAATAAATGTTTGTTGTATTGAAACCAGTTAACGTCTTGACTATTTTCTTTGTGCTTCTAAAGCAGTTTTTCTCCAGGTAGGCTGGCCAGCTCTTGAGTTGGGAAATCCCTGGAGATTTTTAGGGTGGCGCCTGAGTGGTGGGTGTTGCCTTCTGACACACTTCCGGCGACGTCAGGGGGCGTGGCCTATGCAAATAAGTTATGCCAATGTGCTCCTGCACCTCTTTTTCTACAAAATGACCCCTGCTGCACCGTATTCTTTTGGGGGGATTTATAAGGCTTTCAGTTCAGAGAGTGCAACGTAATGCGTTTGCTGTTTCAAATCCTGTCTGGCCACCAGCCAAGATCAGCATTTCTCGGCAAAACAAGAGGTGGAAAGAGCCAACTTGTCTGCAAGGATTTTTTTATTATTATTAAAAGGTTCCAAACTGACTTCTGCTCACGATTTGATTTTGACCAGCCTTGAAATGGGAACTGGGAGCACCTTCATAAACAGCTGAGGAGGGGAGATGGCGTCCGGGGCTGGACGAGGGCAGATGTCTGCGGAGTAGCTCTGCTGCTTCTGCGTTTCCTTAGTTACTTTTCGGTATTGCAAGACCAGAGATGTTCTCCACAATACTGGAGAATGGGCAGGAAGCTTTTCCATTGTTGTCTGAGCATTCCTCAGTGGCCCTTCATGGATATTTTTTTCTTTAAAAGGGATGGGGGAGAAATGTATTGGATTTTATGGGAGCAGCCATTCTTTAAGCTATTTGCCTTTGTCCTTCAGTAATGCAGGGACAAATCTCGGAAGCGTAGGGTAAAGGCCAGCACCTTGGCTCAACCTACAGACCGTACCCTTGCCCTTTGAGGACAGAAGGTCCTGTGTGTCATAAACAAGGCCTTCCGGTTCTCAGCTTAGCAGTAAGTCCAGCCTCAATAGGTTAGCCATGTTACTCAACGTCTATATGCATGCAGGGGTAAGGGACAGAAGACAGCTGTGAAAGTGTTGCTTGATGACTATTCAGTACTGCTTTTGGTGTGCCTCCCAAGATCTACGTATGTTGTGTTAGAAAAATTGTTTTTTAAAAAAAGATTTCTGCCCTGACTTGGCCCTTAGAATGAAGGTGGGCAACAATTAGGGGTGGGCATGAACCACATTTTGCTGTCCGGTTCGTGGTTCGTGACTGAACCACAAACCAAACTGCATAGATAGGCCGGTCGCACACCGAACTGTTCATATAGGGCTGTGGGCCATTTAAAGTTTAAAACCCTGCTTTCTGCTCCCCACCATTTCAAAGTGGGGGGAGGAGCAAAACCAGATGGTTAAATATGGGGTGAAGTGCCTCCTGGCAACATTCCCCCCCCCCCCTCTTCCTGCTGGCCACGGCCACCAGAAAGGAGGGGGTGAAATGCCCCTTAGAAGGCACTTAACCCCTTCCATCTGGTGGCTGTGGTGAGCTGAGGCCAGCAAAAAGATAGGGGTGAAGTGCCCCATGGAAGGCACTTTGCCCCGTCCTTTCTGTTGGCCCATCTGTCTTGGGTCTGCTCCCACAGCCGGTTTAAAGGAGCTGCACCGGTTTAAAGGAGAGACTTTTCCATGCCAGCTCAGCTGCCTCAGGGTGCCTGGTGCGGCCCCTTTAAATGGACAGCGTGAGCAAGACCAAAACAGCCGGCGTGGAGAAGTCTCTCCCTGCCAGCTCAGCTGTCATTTTCGAGCCCCCTCCCTCGAGCTGTTTAACAAGTTCGCTAACACAGCATACATAACTCTGGGATACACACCAAAGGCGGTACTGAATAGTCATCAATAGTCATTCTTGAGCTCAGAGGCAACTGAGCTGACAGAGAGAGCTTTCTCTGCACCAACTCAGCTGTCTCTGGTGTAGCCCCTTTAACTTGGCTGCGCAAGCAAGCTGGAGACAGCTTCTGATTTCTGCCAGCAGAAAGGGGGGGGGGGTGAAGTGCCCTCAACAGGAAAGTGTGTGTGGGGATCGCCCGGGAAGGGTCTCCCACCTTTATTGCATCCAGAAGAAAGTGTGGGGGGGATCTCCCAGGAGAAAGTGGATCTTCCTGTAGGACCCAACTGTCTCGAGCTCACTGGTGCAGCTCGTTTCAAGGGGCTACACCAGGGAGCCAAAGGCAGCTGAGCTGGCAAGGAGAGCTTTCTCTGCACCAGCCCAGCTGTCTTGGGTTCACTTCTGCAGCCTGTTTACAGGGGCTGTGCCAGGGAGCCAACTCATTCGCCTCTGACTCTCTGGCATAGCCTCTTTAAATGGGCTGCATGAGCAAGCTGGAGACAGCTGGGCTGGCGTGGAGAAGGTTCTCTATGCCAGCTCAGCTGCCTCTGGCTCCCTAGCATGCCCCCTTTAAATAGGCTGCTCCAGCGAGCCCAAGACAGCTGGGCTGATGTGGAGAAGGCTTTCCCTGCTGACTCAGTTGCCTCTGACTCCCTGCATAGCCCTTTTAAACAGGCTGTGCTAGTGAGCCCAAGACAGCTGGGCTGGTGCGAGGAAGGCTTTCCCCGTGCCTTTGGCTCCCTGTGTAGTCCCTTTAAATTCAACATCTACATGCGCCCCCTTGCCCCGTTGGTTCAGAGATACGGGCTGGGTTGTCACCGATATGCCGATGACGCCCAGCTCTATCTGCTGATGGATGGACAGCCAGACTCCGCCCCAGAAGTACTGGACAGGGCGTTTACAAGCCGTGATGGGATGGTTCAAACAGAGTCAATTGAAACTGGATCCAGTGAAGGCGGAGGTCCTGTACCTGAGTCGTGGGGGGGCTGGGATTGGGAATCCAGCTCCTAACCCTTGGTGGGACACCATCGGTACCGAGGCCAAAGGTGAAGAGCTTAGGGGTGCTCCTGGATTCCTCTTTTGATGGAGGCCCAGGCTGACCCTGTTGCTCGATCAGCCTTTTATCATCTGTGGCTGCTCAGGCAACTGGTTCCCTGTCTCACCCCTCAGGACTTAGCTACTGTGACCCATGCAGTGGTCACTTCCAGACTAGATTATTGTAACTCGCTCTATGTGGGGCTGCCCTTGAACTTGAGCCACAGATTGCGGCTCGTGCAGAATGCGGCGGCGTGTAGGCTGATGGCGATGCCTTGGCAGGCTCGCATCCAGCCAGTGCTGCGCCAACTGCCCTGGCTGCCGATTGAGTACTGGATCCAGTTCAGGGTTCTGGTGTTAACCTTTAAAGCCCTATACGGCCAGGGACCTGCATGTGTTCGGGATCGCCTCTCCCAGTATGTGCCCCGCAGAGCATTGCGGTCAGTCTGTCAACATTTATTGGTTGTCCCCAGCCCCAAAGATGTCCAGCTTGCTCCAACCAGGACCAGGGCCTTTTCTGCCCTTGCCCCAGCCTGGTGGAACATGCTCACGCTTCAAATCAGGGCCCTGAAGGATTCCGCAGGGCCTCTAGAACGAAGCTGTTCTGCCGGGCTTTCGGTTGAGGAGGCAGACATCCAAAATCCATCTTTGGCCTCCCCTCCTGGAATTGCCGACTCAGGATCAGCTTAAACTGAGCCTAGTAACATGAACCCTTGATTGTGATTACTGTTTTAAGTTAGTGTTTAAGTATCTTAACTATTGTTATTGACTTTTGTGAGGGTGGGATAAAAATCAAAACAAATAAATACATTCAATGGGCTGTGCCAGCAAAACTGAGAGAGCCGGGCCCGCGTGAAGAAGGCTCTCCCCATTGGCCCACCTGTCTCAGGCTCCCTTGTGCAGCCCATTTAAAGGGGCTGTGCCAGGGAGCCCAAGGTGGGGGTGGAGTGCCCCCTGGAAGGCACTTCGCCCCTTCCATTTAAACCCTGCTTTTATCTCCCTGTGGCTTTTCGTGGGGAGCAGGGCCATTTAGGCCTGTTTTCTGCGCCCCTCCCCCCCAAAAAAAGCCACAGGGAGCAGAAAGCGGCAGTTGTTTAAATGGCTCCAAGCTATTTAAACCTTTTCTGCTCCCCTCAAAAAGCTGTGGGGAGCTGAAAGCAGAATTTAAATGGCTCCAAGTAGTTGGAGCTGGGCAATCTGCTTGCGTGGGTGGTGACTACAAAGCTACAGGTGAACCTGGAGGAGACAGATTATTTAGACCCATTTCATTCTGGTTTTCGCCTGACCTTGGGACAGAAACAGCCTTGGTTGTCCTGACTAATGACCTTTGCTGGGAGAATGATGAGGAGTGCATCCCTGTTCACTCTACTGGACCTTTTGGCAACCTTTGATACCATTGACCTTCCAGAGAGGCTGGCTGGGTTGGGAGCAGGGGGCACTGTACTTTGATATTCTGCTCTTACTGGACCAACTCATTCCAGAAGGTGGTGTTGGGGGACCACTGCTCAGCCCTGTAGGATTTATGCTGTGGGATCTTGCAGGGTTCCATCCTGTCTCCCATGCTATTTAACATCTACACAAAACTGCTAGGAGATGTCATCTGGGGATTTGGAATAAGGTACCCCCAATATATGGGTGACAACCAGCTCTGTTATTCCTTGACAGCTTAGCCTGGTGGTTCTGTGGAAGTCCTGAACAGGTGCCGGGATGGATGAGGGCTAATAAACTGAAGCTCAATCCAGACAAGACTGAGGTGTTGTTGGTCAGTGGAGAAGCTGCTCGGGGATTTCAAAGCCAGTATTTCCTGGAGGAGGTTGTGCTCCCCTTGAAGGAGCAGGTTTAATGCTACTTATGTCTAATGGCTTGTTTTTCGTACTGTGGTTTTTAATCGTAAGCCCTCTCAAGCAGAACTCTGAGACGGCATCATAGAAATACTCTACATAAATAATGCACTCTGGAAACAATCCCATGGGATCACTGTCAAGTGAAAACTATGCCATGGATGCAAGCTTTTATGACATTGGCAAAACCTAGGTTAGTTGCAAAGCAAAATGTGATTTTTAGAGTAGCAGCAAAAACGCTCATGTCTTTGGAGTTTTATATCTTTTTTTAATATGCCAAGCTCTTTAGGGGTGGGCTAAAGCTGTTAAGGTATTTTGGAAAATAGTTTCAGAATAGCTCCAGACATTATTTTTATAACATCTTTCTATGCCATGTTATTGTCTGATAGTTTTATTATATTCGAAGTGAATGGGAAGGCAGACAAGGTTGATTTTAATGAGGTTGTCAGCGCTGCAAACAATATGGAAAAATAAAGAGATAATGTCAACGGAATAGAATGCTGTCCTAGAATAATAGATTCCTGCTGTTAAATAAAAGCTAAAAGGTCAACTGGTGGTTGTTTACCATTTGGGAGACGTTGAGTCTGTGGCCGTGGTTCGGGGTTGGCACTGACTCCCATCATTATGGAACACGATCGATGTAAATTTAATGCTGTATTTCAGGAATGACATTAATTTCATAGATCACTTGGGCTTGCATGATACAATTTTGCCTAGTATATTGTTTCCTCATTCAGTTATGCAGCAGACACTGAGGCAGTGAATAGCCATATTTAGCGCTTCACTTAGTGCTCTCTTTATTTTGACTGTTGCGGGATCTAAACCGAGTAGGCAGGCACGGAGCTGAGGAGATCGCCGAGGGGTGCTTTAGCTGACTCACTTCAAAGGTCGTTCTCCCGCTTTTTAATAACTGCCTTTAAGTTGGAGAAGAGTACTAATTAGGGTGTTGGAAATCTGCATATACATTTTCCGGCTGCTACATTCTCTCACATCCCAGAGTCCCTTTAGTTTGTCCTTGCAATGCACTGTGTTACCGCCCTTGTCCTTCCTGAAGCTATTAAATGATGTACTCTCTATGTCTCCTCATCTCACATGTGGGCAGGTTTTGCCATCTACCACTCCACACGGTTACTCTGAAGTCCAGTACTTTTTAAGTTTTCCTTGACTTTGTGAATTAAGCTAAGAAAAAAGAGTGGGCAAAATATTATGAGGTGATCAAAGACCCTCTGATGGATACAGATTGCCAGTTTGGTGTGGCGGTTAAGTGCCCGGATGCTAATCTGGGAGAACCGGGTTTGATTCCCCACTCCTCCACTTGAACCTGCTGGATGACCTTGGGCAAGCCATAGTTCTGTACCAGCTGTTGTCTCAAGGACAGTTGTCTCAGAGCTCTCTCAGCCCCACCTACCTCACAGGGTGTCTGTTGTGGGGAGGGGAAGGGAAAGGAGTTTGTAAGCCACTCTGAGACTCCAAGTGGAGGGCAGGGTATAAATCCAATCTCTTCTTCTTCTACATGCAGTCATACCTGCTGCAGTTGAAAAATGTAGTTTTGTAAACATATTTTCTCTAAGTGGAATGGATCAGAGTATCTGGGGACGCTTGTTAAGTTGATCAGGTTTACCTGATAACTGGTTTGCCTGTTGAACCATGTATTCATGGCACACCAAAGTATTGTGCCATATTTCACAAGTGATAGTATTTTCTCATGGGCCTGCCTTCTGTATAGTACACACCAAATGAGAAGTTAGGTGCAGACACTGCTGGCAGTCTGTTAGAAGTTGACAGATGCAGCAGCTAAAACGTACTGTTGACTCGATGCCGTAATAAATGTACTGTACGGTGGCTTGTCTGAAGAGTGTTGCAGCTACTGATAGGACATGTGATTAAACATTTGTTTTCTGTCTTCAGGCTGCGGGACAAACTTTTCAGTTTCCAGACTTGTTTCCGGAGAGACCACAAACGGCTGAGCCTGGCTCTCTTGAGGACATCCAGAAAAAATTCATGGAGGATGAGGCACAGAGGCAGAAAGATGACCCCAAGCGATCAGGAGTTCCTAGGTGGTTTGGACTTTGATGAACTCAGCCTGCTGTCTTTCCTTTAGGTAGCTTGGCGGAACTGCAACCAATATTGCTCTTCATTTTTTGTGTGAATTTTTTTTAGACCATTTGTAAACATCTTGCTGGTACCGTTTTAATGCAAGAGATTTATTAAAAGAACAGAAGGGAAAAGAATTTCCTGGCTTGTTATTTTTCAGTATTGAAAGATGTATCATCTGACCCAATTGCCTCTTCATGCTGTAAATAGCTTATTGGAACGTTATCCATTAGAGCATTTGGAAGTAGAATCTATAGGGGGCTGAGCTAACCGGCACCAGTAATGATGCAAGCACCTATCTATAAGAGTCACAGCGTCCTGTTGAAGCTAGCAGGCAAGCTAATAGTTTTGGCATTTGCTACTTTTAGAATTACACTTTCTCCTGCACATCACAGAATGGCGGTATGTTCTGAGGAGAACACTTCACAAAATGCATTCTGCCTCCCCGAAGGAAGGGTTCTAAAGTTTCAAAACATGCGTAATCCAATCAGACTAGATCCAATAAATGTGATTGCTTTGCCAAGCCTCTTCAGTTCATTTGTTGACTTTATCTGTAGAGATTCTCAAGCATTTGTATCTGATTTCACCTTTTTTCTGGCAAGTGAGTACCTCTGGGGTTCTGATCTTTGCCATGAATCTTGTTCAGAGAGTCTCCCCCTCCCCCTTCTTTATGCTTGGGACTGATTTCTGTTTTACTTTTGCAGGTACATTTGTCAGTTTTCAATCCAGACAGCACAACATAATCAGCCATCTGTGTGGAAGCGTAGCTTCAATGCTTTTGAGGAAATCCTAGCTCAGATGTAGTGGTCTGTGGCTGGTTATCCCAAAGGCCTAGCCAGTTTCTTCATCCAACAGGGTGTTTCAGTAAACATACGCACTTTTGCAAACTCTGCACCACTGTTTAGTATGGAGCAAAACAAGAGAAAAATAGACTGGCCAAGGCAAACTAAGATCTGTCTCTGTACTCAGTTAAACATTAGGAAGAATTTCCTGACAGTCAGAGCAGTTCCTCAGTGGAACAGGCTTTCGCAGGAGGTGGTAGCCTCTCCTTCTTTGAACGTTTTCAAATAGAGACTAGATGGCCGTCTGACAACAATGCTGATTCTGTGAACGTAGGGAGATCATGAGAGGGAGGGCAGGAAGTGTTGCGTCAGTTCTCATGGCCCTTTCTTACACACCCAGGAAAATGTCGATCGCCATTGGGGTCAGGAAGCAATTTTTCTCCAGGCCAATTTGGCCAGGCATCCTGGAGGGTTTTTTGGCCATTTTCTGGGCATAGAGCAGGGGTCTCTGGGGGTGTGGGGGAGAGGTAGTTGTGAATTTCCTGCATTGTCCAGGGGGTTGGACTAGATTACCCTGGAAGTCCCTTCCAGCTCTGTGATTCCAGAGCTGCATCCGCTGGTGCTAGGTTGACTCAACCAATGTAATGGATTTAACTGTTGGCGACTCTTGTGAGTTGTAGTCGCTGCCTATAGTGGCCTGTGGAGGATGGGTTAAAGGCTATATAGCCACAGTCAGGCTACTTTGGAGACAAACAGTAGGATGAGCTTGCTTAAGTCTACAGATAATGTTTGCAGAACTAAAGACATATAGACATTTGATAGGAGGACTCCCAATATTCTCTTAAAAAGTAAAGTTATCCTTAATCCCCCCCTGCTAATTAGTTAATCTTGCAACGATTACCTTCCTCCTTCAAAATGCTTACGTTACCACCAAAATTAGAAGCAATTCATTGTTCTTCATCTATCTAAGCAGGTTTCTGCAAATTCAGCTTACATATGAGAATCCTGATCTATATATCTAATAGCCAAGGCGCCCCCTGTGTGCAGAAATCTAAATCCGCACACCAGGGGCACCTAAGGGGCAAAGAGATTTTCCTGCACCCTTGGGGGACTCCCCAGGTGTGCAGAAAAATCCGAAAAGTTTAAAAAACGATACAGGGGATATTTAAATCTCCCCCAAAAGTAAAAGAGCGTTCCCTGCACATGCGCAGAGAACGCTCTGGGAAGTCTGCGGCTGGCCGGCAGTTGGGAGGCATCCAGGCCTCGCCATCGGTGCTCGTGGGGAGGGGGGAGATTGGTGGCGGACCCGGCGGCTGGGAGGCATCCAGGCCTTGCCACCGGGGCCCGTGGAGGGAGGAGATCGGCGGACCTGGGCCTTGCCGCCAGGGCCATGGGGAGGGGGAGATTGGTGGGCCTGGGCCTCGCCGCCAGTGCCCATGTGTGTGGGGGGAGATTGGCGGGCTTGGTGGCTGAGAGCCGCTCAGGCCTCACTGCCAGTGCCCGTGGGGGGGGGGGGGAGATCAGTGATGGGCCCAGCAACTAGGAGGCATCCAGGCCTCACTGCAGGGGTCCATGGGGGGGGGGGAGAGATTGGCGGGCTCGGGCCTCGCCGCCAGGCCCATGGGGGGTGGTTGGCAGTGGGCCCAGCGGCTGAGAGCCGCTCAGGCCTCACTGCAAGTGCCTGTGGAGGGGGGAAGATCAGCGGGCCCGGGTCTCACTGTCGGTGCCCATGGGGGGGAGAAGGGTTGGCAGGCGCAGGCCTTGCCGTCAGTGCTGCAGGGGGGAGAAACTCACCTGCGGGTGCTTCCTCCTCCTCAGCGTTGAGCTCCTTCTCCCCCCCCCCCCCGAGTACCACGGGTCCTCCTGCTTGTATATGTCTAGTTTGCGTAAGCTCTAATGTGTCATAACCCCATCTGCAGTTCTTCTTTACTGCCACCTTTGATCAAGGCCTTTAGGAAAGCTGAAAATGATTGCCTAGGAATTAATCTGCTGTAAGCTTCTCCTGACCACACTCAAGAGAAGCAGTGGCCTACTTTGGCTTCATTTTAGGTATGTACAAGCAGGGGATCTGCAAGGGTTAGCACCCGGCATCTCATTATCCCCCTTCCACAGTATTTCCTCTTTCCCTTTCCTGAAAGCCCTTGTAGCCTCTCCCCTTTTCCTGCTTCCTTCTCTCCTTCCCACCTACCAGCCAACCTATTATTCATCTGTTCCCCTGACTTATGCTTTCCCTTCTTCCCTCTCCTTAGGAGCCAGTTTGGTATAGTGGTTAAGTGTGCGGACTCTGATCTGGGAGAACCGGGTTTGATTCCCCACTCCTCTACTTGCACCTGCTGGATGACCGTAGGCAAGCCATAGTTCTGGCACAGCTGTTCTTGAAAAAAAGCAGTTTCTGTTGGAGCTCTCTCAGCCCCACCGACCTCACAGGGTGTCTGTTGTGGGGAAGAGAAGGGAAAAGGAGTTTGTAAGCCACTCTGAGACTCCAAGGGAAGGGCGGGGTATAAATCCAATCTCTTCTTTATCAGACTCTACTTGGGAAAACTATGGCCCCTGGTGTAGGCTACTGAGTCAGGCCCAGTTTTGTGGCAGGGAAGCCATAAGGACTTGCAAACGGCACCTAACTTTCCCCCTGTATTGCCTTTCCCACACTGTTTCCTTTTATTGTTCCCTTTTCCTGGCAGCCCCCATACCCTCAGCCTCCCCTGTTTCATTCTCTCTTCCCCACCCACTAGCCTATTATTTGCCCCCACTCTTCACTGAGTTGCTGAGCTGGCCCAGCTGCATGGTGGGGAACCTGCAAGCGTTTGTGGGGGCACTTCACTTCTCCCTGTATCACCCTTCCTGATTTATTTTGTCTTTCCCTTCTTCTGGCAACCCCAGTGTCTTCAACTTTCCCTACTTCCCTTCACACCCATCCACCAACCAACCTACCTTTCCCCTCCCCTTTTCCCTCAGCGATATTTATTATTTATCTCATTGATATCCCGCCTTTCTCCATAATGGGGACATAAGACAGTTTACGTTATTCTCGTTCATTTCATCACAACAGCCTTGTGAGGTGGGTTAGATGGAGAATGTATAACCGGCCCAGGTCACCCAATAAGCTTCCACAGCAGAGTGTTGATTTTATAAAGCATTACATTAATGATGCATGTAAAGGGCTTGTTGGTTCTGCCAAACAGCTGTGGTCAGTCAAATAGCCAGGTACTTGCACTTGCTTTTCCTCCTTTTTTGAATTCCAAGTGGCTAAGATTTCCTTCTCCCTTTAAAAGAGTGACGGGTACGTGAATCTGTTTCTAGGGATTTTAAAAATCTGTGTAAATGTAATGTAATGTGAATGTTAATGCCAGAATGTAGAATTTTTATTAACAAGAAGCTGACAAAGAACACCTAGGAACCTCTGTAGTTAGTATAGGCAAACCTCTGTGATAATTAAGTATTTGGATGAAGGAAAATACTAAAATGCAGATGAAAGCAGGAAGACTGTGTGCTGGAAGTACAGTTCGGAGTCCCAAACTTGAGGCAATCAGAAGACCATGAGTGAACACCGCTGAAAAGCACGATCATAGTGTTGGAAAGAGTACTCCAAATGTTCAAGGGGCTTCTCAGTGAAGAAAGGAAGAGGGAACGTAACATCGATCTTTCCACTGTAGAACTCTTGAGGTTACCCTACGAAGCTGATCGCTGGTGAGTTATGAGCCGAAAGAAGGAAATACTTTTCGTAATACCGTGTAATTCACTTCAGGAGTTTGCTGTCAAAAGCCGTAGTAATAACGCACCAATTTAGAAGCCTCAAAAAAGAAGTTAGACAAAATTCTTGAAGGATAGGACCTTCAACAGCTATAAGACGCAATATCTAATTTGAACCTCTCTGTTTGAACCTCATACCAGATGCTGGGGCCCAGCAGAGGGGGAGATTTTTCTGTTATCCCCTGCTTGTCGACTTCCTGGAGCAAAATTTGCTTTCTCTTTGGGAGCGCTGAATGGGCAGCTCGGTTCTTAAGCGGGGTTCATGGGACTATGCAGAACTTGAAATTACCCTGCTACTGACTTCTGTCACTATGAAAAATGTTGGACTGTCTCCACTGACACCTCCTTTTCCCACCCACCCCTTCCCCTATCCTTGGCCATAAGAAATGTTTTCCATTCAAATTTGAAATCAGAACAACTAATAAAATGTTTACAAGGAGACCTCTGTTCCCCTGAGAGGCAATCTAAATATGATTTTACACACACCCCTTCTGCTCATTAGCTGTCTTTCCCTCCCCCCCCCCTTCTTTTGACATTCTGATTTGTGTCGTTGGTTGCTTACAGCTCCAGAAAGCTCCCTTCTCTCCCTTCCGTGTGCAGTAACCAAAACAACTATTTTAGAGTGCGTCATGATCTACTTGAACTAGCAGGTTGATCCAAAACAGAAGGGTGGAATGAATGAGCTTTCACCACACAGTAGCTAATGAGAAAATGTGCTGGGTTCACCTACAGCATTTCTTTAAAATCAACACATTCCCCGGAAGGATATAGGGTTGGATTTAGAAGGAGGCGGCTTACAGTTTCGGAAGGACTAATTCTGCGTAGTAATTGGCCTTTGCTGTTCTGCGTAATGCATCGGCTTTACTGCCTCTTTTAATGTTTAGGGCCACATCTGCATCGGCTACTGTGCAAGATAAAGAACTCTGTTTTTCCAAGGGGTGGTAATATGAGGGGAGGAGGAGGGAACTAGCTCTGATGGTTGAAATTTATATCAGGTGAAGGAATGGACTCGCAAGCTTCTCGTTTTCCTTCTGGCTGGTCCTCGGGAGGTTGGAAAAATCCCGTGACCATCCCAAGTCTCTGACTGCTGCCGCCACCGCCTTTTCTCTTGCTCCCAAGGTAGGTACCACCTGCTACCACCATCAATTCTGAGACGACCTCCTGCCAGACAGAGTCATGCATCTAGCACTCTGTACCTGGATTGCCATTTGGAAGCTATACCTAGTTTTCCTTGCCTCCCATTACACTCCTACAAGCAACAGCTGGGGTGATCTATCACAAAAAGGAAGTACTTCTTCAACCAAAGAGTGATTAACATGTGGAATTCACCGCCACAGGAGGTGGTGGCAGCTACAAGCATGGACAGCTTCAAGAGGGAATTGGATGAACATCTGGAGCAGAGGTCCATCATTGGCTATTAGCCACAAAGTATAGATAGGAACTCTCAGTCTGGGGCAAGTGATGCTCTGTATTCTTGGTGTTTGGGGGGGGGGCAACAGTGGGAGGGCTTCTAGTGTCCTGGCCCCACTGCTGAACCTCCTGATGGCACCTGGTGTTTTTGGCCACTGTGTGACAGAGAGTGTTGGACTAGATGGACCACTGGCCTGACCTAACATTGGCTTCTTTTATGTTCTTAACTTTGCAATTCTGAGATTCTGCTCCAGGGATGGTGAGCTGACCTGCTGCCCCTCCCTTTTGCCATAATTCAGCTGGCGAGACCTCAGAGGTGTGGTGTTTTTTCCAAGATCAGAAGGTGCTGTTTTTCCAGAGCATTCAAAACATTAGGAAATTTAATAAATAATAAAAGCAATGTACATGTTCAAATACATCAACTGAGAATTCGATAAGGCACACGTGACTGGGAGTGAAATGCTGGATGAAGCTAGAATGGATTGGACCGGATTTTGCTAAAGAAATGGGTCTAATGGGAGATTTTAAGGAGGAGAACAAAGTGGGGCAGATGACTGCAGAACAAAAGGTTGTTTGAGGCCCTGAAGGTGATGTGGTAGAATTGCTTGCTAAGGAAAGAGAAGGAGAGGTTTCTTTTTCTGGATAAGGGATCAGAAGTCACTGCATCTATTTCTAGCCCCACTGGTGGACCTCCTGATGGCACCTGTGTTTTGGCCAACACAGAGTGTTGGACTGGATGGGCCACTGGCCTGATCCAACATGGCTTCTCTTATGCTCTTACGAACATGTACACTTGATAGATTTCCAAGGTTGGCCTGACTCCTTGTATGTTGTACAGTGGACCAGGGAGAACCAGAGCAAACACAATGGCAGAAGGCCTTGATTGCCATTCCTTCTTTCTTCAGTGATGGTTAACTAGTCTTGGGCATAGAACTCAACGGCTCTTACTGTAAAAGCCACACAGTGGGGTGACCATAACTGGGCATTCAGTTACGTGGAGTTAATTAATACAGTTGCAATTTTGCATCAGGTACTAAATTTCATTCACATTAGCTTCTCAATGAAATCTTGTTTAGTGTAGAAAGAGCACAAGATGTCTGCCGGGAAGTCCCAGGTTCAAACACCACCTCATTCATAAATCCATCAGGTAGCTCTAGGCAACACAACTTCTCTGTCTCAGCTCCCCCTGTGCAATACTGATGTACTTTATGTTGTTGTTGTAAAGATTATGTTGTTGTTGTAAAGACCCACATGTCCGTACTAAAAAGCACACTCAGTGCAGTTCTACTTAGCGAGACCAGCTTTTTGCTATTAAGTGGGTAGAAAGTTTTTGTTTGTTTTGCTTTCTAGAGGGCTTGAGAAATTCTGTCATTGAAACTCCGTAATGTAGACTCTTTAATTTCTTGGTTAGGCAACATAATTGGCTAAAGCTAAATAACTAATAGAATAAAGGGTTCATTGGTTAGCTGTCATAGGGTGCAATCACACGGACGTTTATTGCGGGCCTCGCGGCTGTTCCCCATCGCAATTAAAGGAGCTGACTAGACGGCCGCATCTGTCTCCCGTCTCGAAGCCGCCCCCCCCCCCCCCCGCACTCGAGTCCGCTTTTCCAACCACCAGGAAAAACAAGTACCTTCCGTTTGAGCCATCGCGCTTGAAAGAGCAGCGCGGGAGAACCCGGGTTTAAATGCCCGTGTGATCGCACCCTTAGTATTTGATGTGGATATAGCTAACCACGAACCAACCAATATTTCCAGTTTCCCCGTTAAGTACCCCATTTCCAAAAAGCAAAATACGTTGGCACCTTGGCGGTATTCGTAACTCTTATAAACTGGCTGCGGTTTGCTGGCACTGGGCATTCCACAGATCTTGGTGTTACTCCTTTTTTAGGCTAAAGAAATGTGGAAAGGCATAGCAATTTCATTTTACTGTTGCACTAGCTTTTTTATGGGCAACAAATTGTTGGCAGCCTTGTAGAAGTTTTGCTTAGTTCAGGGGTCCCTAAACTTTTTGAGCCTGTGGGCACCTTTTTTAATTCTCACACAGGATGACGGGCGAAGCCACAGAATGGCTGCCACAGGAAGCAGGCAACCACAACATAGCAGAATTAGGTTATGTATAACTAATAGTAACTCGTCAACATTTCAGGCAGAAGCTCTGCATAACAAGATTTTTTTTTTACAAGGAGTATATTGTTTTAAAATATTTTGTTGTATACAGAGGGCTTACCTTCAGTTAGGCAGTGAAGACCCTTGTGCTGTGGTGGCAGTGGCAGCCAAAATAGCCTTTTAAAAGTTCTGCACAGCCAATTAGCTCTCCAGTGGCTAATCAGAAGCCCTACTGGCCAAGAGCCCCATCCGGCCCTGCCCATTTTCTAAAAACACTTGATGGGCATCAGGAAACATATCAGCAGGCACCACAGTACCCATGGGTGCCATGCTGAGGATGCCTGTCTTAGCTGTTTCAGCCCCCCACAGCTCCACGACTGCCCCATTTACAGAAAGTAATGCAGAAGGGAGACCAGAAGCAGCTTGGCTGCCAGTAGGCATTTGGCTGCTTTAGGTAGTTCAGGCAGCCAACATCTGTACCTAGAAGGTCAGATTCTGGACTCAGAAGTGGGTGCATGCCTCCAAGGAGTAAAATGATTATTTGACAGAAGTGCCTGGAATGAAGCAACATCATTTCTGGAGTGACGCACAAAGCTGTTTCTCACATTTGGCATAGGCAAACCCGCAGCTGCTGGCCTTCCTGTCAAACAGCATAGCTGTGAAATGGATCCTTCCCTCCTCTGACTCTACACAGATCCCTGCTAGAAAGTGCACTAGGAAGAAAACGGAGGGATTTATGATGTCTTGCCTCATCTATGCTGATTAGATGACTCTTTGTCTGCACATCTTTGAGGCCAACAAAGAGCACTTAGATGATTAAATCTGCTCATAAACTTTCACATAGGCAATAATCCTTGCATCTGGCTCTTGTAATTCATGGCACCGAGTCCCTTTGCGTGGCAACAGGAACAGCAGAAAACTGCCCAATGATCCTAAATCTATGTTACAGTTTTAGCCGGTGGTAAATTTGCCACTATTTTTTAAAGAGCTGATCTTCTGACTCAGGAAAACACATGAATGAGGATTACTTTGCATTCATATGTTAGGCTGGGGTTCAGTTTCCATGGTGCAGCAGTTACAACAACTTTCCAGTAGGATGTTCTGATGTGGTTTTCGGTAATCTGTGTATGACAGGTAGTTAAGCAGGTGGCTCTTGAGTTTTGATTTTATTCTTTTCCCCAAGATGCCCAATTGCTAGCACTTAGAGCTATGGGTCCCCCCCCCCCATGGCAGCTGCTGTTCTACTGAGGTAATAGGAAAACTAGCTGAGGTAGGTAGCAGATTACGAGGTAGTACAGAGAAAGCCAATTTTCTGGTGGTCCTAGGGAGTGGGACATTCCTCACTTTTGGGATTAGGCTCCACCTCTTTCTGCAGGGTTGGTCTCTCAGATCTGATCCAGCCCGGGGGGGGGGGCTTTCTCCTAGATTCGCTTTCAGTTTTACTGGCCCTGCCTAAAGTATAGGATGTGTTTCTTCGGCGCTCCAAGAACACGCTGATCCAAAGCAAAGAAAAAGGCCTTCAGCCAGATCCGGGAGTGCTCCCCGGGGCCAGGAAAGAACTTGAGCTGCAATCAGTGGCAGTCGAGGGCCACTAGCACCAGGAAACCTCTGGTAGCTGTGGCTAGCCCACAGCCACCACTGAACCAGGGAGTGGTAGAGGCTGTAGAGGCACATAGGTTGACGTCACAGAGCTGGCAGTCCTCCCGTACGCAAGGAACTGGTACAAGGGAGCAGAAAAGCTCAGCTGGGTCCAGTTTTCCCCTGAACCTCGGTAAGACCCCAGGAGTTGAGAGGGGAAACATTGGAGGGGAAGGAGTCTCTGGAGCAGAGCAGGGAGGGGAAGAGTTCAGATATCCGCCCCCCTTTCATTTTCTTGCAAGCCTTCTCTGGACTTGCCAAAGGCTGGCTACCCCAGTTTGGGCACAGGGCCAGACCTTGGCAATTTATTTATTTATTTATATTCTCATTTATATCCCACCCTACTCCACCACAGCAGACTCAGGGTGGCTGTCACAGCATAAAATACTCATTAAGATAAGTTTGGCCCAGAACTACAGTAAGGGCCAGGGGGAACTTGCTGAGATACATTATCAGATGAATGGGTTAAATCCACCTACTGTACATCATTTTCCATCCTGGAACCTTAACACAGTGTCAGCTAATGCTGCCATCCCCTGCCCGGGAGGTGGCATGGGTTGCTCTGCAATGTAGGACTCTTGGAACGTTCACTTTCATTTCCCTCCCTGCTTGCTTATCGCTTGCCACCTAGCACTGACCTTGGTAGCTTGTAAGTGTCTATTGATGTATCTTCCCGCTTTTTCTTATGAGAACCTGCAGCCAGTATATTGGGCGCCTTTTTACTGATTTATGTGATTGGTTGCATTCCATTGAGAGACCCTATTTGAATTCTGCATAATTGCCCTGTCCAGGGATCTTTCTAACCATTACTGACACAAAACATGTAGATGACCACAGCAGACCTTTCTCAATAAAGATCAGCCTTCTTTAAGGACGCTTGTTGTGACTGACTCTTTAGGACTCTCACACACAGTTCAGTTCAGATGTATTGCCTTTGGTCATAGGCCATTACAATGACAGAACAATATAACAATAACATCTATATAAAATACTAAAACCAGAAAAATAAAAACTAAATTAGAACACAATAAAACATTTTAGTGATTCTAACTCTTCCGTCCTGACCTCTGTTGATAATTGAGCTATAGTGCTGCTACTATTTTTTCCCAAATTTTCTCTGCAGTGAGGGTAAAGAGGGCCACCTTGTGTGAAATCTCAGCCTCTACGTCTGCTAGTAAAACTAGGATTTTTTCTGTTTCTGTTCTAGTGCCTAAGGTGGCCAAAATTGGGTCTAGAAGTTTCCTCCTAGGGTATTGATAGAGTGGACAGAATAGCAAGTAATAGCACAGGTCTTCTGGTGCTGAACCTCCACATGGCCATCACAAATGGGGGAGACAGGCCAAGGATATCAGTGCTCATGGGGAGGGGAAGGTATAGCGGTGGGACCAAGCATATATTGAAGGGAAGAGGGCAGAGAAATAGGGAAGCTCAGCCCCCTTCCAGCCTGTGTCCCATCCCGAGGGTGACAGACAGTGGGGCTGGGATTAACCCCACTCCGACATTGGTGTTGTGCAATGCCAGGTCTTTAAATAATAAGACCTCTACCCTGCAAGACTTTCTGGTCGAGCAGGGAGCAGACCTGGCATGCGTGACTGAGACCTGGGTACAAGAGGGAGAGACAGTGGCTCTCCCAAATGGCTCCGCTGGGGTTTTCGGTCCTTCACCAATCACGGACTGAGAGGTGTGTTGGCCAGCAAGGCACTTCTAGTGCTCTTATGGATTGTAATATTCATAAGTTTGAACTTGGGTTGCTAGCATTGGAAGGGCCATGTGCATTCTCCATTGCAGAGGAAAGCTCCAGTCCATGCCAGGAGGCTGACACCCTAGATAGTTCACCAAAGACAGAGACAAAGACTCCTTCTGCCATGAGGTTTCTTTCTGTCACACCATGCTGGTCAACCCCTGCCCCCTCCAACATACCTGAATGGATTATGCTAACATGGTTACCTGGCAACTAATGGTCGGGCTATCATCCAGTGAGCTAGGGCCATTAAAAGACAATGCAGTGGCCCCGGTGGGTCATCGGACCTCACCCAAAGTGTCAGTTCCTGGTGAGATCATAGTTTCTGCAATATTGTCCACTCCCCGGCCCTCCTCCTTTTGTTCACCTTTAACCTATGGTAGGGTCAGAAAGGGACGGACCGCCTAGTAGGTGTGTTAGTGGGATGTGGTTAGCGCAGACCGCCCCCAAAGACCATCCCATAAAAGACCCTGCACAGAAGCAATCGGTCTCATGAGCCATCGTCCCCTATCTGCTTTGCTACCCCTTATGCCCAGCTTGCTATACCAATACCCTTGCCTCCATCTTTAAATCTCTGGATCCTGGAACAGAGAGAACCACGTGGTCTTGCAGGTTCGAGCCACGTGTCCCATATTCTATATTTTCCTTCCCATCCAATTCTTCCTTCGGTCGGACAACTCCTCTTCAGGAAGGTAACGTATTGCCTCCCATCGAAATCCTGCTCATGCAAACGTGCTATTTTCTAGCTTTATTCCTTAGACCTGTGTGATTGTGTGTGTGATTACGTTTTTGGTGTGATCGAACAACATTACCCAGTAAACGGCATTGAACTTGCTATCTGCCTCACGTGCCTCTTTCCTTGAGAACTCCCGGAAGGGGTGGGACCCTGGTATAGTTGGCAAGAACCCGGTATTTTGCCAATTGCTAACTTTAAATTAAAGCAATTCAGCTAACAGGTGGGGGGTGAAGTGGCACTTTTCATTCGGGAGGCTTACTCTTACAGGGCGCTCCCGCCGCTTAAACTTGCGGGCATAGAATGCTCTGGCCTGTTGTGGGATGCCGGGGAGAGTCTGGCTATTTGGGTGGTGTACCAACTGCCCAATGCACCACCCATTAGCCTGCCATCTCTGGCCGAGGCCGTGTCGGGCTGGGTGTTGGAGCACCCTTGACTTATAGTCTTGGGTGACTTCAACGTCCATGCTGATGATGCGACCTCGGGGCCAGTGATGGACCTGGTGTTGGCCATGGCGGCACTAGGATTCACCCAACTTGTGATGGTGCCCACTCACCAGGCTGGGCATACGCTCAACTTGATTTTTGCAGCAGGGGTTGGGGTGGGTCAGACCACCATGCTCTGAAGGCCCGTCTGAATGTCCCACTCAGATCCTGTGTGGGTGGCGAGCGTATTTTGGCTCGCCCGTGGAGCCAAATGGACCCTCAATGGTTCCTGATGGCTCTGCGGGATCCCATGCCCCCTGGCGGCTCGTTGAATAAACTGGTCAAGGACTGGCATGGCTGGCTCTCAGCAGCCATTGACGAGATTGCTCCCAGGCGCCCTCTTTGCCCTCATTCTAAGAAGGCTCCCTGGTATACCGGGGAGCTGCAGCAGATGAAACGAGAGCTTAGATGACTAGAGAGACGGTGGTGGCGTGCCCGCGACGAAGCATCAAGAGCATCTTATAGGATGTTTATGAGATCCTATGAGGTGTCTGTCAAGGCTGCGAAGTGACAGTTCAATGCAGCTACGATTGCGTCTGCAAGCTCACACCAGGCACAATTATTTAGAACTATTCGGTCTTTAACAGAACTGCCGCATGGTGGACCAAATGATAGAGAATTGGATATTGGCTGTGAGGCTTTTGTAAGCAATTTTGCAGATAAAATCCTGTTGCTCCACCGTGACCTCCCCACCACAGTTGAGACAGTGAGCGAACTCGAGGCTCCGTGCACGTCTTCTAGTTACATTCTGGATTATTTCAATCTGCTCAACCTTGAGGAAGTTGACAGTCTACTCTCAACTGTACATCCAATCTCATGCAGCCTTGATCCATGCCCTTCATGGCTGATAAAAGCTGGCCGTGAGGGGCTAGGAGGTGTCCTCAGGGAGATTGTCAACAAGTCCTTCGCTGAAGGACTGTTCTCTGGGGCACTCAAGGAAGCGATGGTCCGCCCTCTCCTGAAAAAGCCATCATTGGACCTGGCCGAATTGGCCAACTATTGGCCGGTCTCCAACTTGCCCTATTCGGGCAAAATTTTGGAGAGGGCATCGACAATTCAGTTGCAGAGTTTCCTGGATGACACTTCCGTGCTAGACCCCTTTCAGTCCAGCTTCTGGCCAGGTCATGGGACAGAGACGGTGCTGGTCACCCTCACGGACGACCTCTGACAGCATCTGGATTGGGGCAGAACAGCAGTACTGGTGTTGTTAGATCTGTCGACCGCGTTCGATACGGTCAACCACCAGTTACTGATTCACCACCTCGCCGACACGGGAGTTCAGGGGCTTGCCTTGCAGTAGTGTGTCTCCTTCCTCCAGGGTCAGGGACAGAGAGTGGCGCTGGGGGAGCAGATGTCCCAGAGGCACTTACTGGTATGCGGTGTCCCACAAGGGGCAGTGCTATCTCCAATGCTGTTTAACATCTATATGCACCCTCCTGCCCAGATTGCCTGGAGGCACAGGCTGGGTTGTCACCAGTATGCTGATGACACCCAGTTGTATCTGTTGCTGGTGCCACCCCGGATGACCTGGAACGGGCGCTTCAGGACGTGGTGGGCTGGCTCAGGCTGAGCCGACTGAAACTGAATCCAATGAAGACGGAGGTCCTGTGCCTGAGTCAGAGTGGACAAGGGGTAGGGATCCCACTACCGGCCTTTGGGGGGGCACCTCTGGTGCCAGCGCCGAGGGTTCAAAGTCTGGGAGTGCTCCTGGATGCCTCCTTAACTATGGAGGCCCAAGTAGCAGCCACTGCTGGAGCATCCTTTTACCACCTATGGCTGATTAGGCAGTTGGTTCCCTTCCTCGAACACAATGACCTGGCGACAGTGATCCATGCAATGGTCACCTCGAGGTTAGTCTACTGTAACGCTCTCTACATGGGGCTGCCCTTGACTCAGCTCCGGAGGCTGCAGCTAATGCAGAATGCCACAGCCAGGCTGCTGATGGGCCTCTCAGTGAGGAATCATGTCTGGCCTGTGCTGAGGGAGCTGTGCTGGCTGCCTATAGCATACCGGATCCGGTTCAAAGTGCTGGTTTTAACCTTTAAAGCCCTATATGGCCTGGGACCTGCCCACCTAAGGGACCGCCTTTCCCCATATATACCCCAGAGAGCACTGCGGTCAGGTACTCAACATCAACTGACCCTCCCTGGCCCGAGGGAGGCCAGGTTGGCAATCACCAGGAATAGGGCCTTTTTGGTGGCAGCCCCTTACTGGTGGAAAGAGCTCTCGGAGAACATCAGGGCCCTATGGGACCTTTTGCAGTTCCGCAGGGCCTGCAAAGCTCTTCCGCCAGGCTTTCGGGGCCGCCACCGGGGAGAATGGCCTTTAGCAGGCGGTCTGGTGAGTCGCTTGTTTGGTACATCTGTGATGGAAGCCCCCTGGCTGGAAATATGTAGGATGCTGTCTCTGGTGTTAGTTTTGCATTGCTGCCATCTGTTAGGATTTTATTGTTGCATATTTTAATCTATTTTAACCTTTGTATGTTGTTGATCGTATGTTGTTAGCCATCTAGAGCCGGCTTGGGCTGGCTAGGCGGGATATAAGTCTCAATAAATAAATAAATAAATAAATAAATAAATGGGCATAGATGCTGGGCAACAGGCGTGTTGGTATAATGGCCTTCAAGCACTGCTGATTGCATTGATTGAAAGTGAATTGAAGTGCAAAGCGTAATTTAGTTGACTGAGATCTTAGTTAAGTATTGGGCCCTTTGATGGTCTGATCGGATTAATTTGTACCAGGGTGAGGATTTATTCTCTTGGATGACTCGCCTATCCTGGGCGCGTCCTGGGTGTATATTTGCTCCCTGCCATTAAAGTCGGTCCAAAGGGGCCAGTGGATTACATCTGGAAGGTTATATATTTGCAATATACTATTACAAGCCGGAGGACCCGTGATACTCATGTGGGGGGGGGGGTGAGCCTCTTCCCCCTCCTCTGGCCCCGCATGCCAAGCCTCTACCCCATCCCCCCTCCAGCCAGCTCTCCCCCGCCTTCAAAACGATGGCGGCGGCAGGGAGACAGCCGCCTGCCAAGGCTCCCCCCCGTAAGGTGGTGGCGGCAGGTAGACCGCTGCCTGCCAAGGCTTCCCCCATCTTCAAAACGGTGGCGGTGGCGGCAGGGACACCTGCCATCCACTGAGGCTTCCCCCCCCCGCTTTCAAAACGACGGCGGGGGCATAGAGACCTGCCGCCCGCCGAGGCTCTTCCCTCCCTTTCCCCCGCAAACAGCAGCGGTGAGTCCTCGTCACACCGCTTCCCACCCCCTCCCCTACAGCGGCCACAGCGTTCTCTGCGCACCATAGAGTTTTGGGGCGATTGCCAGAGCGTCACCCTGGCAACGCCCCCAACGTGCTGACGTCACTTCCGCGCGCGTGCCAGAGAAACTCCCAGATGGAGGAAGACTCCCCCCCCGCTGGTGAGTTCTGTAGACTTGGCAACCCTAGTCAGAAGCACTGTGTCTCACGAGGAAGACACTTCTCTTCCTCGGCTCCTCTGGGGGGACAAAGTGGCTGTTGTGAGGAACTCATAGGGTTGCCAGCTCCAGGTAAGGAAGCCAGTTTAAGGAAGCCAGAGTTTGGAGAGGGGAGAGGAAAGGCCTCAGCAGAATAGAATGCCACACAGGCCAGCGGCCAAACATTCTCACTTTTCCCTCAGTGGCTGATGGTAAGCAACCAAGCTTGGTTCTGTCAGTAAATTGACACTGAGTGCCCAAGTCCTTGGCACTCACACAGAGCCTCTCTCTAGAGCCCGTTGTATTTATTTCCACAACAGGCCTTATTCCTAGTCTTTTATATTTCCCTCTGAGGAGTCTGACTGGAGTTATGGAAAGTTGTCCAACTTTTTTATTTATATTTGTAAGTGAAAACACTCTAAAAACTTTTGAATCCTGTGATACAGTTGGGTGGAGGAAAAAGAAACTTTGAGGCCCTGATCTAATGAAGGGTGCTTTGACTCTCAAAATCTTATACCCCCAAAATCCTGTTGTGTCTCTAAGGTGCTACTGGACTTAAATCTAGCAGTTCTACCACAGAATAACACAGCTACGCTCTAGAACAAATTTAGAATCCAGTGGCTCCTTTAAGACCAAGAAAGGTTTATTCAAGGTATGAGCTTTTGTGTGCATGCACACTTTATCAAATACGCTACTATCTGAGGCCCAGAATAGGTCACCCAAGATGACTCAAAGTGGCATTTGGATCTAAACCTGGTCTTTGAACACTTACCAATAAAGTTTTCAAAATCAAAATAGCAAACAAGTTTCAGACTTCCTTAGCACCCTTCTTCAGGTTGAATGTTAAGCAATATAAAAGGCAGGAACTAAAGGTTTTGGGGTGGAGTGAAAATCCTAGCACTGCAGATTGTAAGCAGGGCTATTTTGGGGCAGGAACGCACAGGAACGGAGTTCCGGCTGGCTCCTGAGTTGGCCACACCCAGCAGGAACTAATTAGCATAATAGGCCACACCCAACAGCAGGAACTTATTAGGATTGGCTACATTAGAGGTATGTGGCCTAACATGCAAATTAATTCCTGCTACAAAAAAAACCCCTGGGTTTTGACAGCAAACAATGCAAACAGAATAAGAAGCAAAAGGTGGGTGTGGCTGGATGGCCACTCCTCTAGTAACATGGGGGTGTGGCCTAATATGCTAATAAGCTATGGGGTGGCTTAATATGCTAATGAGTATCTGCTGTTGGGTGTGGCCTATTATGCTAATGAGTTCCTGCTGGGCTTTTTCTACAAAAAAGGCCTGTGTAATAGTATTACAATGGAGCAGTGCTGAAGTGTTAACTTGGTTAGACCCTCAATCTCAGGTTGTATCAAAGGCTACCTAGACAAAAAAGAAATGGTGGCTGTCCCTTTGAAAATACAAACACTATGTCCAATTTGCATCTAGTGTTGATACTTTCAAAGGATGAGCTGCCGTTGTACCTTTCCACCTCTCCACTTTTTTTTGTATTGACACATCCAGCCTTGAAAGCTTATTCACTGATTTAAGCAGTTTTCATTGGTTCTTATAAAAGTATTGCTCTGCTGTTGCTTTTGAACCAAGGCAGCTACTTGCAGTTTGGGTCTTAAAGAAGATAAGCTGAAACTACTAAAGCCTTAGGTCAGCACTATGTTAGGCATACCTAAGTCCCTTAATGCTGAATGGACTTAAATGTACCTAACTGTGCCCTGGATTGTAGCCCAGAAGTTTACTGAGCAATGAAATCTGAAACTAGGAGTGCTCTAGTTTAACATCATCTGCATGGACTAATGTACTGGAAAGCAAGTGATGTGACTAGGTAAACAATGGTCATTGATGTCTCCTCCTTTTCTTTGCTTCTGTCTAAGACTGGGAAGAATTCTGTGTGCCTCAGAAGCTTTCTTCTAATATTTTTAGTAACTTAGCAATTCAGATAAAAGCATTGTCTTGCTTGCCCTCTGAATCTTCTTGTTCGTCTGTCAGACTACCCCATATGTTGACATAGCACAGGAGCTTTCTGTGGAATTCAGACAACTGAAGAAGGTTGGTAAGCATATCGGGCAACTTCAAACATCCTGTTTATCCGAGAGAAAGGGAATAGTTGATTTAGAAGATAAATACGCACAAAAAATTCTGCTTAGGACACTCCCCCCCCCTCTAGATAGCAAACAAAGGGAAATAATTACTTCTGTTAGACACGTGGATTTCCACACTCTGTTCTGCTCATGTGGGACACCATGTGTGTGCATGGTGCCGTGTAGGGTGGGAGGGGGAGTGGCAACAAGAGTACATTCATGTTGCCAAAAACAGGGATTGGACCCTAGGCATAGCTTGAGTTTCACCACAAAAGAGCACAGATTGTAAATGAGTTGGCAGGAATAGTCCATTCTTTGCCCTCCCCCCACTGGTTTGCTGTTCTTTGTCGCGACAGGGGAAGTTGTTTACTTTGCTAGGAAAAAGGCCCAGATGCAAGAGACGCTGTTTTGCATGTAAGGGTTTTTTTTTATGAAAGGGCTGGGAACGGGGATAGGGGGAGACTAGGAGCATTCCAAGTCCATTGTAACAGACTATAAAGATCCAGAAGCTTGTTGTTTTGCTTTGCAGTCTACCAATCAGAGACAGTTTAACTTCTCATGTCCAAGACAACATCAAAATGACTTTCCAGGATAAGTGTCAAATGCTTTAACTTTTCATGGTTGTTAGGTAGCATCAGACCATAATGGCATGGTGACACCTAAGCACATTCACCTGCACATGTATATTCAGATGTTTTGCATCTGCCCCCCCCCCCATTCATTTGCATGGAGGGGAGCCAATTGGTGGGCTTATGTGGAACAGCTGTATAAGTGAAACAAATGGTGATCCATTTTTTGGCAGTGAACCTCTGTGCCAATTAAATCAGGGTGACCGTTTTACTATCACTTGTCCTAAGAGTCTAGCATGAAGAGCTCAAGTTGTATCTTCTTGGGAAAAGAGAAGTAGGAAACAATGGATTGGGTGCGTGTATGTGATGTTCATTCTTGAGCTGAAGCTAATTCCTGCTCCCAACTATCCTTAAAATTCTTCATGGCAAGTTTTGATGGTGAACATTCTCTGCATACTCTGGTGTGAGAATATTCTTTGAACGTTTGGTGAATATTTGATGTTTGGCATTTGACATCCAAAGATTCTGCAGCAGCGAGACATTTGTCGGCAAACGACAGCTGTCATGCAGTAGCAGTCAGAACTCAACAGCATCAGTAGCTAATACTATTGGACGGCCAAATGAATGAAACAGGTAGCATTTTCCATAAATGTGTAGCTGACACTTGCTCTTACCTTTAAGGCCCTAGATGGCTTTGGGGCACAGTATTTGAAGGACCGCCTTCTCCTGTATGAAGAGTGTGCTATTTAAAATCCTTTTCACAAGCCCTGGTCTCTGTGCCTCTGCTTTCAGAGGTGAGGCTTGTGGCAACCAGAGACTTTTCCCCCCTCGCTTATGGAATGCCCTTCCAGTTGAGGCTTGTGTGACCGTCTTCTCTTTTATGCGGCAAGACAATTTTTTCTTTTTGCCCAGACTTCTGATTAATTCACATTGTCCTTACAGCCTTGGAAGAAGCCTGAAACCTGTTTTAAGTTGCTGAAAAACACTGGCTGTGTTTTTAATGCTGGATTTTTAATGGTTTCAGTGGTTTATGTTTACGTTGTTATGTTTTACTTTGTAATCTGCCTAAAACAGGTTTTCAGGAGAGGTGACACAAACATTTCCCAAAGAAATGGATGACTTGTATTCTGCATGTAACTGTCCATATTTGATTACTTACATCTAGTGTGAAGTTGCAATCGCTATATGACTTGTGTGTAACATTCAACCGTCAACATTTTGATGGATGACGGAAGCAGCAGCAACATTTGGCAGAATCTGACATACAGCAGTCATTAGCAGTGGAGAGATAATGTGTGCAATGGTCACAGTGTCAGCCTAGGCTTGGGCTAACATACCTCACAGGGTGCTTGTTGTGATAAACTGGGGAAGGGAGAATCATGTGCGCTGCCCTGTGCTCCTTGGATGAAGGATGGGATAAAAATGTACTAAATAAACAAATAGCACTAGAATTGGAGCTTCTTACTGCAGCCCAGCAATTTGGCCTTGAACGGTCCACTAAATATAGATTTTTATTTGTCATCTTGAGCCTGGAGTGTATCTTGGCGATGAATGATGGAGCTGGTGAAGGCCTTTGGCTTCATTTCGAATCAGTGGTGAAAATAATGCTGGAAGTCCCCAACTCCCTCCAGCGGCTTATTGGCTGCCCTGAACTACCTGAGCTAGAGGTCATGGTTGCTTAAGTTAAATCAGTCCTGACGGGCTTATGGCTATTCTAGTAAAGGACAAGTACTCCCATGTGCCCAGTCATTTATTTTCTATTTAGACATTTCCTTTGCTTTTATTGGCTTAGAAAGGAAAGATATGATGAATTCTGTGCGAGGAGTAGGGTCCAGGAGCTAGTCTGCAGTCAAACAAGGTGGTGTTATTTTGGAACATATCATGCTTACTTGCTCTCATGCCTTTATCTTGTTGCCTCACATTTATTTCCCACACAGACATTTCTGCCTGGCTTCTCCAATACATTTATACTCTGGGAAATGGTGGTGGTGGTGGTACTGACGAAGCTTCCAGCAGTGTCCTCAGTAAGGGCCTTAGTGAGACAGGACAAGCAGAGCAGGGGGATAAGAAAGGAGAATGAACAGGACAAGTGGCCAGGCTAGGGGAAGTGTGGAAGGCGGATTAAAAAAGGAAGTAGTCCAGAGGAACCAAAGAGGACAAGGCTAAAGAGGTTGGTCTCTCGAGTTCCGGCGCCTGAAGCAGCATGCTCAGCCAATATAAGAACATAAGAAGAGTCATGTTGGATCAGGCCAGTGGCCCATCCAATCCAACACTCTGTGTCACACATGGCCAGTCATCAAGAAGTCAACCAGCGCAGCCAGAACTCCAGAAGCCCTCTCCACTGTTGCCTGTCAAGCACCTCAAGAAGACAGAGCATCACTGCCTCAGACACAGTGTTCCATCTATACCTTGTGGCTAATAGCCACTAATGGACATCTGCTACATATGTTTATCCAATCCTCTCTTGAAGCTGTCTGTGCTTGTAGCCGCCACCACTTCTTGGGGCAGTGAATTCCACATGTTAATTACTCTTTGGGTGAAGAAGTACTTCCTTTTATCTATTGTAAACTTGCTGCTCATTAATTTCATGAGTTCTTGTATTGTGAGAAAATGAGAAAAATACTTCTTTCTCTAGCTTCTCTATCCCATGCATAATTTTATAAATCTCTATCATTTTACCCCTCAATCATCATTTCTCCAAACTAAAGAGCCCTAACCCCTTTAACCTTCCTTCATAGGAAAGGTATTCTATCCCCTTGATCATTTTAGTTGCCCTTTTCTGCACTTTTCCCAATGCTATAATATCTTTTTTGAGGTGTGGTGGCCAGAACTGTACACAATATTCCAAATAAGGGGGTACCTTAGATTTATACAGGGTCATTATAATACTGGCTGATTTGTTTTCAGTCCCCTTCCTATCAAATCCCCAACATAGCAATTGCCTTTTTATTGCAGTCGCACAGTGAGTTGACATTTTCAGGGAGTTATCTACCATGACTCCAGGATCTCTCTCCTGGTCAGTTACCACCAGTTTTGGACCCCATCAATGTATATTTATAGTTAGGATTTTTGGCTCCGATGCACATTACTTTGCGCTTGCCCAAGTTGAACCTCATTTGCCATGTTAACACCCACTTGCCCAGCCTCAACAGATCCCCCTGGAGCACCTCACAGTCACCTAGTACTGAGCCCTGTGGTAGCTCACTGCTTACCACCCTCCACTGTGAAAACTCTCTGCTTCCTGTTAATTAACCAGTTTTTGATACAAAAGAGGACTTGTCTTTTTATCCAGTGACTGCTGAGTTTACTAAGGAGCCTTTGATGAGGAATTTTATCAAAAGCTTTCTGGAAGGCTAGGTAAACAACATCTACTGGGTCACCCTTGTCCATATGTTTGTTCACCCCCTCAAAGAACTGTAAAAGGTTAGTGAGACAGGATCTTCCCTTATACATTCCATGCTGATTTTTCCTCAGTAGCTTTTGTTCATCAATGTGCCTACTAATTCTATCTTTGATAGATAGAATTAATTCTATCTTTAATTCTGTCTTTCCACCAACTTACCTGGTATCAACATTAGAATGACTGGCTTGTAATTTCCTGGATCTCCTCTGGAACATTTTTTTAAAGATGGGGATTACATTAGCTACATTCCAGTCCTTGGAAATGGAGACAAATTTTAGTGACTGCATATTTTTGTCAGGAGATCCACAAGTTCACATTTGAGTTTTCAGAACTCTTGGATGAATGCCATCTGGGCCTGGTGATCTGTCAGTTTTTAATTTGTCCATCAGTCATAGGACCTCCTCTCTTGTCACCTCAATCTGACTCAGGTCTTTCGACGCCCTTCCTGAAGTCAGCAGTTTTGGAGTGGGCAAGCACCTCCCATCTTCCACAGTAAAGATAGAGGCAAAAAATGCATTCAGCTTTTCTGCCATTTCCTTATCATTCTTTAGTAATCCTTTTACACCTTGGTCATCCAAGGGCCCACTGCCTCCCTGGTTGGTTTTCTGCTTTTAACAAATTTGAACAAATTTTTATTTTTGGTCTTTATGTTTTTTGCAATATGTTCCTCGTAGTCCCTTTTTGCCTGCCTGATCCCCAACTGTCATGGGCTGGGTGCCAGTAGGTCAGGAGCCAAGTCGAAGTCTGAGACAATCCAAGGTCAAGCCAAATCAGGAATGAATTACCAAGTCCAAAACACAAGCCGAAAACAGAGTCAGTCTAAGCCGAGGTCAGAGAGCAAACCAGAGAGGTCAGAGAGCTCACGAGCAAACCAGTCCAAGGAGTCAACCAAAAGCCAAAGTCAAACAGAGCCGAAGTCACGAACCAGAGGGTCCAGAATCAAGCCGAAGTCAGACAGAGCCGGAGTCACGAGCCAGAAGGTCCAGAATCAGGTTTAGCTGATGTGAGCCGAGCGGGTGCTTAGCTAGCACAAGTTGTTGGCCTTTGTGCTGTGCTTAAATACCCAGCCACTTCCTGCGCTTGTTAGCAGCTGGCAGTGAGGTCCCGGCTCCCTCTAAAACTCAGGGCTGAGTGATCTGCGACTACGCATGCGTGCCTCTTTTCTCCTAGCAGCTAAGTCTTGCCTGGATCGTGATCTTAGCCGTTCCACCCGAGGAGGTGAATCAGGTGGGCTTGAGCTTGGCTGTGGCTCAGCTGCTGCTGGTGCTGGGGTAATGCCCTGAGAGGTGCTTGCTTGAGCCTCCTCTGGTTCAGGTGGAGGCTCCTCTGGAGCTGGGGACTGATCCTCCACCGCACTTAGGTCTGCAGGAGGCAGGTCTTCAGAGGCACTCCTGACACCGACTTGCATTTTATTTGCCACAGGCTGTGTTCCCTTTTATTTACCTCACTCAGACTAGCCTTTTTAGACCACCCTCCCACAAATACTTGGGGCTCAGGGCACTGTACAATATATAGATACATTTAAAAATAGTTAAAACATTAAAACAAGTACAACAGTCATTCACTAAGGTGCCTAAAAAACAATTTTTCTTAATCCAAGGGAGGAATGAATGGAAGGATGCCAGGATGATTAAAAACCATAGATTAAAACCATTGCTCTCCTCAACCATAAGCCTGGCAGAACATTTCCGCCTTACAAGCCCTGCAGAACCGACCTAGGTCCCACAGGGCACGGATGTTATTTGGCAGAGAGTTCCATCAGGTCAGAGCCAGGGCAAAAAGCCCTGGCTCTGGTTGAGGACAGCTGGATATCTCATAGGCCAGGGATCTCCAGGAGATTTTTCTCAGCTGAGCATAATACTCTTCAGGAGACATATCAGTAGAGGCGGTCCCAAAGGTATGTTGGTCCCAGACTGTTTAAGGCCTTAAAGGTTATTATCAAGACCTTGAACCTGATCCAGTATTCAACCTGGAGCCAGTGCAGCTGGCAGAGCACTGGTTGGATATGTGCTGTTAATGGGGTTCCAGTAAGAACCTGTGCTGCTGGGTTCTGCACCAGTTGTAATTTCCAGATCAGCCTCAAGGATAGGCCTATGTAGAATGAGTTACAATAGTCTACCCTAGAAGTGACTGTTGCATGGATTACCGTGGCTAGGTTGGGCTGAGAAATAAAGGGGGGGGGGGCAGATGCCTGACTTTGTGGAGTTGAAAAATGCCAGTCTGTCAACATTCAAGATCTTGGGCCTCCATCGATAAGGAGGCATTCAGAAGCACACCCAGGTTTTTGACGATGGGTGCTGGTGTTAGTGGCACCCCATCAAAAGCTGGGAGTTGACACCCCAATCCTGAGTCATCTCCCCTCAGCCACAGAACTTCCATCTTAGATGGATTCAGTCTCAGTTGGCTCTGCCTCAACCAGACAATCATGGCCTCCAGCCCTTCAGCCAAATTGCTTGGGGCAGTGTCTGGCCAACCACCCATTAGCAGATACAGTTGGGTGTCATTAGCATATTAATGGCAACCCAGCCTGAAACTCTGTACCAGCTGGGCAAGGGGGTGTATGTAGATGTTAAACAACGTTGGGTAGAGGATTGCTCCCTGAGGGACCCCACATACCAGTGGTTATCAAGGTGCCATCCTCTCTCCAAGCACTACCCTCTGACTTTGACCTTGTAGGAATGAAGTCAGTTGTGCGACCATCTTTTCCAGACCATGCAGCCATCCAGGTAAATGGAGCAAAGGAACAATCCTGCAACTTTGTGTGCTTTAAATGCCTGCTCTAGTCCTTGTAACATCTAGCTAGGGCATGTGTAAGAATCAGGGAAAGAAGGGTATGTTTCTAGCCAAATTTCCTTTGTTCTTCTGTTTGCTGATTTGGTGCTCTGCTAAAGTATGCTATACAACCTTTTCCTTTTTAATAAAGATTTTAATTTTTTGATGCTGGTAGTGGATCTCTGTACCACATAGTTTCCCCCAATGGCCTTTGGATACACTATTTTGCAAGAAGGACCCCTAGGGAGGAGGGAAGTGGTCAGTGTGCTAGTGGGCAACTTTCCAAGGGAGCCCCAAAGCAACATTTGGTTTCTGTGGTAACCAGGCACTGGGTAGCAGGAGGCCTTGAGGCTAGGCCTCAGAACTGGGAACTGAGAGTCCTGTTCCTCTCAGTGGGAATCCCTAAAATGAGCAGGTGATGACAGAGAATGTCTTAGTGGAAGGAATAGTTCCATCCAGGAAGTGGCAACCCAAAAGAGGGAGTGGGCAGAGCAGGGTCTGCCAACTGGTACTATCACATCTACATCTCTCACCAGGACTTGAGCATTACTTAGGATCAAGCCCAGGATCACCTCCTCCCTGGTAGGTTCTATTACTATCTGCTCCATGGCACAATCACTGAGAGTATCTAGAAACCCAATCTTTCTCCTGACTTGAACCAGTATTGACCCAATCAATGTGTGGGTAGTTAAAATGACCTCTTATGATGCAGTTATTTCGTTTAGCTGCTTTCCATAATTCTTTTGCTGTTTTTAAATCATCCTCTAACCTTTGATCTGGTGGGTGATAACAAACTCCCAGAGGTAAGCTTTCTTTTGGGCACACTGGCTGTGGACATACTGGCAGTCTGCCGCGCCTCCGCGGCGCGGCAGACTAAGGCGGGGGAATTTTCCCCGCGGCGTGGCGTTTGCACGCCGCCGGAAGGAAGCTGCCTGCAGCGTTCAGACTGCGGGCGGCTTCCTACGGCGGCGGGAGGACGCCGCACGGCTCCCCCTCCTGGCGCGCGTTCACATCCACTCCAGCGGGTGGAACGCGCGCCGCAGCAGCTGAGCACCACGCTTAGCTGCTGCGGGAGGAGCGCGGCGCCGGACGCAATGTGTCCGGGCTGCCTCCTCCAGGCAGATGCGGCCGTCTGAATGGCCGCTCTGCCTCCGCTTTTGAAGCGGAGGCAGAGCGGCCGAGACTGCCAGTCTGTCCTCAGCCACTGTTTCCACCCGTAGCATTTCTGTAAGGAAATCTATTTCTCTTAGATTCTCAGTTTTACTGGACTGTATACCCTCTCTGACATACAGAGGCACTCTCTCTCTCTGACCCTTACCTCCATATCTTTCCTAAATTATTTATATCCAGGAACCACTGTATCCCACTGATTATTCTCATCCCACCAAGTTTCTGAAATGCCCACAATGTCTGTGTTCTCTGACACCATCTTACCTCAGACACTTCTAGCATTTATATAGAAATATGTATAGTTTCTGAGACACACGCTTCCTCCTGTGTGTCCTCCTGCACGCTTCCTCCTGTGGCCTCATCAGGCAGGCAGTATTGTTTGTCACTGTCTCAGTGGCCAGTTCTAATCCATTTCTCTTTAGAACAGTGACCCCTTCATCTCATAGTGATGAGCCATCCCAGACCAGAGACATTTCAACCTCTGTTGGCTTTCCCCAAGATTTAATTTAAAAACTGCTCTGCCATCTTTTTGGTTTTAAGTGTCAGCAGCCTGGTTCCTTCTCAGGACAAGTGGAGACCCTCTTTTTTGTACCGGTCCTGCTTGTTTCAAAAAGCATCCCAGTGCCTAACAAACTTAAACCCTTCCTCCCTACACCATCATCTCATCCTCGCATTGAGACTCCTAATTTGTGCCTGTCTAGCTGTGATCAAAAACATACGAAGGCTGAACATGAAACAGCAGCCACCACCATGAATCCCCAAAGAACAAGATGACCCTTCAGACACCAGGGTGTTTCCCCACAGCCCTCTTCCTTCTGCTGCTTTCATTTCCTCCAACTCCCTTTCACTACTCTGCAGGAGCAATCTTTTTAATGTTTCTGTAGGTAGGAGATTCCTGGGCAGGTGGCATAGAAATGCTCTAAATAAATAAATATGCTGGTCTTTACCTAAACTTATAACAGGCTTCAATAGCTTAAAGGGTCTTGTTTGTGGTCCCATACAATGTGCCCTAAACCTTCTGCAAGCACTAACGCAGAGATACACACTAAGCAAACAAAATGAGAGTTTTATTGGTGTTTTAACTGTTTGAATTTTTGTATATGCCTGCTATGCGGGGAGGGCGGGATATAAATCTAAATACATTTTAAAAAAATATGGCATAAACAGAGACAAACAGTACATTACTCTCCTTGTTACATTGGGTCACAGAATGGGCGGAGAGACAGGAACAGAAGCTGAGGGAAGCAGAAAGGGATGAGGCCAACAGCGATCTGGAGGAAGTCAGATCGGGAATTTCAGTAAAGTTATGTTTCAGAATGACTGCAGCAATTTTAAAACAATAATGCCAAGACTGGTTTTCAAGTACCATGTTTTCAGCTATGTCCTATGATAAGCCTGGGCCAATAAAAATAGACCTCTAGTGACTGATGCTGTATAGCCACAGCTAGACTTGCCCCGGACAGCTACTCCAAGATCACCTGTTGAAAGAATGGACCAAAGCTGAGGTCAGAGTATGTTGTATGACTTATAACAAAAAGCAACAGCCAGATATTCCATAACAAAGCTTTACCACCACCTCAGGAACTAGAGCGGGCTGCTCAAGAATTAAAATTCAAGTTGCCAGAAAGAACTCCGTGTTGTAAATGTAAAGGGATAGTGGGTAGGAAATTATTCAGCAGTAAGAGTTACAGAAAACCATTTGGCCCATCCTCCTCCATTGCTCATTTTGAATGGATGATCCAACTGGCAAAGACATGAATTTTTGCACAAAGCACTGGCCCTTTACTGTAAACTGTAAGGGGCTCTTCTTGACAAAGCCCAAAGGTCTTAAAACTTTTAAGAAACACACAAACTCCCCCTCCCCTCTGCATGCTTAACTACAGATAATCTGAAGCATTTATGCTTCATTCACCTATTTTATATTTCTACGTTATCACCCCCCCCCCCCTTCTATATGATTTTTTGGTAGCGCTCTCTCATAGTCAAAATAAGCAACTTTCCCCACATCTGGCGATGATTGGCTTTGTTCTGCAGATACTACTTATGACTGTGAAAGGGGTGAGGCTGGGGAGACAGAGGGCAGAATCTGTTTCTCGGCTGGCTGCTCGGGATGTTTTCACCAAAGGGGAAAAGGAAGCATTAGCTTGCCAACCATCTTCATTGTAGTTCTAATTTTGCCTTGTATGCATATGGGAGCTTATTGATTCTGAAGCAGCCAACTGTGGCTCAGGAGACAAATTCATTTCCGGCTATTGTGCCTGAAAGAGATAATTCAGCCGTGACCTCATGACCCTGCCCTCTCTGCCTTATTTGTACAGCACATGATTTTATTAAAAATATCAAGGTTGAGAAGAGGCCTTTACTTAAAACCTCAGTCCTTACATTCCCTCCCATAAAAGTGACTTTGTCGCTGTAGCCAAGGGAGTTTAGTAAAGTATGAAGTACTCACCCCTTGTTAGGGTTGCCAGGTCTGGGTTGGAAAATACCTGGAGACTTTGGGGGTGGAGCCAGGAGAGGGCGGGGTTTGGGGAGGGGAGGAGCCTCAGAAGGGTACAGTGCCATAGAATCCACCCTTCAAAGCAGCCATTTTCTCCAGGGGAGCTGATCTCTGTTAGCTGGAGATCAGTTGTAAAAGCGGGAGATCCCCAGGCCCCACCTGGAGGCTGGCAACCCTACCCCTTGTAGGCCTGGCTGGCCGGAGATATGGGAACATGGGATGGCATGATGTCCTGTGAGCCAAAACCCAAAGCAACCCTTCATCACTTCTGGGTTTTCCCTGGACCATAGGATGCTGACTTTTAATTTATTATCTCCCACCACCATTTGCAGCTATGGTGGGCAAAGATGGCTGCCAGCAGGAGGCTGCCTGTCAGCCCTACCTGCTGCTCATAGGCCCTTTGCTTGTGACTTCTTCAGAAGAGGGTTGGGGGACCTTCAAGTGGGAGACCTTTCAGCCTCCACCTGCTTTGCCTGCCATTGCTGAGCAGGATGGTGGGGGTAAAATGGCTAGGGAAATTGGCATCTTGTCAATGGCACAGCATCAATTCCAGGGAATACCCCGAAGTGATGTCACTGTGCAGGTGTGGTGCTTTAGGATTTGCCTATATATAGACACCAAAGCTGACAACCAGTCAAAGTTTTAAAGGTGGGGACCTAATTGAACGGCATCCCCCAATGTTACAATGTCACTTCCATCATGAAGTGGAAGTGACATCAGTGCATCAGGGCAGTGTTCTAGCGTGCTCCAGTAACTTGATGGTTTTACCATAGAGCAGGGGTCTCCAATGTGGTGCCCATGGGCACCATGGCGCCTGCGAACACTTTCCTTGGTTCCTGCCAAGTGTTTTTTAAAAGGGGCTATTGGCCATTGGAGATTTGATTGGTTGTGCAGATTTCTAAAAATGTTGCTTTGTCAGCAGCTGCCATCACAATACAACGTGGCAGCCATTTTGTGGCTGGTTCCACCTCCTGCAGCAGCCTTTTGTGACAGCCATTTTGGAGCTGCGCTCACCATCCTGTGTCAGAATTCCAAAGATGCCCACAGGCTCAAAAATGTTGGGGATCCCTGTCATAGAGCTTCAGGTGAATGGTAGACTATTACCCCAACATCTGAGTCCAATTGGGCTCTTTCCCCAGGAAGATTTGTCTGGCACTTTCTGTTACCATCTTCTGTCAACAGCTGGAGACATTTTTGTTTTGTTTGGCATTCCTGCATTGGTCCCTCCTTCCTGATCAACATTTTAATGGCTGTTTTTATGTCTTTGTAGCTTTAATTGTCTTAATGAGATATTTGTGGGGGTTGGTTTTAATGGTTTTAAAATGTAGTTTTATTATATATGCTTTAATTTGTTAGCTGCTTCTTTGGCCCTTGTGAAGACAGAAAGTTGGGGTTTAGATTTTGTAAATAAAATTAATAATAGGAACTTACTTATGAGTGAACCTGCATAAGATAGCATTGACTCAGTCTGGAAATTGTGAACATTAGAAGATTCAAAAAAAGAAATCAGAGCACTGTGGTGACAATATAAATATTTGCTGTTTGTCATTGTAGACAACAGATGCACTTTAGATAACAGGCAAGGTATATAATTAAGGCACATATGATACAGAATTTGATTTCTATTTTTTCTCTCACCACTGTTGTTCTTTAGGCACATCTAGGTAGTCAGCGGTGTTGGCCTGAAGCAGTAGAACAAACTTATGCCGATTTCGCACTAGCGTTTGCCCCAGGTTTGCCCTCATGCTTGCACTGGAGCTTCTGGTCGATTTCACACCAGTTGCTCCGGACTCACATTTTGCTCTGGAGTATCGCCCTGCTGCACCGGAGTTTCCCTGGAGCAAACAAATCCTGTTTTCAGAGGATTTTCCTGTTTGCTCCGGGGGAGAACCAAAAATGAAAATACGCCCACTCGCCCGCCTTTCATCAGGGCCGCCCCATTGTGGGAGTTTCTAAAATTTTTTGGAGAAAACCCTTCATCACGCTATATTGAAAGGGCTGAGGTTCCAAGTGGGAAAATGAAGAAAATACTCTGGAGGAAACTGGGAGGGGAAATTCCGGAGAGAACGAGAAGCAACTGGCCAGTGCGACATCTGCCCCAGAGTCCAGTGGCACCTTTAAGACCAACAAAGGTTTTTTCAAGGTATGAAAGGCGTGCGAGCACACAAAAGCTCATACCTTGAATAAACCTTTGTTAGCCTTAAAGGTGCCACTGGACTCTAAGTTTGTTATTTAGGCAGGTTTGCTGATATTGGTTGATTTGGAGTTGTGTGTACAACCCTGAGGTAAGCATATTTTGTTTACATGCTCTCCCCTCTGAATGCAGTTAAAGCACACAGTTTTTCCCAAATGCCATGGTGTCCCTGATATCCTCTGGCAATGTGCTGATGTCACTTCCAGGCACATGGGGAGTGATGTCATTGTGTCGCCAGTGATGTAATAACGTTACTGGCAAGGACCTCCACCACTCATAGTTCCCCTCTCCTGGTTGTCTGGCTTTGCCTGGCAGCTAGGGTTGCCAGCCCCAAGATCTGGGTGGGGGTTCCCACACTTCTGGGGGCTTCAATCCACCCCCAGCCAGCTGGCCAGCAGGGGAAGCCCCACCCCAAGAGCGACCACCTACCCAGCCAACCCTTTCCCTCCCCTCCTGCCCAATTAAATGACTTCAGCTGACTGGTGGGGACCATGTGGCCTGTCGACCCATAGGAAGGCCCTTTAACTCTAGCAGGAGGAAGGGACGGGGTGGTCATGGGCCACATGCTCGGCTCGCAAAAAGACCCATTAAAGGGTCTTTTTGCAAGTGGGGTGAGGGCCATGGTGCACAGGGCTGATTTCCCCTAACCCGGCGTGCCCACCCCTGGAACGCCTCCCCCAACCCCCGCTGGAGCAACAAGGGGACCTGGCAACCCTACTGACAACTCTAACCCCTGCTGTTGTCCCACACCATTCTTTGCCCCTGTTTTTTTTTTCTCCCTGCTTAGTGGCGGTATGATGTCATACAGCCAGCCCCCTGAAGCTGACATTTCCTCCAGGGGAAATTATTTCTGTAGCCCGAAGATCAGTTGTAATCCCAGGAGAACTCCAAGCTCCACTTTATCTTTGGTGACCATACTTTGTTCCCAAAGATCTATGAATCTCTTGGAAACATTTAATACAAGAAGCTGAAATGGGAATAAGCAGGTGGGAAAGACACATTTGGATTTTATCCCCTGTTTCATTGCAATTACTGAATAGTTCCAACTTCATATAAAGCTCCTTGCTTCTCTCTCAAGCTCCTGAACAACCACAAAGAATGTATGTGGTCAGATCTTTCTCGAAGTAAGGCCCAATACTGAGCAAGTTTAAAAAACAGAAACAACCCCCCGCCCCACCCCCCCCCCAGCTACTCTGAGCTTGTTTACAGGGACAACACATATTGCTTCATTTCTGTGCAATGAGGACAGAAATGAAAGCACAACTGAAGGAGGTCCCAAATCTCATTGTGTATCTTGGCTTGCAACTTATTGGATCTCTTCTCCTTCTGTCCGTCTAATATTCCCAGGCTGAACTAGGCTATGCAATCCAGGTCAGTCTTTTCCCATTTATTCCAGCGTGATTATCTTTCTGAGAACAGGATTTATTTATTTATTTATTTATTTATTTATTTCAAATTTCTACCCTGCCCTCCCAGCCAGGGTCGGCTCAGGGCAGCTTACACAACGCAAATAAAATACGTTAAAACGTGTTACATTGAAACAAAACCATAAAGTGCTAGTAATCGGTGTTATTCATCATTGTCCATATGGTGGTAGCAGCCATTATTCACAGTTCTCAACTTCCAAGTTCTCAGCTTGCAGTCAGCTCACAATGTTCTTTGGATTATCCATGCAGTGGTTGAAGTTCCATAGGTTATAGGTGGCAGGTTCCAGCAGTAAAACCCTTAATGCAAATACTAGTATATAGTGGCTGTATTTTCAGGTGTTTCACATGGTTCTTGAGTATGAAATAACCATACTAAGAGAAACAGAGCTACTGTTTCTCATGTCTCATTTTATGTGGTTTTATTATCCTTTAAAGTTTTATGGTTCCCTTTCAATGCTTCCTCTAAGCTGTGGAGTCTTGTGAGCAAAAATTCTACTTGGTGAGCTCCTGGCATTCAAGTTGTGAGTGGGTGATTTGATTACTGCATAACTTAAGTTTGCTCTGGAGCCACCCTTCCTGAGCCGAGACAAAAATGTGTGAGCCGGAGGCTAAAAAACTGTGAGCTAGCTCACACTAACTCAGCTTAGAGGGAACGTTGCTCCCTTTGCAAACGCATGAATGTAAGAACTGCATCTAGTACGGCTTTTTCTAAAATGGCCAGCAAACTACTTTTGGAAGCAAAAAGGCTCTTGGCCTTCCTTTATCCCCAGCTGAATTGGCTGAATACAGGAAGGGGTAACACCACCCTGAATTATTTATGTATGGAATTTGTGGAGTTCACAGTCCCAGGATGGCTTAGATGAAACACAATCATGGAGCATAGGCCTAGGAATGGCTAGAGTGGCTGAGGTGAACCCAGAGGTGGCATGTGATACTGAATACTAATTGCTGGGTAAGGGGTGGCAGTGGTAGCAAGGATTTTTGCCTTCAAACTTTGTTGAAGGCTTCCTAAGGGCATCTGGTGAGTTACTGAGGTATACAAAGTACTGGACTAGAATATTAAGTTCTTACACTTTACACTGCTATAGAATAGCAGTAGGGTCTCCAGTGCTGGGCACTGCATCCAATTTCCATAATAACTCTCTATTGGAAACTCCTAGGGTTGCCAACAACTGGGAGAAAAATATCCTGTCCCTTTAATAGAAGCTTAATGGGTGGAATTAGGCAGTTGAAGCTTTTTATGGAATGGAGGTAAATGAAATATCGTTGCCTGATAAATAACTTCCCATTAAGCATCTGTTAAAGGGGCAGTCTAACTTGTTGACAACACCACTTCTTACATCTGGCTAAGGAAATTCCAGATGACGTCAGAGCTGATTCATAACGAAGCTCTCATTCTGAAAGAGCATGGTCTGAGTTACTGGTCAGATTGCTACAGTTTAAAAGGTTGCCCTTTTTCCTGTTTGTGTTTTTCTCTGTCCCCAGAACAATTTGTTTACTCCTTCAAACTCACCATAGTTAATGTCTGGAATGCAAATAATGAAAATACAGTTTAAGGACACAAAATCATTACAAATTGCACCACATCCACCAAGTTATGTTTTCTTTGGATTCAAAGAAAAGGAGTGATCTGTTTCTAGAGGGTGGCTTCTTTTGCAGAGACAACAGCATGTGTGTGCATTACAGTATGAAAACTTTCATAGCTGGTATCAAGGACTGTTGCTGGATTGGTATCAAAGGGGAGCTGTAAATAGTAGTGGTAGGATACACAAATTCTTTGCATTACACAGGACTCTTCCACTGGGTAAAGCAATATAGCTGGTTCTCTGTTGTGCAAAGAGGCATGTTACTTAGAATACTGTATTTTTCACTCCATAAGACGCACTTTTCCTCCCCAAAAAAGTGGGGGGAAAGTGTGTGCGTCTTACGGAGCAAATATGGAGCTTTTCTTACCTGTAACAGGGCTCTTTCTTCAGCAGGAATGCAGGGGAATGCCATGCAGGCTGGCATCCCAGCTTTCCCCGCCCCTCCCTGCTGGGCCTGAGCTGTTAAGACTTAAAAGGGAAATGGCAGGAAAAACCCCACCAGGCTAAGTACTCTTTCCCTTTAAGTGCTTTTCCGCTTTAAGACAGCCAGCAGCAGAAAGCCCCGCCCACAGATTAAGCTCCATGGCTACTTTGCACAGAAAGGCCTGGCTTTGCATGGCATGCCGATGTCTCTCTTCTTTCCTTCCTTCCTTCCTTCCTTCCTTCCTTCCTTCCTTCCTTCCTTCCTTCCTTCCTTCCTTCCTTTCCTTTTTTCTGTCTGTTTGTCTTTCTGTCTCTCTCTCTTTCCCCACCTTTCTTCCTTCCTTTCTCTTTCTCTCTCTCCTCCTCCTCCCTTCCTTCCTTTATCTCTCTCTCTCTCTCTCTCTCTTTCTTTCTGTTTCATTTTTTCCTGTTTTCCTCCTTTAAAAACAAGGTGCGTCTTATGATCAGTTGCGTCTTATGGAGCGAAAAATACGGTAAGTTACTTATAGTAAACCTTATATATCATCAAACATTTTACCAGGAGAGATCTAGTTGTCTTATAGCAGATTAATCAGGGATATTCAGTTAAAAATCTAAAATACAACGGAGCCTAATAGAAATCATGGCATACGTCCTATAACGTAGTGTCACAGGTGGGGGAATAGGGACTCTCTATTGGCTGCCACCACTCTGGTGTGGGTCTAGCTCAGGAGGGCCCAGAGCGCCCTTCCTGCCCCTAACTGCTTCTCTCCCCAAAGGGTATACATTCTAGGTGACCAAATGAGGTGCAAGGACCCAGGCAGAGTAACAAATTGTTTATTAAAGAAGTATAGTAACATGGGGTCGCGAAGAGTCGGACTCAACTGTGCAACTGAACAACAAATAACAACAATAATTCAAGCCACATATAGGATGATGAGATCAGTAATGGCAGGTAAATGAACTAATAAAAACCCTAATCCATCTATCTTTGCTATTCCTAGCCATCTCCTAGTATTAGGCCTCAGGCTAGCTCGCCCCTTCCTGGATGAGGGATTCCTCCATCTGCAGCAACCTCTCCCCAGCCCTGCTCCCTAGGAGTGAACCACCCTCCCTTTTGGGGCAAGACCTTTTATTCCTTTCTTTTCAGGCACCACCTCTCACCCCCAACTGGCCCTACTTTCCCCTCCAAATCCCCTTTCACCAATCACACGGCCCAGAGAGTGTCTGGGAAATGTAGGTCTGGCAGCTACTTTAATATTAGGGTTGCCAAGTCCAGGTTGGAAAATACCTGGGGACTTTGGGGGTGGAGCCAGGAAAAGGTGGGGTTTGGGGAGGGGAGGGGCCTCCTCATGGTTCAATGCCATAGAGTCCACCCTTCAAAGCAGCCATTTTCTCCAGGGGAGCTGATCTCTGTCAGCTGGAGATCAATTGTAAAAGCGGGAGGTCCCTAGGCCCCACCTGGAGGATGGCAACCCTAAGAACATAAGAACATAAGAGAAGCTAATGTTGGATCAGGCCAATGGTCCATCCAGTCCAACACTCTGGGTCACACAGTGGCCAAAAACACCAGGTGCCCTCAGGAGGTCCAGCAGTGGGGGCAGGAAGCCCTTTCACTGTTGCCCTGCCCCCCCAAACACCAAGAATACAGAGCATCACTTGCCCCAGACTGAGAGTTCCTATCTATACTTTGTGGCTAATAGCCACTGATGGACTTCTGCTCCATATGTTTATCTAATTCCCTCTTGAAGCCATCCATGCTTGTAGCCACCACCACCTCCTGTGGCAGTGAATTCCACATGTTAATCACTCATTGGGTGAAGAAATACTCCCTTTTATCTGTTCTAACTGCTCAGCAATTTCATGGAGTGGTGGGCCCAGCTAGAGCCTCTCAGGCCTTGCTGGTCCCCGGGGGGGGGGGGGGGAAGCGGTGGGCCCGGCGAGAGCTGCTCAGGCCTCGCCGGTGCCCGTGAGGAAGGGGAGAAAAGCAGCGGGCCCAAGCCTCACTGTGGATGCTGGGGTGGGGTGGGGTGGGGGAGAAGACTCACCTGTGGCTGGCTCTGCTCTGTGAAGCTCCTTCTACACCCCCCGCCCCGTGAATGTCATGGGTCCCGCCTCTTGTTTTATCTAAAATGTATAGAAGCTACATGAGTCAGTTTCAAGGCTTTTGAGGGAAAGTATCAAAAATACCACCTGAAATTCTGACTTTTTCTAATTTAGGTGCATTCAGAACATACATTACCATCTGATTCTTGAAGTTCTTTATAATGATTCCCTCTGCTTCCCTTTTCCTTTGCCAGGCAATCCCTTTTCTTCTTCTTTGTTTAGCTGTCTATCCCACCCAGTTGTTTGAATGTATATAGTTATAAGCTGACCCAGCCTGGGTAACTGAGGAGTCGACAAAAATCCTTTGCTTGTATATGTCTGACAATGGCACATGAGAGGCTGATGATAACTCAAAACAAACAAACTGTTTTATTTCCCTTCTATAGGCATATGGTCAAGTAGGTATCAGATTTGGAACCTGGCAGGTAAGCAGGCATTAGGAATGAGATAACTTTGTATAACTATATTTTAACTTCTTTTTCAATACTGGTGGCATTAGAGCCAGTTACTCTGTCAGATGGAAGAGCAATCTGCCTAGCATCTCCAGTATCTATCTTGTGCTGAGCTAATGTAAACAGTAGATAGCTGGTCACAAGAAGGTAGCTATTTTGTTATACAGACCAGTCTTTAAAACTGTGGAGAGAGATCTCTTGGCTGTCACTGCTTAAACAAACAGGCATAAGCTTCTTTCTCTCAAAAATACTTAGGTTTGTGAAGGCTGGAACACACACACAAGTTCCAATATTCCCTCTTTAACGATAGAGATCACCCGCCTTTACTAGGAACTATTTCCTTCAGGGAAGGACTACTTGTCCCACTTCCCTGTTTCAGAATCCTCCTTGATTCCCTCACTCTGCTTAACTCCTCCAGCTGAACTAACTGCCATTCTCAACTGTAGAATTCCATTTGGATCTCCAGTCAATCAAGGTTCTCAGACTGGGCTAGGGCTGCCAAGTCATACTCATGGACTGGCGGGGGGGAGTCCTTCGCCGTCCGGGAGCCCTCCTGGCGCACGCCCAAATGGGGCGATTGCCAGAGCATCTCCAACGTGGTGACGTCACTTCCGGGTGATGTCACTATGCTGGGGAAGTCGTCCAGCCTGGACGACTTCAGGGGTGGGGTTCTCCCCGCCGACCGAATGCTGGCCGGCGGATCGGGAACCCCTATAGCGGGGGATCCCCCGCCCCCCGGGCTGACTTGGCAGCCCTAGACTGGGCTAACCATTCACAGTCCATTACAGCATTACTTATAGAGAAAAAAATATATCAGTCTGCTGTTATCAGCTCAATTTTTGGTTGCCACAAGGCTTGTTTTTAAGATGAAACCAAAGGAACTTTTCCAAAAAAGAAAATGAAAATATGCTGGTTATGGAAAGAAGCCCAGATAATGTGAGGAAATTGGCATGGAATCCAGGGCCTGAGACTTCATTGTTATGTTGTTTAATTTAAAGAAATGAAGAATTTCATTTTTTTAAAAAGGAATAATGAAGATGAGAAAAATGAGATGGATGGTCACATGAGTTCTGCGGTCATGTTTTGCAAGCTGACTGTGATATTATCCACAAGTTCCTCTTCTGCCTTGGTGTAAATTGTATTGCATGTTAACATTTTAACTTTAAAAAATCCTTTACAAGGTCTGTATTATTCTGTACAGCTCCTATGCATGAAAAGGGGTGACAAATACCAGTGGGGAAAAGATTAAAGGCATATGTTTTCAACTAACAGTGCATTTACTGTAATTCCCAGGAATGCCACTTTGGGTTGGAACTAATGAACCAGAAGTGGAACTCTGTTTTCAGAATCAATATTCTCCACCTCCCCCATCTTCTGCAAATGAGCAAAAACTACTTCTGAGGGTTTGAGGCCTTTGTGAACAGCAGGGGTCAAGGGGGGGTGTAGTTCAGGGAGAAATCCTTGGAAATCCCAGACCCACCCATCTGTTTGTACAGGGGCCAGTTTGAATCCAACTCATTATGGTTTACAAAACTGCAGCACAGACTTCTCTGAAGTCTTGATTCATTTTATGGTTGTGTTTGTGTATATTAGTAATTAAGCCACTTCATTTTTTGGTATCCTTAACAGTGCAGTCCTAAGTAGAATTACACCATAAGTGTGTTGAAGTCAATGAGCATAGAAGCATGTAAACCTATTTAGGACTTCACTGCAAGACTTCTTGGAGATATGCTCTCTCAATTAATCTATTTCCTTTAGCACCATTCATTGATATTACCCTCAGGGCTGAAATTGTCTGGTACTATTGTCAATAGATACTCACAGCTATAAAACAATGTCTCAGAAGCTGCCTCTATCAAACATGTTTTCCCTTTGTTGCATTTTTTTTGCCTCAAGAAGGAAAAAGAAGATAAAGTTATACTCAAGTACAAACCTTGTATAGTCATATTACCCAGGGCTTTTTTTGAAGGAAAAGCCCAGCAGGAACTCGTTAGCATAATAGGCCACACCCAACAGCAGAAACTCATTAGCATATTAGGCAACACCACTGACAGCACAGCTTATTAGCATATTAGGCCACACCCCCATGTTACCAGAAGAGTGGTCATCCAGCCATACCCACCTTTTGCTTCTTATTCTGTTTACCTTGTTCGTTGTCAAAACCCAGGGCTTTTTTTGCAGCAGGAATTAATTTGCATGTTAGGCCACCTACCCCTAATGTAGCCAGTCCTAATGAGTTTATGCTCTTGGGTGTGGCTTGTTATGCTAATGAGTTCCTGCTGGGTGTGGCCAACTCAGGAGCCAGCTGGAACTCCGTTCCTGTGCGTTCCTGCCCAAAAATAGCCCTGATATTACCATATTTTCATGGTCAGTTAACTGGTCATCATCAGTATCACTGGGACATAATATCTGGTTCCATTAAAGACACCACACAGTTTACAAAATAGTTGGGTTACACCAATGTTTGCTGCTCCTAAAACACATCTAAACTATGAAAGGATAACATGCATTGAATACTATTCAAGGTGTCAGTCCCCCAATTTTCCAGGTAAAGGGAGTATTGCAGGGTTCTCTCTAGTATAAAAGGTGAAATGGTGATGGTGGGGTCTCCCATAATTACATTTATTTATTTCACTTGTATCTTTCCTTCAATGTCATGCAGTGTTCCCTCTAAGTTTCACAGTGTTGTAAGCAGAAATTCTAACTTGTAAGCAAAAAAAGCCAGTAGCATTAAAGTTGTGAGTCTACATTTCAGTATCACGTAAATTAGTTTTTTTTAGAAGATTATTTCCAAAACCTTGTAAAAATCTGAGAATAAATTATTTTAAATTATATTTATATTTTAAGAATAATTTAAACATTATAAAAAAACGTATCAAGTCAAATTTCACTCACTCCTTTCCACTATATTGGTAGACCTGTCCTCTGGAGAACAGCTCTACCTGCCCCGAGCCACTATATTGGTAGACCTGGACTCCAGAGAACAGGTCAACCCACCCCAGTTCGCTATACTGGTAGACCTGGCCTCCAGAGTACAGGTCTACTCACCCCTTTCCACCATATTGGTAGACATGGCCTCCAGACAATAGGTCTACCTACCCCTTTCCATTGTATGGTAAACATTGCCTCAGACCATCGCCATGTGGTGACCCTTAGAAAACATACCAGCACTTGGGAGGGGGGAACTCTTGCAGTCTACTTTGTGGGGTTTTTTTAGTGAAATATGACAACTAGCATTACAGGTCAATTATAGCAATCACTGTGAGAACCCTGCCTAATCTAACAAACAGGAAGTTGCTTAAATTTTATCAATCTGCCCAGATTACTTATTTATTCAAATATTTATATCACACTCTTCCTTGTGACTCAAGGCAGTTTACAAATCATACTGAAAAGCATAGTGGGGTGTGCAAAAAACACCCATCAATTTTTTCCAGCTCCATTATAGCCTATGGGGACCATTATAGTCAATGACCCCCATAGGCTACAATGGAGAATTGATCCAGGGGTATCTGGGGCTCTGGGGGCTGTTTTTTCTGAGGTAGATGCATCAAATTTGCAGCATAGCTGCTGATGCCTCTCCTCAACCCCTCCCCCCCAGTTTCAAAAAGATTGGACCAGGCAGTCCAATCCTATGGACCCCAGAAGGAGGTGCCCCATCCTCAATTGTTTCCAATACAGGGGGAAAATGCATTCTCAGTTCACTTGTAGCTGCGCTGCCAGCTAAAATGTTGTGCGACAGCACCCCCTAGCACAGCTTAAAGGGAACTCTGGTCATCAGGGCAACATAATGGTGCAATCCTATGTTATTCTCACAACCATTCTGTTGTTGGGTAGGTTTAAGCACTTAATGGTTGAGCAGAGTAACATTTCAGCTTTATTTGGGGGGAAAGCAACATTTGGAAAGGTCCAACTGTTGGCCCCTTACCTACACATTTAAGTTTATTTTGGCAGCATAATTTGATAGGAAGGGTAAGTTCAATTTACGTTGGGACAGAATTCATACTGGAGTGCAACAGAAAGTTTTGTTCCATGTAATTGGATGTTAATGGATGATAGGTCTAGCAGACAGCAAGTATACTCCACTATGGGTCTCATTTGAATATTCTTGGATCTCATTCCTGTTCTCTTCTGAGCATGCACAACAGGCCTTTTCACCATTTGGATTTTCCTCCTCTGAAGACAAAAAGTCTCGTGCCAGTCCTGGCGGGATCTTTTTGGTGATTGGGCAGGGGACTCTGAACTCTTTCTCTAGCTTGAGGACTAAAGTGGATTAATAGTTGGCAACGTGGCTTTTTAGCTTCATTTTGGTTCAGACACAATTATGAATACCATATCTCAGTCTCAAACACCACCACCCCAACACCAGAAAAGTGCTTGATAGTTGAGACATAGTTGACTTGTGAACAAATTTACTTGAACCTTTACCCAAGATTAGCTTGGTACTCTTATGTTGTTTTTTCTCTGATAGCAGGTCTATATTTACACACAACTGCTGCCACCACATCTAGTTTGACCATGGAGATACCCAGCTGTTCATAGGATGGAGTTCCCTGAGTTCTCTGCTAGTAACTGATTTGATCGATCTATGCAGCGATTCTTTAACATGGCACGAAACAGCGCTAATTAAACCACCCAGTTTCTAACTTTAGTTACTCAATGGCATTAATTCAATTGAAAACTTTTGATCTGAGCTGCCTACCAATACAGTGAGGGTGTTGGGGCACTGGTTCTGCAGATGACACCAAATAGCCAGCTGTTGCGAGAGAAGGAATATATCTTGTCCTCAGGGGGGATGTTAAATGAGGGAAGGAGTGGGAGAGAAAGCACTAGGAGGCTGGGCAGAGGTCAGACCGAATTTATTGGCTAGATAATGGTTTTGGGCCTGTCACTCTTGTACACTTGGATCTCTTTACCCAGTCCTAGTACAAAGCGAACTTAACATGGAAGAACTTCAAGGACTTTTATATTGCCACTGTGATGCAAAAGATCCTCCATGTAAAACATAACATGCACCATGTGTGTTAATTAATCCAATGTTTCAGGGTTGGATTAAATGGGAAGTGGTAATGACAAATGTTCCTGCAATTTCATTGTGTTCTCTTTGCTTTCTCATACTTACCCTTGAATTATTGTTTACTGTTTCATTGGTCATCTGGAGCAGAGTATTCCCCCACCCCCCACTAAGAAAACACTGCATCACAATATGCTTTCCTAGACAAACAGTACCCTGCTCCAAACTGAGCCATGAAAAATAAAAATCAGTTGACGACGAAAAAGCACGGTTGGCTAGGCTCTGCTGAACATTATCTGATGTACAGTATTTTCTTGTCCTCAGATGGTCTGTTATTGTCTTCACTTCCCAAAATAATGTGCCAACAACCATGTGTGTATGATCTGCTTATACTGCCACCAACTGTCTAGACACCAATGGTAAAGTAGTCTGGTGGATTGCAGAAGTGTTTAGGTGCCTAATCTGCTGCCATCTTACTTTTTTTAAAATAATACCTGCATGTTTGCGTGGGCCTGGGTACAATTTGCAATGAAGGGAATCTTATAGTGTAGCACTAATGCATGACTGTTCACTGCCTGGACAGGTGGTTTGCACTGGTATTTGCTTTGACAGTATCAATCACCGGTTGGGAACAGAGGAAGGAAAGGCACAAATCTGGCACAAATAATGCCATGTATACCTGTAAGCAGCAGATGTTAAGAACATAAGAATAGCCAGTGTTGGATCAGGCCAATGGCCCATCCAGTCCAACACTCTGTCACACAGTGGCTAAAAATACCAGGTGCCATCAGGAGGTCCAGCAGTGGGGCCAGGACACTAGAAGCCCTCCCGCAATGTTAAAAACATATCATTTTCACAAGTAGCAATGCATAAATATATTTGCAGAGCCGTGCCTTTTTGCACATATGTATTGTATCCTGCAAGGCAATCTGTATAAAGAAGTCTCCTTCTCCAGATAATTGCCCATGGTTTGTGTGTATATTACAATGTGGCTTGGACTTTGGTGGAGATCTTTTAAAGTATTATTTATTTGGAAAACAAATCTGCTATCCCCATACTCAGTCAAACCTGATCTCACAAAAGAGTACTGAGGATGGCTTTTGCTCAAGTGTTTAATATTTTTATTTATATATGCGTGTAAAGTGCCATGAAGTTGCAGCCAACTTATGGCGACCACAGCAAAGGGCTTCCAAGGCAAGTGAGAAGCAGAGATGGCTTGCCATTACCTTACTCTGTGGAGTCTACCTTGGTGGTCTCTCTTCCAAGTACTGACCCTGCTTAGCTTAGCTTCCAAGAACTGACAAGAGTGGGCTATACCATACCAACTTCCCTCCCTTTCATTCCTATACTACATGTGATAGAGCTTAAGTTGGGTCACCAAGCTATTAAGTAAATATATAAGAAACAAAGGGGGATTACTACTCAGTGATAGTAATTCTTAAGTAGTGGAATGAGCCTGGCTGACTCCTTCTCTTCAGGTAAAGAACAGCTAGTCACTGATGGATGTTTGCTATGGGGGAGGCAGATGATGTGACAGTAGAATTTGGGTCCAAGGAAGTCCATGGAGGGGTCATGACGGACTCTGCTACATATATACTTTTGCTATGCAGTGACTGACTGTGAACCACCATGAATAGTAACGATGGTTATGCATTAAGGGTGTGGCTGTGGCTCAGTAGTAAAAGCACATGCTTTGCATACATAAGTATCAAGAGAGATGGTAACCTCTGTATCATTCAACCTGTTTAAACATCAGAGTCTAGCGATGTCATAAATTTAAAGCAATAGCCTGTTTCCTGATGTGCCATCCAAGGGTTAAAGAATAACATGGGGAGAGTTCCATATCAAATGCTTACTTTCCCGCTGTTCCTAAGCCAAGATGGAAAGCTTGAGATTGCACCTTTGAATATCAAAATGATCTGACTCAACCACTCTCAGACAATGCTCCCTCTAAGCTGTGGAGTCTTGTGAGCAAAGATTCTATTTTGTGAGCTACTAGCATTAAAGTTGTGAGTGAGCGATTTGGCGACTACTTTGCTCTTGAGCCATTTTTCCTGAGCTAAGACAAAAATGTGTGAGCCAGAGGCTAAAACACTGTAAGCTAGCTCACACTAACTGAGCTTGGGAGGAGGGAGTAATAGCTCTTCTTTGGGAATCATCTTTTGGATCACGTTCTTGATTGGCTTATACTGGTCAGGGAGTCCCTGGTCCAATTTCCTCTAAAGTTAGCTTATAACCATCTGGCCCAGTTTTTCCAAGCATGGCCCAGTAATGCTACCAGTACCTGTAATGAGCCAGGGACCATCTTGCTGTATCTCTTACCTGCTGCTTTGTTACTTATTCTGATTCAAAGATGTTGTAACCTAATTGCCTTCTTGTATGTGTCTGTAAGAAGATAGATTTTGTTATTTTATTGCACCTGCTCATCTTTTGCCTTATGTTTAAGACTGAACCTTTTTAAAAAAAATCTTTTCAATAAAGCCCGTTGCTTTTATTGGTGTGTTTTACTGTATGTGTGAGAGTCCAAAACCAGTTTCAATCAAACTGTCAGAATGGAAGATTTATATTTACTTACCGTGAAGTTTCCTTTCTCAGTGGTCTGGGAGTGGGGCAGTCCTTACTCTTGGGAATAGGCGTCTCCTCTGGAACAGGGTCGGTTTCCTCTCAGACTGATCCAGGAAGGGGAGGGGCCTGTCCCCTGAGAACATCCCAGTCATCTCCAAGCTGTGCCTCCCCCAATATCACACTAAGGAAAAGAAAAAACACTTTCCCCCACCATAGTGAAATGTGATTTTTGGGGCAACCAGTCTTGTAACTTCATGCCCCTCCAGTGGGTGTAAACAAAAGTTGAAACCCTCTGTCACTCTCTCCCCTGACTAACAATTTTTTTTGTTTTAGCATCTCAGAGAAACTTTGTAAATGTTCATCCAGTTTCTACACCCCCCCCCCAAAAAAAAACCTCAGGAAGCTGTCCCCCAAAACTGGGTGGTAGGACTCTCCCACTCCCAGACCACCAAGAAAGGAAGCTTCACGGTAAGTGAATACAAATCTTCCATTCTCCGGTGGTCCTGGGAGTGGGGCAGTCCTTACTCTTGGGACATAAAATAGCAGTATGCAGGGTGGGAAATCTGGCTTCCTGGTTTATAGAGTGTGCTGCAGCACCCTGCAATGAAAAGCCACCACAGCCAAATTCAGCTTCTCTACTCTATAGTGTCTAGTCAATGAGTGCCTAGACTTCCAGGTGGCCACCATACCTACCATCTCCAAGGATGAGAATTATCTCTAAGCTGCTGACATAGCAGCCCCCTGCAAAGAAGAAGAAGAAGAAGAAGAAGAAGAGATTGGATTTATACCCCGCCCTCCACTCCCCAAGGGAGTCTCAGAGCGGCTTACAAACTCCTTTTCCCTTCCCCTCCCCACAACAGACACCCTGTGAGGTAGGTGGGGCTGAGAGAGCTCTTTCCCAAGCTGTCCTTGAGGGAACAGCTGGTACAGAGCTATGGCTTGCCCAAGGTCATCCAGCCAGGTGCAAGTGGAGGAGTGGGGAATCAAACCCAGTTCTCCCAGATTAGAGTCTGCGCACTTAACCACTACACCAAACTGGCTCTCTACACCAAACTGGCTCTCTGGAGTAACCTCAAGAATGAAGGCTGGACAGGTGTAACATCACCCTATCACTGTGGAAACACACAAAGTTCCCTGTCAACTGACAGGGCCCTCAGTTACAACACCCACCTAGTTGACATAATGTCCACATGACAAGGTCTTGAATGACAAGGTCTTGAATGTTAATGCCCTGAGAGGACATGACCCCATGGGTTCAAAGATCTCTACACGATGCTGTCATGATCCTATGTGGGTCCCAAGTCAGAAACTCTGCACTTGTGGCAGTTTTAACTACATAGTACCCCTTAGAAAACTCTTAACGTGTGGATGGCAATTTTAGGGACTTCCCTTCCTAGCCCCCAACCACTGCTGATATGTCTGCCACTTGTCACTTTAATGTACTCATGCTGAGCCCTCTATCCAAACCATTTTGAATAAAGCTAAGACGCCTCTAACTGACACTTTTAACACTTTTAACGGTTCCCAATCATGTTCTGACAAGAGTGAAGAATCCGCCAGGTAGTGTCATACACTGTAACAGAAAGCTTAATTTCAGAGCAAAGTTTACAAGCTGCTTGGAAGGTCGCCTGCAGCTGAGCGGTCACATGACCAGGGAGGCAGAGAGGGTGTGCGACGTAATGGTTTTGGAATCTTCAGTTTTGAACTGGAGGGACGAAAAAAACCGTTGGAAAGGTTGTTAACGGCTGACTGCTGACCAGAACAGGAGAACGGGTGCTCTCGGATGGAAGAGAGAGCGTGGAGGACCCTGTGAGTTGCCGAGGAGTTTAATGAGAGAAACTCCTGGTGTATAACACAGATACACATAGTGCTCCTCTATAAGAAATCCTGTTGGGGAAGGTTATACAGTTCTAGCTAGGGACCAACTGCAAGTGAAGCAGTTTAGGGAGACGCTAGACTGTGGGAGAGCCTTCAAAAGAACAGAGATATAAAAAATGGAGTGGGCAGGAAGGGTGTGGTCTGGAAGAAAACTAAAAGATCTAAGATCAGTCCAAAGTTGAAAGAAAGAATGAATGAATGAACAAAAGAAAGAAAGCCTGAACAGCTGACTGACTCCCTGTATATAACCCTGTCCCCCTGTTTTATTTTAAATAAACTTGTATTTGTGTTTAAAGTGGAGGGTGTCATAAACCTCTGTGTCAAAGAGGGTGGACTGGAGGTAGAGAGGGGGGAAGTGGGCTGAGAACCCCCTGCAGTTACTTTTAATGGTTCCCAATCATGTTCTGAACACCAAGAGTGAAGAACCCGCCAGGTAGTGTAATACACCCTTTCCCAGTGGTAGGCACCATGGTTCCATGGTCAACAATCTCTTCAGATTCTGGAACCAAGCTCTCTTGTGTCCAAAAGGGTGCTATCAGCACTAGTTCCACCTTCTATTTCGACCGCTACTGAATCACCTTGTGAATCAATGAAGTTGGCTGGAACATTTACAGCAATCCCTGGGGCCAGTTGCAGTTGAGAATGTCTGTTCCTGTTGCCCACTGATTCTTAACTCTGGATATGAATCGTGGAACTTGATGATTCTGGTCCATGGTAAAGAGCCTGCTTGCAGGGAGGGTGGGGTATAAATTAAATTAATAAAATAAATAAAAATAAATAAATAAAGAGCCCCAGTCCCATCATTCCATACCTTTTGCAGACCTGTTGAAAAACTAACTTGCAGAGCATCCACTCGAACTGGCTAACTCTACTCAGCCAGTCCGTCAATGCACTGTCCTGGCATGCCACATGGACTACCTCCAGTGACTGTTGTCATATTATTTGTCTGGACTAGAACATGATGACCTGTATATCTGAGAATTCCAAGAGCCCCAGCCTGAAGGATCTGAGTTCTAAAAATGTTATACTCAGTGAGGTCACTTCCTGAGACCAGACCCCTTGTGTCATTGTCCCTTGAGAGTGGGTTCCCCACCCTAGCAGACTTGCATCTGTAGTCATCACCACCCTCTTTAGTTTTCAGTTTGGGCATCCCCGTTGGAAACAAGAGGGTTCCAGCCACCACTGCAGCTGATGCTGAAGCTGTGTTGGCAACTGTACCAGCTTGTAGCCCTACCTGGCTATCACATTCTGGTAAGGTAAGATGAAATGTCTGTAGAGGTCAGGTACAGAACCTTGACCACTGAAGCCCTTCATGGCATAACTCCATCCTGCTCAAAAGCTTGGCCAGTACCATCCCCTCTATCTTGCAGTTTTTCAGCCTGTCTGTGTTCAGAAGTTGTATTTTGTGTTGTCCAGAGAGATAGAGAAATCCTGTCCTTCATTGTGCCTATCTGCACCCCCAGGTGTACCAATGATTGAGAGGCATTTAGATTGCTCTTTTCCATGTTGACCACACAGCCATGGTCCCTCAAAATTTTCACCACCATCTCTGGTACTTCCCTGTTCTGCTGGTACGAAGGTGCCCTGACCATCTAGAGATAGTGACAGCAACACTCCCTGAAGTCTCAGATGTGCTACAAAGGCCACCATGATCTTGGTGAACCCCCTTGGGAGTGACTTCAGGCTGAAAGGCAGCACTGGTACTGAAGATATTTCCCATCGTGCGCAAAGCATAGGAACTTGTGGTGATGAGCCTCTCAAATTGGGACGTGTAAAGAGTCCTCCTGTAGATCGATGGATGCCAGGAAATCCTTTGTTTGAATAGCTGCCAGAATGGAGTTCAGGGTTTCCATCCTGGATTTTCTGGTCCTGATGCAGTTGTCCAGCCATTTCAGGTCCAAGATTTTCCTGGCATCCCTATTCTTCATTGACGCTGGGCATGATATCCTTTTGGAGTCACAACAGGACTGAAAACTTTTTTTTTTGGAAGGTAGAACTTGTCTTTATCTTCAATAAGATATCCATCTAGTCCATCTCCAAAAAGGTTTATGCCCTTGAAGAGAACTGCCATAACTTTAGCCTGAGCTGCAGAGTCCCCAGCTCACTTCTGAGCCACCTGTTCCTTCTGGCTGCTACACTGCATGCCATGGTTCTAGCTGACTGCTGCAGGGTGTCCAGTGAAGTATCTGCCACCATCACTGTTGCTTGGGCAATCTTCTTAAATTTGTCTTTAAGCTCTTTTGGGACTCCACTATCAGCTGAGGCTAGTCCTGATGCTCAAGAATGTGCCGCTCTGGTAAACATCGAGCTTGCTGTTGATGTCCTGATGGAGTATGCTGAGACTTCAAAGTCTCTTGGTAGCCTCTGGTATCAGGGAATAAAGCTTGGGGACAACACCTGATTGTTAGCTTTTAGCTTGGGAGAGTGTTCCCACTCTGCCTTCATCCTACTATAACAGGCTGTGGGCATTAGAGGAACAGAGGAGGCTTGCCACTGCCTGCCTCAGTGCAGAAACCCTGGACTTCCTTGGTTGTGTCTCATCCAAGTACTAACCAGGACTGACTCTGTTTAGTTTCTGTTTTATCTTACAAGCTTGGTCGAGCCTGGTCCATCCAGGTCAGGGCTGGCATCCCTGCTTGTGGTACTGCCAGTCTGAACACCGTCTGGTCAGATTCCACTAGAAGTTCTGGGTCAAGATCAACATTTTCCTTAGGTCTGGAGGAAATTCTAAGGTTCTAAGTACTTGGAAAGTAATCTCATTTACAGCTTTTGAGGGAATAGCCTAGACTGTACTGTTAATACTACTTCCTCTCCTTCCTCCAACCATTCCCATACTTCTCTATCTGAGGATGGAACTGGGGAGTCTGAGTCCTTCCTGGACACTGTACAGTGGACTATGTTCCCTTAAGGAAGTCGTCTCCCTATTTTCCTTTTTTTTGGGGGGGGGGACTCTATAAGTGCTCAGATCTCACCCCCTTGCCTGATGAGAACTTTTTAGCTATCAAGTTGCAGCCCACTTATGTTGACCCCTTGGGGTTTTCAAAGCAGGAGATGGCCAGAGATGGTTCGCCTTGTTTGTCTCTGTGTCACGCCTCTGGTATCGTTTGGTGGTCTCCCATCCAAATAGGGCTGCCAAGCCAGCCCGGGGGGGGGGCGGGGGATCCCCTGCTATAGGGGTTCCCGATCTGCCGGCCGGCATTCGGCCGGCGGGGGGAACCCCGCCCCAGAAGTTGTCCGGTGAGGATGACTTCCCCTGTGTAATGACGTCACCCGGAGGTGACGTCATCACATTGGGGGCGTTGCCAGAGTGTTGCCCTGGCAACGCCCCCAATGTGATGATGTCACCTCCGGGTGACGTCATTACGTTGCTGTGGCGCGCGCGCAAAGCGCACGTGTCAGAAGAGCTCCTGGGGGGAGAACAACTCCCCCCCGCCGGTAAGTCGCCAGTACTTGGCAGCCCTACATCCAAATACTGACCCAGGCCAACCGTGCTTAGCTTCCAAGATTTGATGAGTTTAGGCTAGCCTGGGTTATCCTTGCTTCCTCTGTTTCCTGGCTCTCCATAGAGTCTTGTGAGGACTGTGAGGCTTATGATCTGAGTAGATCTGACTTGTTAAATGTAATCTCCTCCCCCCCCCCCCCCCCAAATCTGTCATCACCTCTCTCTGGCAAACAGTGGAGGTGGTGGAAGTGCTGTCAAGCAGCAGCCCCATATGGTCTTCAAGGCAAGAGACAGTCAAAGGTGGAGAGCCCACCAGGGCTGACCCTGCTTAGCTTCCATGATCCGATCAAACCAGGCTGGCCTGGGCCATCCAGGCCAGGGCCGATGCCATTGCCTGCCTCAGCATAGCAAACCTGGACTTCCTTGGTGGTCTCCCATCCAAGTACTAACCAGGGCTGACTCTGCTTAGCTTCTGAGATCTCAACAGATCAAACTAGCCTGGGCTATTCCGGTCTGGGCACAGGTAACTGGCAGGTCGGACTTGGCACTCATTTTCTATTCACTTGCCTGGGAGTGAAAGCAAAAGTAAGTCTGCCATGAGGGTCCAGGAAACTAAGATGGCCACCGTCATTTTCCACACCCTTCTATGGCCTTCCCTGGGCCTTTTAGTTCCCTGTTTGTTCCATGGGAACTTTCCCCTGAAAGGGAAAAGGAAGGGGGGAAGGGCTCTTTAATCCACTCTAGGCTGTCCCAGGCTGGGAAGGTTGGAAGCCCCAGGAATCAATTTCCTTTTCTTCCTCCCTGAGTAGCTCGGGGGTTTGCTTGGGGATTTTCCCCAGTCTACCACCTTGCCTTCCTTCACCTCCAGTTTAGTTTTTTTTGGCCTCGTAAGGGCTTACCATGATTCTGGCAAAGGCTAGAGGCCCCTGGCTTGACTGTTTGACTGTACGCCGGGTAGGGTTGCCAAGTGTGTAATACTCACTGGCGGGGGGGAGTCCCCCGTCCGCCGGGAGCTTCCTTGGTGTGCACGCCCGGCAACATCACCGGAAGTGACGTCATCACGTTGGGGGCGTTGCCAGGGCGAAGCTCTGGCAATCGCCCCAAAACTCTATGGTATCATAGAGTTTTGGGCCGATTGCCAGAGCGTTGCCCTGGCAACGCCCCCAACGTGATGACATCACTTCCGGGTGAAGTCATCACGTTTGAGAAGTCGTCCTGGCTGGACAACTTCGGGGGCGGGGTTCCCCCCACCGGCCAAATGCTGGCCGGCGGATTGGGAACCCCTGTAGCGGGGGATCCCCTGCCCCCTGGGCTGACTTGGCAGCTCTAACGCCGGGTCCTCTGAGACCAGGGAGATTGCTGGGTCTGTGGCATTGCCTTAGTCTCCTTGCAGACTCAGCCACTTCCCCTGATGTGCGTTGGTTGGGGAGGCAACTTCCAGCTGTGTACGCCATGGCTGCTGGGGATCTCCCAGTGCCGTTGGCTGCCTTTGTGGTCTGCCACCGACTGTGGCTCGAAAATAACGGGGGGGGGGGTGTCGCTCCCTTCTCCCTCTCTTCTTCACATTCCTGGACCACTGCACTCTACAGAGCACCTGTGAAACATGCCCTGCTCAAGCAGCAGGGCCGGTGAGACTGGGATGTTTTCAGGGGACAGGCCCCTCCTCTTCCTAGATCAGTCTGAGAGGAAACTGACCCTGTTCCAGAGGAGGAGCCTATTCCCAAGGACTGCCCCACTCCCAGAACCACCTGAGAAGGGGATTTTTCTAGGGTCCCAGGTTTGAGGACAGGGGAATCAAATCTTCCTTGCTAGGATGTGGTGGATAGGAAACCCTGGTCTTTGACAATAAGGTCCCGGGTTCAATCCCTGGCATCACTAGTTCAAAAGACCTGGCAGCAGATGAGATAAAAGACATTTACTTGACATCCTGTTGAACCAGTGGCAATCAGGCTACACAATATTGACTTTATAAGTCAGGTTCATATGGTAACTGGGAATCTATTGAATGCATCTGACTTAGTGGACTCTAATCCACAAAAGTGCATCGTTCAGTAGATCTGTTTGTTTCTCATTCTCTCCGAAGAACTCTTCCTTTACAGTGTGGCTTCTGTCACCTATTGCTTCATCTTTGTAGAAAGAAATGTGTGGCTCTCCCTCATATCTCTTGTTCCAGGAGTCCATATGAGTTAATAATAGGCACTGGAACAGATAGTAGCCTATGTTAACTAGGTGATAACAGATAGCTGTTATTGTTCAGGAAGCCTCCTGAGTATCAACAGCTGCCAACTAATCTGGGGGGGAAAGGCAGCTTCCTTTTTAGGCCTTAAAAAGCATGTTAATCTTCAGCAGTCAATAGATAACTTCTGATGCACAGAATTTTTTTTTAAATCACCAGTTTATGTTTGCAGATCAAGCAGGGGCTGTAACAGAGTTGGCAACCCTATCTGCCAGCCAGCCATATATGAATTTGAGACAGTCTACTGTGTGACAGCTTCCAGTGTCAAGAGTGACAGCAATACCTGGATACCATGATCAAATAGCTGAGGGAGAACAAGCTAAAATGAAATCCAGAGAAGACAGAGGTGATCAAGGGCATAGACTTCCCCCCAAAAATTTTCAGGGGGGCGGCAACTAGGGCTGGGCCAGAGGCGTTGGTATGATAGGTCCTTAAAAGAACCGGGGCCCAGTTACATCATAGGGAGGAGCCTCAGTTGCCACTATCTATGGAGGTGGGGCCATGGGGTATTTAGGGAGGGACTCTCCAGAAATTTAGGGGGGTTAGGCACCCCCCAACTATGCCCTGGGTGCACCAAAACTAGGAAAAGGTGGGAGTTGGACAGTGGTTATAGTGGCATCTCAGTGATCTCCTGCTGTGTCCTGTTTTTGAAATTCACTTTTAGGATAGTCACTTTAAGATCTGCAAATATACCATGGGCATAGGACAAACTAATGGTCACAAGTTTGAGACTAAGAAGGGCAACACAGAAAAGCCTGTAGGGGAACATTTTTAAAGTTTTCCTGGACGTTCCTTTACAGTTTTGTTTCTGCCTTATTCATAAAAATTACTAAGTACTGAAATTTACTAAATTATGGCACCACAGGTGCATGGTTGAAGTCTCTGAGCCAGGGCAGAATACAAAACAGTTGCTGTGCACTCAATTTCTGAGCAATGTACAGAGTTCAGAGTAGTAGCAATCTTCTCACTGCAAACTCATATCCTATGAGTACAAGCACATTTTGAGGCAATTCAGAACAGTGCCCATTGCCAGGACCCCAAAGAAAACTCAGTTATGCCACCTAGGATTCTGTGTACCTTGCTTTCTTAGCATACTGCTAAAAACTATCTTAAAAACCCAGACATTCAGAACAAATTATTAATAAAATCACATAATTAAGTTTATGGGAAATTACTTCATTCCTGTGCACAGTTAATTTCTGCTCTTTAGGTTCAACTTGTACAACACTTGGCTCCAAGAAATGATCTTCAGAGAGCTGTAATACAACTTTACCATTTAATGAATCATTGGCACTGGCTCGTGGGCACGCCACAAAATTGCTGAGCAGTCAGGTTAGAACAGATGAAAGGAAGCCCTTCTTCACCCAAAGAGTGATTAACACATGGAATTCACTGCCACAGGAGGTGGTCGTGGCTACGAGCATGGATGGCTTCAAGAGGGAATTAGATAAGCATATGGAGCAGAGGTCCATCAGTGGCTATTAGCCACAAAGTATAGATAGGAACTCTCAGTCTGGGGCAAGTGATGCTCTGTATTCTTGGTGCTTGGGGGGGGGGGGGGAACAATAGGAGGGCTTCTAGTGTCCTGCCCCCACTGCTGGACCTTCTGAGAGCACCTGGTGTTTTTGGCCACTGTGTGACAGAGTGTTGGACTGGGTGGGCCACTGGCCTGATCCAGCATTGGCTTCTCTTATGTTCTTATGAACAATGCAAACTGTTCCTTTATTTACATTTTTAAAATTACAATAAAATCAAATATTCTCCTAATCCCATGTTACCGCTTCTCCTGCTCCCACAAGCTTCCTCTCCTGCTATATCCCACCCGTCCTTCCCAATTTCCCTTCACCTTTCCACCCCAATAGTTGGCATGGTTGGTATGATTAGTGACAAACCTATACAGATTGCCTCATCTCAAGTACAACCCACTTGTTAAGATGCAACAATTAAAAAAAAACCTGTACTTAAATGACACTGAATATTCTAACTGATGTTCTTTCATAGAATCATAGAATGTTAGAGATGGAAGGGTTCTTGAAGATCGTCTAGTCCAATCCCCTGCACTCTGCAGGAGCACAGCAAAAAGATAGCCCTACAACATACCTGAAAGATGGTCGTCCAGCCTCTGCTTGAAAACATCCAGCGAAGGAGCATCCACCACCTCCTGAGGTAGTCTGTTCCACTGCTCAACCACTCGTACAGTTAGGAAGTTTTTCCTGATATTAACTAGTATCGACTCCCTTGTAATTTCCACTCATTAGATCTAGTCTTGCAATCCAGAACAAGAGAGAATAGATCTGCTCCATCTTCTACATGACAGCCCTTCAAATATTTGAAGACTGTAGTCATGTCCCCTCTAAGCCTTCTCTTTCCCAGGCTAAACATACCCAACTCTTTCAGCCATTCCTCATAAGACTTGGATTCCAACCCTCTCACCATCCTGGTTGCCCTCTTCTGGACATGCTCGAGCTTGTCAACATCCTCCCTAAAATGTGGTGCCCAAAACTGGACACATTACTCCGGGTGAGGCCCGACCATAGCAGAATAGAGCGAAACTACCACCTCCCATGACCTGGACACAATGCTTCTGTTAATGCATCCTAAGAGTGCATTAACTTACTTCGTAGTCACATCACACTGCAGGCTCATGTTTAGCTTGTGATCAACCAGAACACCTAGATCCCTTTCACATCTGCTGCTGTCAAGCCAAGTCCCTCCCATTCTATATCTCTGCCTTTGATTTTTTGTACCTAAGTGTAGGACTTTGCACTTATCTTTATTGAAATTCATTTCATTTGTCTCCACCCACTATTTTAGCCTATCTAGATCATTTTGAATCCTGACTCTGTCTTCTTCTGAATTAACAATCCCACCCAGCTTCGTGTCATCTGCAGATTTGATAAGCATCCCCTCTATGTCTTCCTCCAGGTCATTTATAAAAACATTGAACAACACTGGGCCCAGGACTGAGCCCTGTGGCATTCCACTCAAAACTTCTCTCCACGTAGAGGCAGCGCCATTACAAGCACTCATTGGGTATGATTTTTCAACCAACCATGAATCCATCCAACGGTTGCACCATTCAGCTCACATTTAACCAGCTTATCCTCAAGGATATCATGAGAAACTTTGTCAAATGCTTTATTGAAATCTAGATGCACTATGTCCACAGCATTGCCAGAGTCAACCATTTTAGTAACTCTGTCAAAAAAGGAGATAAGGTTGGTCTGGCATGACTTATTCTTGATAAACCCATGCTGGCTACTACCAATTAACTCATTCCATTCAAGGTGCTCACAGACAGAGCATTTAATAATCTGGTCTAGAATTTTTCCAGGTATTGATGTCACACTGAAAGGCCTGCAATTTCCCGGGTCCGTCTTTTTTCCCTTCTTGAAGATCAGGACAACATTTGCTCTTCTCCAGTCTTCCGGCACAACACCAGCATTGCCACCTCATCCCTACCCCAGTCTTGTGATGTTACCGGCTTTTGTTCTTTGGGCACCTTTTTACAATATCCAAAGATTGTTCAGGGCTCTATATTTTGCCGTGGCATTTCCAGTTAAAAGGACCAGGCAGAAGTCCGTTCGCCGGAAGGGCGGGGTATAAATTGAAAAAATAAATAAATAAATAAGGTGATGTGAAATACCTCAACTTGAGACCCCAGAGAGCTGCTGTCAGTCTGAGTTCACAGTAGACTTTGACAGACCAAGGGTCTGATTCTGTACAAGGCAGCTTCATGTGTGTTCATGCTAGAAAAACCTATCCTGCAGTCACTCCATCAGTTATTGAGCTCCATTCAGGCTGCTGGTTACCATGTACAAGGCCCTTCATGGCCTAGGACCCACATTTCTGGTCATCTGAAAAAAGCCTTCTAAAGGTGTTTTTTCCTTGTAAATTTGTTTAAGATCAGCAACCACCTGCATGAAGTCATGGTAGAGAACTCATTGAAGATGTTGACTCAGTGTGCAACTACAATTAAAAAAGGCAAATGCTATGCTATGTAGGGGATTATTAGGAAGGGGATTGAAAACACATCGGCCAGTATCATAATGCCCCATATAAACCGATGGTGCTGCCTCATTTGGAATATTATATACAGTTCTTGTCATTGCATCTCAAAAAAGATATTATAGCAGAACACAGCGGGAAAGGCGGGTGGAGTGAACCCCCCCCCTCGAGACTGGCGTACTTACGAGACTCTTTACGTGGCGTTACTGCATGAAAAAAAGTATGTTCGGCTTGCTAGATGGCAGCATCGCTCTTTAGAGGATATGAACTTTAAAAAGTTATAAGCGCAGTCATAGAATTTGCTTCTCTCGTCCATCTTATCTAACTATCAACAAAAAGCGCAGCCTCAACAATGGCGGGGAAACCAAAACCTTTCCCCAAACTAGGAAGTACAGCTCCATTCAAAGGTGGATACCACAGAGATGAGCGCTGTGTTCTCCTCGTTATTGCGACCTCTAGTGGACCAAATGACAGCTCTCAATGTCAAGATGGATAAAATGCAGCTGGAACTGAAGGAGTCGAATAAAACCACAGAGAAGCTGCAGCGAGAACTTCTGGAAGTTAAGACTTCAGTAAAAAATCATGATTCAAGGCTACAAAAAGCGGAGAAAGAAAAGGCCTTCCATTCTGATCAGCTCTTGAAACTACAGATGGAAAGATCAAATTTTTTCCTAAGACTTCAGAATGTGCCAGAGGATAAAGGAGAAGACCTTAAAAATCTGTTAAGTGAAGCGCTTGAACCAGTAACAGGCTTAAAAGCAGCGGAAATAAAAAGTGACATGGATATGGTTTACAGAACCTATCCAGATTATACTAAAAAGAAAAGCCTGCCTGGTGAGATTCTGATAAGGTTCTCCAAAAAGTCAACAAGGGATGTGGTGCTTAGGACCACAAATAAAGCGGTTCTGAAGATCAAAGGAGAAGAAGTTAAAGTGATGAAAGATATTCAATTTGAAATAAGGAAAAGAAGGAAAGCCTATGGAAAACTGACATCTTGGCTACAGTCTGAATCTATTATCTACAGGTGGAATGTTCTGGAAGGACTGAGCTTCAGCATCAAAGATAAAAAATATAAAATTGACTCTGTTCAACAGGCAAAAAGTTTTTTGGAAAAAAGCAAAGAAAAGAAAAAAGAGAGAGACTCAGATGGTTCGCTGGCATCGCAAGAAAGTATGTATGGATTTGATAGCTCAAAAAGTGAAGAAGAGATTTCTGACTCGGAAAAAGGAGCAGCAGCTCCAAAGGTACAAGAAGAGACTGTTAAGACAAGAAGAGGACGAAAGAAGAAATAAGGGCTGAAATGTTTTTATTGAAAATTGCTCTTATATATTTTATATAATTTGTATAATTAAGCATTCCTCCAAAAGAGCATGTCTGTCAAACAGCTTTTTTATTTTTTATTTTTCTTATATCATCAGTAACAATGTTAATTGAAAATCAACCAAGGTTTAAAATGCTTCATATGTATTTCTGGTAAGGTAATATTAAGCAAATGCTAAAGCACACTCTGTATAAGGTAAATGTAGCTTAGAAAGTAGCGATGTAGAAAGTAGTTATAGAAAAAATCAATAAAAATCTTAAAAAAAAAAAAAAGATATTATAGCCAGGGGTCATTTGGTGTCGGTGTGCACCGGAGTGCTGCTCCGGGAGCTCAGGAGCTGGCACAAATGGCGGTGGTGCAGCACAACTCTAGAGAGAAGGAAGAAGCCTTGCAGAGCCCCCCCACACACACCATTCCTAGCTTGTCTGCCAGCTGAGCTGCGTGAGCTAGGAAGGGAAGGAAGCAAAGCGAGAAGGGGTTTAAACTTTAAACTCCTTTTCTCTTCGCTCCCCCCCCCCCCCGCCTTGGCAGGCTGGCTGGTGAAGGGAAGGGGAGGCTTTTGAAGATACCTCCCCCCATTTTTGCTTCTCCTTCTGACACACTTCTACGAAATGACCCGATTATAGCATTGGGGGAAAATGTAGAAAAGGGCAACTAAAATGATTAAGGGGATGGAACACCTTGCCTATGAAGAAACGTTAGAGGGACTGGGACTCTTTAGCTTGGAGAAACATTGATCAAGGGGTGACATGATAGAGGTTTACAAAATTATTCATGGGATAGTGAAGGGCACAGAAAGAAGTACTTGAGCCAGCTTGTCTGGCAAGGTGGGGTAGAAATATAAATGATAGATAGATAGATGATAGATAGATAGATAGATAGATGATAGATAGATAGATAAAATAATTCCACCCCTTTCTCACAGTACAAGAACTTGTGGGCACTCCATGAAACTATTGAGCAGAAGGCTTAGAACAGATAAAAGGAAATACTCCACTCACATTAATACGTGGAATTCACTGCTGCTGGAAGTGGTGGTGGCTACAAGCACAGACAGCTTCAAGAGGGGACTGGATAAACATATGGAGCAGAAGTCTATTAGAGGCTATTAGTCACAAAGTACAGATGGAACACTATGCCTTGGGCAGTGGTGATCTGTATTCTTGGGGCTTGGGGGGCAGCCTACCTTGCAGGGTGGTTTTTGAGGATAAAATGGAGGAGAGTAAGATGCTGAAGATTTGATGGGCAGAAAGTAATGTAAGGTGAGAAATCTGAATTTGGAAGTAGGAAGTAACCTCACAGGAAGGGTCAGGGAAGAAAGCATGGATTCCTAGGGTAGAAAGGTGATATATGTCAGGGTATTTAAATTTGATTTTTGAAAGAAGGTAGTTACTTCAGAGGAAGAGGTGGGTTTGGGGGAGTGCCCTGAAAGTAAAATCACAAGAAGGGGTGGGGTTTTGATGCAGTATGCTGGAAGTGACATCATCAGAAGGGGATGAGCTTGAGAAGTGACATCACATGACCTTTGACCTGGAAGTGGCATCACAGGGCATGACATCACAAAAGTCTCCTGGCTCCACCCCAAAGTACCCAGATATTTCCTGAGTTGGACCTGGCAACCCTAGTGGTGCCAGTCCCTGGGCCAGGCTCACTTGCTTGGTAGGGAACCCACAAGGACTTGTGAGGTGGCACCTCACTCTTCCCTGTATCACCCTCCCCACACTATTTCCTCTGTTCCTCTTCCTGGCAACCCCTATATCCCCTCCCCTTTCTCTGCTTCATTCTCTCCTCAGACATTCACCAACCTACCTTTTATCTGCCTCCTATCTTTAACTATCTATTTATTTGCTTCATTTATACCTCACCTTTCTCCACAATTGGGACAAAAACAGCTTACATTATTCTCATCTTTTTTTATCCACACAACAACCCTGTGAGGTAGGTTAGGCTGAAAGTATGTGACTAGTCCAAAATCACCCAGTGAGCTTCCACAGCAAGATGAGAGTCTGAACTTGGGTCTCCCAGACCCTACTCTGAAGCTCTAACTCAGGGGTGTCAAACATGTGGCCCGGGGGGGGGGCGGATTGGTCCCCCAGTGGGCTTCTATCAGGCCTGCAAGGGACTGGCTGTCTCCTGCTTCTTCCTCCAGTTCTGCTACTGCTGTTGCATCATAGCTTGCTTTCCCAGACTCACTCAATCGCTCAGGAGAGATAGATAAGCAAGCTTTTCCCCCTTGCACTGGGCTGAGGCTCTTCCCCCTCCCAGATTGCAACAGCACAGACATTTTGATGCAATAATTCAGAGCAAGAAGTGTCAGTTATCAGAGACTGTTAAATAAACAAAATATTGCAAGAATGCTAATGTTTCAGGCATGTTTTTAAGTTAAAAAAATTGTGTTTGTGTCCTTTATAAAGTTTATATCTCCGCTACCTGGCATTACATTTTATGACACACATGGCCGGGGCCAACAAAGTCCAATTTATGTCAAATCCAGCCCTCCATAACAAATAAATTTAACACACCTGTTCTAACTACTACACCACACTGGCTTTCGTAGGGTGGCTGCTGTTGAGCAGAAACAAGCAGCCAGGCTTAGCTGAGTCATGCAAGTTGGGTGGTATCAAGTCACTCAGAGGTTGCTTCCAGGCCTAAGGTTGCCAGCCTCCATGTGGGACCTGGAGATGTCCCAGAATTACAACTGTACTCCAGATGACAGAGGTCTGTCCCCCTGGAGGAAGAGAATGCTTTGGAGGGTGGACCTCTCCCCTACCCAAATCCTACCCTCCTCAGACTCCACCACAAAATCTCTAGGAATTTCCCAGCCTGGAGTTGGCAACCCTAGTCAGGCCTGGCCCTGCTAAGTCCTTACTCAAAGGCCAAAATAGGAATGGAAAGGATTCTGCCCTCTCTCCCTGCCTTTTTACTCACAAAAACCCAGCCTGAAATACTGTGGTTGCATAGCAACAGTCACTGAGGGGATCTGTTGCTTAAAGCTACAGGTGCTCCTTTTATCATTTTTGGGTTTTTAAATACCCCATTTTTTTAGATTTCATATTTTTTCTGCAAACCTGGAGCCCTTTTCAGGTTTGTAGAAAGATCTTCCCATTCATAACTCCAGTCACCAGATTTAAGAATCCTCAGATGTGCCCAACTTTGCTACTAGTATATAGATAACTCAGTTTAGGATTGAGCTGTAAACTTGTTTTCTGTGTCTCTGATTTCTGTGGAACCTGTAGAGTGGGATATTTGAGTGGCGATGATCATGGGCATGATGGTTTGCTTTGGTTGTTTCAGGTAATGGATGGAATACAGCACATCATGTGCATTGAATCTAAGCAGGTCTGAGTCTGCTGTGTAGCGCCTGGTAGATCTGGGAACCTTACGTGCTAAGCCTTGAGTTTTATGTGGAAAGAAAAATGTGAACATAAATGAAATGATCACATAGCACACACAAATCTGGATGCCAATTTATCTTCATGTATTTTGCATTTTCTTGCATCGGTTATGATTCTTTCAGTATGGCATCCACAGCCTTGCTGCAGGGGTAGGAATTGAAAAATCAGTGACCTTCAGACCGCTTTCTACTGATAACAATCCATGTTTCCACCTCTAGTCAAACAAAATTCAAAAGGGAACACCTGTTTCAGGGCCAATTTATGTGGAACTGTACTGTGCAGAATACAAGTTTCAATGTTTTTCTAGGTAAAAAGAAAATGAAACTGTTCCAACTGATGTGATGACTTTATGTATTTATTAATTTACTTCATTTGTACCCATCTTTTCCCCCAACGGGGACCCAAAGCAGCTTACATTGTTCTCCTTTCCCCCATTTTGTCTCCACAACAAGGTAGGTTAAACTAAGTGTGACTGGCTCAAAGTCATCCAACTAGGGCTGCCAAGTACCGGCGACTTACCAGCGGGGGGGAGCCCCCAATGTGATGACGTCACCTCCGGGTGACGTCATTACACGGGGGAAGTCATCCTCACCAGATGACTTCTGGGGCGGGGTTCCCCCCGCCGGCCGAATGCCGGCCAGCGGATCGGGAACCCCTATAGCGGGGGATCCCCCGCCCCCCGGGTTGACTTGGCAGCCCTACATCCAACAAGCTTCCATGGTAGAATGGGGCTCAAACCCAAGTCTCTGAGATTCTAGTCTGATACTCTAACCACTATACCATACCAGCTCCATGCAGGGAGATCACTCTTTATATGGAGGAACATTCAAACAAGCGGTCCCATTCTAGCACTCTGGTCTCAGCACTGTTTCTCACTGAGCCAGTGTCTGACTCACATCTCCTGCGCGGGGTTATCTTTTGCTGTGCCGTCAGTATGTTTCCAGATTGCTAAAGGCTTTTTAGGAGTATTTTGTTTGATGTTTTAAATGTTGTTTTCCAGTAAATATTAGTCAGAGGATGATGTTGTAATCTAGAATTTCCTCCCATCAATAGTTTGCCATAGTTTGCCATGAGGTACGTTCTAATTTCTTCTAAGTCAATAGACAAGTTCCATTCACTTCAGTGCAAGGTTGCTTTAACCCTTTAAGTATCTAGAGCAATTAAAAAGAAACTGCCCTGGACATATTCTTCATTATCTGTTGCCAGTACTGGGCAAGGGGTCCAAGAAGCCACTTGCTGGGTCTCTCGCTGGGTGCACAGAAAAATCAATCATTTGCAAATATCATTGTTATCATTCTGGAATATGTATCAAGGACATAAAAACAGCTTAGAGGGAACCCTGGTTATCAGCTATTAAAATTTCCTATTTCAAGTCATGCCAAGAGCTTATGGCAGATGTATGTTCATTTCCCTAAGATTTAGCAGTTTGCACATCGCTGTATATCATCATCCGGGGGGGGGGGGAGTGTGCGCCATGTGCGCCTGCCCTACAAGCTGCAAATTCACTGCTTGCAGGGCAGGAGTGAATGCCCCCCACTTGAAAAAAGCAAGCGCCCTACGTGCCTGCCCTGCAAGCTGTGAATTCACTCGCAGGGCAGGAGCAGGAGGCCCCCACTTGAAAAGAGCAGGTGCATACCTGCCCTGCATACCTGCCCTGCAAGCTGAGAATTCGCTGCTTGTGGGGCAGGTGTGCACAGTGCCCGCTCTTTTCAAGCAGGGCTGTGAATGACTGTTGGGGGCAGGGCTTCCCCTTGCTGGCCAGCTGGCTGGCATCTGGGGGGAGCCCCCAAAATCAGTGATCCTCTGCCCCCACCTGGGGACCGGCATCCCTAGGTGGTGAGTAGTTTGGGCCTCTCCAATTTCCTTTCTACAAATGTTTGCCCACAAATTTTCATCTCATCCCTGAGTGTAATCTGGACACATAGGTATTCTATAAAAAAACAGCAGTGCATTTGAAGAATGCTATTCTAAACTTGTACAAAATGGTACTATGAGGAATACCGATGACTAACTCCTCTCTACCACATTTTCTTGTCATCCCCCCCCCCCCAGTCTAGGATGCTTTACATTGTTGTTATTTTAATTTTGTTTCAGAGTTTATGAAGACTATTGGGCCTGCATGTTTACCATGTTACAAGAGTTTTCTGTAATATTACCTGATGCCTTCTGATTGGCTTGACATCTTTGCAAACTAGTCTTTTTCTCAAGTTTCTGTCCTTTTAATTCATCACACTCCCTGTAGAAGGAATTTTGGTGCTGACCTAAATCCAAAACCGACTGGGAAAACCACAAATTCACAGTCCATGTGTCTTTTCACTCTGTATGGCAGGTGAACAAACTCCTGCAAGGAAAGGTGCCATTTTACAAGTAACTAATTTGGCAGATAGCTTGCTGGTGATGTCAAGAGAATTAATCATCCCAAATGCAGATCCAAGTAAAACAGATAACCATTTAGGAACGAAAATACCAGACGACTCAATCCACTGGTTCCCTTTGTTCTGGAAATCCCCAAGGTCTCAGGTTTCTAATCCTGGCCTTCTTTTGCACTGTTCTCCACCTCTCTTGAAGAGCCCTTTGGTCTTTAAGTACAACTATAACTAGACTTTCATAGCCAGAGGAAGTATTTTTTCCAAATCCACAGCTGTACTGTCCAAGCCCATTCCTGGAATTAACTTAATCCTACTCTGAAATGGTGAGTAAAGAGGTGAACACTGGACTCTATTATTGCCTAACGTCAGCCTCTTAGACGTTCTCTCTCTTGGGTCTTCCAGTCTCAAATTCAGACTAATTCTGCTGGGTGAAACAAAGGCAAGCACCTTGGCAGTACCTTTGCTGTCCTAGGCAGGTGGTTTTTAAAAGTAAAAACAAAACTGCTCCATGTCAGAATGGTGTTTCCACACCACTATTTTTTAAGTGCAATGATTCTCCCAACATATTCTTCTTTCTATCGCATTTATATCCCGCCCATCCCGCGACTGGGCTCAGGGTGGGTTACATCATTTCATTAAATACAATAAAATTTAAAACACATTATAAACATTTAAACATATAAAACCAGTAGTCGTAGCTTACCGTTGGGAGATTCTGGCCCGATTAATGCAGCTAGATGTGGCCGGTTATCAGTGGGTGGGTGACAGAAACCTCAGGGAGGCAATGTGTGGATGCCCACTGCCTCAGCTGAAGGCCTGGCGGAACAGCTCCGCCTTGCAGGCCCTGTGGAATTGAATAAGATCCCGCAGGGTCCTGATCTCAACAGGGAGCATGTTTCACCAGGTAGGGGCCAGGTCTGAAAAAGCCCTGGCCCTGGCCAAGGCTAAGCGGATGGCCAGGGACCACCAGGAGATGTTGATTGTCTGAGCATAAAGCTCTTTGCGGCATATACGGAAAGAGCAGGGTTGCTAAGTACTTTTGTGATCTCGGTGGCGGGGAGTCCTTTTGCTCCTGGGAGTTTCTTGGTGTGCGCGCCAAGCGCACACGCCACAATGACGTCACCCAGAAGTGATGTCATTGAGTCGGGAACATTGGGGGCAGGACCACTCAAATTCAAGGGAAAACCATAGAGTTTTCCCTCGAATTGTAGAGCGTCCCCCTGAAACGTGCCCGACACAATGAGGTCACTTCTGGATCTATGCACGTCTATGCAGCCTGGCAATTTGGGGGCGGGGTTCCCCCCAGCAGCCCAATCGGGGCCGGCAGGAAGTGGGCCTCAAGAGCGGGGTTTTCCCCACCCCCCAGGGGTACTTGGGAACCCTGGGGAAGAGGTGGTCCCTTAGGTATGTTGGTTCCAGGCTGTATAAGGCTTTAAAGGTTATTACCAACTCCTTGAAGCAGATCTGGTACTCAACTGCTAATCAATGCAGCTGACGAAGCACATGCTGAACATGAGCCCACATAGGCATCAATGTCAGCAGGCATGCCACTGCATTTTGCACCAGCTGTAGTTTCCAGATCAGCCTCAGGAGTAAGCCTGTATAGAGTGAGTTGCAGTAATCAAGCCTGGAAGTGACCATTGCATGGGTCACCATAGCTAAATCCAGGGGGGAAACAACTAAGATGGAAAAATGCAGCTCTGGCAACTGTAGCAACCTGGGCCTCCATAGACAGAGAGGCATCCAGTGTTACTCCCAGACTCTTCACTGACTGGGCCAGCACCAAAAGTGCCCTTTCCAGTGTGGGGAGCCTGGGGCCCAAATCCATACCCCCACAACCCAGGTACAGGACCTCCATCTTCAATGGATTTAACTTCAATCGACTCTGCTGCAACCATCCAGCCACAGCATCCAAAGCCTCAGCCAAATTTCCAGAATTGGAGGATGGATGACTGTCCCTTAATGGATAAAGCTGAGGGCCATCTTACGAAATGACTAAGCGAAAAGCAAGGACTTTATGTGTGGATACCAGGGTTGCCAAATTCCAGGTGGGGCCTGGAATTCTCCCAGAATTAAAATGGATCTGCAGGCCTCAGTTCCTCTGGAGAAAATAGCAGTGTCAGAAGGTAGATTTGATGGCATTACATCCCCGCTGAGCTTCCTCCTCTTTCCAAACTGTGTTCGCCACAGGAATCAGCCCATTTTGGCTCAGTAAAATGGTGTGGAAGATTCTGAAGGCCCTTCTCCCCATTGCACTGTGGTCCCAACCTGCATCAGGCCCCTGCGGCATGTCAGGACTGAGTTCTCTTGGTAGGCTTGCCAGCTCTGGATTGGGAGATTCCTGGAGATTTGGGAGTGGAACCTGGGAGGGCAGGGTTTGGGGACAGGAGGGGCCTCAGCAGGGTATAATTCCATAGCATCCACCCTCCAAAGCAGCTGCTTTCTCCAGGGGAACTGATTACTGTAGTCTGGAGATCAGTTGTAACTCTGGGATACCTCCTGGTCCTACCTGGAAGTTAGCAACCCTTTCCCATGTAATTGCAAGTGCCACGGCAGCCACAAGTTAGATATAATGTCTAGTTAGGCTGTTAAGACCCTTCAGCTGGGATCTAAAACTGCAGCCAGATGACAAGCATGGAGTGCTCTGATTGCCCTGCAACTTAACTGTGGTGTTCCTTGTGCCAGGGAATGTCAGTCACACATCCCCTGGTACCTGGCTGAGGCATGCAAGCACCCCATTGCTGGCCATTCAGACTTGGCTGCCTTTGTTCCAGAAGGGGGGTCTCATGCCCACATGGGCAGAAACATCATCTTCCAGTTGGCAGGGACTCCCAAGCTGGGCATGCATAGATGCTTATGTGCACCTCACTTACTTTGGGGGGGGGGTATGGTGGTCATGAACTCCAGGCTTCCCAAATGGCTTGGCTGTGCAAGGAATGATCACACATCTGGGACTGCGGTGTGCTCCCATTAACATCGGACTTTCCCTGGTGTCTGCTTACTCCATTTGGGAGACAGAGTAGAACAGGAGCCCAGCAACTGGGGAACAGCAGCCAGATGTTGCAGTCTGATTGTCCCCTTTTAATCTGCAAGGGAACCACAAGAGACACAGATGTAACTGCCCATCTGACCGCAGCCTAAAGCTGGTTTATTACACACAGTTAACTATAATCTTATTTATGTTTGCACAGTATCCTGCTGTGCTCTACATCCCCTGTACATACAGAGTTGTCTGGCTAGAGTGGCTCAAATAGGAAGGCTCCCCTGGATATATGGAGCTATTTATTTATTTTATTTGCTTCATTTATACTTGATGGACTGTATCCTCCCATATTATTCAACCTGTAGTTAAGACACCTCTCAAGTCCTGCTCTCTATGTCCTTGCCTTCAGAGGTGAGGTGCATAGTGACTAGAGATAGGGTATTTTCTGTGGTGGCACCTTGCCTTTGGAACACCCTTCCCTCTGAGGCTCACCTGAAACCTATGTTACTGCCTTTTAAGTGCCAGGCTAAAACACATCTTTTTACCCAGGCTTTTAATTAGATATTTTATTTTACCACTTTTAAAATTATTTGCTTTTCTTTTATGGATATTTTTATGCTATTTACATTCTGTGGCTTGTTTTTAATGGCTTAAGAGCCAGCATGGTGTAGTGGTTAAGAGCAGCAGACTCTAATCTGTAGAACTGGGTTTGATTCCCCACTCCTCCACATGAAGCCTGCTAGGTGACCTTGGGCCAGTCACAGTTCTCTCAGAACTTCCTCAGACCCACCTACCTCATAGGGCAACTCTTGTGAGGAGAGGAAGGGAAGGTGATTGTAAGTCACTTTGAGACTCCTCAGGGTAGAGAAAGGTGGGGTATAAACACCAACTCTTGTTGTTTTTATACTGTTACATGGTTTTAATTGTAGGCTGCATCAAGCAAGACTTAATTCAGATTCAGACACCTTTAATGGCATAATAGTATATAGTAGATACATTTAAAAGATACATTTAATTCCAGTGAGTAAATTTAGACAATATAATATGCATATTATATTTAAAAATCTGTATCCAAGTGCGGCTGATTCTGCTAAGAATTTTGCAACCACAATTGTAGTATCAGTATTAACATCATTAAGAAAGTGCTGAACAGTTTTAAGGTTATTAGTAAACAAGTATGGCCAAAGGGGTAAGAATTTCATATGTGAGGATGTATGCAGCTGGCAGTCCAGAATGATATGGAAAATTGAATCTGGGGCAATACTGGAACATTTGCAGGGTCTTTCCTGAGGGGAGATATTGTTAAATCAACCCCACAGCATGTTTGAGGGAAAGACATTCAGCCAAGCCAGCGTAAAGGCTCTACACTGAGAAGGAAGGCTGCGATTGTGTAAATAGTGGGCCATTTGGCCATGCTGGATTGAGAGATTAAGATGAGCTTGTGAATAGATATGTGGGTGTAAAGGATGAAAATTCTGTAATACTAGCTCAAGTAGTCTTTGTCTAATAGATCTAAAAAATGAGGTCTTGTCCATTTGGAGAAAACAATTAGCTGAAAAGCCTATCTGATTATTTTTTTCTTCTATTTTTGAAAAGCAGAGGGGACTGTATCATTTTTAAAACAGGAAATTAAAGAGTTTGGCAAGGCTCTAAAGTGAATTTTGAGCCAATATTTAAAGGTTAGTAGCCAACCTTTTGTTTGAATAAGATGTTGGCCCAATTCTAGGCATAAAGCTGAGTGTGGCACACATCTTGGGACACCTAAGATTTGGCGAAAGAAGTTTGCTTGAGTGCACTCAAACTCAATGTTAAGGGCCTTTATCCATACCGGACAACCAGAGTACTTGGGAAAGCATTTTAGTTTCATAAATTTGTATTGCTGAAGGAATATGTTGGTTTCCATCTATAAAGAAAAATTGCTTGAGTTGGGTGATAGATTACTTCACCTGAGAAACTGATCTAATTCTTTATGTTGTCCAGTTTAAGTTGTACTGAAATGTTACTCTTAAGTAACATTTTAACCTGTTCAAAGTTTTAACCTGTTCAACTTCTGTGTTGCCGATCTCCATTTACTTGGACACCAGCGTTTTGAAAATACTAATACTTTAAATTTAGAATAATTTATAGTTAAAGTTATCTTGACAGTACTTATAGAAGTGCTGTAAATATCTTGTAAGGCCAACTTTTGTGCATGAAAGAACTGTGGTATTATTTGCATATAGAAGAAGAGGGGTGGCACTGGAACTCATTCTAGGTGGGTGCCTGTTAATGGGCTCCAAGTACGAAGCTAAGTCATTTAAAAATAAGTTAAAAGAAGGGGGGCAGTATACAGCCTTGTTTTACTCCTTTTTGTAGTGGAATCTTTGCTGTCAAATGCCCACTTCCTATGTATTTTACTTGAGAGAAGGTGGATAAGTGGAGTTTTTAAATCAAACATAAAAGACGGGGGTCTATTTTCATTAGTTCTAGCTTCTTCCAGAGTAGAGGTCTAGAGATTGAATCAAATACACCTTTCAGGTCGATAAAAGCTGCATAGAGACTCCATTCAAGTTCACAATGATTTCTGCTTGCCAGTTGTTTTTAATTATTATTGCTGAGTGATCTTGAGCCAGTCATGAACTCTCAGACTAACTTACCTTATATGGTTGTTGTGAAGATAAAATAGAGGAGAGCAGAAAAGCATATGCCACTTTGGATCCCCATTGGGGAGAAAGGCAGGGTATAAAGGAATTAAATAAATAAGCACATTTTGTTTAAAGCAACAAACCTGTGCAGTTATTGGCTCAGTTCTAACAACTGGAAGAAAATGGTCTCTTTTGGGTGCTTTGGTGAAGGTTGGTAATGTGTGTGAATGCTATAGGATTGTGCTTTTGTTCCATGCAAGGAGACAAAATACTGACAAGGCAGATTCATATTTGTTAGAAGTGTCTCCTGCCTCTGATGTGAGAAGATGGCACCAAAGAGTTTAGACAGATAGAGGTCAGGACACACAGAGCATCCTTTCCTTCCTGCTATCTGATCCTTTCCTTTGAAGTAGAATTCTACTCTTAGGGGCAATTGCCTCTGCTTCCACTCCCACTCTCTCTCACTCTCTTCTCTCCCGCATGCACATGAAGAAGGTGCTTGATCTCCATCTTGCACCATGGAGGCTGGACATGCATCCAGCATCCAACACCATCTAATTAGCTAGAATAGGTAATCTATATCTATCTCTTACCTGCACTCTCAAACATGTTTTTTTTTTTAATAAAAGTTACTTATTTGTTTTAGAATTGACTGCTGACTCCATGTAACTTTGTAAGTCTGTTGCTACACCTACCCCCCCAAGCTTCACTGTGTTTAAGCCCTTGAGCACTCTGCTATTTTTCTGGTGGTACCAAGTCCAGAGAATCCAACAGGAAGGAGTAATATTGTTTAAGTTTCAAAGATATTGCAGAGATGAGATTCTTGCAATAGTGTTTGCTTTATGGGGCAACAAAATTGTCAACAGGAGTTTGCTTTCCATATTTTTTTTAGTGTGGGACAGGTTAATACAAAAGGCTTCCTTTGCTAGTGGAAGGCAGAAGTAAACACACATAGCCTTAGGTCACTGATGCTACTTCCCTCCATGGTAAGAAAGACAACAGTGGAAGAATCCTCAGAGGAGAGAGAAAGAGAGAAGCAAAACAGACTTTTCCCAGAGTAATGGTGCAATTGTGTCTTGAGTATTGTGGCTCTCAAGGCACATCCAGTAACATGGCATTGCACAGACATTACTTCAGTTGTTTCCATTAAAATATTTTCTCCCCTTTCTTTTGCCTGTAATTGAGAAATGCATGAGCTCATCCCCTTGGAGCAGGAAATGTGAGCTGTGATGGAGAAACCTCTTTTTGGATATATTTTGATACCCCAACAACCCAAAAATTAGAACTAGCCCCCAGATTTCAATGAAAGCAAGCTGGTGAGTCATCTTCCAGGAAAATGCATATATGCCCCAAGACATTATCTCACATCCATCTTTTCTTTAAACACATCCTACTTTGCAGAGAGATAGTTATTCATATCCAGCCTGATATATAATGGCCATTAGGGATTCTTGAACACCTCTTGGTTCAGCTCACACCTAGTTTACCAGTTGCAGATGGGTTTTTTTAAGCCTGCCCATGGCCGTTTGGCAGGATGTTTCACCGTATTCCTTCCCAACAGTGCAGTACAACACAGTCAGCTTTCTGAAAAAGCACTTTCTTACACAGCATGATTTAGTTCCAGTTCCCTTCACTAGTTAATGTGCCACTACTCTGCTCAGGAGGCAATTGCTTTAAAAGGCACACACAGACAGTTCAATCAGTCACAAATAATAGAAATCAGTCATAAATAAAGGCAGTGTTTAAAAAGAACCATACTGTTTGGCATTTGTCTAAGTAGTCCATAGAAGAGCTAATAGATGCTGAACTCTCCCTAAAAGCTAATATGACTAAACTGTCATGGGAACGTCACATCTCTTCATACAGCCAAGGGTGCTGTGTTCCTTCTCATGTTCTTTTCTGTAGATGGGCAAGGGCAGAGGGACATCACGTAGTTGTGACCAGCATTGGCTCGTATGACTTCCATTTGGTTGGCATAGTCACGCCATTGTGTGATGGGTGTGGGCACTGTCACTGTGAACTCCAGTGCAGTTGCTGTGCTCTCAACAACTTGAATCTGGATCTTCTTTGGCATTTCTTTTCTCTGCTAGGAGAGTAGAGGCAATCACTTGCTGTGGCCATGGTGGTGTCAGTGAATGCCAGCATCCAGGGTTGAGGACTGAGCTGCCTGGTTTGTCTTTTAGTGCCCGATATGGGGAACAGAAGGTGAAATGATTCCTTGTATTTACTTGACAGTATAGACCTTTTAAATTCCTAAGTGGCTCAGGTCCGGTGATCACCTCCTCCCACTTAGTCCAGCCTGCCAGTTAACATGTCATCTTTTATCATCTATGGCTGAGTAGGCAGTTCCTCGAATGCAATGACCTGGCGATGGTGATCCATGCAATGGTCACCTTGAGGTTCGACTACTGTAACGCTCTCTACATGGGGCTGCCCTTGACCCAGCTCCAGAGGCTGCAGCTGCAGAACACCATGGCCAGGCTGCTGATGGGCCTCTCTGTGCGAGCTAGCTGCCTATAGCGCACCAGATACAGTTCAAGGGGCTGGTTTTAACCTTTAAAGCCCCATATGGTCAGGGGCCTGCCTACCTAAGGGACTAGCTTTCCCCGAATATACCCCAGAGACCACTGCTGTCAGCTCACAACATTACCTGACCCTCCCTGGCCCGAGAGAGGCCAGGTTAGTGACCACCAGGACCAAGGCCTTCTCAGTGGTGGCTCCTCACTGGTGGAATGCGTTCCCGGAAGACATCAGGGCCCTGCGGGACTTCCTGCAGTTCTGCAGGGTCTGCAAAGCAGAGCTCTTCCACCAGGCCTTCAATTAGGAGCCACCACTGGGGGAAACGGGCCATTGGGAAATCAGCTGGTGGAACTCTCCTGGCCTGGGAAATCGGCCAGTGGAACTTGCCTGGCCCAGGATTCATGGGTTGCTGCCTTCTTTGTTGGGTGTGTTTGGTATTGCCGCCATCCTCCGTTGTTTTATTCTGTAATTTTATGTATTATGTATTCTGTTTTAATCCATGTTTCTGTTTTATGATTTTAGCTGCTGTTAGCCGCCTTGAGCCAGCCTCAGCTGGATAGGTGGAATACAAATATAAATAAATAAATAAATAAATAAATGTGCCTCATAAGACCTGTTGTCCTGCCTTCAGAGATGAAGCAGGTGGCACCCAGTAAGAGCACCTCACTTGCGGAATGCCCTTCTAATTTATTGATTTATTTATTTATATTCTCATTTATATCCTGCCCTACCCTGCCGCAGCAGGCTCAGGGCGGCTTCTTAAGGCTAACCTGGCATTTATGTTGTTTTGTTTTGGGTGTCAGGCCAAAATGTTTTTGTTCACCCAAGGCTTTTAATTAAGGCTTTTTTAAAAATACCATTTTAGTCTGGAAACTTATTTTAAGCTGTCAGTGGCGTGTTTTTATGGTTGTTGGTTTTTTTTTGCTGGACTGGGTTTTAATGCTGGATTTTAAATAATATATTTTAATGTCTTATGGTTTTAAAAAAAATTGAACCTTGGGCAGGTTCCTTGACAGGCAGCTTAATTTATTACTAGATAATAATAATGATAATAATAATAATGAGCTAAAGAGCTATCTAATGGAACAGGAGAGATAAGGTCTAAGGCACCCTCAGGGTCCTAACAAATACACCGGTTAGTCCTCCTTACAGGAAATTCCCTAACTTGCCCATTATTACATTGTCTATTGTATAAGTCAGGGGTGGGCAAATAGCGGCCCCCGGGCCACATGCGGCCCGCCACAGAGTTTTTTGCAGCCCACCAAGACAGTCGGCCACGTGGTTTCAGTCAGGCCTCCGTTGGGCCGGAGCACAGAGAAGCGGCGCTCCAGGAGTGAAGTGTCCAGGGGGCGGGCACATTACCAAGTCCCGTGCTGGACGAGCGTTCTTGCAGCAAATGTCTCTCAGTGTCACTTAGGGCACATTTGTCTCATTAAACTGATTCTAAAATTAAATGTGCTTGCAGCTATAGATGATATGAAATTAGCAGAATAAATAAATTGAATAAAACTACCACTATTTTATTTAATTTATATTTATTGATTTTTATGATACAATTTATACCTTTTCTGAAATGCAGAGTTAACTAATGAATGCAATCATTTTAAAAGGTGCGGCCCTCCACTAACCTCCGCTCCCACAAAGTGGCCCCCGGGCCAAAACAATTGCCCACCCCTGGTATAAGTCATTTTCTACATCCACAGGACATTGTTCTTGGGTAGATCTTGGTATAGAGGGGTTGAAAGTTTTTGTTGTTGTGGAAGCAAGAGAGGAAGTTCCTGGGACATGTGACCGTTAGATGATGTTTTTAGCAGGCTATTTCTAAGCCTTTCTAGTCTATCAAAAACCTTCCACTGAGTCGTCTCAGCAAGATTATCAAAAGACCTTAGAAGGGCATCCTCTGCTGAGTTGTTCAAGCAAACTGAATAATTGGCCGAGGATTGGCTAATAACATCCCAGGTTATCAGTTCCGAGGCATCCACCAGTGGGAGTTGAGGCTCATCGCAAGTCAATTTCACTCCAGAATCTGAAGTCTGATTTGCCAAAAATACCTGGGTCAACTTGGGGAAAAGGGGAGTGACTTCAGCATCAATAAAAACTCTTGTTGGTACAATTCCTTTTGGATACAGTTCAAATTTCTGGGCAAGGAACAGGGAGGGGAAGTTTGGACTGCCAAAGAAAGCAGAAGTCATGCAGAGTGTTTAGATGAATTTAACACTTCCACTTTAACAAGATCCATAGGATGTACTGTAGCTTTAAATAGAGATCTGATGTGGCTGGCAACTAGTTGTTTTGTATTCCAAAGTGGCAGTATTCCTCTGTAAGGTAAGGGTAAATCGTGAGGCACACTTTACAGGACTGCATAGATAGACAAGAAAAATTTCCAGACGCCCTGGCAACCTGTTAACAAATTGTGGCTGAGTTGACTGTGGATAAGCAGAGAGCAAGTGAGAGGAAGCCACATCATGAGAAGGAGACTTTCCCAGCACAGTTGCAGGAGGAACACCGAATTAAAAGCTTTTTGGCTTCACCAGATTTTGCAATATCTGTGTCAGCTCAACAAGTGAGTTTTTCACCACTTCTAATGAATCAAATATTTTGTCTACAGTTAAAGCTGTTAGCTCAGGATAATTGTTGAGAGTTCTACTGAGTCTCTGAGTAAAGAGGGAGGAGACAATGATGTATTCAGCAGAGCTGTGGTATTTGTGTCTTCATTTCCCTCATCAAGGTCAGTCTCAGACAACAAAGAAAAGCGGTTAACAACAGGAATGCTGCAAGAAACAGTTTTATCTGATGAGAGAAACTCCTCTATCTTTGTTTGTTTCAGGGCCGGTTGTAAATAAACGTTTTCAGTCCACGGGAGCATTTACAAGCTCCCATAATTGGTGGTATAAATCAACTTGCATAAACTCTCCACTCCAACAGTCACTAAACAGTCTTTAGCAAATGAAGGCAACAAACAAAACTAATAGAAGTTAAAAACTAAAATAAGTCAAGTATCTGGTAACTTCAGAGCTCAGATCTTCAATCAGCACTCAACCATAGTGATGCTTAAGCCCCCCTGAGATCTCAAACCCACATATTAAAATCTTATCATGGAATATTAGAGGTTGGGGTAGTAGGTTAAAAGATCTGCTGACCAGATCTCTTTTTGTCAAATTTTCATATTATATTGATCTAGGAAACCTGGGTCACACAGGTGCTATTAAATTACCTGGCTTTGATGTATATGAGATTAATGCTCATACTAGCTCCTCTAGGGATCAGCCACAATCTGGTTTAGTTTGCTTAATTTCTTCAGCACTAAAATCTGTTAGTTTCCTTTGTTTCATCTTTCCAGTATGCATTAGATCTGTTTTTACACTTTTCAACACTCCCACTTATAATTGTTTCCTTCTACTTACCCCCATTGGCAATACAGAGGGATATTATAGCACTTTGGAATGATCTGGGAACCTTTCTGGATACAATTATAAATCAATTTCTCAGAGCCTCATTAATAATAGGTGATTTTAATGCCCATATTGGTCGAAATGATGATGTTCTCTCCATGCAGGGCAATATCAGCCACCGTGATGAGCTTTCATACCCAAATTTATTTGAAAGAACATCTAGGGACCATAGTGTCAACTTTTCTGGGAAACAGTAAAATGTGTACTGGATTACAGATTAGTGATCCTAAATGGGTACAGCAAAGTGGATACGGTTGGTGATTATACATGTCTGATGCATAGGGGAGCTAGTATAGTTGATTACATGATAACCTCACCAAATTTGCTTCCCGGGATCTGTGAGTTCAAGGTAGGGGACTACTATGGAGGTGATCGTCTTCCATTACAACTTACTTTGGCTCTCCCCCAGGATAGTTTCTCATTATCTGGCCTCCTGTCTGAGTGTCTTCAGCAGGGAAATAGATGGAGTCCAGTTAGATGGACTCCAGAACTAATTCCTGCTGAGTTGAACATCATGTCCTCACATGATTGTAATTTAGTTCTTAGTGAATACATGAACCAGACGGATCCCCAGAATATGATGGAATACCTATCAACTATTATAATTTTTTTTAAATTAGTCTATTTAAAACCTTCAAGAAATTGTAGAACTGAACAGAAAAATATTTGGTTTGATGGGGAGTGTAGAAGATACATCAGAAGAATAAGATCTAAACTTCAATTATTTAAATGATCCAACTCGTTAAGCCATCTGACAGAGTTTATTGACTTGGAAAAAAGGTTTAAGGCTCTGGTAAAATATAAAAAATGGCTCACCCTTACTGATGAGTGGAAGACACTCATTAGGGCTATAGAAAATAATGAGTCACAACTATTCTGGAATATGGTTAATAGAAGTATCGGAGGGGCATTAACTAGTTCATTAAGTATTCCCTCATCAGTTTGGAAACAACATTTTACTGATATTTTTGCTTTACCTTCTAGTTTTGATCCTGAGAGAGATCAGGTACAACTGCCTCAAACTGACCCCTGGCCTCCAGTACTTCCAGAAACAGCCAGCTGTTTAAATGAACAAATGCACTCTGGAAAAGCTCCAGGCCCCGATTTAATATTGGTAGATCTATTAAAAACCAATGTATCCTGGTGGAGTAAACTTTTGGCCCCCCCTTTTACACAGATCAGTATCACAGATCTTGTTTCTGAATCTTGGAGGCATGCTATAATAGTCCCAATATACAAAAAAGGTTCTATAAATGACCCTGCAAAGTATTGTTCTATCAGTTTGCTTTCATCAATTGGTAAACTGTATGCTGTTTTTTTTTACTTCAAAAATTATCAAATTAGATAGAAGCAGAAGATATTCTATATCCCGAGCAAACTGGATTCAGAAAAGGTGTCTCAGCCATGGACCACTGTCTTGTATTGAGTCATCTTGCTGATAAATATTAATCTTATACTGGAGGCCGCTTATATGCTGCCTTTATGGATCTGAAAGCTGCTTTTGACTCAGTCTCTATGTCTCGGCTCTGGCTTAAATTAGCAAAAACCTCAATTGATAAAAGGTTGTTTTGGTTGATTTCCAAACTATATGAGAGTCCTACTGCTCAAATCCATTGTGGGTTGGAGGGCCAGCTCACCAACATTATTCCCCTGTTAAAAGGTGTTAAGCAAGGTTGTCTGTTAGCGCCTACCCTTTTAAATTTTTATATCAATGATATGATCCCATGTATCAGAGAAACAGCATATCATGCTCCAGTACTGACAGGCCAGGAAATCCCCATTCTGTTTTATGCAGACAATACAGTCCTTTTGTCAAGATCAGAAGTAGGACTTCAGAAAATTCTAAAATTATTTATAGAATATTGTACTCATGAGGGGTTAACAATAAACTATAATAAATTGAAAATATTGGTTTTCTCAAACCATTCCTATTGTAGACAGAAACCCTGGTCTCCCATGGGTGAGAAATTAGAATAGGTGACCCAATTTAAATATTTGGAAGTGCCTTCTTGTAATCAGTCCAAGCAACATTTGCATTCATTTTCTGCCTTTTACAATTTTTTGTAAGACCATTTTATCAATCAGTAACTGGTCTTTAGTGCCTCGGGGTTTTTGGAACATTCCTTTTTGTTCATGTGGTAAAATCAAATTGAGTTGTAGATATTCTTGAATGGAATTGACTACAATTCCTGTCAGTAGTTTAAAAGTTATTGGAAGGCAGGTAATGGGGCATAAGTTGCTTGGTACCACTCCTTTCTGTTTGTTCTTCAGAATGAGAAATGACCTTCCAGTTGGTATCCAATCTTCTACTGCTTTGGAATGGGTTACATCATTAAGCTGTTGCACCAGTCATGGATGAAGACTTGTCATTTTTTAAAGCCACTTCATCACTTCCAGGTGCTGTCCAGTTTTTCCACTTTCTCCAATTGTTTTTGCAAGTTTTCCAGGATTATTGTAAGATCTTCCATTTGCTTTCCTTTTAGTTTGTTTTCCACATCTGTGGTCCAGGTGACTTTTTTATTGTATTCTTTTGAGTCTTCTCAGAGTTTTCCCAGAAGGTTGTTGTCTTTTCTATGTCTGGTTTTACTTCTACTTTTTCTACTAAAAGCCAGTTTGGTGTAGTGATTAAGAGTGTGGATTCTAATCTGGGAGAACTGGTTTTGATTCCCCACTCTTCAACATGCAGCTGCTGATGTGACCTTGGATCAGTCACAAGTTCTTTCAGAGCTGTTCTCTCAAGAGCAGTTCACAAAAGAGCTCTCTCAGCCCCACCTACCTCACAGGGTGTCTGTTGTGGGGAGGGAAGGGAAAGGAGATTGTAAACTGCTCTAGGACTTCAAGTGAAGGGTGGGGTATAAATCCAGTCTCTTCTTCATCTCCCTCTAGTGATTTGTAGAACTGTCTTTGGTTAGTCTGGAACTGGAAGTTCTATCTGCACTGCTGGATCCTACTGTTGTACCTCTTGATCTTCTTAGATATTGCAACAATTCAACAAATCTATGGATGAACTGAAAATGTATGGAAAGTCATAATCAGAGATTAATTCTTTACTAAATATAATTTGAATATTCAGCAAAATTTAGCAATGGAATTTGGCCTTGACAAATGTGCAGCATTAGCCTTGAATAGAGGAAAGATTGTTGAACAGAAAGAAAAAGATGCCAAATAATCACAACATCAAAATACTGGGCTTTGAAGAAAACTGCACCCTAGAAGTGATGTTGATTGTCTTTACTTACCAAGAAAATTAGGTCAAAGAGATCTCCTGAAAGTTAAGCAAGTGGTTGAAGAAGAAAAATGAGCACTGAATTACTACACCAAGAAACACAAAAAGAAGCTCCTAGCTGAAGTATACAAGGCAGCACTGGTCTCTCTAAGCCAGGGGTGTTGAACTCATTTGTTATGGAGGGCTGGATTTGACATAAATTGGACTTTGTCAGGCCGGGCCATGTGTGTCATAAAATGTAACGCCACGTAGCAGAGATATAAACTTTATAAAGGACACAAATACAATTTTTAAACTTAAAAACATGCTTGAAACATTAACATTCTTGCAATATTTAGCATTCTTGCAATTATTTAAGTCTCTGATAACTGACATTTCTTGGTCTGAATTATTGCATCAAAGTGTCTGTGCTGTTGCAGTCTGGGAGGGGGAGGAGCCTCAGCCCAGTGCAGGGAGCAGAAGCTTGCTTATCTATCTCAATCTTCCAGATCGAGTGAGTCTGGGAAAGCAAGCTATGATGCAACAGCAGCAGCAGAACTAGAGGAAGAAGCAGGAGACAGCCAGTCCCTTGTGGGCCTGATAGAAGCCCTCTGGAGGCCTGATCCGGTCCCCGGGCCACATGTTTGACACCCTAGCTCTAAGCTGTGGAGTCTTATGAGCAAAAATTCTACTTTGTGAGCTACTGGCATTAAAGTAGTGAGTGAGCAATTTGGCTACTGCATAAATTAGTTTGCTCTGGAGCCATCCTTCCTGAGCTAAGACAAAAATGTGTGAGCAGAGGCTAAAATACTGTGAGCTAGCTCACACTAACTCAGCTTAGAGGGAACACTGCAAGGCAGACTTATTTAAGGTTACAGAAACCAAAAAAGATTTTTAAAAGATTGCAATCAAAACTCACTTTGACAACTGGAAGGAAAAGCATTTGCATGGGCAATATTTGAAAGACATAGAGAATAAAGTTGATAATGGACACTTGAAGAAAGAAATGGAAGGACTCATTCTAGCTGCACAAGGGCAGGCACTTGAAACAAAAAATACAAAAGCCAAGATTCAGAAGACCAGTGATGACAGAAAATGTTGACTTTGAAAGACAAAGGATGAAACGGTCAACCATATGGTCAGTGCCTGCAGTAAAATTGCTCAAACTGACTATAAAGAATATCACAATAGAGTTGCAGCTATGTTGCACTGGAATCTTTGCAAGAAATATGGCTTACCATCAGCCAGAAATTAATGGGAGCACAAACCAGACAAGATCATAGAGAATGATGAAACAAAGATTCTTTGGGACTTCCGATTACAAGCAGATAAATACCTGGAGCATAACATCACTGTAGGAATAGGGTTTGGATCATTGACATTGCAATCCCAGGAGACAGCAGAATAGAAAAGAAAGAACAGGAGAAGATCACAAAATACCAAAATCTATTAATAGAGTTACAGCACCTCTAGGAGAAGAAGGTTACCATTGTGCCAGTTGTCATTGGAGCCCTTGGAGCAGGGCCTAGAAGTCTCAAGAAACACCTGGGCATTCTGGGCATAGAGCAAATAACACCAGCTCAGCTCCAGCAGACAGTGTTGCTTGGAACACCAAGAATCCTGTGAAGATACCTCTGCAATTCCCAAGAATTTGGCTAGATATCGAATAGCAGAATGCCATCTAACAGTCAAATATCTGACTGTGACAATTCATAATAATATTGATGATGATGAGGATAATTATAACAACAACAACAATAAAATGGCCTTTTCGCCTACAAATGGGAATTCCCCACTATGGGGCCCTTTCTGCCATGTCCTGGAAAATTCTTTTCAGAAACACGCAACAAAGCCTGTTTGCCAAGAAAACTTAAATAATTCCTTCTTGAAACACCTGCATTTGTCTAACTTCACACAATTCGTTTTCTTTAATGGGGGGCAATTATGTGTGAGCAGGTTTGGTTTTCAAAGGATTTCCATTTCAAACATAGTGAGAGGGTTCTCCTTTCTACCATTTTCAGTTACAGAATCAGGTCATTTAGTATGAGTTCAGCCACCATGTAGACAATGAACTTTTTAAAATAATACTTCCCCCCCACAGGCAGAAAACAAGTTCTTTTAGGTCCTGTTTAAAATAATTCATGGAACTGGCTCTCTATTTTCTTCATCTCCTCTTCCTTCCCTAAAACAGCAACTCAGCCACAGTTGGGCACGGCATTAGAGTATATACACTTACAGTTAAACCGTTTCCTTAAAAAAAAAAACAGACGGCTCCCTTGATAAATAATATTAAAATAAAAATGAAATAATAATAATAAAAAATAAATAGGGCATGGTTTCCAGTCCTGAAAAACACAAAATGCTCTACATCTTACAACAGCACTACAGATAAGATTAGAATTTCAACAGCCAATCCATATGCAAAAGAACCTCCTCAGGAAAGCTCCTCCATGAGCATGTCACAGCCTGGGAAACTCCTACAAGATAATGACTCAGCCCTACCCCACCTTCCTGAGAAGATATAAATTACCTGCCTACTATTCTCACATCGACACAGAGAATACTCCATCTTTCTGTGTTATACCTCTGAGGATGCCAGTCACAGCTGCAGAATGAAAACAAGAATATAGTTGACAGTCAGCTAAAGCATTAGCTGGTTGAAGCAATACTCATTTCCTTTTTATATTAAAAGCAAGAGGCACCATGTAGGTCATAGTGAACATGCACAATTGCTTAAAAGTAAACATATCTACTATCACAATGGCAGCAAAACCAGGCCATCTGCAGACAAGGAAGAAGTCTCTACATATAGGGCTCTACACTGTGGGGTAGCACACCTGTGGCTTGGGATGTTGGGCCTTTGGCCCTCCCTCTGTAATAATCCCTCCTTCTGCTATTTATAGCTGTGTGCATGTGTGCATATTTGCTAACTGATTGTATCACTTTTTGCAACTGACATAGTAAGCTCACATACAGTTGTGCCTCAATATATGTGTTAGTCTTGGTGCTCTAACACTCATTATTTTGTTATTATTACTGTGCATGAAATGTCTTCCAATCTAAGCACTGTACAACAATGTGAATACCAAAGTAAGCCACCCCCTTAGACAAGATAGGAAGAATACATCATAATTTACCCTGAAATGAGCTTGCATGTTTTCATTATTGCCCTTGTAGTGAAATGTTGGTGTGTTCTTGAAATATAGCAGAGCTAATTGATATATCTGATTAAGTGGGCTCTTGTCCAAGAAATCTAATACCATAATGCATTTGTTGATTTTTTTAAAAAGCGCTACCACACTTTTTGGTGCCATGTAAGACAATATTTAAATAGAAAAACCTATAAAGACTTAGGTAATACCATTTTAAAATCTTCAAAAGGTCAAACATTTAAAATGATGACTTAGGTGAACTCAAGATTCATATATGATTGACTGTGTCATCTCCTAAGCCATCTTTCATTTTACAGATTCTGGAGAATTAGTGTGCAACACGCAGTTGAACAGGAAGTCTGGGTAGTGAATTTTGAAATGATAATCACAAGAATCAGGTGTGGTTCAGAGTCCCCAATAACTGTACTCTAGCAAAAGCATTCAGTAGATTGTTTGACTCCCTTCCCCCACTGATCATTTTGCCCACATTTTGCAGACTCCTAAAAATTAATGATGCCCAGATGTGAGTGTGTGATCTCTGCATTTTGCAGTACGACTTGGCTTGCTGCCCCCTTGTCTTCTGAATCCTTAGCACAACAAGTAATAACAAGAGGTTGCCACCTTGAGCTGAATTAAACCCTATTCAGCCACGTATTTTCAGTTCCAATTGATTTCTCCCCCCTGCCCCAAACTAGAGAAAACTATGCTCCAACTATAGACTTCTAGAATTTTCGGTGTGCAATATTCAGAGGAAAAGAGGGTGGGTTGGGCTCCACTGAGAGGGGCCCCAAACCACTTCATGAAGCAACTGAGCTGGCCATTGGTAGACCAGTGTTACACAACAGTATTTCCTACAAACATAAGAAATGTGATCAACAGACATGGTTCCTTAAATACATAGGTATATACACTCAGAAGTGTGGTTGGGCTGTGGCTCCCATGTCCATGAAAACAAGTGTTTAAAGCCAACAGGGCCAATCACCTGCACAAATTTAAGAACTAGATCTTCAGCCTATCAGCTGCCCACCAATCAGCCCTCACAATCCAGATCACAGTGGTTCTCAAGTAGAGTCTAGATCAAGTAGATTTTAAGAGGTACTCATTATGGTTCAGCTTCTCCTTTTGCCAGTAGAATCAGGTAGTTTTAGAGAGTAGCCATGTTGATCTGCAGTAGAGCGGCTACATTCCAGTCCAGTAGCACATTAGAGACCAACAAGATAGGAGGGGTAGGGTATAAGCTTTCAAGAACCTCAACTCTCGAAAGCTCATACCCCCCCCCCCCCCCAAAATCTCTAAGGTGCTTCTGAACTAGAATCAGGTATAGACCTTAAAACTCTTAAACAGTACTATTTTGTAGTATCTGATAGGTATTGCTTCTCTGCATGCCTTTCAATCATATCTCTGCCCATCCCATACCAACACTCCATATCTGATTTTTCTCCTACTGACACAAACACAGAGGTGAAGGACGTGCAGCCCAGGTCAAGTCTTTTGGGAACCAGCAAAGTGTACCTGTTCTTCCTCTGGCCATGCTTGGGCCCTGGCTCATGCAGTACACATCAGTTTGCACTGGATGTCAGAGCCATACATATTCCCATATATGATTTGTGCAACATCACAGAGAAGAAGAAGAGGAAGAAGACAAAGAGGAAGAAGAAGAAGAGGAGGAGAAGGAGGAGGAGTTGGTTTTATACCCTGCCCTTCACTACCCGAAGGAGTCTCAGAACAGCTTACAATTGTCTTCCCTTCCTCTCCCCACAACAGACATCCTGTGAGTTGTTGCCATGCAGCCACTTTAAAAGGCATCATGAAAGACTCTTAAATAGGGGTATTTTGGGGCAGGAATGCACAGGAATGGAGTTCTGGCTGTCTTCTGAGTTGGCCGCGCCCACAGCCTCCACCCCTTGGGTTCCCCAAGCACCTCACAGCTGCTGGGCACCTGGGGAAGCCAATCCAGAAACTGCCTGCCTTCCCTTGGGTTCCCTATGCACCCTGCAAGCCGCGGGGCACCTGGGGAAGCCAATCCTGGGAGTGAACTGCGCTGTCAGGGGTGTGGCCTAAAATGCTAATGTGTTTCTGCTGTTGGGTGTGGCCTGTTATGCTAATGAGTTCCTGCTGGGCTTTTTCTACAAAAAAGCTCTGCTCTTAAATAAGACTAACTGTGGAAAGAGTGTGTTGAGGCAATGGACAGTACTGTAGCCCAAATGCAGTGCCCTTATACTGGATTAAAGGCATATATAATGAATGTGCTCTAGCCAAGGGAAACCTTGTGCCTAAGCAGCATGTCCAGCCAGATGTGGACCCATGGACTACAAGAAGCCTCTTGCTCCTGCATCTCTGCAGCCATGCCAGTGCCAGACTGCAGCCCAGCAGCCCTGTCCTCCAAGCACACAGAAACAGCAGCAGATCACAGAGGGAAGCCATGTTCTGTAAAAAGGACAAAAAGTTCTTGCACAGACGCCATGAGAAACCCCCCTTTTCCACTGTGCAGGCATCCCCCCCACCCTCCCGTATTAACATCACCAGTTGAAACACACATTCCTCTCCAGCCTAAAACAAAAGGATGTGCCCAATGATGACAATAGCAAGCCATCAAGTCTTTCAGCCACCCATCAAGATAATGCAGCTGTCAAGTATCTGGTTGTTAATCTGAAGTACCGGTCCTGCAACCTGATTGGTTCTCTTCCTTCTTCCTTTTGCCTATCTTCTTTCCTGAAGGGGTGTCACTCTTAGCCATCCATTACTTTCAATTGCCCATCATTAATCCCTTTTCTGCCCTATTCAGAGTTTAAGTTTTTAGTTAATATTTCCTGGGGACCATGTGATCATGGCCCTCCACCTCAGGTCACATTTAAGGTATTAAAAAAGAGCATCACACCATTGCTGTCTTGCTTTTACCTTTCCTAACCCTACCCTATCTTGCCGGTTCCATTCTTCGTACTGTTTGGAACCTACCACATGTGTTGCTGGTCAACCCATGAGCCCCTTGCCTTATTTTAATCCCTTTTTCGCTGCAGAGTCAACTCGTCTCACCAGACAGGTAAAGTATCACCCTACCAATGATACTTCCTGCTAATGCAAACGTCTCTGTACCTTTCTATCTGAATTCCTAGATCTGTATTGTATGTGTGCATGATTGATTTTATATTTGTATTTGTGAGAATCCTTTAGTAAAGAAATCACTGCTTTATTAATCTAGCCTCAGTGTCTATTCCTGGGGTATCTGGGAACTCAAACTCTGGTATACATGGGTTATGGTCCTATAATTAAGGCCTATTGCCATTTAATAATTCATAATCCCCCTCAATTATTAATATAAGGCAATTTGGCTGACAGAGGTAGGTGGGACCTGATAATTTTTCATCATGTTGTCTGTGTTCTACACAGAAGTCATGATTCTGTCAGAGGTCTGTCATGCTTCTGAAAGAAAGATTCCAGCATGTATAACGAATTGATGAAACTGATGATAACTGAAATATCTGTAACTTATTACAGGCTAATTAAGCAAGGAAGGGCTACTACACAATGCATGACTCTTCTCTACTAGGAGAGCTTTACAAGTGTGGCCTGGGGAGGAGCCTTTCCTTTTTGGCTGGTTATACTTCCAAGCAGTCTTTTGGGAAGTAAGGAAATTGCTCAGGATTTAAAATAAAGTTGAAAATCCCTCCGCAGATGATAATTTGATGGTGCCACTTACCAAAATACCAGCACAAACACTGCATTCAACTTGATATTCAGATATTCTTCTAGCTTTGAAATCTTCTGTTGTATTTTTGTACGAGTGAGTGCACTTTTTGTTTCTTTAACTGCCTCCAGGTTTAAGTTGTTCAAGACTCTGTTTCATAGCTTTAGCCACAAACACAGATCTTCCTGAAGTTCATCTTTTGTGGCATCAGTCGGTCAGGTGCCAACAGGACCACCTCGTCTTCAATAAAGTGGGGATACTAGTTCAAAGGACTCCTGTTTCACTGCTTCGGTCAGTGTAATCCTAAGGAGAGTTATTTCAGTCTAAACCCAATGAAATGAATGGGTTTAGACTGGAGTAACTCTCCTTGGGATTGCACTGTAAGTGTGGTAGATAATAGTGCAATTCGAAGCATAGTTACTCTCTTCTGCAAGAGAAGGTGGCTCTAACAGCAAGGTGCACACTCCATATCTTACAAGCACCATCTGGTTTGGTTCTTCTCAGGGCTAATATCTCATGAGTAGAATTTTTAAGTTAAGAATTATAAACCGATTAAAGCATTAGTGAACTGGACTGTGTGGCTTACCCGTCTCCCAGTCGCTTTCCATCCGCTTTAACAGGACACCGGGTAAAACCGGTGTTCAGGGGCCGTCCTCCGCAAGCCTCCCGCTTCCAAATAGTGTGAACCAGAAGAAGTGGGAGGCATCCAGAGGCGGCAGCAAAACACATGAAAGGGAAAACAAAAAAAAAGTGCAACGGCGCGTGCGAGCCACGCGCGCCGGCTCCATGGCAGTCTGAACGCTCCGTATCGGCACCACTGCGCATTGCTCTGGCCAGTATGAATGGCCAGCTCCGTGGAGTTTTTCCCCCGCACCAGTTCCCTCCACTTTGCCCCCGCTTTACATTGCCAGTCTGTCCTCGGCCATAAGCAGCCAAATACATTGCCTCATAATACACAGACTTTACTCTTTATTTGTTGCTTACAAATTTTGTCCAAGTTCTTAGCTTTAGTTGGACACTCACAAGGAAGATTTAATGTCATTTTATCCAGCTTCTTCAGCTACATCTCCCTTGAACCTCAGGCATTCCCTGCATGAGTGACATATACGCTGGGGTTTGTGTGTAGGTACATGGAGAAGACAGCACTGATCTCTCACACACACTCTGCTACTTTCTTTCAGTTTTCCTTGTTAAAAAAAAATACCTGTGGTAGAAATAGCATTACTGGAAACCACCGCATTGACTGCTATAACATTTTCCCAAAATCCCTTTTATTTCATGTTTTCTTTGGACTGGCATACATTCAGTTGGTGGAGCCTGTCTCTGAATACTTTCAACCATTGTGTATCCCCCAAAATTGACCTTACCTGGTTTTGACTCTAGGGGGCAGCCAAAATATGTACTAATAAAGTTGCCAGTACAAACACTACTCCTTCTGTGGCAGAGAGTCTTCTTGATCGCTCATCACTAAGGTGCTCACCAACAGCTGATTCACACAAGTCATTTTTCTCTGTAAGCATACAGCCTCCCTGAGTTTTCCTTGGAAGGCTGCTGATGTGGGGAGGTATTAGTGTGAAATGGGGCTGAAAACCAATGCAGTTGTAATAATTCCTGGAATCAAGGAAGCTGCTGAAAAAGCTGCTGTGTGATTATTGTATCTGTGCACAGTACCAGTGTACTCTGGTTCTTTGCCGACAGGAGCGTAGCGAGCCCATGTGGGAGCAAGATAAGGCATATAAAATATGTAAACTGTGTGGTTCCATAGAATATTGGCTCTGAAGAAGTCCATTGAAACTCTCTCAGCCGACAGGAGACGTTAGCCTGGTGTTTAGCCTCCCTGAAGACCTGGAAGTTGGCAACTCAGAAACAGCCAGGAAGACTTCAGTGTATATAAGGACTGTGTATTGCCTTTTGGTCTTGCGTGGGAAGGTTTTTTGGTTATGTACATTTGGCTTGAGCAATAGTGCTTTAATAAGTCATTTGTTGTTTCCACGGAACCCTAGCTCACTGGCAGAACAACGCTAGGAGCCAGTTTGGTGTGGTGGTTCAGTGCGCGGACTCTAATCTGGGAGAACCAGGATTGATTCCCCACTCCCCCCTTGCACCTGCTGGATGACCTTGGGCAAGCCATGGTTCTGTCAGAGCTGTTCTTGAAAAAGAGTAGTGTCTGTCAGAACTCTCTCAGCCCCACCTACCTCACAGGGTGTCTGTTGTGGGGAGGGGAAGGGAAAGGAGTTTGTAAGATGCTCTGAGACTCCCTTGGGTAGTGAAGGGTGGGGTATAAATCCAATCTCTTCTTCTAGGTTTGTGGATGCACTGGACGGGAGTAGTTTGTGGACTATTTTATTCAAGGTACAAAATTTTATTCAAGGTATACGATTTCATGTGCCACCCTCACTTCTTCAGATGGAAGAAGTGTGCATGCACACAAAAGCTTATACCTTAGATGAAACTCCAACTTTGTTCTGCTGCTTCAGACCAACACAGCTACCCACCTAAATTATTACACTATAATACTTTTTACAAGCAATTATGTACCATTGGAGTGGTTACAATGCAGAGTCTGTCCCACAGGTAAAATTATCCTGTGAACAGGTGGTCTTTACCACATAAAAGTATCACTACCATCACAAGATCACCAATTGTTGGAAGTCAACTCCTCAGAAGCAGAAATCTCTCTTATTAGGAGGTTTAAGAACATCAACTTTGCTGGCCCATTAAAGGCAGATGTCAGCCCAGTGGCAGGAGAAGAGGGACAATCATCTTCATCAGAAACTCTGCCCATTGGGCAATCTCCAAAGTGCTGCTGACCATGCTCATTTTTAGTTACAACTCTGTTTCTCTGCAGATGTCCCCCAAAGTCCCCCATGCAACAGTCAAGTGTTCTGCCAACACACACAACAATGAAGCTACTTTTTCAGATGTTTTCCCTTGCATGGCAGTAAGCACCAAACCACTTTAATACAGATTTTAGACAAACATATATTTGCAAGCCATTCCCAACAAGACTCAACAATGAACTCAGGCTTTAAATTTACTTTTCTTAAGCAGAAGATGCCATGAGAAAACTAAAGAGATTCTCAAAAATTAAAGATATTGTCAAAACCAGCATTTCCTGGGCTCTCTGCTTTTTTACATCCCCCCCCCATTTTCAATAATTTTTTTTAATAAAAACTCAAAGAACAAAATGAAACAGAAAGAAAGAAAGAAAAAAAGAAAGAAAGAAAGATAGGTGGGGGAGAGAGAGAGAGAGAGAGAGGAAGGAAGGAAGGAAGGAAGGAAGGAAGGAAGGAAGGAAGGAAGGGGGAGAGAGAGAAAGAAGGAAAGGAAAGGATAGATGGATGGATGGATGGATGGATGGATGGATAGATAGAGGAGAGAGAGGAAGGAAGGTGGAGGAGAGAGAGAGAGAGAAAGTAAGGGGGAGGGAGAGAAAGAGAGAGAAAGGAAGGAAGGAAGAAAGAAAGGAAGAAAGAAAGAAAAAAGAAAGGGACAGAGAGAGAGAGAGAGAGAGAAAGAAAGAAAGAAAGAAAGAAAGAAAGAAAGAAAAAGAAAGAAAGAAAGGAACAGAGAGAGAGAGAGATGGTGCAACCGTTGGATGGATTCATGGTTGGTTGAAAAATTGTACCCAACGAGTGCTTGTAAATGGCTCTGCCTCTACGTGGAGGGAAGTCTCGAGTGGAGTGCCACAGGGCTCAGTCAATGTTTTTATAAATGACCTGGAGAAAGACATAGAGGGGATGCTTATCAAATTTGCAGATGACAAGAAGCTGGGTGGGATTGCTAATTCTGAAGAAGACAGAGTCAGGATTCAAAATGATCTAGATAGGCTGGAACAGTGGGCTGAGACAAATAAAATGAATTTCAATAGAGATAAGTGCAAAGTCCTACACTTAGGTACAAATAAATCAAAGGCACAGATATAGAATGGGAGGGACTTGGCTTGACAGCAGCACATGTGAAAGGGATCTAGGTGTTCTGGTTGATCACAAGCTAAACATGAGCCTGCAGTGTGATGTGACTACAAAGAAAGCTAATGCACTCTTGGGATGCATTAACAGAAGCATTGTGTCCAGATCATGGGAGGTGGTAGTTCCGCTCTATTCTGCTATGGTCAGGCCTCGCCTGGAATACTGTGTCCAGTTTTGGGCACCACATTTTAGGAAGGATGTTGACAAGCTTGAGCGTGTCCAGAAGAGGGCAACCAGGATGGTGAGAGGGTTTGTATCCAAGTCTTATGAGGAAAGGCTGAAAGAGTTGGGTATGTTTAGCCTGGGAAAAAGAAGGCTTAGAGGGGACATGATTGCAGTCTTCAAATATTTGAAGGCCTGTCATGTAGAAGATGGTGCAGATATATTTTCCCTTGTTCTGGATTGCAAGACTAGATTTAATGGGTGGAAATTACAAGGGAGTCAATGCCAGCTAAATATCAGGAAAAACTTCCTAACTGTAAGAGTGGTTGAGCAGTGGAACAGACTGCCTCAGAAGGTGGTAGATACTCCTTCACTGGACATTTTCAGGCAGAGGCTGGATGACCATCTTTTGGGTATGTTGTTGGGCTATCTTTCGGCTATGCCCCTGCAAAATGCAGGGGGTTGGACTAAACGACCTGCAAGGTCCCTTCCAACTCTAACGTTCTATGATTCTATGATTCTAAGTTGCAATCCTCTGCACATTTATTTGGAAGCAAGTTCCATTGAATAAAGTGGGTACTATATTTTGAGGAAACGTACGAGCTCAGGAAACATACCGTTATTGAGGAAACATGCAGGCTCTGGCTGTAAACTGAAATAGTGTAGGGCCTACTTCTGCACCAAAATATGACCTCAAATGGAGGTGATGTTAAACCAAACCCAGCATGCCACACATTAGGGAAAGGACAGGAACTGATGAAACCATACTGTGTGAGGTAGAGAGAGATGACGAATGCAAGGCTGTGCAAAGTAGCCAGTGCAGCCTCCAAAGGCACGTATTTTCTCTGTTTGGTTGCTTTTTGAAGAACGTGGCAACAACCCTCCAATATCCTAGGGCTTTTGTTTATCTGGGATTTTTTTGTAAATGAAAGAAAAAGCTTTAAAAAGAGACAAAAACAAGCACTTCTTCCAAACAGAGTCATGTGTTTTGATTCAATCTAATTATACAAAATGATATTTTTATAACCTCTGAAGTTGCCCTGCTTTCTTTGTATCCTTCTTCATTTGTTTACATTTAGCTCAGTCAAGTATCCGACTCATAGTGACTTTTGAGGGAGGAAAGAAAAAACCACTGGCCTTTGGTATTTGCTACTCTCCATTTCTTCTGGTCTTGTAAACAAGCTTCATGTTTCCTTCCTTCAGTGGCCATCCCTCCCACAAGGCTATACCAGTTGTTGTTGTCTGCATTCTCATCTCTCTCAGCAGCACTTTGGTAACTTCCTACTCCAATGAAGAGGAGACTATAAAATAGTCAATTATGCTGCAGCCCTTTGTTGAAACAAATGTATCTTCTGCAGATTTGAGAACGCTGGTAAGCCCCTTGAGCCAAACTTTATCAAACTGAAGACAAAGTTTGGCAAGATAGATACCTGCCAAGTTTATGTGGCAATCTTTGGAATACCTTGTAGGGGTAAAAAAAGGTAAAAGTGTATCATCCTGATTAAATTCTGTAGCCTTAAAGAAAATTTTGTGATCGTTGCCTACTCTAGCATCAAAGTCACCTGCCAGGATAATTCCAGCCAAGGGATGTTCTTCTTCTAATCCAGGGGTGGGCAAACTTGCTCAGCATAAGAGCCACCTAGAACAGGGGTGGCCAAACTTGCTTAACATAAGAGCCACATAGAATAAACATCAGATGTTTGAGAGCCACAAGACATGAACAAATATTACCTGCTTTTATTGGAAAATAAGCAAATTTGCTTTTTATTAACATTAAATGAGACTGCCAAAAATAATAACAAAAGGGGTAAAAGCAGATATTAATGATGATATTAATTTGTCCAATGATATTTGTTTGCTGATGATATTTAGCTTCCCCAGCCGCCCTGCCGGGAGCCACATAATATATGTGAAAGAGCCGCGTGTGGCTCCCGAGCCACAGTTTGCCCACCCCTGTTCTAATCTTTCTAGCAGAGAAGTTAATCATGTCCAATGTTGGGAAAGAGTTAGTCTGTCTGAGGAGCTGGGCACATATATATTCACAATAATCAAAATGAAGTTATCAAGAATAAGCTTAATAGCTTACTCAGTGGGGCTATGCAGTTGTAACGTGACAATTTCGCCAAGGAACAAACAGAGCCAAAACCACTTGAAAGTGACCTTTAGGATTAATCCTATACCCAGGGAGAGAGAAAGATTTATAGCCCTCCAACTGCATCTGATTTGGAGACCAGGTTTCCTGAAGAAGTATAATATCAAAACCATTAAGATAACTTAGAAAATCATCATCCCTAGCTTTATTCCTCCAGCCTGCCACATTCCATAATTTGGAGATAATTTTTTATGTTAGAGGCTGGAGGAGAATTCCTACATCAATCTGCCATAGTCAGTATCTCTAATGAATTATTGGCATCATGGTAAATACAGCCATTAGCTATATCATCACAGCATCCTGTGTCGTTAGTTGGATGTTTAATTGATTCGTTTCTTTGTTTCTGCACAATGAATGATTCTCAGTCTCTGGAGGGGGTATATATTTCAACTTGGGTTAATATTTCCAGGATCTCTTCCAGTGACTTCCCTGAACTAGCAGATGCCCTTCCTTGTTCGTTCCCAGCACTGTGTAGGGGGACATTCTTCCCAGAGGATAGGATAAAGGATGCCTGAGGTCAAGACAGTGGAGGAGAAAGGGGTGTTGTCTGGTGCGGAAGGTTCTGATCCTCTTCCATAAAATCCCGTTTCTAAGGAGGGAGTTTGTAAGTGAGCGGAGGAAGAAAATGCAGGCCAGTGTAATAAATTATATTCCACTTCTGCGATTTCTGTAGCAAGGGATTTCTTGTTCCTGGCTCTGCATTGTGAAAATGAAATAACTTTATTAGACCTCAAGTCTAAGAACATAAGAACATAAGAGAAGCCAATGCTGGATCAGGCCAATGACCCATCCAGTCCAACACTCTGTCACACAGTGGCCAAAAACACCAGGTGCCCTCAAAAGGTCTAGCAGTGGGGGCAGGACACTAGAAGCCCCTCCCACTGTTGCCCCCCCGTCAAGCACCAAGAATACAGAGCATCACTTGCCCCAGACTGAGAGTTCCTATCTAAACTTTGTGACTAATAGCCACTGATGTACCTTTGCTCCATATGTTTATCTAATTCCCTCTTGAAGCCATCCATGCTTGTAGCCACCACCACTTCCTGTGGCAGTGAATTCCATGTGTTAATCACTCTTTGGGTGAAGAAGTACTTCCTTTTATCTGTTCTAACCCGACTGCTCAGCAATTTCATCAAGTGCCCATGAGTTCTTGTATTGTGAGAAAGGGAGAAAAGGACTTCTTTCTTTACCTGCTCTATCCTATGGATAATCTTATAAACCTTGATCATGTCACCCCTCAGCTGTCATTTCTCCAAGCTAAAGAGCCTCACGCACTCCAACCTTTCTTCACAGGGAAAGTGTTCCAACCCTTTTATCATTCTAGTGTTCCAACCCTTTTCTGCACTTTTTCCAATGCTATAATATTTTTTTTTTGAGGTGTGGCGACCAGAACAGTACACAGTACTCCAAATGAGGTAGCACTATTGATTTACACAGGGGCATTATGATACTGGCTGATTTGTTTTCAATTCCCTTCCTAATAACCCGCAGCATAACGTTGGCCTTTTTCATTGCAGTCACACACTTTCTCGACATTTTCATTGAGTTATCTATTACGACTTCAAGATCTCTTTCTTGGTCAATCTCCGCCAGTTCGGACCCCATCAGTGTGTATTTATAGTTAGGATTTTTGGCTCCAACGTGCATCACTTTGCACTTGGCCACATTGAACTCCATTTGCCACGTTGATGCCCACTCGCCCATCCTCGACAGATCCCTTTGGAGTGCCTCACAGTCCTCCCTGGTTCTCACCACCCTGAACAACTTCATGTCATCTGCAAATTTAGCCACTTCACTGCTTACTCCCAACTCCAAATCATTAACGAACAAGTTAAAAAGCATCAAACCCAGTACTGATTCCTGCGGTACCCCACTGCTTACCTTCCTCCACTGAGAAAATTGCCCATTTATACTCACTCTCTGTTTCCTTTTAATTAGTAAGTTTTTGATCCACAAAAGGACTTGTCCTTTTATCCCATGACTGTTGAGCTTAAGTCTAGTTCCTCCTCATATACTGCTCCTTCATGAGGTACAAGTGACCTGGGGTAATCACATGCTGGTGCTATGCCTATTCCTGGAGATTTTGTTTCCTTGGAAAATTTATTATAGGCTGAAGCAGGTGGATAAGGATCCCCATCACATTGAGTGGATTGTGGAAGGATTTCATTTACTTGGCATTTTTGGCATTTTTTTTTCCAGTAGTACACCCTTTTCTCGGCTGCTCCTGGGATGTTAAAAAAGCTTCCTCGGCAAACGTTTCAATAAGTAATGATGAAAATTGCTGACCACAATGCAGCGGAGAGTTTAGATTTAAAGAGGAGTCCTCCTCATTCATAATTCCACTCACATCTCCTGGTAATAAAGAGATTTCAGGTTCCAAGGTTGTAAATCTGTTCGAAAGCTCAACTTCACCAGACTGAGAGCCTAAAGCACTCTTATCCAAAACATACCTGTCCATCTTTTGCTGCTTGCCCGCTTTTAATCCAACTGCTTCTAGGGAGGAGCATTATCGTTTCCTTGCAGCCATGATTTCCTCAACTAGTTCCTATTGCCCTTGCGTGAGCATAGATTATCTTGGCCCATAGTTGATATGTAAGCTGGACAGCTCCAGGATGGTACTGATCCCTTATTGTTTACACAGAACTACATTCCAAGGCGATGTGCTTGAAGGATCAGTTCATGGAGAATCCAGGCCCAAATTTGTTTCACAGAGGCCCATAAACTGTCTCCATCGTAGCCAACCCAATGTGCAGAGGAAGTTGTGTCTATGGCAATGTCACCAGTTGCCATTCCACTCTGGAGAATGGGAAACCAGGACCAATGCCCTTCCTCTTCACTCCTCCTTGAAGTGGGTGTCCGTAAAACTAGTTGTTGTTTCCTTTATTGCTCTTTTCTGAAACATTTTACATATTTGAGATGGATTGGTCTGGTACTTTTCTCTCCTATTTGAAGTGTATCTGTCACATGCAGTGTGCTTGTCTTTGGTGCCAGAATTATTAAGCAAATAAAATCATCCCACTCCAGCAACTCATCACATTTTACATCTTTTCACTCATTTGCATGTAAACTGGATAAGAAACTGTTAGGATACTGCACATGCTGCCTCAGGACAGAAGGTTGGAGTGAAGGATCCATTGCCTTATTTCTAGCTTGCTCCAATGCCCTTTGATACCCTCTCCTTGCTACAGCTCCTATGCTAGGCTACATTCCATTAATAATAGTTCTCGTCTCCCTCAGAGAGGATTTTCTAAACAAGAAGCAGGATACAAAAAGGAGAAGGAGTGGAAAGACTGGCTTGACCAACTTCTTCTGTAAACTTGATCTACAATAAAATGTTCAATGTGCTGCTTTCCATATAAATATTTTTTGTTTAATGCAGGTACATTTACAATACTAGTTTATACACCCCTTAGGAGAGCAGTACTGGAATGAAACTCTGGTTAGGTATATTTATGTACATCATGTTGGGCTGGCAAGTCCCCCTGGGAGGGGCGGGGATTCCCCCCCTCAAAGGGCCTTGAATCCGCCGATCCAGATCCAGCTGGTGGGGGAACCCCACCCCCGGAGTGGCCAGATTGGGCCGACGTACCCAGTGTGATGACGTCACCCATAAGTGATGTCATCACACTGGGCATGTCACCAGGCGATGCTCTAGCAACTGGCCTGAAAACTCTATGGTACCATAGAGTTTTCAGGCCAGTTGCTAAAGCATTGCCCGGTGATGTGCCCAGCATGATAATGTCACTTCCAGGGGATGTCATCATGGTGTGCTCTAGCAACTGGCCTGAAAACTCTATGGTACCATAGAGTTTTCAGGCCAGTTGCTAGAGCATTGCCCGGTGACATGCCCAGCATGATAATGTCACTTCCAGGTGATGTCATCATGGCGTGCGCGCGCTTTGCGCGTGAATGTCCTGGACCGGGACCAGCTCTCCCCCACTTTTTCACATAAGTTACTTGGCAACCCTAACTTCATGGTCTGGGAAATGAATGCTAGGCCTCAAATATCCTAAACATTAAATAAATCAAAACCATTCTCTGTCTATCTCTTACTATTTTCCCATTGCCATTGTACTAAGATGGATATATACTTTTAAAATGCTACTCAGAGGGCTGTTGTCTAACTAGGCATGTAAGCCTGTTAACCTTCATTCACCTGTAGAGAAACAAATCTACTTGCCTGAGGGAATCTTTTGCTGGTATTAGCTCTGTTTGAAGCACAGGTGCTGAAACAACACTACTGCAAATCCCGATCTTCCGAGTTTCTTGAAGAAGTTTGTCATTTTAGAAAGGAGTTTTAATTCGGTGCATAGCAACTATGTAGAGTTCTTCATGACTAACCCCAGAGTCAAGAGAGGTGTCAGTGATCCCATATAGTTGGAAGTTATCCTCCAGATTCATACAGGAACCATCTAAATATAAAAATCATTAAACAAATAATCTAAGAAAAGGGTTCTCCTCAAAACCAGAAAATTACCATGCTTCTGATAGTGTACCTATGTGTAAAATCATTTTATTTGAATGTGTATCAATACATCTAATTCTCAACACGGTGTTAGGCCTTGACCCCCTCTGTCACGGCACAGCCCGGGAGTCAGGCTGAAAAGACAGGTCGTAAAGCAAGCCCAGGGTACAGCTGATAGAGCACTCAGAGGAGCGTTGAAACAAGTCCCAATCCCCAAGCACAGCCATGGTCAAAACGTACCAGAGGTCATAGTCCATCAATCAAGCCAAAGTCAATGAAACGCAGATCTGAAGCCGTTGTCAAGGAAACACTGAGGGTCAAAAGCCGGGGTCCAGAATCCAGAAACAGAGGCTGAAAGTCCAAGAAGCAAACCAGGTCGAATGTCAGAAAGTCAAACAGGATCTGACCCAAGGTAAGCGCAGAGTTTATGGTCCTGCCAACGAAGTGGCCAGCACAAAATGCTCATGGCCAGAAGCCCTGTTAAGTAATGCTCTGGCTTATTAGCCACTTAGCACCTCTGTGCAAAGTCCTGGCTGCTGCTAGAACTCAGGGCTTATTGACCGCTGGCCCTGCATACGTGCTGCCTTGCATCGTCTGTTTAGATCTTGACGCCTCCATTCTCGGAGCCGGCTGACAGGTGGAGGTGATTCTGGTGGTGAACTGCTCAGGCCAGGCACTGCCTGATCAGCCTCAGGTGGGTCTTGCTGCATACTTGACTGTGGATCCTCTTCAGGACTTACAGTCTCTTCAGTTAAAGGAGCCAAGTCCTCCTGTCCTCGGCTATCGGGCACTGGGTTCGGGGCCAGATCAGGGGCAGGCATGACACCCTCCTGCCTTGGAAGGATGAGCTTGGTACCTATAAACAGGTGACACAAGCAACCTTCCCTCTCTTAGCCTCTCACAGGGTCACTCATTCAAGACTCATCCCTGGGCTGCAAGTAAGAGATCCTACAGTCACATGGAATGTGTGCCATCAAATATTGACCAGATGCAACAGTCTGGTTTTTGGCAGTTCTCTTCCCTCTTTAAATCCATCAGTGTCAAAGGTTGATTTTCTCAGAAAAAGGACAGTAAATCTAACCAACTCCCTACCTTGCCGGACCTTCCTCTACCTGACCATCCTAAGTGAAAACCCAGTAGAAACCATTTTAATCCCATAATCCTTTGTGTGATAGTTGTCTTGTTCTAGCAATTAGAGGTCATCAAGCACAATAGACTTTTCACATGAATGTTACATTGCACTTGCAACTCCTGGGAACATTATGGTGCTTCCTGGTTAAGACAACATTGTTTCATTCACACCATCACAGCATTGTTCTAGGAGCAATCATGTCATGCACCAAGGGGTATAACTAGACACGTGTTGTTCAGTAATGTGTATGTGTATCTGGACATCCACTAACCTACACACCCACCGAAAAGGTTGGGTGCCCTGTTTGGAGTGGGACGCTGGTTCATTTTGCTCATCTTCCTTCTTGGATCTTTGTTCCTTGGATAGGTAAATATAGTCCCATAGAATAAGTTCCCTTCTTTGTCTCTATAAACTACCACTTTTATTTCTGAACTTGTATGTGTGTTCATATAGTGTTTTTCAGTTAATAAGTTTTTATTTTATTCTTTAATTCTCTTTAATAAAACCCATTTCATTAATCACAGCCTCTGTGATTCCCTGTAAATATAGGTGGAGATCCTGCTTGATTACCCCCTCTCGCATTGTTTGGGTTTCCTGGCTAATTCCCCAACAAACTCAGGAAACCCTCACAACCACTTTGGGTAACAACAGCCAAACCTGCGGAGCCATGAACAGACAAGACAGATCTTTCTACAAACTTGAAAATTTCCCCACGTTTGCTGAAAATCTGAAATCTTAAAAATGGGGGGTAATCCCTCAAAATAATAGAAGGAGCACCTGTAGCTTTAAGAAATAAGTGCTCTCAGTCGCTGTAGCCAGCCCTCAAGCCTTGGCTTCTGTCAATATAAGGAAGGGGGTATGGCTCTTTTCAGGGCTGTTTCAACCTCTGAGTGCGAATTCACTGGGGCCAGGGCCAGCAGAAATCACTAGGCAACTTGCTGCCATGTAAATTGCATTGGCTTACCCAAGACTGGCTGCTTGCTACTGTTCAACAGCAGCCACCTCAACAGGCAATGTGGTTTCAGACTAGGATATGGGAGACCCAGCTCTGAATTACCACTCTGCTGTAGGGCTCACTGGACGATGTTGGGCCAGTTGCACAATCTCAGCCTAACTCATAGGCGTAAACTACGGGGGGGCTCGAGGGCTCGAGCCACCCCCAAAATTTCCCAGAGGGGGGCTCAGCCACCCCCGGGAAAATGGAGCGCCCAGGCCGGCTGGCTGGCTGGCTGCCGCCGCCACCGCCTCTCCCCCTGCTCCATTCCTCCCTCCCTCCGTCCAGGAACCAGCTGGGCAAATGCCCAGCGTGCTGGACAGAGGAACGGAGGCAGGAGCAGGCGGGGGGGAGGCGGCGGGGCAGGCGACAAGAACCAGGAGGCTGGCTTCAGCTTTGCCGGGCCCCTGCAGGGGGCAGGGTCGGTGGGGTTCGAGAGCGCTTTGCGCCCCAGGAAGGGGGGGTCGGGCTCATCCTCGATCACCTCCGCAGGCGCCCCTCCCGCCAGCCAGCCAGCCAGCCCCAAGAGCGGACCAACCACCCTCCTGTGCCCGCTGCGCCACGGACTGAGCGGCCGGCGGGACCCTCCAGCCAGCGGCCCCCATAGCAGCCGGAGCGGCGGCCAAGAGGCAGAGGAGGGACCGGCACTGCCGCTGCCGCCCCTCGGGACTGAGCCCCGCGACCGCTGCCCGGGGGGGAAGCAGGAGTGGCCAGGCTAGGCCAGTCCGGGGGGGGGGCGGCGGGGACATGGTCCCAGCACGTGCGCGCGCGCTTTGCGCGTGCACGCACAAGAGCCCCCGCCCCCCTTGGGGATTTTAAAAGTCGACGCCTCTGGCCTAACTTACCTTACTGTCAGACCCCTGGTCAAGAGACTCTCAACAACACTCCCCTTGGCAGTGATTTGTTTATTGAGATACCAGCACAATCCAGGTTAGATGAGGTCCAAGCGCAAAACTCCACAGATATAGACAGTTTAAATTAAACCCACCAATAATCGGACCAATCACATGTTGCAAACCTCCCACCTAACTTTTGTGTGTCTATCCGACCCCCGGGAATATATGGCTCCCTTATCTGTGGAAGCAAGAAAGGCACAGCTTTGGCTTCAAGATCACCCCTGGCATTTAGGGAGGTATCTTGCAGGAAGAGTTATAGCAGCTACAGTCCCATGGTTCACACACTGGAACATTCATCCACCCCTCAGGAATTTCCCATCTCCCCAGACATCATGGTAAACTAAAGATAGAGTCTGACACTTACATGATTGTCATGAGGATAAAATGGAAGCAACGGGAATGACGCAAGCAACTTTTGGTCCCTTCCGAAGAAAGGTGGGGTGTACATGAAGTAAATAAATGCTCAATAAAGCTGAAGATGGGGAGGGCAGATAAAAAGTTAGCCAGTTGGTGGGCAGGAAGGAGACAAGGAAGCAGGGAAAGGTCAGGATATGTGGATTGCCATGAGGAGGAGAAAAGGAAATAGTGTAAGGAGGGGGATAGAAGGGAAAGTGGGACACACCTTGTGAGTTCCCCACTGCACAACTGTGGCCCAGCAGCTGGCACCATGCAACTGGACCTGTGGCTGAGCAACTGGGACATAGTTTTTCTGGTAAAGGCTACCAGGGGGAGGGGAAAAGGGAAAGCTGAAGTCAGGGTGGCAGATAAATATAGGTTGGCTAGTAGGTGTGAAGGAGAGAAGGAAAGAGGACAAGGGGAGAAAGTTTGGGGGGATTTCAGGGAAGGGTAAGAGGAAACAGAGGGAGATGGGAAAATGAGATGTCCCTCCAAGTTCCTGCAGGTCCCCACTTGTATTCTTAAAACTACACACACACACACACAGAGTGGTGTTTCAGTTTTGTACACTGGTGTTACTTCGTGAGTGTCATTATTGCTAGGCGGTCACTGGAGGGCAGTGGCGTTCTGTAGAGAAACAACATAGGCCGTAAGGGGTAGGCAGGAGAAGGATGTCCACTTGTTTGTATCGATCTAATAAAAGACAATGAAAGGCTTGAAATGTAGGTGGTCCGGTTTGCCACTGTCTTAAAACATCTTTTGTCCCCCAGTGGACTGAGACAAGGGCAGGTAGGTCTCCTGAATCCTAATGTGTAAGTCTGCTGAGATCCCTGAAACAGCTTTTGATCTCAGACATGACAATTCATGATCTCAGTGATACGAATATAAAAATCAAAGGTGTGTTTTATCAAGGATCCTGTTGAGACCTTGGAAGTAGAGGATTCGCACTGAAGCGGATTAAAGCTTTTCACATCGTCACTGGCCAGACACAGAAAGTTGCGGGAGCTGGTGATATGGGATTTGTTCCAGGAATCAGTGTTGTCTCCTATGCTGGCCAATCTGTGTATGATCAGGTAGTCTGAGGGGGTCATACTGAGCCCTGCTTTATTGTTAGAAAAACAGGTAAGCACAGCAATGAAAAGCGCTTTTTCCCATCTTCTTCAAGCATGGAACTTTACTTTGTGTGCCGTAACTGACCTAGTCATGCTGATGCCTGTCACAGTAACCTTGAGACTAAACTATTGTAACGCCCTGTACATGGGACTATCATGAAGACAATTCAGAAATTTAAATTTCTTCAAAATGCAGCAGCACATTTATTAATAAGGATAAGATGCAATGTACCCTGCACACATTATACCTAGTTACAAAAAGTCCATTGACTGCCTATTGGTTTTCAGGTTCACTTCACAATTATTAAGAAGAAGAAGAAGAGATTGGATTTATACCCCGCCCTCCACTCCCCAAGGGAGTCTCAGAGTGGCTTACAAACTCCTTTTCCCTTCCCCTCCCCACAACAAACACCCTGTGAGGTGGGTGGGGCTGAGAGAGCTCTTTCCCAAGCTGTCCTTGAGGGAACAGCTGGTACAGAGCTATGGCTTGCCCAAGGTCATCCAGCCAGGTGCAAGTGGAGGAGTGGGGAATCAAACCCGGCTCTCCCAGATTAGAGTCCGCGCACTTAACCACTACACCAAACTGGCTCTTTAACTATGAATTAACTATGAAGTCCTTCATAGATGGGACCCATATATCTGTAAGACTGCCCCTCCCATTTTGTCCTCCTGTGGCAGCTCTGCTTAGCTGATCAAGATCTAGTACGAATACTTGCTCCAGATCCTTTTCAGTGGTGGCTTCAGTGTGGTAGAACAGCTTGCCAGATGAGGATGGGAGGGTTCCTATTACGCTGGTTTTTTAGGAAGCTCAGTACAACAGAGCTATGTAGGCAAGCTTTTAAAAATGAATATCTGAATTTCTGGCACTGCACTTTTGGTAGCAGGGAAGGATGCCACCAGCCTCCAGGTGGGACCTAAGTATCCCCCAGAATCACAGATCATGTCCAGACTACAGGAATCAGTTCCCCTAGAGAAAATGGATGCTTTGGAGGGTGGACTCTGTGGCACTGTACCCCACTGAAGTCCCTGTCCTCTCCATGTTCCATCCCCAAATCTCCAGGATTTTCACAACCTGGATCTAGCCACCCTACCCCCACCCCCTACCAGTGGCCAGTGGGACCTGGTAACCCTAGTAGCAGGGGCCTATTTTATGTTGTTTTTAGTAGTATTTATTGTGGATGCATTTCTATGGTTTTTAACAGATTGTTTAACCCATCTTTGGACCTTTTCAGTGGGCATGAAATACCATACCATACAATAAATAAATAAAATGTTTAAGGAGGTTAATCTAATAATCAATGGCACAGGTAGATATTTGACCTTTTCCTGTTCCCGACCAACTGCATACATGCAAAGCAAATACAATATTTCAAAACTGTGTAAATATTTAATTGCATACTTAGTCCTTCCTGCCCCAATCCTACCCCCATGAGATTTCCATAAAAATACATTATTTCAGAATTCTGTCTATGTTTAATTTATTTACGTAAATATGTATGTTGCTCTTAGCTTCTATGACTTACCTGATGTCCAAGATTATACAACTTCTCTTTGTGTAACCTTGCAAGCAAATTATCTTCTGTTACTTTACCAATATCTACTTATCTTGCACATTCATACTCAACAGACAACACAGAATCACCTTTTAACTTGTCCTGACATCGTATGTCTTAGACAAGTTTTTTTAAAATTAATTGAAGTAGTGAAACAGATCATCCCACATTTTCAACAGTTACATGTTAGAAACAAAAGGATGGACGTGCATGCACCTTTGAAACTTCCAGATAATGTACACTATCATTGATAACCACAAAGTCTCATCATAACCACATCACTTTTCTGGATGTTGTTCCAATTATGTGAAAATATCCACTGATCTTAGGGATTTTAGGAGTTTTAGCTCCTAAAGGAGTTTCATTTTCCTTTCCTGATACCTTCTTTTTGATTGAGTGGTGCTAGGCACTCCATAAGCAATAATATATAAAACCCAAAAGTTTCAGTACCTTCTTCAGTGAGTACTTTGTCATGTTATACAGTTGGAAGAACAAATTATAATTTGTCCAATGTACTAATATAAATAAATACTTCTACAATACATTTAATACCGTACAAATACTAGTATGATAAACCTTTTGGTAGACACCTGTGTCCCTCCTGCAACTCATGATAGTTTATGGTAGCCTAGTTTTGGGTGCAGCATCTTGGATGAACCATAATCCACTGTTACCGCAAGCAATCTATATGGGGATAGAGTGTTTAAATTGGTAGTGCACCAGAAAACCAAAATGGGGCGTGTAGTTCCTTAGGAGGAGATGCCAGTGTTTCTGCCTATTGGCTTATCTTTCAACAGTGGCAGGTTACTTTGATGTTCAAGGCAGGGTTTGGATGTAGTGTGAGAATAAGCACAGACATATCAATACTAGAGTAACACATGCCCATTGATTTCCAGTCTGATTTTGGAACTCCATAATTCTCCAGCTGGTCTGCCTTTGGGATGGATGCCATGATTGTGACTGAGGTACATGCTATAAGCTTGGCGGTACAAGGGCACTGCCATGTTTATCAGTCTACTACCTCTCGCCAGCAGCAGTGCTGATCTGTGCTGGACTAACAGTACTCCTGGGGTGGGCAAGGGTCACCGCAGGGGTGGATATGCAGATTCATTATGGCTGCTGCTCCAGTCGGAGCAGAGATTACACAAATAAAACTAATACGACAGCCGTGGAAAAAAAAAATACTGTGACAGCCAACCTAGGCCCTGGGGCACATGCCCCACCTTACCCTGTGGCTACTATGCTATTGTATAAAATATTTGTAACTTAGTAAACATGGACTTTACAAACACTTTATATTACCCTGAGCAGCAAATAGTGTGAAACATACAAGAATAGTGGGAAATCAGTGTAGACACTTCATCAAACACCCTGGAGAACTAATTTCTTCTTCAGTGTTCAAGTTTTCATTGAATTTGATGGATCCTGATACTGTATGTACATTTATTATATATGCATACTTCAGACATCATGGCCACACTTCATCCTGGGATTTTTAGTACCTAATGTAAATAACTAGTAAGCATTCATATTTCTTATGCTTGTATATTTTATAAGCTTCCTCATGGGCGTCAACTATGGGGGGGCTCGAGCCTCCCCCGAAATTTCCCAGGGGGGGCTCAGCCCCCCCCCCCCGGCAAAATGGAGCGCCCGCCGGTGGCCAGTCAGCCGGCCGTCGCCGCCTCTTCTTTCCCCCCCACCCCCGGCCTGCCCTCCTGCCTCCCTGGGGCGGGGGGGAGAGAGGCGGCGCTCATCTGCACCACCCCCGCACACCCCGAGCACGAGGCAGAGCGGGAGACAGGGGCCCGCAAGGGCGACGCGCTGGCCCCCGGCCGCAGGCAGCAGCAGCAGCAATCCTACGCCGGCGCCCAAGGTGAGTGGGGAGAGGGAGGGAGGGGGGAGGGGACGGGGAGCATGGTGGGCAGGCAGACAGGTGGGCGGGCCCGGCCCGGGGGAGGGAAGCGGCAGCGGTGGCGGCGGCTCCCAAGCACTGCCCGGCAAACTTTTAATGGCTTCGGCAGGGGCAGGCGCTGGAGGTGTGTCTGGGCGCTTGCACATGGGGGGGATAGGAGGGAGTGGGCAGGGAGCAAAAGCCTGCACCAGGCCAGAGGAGCGCGGGTCTGCCTCCCTGGGGCAGGGGGGAGAGCGGCGGGGACATGGTCCCATGTGCACGCGCGCGCTTCGTGCACGAGAGAGCTCCCGCCCTTCCCAGGGATTTACAAAGTCTACACCCCTGAGCTTCCTGGAAAACAGCCCTGACCTGGACAGATCAAGCTAGTCTGATCTTGTCAGATCTCAGAAACTAAGCAGTGTTAGCCCTGGTTAGTATTTGGATGGGAGACTACTAAGGAATACCAGGGTCTCAACACAGAGGCAGGCAATGGGAAACCACCTCTGAACATCTCTTGACTTGAAAACCCTACGGGGTCACCATAAGTGGGTGGTGACTTGGTGACCCTTTCCATCACCACCACCTTGAATACACACAAGAGAATATATTCAGCTCAGTTACATGAAACATGAACACTTCTAGGTTTCTTCCTTGATGAACATGAAATGAGTTCCTTAAGGTACGATGGATTTCAGTAAACCTGAATTGTATGCCATAAAGAAACACTTTGCTCAGCATTATTTATTATTTAATCTTTCATAATCAACACAAATTGGAATCACCACTTTGATCCCTAAGAATGCATGGAAAAATCTACTGTATTACCACCCAATAAGTGGCAACCAACTGACAGTTAATGAGGTGCTTATATACTCCCTTTCTGTCATTACATTTGGGAATTATTTTTTTTTGCAGTCACTTCATTCTGTTTTTTTAAATTAAAAACACAAACAAAAATCGATCTGAAACATATCATAGTCAGAAAAATACAAGGACCATGAAAAGTGGAAGTTGAGCTGAGATTATAAACTGAAACAACCTTAATATTATTAATAGAAGGAACATAAATTTTAAATATTGGATGTGGTAAGAATCACCTAAAGTGAGGTACCTATATATAAATACATTTTGACATTTTGTTCTCCAGGGAATGATGGAAGGAATACCAGCTTCACAGGAAAAAACAAGAGAGAACCAAAGTCTATATTCTTTGTTCAGTGCTAGGATGCCTTGATTCTGTTTTTAAGTCAGTGTCACCATGTCAATAAGCAAGCCAATTAACTGGCTCCTTTTCCTTCTCAAGTCAGGTTGCAATTCTACCTATACAATGGTGCAAAGCTCAGTACCATCTGCTATTAAACCGGTGTATCTATAGATGCCAGTTCCATTTTCCATTTCTAGCAATCTTAGGCCTAGGCAGCCTAAGTGGGCCTTGCCTGCTGGCAGTCCAGCAGCCATTGGGGGGAAGGGAAAAATGGTGTTTGTGAAGAAGACTTGTTTTATACCCGGCTTTTCTCTACTTTAAAGAGTCTCAAAGGGTGCGTTCAGATGGGGAGCTAATCCCGCCATTGGCCCAGTTCTAATTTGATCCCGATCTTTATTATCCAGTGTTGCATGACCAGACAGCTCCCCCCCGCAAATCGCCTTACCGTGCGTGGACTCTGTGGTGGATTGTCTAGACAGCATCCACCTAAAGGAGCCATGTGGTCGGGTTTTTTTTTTAAAAAATCTGGTTGTGCATGCACATATGTGCCTCACATTGTACTTGTTTTTTCGTGCACGTGCAGAATTTAATGGTTAAAGCACCGCCAGTGGTACCTTCCTCCACATACCATTTCAATTAACAAAGTTCATAAATTTCATGGGCCATTTAGAAACATGAAATTGTCTGGAACATTTGAATGGAGCTCTGCAGCCATCACATGTTTATGTGCATATCACTAAGAATGATTTAAAATGGCGACTGTTCGGGATGGTCTGGAATCAGGCCATCCTGATGGGATGATTGCATGCTGGAACGATCAGACGGGGAAAAGTCCGCCATTGGGCCTTCGGCAAGCCTTAGACCAGACTTTCGCCAGTATCTTTAGAGTAGATCTAATGGGTGGAAATTACAAGGGAATCAATACCAGCTAAATATCAGGAAAAACTTCCTAACTGTAAGAGTGGTTGAGCAGTGGAACAGATTGCCTCGGGAGGTGGTGGATGCTCCTTCACTGGACGTTTTCAAGCAGAGGCTGGACAACCATCTTTCGGGTATGTTGTAGGGCCATCTTTCGGCTATGCTCCTGCAGAGTGCAGGGGGTTGGACTACACAACCTGCAAGGTCCCTTCCAACTCTAACATTCTATGATTCTATGAAAGTACAGCTCCCTGGTGGGGCTCAATGGGCTGATCACGGAAGCAGCACCTTTCCCAGATGTCTCTGTCTGGACATTCCATTTAAATCCTCCAGGCACTCATGCCTGGATTGGATCTTAAGACCCATCTGATTGCAACCAAAGGGGCTTATAATCACCTTCTCTTCCTCTCCCCACAACAGTCACCTTGTGAGGTAGGTGGGGCTGAGAGAGTTCTGAGAGAACTGTGACTGGTCCAAGGTCACCCAACAGGCTTCATGTGGAGGAAAGGGGAATCAAACCTCCAGATTCAAGTCTGCTGCTCTTAACCACTACTCCACCCTGGATATTGGTGAAAACATCATACCTCTGTAGGAATCACGGGAAATTCTAAATTCTGTGCCGGCAAGGTGGAATATAAATTGAAACAAATAAATAATAAATATAGTGAAACCATAGTTTTTCTGGTGATTTCTAAAGAGGTGTCACATCATGTCTGAGATTTCCCAGAAGTGACATCACACCATCACTGGTGGGCCCCCCCCCATGCCTCCCCCAGTTTTTTCCTGGTTGTGAGGTTGGGCCTGGCAACCCAGGGGGGGAGTAAGAGTGGTTTTTCCTGACAACCTCACCATTACAGATATGCACACCATTTTTCCTCTTCCTGTTTTCAGGATTTCTGATTGGCAGATTGATTATGCTTTAAAGATTACAAATGCTGGGAACTTTTAATCTTACAAACAACAACTTGCGTTAGAAAAAGAATAAAAGAATGAACAGTTTCCCCTCGAGTCACAGAGCTATCTGGAAAAAGGCTCCAGTGTTCAGTCCCATGCCTTCAGTGACTGTAATCTTCATTTTGTTTACTGAGCAATCAGAAATGACCAAAGATTGCACTAAGTGACCAAGTCCACAATATTTCCCATATTGCTTAGGTGTTCTGTGAATACAGTATGGGGGAAGCAAAAAGAGGAATACACATACATTTGAACTATTGACCTTATACAGAATGACCTTCTACTAAAAGTATTTTTTTTAAACTTACCAAAAAACTTATCAGGAGAAGAGAAAAAGATAGTCATGACTATCACCACTTTTGTCATTAGATTTTCATTTGTTATTCTAGAGTCATATCCACCCTAGAGATTAAACAGCAGTGACTGTTAAAACTTATGGAATGATGGAATTCCTGGAAGGGAGCCAGATTTTCTTGCTCCATATGCTCACTTTCGGGGGGGGGGGGAGAGAATGGTCTTATACTAACATCTCTAACGGCGTCACTTTTTATCTCAAGTTTACATATGGGTAGGAATACCCACCAGTTTGGCTGTGGTCACACGGCAAGGAAACTTGCGATTTAGTCCCGCTATGCTACACTTGGGGTTTTATTCTCCGGGTTGGGGACAGTCACACTCCCCCCCCCCCCCCCGAACCACAACCATTGTGGGATGAGGCTCTGGGCACCATTTAGATCACCACACAATTTTTTTAAAAATTGCTTTGCACATACGGACACATGCATACGCACATGGCTGAAAATCACCAAAAATAACCTTACCGGGGGGGGGGGGGGGAGAAGCAAACTCCCAGCCCAGGGTCATGTGACTTCAGGCTATTCTTTGCCAAGCAAGGAGCTTTCCAGTAGATGGGTTACTTTGTTGTTTTAAACTGGCATTTGTGTGTAACATCAGCTCACCCCCATCTTTTCTGTCTGTTTGTTGTGATCTCTCTGCCCTCTCCACCACTGTGGGCTTCCTCTACCGCCGCCTCACGGCTGGGCTTGCCTCACTGTCCCTGGTGCCTGCATGGCTTGCAGCCACCACTGCCACCCCCCCAGGAGAGCAGCGGGAGGTGCCCCTTCCCCAGTGGGCAGAGCCGGCGGCGCCCCCCTCAACTCAGACCTCTACAATGCTCTGGCCAGCGAGGAGGAGGCAGCGGTGGTGGTGGAGGAGGAAGGCATGGGAGTGGGACATGGCCGGGCCAGCCCACGGGAAGCGCCTCCGCCCACCCAGCCGCTGCCATGCATGAAGCTCCTCAGCCATCCCCAACCCCAACAGCAGCTGCAGCAGCACCAGGGCACTGGAGGCCCCGCCTTGGCCAGCGCACCAAAGAACAGTCAGATGACCCTAATCAGATTCATTTCAAGAGAGGACTGTCCAGAGCGGCGAAATTGCAGGTTCAAAGCGCAACGGGGTTGGAAAATGCGCTAGGGACCTGGGAGCATTGCGGGAGCGAGCCCGCTTCCATGTGCGAGGCGATCTGGCCTGTCTGATCAACAAATTTAAATGTGTGAGGGAACAGCAGCAAAGCCTGATCAAAAGGACCGTGTGACCGCGCTCTTTGTCTCACATCCCGTTTGCCAGACATAAACAAAGATTCAATTTTTGATTATCAGTTTGACTATTTGTTGACTGGTTCATTGCTGTTTCACAGGCTGGTTCACTGTATTTCTTCTTAAGTTTCTTCCTTCCCCGTGAACACAAATTCCCTGCCATGATACTGGAAGACTTCGGAGGATTTTTTTTTAAAAAAAATCACAAGTGCTATTGAAATCTAATATTTGGTTGATGTTTTGCCATGAACATGAAAATCCCAGTTCCCTGGGATTGTTCAAAAGCCATTGCAGAATCTAATCAAAGTTTGACATATTTATTTTATATATCATTTTTTGACAGTTGGCTCTTTTAAATGGCTGGTATTGATTGTTGGATGGAAACCTGGTGTTTACTGCTGCTGCTGAAATTATTAGATGAGAAATTATAGTTAATTATTAACCTATGTTTTTGCATCATTTTCAAGCCTCCTAATTGCATGTGTCTTGGAGAAAATTATTTTGAATCCTTTTGGCAATTTTGGGAGTTTATAAACTTTTGAAAATGTTTAGATTGAAAAATGATGTTGTGCTATAGGGTTGGCTTGTTGGATGTGACAGAACAGATTCCATCTTGTGTTTGCTTTAGTTTAGGTTTAGAGAGCCAGTTTGGTGTAGTGGTTAAGTGCGCGGACTCTAATCTGGGAGAACCGGGTTTGATTCCCCACTCCTCCACTTGCACCTGGGCTGGATGACCTTGGGCAAGCCATAGCTCTGTACCAGCTGTTCCCTCAAGGACAGCTTGGGAAAGAGTTCTCTCAGCCCCACCTACCTCACAGGGTGACTGTTGTGGGGAGGGGAAGGGAAAGGAGTTTGTAAGCCGCTCTGAGACTCTTAAGTGAGTGAAGGGCAAGATATAAATCCAATCTCTTCTTCTTCTTCTTCTTCTTCTTCTTCTTCTTCTTCTTCTTCTTCTTCTTCTTCTTCTTCTTCTTCTTGGTTGTTTAGTTTAGTTAAAATGGCCACCCACCCTGGGAAGTAAGGCAAAACTCCAGGGTAGGCCTATACATCCCGGATACCTTTATGGCCAAAAAGTGCAGGAAAGCCAGGAGGCAGAGTCAGAAGATGCTCCAGCCAGCCTGGGAGGGGGAAATCATCCTGAACCCACAAAGAAGCCAGGAGGCTCTTGCTGCAGATTGCCCACAGGCAGAGAGAGGCCTTAGGGATCAGGGAAGGCAGCAGTGGGAAGGGATCCTTGGGGGGATCCAGAACTACCTGTAGAAGGCAGGAGGCCAGGCTGCAGGTTGGTAACTGAACCTCATCCTGAGGAAAAATAAGTATAGGGATCAGTTCAGGGATAGAGGAACTGCATTTTGTCTTGTTTTATTTGTGCCCACCTGGTGGTGTATTCCTTTCTGTGTTTGATATAAAGTGCTTTTTGTGTTTAAAATCCTGTTACTTGTAAATAGTCAATAAAATCTTTGTTCTTTGTTTAAAACCCCAGTCTGGTGCTCTGACCACAGAGTCTTCCCCACTCTGCCCACTACCAGTGCCTTAAGAAGGGCCCTGGGAGGGAAAAAGCCCCAAAATGTGAAGGTGCCAACCCTCCAGGAGAAACCCAAAGTTAGAGGTTTTCATCTCCAAACCCCAGGAGTCAGCCAGAGGGGTCTCACTGTCCCTCAAGAAAGGCATAGGGAAGTCAGTGAGTGGTGGCAGCTACTGAAGAGTGACAGAAGCCCACCAAGGAGGTGGGAAGGCGAAGCGGGGCTCACAAGCCACAAACTGGCTACTCAGTCCCCCAGGGCTGAGGATGGGTGCCCATCTCGCCACAGTGAAAAACTGAATTCTGTAACCTTTCAGCAGCAGCCATCTATACCTTGTGCCAATAGCCACTGATGGACCTCTGATCCATGTGTTTATCCAGTCGAAGATTAATTTTTCTTTTTCTTTTTAAAATTCCAATCTAAGCCTGAGTAAAAGATTTGAAAGTGGTACTAGCAAGTGCAAGAGACAGAGACTTGAAAATGCTATGGTAATGAAGACCAATCACTGCTTTCATGTATCAACCACTCATTGAAGCAACAAGAGCCAGCAGTGAAGCTATCCAACCTGAGCCAACTACTAGCGTGGAACAAGACAAAAACCTCCCTGAAAGAGAAACAGCAAAGCAGGATGTGAAACAGCAAGCTGATTATGAGGAAGCAGCCATGATGCTGGCTCAAACTGAAAATATAGAACTAATTCAGGAGTCACTCACTGGACAGGAACAGGCTAAAGAGCCACAATAAAATAATGTAAATAGTCAGATTTTGCAGTTCACACCTGGTAAGATAGGCCAAGTCCAAGGTGTTCCAGATGCAGATAAAGATAATGCCAAACATAGAGCTACTGTAACAGGTGTTGGTTTGTGGTCAGAATTATCACATGAGGAAGTATTCTATTGGGTAGAGAGGGGTCCCTCTCAAGTTCTGCATCATTGTGGATCATTTTCAAATTCCAAGTAAGTGTTGTACAAAAAACAGTCCAGGTTTTGCACAAAAGCTCTTTTTTATTCAACAAAAGCAAATGGGGAAACATATAGCCGAGAGTGGCTTGTATATTCTCCCTCCAAAAGCCGGATTTATTGCTTTGTTTGTAAACGCTTTCCAAACCTTGCATCTTCTTCCGCAGCTTTAACTTCTGAAGGGTGTGATGACTGTCAAAACCCCCATCTTATCTAAACTCATGAAAACTCAGAGAAGCATAGGAATGCCATGTTGGCCTACCTAACAAGGAAGTGATGGCAAACGTTAACTTCCAAGCTAGAGGAACAAATAAAAGCAGAACAGCAGTACTGGCGGCATGTCATGGAGAGAATTATTGCTGTAATAATCACTTTTGTAGAATGAGGCTTACCATTCAGAGGAGACAATGAACACTTTGGATCTCCAAATAATGGCAATTATCTTGGTCTTTTAGAACTAGTGGCAAAATTTGATCGATTTTTACTTGCTCATATCAATCAGTATGGACATTCTGGATTAGGCAATTCCTCTTATTTGTCAAAAACTATTTATAAATAAATGATTTAACTCATGGCAAAAAAAAAGTGAAGGATGCAATTCTGGCTGATGTGAGAAAGGCTGGATATTTCAGCAGATTCTACTCCTGATATTTCACATACCAATCAGTTGACTTTAATTATCAGATATGTATCACCTGAAGATGGTTTGCCACCTGAGAGATTTTTTTTACTTTCCTTGAGCTAAAGACCACTCAGGAGAAAGCATGGCTGATTTAGTGTTCAACTATTTCACTACTGAGCTTGAAATTGACTTTAGAAAATGCCGTGGACATTCTTATGACAACGCTGCCAACATGGCTGGTAAATACAATAGTATACAGCTAAAAATCATTTGCAAGATTTATTCCATGTGCAGGTCACTCTTTAAATCTGGTGGGCCGTCTAGCTATGGATTGCTGCCTTGATGCAATGAACTGTTTTGGCATTATCAATGAAATTTATACCTTCTTTTCATCCTCCACAAAGAAATGGGCAATTCTAAAATCATTTTTGCCACCTCAGTTTAAAGTGCCTAAATATTTGTCAGACACTAGATGGGACACACACGCAAAAGCCACAAAAGCTGTTTTGGAAAGTTACAGTGTTATCGCTGATGCCCTCAGTCATTTGTACTCTGACGTTAATGGGAAGGGGGAGACCAAACTTCAATCCAACAATCTTTTGCAGAAAATGGAAGAACTGGAATTTGTGTTTATGCTGCATTTTTGGACCCGTGTGCTAGGTCATTTTCACAAGGTCAGCAAAGCCCTTCAGAAATCAGACCTGTTATTCAGTTCTTGTGCAAGTTTGTACAGTTCACTTCTAGATTTTTTAAGGAAAATTAGAGAAGATTTTGATGAGCTTGAGAAACAAGCAAAAGCCACCTTGCCAGGTGTTAACTACAAAACAAGGAGACAAAGAGTAAGGGAATGACAAAGAAATGACAGAAGTGCACCTGATGCCTTAGATGCACTTTCTTCAAGCGATAAGTTTAGAATAAAATCCTTTATTCCTATATTAGATGCACTTGAAGCCAATTTAAAAAGAAGAAGTACTGTGTACAGTGATGTTGCACAATTGTTTTCCATTCTTGCTAACCTGACAGCATCTAAGAAAGAAATTCAGCAAGGTGTTGAACTGTTGATGGAAGCATACCCAGAAGATATTGACCTGAAACTTATTGATGGACTTTTGCACTTTCACCTATACAGGAGTCAAGCCATAGGCTCACAAGCGTTCACTCTCTGTCTCATACAGACCTTGATCAAATTATATACAAGGGAAAAAAATTCAGATGGCCTTTCCTAATGTGGAAGCAATCTTGCAGCTATTTTTGAGCTTTATGTTCACTATGAAAGCTTTATGGTCACTAACTGATCGGGAGAGAGGAGTTTTTCAAGACTCAAAAGAATCAAAAATGAATTAAGGGCCATGATGTCTCAAGAGAGGTTGTCCGCACTGAGCATTCTGTACATTGAAAGTGACAAACTTAGGCAAACAAATTTTGATGAAGTTTTGGATGATTTTGCTATGAGGAAGGCTAGAAAAAAACGTTTTTAGTCTTACTGTATTTGATGGCTGTTGTTTACTTCTTAATATGTATTTTAAAACTGACTGTTTATGTTGTCATTAAACATAATGTAGATTCTAAAAGTGCCACACTGTCAGGTAATAATCATGATCATATTATTTACACTTCCCAGGCAATATTATTTGTAAACTCAAGGTTTTTTTTAAAGAATAACATTACAACTTCATTTTCCTAAAAAATAATGCTTACTGCACAAAAGGTTTACAAAGTTCAGTTATTGCAAAAGTTTTTCAGTGTTAATTTTAACATTTATGTATTTTTTTTCTATCACTATGGTATTTAACAATAACATCTTGTGTCCTTTAGAGGAGAAATTGTGAATTGCAGAATTTTAAATACCCGTCATTATCCTTGGCTTCACTCAATTTTGTTTATAACACTCTTCCATTTTCTTCTCGTAGTGAGGGTGGGGGATTGGGAGGGGCCTCACAAGTGGAGTAGCCTAGGGCCTTTCTTCATCTAAATCCGACCCTGTGTACAGTGTAATTGATCACAATGAGCTGTCAAGGGGTCAAAATCCCGTTAGGGACCAGAATGTAAAAGGCTCTGATCTGCTCAAAGCAGCATCACTGGGGGCCTGAGTGGATGCAATGGTGGCTGAGAAGTAAAATTGCTGATCTAGTATCACTGCCACATGGTACTCTTGAAAGTGAGCTCTAGATTACATTCAATCAGCATTGGCATAATGCTTCCTCCACCATTATTCTAGTCATCATCATCGTTGTCTCCTCCTCCTTCTCATTTCATCAAGTCCAACAATCTTTTGCAGAAAATGGAACTGTTCTTATGGTCTGTTCTTATTTTTGTAGATTGTATTTATTGTTTGGTGGAATATTTGCTGCTTTGGATTTTAATTTGGGTTGGTATTATTTATATTGGTACTCTACCCTGAATGAAGGAAAGACTTTAGAAATTAATGATAATAATTCTGAAAGCAGCTCTGAGAAGCAGACCTTGCACTTTTTTGGTTAAATAATCTGCTCCCTGTATCCAGAGTCTACCACATCTGGCCTTAATATGAGGCCATCATCCAATAAAACTTCTTCCACATCGACAATGAGGAAGCATTCTTGTAGCTTGAGTTATACCAGAATATTATTTCACAAACAAACAACACTATGGTGTGGTAGGGTTTGAGTTTGTTTAATCATGGATCTAGTTTTCTGAGATGTGAATTCCAGAACTAAGTAGCATTCAATACGAATAAAATATTTCAAATATTTGAAAGAACATGAAAGCAAGATGCCAGTGTGAGTGCAGATACACTGGAAAACAAGCAGGCAATGAAAATGGAGTCAGTACAATAACTACAGCTCCATAGGTAAAAGACCACTTGGTTCATTAAAGATGCAAGATCAGTTGAAAACAGATATACTGAAAATGGAATATCTAGCAAAGCTGTGTCAGTCAACTATGTTCTGTACAGCTGTGTTGTCTGTAATTAGGGTTCTATAAAATTGTTGTGTCCTGAAATTAGTGCTGATAACTTAAGAAAATAAGACATCCAATCTATTTGGGTTGCAGAGCAAGATTTCATTTTGAACATTTTTGCTTTTTGTACATAGGGAAAAGGTTTTTTTAAAACAGAGTACCAGAAACATAAATCTTACTTACACAAACTGTGTCTGGGGCCCCAAACCCTACCACATTGTCCTGCTGAAGAAGTTTTGACACGTTTTAAAGGTATTCTTGCTCTGACCTGGATGGCTCAGGCTAGTCCACTCTTGTCAGATCTCAGAAGCCAAGCAGGGTTGGTTCTGGTTAATATTTGAGTTTTTTAAATAATATTTTTATTGCTTTTATACTAAAAACTACAGAGAAATCAAAAGGAAAGGGGTAACTAACAACTATGTGAGAAAGGAAAGAAAACCACTAAAAACCCAAGTAGCAGTGGTTATTTTGCTCATACAGTTGCTTAATATAGTATTTTGCTTATGGTACCTTTGAAACAATGAAGCAAACATACATTAATCTTATATTATGTTAAAAAACATTTTTAACTAAGGAAAGAGTAACCAAGTATTCAATTACTTTTGTTAAAGTTCAAGTCACAGAGATATCTAGTTTAATATTTGTCTTTTTTATTTCTAAGTTCATATCCTCGTCTGTCTTTGGGAGTTTTTGGGGCAGCCGCCCCTAATTCTGATTCTTCTCCAGTAGATGTAGATGTTGAGTCTTCTTTGCTTCCCACATCGCTGCTATCTTCTGTTGCTCTGTCATCCTCTGCTGCTCTTTCTGTCTTTTCTGTTCTCTGAAACGGCTCCAAAAATATTTTGGCTTTTGTTATAGAGTTTCTTTTTTATCTTTATATTTAAAGGTGAGCCCTTCTGGCAACATCCATCTGTAAGGTGTGGAGGGATTTTTTTTTTGCAAAAATAAAGTTAAGCTTTTATACTGTTTTCTCTTCTTTCGTATCTCAAATGGAATGTCCTTTAAAATTTTATTTCTTTGTCCTCGATTTTTAGAGTAGTCTCGTTAGTCGCTTTAAGTATCAGATCTCTGATATATCTTTTGGAGAATTTCACAAAGATTTCACCAGGCAGATTGTTCTTCTTGATGTATTCTGGATATGTTCCATAAACCACATCCATTTTGCTTTGTAAAAGATCTGCTTTTATATCTGCCATCGGTCCTAAAGCATTGTTTAAAGGTTTTTTGTTTTTTGTTTTTTGAGATTTTCTCCTTTGTGCTCTGGGATACCTTGAAATCGAAGTACTTGATTAGATTTTTCCATTTGAAGTTTTAACAATTTATATTCATCAAAGGTCTCCCCCCCCCCCACTGTCTCCCACTTTTTAAGTTTGGTTGTCTTGGCATCAACCTTCTTCAACGATTCTGCTGTTTGCTCTGTCCTGGTATTTGTATCCTTTAATTGTCTTTGGAGAGTTTCAAAATTGTTATTCAGTGTAGTCATTTGGTCCAGCAGAGGGTGCAGTGCAGCTGCTATCATGTTGGGAAAGTCTGTAGCTGCTTCTGGTCTTGTGACCATCGCAGCTGGGCTGGCATTTCCTGTAGGAGGTTTCATTTTCCGTGCCATTTTTCCCCAGCCATCTGCGTAGTTGTTTACTTTTGGGGGAAAGTTTCAAAAGTCTCTATGGCTTGGAAAATCAAGTAACTTCATCTTGATTGCACTCTACCTTAGTCAATTTGCACTTAAACTTGTCCCCTTACTTCACGGTGGATTTAAAAGACTTTTTTCTCTTTCAATAAGGGGATCTTCACTTATGGATTTAACTGAGTTCCGGCTCATCCAACACTCACACTTCACCGAAGATGCTTTGCTCAGGTAAGAGAAACTTCTCGGCCTTCTGCCAGCTTGTCCTGGTGTGCACCCCTAACACCATTGCTGGTTCTTAGTGGCGGGACCTTCGAGGCATAGAGGAGCCTCAATCCCTTGGCATTCAGCCTCAGGAGAGCCACCTCTTGTGCCCCATGGCTGGGAGCCTTCTGCAAGGGCTCAGGGGAGGTCCAGAATAGTCTGAGACCCCTCCCATCCACCGAGTCACAGATCATGTCCCTCTGAAGGGATATGTCTGCCATTCATGTCGCCAAAACCGGAAGTCAGTTCTGGTTAATATTTGGATGGGAGACCCCAGGGACTTCCAGGGTCACTTTGTAAAGGAAGGCAATGACAAACCACCTCTGAATGTCTCTTGCCTTGAAAACCCTATGAAGTCACTGTAAGTCAGCTGCAACTTGATGGCACTACACATACAAGGTGTCATCTGAAATTATTATCTACATGACAAATCAAAGTCTTGGCAAGATCGTTTTGACATTTCACTCTCATCTAAAATGTATGAGATTAATGGAAAGTTTAATAAATAAAGTTTTACATCTGATTTACAAGATTATGTTAAGCATGAGTTTTTGCCTGTGTGTGATAGCTACTGGCTTAAGACTGCTGTGGGCAAATTGTGTCCTAAAATAACTATAATAATCTAATGTTCCTGCTGACTTGCTCACTTCCATTGGTCATGAGGGAAGCATTTATAACATTAAGTCTATTTGCCAAGAAATATGGGATAGAAATGTTTAAAATAAATAATAAAATATATTGGTGCTTTATCTGTAGGCTCACTTCTACCCACTATTTTCACACCAAGGGTTTTTACACATTTTTAAAAATTCTGACCCCCACACTGCTTTGGCGTATCCCTTGATTTCTGAATTCATGTTTGTGCCTTTAGTTTTTCTTTGTTTTTTTTTGTGTGTGTGTGTCCCCCAGTTTTTTGCCACTTCTTTTGAGACTACTTTTACCCTGATCTTTTCTGGAGGTTGATTTTGAGTTGCCTTTTCCTTCTAAATAATGTTTCTGTCAGTTTTGTTTGTCCTGCCCACTCCCATTCCTGCCTACCTCTGCTTTATTTTAAACCTGTAAAAAATTGGTGTTTCCTGGGCACAAGCACTTTCTTGTGTCTGAAAGGGAAACAGTACAATTGTAGAACTTTTGTGAAATACTAGTCAATTACTGTTTTCAGTTCTCTGAGAGAACTGCTCTTTCAACAACAGCTTGCCCAGGGTCATCCAGCCAGGTGCAAGTGGAGAAGTGGGGAATCAAACCTGGTTCTCTCAGATTAGAGTCCGTGCACTTAACCACTACACCAAACTGGCTCTCAGTTTTAAGAAGAAATGCTCTTTATAATCCTTCAAAAAACTTCTGATGCTCCTGCACTAAAGACACATGGAGACACATGCTCAGTTAGAAAGGACTCTGTAAGATCGGAGTTCTGGCCTCTTGCTGCACAGATCCCAGGGTGTGTAAATGTATATCCTACAATTACTGCCATGCCTTAAGATTTACTAAAGGAGTTTCTAAATGTGAACAAATGCAAAAGGAGACAATATCAATTTTTCTACACTGTACCACTTTAGCCATTGTGGTTTCCCCATAGACTCCTTGACACTGGAGTTTACTAAAAAATACTTCTAAAGATCCCTACCCACATACTAAAGTTTTCAGGGCTCCTTATGAAGGAGAGTAGGTCTCTAGTGCAAATTGGGATCTACCTTCTGGAAGAAACAAGTATCTTTTGAACCTGTCCATTAACTTCTGTATATTTATATTCAGTCTATCCCTGCTGTAGAGCTTTTAAAGCTAAGAAATATCTTATGAATAGCCGTTGGAGTGCAGCAGATGCCTGTCTCTCTCCCTCTCCCCCCCTTTCCTATGGTCTTTCTGGCAGATCTTTCACTGTCATTACTCATGTTGACACATTCTGTAAAGTAACTGAGGCAACTTTTGGGAAACAAGGGTTTCTATTTCCTTTTTAAACTCCAAAGGAAGAAAGAGATCTGAGCACATGGACCCATATACGTACTCATAACTGCATGTACGAGGCTGTAATATTTTTTTCATGTTCTACATGGGTGCAAAACACAACAGACCCTTTTATTTTAAATTCTTATTATCGACTGCATTCTACTTTTCCTGTCATAAAAGGGGAAAAGGTCAGAAACTCCTTGGCTTGGTTAGTAGAGGAGCCAGCATTTGTATACCTTAAACCTCCAGAGGTCTGAAAATTCCTGAGTTCAGCTCCTATTTCAGAAGCGTAGTACAATAAAACACTGTGTTTTGTTTAAAACATGGCAATTGGAACTTTTAGGTTTGCACTTCTTTTTACAACGGTGTTGAAAAGAGACAGCAAAAGTTTTAGTGCTTGGAATCAGGCCCAATTGGTTCAGAAAGCGCTGTTACATTAGCAGGTTTAATGGGCCTAGATTTGAATTTAAACCTCATTGGTGTTTTTTTTTTTTTTTTTTTTTTTTACAAAGCTTCACATTGACTCAGACAGGATGCTGGTGTTTATAATAAAGCTGTTTTATGGACCTCATCGTTTGACATCTCAGATAGAGATGACGGCAATACTTAACTGCAAAATAAGCTGCGAGGAGAAAGTCGTCATGTACCGTTCGGAGGTCACTCTGATGGATAACGACACTTTAAAACATGTTTTGCACTTTGGGCTATATTTTTCCCTCAAAAGGGACAGCATCAAATACATTTTCAGGCTAATGAAAAACAGAATTGTAAATATATTCGCAAATGGGCCATCTGACTGGGCCCTGCTGGTGGTCTCTGCGGAGTCATATAACTGGATCTGCTTGCACTTGGATAACCTCTTGGTAGCGAGAGAAAATGTTTATGGATCTAGAATGTCTCGCAAACCCTAGAACAAATTATTGCTTTATCCCAAAACGTTGAACTGTGAGTGACTTCTCCGGGCTATTTGTCACTGCTTAGTTTTATGTTTTCAAGGCTTAATCTAAGCAAAGATAATGTTATTATATATTCCTAGTCACAAACAATGAATTGCAAGATGGCAACGCGAACGCTTCACATTCACAGTGTAGCGTATGGCGGGATCTCTCTGCTAGGGGAGAAGGCGTGGTAGACACACTGGCAGAACTGGCTTTTGCATGTTATGCAAAATTCTCAGTGCCTCCACTTGCAGCAGAACAACTTTTCCGGGTTGTTCCAGGTGCAACCTATTAAAGCTGCTCCATGTTAGTTACTTTGGGAGCTCCTCATTCTGTTGGATTTACAACTGTAGTGTGTGTTTCGCAATTCTCGATGTGTTTACCCCAAATCACCCTGGGTGGGAAGGAACACTGTCACCTCTTTTTTTGACGACACAGAGGAACTGTATGACTCAATCAGCTTCGCTGAAGATCTTATTCCCAGTGCAAGGAACAGGGTACTGACCTTGAATGTATTTCTTAATATCTTTCACCTTGCTTTTTCTGAGAGTGCTGTTGTTTGAACTCTGGGTTCAAATTATGTGAGAGTCTGACGTTCCACCCCGTGCAGTCCTATGGCTAAATAGTAGCAGCCATAACAGAATTGCATGAATACGTAAACACAGCAAAAGGTCTGTAAGTCATGGGGAAAGAAGGGGAAAGAGAAGTAGAGTCCGAAAAGCAATATTTAATAGGAAAATTACTGCACTTTAATTCTTTACCTGTTCTCATTAAGGACTGGTTTATAAATGACATGGGGCAGGGATGAGCAAATTGCGGCCCCGGGGGCAACATGCGGCCCGCCACAGAGTTTTTTGCAGCCCGCCAAGACAGTCAGCCACGTGGTTTCTCAACAAGCAATCTCCTGATTTCAAAAAAATTGTAGAAAAGTGTGATAGGGTACATTTCTCTCATTAAACTGATTTTAAAATTAAATGTGCTTGCAGCTATAGATGATATGAAATTAGCACAATAAATAAATTGAATAAAACTACCACTATTTTTTTAATTTTTATATATAGATTTTTATGATACAATTTATACCTTTTCTGAAATGCAAAGTTAACTAATGAATGCAATCATTTTAAAAGGTGCGGCCCTCTGCTAACCTCCGCTCCCACAAAGTGGCCCCCGAGCCAAAATGTTTGCCCACCCCTGACATGGGGCATAGGTAAAAATACTGATGTATGTATGCTGTGTGCACCCTGTCATATTTATTAAATGCACTTATGATGTGAACTCATCCATTTACATGAGCTTAGCATGCTGGCATCCTATCCACCTGGCTGCTGAACACTGAAAAGCTACGGCTACATGGAAAAGGCCAACACATACGGTACATGCATTCAAATATGACAAGATGTGTGTGGAACATTTACCTGAGTCACCTATGTATACAGACAACCATTTCTCAAGCTGCAACTGTGCTCGTGGAAAGCACATGCCCACACAGAGAGAAGAATTTCACCAGTTTGTTCTACTGGTTGTTAAAACAGAGAAGTGAAAATAGTAAAATTATTAGTAAATAGTAAAATTATTCTCATGATGGATGCTGTTCGATGCAGACTCCCCAGATGGTTGTACATGCAGCATAGTAAATTACCACTTGGTAAATGGTTATGTGCATTTAGCTTGAGAGAAAATGGTCCCTCTAGCTGCCCCTTTAGAGAACCAGTTTGGTGTAGTGGTTAGGAGCGCAGACTCTAATCTGGGAGGACTGGGTTTGATTCCCCACTCCTCCACATGCAGCCGCTGGTGTGACATTGGGTCAGTCATAAGTTCTCTCAGATCTGTTCTCTAAAGGGCAGTTCTCTCAGAGCTCTCTCAGCCCAGCCTACCTCACAGAGTGTTTGTTGTGGGGAGGGAAAGGGAAAGGAGATTGTAAGCGCTCTGAGACTCCTTTTGTCAAGGTTCCAGTTTGACCATTGTCTCTTTCCCTTAACTTTTGCTTCTTTTCCCTAGCTTTACTGACTGTTCACCTTGTCATGCTTTAGGGGGAGGGACATTCCTTGGGGAGAGGGTATCGGGGATGCTTGCTGGTAACTTGTAGCCGTAACTTTTTCATTCAAGATGTGCCCCTTTGCTTCTCACAAGAATGAGAATGACCTTGGAGACTTTCTCTGCTTGGCATAATAGATAGCAACTGTATATCTTTCATGGTTGGCATAGTAATGCGGTGGCCGAGTGTGATGTATGGGAATGGGGTGTGGGGTGTTTTGAACCTTTTCTATAATATTGGGGTTTTGGTGTGCTTTTGGCATTCCTGACAAAACACCAATTCTGAGTGAGCATATCTCTGAATAAATCTTTTAACCAAAGAAACTGTGGAGAGTGTCTTAACTGGGGATCTGACACCTTTGGATAGTGAAGGATGGGGTATAAATCCAATCTCCTCCTCCTCCTCTTCTTTAATATTAGTTTGATCTGCAGCAATTATCAGGTAATGTTATTTAGCTCCATGCCATGAAAAGCTTCAACAGACCAAGAATGTCTATTAAATCTTGACCTTGGCCATTTGGCAACTTTAGTAAACATAACACTGGGCTGTAAGTTGTATAAAACGATGCTGGGGGAAGGAAAAAGTATCACGAAAGGATCGTCCTCTTACATGACTCTTCATCCCCATTGTTTTAGACCCAATTTACAGAGATTTGTTGATATCATTATTTGCAGGTGAACATGTAAAAATTGTTCATTACAAAGGGTTATGTCTGAGACGATGTCAAATAATAGAACAGCTGTGTGCACTGTATAATCTGGGATGGCTCTTTCAATCACGCAGGCAATGCCTTGATACTGTAGTCTCTGAGAGATGAACACATGCATGTTGGAACACCTGTTTATGATTTTTGTCATGCAAACAGTCATTAAAGAAGACATGTCAGAACTCTGCATGATGCCTGCTTTGTAGTTACATTTCCTGTCTTCGGTGGTGTGCAGGATGTAACAGCTGGTCGGTTCAGAAGCCAAGCCATTAGTGATATTACCCTGATACTTCCAGACTTGGATGCCACATAGTTGCCTTGTTACCCATCCCCTGCATCACAAATGACACAAGCGAACATCCCTGACCAGGGAGTAGGGTCATCCACCATGTTTTCCCCCACAATGGCCAGAGACCACAAATAATCTCAAAGCAGCTGCAAGAAGAGCTACTATGTGGTATGTTTTAAAGTGGCTACCTCATGGCTGGCAGTCATCTGATTCCACCCAAAGATATTGGAAGAACATGTTTCAGTCAGAGCAGGCAAGTTATCATGAGATCTCTCTTGTTTACAGGCAATCAATGGAAAGACGTATACATGTGTGTAAATCCTGGCTGATGTGCCTGTGATGCTTGACTGCGCAAAGGGGCCATCTTCGTACAATAATCCCCCCCCCCCGCCAAGTGATTCTGCTTTTTATTAGAACAAACTGGCAACGCAAGAGATGAGGATGGTGTGTTATGTGTTACTGGGCTGTGGGAGGGGAAAACTGGTGTTAGTTCCTCCTTTAATGAAAACCAGGTTTTCTAGAAACAGAAAAGACCTTGATAAACCTTCTGGCTTCCTGCTATGGGTTTTATTCAGTCTTTCTCTTGGATCAAGCCCCAGTTTTGGCTATGAGCTTGTTTTAAGACTTTCCTTACCGCTGAGAATAACTTTGGGGAAAACAGAAACATTGCAGTTTGCTGGTCATAGAATCATAGAGTTGGAAGTGACCCCCGAGGGTCATCTAGTCCAACCCCCTGCACAATGCAGGAAAGTCACCATTCTGGTCAATCCAGAAAGATAGCTAAAGGTAGGTTGTATATATAGTTGAATATTGTTTTGATGGTATATGGAATGTCGTTGTTTTTGCAGTACTTTTTCCATAAAAGAAGTTAACAGCAGAATTGTAATTACCTGTGATACATAGAGTGGCATCTGAAGGATAAAAGTAGTCCACCGCACTGCATATACCTCAACGATATTTAGTATTGATTTAGTATATATTTATTTGGCTTATTTATTTATTCTTTTACTAGTAGTAATAAGTGTGGGGAATTACAGCCAGGGCTATTTTTGGACAGGAACTCACAGGAACAGAGTTCTGGTTGGCTTTCAAGTTGGCCACACCTACAGCCTCCCCCCCCCCCCTCAGGTTCCCCGGGTGCCTTGCAAGCCATGGGGCACCAGGGGAAGCCAAGCTGATCCAGGGAGGGAAGGCAGTTTAAATGGCCTCCACCCCCTTGGGTTCCCCAGGCGCTTCGCAAGCTGTGAGGCACCTGGGAAAGCCAATCCAGAAACTGCCTTCCTTCCTTCGGGTTGCCCATGTGCCCCGCAAGCCACAGGACATCTGGGGAAGCCGATCCTGAGAAGGAGCTGTGCTGTCAGGGGTGTGGCCTAATATGCTAATGAGTGTCTGCTGGGCTTTTTTTTTTTTACAAAGAAGCCCTGATTATAGCTAATTAACTGCACTTGCAAGTAGTGCTCCCTCTAAGCGGTGGAGTCTTGTGAGCAGAAATTCTACGTTATGAGCTGCTGGCATTAAAGTTGTGAGCCAGCGATTTGGCTACTGCATAAATTAGTTGGCTTTGGAGCCATTCTTCCTGAGCTAAGGCAAAAATGTGTGAGCCAGAGGCTACAAAACTGTGAGCTAGCTCACACTAACTCAGCTTAGAGGGAAGACTGCTTGCAAGTATACATGAAAACAACAGGCAAAAGCCTAAGGTTGCCAGCCAATGCCAGGGGGTGGGGGGGCTCGACGGTAAAGCCATAGGGTTTCTGGTGATTGCTGGAGCAGAGTGACATCACTTCCGGGTTTTCTCCAGAAGCGATGTGATGCTGCTGCCCTGATGGCAATTTAACTTTCCCCCTCTCCTGCAGGCTGCTGAAGTGTGTGTGGGGGGGTAATAAGAGCTGGTGCCCCCAGTGGGAATTTGGCATCCCTACTAATTATGCTGTGAAATGAACACCACTAGCATTTGCCCAGGTCTGTGAGGACGCACGTGTAAGGGAGCTACAATGAATTTTTTAATTACTTCCAGTGTTTGCAGCATTGCATCCTGGCTGACCCATAATTAATCTTGGCCAGAGGGCCTGACTCAAACTGTTACATGGGCCATAAATGAGCTTGGTTGTAACTAAGTGGGCCTCACTGCAAAAGCCCCCACCCCATGACATCATCAGGCCCCATCCCATGAGTGTCAGGGCTTGGGATGCTGGCAACGCTTAAACATGACCTTTTTTGGCCGTCACAATGCGAGATCACAGCTAGAAGCGGGATCAGAATTGGGGGAAGGGGGAGCAAGGTCATACAAGGAGCCAGGCAGCTGAACGCACCAGCCAGGCCCTCAATACAATACAAGCAGAACCAGAGCCAGAACAGTGTCCAGAGTCGGTTTGCCAGCCTCCAGGTGTGTCCTGGGGACCCCCCAGAATTACAACTGATCTCTCGACTACAAAGATCAGTTCCCCAGAGAAAATGGCAGCTGTGGAGTGTTGATTGTAAGGCATCATACCCTGCTGAATTAACAGGGCGGCCAGCCTCCAGGTGGGGCCTGGGGATCTCCTGCTTTTACAACTGATCTCCAGCTGACAGAGATCAGCTCCCCTGGAGAAAATGGCTGCTTTGAAGGAGAGACCCTATGGCATTGTACCATGCTGAGGCCCCTCCCCTCCCCAAACCCTGTCCTCTCCTGGCTCCACCCCCAAAGTCTCCAGGTATTTTCCAACCCAGACTTGGCAACCCTATGAATTAAGTTCATGCCAGCTGGAAGAGGTACAGAGTCATCCTCCTTGAAGTCCTTGCAAAGCAGTTGCTCATTCACCTGCCGTGAAATTTAGTTCTTTATTTAGCCCCTCACAGCAGGATTTAATCCCCTTCCTGCAATTCCAGTACTTCCTCAAAAGCTGTTCTCTCACCTTCCTTTTTCTTTCTTGTGAAAGCAGAGGCAATAAAAGGGGTGCCAAAGGCAAACTGTTGTTTACCTGGATTTCAGTAAAGCTTTTGACAGGGTTCCCCATGATGTTCTGATGGGTAAACTAGAGGACTATGGATCGAACTCTAGGATAGTTAGGTGGATAGGGCATTGGTTGGAGAACCGCACTCAAAAAGTAGTTGTCAATGGCATTTCATCTGAATGGAGGGAGGTGTCCAGTGCGGTGCCTCAGGGCTATGGTTCTGGGCCTGGTACTTTTCAATATTTTTATCATTGATCTGGATGAGGGTATGGAGGGGCATTAAATGTGCAGATGACGCCAAACCGGGAGGAGCAGTGAACACGCCAGAAGATAAAGATAGAATTCAACAGGATCTGAACGAGTAGCAGTGTGTGTGAACAAGATCTTAAATATGAGCAGTCAGTGTGATGCGGCCACAAAAAAGGCTAATGCAATCTTTGGGTGTATCAACAGAGGCATAACGTCCAAATCACAAGATGTCATAGTCCCACTGTATACTTACTTCAAAAAGTAAGGCCTTACTTCAAAAAGGATGTGGGCAGAATGGAGCGTGTGCAGAGGAGAGCAACGAGGATGATTGGGGGCCTGGAGACCAAGCCCTAGGAGGAAAGGCTGAGGGACTTGGGGATGTTTAGTCTGGAGAAGAGGGGATTGGGGTGGGGGACATGATTGCTCTCTTGAAGTATTTGAAGGGCTGTCACTTAAAGGAGTAGGGCTGCCAAGTCAGCCTGGGGGGCGGGGGATCCCCCGCTATAGGGGTTCCCGATCCGCCGGCCAGCATTCAGCCGGCGGGGGGAACCCCACCCCCGAAGTCATCCAGCCTGGATGACTTCCCCAGTGTAGTGACGTCACCCGGAAGTGACGTCACCACGTTGGAGACGTTGCCAGAGCTTTGCCCTGGCAACGTCTCCAACGTGGTGACGTCACTTCCGGGTGATGTCACCGGGCGCGCGCGTGAAGCATGCGCACCAAGGAGGCTCCCGGACGGCTCCCGGGCAGCGAGGGACTCCCCCCCACCAATCGGTAAGTAAGACTTGGCAGCCCTATAAAGGAGGGAAGGGAGTTGTTCCTGTTGGCAGCAGAGGATAGGACTCGCAGCAATGGGTTTAGATTAAGGGCAGGAAGGTACAGGCTGGATATTAGGAAAAACTTTTTTACAGCAAGAGTTATGCAACAGTGGAATCAGCTGCCTAGGGAGGCGGTGAGCTTCCCCTCACTGGAAGTCTTTAAGCTGCGCCTGGACAAACACTTGTCAAGGATGCTCTAGGCTGATCCTGCATTGAGCAGGGGGTTGGACTAGATGGCCTGTATGGCCCCTTCCAACTCTGTGATTCTATGATCCTATGAGACTGGAGCAGATGCCAGGCGTGATCTGTGGAAAGTGACTGGGGGGTGGACAGGATGGGGGGAGTGAAGAGTTCCTGGCCATCTCTCATGGTACCACTCCATTGGAAATAATTTTTTTCACCTTACCTTTGTTGTGTGTGTGTAGGGCAGTCAGGGCCCTCTCCATCCTTTGTTCATCTTACCTCATACTACCACTGTTGTCCTTCTCTGTGCTGCTCTCACATGCTGCCCCACACAGTGGGAGGCCCAGTATGTCCTAGTTGACCAGTTTCTAGCCCTTTTAAAGCCACACATGCTCCACTGGAGGGGCTCTCAGCACCAGAGCTCTTGTAGAGCCTGGGAACAAGAGGGGTTGCCTTGGCAGCTGCCCTGGGTGTCTACTCTGCTTAACAGTTTGCCTGGGAGGGACCGTGTGTCTCTTTTGGGGTCTTTGCCTTGACACTGTTCCTGCTTGGAGCTACAGCCAGTTGGTGGATCAGTGGACTGAAGCAGGAAGGAAATTACCACCCACTATTCTGGATAGATAAGTTTTATTCACGGTCATTTTGAATATTTACCGGTTATTAACTCTTGAAAGCTGCATGGTTGGGTACAGGTAGGTATCTCCTAAGCATGCAATTTATTAGATGTTTTATTCATTCCAAATGCCCATCCAAGGCATTCAGTAGTATGGAGTAGGTACAGGAAAACATAGTAGTGCTCCCTCTAAGTGGTAGAGTCTTGTGAGCAGAAATTCTACTTTATGAGCTGCTGGCATTAAAGTTGTGAGCCAGCGATTTGGCTACTGCATAAATTAGTTGGCTTTGGAGCCATCCTTCCTGAGCTAAGGCAAAAATGTGTGAGCCAGAGGCTAAAAAACTGTGAGCTAGCTCACACTCACTCAGCTTAAAGGGAAGACTGATAACACAGTGTGATGTCACAACATGAAGTAAGCTTGGTGATGACCGGGACTTATATAGGTCTTCATAGTATGGCTTCTATTTTAAACAGCCCACCCCCTCCGCTTTGGAGCAAGCAAAGCAGGCAGTTGTATTGTGTTATTCCCTGCCTCCTTAAGATTGCGAATTTTGTCAAGATCGAAATTTGACTTCTCTGGAATCCCCCATTTGAATTGTGAATTGGTGTGGTTGCCAGACAACAGGTAGGCAACTCTGAAGTGGGATGCAATTCCTGTGGAGGCTGGGGCAGAGATGATAAGTTGACCTTCCTTCTGGGGAATGGTGACTCCTACTGGCACCAGCCTTCCTGATAAGGCTTCTTACAAGTCCTGCCTCTGTGAAATCAATTGGTTCATGTGCCAAGGGGGTACGAAATGCTCCTTTAACCAATTCTGTATGTCATGGAAGGGATCTTCTTTCATGTCGTCGTCTTCTCTCTTAGCTTCCTGATGCAGATGAGACTGGCGGGACAGAGCTGCTCGGGGAAAAGGGGCTGATGCCATTTTGAAATTTTTGAAAACTCTTACGACCGTTGAACTCTTTTTAGCATTTCCATCAGGTAGCATAATCTTGTATTCTGCTTTGCTTGAAGTATTTTTTGTCTACTGCTTGTCCCATAATGAACCACCTTTGTTTTGATAAGGATTTAGTAATCTTTCAGGCTTCAGAAACGGGTAACTGAAATATTGCCGTCACATTACACCATAATGGTATGTCAATTGCCAATCTTTTTTTAAAAGTCTTGAAGCACCCCTCTGGTAGTGCGTGCACGGGGTGAGGGAATGGTGGCTACAGTGGACTGAGGCAAGGAAAGTGTGGGGAATACTACCACGTGGATGCTCCGCTGTCATTGTGAATGCCTTTGCATTCACAGTGACAGCTGAAGGAACAGAGAAAATTATCACTTTATGTAAACCCCCTTGACTGCACATGGATATAATGGGGAAGGAAAGATTTGCAGCGGTACCCAAAGGGTCGCAATCCCTATCAGTTCTACATGGAGTTAAGGAACAGAAAAGGAAAAGTATATCTGTGATAGCTGTTTGCAGGGCTATTTTTGGGCTGGAACGCACAGGAACGGAGTTCCGCCTGGCTCCTGAGTTGGCCATACCCAGAAGGAACTCATTAGCATAATAGGCCACACCCAACAGCAGAAACTCATTAGGATTGGCTACATTAGGGGTGTGGCCTAACATGCAAATTAATTCCTGCTACAAAAAAAGCCCTGGGTTTTGACAACAAACAAGGTAAACAGAATAAGAAGCAAAAGGTGGGTGTGGCTGGATGAAAACCCTTCTGGTAACATGGGGGTGTGGCCTAATAGGCTAATGTGCTGTGCTTTCAGTGGTGTGGCCTAATATGCTAATGAGTTTCTGCTGTTGGATGTGGCCTATTATGCTAATGAGTTCCTGCTGGGCTTTTTCTACCAAAAAAAGTCCTGGCTGTTTGTAGTGAACTAGCATGTATTTCCTATCTAGTTTGGCCCTCAGTAGAAATCATAAAATACATAAAATACAGTTTCTTTTCATGCCACAAGTATTAGCAACTTGATGATCAGTTCTACTACATGGTGCATTTTAAGTATACAGTAGAGAACCCTGGCTCCGAAGATTGACTGATGTCTCCTTTTGTCTCCAATCTCCCTCTCTTTTTCTTCCTGCTGGAAGCATTAAATGGTGGCATGTGAAGATCAAGTAACCCACATCTCTTTAATTTCTTAAATCCAGCAGCAAAATAAGAAATAAGTAATGGAGAATGAACTAGGAGAAACGTAGAGGTTTCCCTCCTTGAGCCATCTCTTTCTAGTGTCTGTGCCACGCACTGATGTTTTGTGGGGCTCATTGGGAGGTTGGAAAAAGCCAGTGCAGGCTTTTGGTTCAGATTGGGTGGCTAGATGGGAGTCTTATCTCCTGCTGAGAAACTCTTTGTGTCTAAGAGCAAACAGCAAAGAAAACAGTCTCCTGCAGAACACACGCTGGAGGGTTCAGATGAAGTCAAGAATCGAAAAGAAAATGAGGCTGTGAATGGGGGCGGGGTGGGGGGGGAGAGGAAAGATGGATAATGGCTCAAGTGTGTCTGCCCAGCTGGAATGGGCTGAAGGGCTATCTGTCTTGCCTTTTTATTGTTTACTGCAGTGGAAAATCAGGGTTAACAGTACAAACAGGAATAGTACAAAGGGGAACAGCACGTTCCATGAGGAAATCTACAGACACTTATCCAAACCTGACAACTGCCTGAGAGGCATTGCAGGGGAGCCAGCACTCAGTTCTGCTGCTGCTGCTGCTGCTACGGGCTGTTCAGGTGGACACACCACAGTTGCTTGCCGTGGGACAAGGAGAAAAGATGCCAGAGAGAATTGAAATGCTGTGGTCTGTTTGGCTTGAGAATTCTGACCTGTGGCTGCGGTCACACACACTAAATAATCCACTTTCCAATCCACTTTCCGATCCACTTTCCAACTGGATTTTGCCAGTTCACACAGTAAAAATCCAGTTGGAAAGTGCACTGAAAATGCATTGAAAATGGATTATTTAGTGTGTGTGACCACAGCTTGTGACTTGGGATAGTTTGTGATGGCCTGGACAAATTTTTCAATTTTCTTTGCTTTTCTTGTTGTATTCCCCTCTCTCCCTGCCTCCCCCCCGCCCTTTCCATTTAAACTGTGAACAGAACAAATGTGTTACTATACTAATGTTTGCCTAGCTTCTCATGTTATGGTGACCTAATCTCCACTGAGGCCTCTAGGCAGGACTGCAACAATGGCTTCGGTCACACACAGGCCGAGGACAGACTGGAGATCTGTCCTGGCACAGCCGTGGGGCCAAAAGCCCCGTGGGAAAAGCTGCCCGGGCCGCCCCGTTCGCACTGCGCAGCCACGGCCGCTGTTCAGACTTCCGGCAGCATGTGCGACGTGCCTTCGGTGCGTTCACACCTGCCGGAAGCTCTGAGGACGCACATGGAGACGCCTGGGGACCAGTTCCCAGGCGTCTCCGGCTGAAGCGGCATGCTGGCACCTCGTGGATGGGTGAGTCTGGACGCCCTCTTTGCCTCCGCTTCTAAAGCAGAGGCAGGGCGCTCCAGAAGCCGAGTCTGTCCTTGGCCACACACAAACTAATCCACTTTCAATGCACTTTCAAATTGGATTTTGCCAGTTTACACAGTAAAAATCCAGTTGGAAAGTGCATTGAAAGTGGATCATTTAGTGTGTGGGACTGCAGCCAATAACTGATAATATAGGAAGAACACTACAATGGAAGGAAAAGGTAAAATAGGGTTGGTATGTTTTCATCTGTAGAAAAGATGATATCATGGTAAAACTTGACTATGAACAGGCATAAACTTCATGTCGATCCTCAGCAATACATATTCATAACTACAAAATGTTTGCAACTTGTAAAATTTTATTTTTCTCTCCATCTGCTAAATTTCTCATGCACTCTCTCTTTCTCTTTCTGTGACAAACAGTTTTTAAAAAATGAAAACCAACTTTAAAAAACACATAAATGTGTGCCTATATAGAACAATGACTAAAAACATAAACAGGAAGGAGGTTCAATAGAGGTACATCAAATTAAACAAAAAGGTCTTCACCTGCTTTCACTCAGTTGCAAAAAAATAATGATCACTGGGACAGATGCATCTTCTCTGGGAAGGAATTCCACAACTTTGGTGCCACATCTGAAAAAGCCATTTCTTGGCTTGCCAACCATCTCACCTCAGATGACAGGTCCCCCAAACCAAGCCCCAGAAGATGACTGTAACAGTTGGATACTTTGAATGGGTGTTTGGTGATCCTTAAGGCAAGCTGGTCCCAAGCTGTCTAGCCAGCATGGTGTAGTGGTTAAGAGTGGTGGACCTGGTCTGATTCCCCACTCCTCCACATGAAGCCTGGTGAATGATCTTGGGGCAGTCACAGTTCTCTCAGAACTCTCTCAGCCCCACCTACCTCACAAGGTGTCTGAGGTGGGGAGAGGAAGGGAAAGGAGATTGTAAGCAGCTTTGAGACTCCTTAAGGTAGAGAAAATCAGGGTATTTTTCCCGTCTATACAGCTTTACCAACATCCTGAATTGGGTCTGGAAGCAAATTGGAAGCCAGTGTAGATGGAACAAGACTGGACTGATATAGTTTCCATAACCTACTCCAGTCACCATTCTTGACATAGCATTCTGTATTGGACACCCTTTAAGGGCAGCTCCATGTGGAGAGGATTGTGTGTGTAAAGTGCCGTCAAGTCACAGCTAACGTATAGAAACCTCATAGGGCAAGGGTGTCAATCATGCCGCCCGGGGGGTGGAACCAGCCCATCCAGGGTTCTTATCCAGCCCATGAGCAACTGGTGCAAGAGAGGGTAAGGCAAGAGGCTGCTGGGGGGGAATGGGTGGGCACACATGGTGAGGTGTGTGTGTGTCAAAGCTGTCAAGAAATGAAAGAAAATGGCTAAGGGGTGGGTATGATATCCCTTGGAAAAAACCTAGACCGATTTCCCACAAGGTGCTGCTCTGGCATGGTTCTTCCCTTTGTCCGGATTGCGTACTTGAATTTCCCACTATTTGCCCCAAACCACATTTTGACCCACGGCTTCGCCCAAATTCCCCTGTGGCTTCAGTGATCCTGTTTTTTGAGGATCACTGAAGCCACGGGGGAATTCAGGTGAAGCCGCAGGTCAAACTGTGGCGTGGGGCAAATAGTGGGAAATTCAAGCATGCAATTGGGGCAGAGGGAAGAATGATGCCGGAGCAGCGCCTCATGGGTAATCGGTCCTAGTCTTGCATAAGATTAAATACATTTACTGGGGCTTTTGTGGATTCCCCAGTAAACCAGTTGCTTTCACTCCAAGGAATCAATTGCTTTTGTTTGTGTTTTGGGTAAAAATAATATCATTAATTGCGTTTGCCTGTGTCATTTATAAAGTTTATATCTCCAGTACTTGGCATTTCATTTTATGACAAATATGGCCCAGCCCAACAAAGTAAGTTTTATGTCAGATCCTGCCCTCATAACAAACAAGTTTGACACCTCTGTCATAGGGTTTTCAAGGCAAGAGACCAGCAGAGGCGGATAGCTATTGCCTTCCTCTGCACAGTGTCCCTGGAATACTTTGATGGTCTCCCACCCAAGAGTCAACCCTGCTTAACTTCTGAGATCTGATGAGATCTAGTCTAGTCTATTCATGTCAGGGTTACAGTAATCTAATCTAGAGGTTTCCAGTGCATGCACCACAGTGACAAGATCTTTTTACTCAGGAAAATTACTTCACGGGGCTCACCAGCCAAAGCTGATAAAATTGACTGAGGGGTGTCATATGCCTTCTGGGGGAGGGACATCTACCTCTCTAGGAATTGTCTAGAGAGTTTTCTGCAAGTTCCAGAGAGGACTGACATAACTTCTGGGTTTTCCAGGAAATGCCTTCCACCCGGTTCCTGCCCCCTGGTCTCCTGCTGATTGTCAGGCCAGATGTGGCAGCCCTATGAAAGGCACTCCTGGCCACTGCTACCAACCAGGTGAACCTGCAGAAGAAACTGAGGTGTGATGTGGACATGCTGGGCAGGACATAGAAGAAGAAGAAGAAGAAGAAGAAGGAGAAGAGATTGGATTTATACCCCGCCCTCCACTCCCCAAGGGAGTCTCAGAGCGGCTTACAAACTCCTTTTCCCTTCCCCTCCCCACAACAGACACCCTGTGAGGTAGGTGGGGCTAAGAGAGCTCTTTCCCAAGCTGTCCTTGAGAAGAAGAAGAAGAAGAAGAAGAAGAAGAAGAGATTAGATTTATACCCCGCCCTTCACTCACTTGGAGTCTCAGAGCGGCTTACAAACTCCTTTCCCTTCCCTTCCCCACAACAGACACCCTGTGACGTAGGTGAGGCTGAGAGAGCTCTGAGACATCTGTCCTTAAGAGAACAGCTGGTACAGAGCTATGGCTTGCCCAAGGTCATCCAGCCAGGTGCAAGTGGAGGAGTGGGGAATCAAACCCGGTTCTCCCAGATTAGAGTCCGTGCACTTAACCACTACACCAAACTGGCACTACACCAAACATAACGATGGACTCTTTATTCAATTTTTAAAAGTTTAGTTGTTTCTTTCCCCTTCCCCCAGTTTGCCAGCAGATCTCAGACTTTGTATATCCCTTACCTACTGGCCAAAAGGTGCGTGTGTGAGAGAGGGAGGGTGGTTTGTGAGAGCCACACATGTGGAACATGTTATTATTTGTTACGGTTCTAGTTGTGCTTGTGTATTGCATATTAGTTACATTTTGGGCTTCTCTTTAATTCGTTGCATAAATGTAGCTGAGTAAAACAAAGTTTCCCAAAGGCCGCCCCATTTGTCCTGCACACTTTTGCAACAGACCTCCCTGAGTCTTGCTGCCTTATATTCTTTTAATGGAGGATTTCCTGGATGGGTAATTAGGATAAGCATAAAATCCACCAAAACAAAACAAAAATGTTTCTACTTTTCAAGCTTCCTGCAACTGGCATGGTCCACTAAGTAGAACAGGAGATGGAGCCAGGACAATGTGGTTCCACTCTGGATGATGTTATTGGTTTATGGTACGATTCAGTCAACGATGAGCATTCTGAAGTCTTGTGGATTTCAGTGGAAGAGTTAAGCACTGCTTACCTCTGTATGGTGAAATTTTAAACTGTTTTACTGGCTGGATTATTCTCTTCATGGGCCATATAATGAAACCTTGACAATCCTTTTTCAAAAACTTACAAAATACCCACAGAAGGGAGTGATTTTTGGAGAAGGGGGGAGAGCAAGGGGTCATGACCAATGCTCCCTCTAAGCGGTGGAGTCTTGTGAGCAAAAATTCTACTTTGTGAGTTACTGACATTAAAGTTGTGAGTGAGCGATTCAGCTACTGCATAAATTAGTTTGCTCTGAAGCCATCCTTCCTGAGCTAAGACAAAAATCTGTGAGCCATAGGCTAAAAAACTGTGAGCTAGCTCAAACTAACTCAGCTTAGAGGGAACACTGGTCATGACCACTGAGAAAGAGAAAGGAATGCTTACTTCTTTCTCTGCAGTTCTCTTTTCTTCTGAAACTGTCCCCTTCTCTGAGCTGTTTTTGCCCATGGGGATTCAAGACTAATATTTAGGAAGGGAATCCAGTAAGCAGGGGGAAAGGTATGGGAACAGGAGTCAAGAATGGCTGCTAGGTAAGATCCATTCTGACTGCTGGCCAATGTTCCCTCTAAGCTGAATTAGTGTGAGCTAGCTCACAGTTTTTTAGCCTCCAACTTGCGCATTTTTGTCTTAGCTCAGGAAGGATGGCTCCAGAGCAAACTAACTTATCCAGTCACCAAATGGCTTGCTCACAATTTTAATGCCCATAGCTCACAAAGTAGAATTTTTGCTCACAAGACTCCACAGCTTAGAGAGAGCATTGCTGCTGGCCCAAGCAAAGCTACTGTGACCTGGAAGTTTTAATGCCACTTCTGAACTGGAGGAAAGAAGGGGCATCTGAATTACTAGGGACATTGGGGAGGGAATCAAAGCCTTGATCTAAAATCTATAATGTCACATGATGCAGTAGAACATAGTTCTATCCCTGGTAGCTCCTGATACTCTCTTTATTTGAACCAGGTTCATCCACATTTCCCTGTTTGTCCACCATGCAGTTCTCTGTCATGTTAAAATAGCATTTGTTTATCTGAATTGCTAGATATCTGAATATTTTTGGTATTTTGCCCCAGATCATCATATAAATAAGGACACATTTTAGCATCTGTCTAGCTTATTAGTATTGGTATTGGAGTTAAATAGCTATTATTAACAGAAAACAGAGAACCAGGCCCTTTCCTGGCATAAATTGATTTGGGATGGAGCTGAACAGCTGAGCAAGAAACCAAAACAGGAAACATTTTTAATTAATCTCTTTTTGTTTTGCTTCTTGTTGCAGAGAGGGAGAGAGGGAGAGAGAGAGAGAGACGTAAATAGTAAGGATAGAAGTTCCAAATAATGTGTTTGTTCCAGATTGGAGTATTTGAGTTGCTTTTGTTTACTGTATGATTTTCCTCCCATTTCCCATTCTCTGCCCTAAGGGCATGTGTTCCAGACCGGGAAAGCCAGCAGAGACTTTTGGGGTCGATTCAGACATAACGCAAAACCATGGCTTATTTTTACTGTAATTACTTTTTGAAAACAGAAATGGGCATTTAGATGCTCACTGAAAACTGGCTTGTCTTGCCAATTCCAGTTTTCAGCACAGTTGTTCTTTCCCCTGCCCTCTTCTCCAGAGACCTGGCTGCTTTATGGCACTGAGTCAGGACTGAGTAATCCACTTGCTGTTGGTTGCTGGAAACATGAGGATGGGGAAACCATGTTTGAGAGTTTTCTTCCATAATGGCAAGAATTCCCCCTCAGCTGAAACTAGTGAAGAAAGTCACTGGTCTTTCATATTAACCCTTCCCTCCTTTTGCCAATTTCAGTGTGTCTCCCTTGCCCCTGCAAACTCCATCGAACACTTTCCCAGACATACCATTTGTGGAGAAATGCCCTCCACTCTAGAATTCACTCCAATAATTCAGTAGTGTGATTTGGACTCTCCCAATGGGAGAGTATAAATTCCCATTACAAACAGAAATATCAGTTTCTTTTGATCAGGGAGACAAAAGCTATGCAGGACTAAGTGTTTACCTAGGGACTTCATCTTGTCCATGTGATGAGGGACAATGGGAAGAAGTCCAAACTCTGAGAACTAAGGCAATGTTGAACTTTAAACTACTGCAATTTCAAGTAATACTAGCCTATCTAATTAAACACCTATTAGGATAAGTACTGAGTATCATGTTGGAGGATTGTGTTTTTTCACCTTTTCTTTGTATCCTTGCTCAGCCTGATGCCTGAATAGACCATGTATACTTTTTATTTTTGTTTATTAAACATTCTGGTCTTTTGAATGCTCTGTGTCTGATCTCTGCAAACACACCATGCCTATTCAGTCTTGTTCAGTGTCCGGGAGTGTCAGAGGGTAAGGTTGCCTTCCCTTGAGCTTGATTGCTCAAAAGGCATGAATGCGATCAATCATCACTGTGCTAGCTTGAAGGAGCAAAGAAGCAGATGCAGCAACTAGGTAGAGCCTCTAAGAAAGAATTGGAGGAAATGTTGAAATCTTTTGAAAGAAACACTATAGATATAAAGACTAAAAAGTATAAAAGGGATAGAAGAGACTATTCTACCAACAAAGTGTATAGATGGAATTCTTCCCAAGAACCCAGAGATAAGCGGGTGACTTGGGGTGGATAGGAATAGGGACAACTTTGAATATGAAACCACAGAAGCTGAAGATTTGGCTACAACCTCAGGAGATGAGGGACCTTCATATAGACCATCTTTATACTGGAGGACTAAAACACAAGCCAGACAGAATTTTTTAGATCTGCTTCTGCCACACTGCAGATGGAGAAAGTAACTACTAGCCTTGTAATTATCTCTCTTCCCATTCCCTTACTCATATGGAAACTCACTTATTGAATTTAGAACTAGAATTTGTACCCACTCTGCGTTATGACCCATTTAAGACCTGGGTGGATGTGTTTAAATTAATCAGATTGTTGAAACTGAAACATATGTTTGGAAACCGTTCTGACAATAAATGGGATGAGCACTTTAAGAAGAAGTCACAGTTTTTCCCAAATATTAATATCCTGGAGATATAGGTATTTGAGTGCTTAATCCTTAGAGACTTGGAACAAGCAGAAAGATCTAAACCTAGATATAGTTTTAATCTACCTCAATCAGAAATGGAGATGTTGAAGAGTCTAACTACTGATAAGCAGATTGTTATCAAACAGGCTGATAAAGGGGGTGGTGTTGTGGTCATGGACACAGCAGACTACTTCACGATGGTTCACAAGCTTTTGTCCGACTCTTCTTTTTATGCTCCCATTTCGGGGGATCCTTCAGATTGAGTTAAATCTATCATTAGGACTGTAGTTCAGGAGGTCCTCTCTTGAGATTATATTAATCAAAATACTGCTGAGTTTTTGTTGAATGATTTTGTTCACATTCCAATATTCTACACCCTTCCTAAGATCCACAAGCCGGTGCACCCTCCATCTGGATGCCCTATTGTATCGGGTAATAATTCGCTGTTCAAACCCCTTTCGCAATATGTGGACTTGTTTTTACAACTGTATGTGTCCACCCTTGCTTCTTACATCAGGGACACTAAAGATTTTATTGCTAAAATAGAAGGGACTTTGGTCCCCATTGATGCAGTCTTAGTAACCATGGATGTAACAGCGTTGTACTCCAACATACTGCATGAAGAGGCTTGAATTATTTTGGCTGAATTTTTGTCCAAAAGAGACCTTTACCCGCCTACATATTTCCTACTTGATCTTATCAATATTATTTTTGAAAAAAAGTTTTTTTAGGTTCCAGCATGACTTATTCTTACAAACTAGAGGACTTGTGATGGGGTCTGCCTTTGCTCCTTCTGTGGCCAACCTGTTCATGGTGCATTTTGAAAATAAGTGGATTATGAATCCTAATAGTAATCCCTTTTTTGACAAAATCATTTTATTTAAACGTTATATTGATGATTTATTTTTTCTGTGTGAGAACATCTCAGTTGAGGACTTAACTTGCTATATCCCACCATCAAGTTCACCTTTAAAGCAGACCCTCATAGTATAGATTTTTTGGATACTTCTATATTTATTTCTGAGTTGGGCACTCTGGTGGTTAAACTGTTCTCGAAGAGCTCTGACAGAAATTCATACCTACACTATCATTTGCATCATGTAAGTCATTTGAGGCAGAATTTGCCTTATGGCCAATTTTTGCGGATCAAAAGGAATTTGACTCTACATGCATACTACATGGCAGAAGCATCTCAAATGACTAGGGATTTCAGTGAGAGAGGTTACCTGCCTACGGTGATAGATCAGGCGAGGGAAAGGGCTAATGGTGTAGATCACACAGAATTACTTAAAGAGACAACTCAAAAGAGACATCAACAGTCATTTAACTGCGCTTTTGACTTTTGACCTGGCGGCTCATATTAAGGGCATTATATTCAGATACTGGCATGTTGTCCAAGGCATTCCAGGATGTGAGAATTGGCTTTTTATAGGGTTCTGGAGAACCAGAAGTCTCAAAGACGCTTTGGTACATTTGGACCTGTTACCCTGCCTGCCAAACACAGTTGCAGGTCCTAGAGGCCATCACCCTTGTGGTCGCTGTGTGATTTTGTGAGGCTTCTGCTCCAAGTAGGCAAGGATCAGATCTTTGTTGATGAAACACAGTTCTTTATTTCCAGGTTCTACATTGGTACAGGTTCTCGGATTATTGTCAGAGATAATGTATACAATGGAAGCAGGTCTAATATACCCTCCCAAACAATTCAAATTGCCCATAGGTAACCAATCAAGAGGGGGGAAAAACCGTGGGCAAAAGGTTCCCTGGCCGTTTGCTTCCCACAGGAAAGAAGGTGAGGTGTGAAGCAGTAAATTTCCCTTCCCAAACCAGACCCCTCAGATGTAACCATCTTCACATAACAAATGCCTTCCTCAAGGCTTTCGCACGTTGATAAGAACTGGTCCCTGTCCTCCCCCCAGGGATGAAAGGAATGCAGAGGCAGGAGGGTGAGAAGCCCATTGTTCCCAGGCTTTGAAGTCGCCACTCTCCTGGGCAAACAGTTACATAGACCAGGCCTGGTCAGGGCCATAAACTCAGGGTCACATAGCATACATTCACATGGGTCAAACTAATAAGCACTAGATATGAGTAACTAGTTCATAAAGGGACAGGCTTGCATAGCATAGCAAAGTCATGTTACAATACATAGCATTAATTCCCAGAACCCTTATTAGAATCTGCAGATTCTGACAGATTTGTCCCATGGCCTGGCAGACAACTAGGATTAGTATTCCTGAAGTTTGATTCAATTATTCTTTAAGATTTTTTTTACACCTGTTCAACAAAAAGGGCTGTATATCTCTTGAAGTGTTTCTGTTCTCCCCCTCCTTTTTATGTGGGGATTTCATCAAGGACTACCTGGACCCACATGATTGAGCATAGATTATGCATTAAAAATTGTAGACTGGAATCACCACTTGTTCAGCATTTTGTGGGAAAAGGGCATACCTTTAGTGAATTTAAGTTCATGGTACTGGAGGTTATTGCTAGTCACCAATATACCCACGTAGATGTCCATAGAATATTGAGGCAAAGGGAGGCATTCTGGATCTTTCATTGACACACACATCACACTTATGGTTTAAACCAGTCAATTGAATTTAATTCATTTCTGTGGATATTGGGCAGACCATATATGTAACTGCCCCTTTAAATGAAGTGAACAGTTTGAGTATTTATAGCTCATGGAGCTATTGGCTGATAAGGTGTGCCAACTATGTAAGATTCTGTTCTGGTTTGAGTGGCTGCCTGTTTGTGATTGTGTTAAGATTTTGGGTAAGTTTCCTTTTCCATGTAGGCTTGTAGTTGTGTACCTTCATTATGATTGATTTATTGTAGCTTTAGATTATGTTATTAAGTAACATTTGGAAACTTTACTTACAGAGTAACTCTATTGAAAATGATATTAGTGGATACTTGATCTGAGAAAGTTGTATATGATGTGAATACCAATATGACAAATATCTAATGTATGTTTGGCTGTGATACATATGGAACTGTATTAGTGATTTGCACATTTTAATGTATTAGTGATTTGCAAGCTGAAGAAGCTGTGACAAAATGGAGGACTAAAGACATCCGTCTTTATGAAGATTTTCTACACTTGCATGAAGATCTTCAGACTTGTAAATTTGCATCTTACATTTGTATCTTACAACCTTGAGACCTTGTGGTCTATTGATAGTTGTTTTGTTGTGAGACCTAATTGTTTTTTCGTGATTTAAAGTTTTTTTTGTGAGTGAGTTTGTTGGACATAAACATTATTTGTCTGCATCAAACAGTGACAATACTGGTTATCTGTGTTACTGTGCTTATCATTGTTTGTTGTGAGTTTGTTATCACCCACCAGATCAAAAGATAGAGGAGGGGGGCATGGCAACACTGAATAAGATGGAGGTCATCTGATCTTGGAGCTCCACTTCCTTTCCCTCCCTCACAGCATATATCACACCATCACCACTTCATAGTTGCCTAGTTATGGGAAGAAACAGTGGAAATAACTCTCCACACATCAAAACTTCAAGCAGACCCTCTCAAGACATTTTTTCTCTGAGAGAAAACTGATCTGGAAAAAAGACGGCAGGGACTGACAACTCTAAAATGGCGGAGGACAAGGCTGTCTCTTTGCTGCTGGAAAAAGCTCTATGTAAACAAGACTTACTGGGTCACCTAGACAAGATGGAAACACGCTTAAGCAATCAAATTAAACAAGCCCTCCAGCCGGTAAGAGATCAACTTTCACTAATACAACCATCCTTAGATAAAACTGCTAAGACTGCCGAAACAGGAGTTAACATGAGCCTCATGCTTAAAGACAATGTTAAAGAGCTGCAGGCGTGGGAAGTAAATTCACGGGAACAGCTTCTTACCCTTGAATTGCAAATGAGGCAGTTAAACCTTAATTGCGAGGACTGCCAGAGGGGTGAAAGAGTCATTAGATCTAATTAATTTTGCCACTAACTGGATTGCAGCCCCCTTTAATGTGGAGCCTGGCTCCGCACTGGTCATGTTGAAAGCCTACAGAATTGGTGCACCCTCTAATCCCAAGAGAGCTGGCCCCAGAGATCTCCTATTACAGTCTGCAGTCTGGAGAGCGAAAAAAACAATTCAAGATGAGGCTAGGATCAAAGGCTTTCTGCCATTTAAGGATTTGAAGATACTGGTTTTTCCTGATGTGCCTCAAGAAGCATTAACAATTAGAAGATCTTTGAAGCCGGTCACCTCTCGCCTGCAAAAAGCTAAGGTCCGGTACAAATGGCTTTCATCGGGAAATCTGCAACTTTCTTACCACGGCTCTCTTTTGCTGGCATCAGATAAAGAATCAGGTCTACAGCTGCTGGAGAAATTGCACCTCTCAGATGATGCTTCCAATCCTTGACACTCCATGAAAAGAAAAACAAGATCCCCCTCAGCATCTGACAAAAAGCAAAATCCTGACCCGGGACTCCAGCTCTTCAATGTCTGCAGATGGCTCCCTTACCTGCTCTGAGCTGTAACTTGCACAAGGATTATGATTATTATTAGCATAAGTTTAGTTAATTAAAAAGGCCCTCTTAAGAAGTGCTCCAAGCTAGTTATAGAAATAATACAATTATACATGTTATAAGTTTATGGAGGTGATGGTTTGTTTCTCATTATTTTTATATAGCTTTTTAACTCTCTCTGTGGGGGAGGGGGAGGGGAGCTGGTAGATCTTATTGCTCCCAGTTTTTGTTTACAGACCTCCTCTGGACGTGAACCCAGGGTCTGGGTCTCACAATTTTCCTTACAAGGTTGGTTTATTACTTGTTTAATTAAAGTCTAGGAAATGCTTTTGTCTGCTTACAGTTTAAATTTTTTTAAAGTGTTAAGGTGCTATATTTTTGAATTTTTGCTCTACACAGTTGGTTTGCACTTATATTTACTGTTGGGGAGAGGTGGGTGTTTGTTGGGGATTTTAAAAATCTGAATAAATTGTACATAGAGTATCAAATTTTTGTAATTACTTCTTTGACTTTAAATCACTTGCTAATCGCTTGGTAACCAATCATCTTCTCTATATTTTTTTAATAACATCATCTTACATTAACTCTACCTGAAGTCCTGATTTATTTATTTTTTTAGCTCCCACTACTGTAGATTTGATACTTTTTAAATATTTGCCTCAGTTTAGAAGCATAATAGTATACTGGAGAATAGTAGAAATAAAATCAATTATATTTTTGTCACATATTGAACTATACTAGTGGCTATAGCCTTTGAATGGTATTATTGTTATAGTCAATCTTACTGGACATAATTATACTCTAACTAAACATTTGCTCACCTCACCTGCAGAGGTAAAGAGGTATTCATTTTGACAATCTACCTGAAATAACATCCCCATCCTCTTTGTGTTTAACACAACTAATCAAATCACCCTTACTTCTTAATAACTTTCCAGCCAGAAACTCCTAGCTATATCACTCTCTCTGACTAATCTGTCACCTAAGTGATAACAGTCTCATCTTTGGAGCACTATGAGTCTGTTAAAAATTCAATCAGTCAACATTAGAGGATTGAACTCCTGGATCAAACGAAAGAAAGTCTTACGTAAGCTACAAGTCACTCGACCAACACGTTGTTTTTTTTTACAAGAAACGCATGCCAGATCTGATAAATATCCTGTCTTAAAATCTGCACTCTTCTCTCAGCAATTCCAAGCACCAAGATAATCTAATTCCAGAGGTGTGGCAATTCTGCTGTCCAAAGATGTGAACTTCATGCTTCAAGCTAAGAAAATGGATCCTAGAGTTTGGTACTTGTTCATTAAGGGAACATTAGATGGTAAACCAATCACTCTAGCTTCCATATACACACCGAACATAGATCAAATCACATCTCTAACCACAAGTTACAAGTTTCTCTGAGTTACAAACCTTTCAGGAAGGTGATCTCATAATAGGGGGAGACTTTAATTTCATTGCAGACAGTGTAATGGACAGATTGTTTCAGAAGTGCAAAACCAAATGTTACAATTGGAACTCCTCAGGAACTGAACTCTCCAAATTATTTACTCAGTTTGGGTTAACCAACACCTGGAGATTCCTTTACCCTACAGAGAGAGATTATTCCTATTTCTCTGCCTGACACAATACTTTCACCAGAATTGACTATATTTTGATTTCACACTTTTTTATACCGGTGCTTGAATTGGCTGATATTGGCCCAAGATATGTAACAGACCATGCATGGCTAGAGAGTCAATTCCACAAAGAGCCAGGGACATTGAATGACAGACAATGGGTAATGGATACAAGTATTTTATTAAATGACTCAATCAAAGACAAACTTGAATTGGATATCAAAATTTTTTTTGCTGAAAACACCTCGCTGGACATGCCTCTCCTTACTCTCTGGGACACAATGAAGGCAATGCTTAGAGGATCAATAATTTCATTGACAGTGCACCTACAAGAGGAAAAAGAGAAAATTAGAAAAGAGACAATGGAACTGATACCACTTCTAGAGGCACAACATAAAAGACTGGGGGGGGGAGATATGTAACAAACTTTTAGCTGAAATAAAAATCATGTAAGCATTAGAAACCACACAAATCCAAAAAACCTGCTCTTTCTAAAGCAATGCTCATGGCAGAAATCTCCCAAAACAGAATTAAAGATCAACAGAGGAAAGCGCTTATTGGATCATTGTGATTCCACCCTGATGTTACACACACTTCACCCAAGGCAATTGCAGAGGGTTTTGCGAATTTCTTTGAGCAGCTTTACACATCTCGACATCCAACACCAAAAGATATAACATCTTACTTAGAAAACATCTCTCCCACATCTCAAATTTCAGCCAAACATGCTAACCTTTTGGACAAACCTATTTCCATGGAAGAACTACTTGACACAATCAATAAAGTGAAAAGAAACAAGGCTCCGAGGATTGATGGTATTCCAGCAAACTTCTACAAGACTTTTCGATCAACTATAACTCCTCATCTTCTGACGGTTTGCAGTGAAGCTTTATGCACAGGATCTATGCTTCTTTCTTGGTCAGAGTCTTCTATCATGGTCATCCCTAAAGAAAATAAAGATCTGACAAATCTGGCATCTTATCATCTGATCACTCTTATAAATAATGATGCTAAGATCTTCACCTCTGTGCTGGCCAACAGACTTAAATTGTTTGTATCATTTTATATTAATCCAGACCATACTGGATTTATACCAGAAAGGCAAATAACAGATAACATTAGGCACAGACTAAATATCATAAACTTTGGAAAATCAAATACCTCAAATGCTTTGATCTCAGCTCTAGTTTTCAAGAAAGCCTTCGATTCATTGGAAATCCCCTATCTGCTTACACTTCTAGAAAAAAAAAGGCTTTGGTTGGCACTTTCTCAACGTTCTAAAGACACTATACTCTCATCCTAAATCCAGGATACGAGTGAAAGGGCACAATTCAAAATTCTTTTTTCCAACAAGTGGCACTAGACAAGGTTGTCCTCTATCCCCTTTGCTTTTCGAGTTGACAGTTGAACCACTGGCAACTGAACTATGTCGCAGCACTGATTTCTCAGTTATCCCTATCAACAGCTTTGAACACAAACTGTCTATGTATGCCGATGATTTCACACTATACGTTTCTGATCCTGATCGGTCCATTCTGAACATTCTGCATATTATCTCCCGATTTGGTGAAATATCTGGTTTACATTTAAATGAGAAGAAATCAGAAGTTTATCTGATCTCTCTCTCCATGGAGATGTGCTCATCTTTAGCAAACACCATCCCTTTTTGGTGGATTACCTCCATGTGGCATCATCTTGGAGTGCAAATTCCTCTTAATTTAAGAAACCTATTCTCCTCCAATTTTTTTAAGTGCTTTCAGAAACTTACAAAATTGTATGCAGGACTGGAATGCTCTTCATCTCTCTCTGGCGGATCATATACAACTGGTCAAATCCTTCATCTTCCCTTGTTTCCTTTCCTGTTCAGAGCTCTCTCAATATGTATCCCGGAAAAAGACCTTCATAACTGGCAAACTGCCGTGCACAAATTCATTTGGAGCTACAAAAAATCAAGGATTGACAGTTGCTGTCTCTCAAAACTGGTTGTGTTGGGTGGATTGAACTTGCCTAATCTCAAAACATATTACCAGGCAGCCATCCTCTCAATGTACCTAAGATGATACAGCAGAATCTGGAGGCACAATGGGTTCAGATAGAACATTTTTATGGATCTCCACTCTCTCAGAGTCTCTCTGGATTTCAGCATCACAACGGCCTAAGAGCATCACTGAGAACCAATTTCTAATACTTTGAAGATTTGGGATCTTCGTAAAAACTTCATTGCTTACACTAACCCCTGTAAGAAGAGCTCTGTAAACTGTTGGAGGACTGGCTACATTAGGGATGTGTCGTCTAATATACAAAGGAGTTCCTGCTAGAAAAAGAGCCCTGATTTTCTCCATCAGGAAATACTCTCACACTTTTGTGAGCCAAAGTGATCTTGAAGGTGATTGGTGTGATTTCCATTTCTGCGCAATTGCTGTTTTGGTTGCAGTCAGTAGGCTTTGGATGAGGTTCCATCAAGTTAGAGGTATAGTGCTCCAGAGATTCAGAAAGATGATTTCCAGTTTCAGTAAGATCATATGACCAGAAATAAGATTAATTTGATCAGTAATGTCCTCCCAAAACTTCTTTATTACATCACAGTCCCACCAGCAGTGAATGTAAGATCCAACCTCTCCACAGCCTTTCCAACACAGAAAGGACTGAGAGGATGTAATGAGTGCTGATTTGTGAGGTGTTAGATACCATCTTGTCAGGATCTTAAAGTTTTGTTGTTTGGTCGTAGCTGCTGTCGTATTGGTGAGAGAAGCGAACCATATTGCAGACCATTGATCTTCCATAAATTCTGTTTCACAATCATGATGCCATGAGTGTTGGTAGTTAAGCAGTTTGAGTTTGTTGAGTTGTAAAAGAATGTCATAGATCTTGTTAATCAGGCCTTTCCTTCCAGTTGTGGGTCCATCTATTAGGCTTTCAAATTTAGTTTGTGGGACAGCCAGATTTCTCGAAGATGAAGTTGTGAGGTCATGTGGTTAAGCTAAAGGTAAAAATACCACGGGATCGAGTGATTGAATTTCTGTTCAAGAGCTGCTTTTGATAATATATCTGTTTTGGAAGCAATATCTACTAATGGTGATGGTTTGTTTCCAGATATTAGATGTATACAATTCTCTCCCAGGTGGAAACCAGTTTTGGTGTAGGAAAATAGTGTAGTGTGAGAGTGGTGGTACCAGTGAATGGTGGAAAATGTCCCATGTCTTAAGAATGTTGGAAAGGAACATCCTTTTGTTGACTGCCATTGGATGAGTAGAAAACTTGTCCCAGATCAGCCCTTGCACAGATGTGGTAGTTGCTGGAGGAATATGCATCTTAACCCATGCTGCCTGATTGTCTCCCCTTAACAGACGAACCACAGTAGCTAGAAGAGAGGCGTTGTGATAAGTCGTGACATCTGGATAGCTTAATTCACCTTGTTTGTTACTTTTCCGCAATGTGAGGAAGCCAATTCTGGGGCATTTGCCCTGTCACAGGAACATGTTAAACTAGGATTGCCAAAGACAAAGTATGTCACTTGGTAATCTTAAGGGAATGGTGCAGAACAGAAATATCAGTCTGAGGAAAATAAAGGACTTGATAAGGTGGAATCTGTCATACCACAACAGGTATAGTTTCCCCCATTTCAGCATATCCTTTTGTATTTCCTGAAATTTCTGGTGATGATTAAGTTTCAATAAATCCTTCAGATTTGATAGTATGTGTATTCCTAGAAAAAGTAGTGAGTTTTCTGACCAGTTACAGGAGAATTTCTTGTTAAGTTCAGTTTTCAGATCTTGCAAGATATTAATGGGCAAGATTGATTATTTAGTTGGATTCACCTTCAGGCCAGAAATCATTCCAAAGGTATTCAGCATATCTTGGAGATGAGGAAGCATCTCTTCCGGATTTGTAACGTACAGTAGAATATTTTCAGCAAACATACTTAGCTTGGGTTCTTGTTTACCAAGTATACATCCATGTATGTGGGGGTTTAGACATATCTGAAAGGCTAAGGGTTCAGTTGCTATCATGAATAGTATGGGTGATAGTTGACAACCTTGCTGTGTGCCCCTACTTATTGGTATGGAGTCTGAAAGTGTTCCATTAACACATACTCTCACCACCGAAGATGAGTATGTGGATGCCAAACGTATTTGCTCCAAGGAGTATCTGAGTCTTAAACTTTTAACAAGCTTTTACCTAACATAAGCCAAGTTTTTTCCCCTATGTACTGAGATTTTGGGCATATGAAGCTAACTTTCTATCTTTTTTACTGTTCCCCTTTGCTCAGTGTGGATTAAACTGTTTACTTAACAGTCAAGAGAGAAGGTTTTTTCTTTCTTTCTCTGGAACAGACCCAGCATTTTTAAAGTAGCTGTTATCATATTTTTAAGTTTTAATCGGACTTGCAGATACCCTGGAGGAAAACTCACGGTGCCAGCTAAGGCAATTAAGATTTGAGCTTGCAGTTGTGTTTTTAATAAGAGGGTTGGAAGATTAGTAGTAGTCTACAGTTTGATTTAAATCCTTGCAACATATAGCCAGCTAGTTTGTGGCCCTATTGTGATTTTTACTAGTCTCACAATGAATACGAATAAACGTACCAGACAGGATGAAAAACTCTCTCTGCCCTCCTCAAAACGATTAAAAATTGATGATTACTATTTACCTCAAATCTCCATTGCAAACTGCTTTGTTGTGCTTGAATGCAAGGGGGAGTTGGCTGATGACCGGGATATGACAATGTCTGATGGTTTGAGGTCTGGGGAGTGTGGTACAGTGGAAGAGAGTCCTACTGTGCAGTGTAACGTATGGGAGAAGATTCCTTTGGAAGCAGTTATTGATCCCCCAGAGTTGCTGCAGCTGATGGCTAGAACAGTGGATCATGTCAGTAAAATGCTACTGCAGCTGAATAACAAGATAGAGTCTCTCCGCAACCAGATTAGAACCCTTTCTGACTGTAAGTGCACAATGCTTAGCAAAGATATTTCTAGTGAGCGCAGTAATCAGGTGGATCTTAAGAAGGAAAATCTAAAGCTTGGCCCTGCTAGTAATCACGGACCTGTCTTCAACTAGGCCAGCCTAAAGGCAGACAACGATGATAAACCCATCCAACTAGTGCTATGACCCACCAAAGTCTGTCTGAACATCTTCCCTTTCAGGGGTAGTATCCCAAACTGGAACACCAGAATGGCAGCCAAAAAACACTTGAAAACACTGATGAGTGACCGGCTGGAGGTGAATGATCTAACAGACCTGGAAATTTTACCCAGAGTGGATCAGTGTGATAGAGTACTCCTTACTTTCAATACTACGTATATCCCAGCCCTCCTTCTGAAGAACAGAAGGTTTCTGGTCAAGAGGCATCTCCCCAACATGAGTTTTTGTGAATGGAATCTTTAAGCCTCTATTATCGAGGAAAAGTGCCCCTGATCTCCAGTTTTACTCTCAAAATATATCCCCAAGTTTTGGTGATCTCAAGGATCCAGCCAAGGAAAATGTTACTGTCAATAGGCTCAATTCAAACTTCATTTACCCAGTGTTGTCACAAGATGAGGATCTCGTCAATTATGAAGTATAGAAAATGTTCACTGAGGTATTGAACCATGAGCAGAGAGGAATGATCAACAGACTGGAGAGTCTGAGGGACAAGCTGGTCAAGTTTAGCATGGACAGCCAACAGACCACGGCTCCTTCCTACACTGTAACAATGATGGAACTGGATTTTAATTGTGCTTCCCCTCAATCCTCTACCTTAACATCTCTCCTGGCAATTCAGGACAGCAGGCCTGCCATAACACAACTCTGCTCAGTGGTCAGAGGCTAATGAGTCCTGAGGCGCTTTTAAGGACATAGGCTGCATAGCCTCGAGGAATGGTAGTGTTTTCTTTGATGAGAACAAGACTCTTTATCAGATAATGGATGCTGAATGACTGAGCTTTGAACCAGTAAGTCCTAACCTTAATATAGTTTCATGGAATATCACAGGATGGAAGAACAAATCTGCGAACCCCACCCTTAAAAGTTTCCTGGCAAGACTCAAGGTGATCTTACTTCAAGAAACCTGGGCCTGTTATGAAATTTCTAGGGAGGGTTTTAAGACTTATTCACTATGTGCCTTTAAAACAAAACACTTTAGTCATCCTCAAGTGGGCTTAGCTATACTCTGGTTCAACCATCTCAATTGGGAGGTCTGCCTGGTAACCAATTGTTGTCATATAGGACAGGCTTGTTTGATAAAGAGCCCAGGGAAATCTTTAATTGTTATCAATATCTACTTGCCGCCATATTTAGCAAAGGAACTTATGTCTGACCACTGGGAGCAGCTCTATTCATATTTCGAGGGGTTAAAGCAGAATTATCCAACCTTGAATTTACTGATTGCTGGTGACTTTAACACTAGGGTGGGTCAGAATAATGCAGGGTTGGCTGGGAAGATAGGTCTTGGTTCTGAGGATGCTATCCTTACTTGTCTCTGTGAACTAAGGCTTTCTAAAGACCAAACTCTTAATGAGGTTGGTGTATATCTTGCCCAATTCTGTATGAGATTCAACCTTGTCATTCCGGATGAATCACACCCCTATGACTACCCTGGTGAATTTTCGTTTGTCTCTCCCTGGGGTTGAAGTGTGGTGGACTACATGCTAATCACACCAGCCCTTAGGGAGGAGTTGAAGGCCTTCACAATCTCTGAATGCCCTGAAAGTGATCATTTCTCACTGACTTTGATGTTAGGTGCCTCTGTCAGATCCTGTAGGAGTGGCTATTTGAGAGTTAAATGTGGCAGTGCATTATCTAAGCTACCTAGGGCTATCTGGACGCAGAGGGCTGTTGAGATGACCACTAGGCTTCTGGTCCCCAGCAACGTGGATAAGTTTGTAGCTCTATCGAAGAACTCACCTTTAGAATGGATCTCATTTTATGATAAGCTTGTTAATGATCTCTCTGGGATCATGAGGCTGCAAGTAAAGCAATAAAGGGGCAGTAGGGAAGCCTCTATGCATGGTTGGTTTGACAATAAGGGTCTGGTGATGAAGAGTCACTTACATGATATTTACCAACGCTATAGGATGTCAAATTTAGCACATCCCTCTTCAGAATACTTTGAATCTAAAAATGCTCTACACCAACTTTATAAGAATAAGCAAAAAAAAAAAAAATTCTGATTAAAAGTTGGAAACCTGTCCTGCAGGCCACAACCAATAATGACTCAAGGAAATTCTGGGCCTTGATAGCCGAGTCCATGGGAAGAAAGGGGTCAGCAAACAGTTTAATCACAGACAAAAGCTGGTACAATGATTTTACAATGATTTTCCAGGAGACCAGGCATAATCCTGAAGAGGACTTCGATGTCTGTTTGGACGACTGGCCAAGTTGGGCCCTTGTGCAGATTGAGGAGACCGAATCCTTAACTGCAGCTTTTAAACTGGGAAAAGCCCTTGGGCCTGATGCTATTCCATCTGAGGCTGTTAAGGCTTTCCCACAGTGGTGGGCCCCCTTCCTAGCGGCCCTTTTTACAGCCGTAGATAGGTCTGGCGTAATACCAGACAGCATGAAGAATGCTGTCTTAGTCCCTATCTTTAAAAAAGGTGATCCTCAGCTTCCAAATAATTATAGACCATCATGGGGAAACTATATGCCAATCATTTAGCTGATAAACTTAAATCTTGGATACTAGACCAGCAAATTCTGGGGCCGGAGCAAATTGGATTTTGTCAGGGTAAGTTGACCCTGGATCACTGCATAGCCCTTAGTCATTTAGTAAATAAATATAGGAAAGGGAAAGGACTTAAACTATACACAGCTTTCTTAGATCTCAAGGGAGCTTTTGATTCAGTGCCCAGGGACATCTTGTGGAGGAAACTAAGTAATATGATAATTGATAAAAGATTGCTCTTTTTTGATTAAAAAAAACAACTTTACACAGCAACTATTTGCCAGATTAGATACTCAAAAGAAGGAGACCTAACGCCTAAGATTGCAATTTCAGTGGGTGTCAAACAAGGCTGTATTCTGGCCCCTATATTGTTCAACCTCTTTTTAAATGATCTGGCACCCTTTATAAGTTGTGTTAGTGGTCATTTCCCTAATTTGGAAGCAAGACACTGCCTGCTATTATTGTATGCTGATGATGCCATTATTTTTGCACTCTCTAAGGCCGGGATGGAAAAGATGCTAATGCGCTTTTCAGCCTACTGTGATAAGAACATGCTGTCCCTTAATTTTGATAAGTCTAAAATTATTGTGTTCAGTCAGAGTTGGAAGTTCTCTAAATGGACTGTTTGAGGAAATTCTATTGAACAGGTGAAGAGTTTCAGATACCTTGGTATACACTTTCATTACAAGGCTAATTGGGCCTCCCACATCAAGGAGGTTGTAAAATCGGTAAATAGCAGTGAACTTGCAGTCTCCTGCTTTTATTATATGAAAGGAAATCAGTTTATATCTGCTATTCTCAAGGTGTTTAACCACAAACTCTATGCTAAACTACTCTACGGTGCCCCAATCTGGATCTCTGCCTTTAACAAAATTGTTGAAAGAGTCCAATCCAAATTTCTCAGGAAAATTCTAGGGCTCCCAACTTGCATACCTTATGCGGCAATATGCCTTGAGACAAACCGGAGATGTTTAGTCATTAAAGCGTGGCTCTTCTTTTAAATTCTGGCTGTGCCTCTATAAAGTGGGTCTAATAGTTTCATCGCTTACATGTTGTATGAATCTCACCGATCAAATTGGTTGACACCAATTTGAGCTAAGGCTGTTGTTGTTATGCCAATAAAGGTTTGTGATTTGTGAACTGATTACTATAAGGAACTAAAAAGAGATTACAAATACACACAAGTGCTAAAAGTGTATCTGTGTTAAACCACCTCGAAAAGTGCCAATGTACTCTGATTTTCTTGAAGCTTAGCAGCACAATTTCATAGTGCTGGGGTGTGCAGTTATTCTATCTGTATCATGTTTCAGGGTAAATAAAAGAACAACACCTAACTAGTGCTGTGCTCTGTGTTATAATAAAACAGTAAATTCATGAATTCTCAGGTGCTAGTCAAAGAGGTGCATTGTGTAAGTAGAATGGAAGGTTGTGCTGATAAGTCTAACAGTCAAAGGCACCCAAAGCAACAATCCTCTGCAATCCGGGGTAGGGTGAAACGATCCCGGATTAAAGTAAAAGGAACCTTCTTTAGTAGAGGAAAGTGTATGTAGTAGGAGGCTAAACAAGAGTGAGCCTCCCCCCAACCCAAGCATTAAAAAACAAGTGTCTAACATTACGATCAAACTCACTAGAACAAGCAAGAGATGCCGCAAATGACAGAGAGCATTCAAGAGAAAAGGCAAAATAAAGTGTTTGTTTAAAGACTAGGCAGTGTGTATTGGAATTTTACTGTTCTTAGATGGAGAGGGCAGCTGGTCATACTTCCTCTTTTGTGATGGCTTGTTAGTGTCCATTGGTAGGGGTAAGTGCAGGTTTTGTAGAAGGGCATGTCCTGAGTCTGGATCATCTGCATAGAAAGCTTTTGCTTTGAAAAGAGCTTGTAGTTTCATTAGATTAGTCCATCTGTAGTGAATCCGAGCATGTCGAAAGGATTCAGGAAAGGGCTTCATTTTCCGCCATTTGTTAAGGACTTCGGGGGGAAGGTCAGGGAAAATGAGCATTTGCCTTTAAAGGAGAGAGATCAGCGAGCCCTGGCCACTTCAAGGATCTTTCTTCTAGAACTTGCATCTGGAAATGCCGCCAAGATGTCCCTGGAACCCCTGTGATTGGGGTTGTTGAGCGACCCCATTATGTTTGCTTTGGTGATCAGCAGGGCTATCCCTTCCTCCAGACACAGTTCATGAGATAGCCATTGCACAATCCATTATGTATTTAATTCTAATTTTAAAAAAATTAATCTTAAAAAATAACGGTCATAGACCAGCAATCAATACAATGAGGGTAAATCACCATCAGGTTGAAGATTTTCAGGATTTTCAGAATTTTCTGAATTTAAGGTTGCTCTGACGAATAGTAAATTCAAGGCTCGTTACTCATTCCTGCAGGCGACCATTTTCCGGATGAAATGTGCAACAGTATTCCTGCGACATCACCCCCAGTTCCAGCGCACTTTTGGCCATTTGTTTTGTTTTGCTTAGTGCTAATTTAATGTCAGCAAATTGGTCCAAAAGGGGTTTGATGAGGGCTGCCATGTTATGCCGGAGCTTTTTCTCCATGGTTTGAAAGAGAGTCGCCAGTTGGTCTTCAGTTAAAGAGGGGGCAGGGGGGGCTTGCTGGGCCCTCATCAGTTGCCATTTTGTTGGGATCGGTATCACCCTTTGCCACCATATTTTTTTTTAAAGAATAAGCCTAGATTCTGCATGTTGAGAGAGTCAAACGCTATATTTTTGCTGAAACCTTTTTTGCCCATACTATGGATGCCAAAAAAAGTGGGTAAGATCACCGATTATTGGGTTTAGAAGGGGAGGAGGGATGGAGCTCACCCTTCAGACATCCATCTTCTCAGAGACTGATGCCATGCCCCCAATCAGTAGACCCGCTGGTTTCACTCTCCGGGACTTTCAAAAGAATGAGGTGGCAATTGAGGGGTGGGACAAATTCCACATGGAATAGAGGCAGTTTGAAGGAATGTTGGAGTTGTTTGTAGTGGAAGGATGGCTCACCAGCTTGCTTGGACTACCCTGGTTCACACCCTTGGGGTTCAGGGTAACGGGGGTGCATCACATGCAGCCCTCAGATTTCAGTAATGTGTGTGATGAATTCCTAACTGTCTTCAACGAGACCCTTGGCCAATACACAGGGCCTCCTGTCTCACTCCAATTTAGCCCCTAGGTGTGGCCCATCCACCTCAAGGCCTGGAGAGTACCATCTGCACTCAACCCCAAAACTGAGATGGAGCTGGACCGCTTGGTGGCACAAGGAGTGTTAAAGCCAGTTCCCCACACCACCTGGGAAACCCCTATTGTAACCCTGATTAAACCAAATGGGGACATCCGCATCTGTGCAGACTACAAATGCACAATCAACAAGGCACTGAGGGACCACACTTACCCCGTGCCAGTGGTCAGCCATGTCCTAGCAACATTGGTGGGGGCCAAGGTCTTCAGTAAACTGGACTTGGCCCAGGCATACCAGCAACTCCCAGTGAACAAGTCGACTGCCAAGGCACAGACTGGTTCTATGAAAAAAGCCCACAGGAAAAACCCCTTGGTCATAAATGCTCACAGGAAAAAAGCCCACATGGAAATAAGCCCACATGGGGAAAAGCCCACATGGGGAAAAAGCCCATACACCAAAAAGCCCACACAAAAAGAAGCCCACATGGAAAAATAACATGTAAAGTCTCATAGATATTTATAATTGTGGATAACCATTCATCTCCATTTATGAGAATGAACAGGTATTACCTATGTTTTATATTATTTTAGGATTAAAACATGTCATAGTCACATGCAACAATTTGCGTTGTAATTTCATCAAGTATAATTAAATAATAATTTTGCTATGTTATTAGTAAAGTACTTCATTATGACACAAAAGTGGCCTGTATGAAGTGGCCTTTAATGCTCTTGAGTGTAAAGGCTTGGAAGGGGAAATACAGGAAATAAAAGTGACCATTTTGTTATCAACACACTTTATTAAGAAGGAAAAACATTAACAACAGAAATTAAACTCTGTATAGAAATATTTCCCACCACACCGCCAGGGACCGCATCCTCCCCGCATTTTGGACTGGGTGGGGAGGGAATGGTTCACCATTCAGGTGGGCCTGGAATTCACAGTGTTTGCATCCCGCTCAGCTCACAAAGGGTGTCTCCTATGGAGAAGCTGGGTAGTGATTCCTCCACCACTGCATAAACAAGTTTTGGTAGCCCTGCACGAGACCCACCTGGGAATCATGAGGATGAAGGCGCTGGCCAGGAGCTACATGTGGTGGCCAGGAATGGACAGCGAAATTGAGTCCTGGGTACAGCATTGCCAGGCCTGCCAGGAGACACGCCCTGAACCTCTGAGGGCTCCCGTTCATGAGTGGGAGTTTGAGCCTTGAGCATGGGTGCACTTGGACTTTTGCTGGCCTGTTCCAGGGGCAACTGTTTGCCCCTGGAACTTTCTACAGCCTCTCTCCAAGAAGCCTTTACTATGCCTTTACTGACCAGTATGGAGTTCCCTTACAATAAAGAACTTCTATTTCTTTTCTAAGTAACAACCCATTCCTCAAGTAGCCAGACTGTAGAATTCTGCTGTGCAGGGACTCCACTCTGCTTTCTGTTCTGTTATTTTATACAATACATAGGCACACAGCACTGACTGTATCTCCTGTAGGGTTGCCAGCAATCCTTGTTGCCTGCTACAGCTTCAAGCTGTGACAGGAGAACAAAAATGCTAGCGTCATGCATTTTCTGCTGTCGTGTTAGAAAAACCTGGCAGTGATGCCATGTAACCCTAGGAACTGTAGCAAATTCTGTCATTTCCTAGAGCTACATGATGTCTCTCCCAGTTTTTCCTAGAAGCGACCGCTCCTGAGAGCTGGCAGACATGGCCTGGCAACCCTAATTTCGCCTATGTGTTAGGGTTACCAACTACAATGGCCTAGATTTCTCCAGGAATTAGTTGTAACCCTGGAAGAAATGGCACCTTTGGACTCCCTCACCCCCCCCCAAAAAACCCTCTGCCCTCCTCAGGCATTGCCCCCAAATCTCCTGGATTTTTCCAAGTTTGGAGTTGACAACCTTACCTATGGTGTGAAAAGTGGCTATTAGGATAATAATAACTATTGTGTGGCATTGTGTGTAGTATAGCCAGGAGATTCTAAGATTGTCTGGCAGCCAGAAGTTCTAGCTTTTTTAGAGTTATGTACCACTAGGTGGTGAGCTAGACTAGTTTTTGAGGCAAGGAACTTTTCAGAGGTGGTTTTGCCATAGCCTGCCTCTGTGTCACGACCCTGGTATTCCTTGAAAGACACCTATCCAAGTACTAGCCAAGGCTGACCCTGCTTAGCTTCCAAGATCTGATGGGATTGGGCTAGCCTGAGCCATCCAGGTCAGGGCGGCTATTGTGATATTAGGATTTATCATATCAGTTCATTGCCTTAACCAAGGTTCTGGTGAATATTTTACTATCTATACTGTATTGTGCTTGTGGCAACAAGAAGTTGTTGACAGGGAATGGGAGGTGGTGTGGTGCTTATAAAGAGTGCTCAGTTACCTAGAGAACTATCAAGTGGGACTGGAGCAATGCAGTACTAGTAAGAAGGAAATGGACAAACAAGGAAGATTTGGAAGGCTGAGGCCAGGGAGCCATGGGGGCATGTGGTTATTAGGTCTGGCCTCAGAGAGGAGAATTCTGCCGGTTGTGGTTTCAAGTGAAGCCTTGTGACAGGATGACACAAAGGGAGCAAAGAGGGCTAAAAGACTGGGTGGGGGGCAGAAAGTGACTTCCACTTATTGATTTGAATTTGACTGCCAATTCTTTGGCTGCAAGCTTCTAGTATTTTAATAACCAACTTGACAGTTATATAAAGGAAGGGTTGGATAGGGAAGGAGATATATATAGTCTATGGACAAATGTGCCAAAATACACGGGAGGAGGGCTTGTCATACAATGATTTACAGCTGCCAAAGTATGAAATATATTGAAATGGAAATTAAAATTTAAGCTGGGAACTCAGCCCAGGTTTGGCCTTGAAGGGAAAGCCTCAAAAGGCTCCGGGAAATGAAGAGAGGCCGAGCAGAGTGAAACCCAAGTTAATGGGCCCTTCAGGCCACAGCACTGACCGAAGTCGAGGGAAATGCTGCTCTGAAGAGGAGAACAGTTGTGAGGGAAATGGTGTCTTATTGTGCTGCCTTGTGGCCAAGAACCTGGATATCATTAGAAAAGGCAAGGATGGCACCACAGTGTTTAGTGTTGGTTCTTTGGCTACTTGGTTTGTTAATGTGGGTTTGCTGTAAGTGTTGCTTTTTTTTTTTGTAAGAAAGTTTTTATTTTTCAAAACATTAAAATTAATACATTTGTTTTATACAAATCCTTTTTTCCATATTATATAACATTTTGTTCTATTTGTATAGTCTTGCTTTTATCTTGTATTGGTGGTTTCCCACCACATCTGAAGCATAACACATTTTCCACTTTATCCAAAATAGTAATATTTATCTCTATGTTTACATTTCTGGTAACGATTATATATCTTTAAAATACTTATATACCAATTCTTATTTTCTATATTCTTATATAATTCTAAAAAACAAGTTCATTATCTAATTATCCTTAGTACATTCATATACTCAATTTCTATTCCTTTATGCTATTATAACCATGTATAAATGTACTTTTTCATGTCCCAATATTTTTCAACATATTCTTTCAAATCCTCCCAATCTTCTAAAAAAGTCTCTGAGTACAGATTATTCAACTTTCTAGTCCATTTATCAATTTCAGCCATATATAACAATTTTTTCAACCATTCCCACACTTCTGGTATTTTTTCATTTTTCCAATTTTGTGCATACACCATTCTTGCTGTTGTAATCATATACCATATTATTGTCCTTTTCTTTACATTTATCTCTTCTAGTTTAAGTCCAAGCAGTAACATTTCAGGCAACTTCTTAAATGTACATTTCAAAATTTTTTCCATTTCTGCATGTATTATAGACCAATAGGTCTTCGCTTTATCACAAGTCCACCACATATGATAGAAAGAACCTTCTTTCTTTTTACATTTCCAACATTTGTTAGACATATTTTGATTAATATTTGCAATTTTTTTTGGTGTCATATACCATCTGTACATCATTTTAAAACAGTTCTCTTTTAGATTATAACATGTAGAAATACTCATTGCATTTTTCCATAAAAATTCCCAAGATTCCATTTCAATGTCTTTGTTTAGGTTTATCGCCCATTTTATCATTTGTTCCTTTACCATTTCATCAGCATTAAACCATTTTAACAATACTTTATACATTTTAGAAATCATTTTTTCCCCATCTTCCTCCCAAATTTGTTCTATTTCATTGCTTTTTTCTCTAAAACCAGATTTTTTATCACTTCTGTACATATCATATATTTGTCTGTACCTTAACCAGCCATAATCAAAGTCCATCTGCTGCTGCTCCTTCAATTTAAAGTCTTTACCATGTCTTGTTAACAGGTCTCTATATTTCAACCAGTCTTGCCCTTTGTAGTGAGATGATGGATTTAAAACTTCTGCAGGTACAATCCACATAGGTATTTCTTCTGGAAAAAAGTTTTTATATCTTGTCCACGTATCGATTAATGTTCTTCTCAAATAATGATGCTTAAACATATTGTCCATTTTTGTTTTACCATAATACAGATATGCGTGCCACCCAAACCTACAGTCATGACCTTCCAGGGACAATAACTTTCTGTCTTGTAACATAGTCCATGTCCCTATCCAAGTCAAACATAACTGCATCATGATATAGCCTTAAGTTTGGTAACTGAAACCCACCTCTCTCTTTAGTATCACACATTATTTTCATCTTAATTCTTGGTTTTTTCCCTCCCCACACAAACTTAGTCAATTCCTTCTGCCAGCATTTGAATGTTTTTACATCTTTCACAATTGGAATAGTTTGAAACAGAAACATTATTCTTGGTAACACATTCATTTTAACCACTGCAATTCTACCCAGCAGTGACAAATTTAATACATTCCACCTTTTAATATCTTGCATAACTTGCTGCCATAATTTCTCATAATTATTCTTATACAAATCAATGTTTTTCATTGTTAGGTTTACACCTGGATATTTTGTCTTTTTCACCACTTCACATTCTATAAGATTTTGTAATTCAGTTTGCTTATTATTTGGCATATTTTTACACATCACTTTCGATTTGTTCTTATTTACATAAAACCCAGCCAAATCACCAAACTCTCTTACTTTCTGCAACAATTATGGTAGTGTAGTCATAGGGTCTTCAGCTATAAACATCACATCGTCTGCAAAGGCTCTATATTTAAAAGAGAAACCTTTTATTGTTAAGCCTTTAATTTCTTTATCTTCTTTCAAATTTAGTAACAAGACTTCCAAAATCCAAATAAATAGCAACGGCGAGAGTGGGCATCCTTGTCGTGTTCCTTTTTCCACTTTAAAGTAATCCGTTTTTTCAGTATTAATTATTAAAGAGGATTTCTGTTCTCTATATATTGACTTAATAAGATTAAGCATATAGTCTCCAATTTCAAGATGTTCCAACACTTCAAACATAAAATCCCAATTTAAATTGTCAAATGCTTTTTCCGCGTCTAAAAAAAGAAAGCCCACTTCCTTCTCCGGATGTTTATCATAGTACTCTATAGCATCCACTACTACTCTTATATTGTCTCTTATTTGGCGATTAGGTAAAAATCCTGCTTGTTCTGTCTGTATAGTCTCTTTAAGATGTTCCTTAAGCCTATCAGCTATAATCTTGGCAAAAATCTTATAGTCATTGTTTAACAAAGAAATTGGTCTATAATTTTTAACATTGGTTAAAATTTGACCTTCTTTCGGAATGAGTGAAATGGTTGCTTCTTTCCAAGTCTCCGGGACCTCACCTGTCACTCCTATGTCATTCATTAATAGCAATAACACTGGTGAGATCGAATCCTGTAGTGATTTATAAAACTTAGCTGTAAATCCATCTGATCCAGGTGCTTTCCCTAATTTTGAATCATTTATTGCATTTTTAATCTCTTGTGGTGACATTGGGCAGTTAAGTAGTTCTTTGATTTTCTCCGTTGGTTTTGGTAATTTTAATGACTGTAGGTATTCTTTAATCCTTCTTCTGTCTTTATTTTCCTTCTTAAAAAGCTTTGCATAATATTTAAAAAATTCTCTTTTTATTTCCTTATTGTCTATTATCTCAATATTGTCCCGTATCACTTTAGTAATAAATTTATTTTCACGTTTTTTCTTTAATTGCCATGCTAAGTACTTTCCAGGTTTATTTGCACCTTCAAATGCTTTTTGTTGCAATTTTTTCAGGTTCCAGTAAGTCTCTTGATTCAAAATAGCTTTTGCTTGGTCTTGTAACATCCAAATTTCCTTTTGCAGTTTCTTTTTTCCTGGTCTGTTCTTCAGTTCCTTTTCTTTTCTTTTAATGGCTTGTACAATGTTTTCATGTTGTTCTCTTTTCTTTTTGTTGTCTTTAGCGTTCAATGATATCAATAATCCTCTCATAACTGCTTTGTACGCATCCCACACAGTTTGAATTTTTACTTCTTTTTGTATGTTCGCTTGAAAATATAAATCTGTCTCTTCATGTAATTTTTTAACTATTTCTTGGTTGTCTAATAAGTCCTCATTTATTCTCCATCTCTCTTGCCTTTTTATTTGCCCAGAAGTCCATAGACAAGGATTGTGGTCTGAAATTATTCTAGGTAGAATTTCAACTTTTTTTGTCTTAAGTGTTAGATTAATAGACATCCAGATCATATCAATTCTTGAATGTGAATCATGTCTGTTAGAGTAAAAAGTATAGTCTTTCCCTTGTGGGTTAACCTTCCTCCAAATATCCTCCAGCTTTTCCTGTTTTATCAGTTCAAAAAATTTTTTTGGAAGTTTCCCTAGTGTGTCGTCTTTTTTCTTTGTGTGCCTATCTATTTTATTATTCACAGTCCCATTAAAGTCTCCCAACATTATGATTTGTTCATAGTTTACACTGTCCAGTTCCATTTGTAGTTCTTTAAAAAAGATTTCTTTAGCTCCGTTGGGGGCGTAAATATTTACAATCAAAGTCTTCTGTCCGTGTAACAGAATTTCAATAGCTAAGTATCTTCCTTCTTTATCTTTAAATATTAGTTTAAGTTCCAAGTCTTTTTTGGCATATGTTACCACTCCATTCTTTTTATTACTTGCCAATGAAAAAAATTCTTCTCCCAACTTTTTTCTTATTAAATATTTGTAGTCTTGTTTCTTAAGATGGGCCTCTTGTATACAAACTATACTACATTTTTGTTTCTCCAGCCAGTGTCCTACCATTCTACGTTTTTGGGGTGAATTAAGTCCATTTACATTCCATGAGAGTACTTTGTAATCCATCTTGTTGTAATCTTAAATATCACCAAATTCTTCCTTGTTCTCACCAACAAAGGCGTACATTTCTGCTGAATTTTTAATCACCATTCTGTTGTTACCATAATAAAAACTCAGTCCTTGTGGTATTTCCCAACGAAATCTTATTTTTTTCTCTTTCAGTTTGTCTGTCAGACGCTTGAATTTTTTCCTGTCTTGCAAAATTGCTCTGGGCAATTCTTTCATTACGATAACTTTTTTTCCACCTATTTCAAAAGAGTCTGTAAAACATTTCTTGTAGATTTGTTCTTTTGTTCTCTTCATTGTAAATTGAACTACCACGTCCCTTGGTATATTTTTGTCTCTCGCGTATGTAGAATTGACTCTGTAAACAAGATCCATATGTTCTTTAACAACTTCCTCTTCCTCTTGTAAAAAATCTGCTAATGCTTCTTGCATTCTTGTAAAAATGTCTTCACCTAATTTTTCCTCTATACCTCTAAATCTCAGATGGTTTTGCATGTCTCTATAGTGCATCATCTTTTCCATTCTGTCATTTTCCTTCATTGTTTTTTGAGTATTTTCTTCCAGTTCTTTTACTTTAATTTCTATGTCTTGTGTTCTAGTGGTTAACTTTTGTAATTCAGCTTTTAAATCTATAAAATTTTTGTCTGCTTGTGCAGCTATACCATTCATTTTAACATTTACCTCTCCTATAGCGTCTAACATTTTTTTTCCATTGCTTCCATAACAGCTAGTAATTCTTTCTCTTTTTTTGCTGCCATTGTAGGAGAGGACCATGTAGCTGCTCTCGATCTTAGCCCGCGATCCGTCTTGTCTCTTTAAAAAAGATTGATTTTATTTTATTTTCCAAATCAAACACCGTTTAGTGTAATCACACAAGCTAGTCTTGCCAAGTCAAATTTCGTTGGTTTCAGCCTTCTAAGTTATATAGTTTATGAGATATTACTGTTTAAAAATTTTATAAATCCAAAATGGCGGGCGCAACTTCTCTATGGTTTGTGTCAAAGGTTATAGTCTTTTTACCTTGCTTCTGGCTTGCCATAGTTTCCTTTTGTCCCTTCCTCTTGCTTACTTGTCTGCTCTCCGCACGTCACTTCCTGTTGTAGTCCTTTTGGTCTGGCAGTTTTTACAGTCCCCTTTGCTCTCTTCCGGTTCTTCTCCGCTTCCCTTCTTGTCTGCTCCTCAAGCCGTCACTTCCTGTCTCAGTCCTCACAGCTTGGTCTCGCGATGCTTGGTTCCCTCCTCCCCTCTTTGTCTCGCGATGCTTGGCTCCCCCTCCCGACTCTTCTTAACCGCAGGAATGTTAAACAACTTGTTTTTTTGGCTTTTTAAGTTCAAATTCAGCTTTTTAACGTTTCAAAACTGCACTCATCCAATCTGCAACAGTCTATTGCTTCACCAGATCTGCTTTTCGTCTTTCAAAACACGGTAATGGTAAGGCAAAAAGTTTTTTTCCGTTACCTTATGTTGTTACTTCTCTTCAGATGTGGTCCCAATGTTTAAACTTTGTCTTCTTTGTTAAGGAATATGGGGAATTGGAGATTTTATGCTGATTAATCAGCCCAGCTCGGCTCCTTAGAGATACTTGCAAAAATCTTCTTCGGCTGCAGTGCTCAAGGTGTTGTAAAAGTCTCCTCCGAGGCTTTTCCTTCACCGAGCTTGCTCAAACCTGGATTATATTGCTTGCTGGTCCTCACACTACCTGTGTGAGGTTGCGTCAGGTGGATTTATCCACCCAAGCTGTCAAGAAGAGCCGCTGTCCGCCCTGCGCATTTGCAAAGTGTGTCAGACCTCCATTCCTCCGACCGGAAACTCCTGCTGTAAGTGTTGCTTGATGGGAGTCAGGGATTTGACAAAAGGACATTAATTGTTTGTTTAATGGCAGTGAATATTTCCTGAATGGGCAGGATGCCTGCAGAGATGGGAGACTGAGATGAGTGGTGGTGGTGGTGGGGGCAGCAGTGAGAGAGAGTGAGCCAGTTTTGAGTTGACAAAATCTAAAACACTCATCAGAGATTTTTCTGCCCCTTCATTAAACACACATACTGTGATCTGGCCCACTGACCCTACCTCTGATGTCTGTATGGCTGGCCCCATGTCTGCAGTGAGCCCTTATATGCTTCTCCATAGGACCCCAGTCATTTGGAGGAAACTGCACACATAGGAGCCACTTGTGGTATTCACCCAATCATTTCCTTGCAGAGAATGTGTGAGCTGGTGAGTGGACCAAGATGGAGCAAGTGATGGCACTCCTGAAGAACTCATAGTACTACAAGAACAGTCCATAGAGGGAATTAGAGGAACCCTTTGTGAGAAGGAAGGTATGTTTAAAGCAAACTGGTAGATGGCATTCTGCAATTCGAGATCTCACCAAGTTCTTGGGAATTGCAGAGGTATATTTTCAGGATTTTTGCTATTCTAAGCAACACTGTCTTCTGGAGCTGAGCTAGTGTTATTTGCTCAGTGCCCAGAACGAACATTTACTGAGATTTATAGAGACTCCAAGAGCTCTAGTGACAACTGGCACAATGGTAACCTTCTCCTGGAGGCGCTCAAACTCTTTTCATAGGTCTTGGTATTTCATGATCTTCTCCTGTTCTTTCTTTTCTATTCTGCTGTCTCCTGGGATTGCAGTGTTAATGATCCAAATCCTATTTCTCAGGAATGAATGGGAGAAGACAGTTCATCGGATCCCTAGTCTCAAGCCATACCCTGGGAGTGGAATGGAAACAAGTGTAATTGCTGTGTTGAGCTGCACTCTCTAACTGCAAACCTGACTGATCAATAAATCTTTGATTTGTTTATACAGTGGTGAGCCTCAATGAGCTGAAAGAGTACTTAGTAAAGGTCAGGCATTCTGACTGACTCATTTATCTTCTTATCCTGAGATATATGATCACGAAAATAGCCCTAGAGTTGGATTTGACTAGCTTTTGAGCAAGGGAAACCTCTACCTTTACCTTTTTGTTGTCCCTGGCATGCAGAGGCCAGGTATGGAGATCACAGCAAAACCAGTGAATGATAATGACTCTGTATAGCAAGCAACCATAGTTAAAATGCACTAACCTCAGGGTGAAGCATACACTTTTCCTATGGTAACTGTTCATTACAATTATGGAAACAAACCTCAGCTCAGAAGCACTAATGAGAAGCTCTCAAGATGGAATCTAAGCAATGTGTCATTGTATATCCTGACATTCAATACTGAAACCCTGAAATGTGAAGCAGGGTATGGATAACCCCAGTGTGGGCTGGAGAGTGAGTCACTGCTTAAGGAGAGACAACACTGTTTATAAATAATTGTTTCTTTGAAGTGGAAAAAATGGAGAAAGAGTCCCCTAGCCAGAATTATGATTAACCATCTAATTGTTCTGCTGGTATGCTTGCTTTAGGGCTTTCCTTTGCTCAGTGTATGTTAAGAAATTGTTTCACATCTTGCACCCAGATGATAGTCATTAAGAAAGGGGCCAAACAAGCAGTTGCATATTTGTAATCCTAACACATCTCAGCCCTGTTTTCTTCATAATTTTAATCTGAATCTAATATGAAGGAAATTCTGAAAGCTTTGATGAGCTTCAAGAGCGCCTCTAATTAATGTTATCTGTTCTAACTTATGGACTTTGGCTTTGGATGGGGGGACATTTTCCAATTGACTGCATGTTTTGGTTGAATTAGCCATTCACGTCTTGGTAGGTTTGATAATGTGAGACATGATTTGGGGGAAATTTATATGTGGTGGAAGGTTCAATGATTACACATCTACATATCCATGCCAGGGTTAAATTACCTGTTCTTATCTCAGCCACTGGCTTTTATTAAGCAATTCTGTATGCGTCTCCTGTCATTCAGGTAGGAGGCAAATCCCAGCAACCACAGGGTCTCACAGCACAGGTTCTCAGGTAATGAGTCAGGTAATGAGGTTCCATAAATCAACCACAAGTAGGTCAGGTTAACTGGTGGGACCATCCACAAGGCTGCGGAAACAGCGATCTCACACTGGCTCTACCCTCAATGTAACTTTATATAGGACATTTCTTCAAGTTAGACTGGCCCCATGTCAAGCTCCTTTACATGAGTTGAATCATCTTCTTTACTTATGAGGAGTAGTGGGAGCCAGATCCTGAAATGAGTTATTGGCTTCTGCTGGCATTCTCTCAGTAAAGGGGAGGCCTTGGGCTGCCAAGCGTGCACTCATGTGCCTCATCCAGGCCTCAGCCCTTTACCTTCTCTGCTCCTGAGGTCCTCCAGCAGACTGTGATGGGTATGGCAGTGGGTGAGTCCATGCTGGAATATCCTGGCTTGCGGACCCTGCTGGCTCAGAGAGCAGCAATGGTTCTAACTCAAGAAGAAGCCTTTGGGGAAGCTCTGAGACACTGGACTCATAGGGAGGGTTTGCCAAGGCATGGCTTGTGGACAGACTATTTTCCTCTTCCTTCTCCTCTTCCAATGAGGAGTCATCTTTCTACACTAAACAAGGGTGGTCAGTGACAATATGATAGGTCTTGCTGCTATAGGTAGAGAGTGCAAAACCCAAATTTGTGATAGAATACCCACTTGGTTAATTAACACTATGGGTATTATTCTTTGCTTCAGGTGTTTCATTAGAGTTAACTCTTATTAGCAGTTTCCATGTTGTGGTTAAGAATGTCAGTAGAGCTATGGATACCTGATTTTAACCCCCCCCCCTTTCCCTATGTGCTTCTCGGGCCAGTCAAGTTGACTGGGTTGTTGTGAAGATAAAATGGGAAAGGGAACCATGGGCACTATCATACGCACCCATTTGCCACGGAAGAGGGACGATTCACCACCGGACCAAAGTGGCACAATCACAGCAGCACATCTGGGAAGCATCCCACAACTGTTGTCAAACCACCGCAAACCATTTTGATCCAGTGGGGAAGCACTGTAAAAAGCTACTAGTGAAACACCAGTAGCAAATGGTTTGCTGCGGTTCACAACCGGAGTTTCCCTGTTTGATCGCACCAGCGTGGAAGTGTGGCATCGCGGACAGCGTGATCACACGCTATCCTGATGCCACATGGTTTTTTTGTCCCCCTTCGCCGTGTGCGCATCATTGAAGGCCCCCTTAGGGGGAGACACAATTCATCAATCCTCCCCCCCATTGAGGCAAATAATCGATTCTTCTCCCAACTGCCCCCCATCTAAGCAAATCATCGATTCCCCCTCCCCCTGTTGAAGCACTTCATCAACCCCCCATTTAAGCACCTCAGAAACCCACCACAAAAAAACCAGTCGCCCATGGTTGCATTTGATCACGCAGTGGTGGTTTGCCTCAGCAGGTCCACGGAGCTGTGTGATCGCGCAGTTGCAGGGCAAATTGCTCCAGAGCAAAAAAGCCAAGGTTCCCCTCCGGATTATTTCACTCATGTGGCCACGACCCATGTATGGCTTCTTTGGAGGAAAGGCTAGACAAAAATCTTAACAAATAACTCTCTTACAAAATGTCTTTTAAGTAGTTGTAGTGTTTCATGTCAAGGGGGTCTAACTTCAAAGAGACAGCCAAAGCATACTTGTAGTCAAACCTGGGACTCTGAAGAAGCAGAATGGGACCAGATCTTAGGTGTGTGCATTCCAAAATTGCTGAGCTGAAAATATACACAAAAATTGCCATTTTGGGTAATGACTGTGAGTTTTCAGAACAGTAACATAAATTAAGGATTCTTAAATGTTACAGAAAAACAGCCCCTATGTTTGTGTGTGTGTTTGGGTCCTTACTGTCAGCAGGAGGTGTCTTGTTTTCCTTTGATTCTCCTGATTTCCCAGGGAATGACATTCCAATAGGATCCTTGCAAGGGATCAGGAGGTGAGTGCTCCCAGCCAATCACCTTTGGAGACAAGCCCTGAGAAGGAATTTCTTTGGAGGAGATTGTGTGGCAAACTGTGACTTCTCTGACTAGTCTACATGCAACTCCAAATGTATGTGAATAACTTCCCACTGGGGTTCTTTATGATCAGGCAAAAGGCTGGGTAGGGGAGCAAGAACCCCCTCCTCCACCCATGCCTCCCCTTGTTGGAAAAATTAGCTTCTATGATTTTGAAGCAATGTTCTTGGAGCTGACATGTGACTGCAATGAACCCAGAGACAACTCATAAACAAACAAATGAGTAAACAACATATGTAGCTTAGCCCTTGTATTCCCATGCCCAGCCCCCCCCCCCCACTGCTACCAGTTTCTCCTCTAGGAACTCCTTAAATAATTACTAATTACTGATTAAGGTACTTATACAGTTAGTGGATGCCTACTGTGAAAACATACATTTCATATCAATTGGATGACTGGTTCATCACATGCAGTCACACATACCCATGCTGTTTTTTTAGTTTTTGTTTTGAAAAATTCGAACCAGTTTCAGAGATTTCAGAGATGGCATGTGAGGAAAGGTTTTCTGTAAAAGGAAGCCTTCCTAACTTCCTGAAAAGAAACAATGGCCCACAACAAGGAAGGATGACAAATGCAGAGTTTTCAGCCAAAAGGTAAATCTTTAGTCATCGTAACATTACTTTTAAAAAATTGTCCAGTGAGGAATTTGTTAAACACTAACTCTCCTGCTGCCATTTCCCCCTCATAGGAATCAGTGGAGAGAAGGGCCTCTGGACTGAAAAGCACCTACTTCAGGGGTCTGTAAAACTGAACACTTTTGTCCATTCTGTTTGAAACCTTAGGCAGTCTTTAGATTCGAGGGCGGACTATGCTCTGTGCAAATTTGTTGCCATTGCCTTTAAAAACAACTGCCATAAATCTTTGAATTGGTTCCCCTTTGAAATTAATGGTTCCAATATTCCAGAACAACAAAAATTTAAAATTCCTTCATGGATTTGAATTTTAAACCAGTAATGTCCAATCTGAAAATCAGCAGTCACCCTGGAATCCCAGATCCAAAATTATAATGAATTTTCTATCCACAGAGCACATCCTTATCAGGTATTCCGAATATTCAGCTCCTTGTTGCGTATCCCCTGTCCTCTACCAGAGACCTGCTTGAGAACAACAGGTTTTAAATTTAGTACCAGGCTTGTTCGGTGGAGTGAGGGATCATCCAAACCATCGGCACAGTCATTCCACAAACATGGGGCTTTTTTAGTCATATCAGGAATCTAGATTATTAGCAATTTGAAACAAATAACTGCTCACATAATGAGTGATCTGTAAAATTTCTATCAATGTCCAAATAACTAATAGTATTAAAACAGTTTTACTGCCTGAGTAATAATGAGGGCTACTTGACAGATGACACATCAGATTTTCTGTGAATAAACAAAACATAGCATACTGAGATTGTGAATATGTATACATGTATCTGTATTACAACCAGGGGTCCGTTGGAGCAGGAGCGCACAGGAGCGCAGCTCCGGAAGTGAGGAGCCCAGGGGGTGGGCACATGACCAAGCCCCACCCCCTCCTCGGCTTCCCCGAGCAGAGTAGAGGTGCAGCGCCCCGGGGAAAGCCCTGCTAGGGTCTTTATTGTTTTTAATGTTTTGTTTTAATATTGATAATTTTATCATTGTTCCTTTTATGACTGTGTGCTGCTTTTCCAGAGACTTGCTCAAGGTGGCATATAAATTTTCTAAGTATACCATTTTTTATCTGGGCACATGGCACATAAGTACTGGAGAAATTTCACCAACTCTTCAGCAGCTTCCACCCCATCAGTTTGGTGTAGTGGTCAGGAGTTGTATTCTAATCTGGGAGAACCGGGTTTGATTCCCCACTCCTCCACATGCAGCTGCTGGTGTGACCTTGGGCCAGTCACAAGTTCTCTCAGAGCTGTTCTTTCATGAGCAGTTCTCAAAAGACCTCTCTCAGCCCCACCTACCTCACAGGGTGTCTTGTTGTGGGGAGGGGATGGGAAAGGTATGGGTGGTGCACATGTCCTGGGTATCTCAAATCTACTTGAAACCTAGTGGTTTCAAGGGAGCAGGAAGAGAATGAGGGTGTGTTCTTTACGCTTATTTTTATTGCACAAAGTATTGGATGGGGAAGGGAATGGAGGAAGAGCAGGTCAGTTTCACTCACCTGTGGAGTGGAGCCTGAGGGGTGGGTGTTGCCTTCTGACACACTTTCGGTATGTTAGGGGGTGTGGCATATGCAAATGAGTTATGCAAATGAGTTGTGCTAATGAGCTCCTGTACCTCTTTTTCTATGAAATGACCCCTGATTACAACAGATCACTACATAAATCATTTTACACATTTACATTATTATCATGACAATTTTAAACAACTATTTATATTTATTTAACACAAGTCATTTTAAAGGGTTATAGAGCTATGCAAAAATATTGCAGAGTTAAACCCCCTAGTACTTAAATTTAGCTCTCAGGACCAAAAAATCGTAAGATTATTTCAAATTCTTAGAAAATGTTGACTTCTTAATTTTCCCCTCTCCATTCCCAAATTGATTTTATGACAGCCCTCTGAGGTAGGCCACCAAGGAAATTTTATAATCTGACCCTCTAGCCATTATGCCTCACTAGCACAATTAATGAGTCTATTGCTAGACAAGTCATAAAATTGTACACTATCTTACAAACTTATATGCAGGGACAGTAACTTTCTGTAGTTTGCTAGCCATTCCCCATTGCTGTTGACCACAAGTTTGATAGGCTCAATAATGATTAGGTATGGTTATGTCATTGTCAGGGCTGGTGGCAGGTTTTATTTTTTTTTTGCACACTAGGCGAGGCTACCTTCTGGCACACACACACACAACCCCCCCCCCCCCCGCCGCGGCCACCAATTTTCAAACATAAATGCATTTTAGAAAGAATAAAAAACACATCATTTGAAATAGCTAATTTTTTTAAATTGTGAGCTGGCTCTCAGATAGTCTATGATCTGAAAGACCTCCACAAGACATCCTGAAGAGCTGCTGCCGATCAGAGTAGGAAAGAGACCTCGGTAGGCCAAAGGTCTGACTCAGCTTAAAGCAGGTGGTGTGTTCAACCTCTTATTGGAAGTAGCTGATGTCACTAATTAAAGTACATAAGAATGAGAATGGAAGGGATCTAGGTTCAAATTGTCAGCCTGGAATAAAACTCCCTGGATGGTCTTGAACCAGTCACACAGTTTCATGCTAAACTTAACAACTGTGATGGATTAAGGATAAAATGGAGAAAGGGAGAAATACATGCATTGCCCTGAGCTCCTTGGAAAAAGAATGAGACCCCCCCCCCAAAAAAGGGGGGTAGACAAACAGATTTGCTAAAACATTTGGATGTATACGCCAGGCATGTACACAGTGTCTGCTCCTAAAAGTCCTTTTGTACACAGCATAGCTACAAGATGGGTTTTTACAAGGTCTCTGTGGGCAGCCTTCAGCAGTTCTCTGGCTAATTTACCTGTACAATAGTTTGAAGATAGTGTGTTGTATATATCTGCTCATTGGCTAATGCAAAGTGAGGTTGCTGCCTGAGTCAGGTAAATTTTGGCACCAGCCTAGTAGGAAACAACTCTGGTTCCTGAGGCACAATTAAAGCGAAATTCTTCTGCACGAACCTCAGTCAGATAGAATCCCCTGCAAGAACAAGGCTTTGGGTCTCCTCTTCCTGTGCCTCCTGTAGGGGGAGTCTCCAGGGATCAGGTCCCTTGTTAGTGAGGTCATTTGGCTCCAAGATATGAGACAGCCTTGAGCATGAACATTTCTCAGATGTGGCAAATACTGCAGGCACAATGTGCTGAAGTGTAACATGTGATGAGATTGAGTAACATCAGCTCCCCCCCCCCCCCCATTTTGACTCAGCTTCAAATGAGAACTGGACTTTTTGGTTTAAAAAATCATGAATTGTTAAATTGCAGCAGCTCTTGATACCTGAATTGTACTTTAAGCCCCCCACCCCAGTTTTGACTCAGCTTCAAATGAGAACTGCTTAATTTTAAAAAAATCATGAATTGTTTGCAGCAGCTCTTGATACCTGAATTGTATTTTAAGCTCCCCACCCCCCTTCCATTTTGACTCAGCTTCAAATGGGAAATGGACTTTTTGGTTTTTAAAAATCATGAATTGTTTGCAGCAGATCTTGGTACCTGAATTGTAGTTCTTTCCCTTCCTCCAGCTGTTTCTCTGCTTGGCATGCAGAAGGTCCCAGGTTCAATCCCCGGAATCCCCAGTTAAAAAATCCCCAGGCAGTAGGTGATGTGAAAGACCTCAGCCTGAGACCCTGGAGAGCCACTGTCAGTCTGAGCAGGCAATACTGACCTTGTTGGACCAAGTGTTTGATCTAGTATAGGGTAGTCCCATGTGAAACCATATGAATGTGGGTCCAAAGCATTATCTGGATTCATCCCCATGAGACAGGTAGAGAGCCAGCACAGTGCATTGGTTGGATTCAGATTTCAAAGGCTTGGCAATAAATCCTTCCTCTTGCCATGAAGTTTCATGCCAGCCATGCACACTCAGCCTAACCTACCTCACAGGGCTATTGTGATGGTCACAAATGGGGAAAGTAAAACTATATATGTGAGTGCCTTGAAAGAAAATTGGATAAATACACACTAGGCAAAGACACAGCTATAGGAGTAGAAAAGAGTCCAGCAGCACCTTCAAGACTAACCAAATTGGTGGCAGGGTATGAGCTTTTGTGAGTCACTGCTCACTTCTTCAGATACAGCTGGAATGAAGAGGTGAGCAGTGACTCATGAAAGTTCCTCCCCTGCTGCCAATGTGGTTAGTCTTCAAGGTGCTGCTGGACTCTAGCTCTTTTCTCCTGCTACAGACAGACTAACACAGCTACCCATCTGGATCTATCTGGAAGGGAACTCCTTAGAATGCTCTCTCCTCTTTGAGAAAGCTCCACCCCCTTGGTTTACCAGAGAGGTGGGACTTCTAAAGAGATTGGAGAGATGGCTACAGTGCTGCTAGTGGAAAACTCATGCTGAATCAGATCGAACATGCTTTCAAGATCTTGGGGATAAAACAGGCTCACTGTAATCCCCAAACCAGGGAAAGACTCTCAATTTATCACTTCATGCAGACCACTTTATTAAACTATGATTATAAAATGCTAGCAATGATTTTAGCATCTCAGTTAAAAGCTGTGATTACCGAATAACGTATCAGAGATCAAACAGGATTTATTCCTCCTAACCATCATTTAACAGACAGCAGCAGAAAAGTGCTAAATTTGATTAAACTTTTTTGAAAAGAATACACACACATGTGTATATATATATATATATATATATATATATATATATATATATGAAAGTAAATGACTGTTACACCAAATGTGTGACAGCACTTTTGGGAAATGTGATGATTATCTAGGAATAGCCAGAAACTCTATGGTAAAACTGACAACTGCCCACATGTCCCCACCCTTGTTCTATTGCTGATTGCCAGGTGGTGATTTGCAATCCTGGTTATTACTGATAAGTAGATAGCATCCAGCTTTATATATCACTGCCATGGTCTCTGTTATGGCTTTGCCCCCCTTTACAGTTGCTGCCAGCCACCACTATGGATAAAATCCAGCCCCCCTCTCTCATGTGACTTAAAGAAGAAGAAAAGAGCTGGTTTTTACATGCTGCTTTTCTGTACCCTAAAGCGTCTCAAAGAAGCTCACAATCACCTTCCCTTCCTCTCCACACCACAGGCACTTCGTGAGGTAGGTGGGGCTGAGAGAATTCTGAGAGAACGGTGACCAGCCCCTGGTCATCCAGCAGGCTTCATGTGGAGGAGGAGTGGGGAGTCGAACCCAGTTCTGCAGGTTAGAGTCCACTGCTTTTAACTACTACACCATGCTGGCTTTCACATCACTCTAGTCTGAAGCCAACCTCACAGAGGTATCACTCTGCAGTGTACCAAGCAGCCAGGTATTTATTTAATTAAGCTTATATCCCATTCAATCCCATAAGTGGGCTCAAGGTGGCTCACAACACCTTGTGAGGTAGGTGGGAAAGAACTTGTGCAGAGTCTTTCAAACTTTAAACAAACTTTATGTCTATATGGAACAAACTTGAGGTATTACAACAGACATAATCTAGATACACTAATAAAATAAAACAAAAATACAGTTGCTAACTAAGGCTGAGGACAGACTGGCAGTCCAGACTGCCACATCTGCCTGGAAGAGGCGGGTCGGACGCAATGTGTCCAGCGCCGCACTCCTCCCGCAGCAGCCGGGCACCACTTAAAAGTGGTGTCCCGGCTGCTGTGGCGCGCGTTCCACCCGCTTCCGGCGGGTGTGAACACATGCCAGCCGGGGGAGCCACGCAGCGTTCGCATGCCGCCGCCAGAAGCCGCCCACAGTCTGGACGCTGCAGGCGGCTTCCTTGTGGCGGCATGCAAACGCCACGCGGTGGGAGCAATTCCCCCACCTTCTTCTGCCGCGTCATGGAGGCGCGGCAGAACACGAGTCTGTCTGCAGCCTAAGTACTCACAATCCATGTTACACCTGATCTCCAGCAGTTGCAAAATACTCCTGTCTTTGGTGCATCTGCAATTCTCTTTTGCATCATTCTCCCCTGTCATCATTCATTTTTTTATTAACGATTTTTAAATGTTACAAACATTGCAGGTAGATACAACTGCTTAACAAATATAGATACTATCTCAATTCTCAATACATATACCTGCCCCCCAAAATACAGATATGTAATTAAAAAATAAATCATTTTTTTTATACTGTGGGTTATCTGGAATAATTTCTTTTTCAAACATACAACTTATAACAAGATACCATACTGCAACCACTTTTTAAAAGTAATTTTCTGGTGATGCATTGGCTAAATTAAATGATTTTTTTTTGCATGTTCCCATATACCATTGCATAAGTGATGGGGGTTTCTTGTCTAACCATTTAGAAGCAATAGGAATATGTGCAATAGCTATTAAATTGGCTATTAATTCTTCTTTCTGTCTTTCTTTTCTAGGTTTTGTCCTTCTTTCCTAAAGAAAACCTCAGGGGAATCAGGTAAGACTACAGTAGTTATCTCCTTAATTTTTTCTATTATGTCTAAACAAAATTGTTTTATCGCTGGGCAATGCCTCCAACAATGCATAAAATCAGCTAAATCACCACACTGTCTTTTTACACATAGGGCGGTAGGATTTATATATACGGTGCATTTTTGTGGGTGGCATCTCATTGTAATTTTAGCTATTTGGAAATGGATTGATATTATCTTTGATTTTCTACGATATGCTTTCCATATTTGTTGCCAATCATCCTCTGTCAATGTTGTAACAAGGTCCAGTTTCCATGGTTTTTGATATTAAGTTTCAGCTTCTTCTTTACTTAAAGTTATATGCTTATATAAGATAGAAGTAATATTTTTCATTTGCTTAATGTTTTGATCCAACAATTGTTCTAGTGGTGTCATTGGTCTATGTCTAGCCAAAACTAAGGGAGGAGACTCCAACAAATGTTTAATTTGTAAATATTTATACCAATGTATCGGGTGTTTAACCTTGTGTTCTAACTGCTTTTGTTAAAATTTCTTGCTTATCTAATATATGGGCAATTCGTGTAATTCCTGCTTTTTGCCATGTTTGGTACTCCTTCCAGTCCTGTCCTGGTACAAACCAATCTTGTCTTATATAAGTTGATTGTTTAGGTATACCAAGAGCAATGTTCCCTCTAAGCTGTGGAATCTTGTGAGCAAAAATTCTATTTTGTGAGCTACTGGCATTAAAGTTGTGAGCAAGTGATTTGGCTACTACATAAATCAGTTTGCTCTGGAGCCATCCTTCCTGAGCTAAGAGAAAAATGTGTGAGCCGGAGGCTAAAAAACTGTCTATTGTATACTAAGTCTGTCTGTATTTGACTAGTTGTTGTTAGTTCTAAGATTTTCCTTTCAGCTAATAATTGCTTAAGATTTTTTATGTAATGTTTCCAACCTTTTTCTTTTATCTTGTACTATGTTTATATGTTTATTTATTTCTTTTTTCAGATACGTGGCCATTGAAATTAATTGTCCTCTCAGGACTGCTTTCATTGCATCTCAAGTTGTTTGGTGTGTTGTGTCTTCAAGTCTATTTTCAGTCCAATAGTTTTTTAAAGTTTGTACTATTTGGTTTCTCAGTTCTGGATTTAATAAAAGAGATTTGTTTAAAACCCATTTTATTGAGCAATGTGTGGGATGATGATCTGACCAGATCTTAATGTCAGTATCAGAATTTTCAACATTATTAATCAAAGAATGTGAAATTAAAATGTAATCAATATGGGTTTATAAGTCAAATCTAGAAGAATAAAATGTATAATATTTTTCTTGTGGTTTCACAATTCTCGAGATATCACATAGACCGTATATTCTAATTAGATTTTGTAGTTCTGATGTGGAATCTTTGTCACTCTTAGGTTTTCTTTGTTTTGATTGATCTAAATGGACATTCAATATAGCATTCCAGTCTCCACTCACTGTTATCTCTCCTTCTTGAAATTCTTTTAAGAGTTCTAAAGTGTTTTTAATGAATGGGATTTGTTCAGCAGACCCAATAGTCAACATTTTGCCTTCTAAATTACTCATCCCATTTTATCTGTTAGTTCCCCTTTTATTTCAAATTGTAGATTTCTTGCTAAGATAATCCCTGTTCCTTTCACTGTGGATGAACCTGGAGATATATATTGCTCTTTTATACCATGCTGAATTTATAATTTGGAATAAGTTATTTTTTAAATGCGCCTCTTGCAATAAAATGATTTTTTTTTGGTTTTGCTTTGAGTATCTGTGAGGTAATTCTTTTTTATATACTGTTGTTTAACGCCTGCACGTTCCAAGACGTTATCTTTCATTCCTGTGCCATTTATACTTCACAATCAACTGCAATAGTTATATATAACACTACAATTAAATTACAATTGCAATGTTAACTATCACCTTAATAAATCTTATATCTGCATTCCAGATGACCTTAGAACCTTTAACTATATAAAATCTCAATTACTTATCTAATACCTATTTCTAAACCTCTATAATTAAAATAAACTAATAACACACAAAAAAACACTATCCCAGTCTGTTGTTAAGAACCAACTGAGTTTTGTTCTATTCCTATCTTAACTAATACTCTTGTTTCCCCAAACTCTAACTACCTTATCTGCCTGGAACTTCAACCCTTGAGAGCCCTCCTCCTATTACCCTCCCCATCTCCCCCCCCCCCAATTCTGTAACTCCTCCATTCTAAGCTATACATATTCTATATAAATACTGTTTCCTGACGAACATTGATTTAAAATTCTATATAACTCTTACTGGCTCACACAACTTCTGTTACTGTAATGGGTTATCTTCTAAGCATACTGTCCTCTTCGTTTGATGATGCCAGGATTGAGATATTTGTTGATTTTAATGCTGAGAGGGCAAATTCAAGCATCCTTTTGCTTGATTGCCTTGTTGTTTCCATTGGTAAGTCTAGCTGTAAGGCTCTGAATAGTTGTTTTTCACTGTCTTCATCTTGCACAAAAAGATGTTTTCCTTGATATATTACTCTAATTTTTCCTGGAGTTATCCACTGATACTGTATTTTCTGTTCCCTAAGTCTTGCCGTGATCTCTCTTAGCCACTGCCGTGCTTTTAAAGCTTCATTTGGTAGATCTAGAAACACAATTATTTTGTGTCTCGAGACTTCAGATATTCTTGTTCTTGTGCTGCATTTATGGCCGAGGACAGACTGGCAATGTGCCCCGCTCTGCCTCTGCTTCTAAAGCGGAGGCAGAGGGGGCGTTCACATTGCCGCATCTGTCCTCCGGCGTCGGCGCGGACTCACCCATCCGCGAGGTGCCGTCCATCCGCTTCAGCCGGAGACCACTTCTAACTGGTCTCCGGCTGGAGTGCCGCGCGTCCCTGCCGCTTCGCGGCAGTCTGGACGCGTCGGCAGCGCGCCGGAAGCTGGGGCGGAAGTCTGGACGCCCCTGCATCAGCGCGCCTCTGCCCCTCCTCCGCCCCGGGACAGCGCAGCCTGTGGGAACAGGCTGCGCTGGGCTGCTTTTCGCGCAGGGCTTTTGGCCCCGCGTCTGTCCCAGGGCGGATCAGCAGTCTGTCCTCGGCCTATAATAGCCATTCTCTCTCTTATATTAGCAAATTCCACTAAAATATCTCCTGGGTATCACTGGCTTGGTTTATTTGGCATTCCAAGTTGGTAGATTTTTTTTTTTACTGAAGGGTGTACATTTTCTTCAATCTGAAGAATTGTTGCTAACCATGATGGTATAGCTTTAAAAAGCTCAGAATCTTCTTCCAGGTTTTCTTTGAAGCCTTTGAATTGCAGGTGATGCTTCCGTACCTCAGTCTCCAAAACTAAAATTCTGTCCTTCAGTTGCTGCTGCTCCTTTTGTATATACTGATTCTCTATTTGAAGTGTGGTTCCCAACGTGATTGCAATTTCTGCTGTAGCCTTAGTACTTTCTAAAGTCAAAGCAAGTTGGTTTATTTGCTCCATCAAAGGTTTTTAGTTGTAATCATATCCAGCATCGAATGCTCAAATGTCTGCAATGAATTTTTCAAAGTATTCTGTAGTAGTTCAAGCATTACCAGCTCTTCTCACTGGTCCCACTTTTTGCTCTTCTTGTCGGCGGCCATTTTTGTTTCCCAGCTATGTTTCTTGAGCCGCAGAGCCTCATCGCTTGCCGATGCTTCCCAGCTCATCTCAGCTGGTAGATAGCTTCTTCAGTTGCTCCTCAAGTGTTTGTTCTCTGTGGAGGTAAAGTTTTGCTTGTTTTTAGTTCATTAAAGGGGAGAAATGGGGAAGGCAAAAACGGAGCGCTGGGTTTAAGTGTCTATGTTGTGCCAATCTGATGCCACACACCCCTGTCATCATTCATAAGAAAAACACATGCTTCAAAGAGTTCCCAAAACAAAGAGCCCTCAAATAAAGGAACAGCTTCGATTTTCAGACCCCACCCCACATGTGCTCTCAGGGTCTCAGCCAGTCTGATTGCCAAGTCTTGGGGCTCCAGCCCACCAAACCTGGACTCTCCAATGAAGGGGGTGTTAACATATCAAAGGACTAGTGTGTTATGCCTCCCACTTGGAAAACAATTCTCTGTATCTAGCAAGGAGCATCTTCTCCCCTTATTCCCTAAAGCCAGAAATATTTCTTCTTAATGTTATTCCTGTTGTATACATGAAATTTGACCGTTATCTCCTATTACATGGTTTAACCGCTGCTAGAATTCTCTACACCAAATACTGGAAATTGAATAAAATACCAGACAGACAAGAATTTATTCAAAAAGCTTTTTAATGTCACGGAAATGAATTTAATGACAATAAGATTGAAAGGTAAAGAGGATGAGCTGTTTTATGCCAGCTGGAACAAGTTGCATAGTTGGTTGAACTTACCTGTAAAAAAGCAAAGTTGAGTTGTTATACTTGTTTTTGCCATATAACTGTTTCTATCTTTTTGTCCCGCTGTGGGGCTCCTGGGAGCCCCGGGAGCTACTGCTCCCACTGCGGCGGGAGCTCCCCTGACTCACCTGGGGCCTCGGAGGGGGCCGACAGCCCCTCTGGAAGGAGCGACGAGGGGTCCAGGGGGAAGGAAGCCCGGGAGGGGCCACATGGACGTGGCCCCGGGACAGTGGGGGAGAGCAGGCTGAGGAGGGGGCAGCCAGAATGTGCCCGGGCACAGCCACGGGAGCCGCAAGGACCCAGGGCTGGCTCGGGTGCACCTGCAAGCTGGGGCAAGTCAGGACCCCTGAGAGGGGTGGGGAACCCAGCAGGGGCCAGGCAGGCCCAGGAGCAGGCAGCAGGCAGATGCCCCAGGGCAGCCATGGACTCACCGGCACAGCTGAAGCCGGGTGGGGCCAGGAAGGATGCCCAGAGCTGCGGGAAGGGTGGGAACGGGATGAGCCAGAGGGAACAGGGGAAGCCAATAGAGGGGCAGGAGGAGCGGAGTGACGGGGGATGGCACAATGGGAAGGCGGGAAGGGAGCAAGGGAGGAGCACTGAAGGGCGAGAGAAGGGGATAAAAGGAGGACACTCGGGGCGGCCAAGGAGGAAGTGGCGTGCTCAGAAGGACAGCTGAGTTGTTGCAAGGAGGCTGAGGCTGGAGCCCGAGAGAGAGAGAAGGAGGCAACCAAAGGCCCGGCTGAGCAGCCTCACAAGTCACTGCCCATGCAGGGCGGTGCCTGGTGGTGTTAACCAGGGGCCACCCATTCTGAGGCCACGCCCGTCCTCCCACTTACCCACCCCCCACCCTAAGGGGCTTTGGTGGGATGGTGACGGATCGCCCCTCACCACCGGAGGCCGCGCAGGGGCGTGACACTTTTTTTTGACAATGCTTCGTCTACAAGCAATTAAGCATTCTGATTTTGTTATATCTTAAAATTTATAAATAAATGAATTTAAAAAGAAAGAAAGTAAAAGCTGCATATAAGAGTCACAATGATCAACATCATGGAGTTAAGGTTGACAGATCACACCCCAAAGAGTGTTTGTTAATGATTCCTCATCCTCTTGGAGAGGAGTGACAAGTGGAGTGCCTCAAGGATCTGCCCTGGGGCCTGTTTTGTTCACCATTTTTATGAATGATTCAGATGAAGGAATAATAGAGGGAATGCTTGTTAAATTTGCAAATGGTACTAAATTGGCAAATATGGTAGAAGACAGAGCCGGGATACAGGATGACCTTGACAAGCTGAAAAACTGGGCTAAAACAAATAAAATGAATTTCAGTGGGGATAAATGTAAAGTTCTGCATTTAGGTAGGAAAAATCAAATGCATAATTATAGGATGGGGGAGACTTGTCTTGGCAGTAGTGTGTGCAAAAAGGATCTAGGGATCTTAGTAGACCATACACTGATTATGAGTCGGCAGTGTGATTGGTAGCTAAAAAGGCAACTGTGATTTTGGGCTGTATCAACAGAAGTATAGTGTCCAGATCACACAGTGATGGTATCTGGTTGGACCTCACCTAGCGTATTGTTTTCAGTTTTGGGCACCACAGTTTAAGAAGAATTTAGACAAGCTGGAATGTGTCCAGAGGAGGGCAACGAAGATGGTGAGGGGTCTGGAGACCAAGTCCTATGAAGAAACGTTGAAGAAGCTGGGTATGTTTAGCCTGGAGAGGAGACGACTGAGAGGTGATATGATAACTGTTATGTATTGGGATTGAATCATCCCTGACTGAATCACCCTAGAGACTGGCTGAGCTTGGAGCAGAAGAACAATAGCCGACCAGGACTCTGGAGTAAACCAATCAAGTAGCAATGTTTTGTAAATAGCCTATCACGGGGAATGGGTGTGTGTGTGGGGGGGGGGGTGCAGTGTTTTGTATGCATATAAGCAGGGCTTCAGCCCTGCTAGTGTTGTCTTGTTCTGACTTAACTCATTTAATAAACTATGAGCTAATCACTCTACTTGTCTGAACCCAGTATATTTCCCTGGCGATGTGTCTGAACCCAGTATATTTCACTGCACACAACAGCCATCCACCAACACTAGGTATTGAATTTGCCCCAGGATACCCGCCCATAAAATCAAAGCGACTGTGCTAATAGAGGGTTCACCCTGCAAGATGGAACTGGACATCGGGTCCTCCATCTCCATCATCTCAGAAGAGACTCTCCAGAGGCTCTGTCCACAAAGGGGTCCTGCCTTAGACCTGCAGGCTTCACCCTTAGAGACTTCCAAAAGAATGAGGTGGCCATTAAAGGGTGGGGCAAATTCCATGTGCAGTACAAGAACTTTTGGGGAATGTTGGACCTTCTTGTAGTAGAAGGGTTGCTTACCCGTTTACTGGGACTGGCATGGTTCACACACTTGGGATTTGCAATGACAGGGGTGCACCATGTGTGGACTTTAACTTTTGATAGTGTGTGCAACGAGTTCCCTGCAGTTTTCAATGGCACCCTTGGCCGCTATACAGGCCCCACCATCTCCCTACAACTCAAACCGTCAGTGCGGCCTATCTGTCTTAAGGCCTGCTGGGTCCTGTTTGCCCTGAAACCAAAGATAGATGAGGAACTGGACTGCCTCATGGCACAAGGGGTTTTGGAGCCTGTACTGCATGCCCTCTGGGAACCCCCTATTGTGACCCTGGTTGAGCCCAACAGTGACGTCTGCATCTGCACAGACTACAAGTGCACCATCAACAAGGCCCTACAGGACCATGCCTATCCAGTCCTGGTGGTCAGCCACGTCTTGGCGTCCCTAGGGGGCATGAAGGTTTTCAGAAAGCTGGACTTAGCCCAGGTTTACCAGCAACTCCCCACAGATGATTCAACTGCCGAGGCACGAGACAATTGTGACACACAGGGGTGCGTTCCACGTGCGGCGGCTATAGTTTGGGGTCAGTGTGGTCCTGGGAAGCTTTTAGAATTTGATGGACTCTCTCCTTAAAGTTATTCCTGGGGTCCAGCCTTTCTTTGACGATGTTCTCCGAGCTCACTCAACTGCAACTAAACCCCCAAATCCTAGTTCACTGAAATCTCACCTTATCACCCCACTTGCTTCTCCTTGACCAGTTCTTCTAACATGCAGCCTGAGTACGATGGACCATTTCCCAGCAGATGCTTATTTTCAGCTTGGCGTTGGGTAAATTCTATTCATCTATAATTTGGGAAGTTGTATACCAGAATGAACAGGGAGTGGGGGCAGGGGTGAGTTTGGAAAATAAAGGTTTAACAAAAGGACAGTGACACTTCTGGCAGAAATCTAGAGTGTTCATGGTGTAGCACCTCCATTTCCAAGGTGTAGCATCATCACTATGTTCTGCTTATTAGATTTGACTACTTCTGTAGTTCACAAAGGCTTGCCCATTAGAGTTCATAGGCCCTTATACAAGCTGTAAACTTCAGATCTGAATTCACGTTTTTGTAATGTTCAGAGTAGGTTCATGCCTGTCATCCTGGTTTGCATCCCTTTTCAACATAAAATGAACAAAGTTAAAAAACTGGATTATCAATCACTGTATTACAAGGCCAATAGCATCTACAGAATATAATATATTTGTCTATATCATAAGGTTATACATTCACTTATTAACATTTCTGAGGAATGGGAAGATTTCTCCCATCCTATTCCTTTATTGTCCCATAATTGAATTCTGCTCCTCCTGAGTTAAAGCTTAGCTAAAGAAATTTATTAAGTTAATTCTAGTCTTAGGACAGCTACAGTTTGCTGCAGCTTTCAATGTTGTCAGTTCATCTGCATCTTTTATCCCCCTCATGTTACTGATAAGCACATGTGCATTGATAAAGCCCCACAAAACAGCAGAGTTAATATGAATATAAGTATAACTACACCAAAGTTTATTTATTCATTTATTTTATTAAGATATCAATACCTCACCTTATCTCCACAAAGTCAAAGAGGCTAATAAACTAGTGAAAGCAGAAGAATGCAGACATAGTAAGTGTTAAAACTAATACAGAATTAAAACAGAGTTAAAAGCCAGTGAGAATGTTAGCACAGCTAAAACACCAAATGCTGTTTAGAACTGAACAATCTTGCACACCTTCCAGAGTGCAGCATGAAGGCACCTACCCCATCCACTCTGGTACGCCATTCCTACCACAGAGAATGAGGTTACCATCAGGAGAAGGCTGTCTGAAGAAAGCAGTTGGTGCATGGGAGTATACCAGATTTAATAAGTTTGGAGACTTAGGCCATGAAGGGCTTTAAAGGTGATAACCAGCACTTTGCATAGCGCCTGGAAGCAAACAAGCAACCTGTGCAGGAGACACAGCACTGGTGTTATATATTCAAATAGCCTGATACCCATGCTCTGCTATGGTATTTAAATTCCGTAAATCCAGTTATAATACTGATGCTGTGAAGTTTGAAATGTACGATTTGTTGTAGGAATTCTTATGGAGAAGATTGTAGTGTAAAAAATGAAGTAAGACATATGTATTTTTTTTCTCCACTGAAGGACCTCTCTGTAGACCACATTGGTAATTCTGCCCTCAGGTGCTAGGATCACCAGGCTGCTTGGTGAGCTCACTCTGGAGCAGGCCACATAAAACTGTCCACTTAAGAAGCAGTCATCTGTTAAGTCAACTCCTGCCACCTTCCATGAAAGTGATGGCCTCTCTACTTGTGTTCCTGGATTGTTTTGCTCTAAGCATCCCACCTCCTCTCCTACATCTGACAGGCCTATCCAGTGTAGGAGGGGGACGGGGGAGGAGTATTAAAAGCCACTGTGGAGGCAGGGCTGGCAGGATCACTAAGGCGTTACTGCTGGGGTGGGCTCCCTCGTGGCTTTAAGCACCCTGCAACCTCCACCTGTTAGGTGTAGGAGGTGGGGGGGGGAGTGTGTTGGAAGCCATCAGAGAAGCTGGGCCAGCAGCATTGCTAAGGTGATCCTGCTGGGACAGTGTGCCTGATGGATTAAAGTACCCTGCTCCTGCTCCTACACCTGACAGACACCAGCCTGTTTGGTGTTGGGGGGGGGATTATGTTTAAAGGTATCCTGGAGGCTGGGCCAGCAGCAGGGCTAAGGCAGTCCTGCTGAGCAAACCTCCCCGACAGCTGTAAGCATCCCACCTCCTCTCCTACACCTGACAAGCAGCTGCCTGTCCAGTGTAGGAGGGGAAGGAGTATTAGAAGCCACTGTGGAGACGGGGCTGGCAGGATCACTAAGGCGTTACTGCTGGGGTGGGCTCCCTCATGGTTTTAAGCCCCCTGCAACCGCAGCTGCACCTGACAACCACCTGTCAGGTGTAGGAGGTGGTGGGAGTGTGTTGAAAGCCATCAGAGAGGCTGGGCCAACAGCATTACTGCACCTCACAGGTGGTTGTTGGCCTTTCCTGATTTCCTCAACTGCCATTAGCTCTCTGCAGTCTCCTATAACTGTTTTTTTTTTTTTACCTCAGAATGCTGAGCTCTGCTGCCGACCCATCAGAGAGTGGGGGGTGCAGGTAGGCAGCACCCTGACAGCCTCATAGAAATCAATGGGGGAGCCCATTTCCCCCCTTTTGACCCACTTAGGGGTTGAGTTTCTAAAAAAAATCCCTTCTTAGTGAGCACCTATGCCATGGTAGGAGCGTTCTCCCCGAATTTGGTGTTTCTAGGTCCAGCAGTTTGGCCTGGGCATTGATTTTACAGTGAGGGGACTTTCTTTTATATATATAGATGATGGGTTCTTCTGCATGCAAATCGGGTGCTCTACCATGCAGTTAGTCTCTCCACTCTATAAAATGTAGTATGATGTTACTTGACATAAGTGCAGTGGTGCTTAGTTTAAAACATGGGTGAAAATGAATTGAACAGCAGAGAAATAGAAGTATTTTTCAGTATTAAACAAGAATTGAATTAAAAAGAGAGCCATTCTGGACTCAGCCCTTGTCCATAGTTTACATATAACCATATTTTCTAAACAGTATTGTACTGCTGCCACAGTCATCCCTTTCTAGTGTCCTTCAGACTGCCTTTACTATTTTTGGCAATAGAGTGGTCATGTAGGACATTGTGAATGTGATAAGCCTGTGAAGTTCTTGGAGTGAAGCCAGGACTGGCCAGAGATGGGATCCATGTGTGCCCAATATCTTCAGTGTGGTCACAAGGGAGTGACTCCAACACCACCACACATGTTTTGCTTAAAGATCAAAAAGACAGTTTGTACACTGAAGAAAAGTGGTCAGAATCTCAGAAATTAGAGGAAAGAATATATAGTCAAGGACAAAAGGAGAATCGATGGTGACTCATTAACCAGCTTAGATCTTCTCATAAGGAATGAAGGGCATAATTTTGGTAGCTGAGAGACTTTCTCATCATCCTGTGAGGCAGGAAAAAAGATGCAGTCCTTCAGCTCCTTCTCCCTTTGTAGCCACTACTATTTAGTTCTTTTTGTGTCTCAAATGAATCAGTATACCTGAGAGCTCTACTTCAATTTCCTACTGTGTTTTATTATCTTATTCTATACCAAAGGTTCCCAAAGTAGTACCTGTGGGCACCATGGTGCCCGTTGATACCGTTCCCGGTGCCCATAAAGTATCTTTAGAAAATGGGCCAGGTCAGGTGGGGCTCTTGCCCAGCAGTGCTTTTGATTGGCCATTGGAGAGCTGATTGGCTTTGCAAATGTTTAAAAATTTGCTTTGGCAGCAGCTGTCACCATAGCACAACGATCTTCACTGAATGTGTTCGTTTAAAAAGGCACCCTGTTAAACTACTTCTACTCGAAATGCTGAAGAGTTACAATTAGAATTATGGATGACCTCACTCCTTGACATTTTGTGGTTTGCTCCACGTCTTGTGGCAGCCATTTTGTGGTTGGTTTCACCTTTTGCAGCAGCTATTGTACCCACCATCCTTTGTCAGAATTCCAAATGTGCCTGTAGGCTCAGAAAGGTTGGGGAACCCCCATTCTATATTTACCTTTTCTAGCTCTCTTGTTGCAGTCCTTCTGTATACACTTGTTCTTTTAAAAGAAAAAGACACCCTAAAAACAAACAACCCCTTCTATTTTCTTCTCTCTCCCTGTCTGTCCTCTTCACCTGCTGATACTGGATCCAAGCAGAGGCTGTCACCAGTCAGCCTACTGTGTGGGAAACCCCTGGATCAGTGGAACAAAATATTGGGGATTTGTTTTCTATCTTCCCCAAGTACAGGATATAAGAGCTGTCTGCTCAAATGTCCCCTCTACAGAAGATACACATAAGAGCACATAAGTGGCATTGCCAGCCAAATCCCACCTAATTTGGGCTCTGGAAAAGATGGAGGCTGCCATTTTGAATCTCCATGGAAATCCATCAGGACTGTCATCACAGCAGGCAGCAGAAGGTGAGAACTTGCCTCATTCATCTAGAGTAATTTGGGATGGATCTAGAAGTTTGAAGAGGAGGATATTCCTGCCAACATTAGATGCTGGATTAGATGCTCATATGGGTAAGGGGGCCAAAAATTCATGAAAACATATCCTCCATCAAGATCTCCTCTCCTCACTGCAGCAAGCATAGTCAATTAGCAAACCATTTATACCCTCAAGTATTAACAGATTTACAACCAGCTGGGTGATCCACTAACTGACCTCTTCACCTCTTGGCAGAACATACAGACCACCTGCTTCTTCATCTACTTCCATTGCCAGGAAGTAGAGCAACTGGATGTCTTCACATCTCCTTGACCCAAAGTTCTTCTGTATGGCTTCCCTCCATTTCCAACCATCCCCAAGATGCTCAAAAAGATCACTCAGGAGGAGGCATAGGTGATCTGTGCCATACCCCGTTAATGGAACTGCCTTGGTTCTTGACTCTGTTGGGATTGTGGAAAGTACTGGAGTCGGGAGGCGAGTTGTAGGATGATCATAGCAAAGACTTTATTAAGTGAATCAGCATGTTCAGGAGATGGTCAGATCAAGCATGCTGCCAGGGCTCCAGGGCCCTGCTTATATGCCGGCCGGACCCACACCTCTGGCTGCACCCAAAATACCTGATAGGGGCTTAGCATATGCGCATAGTTCTGATAGGGCCTTAAGTCTTAAGTTGTAGTTCATAGGTCCCCCACGGAAGACCTAGGCTGGCTATTGGTGGTCGTTTTGGATCCAACTGTCTATTGTTCTACCTGGCTGAAGCTCAGGTAGAATCGGGCCATGTGCTCTGACTGCATGGCGGTCGCCATTTCGTGACTAGTACACAACACCCCTCCCCCCATAGTTCGGTCCCACTCAGCAGACATAGTCCTGAAGGTACTCTGGCCGGCGACGTTCGCGGCCCGAGCGCCGGGGCGTTGCAGGTCGCGGGGCCTCAGCAGGCCCTGGGATCGGGGTGCCCTCTTGGTTGCTTTCGGGAGCGCTGGGCCGCGGCTCGGCCGGCGCTCCGTCCATGGGCTGCTCCTCCGGTAGGGATTCTGAGGTTTCGTCCTCCGGATCAGGGTCCCCTAGCTGGGTTGGTGATGGCTCCGCGGGAAGTGCTGACTCGGGAACACTTGGTGTGTGGTCCGGAGTACGCCACTGGAGCTGATCGATGTGGCGCTGCCAGGTTGCTCCTTCTTCCATCCCGACTTCGTACGAGAGCGGGCCGGTTGCTCGGATGATCCATGCCGGGATCCACCCTGGGCCCCGGGTGTAGTTCCGGGCATAGACGGGGTCCTCGGGCGCGAAACCTCGGGCGGCTGGCCGGAGCTCCGTCCTCACGTCGGCATCGATGGCGCGGTCGGCGTGGAGATGATCCAGTATGGTGCCGAGTCGCCGGCCCATCAACAAGTCCGCTGGGTGGCGACCCGTTCCCGTGTGTGGGGTGTTGTGCTGGCTGAAAAGGAATTTGATTAGCTGCAGCTCCCAGTCACCGGTGTCCATCCTTTTGATGGCATCTTTGGTTGTGCGAACCATCCGTTCTGCCTGTCCATTGGTTGCGGGGTGGAACGGTGCCGAGCGGATGTGCTGGATGCCGAACAGGTCTGTGAAGTGCTGGAACTCTCCCGACGTGAAGGCCATTCCGTTGTCCGTCACGAGCGAGTCTGGCACTCCGTGGGTGGCGAAGATGCGCCACAGGGCTCTGATGGCCGCCTCGGTCGAGGTAGACCGCACCGGGACTACCTCCAGCCACTTACTGTAGCTATCCACAACAATAAAGAACAACTGCCCCTGGACCGGTCCAGCAAAGTCGAGATGGAGCCGCGACCATGGTTTGTCAGTTGACTCCCAGGGCCGGACGGGGGCATGTGACTCTTGACATTTGCTGCATTTGTGTACCCGATCCTCAATCTCCTTGTCTATGCCTGGCCACCACACGTAGCTGCGGGCCAAGGCTTTCATCCGGACGATTCCGGGGTGTGCCTCGTGGAGGGCTGCTAGTACCCTCGGGCGGAGCGGCTCAGGGATGACTACCCTCGACCCCCAGAGCAAACACCCCTTGTGGGTGGAGAGTTCATGTTTCCGAGCTGTGAAAGCGGCGAACTCCTGGCCCGGATGGTCGGGCCACCCCCTCCCCACCCAGTTGGAAACCTGGGAGAGGACACGGTCCCGCACCGTGCGGCGGGCCACGTCGGGTACCTGTACCGGGCGATCTGGAAGATCTTTGAGGAGGGCCATGTAGAATGCAGGAGCCGGGTCGGGGTCGCAGTCCGGGAGGGGCAAGCGGCTGAGGGCGTCAGCGTGGCCCATGGCTTTCCCGGGGCGGTGGATTAGGTCGTACTGGTAACCTGCAAGAAAAATAGACCACCGCAGGACCCAGGGGGACAGCATCTGGGGCGTCTGGCGGTGTGGGGCGAGCAGCCCAAGAAGCGGCTTATGGTCTGTGGCGACCGTAAGCGCCTGGCCGTAGAGGTAATCATGGAATTTTTTTACCCCTGCCACGATTGCCAGAGCCTCCTTGTCTATTTGGGCATAATTCCGCTCTGCCTTTGACAGTGTCCAGGAGTAGTAGGCCACGGGGACCTCCCTACCATTTGGCAGACGATGGCCCAGGACAGCCCCCACCCCATATGGAGATGCGTCGCACGCAAGGACCACTGGCAAAGACTCGTCGAAGTGTGCCAAGACCGCGTTAGACGCCAACAAGTCCTTAACTGCTGCAAAAGCTCTAACGTGCCGTGGCCCCCAAGCCCATTTTGCCCCTGTGTCCAGTAACCTATGGAGGGGCTCGGCGACTGCCGCCTTGTGTGGCAAGAACGCGTGGTAGAAATTGAGGAGGCCCAAGAATGTCTGGAGCTCCGCTTTCGTTGTCGGGGTCGGCGCCTCCATGATGGCTTTCACATTCTCCTTGGTGGGGTGGATGCCCTGTGCGTCCACGTGGAACCCCAGGAACATTACTGAAGGTACTCCCAAGGTGCACTTGTCCTTTCGCACCTTGAGACCGGCGTCCTGGAAACGCTGCAGAACGGCTCGTAAGCGTGTCTTGAAGGTGGCGACGTCCGGAGCCGCGATGAGGACGTCGTCAAAAAATGGCTTCACCCCTGGAATGCCTTTTAAAATAGAGTCCATTAGTTGCTGAAACAGACCAGGGGCAACGCTGACCCCAAACTGGAGCCTTTTTACTTTGAAAGCGCCCTTGTGTGTCGCTATGGTTTGAGCTTCCGCGGTTGCCTCGTCTACTGGGAGCTGTTGATAGGCTTGAGCCAAGTCCAGCTTCCCAAAGATCGTGGCCCCCACTAGGGATGCTAGCACATGGCTGATCACTGGTACCGGGTACGAGTGGTCCTGTAATGCCCGATTCAGAGTACATTTGTAGTCCGCGCAGATGCGGACCTCCCCATTAGACTTCAATGGGGTCACTATAGGGGTTTCCCATTTTGCATGGGGAACTGGCTCCAGCACACCTTGAGCCACGAGTTTGTCTAGTTCCGCCTCCACCTTGGGCCGCATTCCTAAAGCCGGCCACTGGGCTGGCACCCGGATCGGGTGTACGGCCGGATCCAGGTCCAGGGAGACTAGAGGACCCCGGTAGGAACCAAGGGTGCTGTCAAAAACAGCCGGGAATTCCGCACAGACTGAGTCGTAATCTGCTAACTCTACTTTGTGAACCCCCGTCATGCCCACCCCCAAGGGCTTGAACCAAGCGCGCCCCAGCAGACTGTTGAGGTCCCGCTCCACCACTAGTAGGTCGAGGGATTTGCATACACCCTGCTATTGCACCTGGACCTGAGCCAGCCCCTTGATGGCGACTGGGTTTTTCTGAAAGTCCCGGAGCACGAGGGCAGTTGGCCGGCGCAGCCGGGGGCTCCACTGCGGAAACAGTTTTTTAAAAGTGGCCGCTGAGACTATGGAGTAGGCAGACCCGGAATCAACCTCCATGCAACAGGGGGTGCCCCCAATCCGCAGGTTGACCTGGATCGCTGCGGGGAGGGGCTCTTGTAGTTGGAATACCTGGGTGGCTGAAGAGGTGCTGTCAACTGCCTCGTAGCGGGCGGTGGAGGCTGCGGAGGACTGTCACGCGTTCTGGGAGCAGCAGGCCCTGGCAATGTGCCCCGTCTTCCCGCACATTCTGCAAATGGCATCTCAGAAACGGCAGGAGCGTCTCTCATGGGGGTCCCCGCAGCTAGCACACGTCGGGGGCAGCCTGCTGGGGTTGGAAGAAGCGGAGGCGTCGGTGGCCGTGGTGTGCCGGGTGCGGCCTCGAGACTCACCCTTCTACATGCACCGGCATAGCTGATGGACGTCTTCGTCCTCATCTGTCTCAGACCCGGAGGAGGCGATGCGGTGGACCTTGGATGCCTGCTTGTCCTTGTAGGTCGTCTCGAACGCGACGGCAGCCTGCAGCACCTTCTCGAGTGTTGGCTCGAGGGTGGTGATAAGCCGGCGGCGGAGCTTGGCTTCTCTTACCCCTGCTCCAAAGCTGCCTAGCAGGTTGTCCTCCACATTCGTAAACTCACACCCGACTGCCAGGCAGCGGAGGTCGGCCAGGAACGTGGTGGCATTCTCTCCCGGTTGCTGCTTCCGTTCAAGGAACTGGACCCGGAATGCCAACATGGATGGTTTTGGCGCGAAGTAGTTCTCGAGCAGCTTCTTGAGGTCATCGTAGGAGACGTCCAGCAGGTCTTGGGGTGCTATGATATTCTGCGTGATGTGCATTGTCTCGATGCCGCAGTGGCCCATTAGCCAGGCCCTCTTCAGGGTGGCCTCGGTGACTCCGTGCACGGTCAGGAGGAACTCGAGCTGCCTGACCCATGCGTCCCAGTGCTCGGGCTTGGAGGTGTCGAATGGAGGGATGTTTCCCGCTGCGGCAGCCATGTTTGCCGAGGCAGGAGCAAGGTTGCGAGCGACGTCCTCTGGGGCTTGTTGAGCTGGCGGCTCGGTGCTCAGAGCTCCACTGCTCGGCGTGGCTGATGAGTCACTCATCGGGATCCCACCTTCGTCACCAGTGGAAAGTACTGGAGTCGGGAGGCGAGTTGTAGGATGATCATAGCAAAGACTTTATTAAGTGAATCAGCATGTTCAGGAGATGGTCAGATCAAGCATGCTGCCAGGGCTCCAGGGCCCTGTTTATATGCCGGCCGGAGCCACACCTCTGGCCGCACCCAAAATACCTGATAGGGGCTTAGCATATGCGCATAGTTCTGATAGGGCCTTAAGTCTTAAGTTGTAGTTCATAGGTCCCCCGCGGAAGACCTAGGCTGGCTATTGGTGGTCGTTTTGGATCCGACTGTCTATTGTTCTACCTGGCTGAAGCTCAGGTAGAATCGGGCCATGTGCTCTGACCGCATGGCGGTCGCCATTTCGTGACTAGTACACAACAGATTGTCTCTTCAATTTCCTTGGCCCCTACTGTTGGGAAAAGGTCTCCAGTCTCAGGATCCCATATATCATCTGGACCACTGTGGCTCTGATTAAGATGGAGTGTGGAAATTGAGCAGAAGACTCTACAAAGGTAAGGTTTTTCCAAGTGGTGATAGAGGTAATGTTGGTATCCATAAAAACTTCAGTGGTCTGAATCTATAATTGTACTTGGTACAATAGGTAGTACATGAAAATGAGCATCAAGGCCATGTAGGAACCCTACCATACATAATCTCCTTCCAACAGAATGGGCTTTCCCAAGGTGTACAGCCTGAGAAGACAGGTAGCCATATTTGACTCCATCCTTCAGCCTCCTGGGGAAGTCTCTCTCTTCAGACACCCCCAAGTTAAGAGGTTTCTCAAAGGAGCACCCCTTTGCTGTCCCCCTATGATTCATCACTTTCTGTTGTGGAGACTGAATGTGGTTCTCCAGGCCTTATCTAGACCTTCCTTTGAACCATTAAGTTTCTGACCTTTAAAATTCTGGTATCTATTACATTAGCCAGCAGGATCTTGAAACTCCAAACTCTCTATTTGTCAAGATTTATTTGTATTCCACAGAGATAAAGTGGTCTTAAATACAGACTTAACTGTAATTCCAAAGGTCAATATCCCTTTTCATAGAAGTAAAGAGATGTGTCTCCCAACCTTTTGCCCTAATCCTTCTCACCCAAGGGAAAAGGAATGACATACTTGGGAATTGAGGAGATCCCTGAGAATACACGTAAGGAAAACATCTCCTCTGAGAAAGTCAGACTCCTTATTCATGGCATTTCACCTGATAGATCAGGCCAAGAAAGCATCCAAAGGATCGCTAAGTAGATGGCTGCATCAATGTGTAGTGTCAGCCTATGAAACAAAATGTCTACCTCCACCCATGGGCATCACAACACACTCACTGTGTAACACAACACATCCACTGCCTTCGACACAAATGCCCCAGTGGAAGACATTTGTAGAGTGACAACATGGGCCTCTGTGTCTACATTCATAAGGCACTATAAGCTGGACACCATAACATCAGTCAATGTAGCTTTTGGGTGGAGGTTCCTACAGGAAAGGTTGCCTCAGTGCTTGGTTCTTGTGGCCCTTTCTTAAATGCCCAGTGAAATGCTGGTTGCCACTTTGGGGTCAGGAAGCAATTGTTCTCCAGGCCAGTTTAGCCAGGGATCCTGGAGGTCTTTTGCCATCTTCTGGGCTTGGAACAGGGATCACTGCAGGTGTGGAAAGGGAGGTATTTGTGAATTTCCTGCATTGTCCAAGGGGTTGGACTAGATGACCCTGGAGGTCCCTTCCAACTCTATGATTCTGTGTGTCTGTTTTCTTATATTTGGTCCCACCCCAGGATTCCTGTATAGATGTTGGACATCCCAGCTATCAAAATTATCCCCTCAGTTCCAGATGAGCATGGGACATTGGTCACTAACCATGAAGGTTCCCTCTATCTGGAACTTGAGGGCATCATTTTGTCCCACCCTGAATTAAGAGGGCCCATTCTGGTTGGTAGGTTTGTTTTGCATGGGAATCTAATGTTCACTTCCCATTAGGCTCCATGTGCGACTGTATTTCAGTACCCAGCCTTCACCATTAGCTTCTTCTCTTAATTGCTTACCACCTCCTACCAATGTTACAGTATGTTTCTTTTTTATTAAAATGTATAATAGTATATTCTTTGGGGTTTTTGGAAGTCTCAGAACTGAGTAGGAGCAACGTCAAAGAGACGAGAAGCCAAGAGCCTGCAAACCTGTTTCCTGCCTCCAAATCTCCGACCTATCAAAATGATGTAACTAATGTCCTGTTCATGGGAAATGACCAACGTTCCATTCTCAAATTTAGACTAAATAGAGCTTACATACTGGAAATTTTGCAAGGAATGAATAAAATGTTTTCCTGGATCCAAATGAGGGAAGAATCTAGACAGCTTTTTAAAATTCAGATTAAAAGTAAACAACATTGAGGAAAGGCATGGAGGAAGATGCCTCTGCTTCCTGGGCCTACCAAGGACAGGCTGGACTGTAAAGAAATAGCTGACATCGTCTCTACAATTTGTATCAATAATTTGTCCATCTCTACTTCCCATGCACAAAAACATAAAATATTTTATTATTTTCCCAATGAACTTCTAAAAATTACATGCGCCTTTCTGTGCTAGTGGAGCCATGGTAAAGTGATTTTGGGAATTGGGACACCATTAAAGGGCAGGAAAATGTCAATTACTTAGCATTATTTTATATTTTATCCCCATGAGGGCATTGTTTAGATTTGCCCTTGGGCTGTTACAGACTGGTTCCATACTTATGACATTTTTGGGCTGCTGAAGGATTTCTTTTCCAAATTCAACTGAAAATGAAATTGAGACAGCTCTGTATATATTGTCCTTAAAAATCTCTTTCCATGGGCAAGGTCTTACTATATGTCTGCTCTGAAGTAAGCCCCCTTCAGCACAGGTTCTACTTCTCCCTGTATATTTATTTTTGTTCCTTTGTTTTCAGCACAATTTATTGTTACCTTTTCTCTAGTGGCTGGCTGAATCTCTCAGGCATTCATGAATCAATGGTTAATTATCTGGTTTTGTTCCCTGTTTACTCAGGAGCAAGGGTTTAAGTACTGTTTTTTCACCTTGTAGTCAGCTGAAGTCGCTGTTTGTTTTTATTGGTTATGATTGTAATAATGTGATTACAACACAACAATAATTTTAAAAATGAACAATGCCTTTCTTTGGCAATATACAATGAGAAAAAACAATATTTAAATTCCCTTTTCCCCACCAACAAGGTAAATTATAACTGATTCATGAATGCTGAGAGAGAGACGGAAAGCTTCATTAATCTGGAATGAGAAAGAAGGCATGAAAATATACCAGGATACTAGCACTGAGAAACCTTGTTAGTGTGTTTTTCCCAGGGGAAGCCTTGCATAGCAATTTCTAACTTTAAAAAATTATCACAAAAACACAGAAATATTAGAATATATTGGATAGCTAACAAGATTACTCATTAAGTGAATTAAACAAACAATGGAAACTCCAGATTAAATGCCTATAGTGGAACCACTCTTACTGTGTGATAGACCATTAAAGAGAGATTGAATATACAGTATAGGCAATGTATATTTCCATTATTATCCAATAGTTGTACCTTTAACAGTTACACCATTCTTAGTCTATTGATGTCAATGAATCTGTTTAGGATTGCATTCTAAACCTTACAAGTGAAAATCCCTTTCAGGAAACTGAAATACAGGGGCAATTTATTTATTTATTATCAGATTTATACCTCACCCTCCGAGCCAAGGCGAGCTCAGGGCAGCTTACATAAAGGAATAAAAACACGCAAGTAAGCAATTTAAATAATCCTAAAACCATATAAAACACTCCAGCTTTAAAAGGTGCTAAACATTAATGATCCTAATAAATTAACATTATTAGATTATTAGATAATTAAATGATGGTGGTGGCCAACCTTCAGTGTTCTATCCTAGTGATCAGCCCATCGATCTAACCTTTGTGCAGTTGGCACAGACTGTTTCTGGTGACTTCAGGGGACAGGGTTCTCTGCCATTCCAGCTATTGTGGGTGGCTCCTATTGGAAGGCCTAGTGGAAGAGCTCCATCTTGCAGGCCCTGTGGAACTGCATGAGGTCCTACAGGGCCCTGATCTCTTCTGGGAGCTCATTCCACTAGAGAGGAGCTGCCACTGAGAAAGCCCTTGCCCTGGTTATAGCCAGCCTGTCATCCTTGAGTCTGGGGAGGCCAGTCAGTTTTGGGCCCCAGGTTGCAGTGCTCTCTGGGGAATGTGTGGGGAAAGGCAGGTATGTAGGTCCCTGACCATAAAGGGCTTTAAAGGTAAGAACCAGCACCTTGAAGCAAATTCGGTATGCTATACGTAGCCAGTGCATTGCTTTCAGCACAGGCTGAATGTGCTCCCGCACTGGGAGGCCCATTAGAAGCCTGGCTGCAGCATGTTGCACTAGCTGTAGCTTCTGGATTTGTGACAAGGGCAGCCCCAGGTAGAGAGCATTACAGTAGTCCAGTCTTGAGGTGACCATTACTTGGATCACTATTGCCAAGTCGTTGCGTTCAAGGAAGGGAGCCAACTGCCTGATCAGCCAAAGATGGTAAAAGGCAGACTTGGCAGTGGCTGCTACTTGGACCTCCATTGTTAGGGAGGCATCCAAGAGCAGTCCCAAGCTCCTAACCTCTGGTGTTGGCACCAACGGAGCCCCATTGAAGATTGGGAATGGGATCCCTACCCTCGGCCCACCCTAACTCAGGCACAGGACCTCCGTCTTCATTGGATTGAATTTCAGTTGGCTCAGCCTAAGCCATCCAGCCACATCTAGTAATGCTCGGTCCAGATCTTCTGGTTTAGAGTCAGACTGGCTGCCCAACAACAGATAGAGCTGGGTGTCATCTGCATACTGGTAACATCCCAGTCCATGTCTTCATGCAATCTGGGCAAGGGGGTGCATGTAGATGTTGAATAACACTGGGGATAGCGCTGCCCCTTGAGGCAATGGGTGCCTTCATGATAGCTGTTCCCCCAGCGCCACCCTTTGTCCCTGACCTTGGAAGAAGGAGGCAAGCCATTGCAAGGCAGGCCCCTGGATTCCAGTGTCGGTGAGGCGGTGGATCAATAGCTGATGGTCCACCATGTCGAACGCGGCCAACAGGTCCAACAACAACAGCACTGCATCATCCAAAATCTCTGTTACTGAATTGCCACAGCCCTCTCTATTATCTTGCCCAAATACTATTCTACTATTTTCCTGGAGTAATCTTGGTCATTGTCAGTGGATTTATTATACCTACAAGGGCAAAAGTGAAGAAGTTGAAACATTGTTCAGTTTGACAAATCCATTGCCCCATATTGCTAAATTTATTCTGAGGTCACACTTTTTATGGTTCAGTTTATCTACAAAAGGAACGACAACAGTCCTATACAATGAGTTTCAAATGGAATATTAAGTCAGCCACACTGAAGCACTAACATCATTCAGAATGGAATTTTGATTGTCTCAAATCTGCACCAGGCCTGAGTGGAGCAAATGTGATTCTTGTTATTGATTTCTGTAGGCTGTGGAGCAGATCCAGAAAGTTACAGAGAGTTCAGAACGAAGCAAGGTGAGCCCGCTCCAGTTCCTACTGTAACTGAATTATGCATTTCAAATGATATGAATGAAACCTCATTTTGGCTAATTTGTTTCACAAACATCTGTTTGCATTTACAAATATTTATGACATGATGTCATGCCGATTATGCATCTGCTGTATCTCTCCGGCATATGGTACGTGCTATGACAGATTGATCGGTTATGTGATCAGAGTGTGCAGTAAACATCTTCACAATATGGGTGTAATACTTATACTATTTTCCTGGAGTAACCTTTTAAAACTTGCCATTCAGACTCTGATTTTGATAGGGATTAACTATATTGTTTTGTAAAGTTTAATCACTAATCCCCCCCCTGCCCCCTGTTCCTAAAAAGATCCTTGCTCTGTTTGGTGGTTACATCCCAAAGACTGGCTTGTCCTGAAAACAGAACACACCTTTCTCCAGTTCTTTCAAGGAAGATTTGAAGCCTAAGAACAGCAGGTATATAAGAGTCCTGCCTTTTTAAAATAGTTGTAGCAACCTTAGATTTTGTGGGGCCCCTTTCCTTTCTTTCTCTTCTCTCAGGAGCTGGTTTCCTTCAATTTGACACAGTACAGCAGCAATATCTGAGAAGGTTTAATTGCACAGAGAGACAAAACGCCATGTACTTAGAAGGAATCTCGAATCAGTAACCTTTTATGCAGATGTCTCTTTATTACTGGGCACATGGCAGCTTCCCACTAATTAAAATAAATCTGTGCACATTGTTTATCTTGAATTTCTTGAGCCAGATCACATAGCAGATATGTTGCCATTTTAAAATGTGGCTTTTTGTGTATGGGGATATACTATGTGTATGGACCCTCATCCAAGAAGGTGGTTGTGAGGCAAAACGCCCTAGTTTTACTAAGGGTTAACACAAATAGCAGGTGTTTCTAATTAAGCTTTCTCAGATACTATCTGTATCTCTTTCAAGGCCTGATATGTGAATCCAGTAATTGGTTAAGTGAAAAACCTGTGCTCAGTTCAGTAACTAGATGGGAGGGGGGGGGAGCCAGGAGCAAGTTGCATCATCTGTTGGAGGGCACTGTGATTGGATTCCAGGGACCACCTGATGCTGGAAAGCAAGACATTATAATTGGGCCTTAGATAAGGGTGATGGTACACTAATTTTTGATCTCATGGGATTAGACACATAAGCTTTTAACCTGGACTCTGTGATTTTGAATGATGCATTAGTTAATGCAGTCCAACACTCTGTGTCACACAGTGGCCAAAACCCAAGTGCCATCAGGAGGTTCATCAGTGGGGCCAGAATTCCAGAAGCCCTCCCACTGTTGACCCCCCAAGCACCAAAAATACATAGCATCACTGCCCCAGACATATTGTTTTATCTGGATAATAGCCACTTCTGGATCTGTCCTCCATATGTTCATCCAATCCCTTCTTGAAGCTGTCTATGCTTGTAGCCACCACCACTTCCTCTGGCAGTGAATTCCACATGTTAATTAATGTTTGGGTGAAGTACTTCCTTTTGTCTGTTCTAAGTCTACTGCTCATTAATTTCATTGAGTGCCCACAAGTTCTTGTACTGTGAGAAAAAGAGAAAAGTACTTCTTTCTCTATCTTTTCCGTCCCATGCATAATTTTGTAAACCTCTGTCATGTCACCCCTCAGTTGTCATTTCTCCAAGCTAAAGAGCCCTAACCTCTTTGACCTTTCTTCATAAGGAAGGTGTTCCATCCCTTTAATCAATTTAATTGCCCTTTTCTGCATTTTCCCCATGCTATAATATTTTTTTGAGGTGTGGTGACCAGAACTGCCACAGTATTCCAAAAAAGGCCACACCAGAGATTTATACAGTGGCATTCTGATACTGGCTGATTTGTTTTCAGTCCCCTTCCTAATAATCCCCAGCATAGTATTTTCCTTTTTATTGCAGTCACACACTGAGGCAACATCGTCAGTGAGTTATCTACCATTACTCTAAGATCTCTCTCCTGATCAGTTACCACCAGCTCAGACCCCATGAATGTATATTTATAGTTAGGATTTTTGGCTCCAATTTGTATATTTTGGCAATAACATGTTCATAATTTGTACGTAGTTGTTTCAAATTCAGTCTTAGGTTGCTCAATATCATAATGCCTTTTGTCTACTTTAAACCCTTCTAAGTTTTTTGGACAGATCCCAAGTTTATATTATTCCATTTCCTCAAAATATTCTACATTAACCTTTGCTTTGTCATACTACATGTGCCCATGCCACCCAAATTTCTAATTGTGTCCTTCTAACGCCAGTAATCTTCTGGGTTTTTTTTAACAAAATCCATTCCTTCATCCATACCAAGCCGCAAAATATAATTTCAAATCACGTAAACCCACCTCCCATCTTTCACAGTGAAGACAGAGGCAAAAAATGCATTCTGCTTCTCTGCCATTTCCCTATCATTTCCCTATCATCTTTTAGCATGGATGTCTCACTTATCCCAAATTCGTCTCAGAAGAAGAGTCAAAGGGAAAAGGTGTAATCCAAGGAGAAATTAACTAGGAACTCTGTATAAATCCTAACTCATGACAGACTTTAAAGTTAAACTATTAGCTTTAAATATACATCAAAATAATTGGTTTAATATTCAGATTTCTCTAGGGAAGAGATATGTTAGGGGTGTACTCTCGGTATATACCAAGCTGAATAAATGCCCGAAAAATACCTTATCAGTATTTTTCATGTATTTATTCAGCTCAATCAGTTTTTCTAATCTGATTCAGCTACCAATCTAGCTGAGCCCAAATAAAAGCTGATATTATTTGGCTTTTATTCAGGCTTAGCTTCACTTGTTAAAGCGGCACAAGCTCACCCACCTTCCAGGTGAACTCATGCCGCTTCCAGGTTCCTCATGCACAACTTGGCTTTGCAAAAGCCATTGAAAGGGAAAGCCAAGCCGCATGTGTGCCTCCCCTCCTTGAGTCACACCATGGCAGTGGCACATGCCAGCGAGTGAAGGGAAGGCATTTAAAGCCTTCTCTTCAATTGCTGAGGCGTGCTGCCGCTGCACTGCAACTCAGGAAGGGATGAAGGTGAATAAATTCGCGAATACCGATTATTTCCTGAATCCCAATATCACACTGATACGGGGATTCGGGAATATTGGTATATACCAATATTTATGGGGTTTGGTATACCTGAACCCAAAAAATAAGGATTTTTTGTGCACACCACTAGTATGTGTATAATATACAAAAATAAATAGAATATGAGCAATAAAAATCTTTAATCTCCCAGCCTGTCTTCAGAAACAAAATAAGGTGGATACATGATGAATGATGTTCTGTTTAATACATTAAACCTGCAGCCTACAAATTGTACCCCAAGTTATTGTGATGTCTGTAATGCCTGTGCTGCTGTGATGTCATGGAGTGTTTATTAACTCTTCAGCTACTGTAGAGAAAAATCTTTATGCAATGTCAACATACACTGCACACTGAAGAGCTTCTCCTCCCATGTACAGTTCAAATTCTCCCCCAAGTTGCCAGAAAGTTACCAAAGGCATCAAGCATAAGACACCTTCTGCAGATTTTCCTACGAGCTGTGATTCTTGTCGCTATTTTTAACTTGCTGACTCATTTCGCTTGCTCAGTCCAGACATCTTTCCTTCTCAGACACTCATCTTTGATTCACAAAAGTAACAAAACACTACAGGCAAATCTAGTGTAAACAATCCACTCTGATGAGTCTCATCATGCTCCTATCTTATACACAAATCCAGTAAAAATAAAACAGCAAACCCGGTAGTCTCTCTCTGTGTCTTTCACACACCTTTATAATCTGTGGGGATAATTTATTCCTCATCTTCAGTCAATAAAATGAGAGGGCTCTTCTGTTGCCCATTATAGCAATATATGTACATTGAAAACAGGTATTTGCTGTGATGAATAGCTATCCAATGCTGAGGATAAAAGAGGAAGGAGACAAGGGCGTAGACTTTCCGATTTCTGGGGGGGGGGGGGCTGGGGCTGGGGCAGAGACATTATAGGCCATTGTCTCCAGGGGAGGCTCAGCATGTCCTGGAAAAGTTCAGGGGGGGGGGAAAGGCTCCAGCTCCCCAGCCCCCCTGAAGTTGACGCCTATGGAAGGAGAAGTTTCGAACATATTTTCCTGCCACTTGGCCACCAACCAACTGGAGATAGAAGCAATCTTTGTATGCTGTACCAAGCCAGTGGACAGAAGCCTAGCCATATTAGTCTGTTGCAGCAAAGATAAACAGAGGTTTTTTTGACACCTTAAAGATTACCACATTTTTATTCTAGCATAAACTTTTGTGGATTAAAGTACAGCACATCAGATGCATGTGGTGGGTCCTCACTTAGCAGACATATATAAACAAATTTATATAGGGGGAAAAAAACCCCTATAAACAGCAAGGTCAAACAGCCAGATTAAGGGGTTTTATAGATATCTCTTCTATTTTTATGGTAGCATTGCCAGGAAAGTGGCTTTTCTCCTGGATATTTTAGAACTGTTTTTATTTTAATGCAATAGATGTTACTTAAAATTGACATTAAATGAAATGACATTTCAGAAATGTCAGTGAGACATAATTATGTAATATTCAAATACATTCCAGAAAAGTAGAGGCCATTTACAACAGAGGTTCCCAAACTTATTTGGCCTACTGCCCCATTTTCAGGGGGAAAAAATTACTCAGTGCCCCCCTGGAAATCTACCTTCAAAAAGTGGACAAAAAGATACAAAAAGAGTCCACCATGATCCATGCAGCCTGGCAGGTCAAGGCAGGCACAGAGCAGCAGCAGCTGAAGGCCTGAAGCCAGAGGCCAACAGCAGCCACCACCCAAAAGCCCAGCAGCAACACCACCCTTACACAGGTGCACTTGCATTTGCAGTCTGCAAATTCATGGCTGTGATTGGCTGTGGGGACCCCTCTTCACCTCCCCCTCCCTCCCCGATCCCAGGGAAGACCAGGAGAAGGCAGGAAAAAGCTGCTTTAGATAGTTTCTGGACTCTTCTTTATGCTTCCACTGCCCCCTTATTATTATTCAACCCCCCCCCCCCAATTGCACCCAAGACTCCTACCGCCCACCTGGATTATTCCAGCGCCCCCAGGGGGCAGTATTGCCCACTTTGGGAACCAGTGATTTACAATAACAGTAGTAATATTGGGCTTGGACTGGAGAGAACTGAATTAGAGTTGCCAGTGAGAGGATTATGGGTAGGCTGCAGCATTGCATGTGGCCCTATGTCATTTCCAGTTAAAAAAACCTGAACATGACAAAGGGTAGCTCTAGAAGGTACTGGAAACATCATAGAATTTCTGACAATTTCCACCCTTTGTCGCTTCTGGTAAGAACACGAGGCTGCGGTTTTGTTTTTTCTCCCTCCCACCAGTGCTCAGAGTGGTGAATTGCAATGGGACCTAGGGGCCGGGGATCCCCCACTCACATCAGGGGCTTGGCAGCCCTGTGTTCATATACTCAAGCAGACTTTAAACTTGGTGGGGAAACTTGGGTTAAACACCATTTCCACGTGGATTATCGACTCTTAGTTCAATGCTTTTGGGAAACAGTTTCTTTCCTGCTTCCCAACAGCATCACGGCACATATGTGCATCTCCAGGGGTTTGAATTTTCCAGGCCATATGGTAGTCACTTTCCCTGACCCTATCTCTGTGGCAGCCATTTCCTTCATATGCCACCAGGGGACCTTAATTATTTTAAAAATTGACACTAGAATATTGTTATATTTTTATACAGTTGTAACAATAAATGTAGTAGATTCTCTGAATTCTCAGCTTTCATTTTAAAAGTCTAGCCCCTCCCCTTGCATAAATACAAAGAAAAAGGCATATCCTCACAAGGGAAGAGGCTAGAGACTTACTCTCCACCCCCAATGAACACTGGGAATTCAAAGAACTTGCTACACCTATTGTTATAACAGTATATCAATATAACAATATTCTAGTACTATTTAAAACAAATAATTGTAAAAGCCCTAATGGCCTAGAGGAGGGGGGTAGCCACTTCTGGGAGACCAGAACAGGGAAACTGCAGGGAAACCTGCCACTTGGAAGCCCTGTTGTTGCTTGCTTAGTTTTATCTGCAGTTGCACCAGCAACAGGGAAACGACAAAAATCTCACCCCTGTGTGGAAGCCACTTCTGTCTAACCTATTCTACACAGTTGCTGAGAGGACAAAGTAGGACAATCCCATGTATTTTGATGCCTGTTGATGTCCTTAGCTCCTTGCAAGATGGAGGATAAAGGATACGGTTTCCTGAGTGGTTTTACTTGGGGCTCATTCACCATTATTTAATCTTTTCTCCCCAATTATACTTTTAATTATATCCATCAGAAGGGCTATTTGGAAAGAAGGAGCCCTTCATAAGAATCCTAAGAAGCAGTTAGGGTTGCCAACTCAGGGTTGGGAAATTCCTGGAAATTCCTACAGGCTCATCCCAGCGTGCCTTGCTGCATCTCAGTTCTTGGCTGCCCTCCAACTGTGTTATCCCACCAGTATAATTGATTGGCCCAATAACAGTTTCCCAGACCCTACTCTGATGTTCTAACTATTACACCACACTGGGTTTCATAGGGTGGCTGCTGTTGAGCAGTAGCAAGCAGTCAGGCCTAGCTGAAATGAAATGTTGAAAGCTGGGTAGTATCAAGTCACCCAGTGGTTGCTACCAGGCCCAGGCCTGTCCCCAGAGAGTCTTCCCTCAAAGGCCAAAACAGCCCTTGAAAGATCCTCCCCCCCTGCCTTTTACTCACAGAAACTGAGCCTGGAATGCTGTGGTTGCCTATCAATGGTAACTGAGGGAATCTGTTTCTTAAGCTATAAATGCTCGATAAACTGGAAAGAAGCCACCAGCCCCTCACTCAGGACCTGGAAAGCCAAAATTTGGGATTACTTTATTTTAGATAAAATAGCAGATAAAATAGAAAGCTGGGATAATTTGCAGAATGCAAAAAGTCCCATGACTAAATGGTACCCAATTATCAATGAGTATTCTGAAAGTGGAGGGGGTCTACTCCCAAAAGCATGGGTAAATGAGAGCCAGTTTGGTGTAGTGGTTAAGTGCGCAGACTCTAATCTGGGAGGACCGGGTTTGATTCCCCACTCCTCCACTTGCACCTGGCTGGATGACCTTGGGCAAGCCATAGCTCTGGACCAACTGTTCTCTCAAGGACAGTTTGGAAAAGAGCTCTCTCAGCCCCACCTACCTCACAGGGTGTCTGTTGTGGGGAGGGGAAGGGAAAGGAGTTTGTAAGCCGCTCTGAGACTCCCTTGGGGAGTGGAGGGCGGGGTATAAATCCAATCTCCTCCTCCTCCTCCTCCTCTCCTCTCCTCCTCCTAAATAACATCCCCCAGTATCTGTATTTATAATTGGAGAAAGAGATAATTGCTATTCTTCTTATATCATATGTTGCAAACCACATTTACCTGAAAAGTTGTAACTTATAGCATAGACAACATTTAAATTTTGTCTGTATTGTCAATTTGTATTTTTCACTTCTCTCTGAGAAGGATCAACTTATTAACTCCACGTACAACACCAGGATGCATTGTACACTCAAACATTAATGGTAGCCATGTTGTCTGAGACAGTTATGATATGTCTATAATTGTTAACCGTTAATAATTTTTCTGTACCCTCTTGAATCCTTAATAAAAATACTTTAATTTTAAAAAAAAGCTATAAATGCTCCTGTTACCATTTAGGTTTTTTTAAAAACCTGATTTTTTGGGGTTTTTTAGGTTTTAGGTTTTTCTGCAAACCTGGAGCGTTTTCAGGCTTCTAAAAAGATCTGTGTTGCCTGTTCACAGCTCTAGTAACTGGATTTAAATATCTTCAGATATGGCCAACTTGGCTATTAGAATATACAAGTTGCTCAGTGGTTGCTGACAGGCCTGGCCCTGATGAGTTCTCCCTCAAAGGGCCCTGACTCCTCCTCCTGCCTTTTCCTGACAGAAACCAAGACTTAAAGGTTGCACTACTGTTGCCTCGCAATGGCCTAGCAATGGCCACTGAGGGCATACATTTCTTAAAGGTGGTGTTTCTATCATTTTGGGTAGTTTTGGTTCCCTAATGTCTGTGTGTGTGTTTAAGATTTCAGATTTTTCTGCTTTTCTCACGTTCGTAGGAATTTCTGTCATCTGTCCATGGTTCCAATCACTGGATTTAAGTATCCAGATATAAGGCCATACTGAGGATTAGAAATATTGATTACCTCAGGAGCTTGTTTGGTAGTATATCAAGCCCAATCAAACTGTGTACTAACTACAATGGTAAAACTTCTAACTAGGGATATGCACAAACCGAATTATGAACCAAAGTTCATCAACAACCAGGCCTGGTTCATGGTTCACAAATGTTGGTTCATGCCATCCCTCATGAACCTCCCATGAACCAACATGCGGTTTGTGTTGGCAGACACACTGGTACTTGTGGCAGGGCTTGGAGAAAGCATTAAAAGAGACCACAACCTCTTTACATGCCTTCTCCAAGCTGCTTTCAAAAACCATTTAAATCCTAGACTTTCCCTAGCCCTAGCCCTAACCCTAACAGTAACCTTAACCCTAACCCTAGCCCTAATTCTTACCCAAACCCAAACCCTAACCCTAGCTAACCCTAACCAAAACCCTAACCCTAACAGTAACCTTAACTCTAACCCTAGCCCTAGCCCTAACCCTAACCCTTACCCTTACCCTAACCCGAACCTTAGCTAACCGTAACCGTAACCCTAACTCTTACCCGAACCATAACTCTAGCTAACCCTAACCAAAACCCTAACCCTAGCTAGGGCTAGGGAAAGTCTAGGGTTAGGTTTAAAGGTTTTTAAAATGGTTTTTGCAAGCTACACTGTCAGTACCAGCAGCGGCAGCGTGACTCACAGTTGAACTCAGAAGGCATTTAATTGTCTTCCCAGTATAAAGTTATTATAGCAATGCCTTTTGCTCCCCCACACTTCCAAGTGGGGGGGGGGAAGGGATAATTGAAATGGCTTGCATCCAACTTAGCCTATTAGGCTGAAATAGATGTAAACCATTTCAGCTATCCTTTTTGCTCCCAAGCGCAGGGGAGGGGAGCAGAAGAGATTGCTGAAATGTTGGAATGGCTTGCAAAAGCCATTTGTTCTCTTTCAATGGCTTTTGAAAGCCCTTTCAGTCCCCCCACTTCCATGCAGGGGGGGAGCCAGAGGGATTACTGAAATGGCTTGCAGAAGCCATTTAAATTCACAAAGTGGGGGAGATTCATCTCAGTTCATGGTTCGTGGGACCTCACTAATCAAAAACGAGGATGAACCTTCATTTTCCTGGGTTGTTCCCATCCCTACTTCTAACTCTGAAGCAAATTTTGCTTTCTATTAGTGTCAACTGCTTTTCACTTCTAAATCTTTTATGCAATTTATATCTGACAAAAAGCCACAAGAGAATGCATTTTACAGAACCACTGACTGGACTCCTCCTTACTTAAGGAAACAGACTGTTCAAGGGAAATGGGAGAAATTTGTTTCCACAAAAAAAAAAAAAAAGAAATAAAAAAACCACCAACCCTTTGGCGTAGATTATAACAACAAAATGTCTGTGTTGATATGAAGCAATCACCTGCAGGCAAACCAAAACCATACATTTTTCCAGCTAACAGCTGGGGACTGCGGAGGGAAGGGGACCCATTTATTTTCATTCTTTTGGCTAACCTAACTTTCTTCTATTTTTCATTACCCTTTTAAAAATAGAGTTAGTTTTCCTGAGGGGGAAATTGTGTCTTTCCTTATCACCAGTGTTCCCTCTAAGCTGAGTTAGTGTGAGCTAGCTCACAGTTTTTTACCCTATGGCTCACACATTTTTGTCTTAGCTCAGCACGCCGTGGCTGATTGGCTCAGGTTGAGCAGGTTGAAATTGAACCCGGTGAAGACGGAGGTCCTGTGTCTGGGGAATTACGGTTTGGGGCGGGGGCACCATTGGTGCCGGAGTTGCGGGTTAGGAGTCTGGGAGTGCTCCTGGATGCCTCTTTGACAATGGAGGCCCAGGTAGCAGCCACTCCCAAGTCGGCCTTCTATCATCTACGGCTGGCGCGGCAGTTGGTTCCCTTCCTCGATCGGGATGACCTGGCCACAGTGATCCATGCGACGGTCACCTCGAGGTTAGACTACTGTAACGCTCTTTACATGGGGCTGCCCCCGGGGCTAACCCGGAAGCTGCAGCTAGTGCAGAATGCTGCGGCCAGGCTATTGATGGGTCTCGCAAGCCGGGAACACATCGGGCCTGTGCTGGCGGCACTGCACTGGCTGCCTATAGTATACCGAGTTTGCTTCAAGGTGCTGGTTCTTACCTATAAAGCCCTATATGGCCAGGGTCCAACTTACCTTAGGGACCACCTTTCTCCATATAGACCCCAGCGGGCACTGAGATCAGGGTCAGCCCATCGTCTAGAGGTCCCAAGCCTCAGGGCTGCCAGACTCAATAAGACGAGGGCCAGGGCTTTTTCGGTGGCGGCTCCCACCTGGTGGAACGAGCTCCCAGAGGAGATCAGGGCCCTGCGGGACCTTATGCAGTTCCACAGGGCCTGTAAAACAGAGCTCTTCTGCCAGGCTTTCGAATAGGAGCCACCACCAATGACTCCACCCATCAGCTACATCACCTTGATGCAATCGGCCTGAAACAACCCTGGCGGGTGGCAAGGTGATATGGAAATTTACCACAAAGCTGCTACGTTGATAAAAGGATAATATACCATAGGAAGCTGTCTGTAATTTATAGTTTTAGGAATGTATTTAATTAATTTTATTGTTTTAATTGTTCTTAACTATTTTAATGTAATATTTTCCGGCCTATGTGCCCATGTAAGCCGCCCTGAGCCCGTATAAATCGAATAAATAAATAAATAAATAAATAAATAAATAAATAAGAAGGATGGCTCCAGAGCAAACTAATTTATGCAGTAGCCAGTAGCCAAATCACCTGCTCCCAACTTTAATGCCAGTAGCTCACCAATGCTCTCAGGACTCCACTGCTTAGAGGGAGCATTGCTTCACCCTTAGCTATCTTTAAACAGACACATTCTATTGGATAATCTTTGGGTAGGACTCTTGCTTTTAGGGGTAGATGGAATGGGTTCAAATATCAAATTCTACTAGGGTAACCAACCAGCAGCTAGTGTCAGGAGATCTCCTGGAATTTTAACTGATCTCTATACTACAAAGATCAGTTCCCCTGGAGAAAAGGGAGAACAAAATGGTGGACTCAGTGGCATTTATGCCTTGCTGAGGTCCTCTCCCCTCTCCAAATCCTGCCCTTCCCAGGCTCTACCCGAAATCTCCAGGAATTTCCCAACCTGGAGTTGGCAACCATAAATTCTACCCTAGAACCAGCTGACATTAAATGTACTGTGCTGAGACACTAATTCAAGGCTAAATGCAGGTAAGGAAAGTTCTTTTAAAGTCAAACACACGGTGTTCCTTCAACTCAATTTAGAGGTAAAGGCTTCATGAGGGACCTAAAGAGATATTTGAGGCCCAACCCTCAGAACTGTAAATGGGATTTGAACCTCATTTTACGTAGGCCTGAAAATATTTTACAGACCAAGTAAATATCCTGCTCTCCATTTTATGGAATTTGTTACAGGGTGACAGACTGTAGTCAATGGAATATCCCAGAGTGGAGCTTGATGTTTAGTACGACAGATCAGCAAGTGAAGATAAGTTTAAAGGCAGGATGGATCCAAGAGATTAACATTTCAAACATAAGGCACATCCATTAGCTATTACGGGACATTACTGAGGGGTATTTTCATGAGGGACAACCTATCAAAACAGAACACAGGCAGGGATCCTATAGAATTTATAAGGTGCCAACACTGTAATTAAAAGAGTTATGAAAAATGTATGAAATTGTCTTGTATCTAGTGAGACCACTGGTGCATGTAGCCAAGTCTTGTCAACTCTGACTGGCAGAAGCTCTCCAGAAACCCATGTTTTGCTCTGTCCTGCCACCTGATATCCTATTAACCCAAGATGCTGTAGACCAGGGGTCCCCAAAGTGATACCCAGGAGCATCATGATGTCTGCTGACACCTTTCCTGGTGCCCACCAAGTGTTTTAAGAAAGTAGGCAGCAGCAGGTAGGGCTTTTGCCCCACAAAGCATCTGAGTGGCCACTGGAGATTTAACTGGCTGTGCAGATTTTTAAAACATTCTTTTGGGGTGCTGTTGCCAACATAACACAAAGTTCTTAGCTGTGTCACGGAAGGGAAGCTACTGTATGCAAGAAAATGTTTTAAAAGCCATCCTTTTAAGCAAAACGTTGGCTTGAAATATCGGAAGAGTTACTATGATCGTTATGCATAATGTAACTCCCTGACATGTCATGTTTACCTCCTCCTCCGACGACAGCCATTTTGAGATTGGCGGTGCCTCTTTGGGCAACCATTTTGTGGTTGAGCTCACCACCCCGTGTCAGAATTCCAAAGGTGCCTGCAGCCTCAAAAAGGTTGGCTACCCCTGCTATAGACTGAGTGTGGGGCATTCTGCATAGAAAACATACACAACATACAGTTGTAGCTCTTCTCCAGATGATCTCCTGTCCTACTGCTGATGCTGAATTGGATAGTTTAACATAAAACATGAATTCAGCTTATCCTAAACTAAGAATACTTGAAGAAGTAACTTCAAGAAGGATGAGAAAAACAATGGCTTATTCTTATATAGATTATATTCTGTTTGTTGTGCAATATATACCTGTCTGTCTATTGTTAAAAGCTTTCCACCCTTTATCTAGTTAGGATGGATAATTTTTTTTAAATGGCACCTCTTCTCCTTGCTTTCCCACTGCTATGATGATTCAGCCCACTTTACTGAGATCATGGTCAGCATGATCTACAAGGACACTGATGAGCATGACCCATTTTGGAAGGTAAGGTCGGTTCCAGTCAGCCAGAGCCTTTGTCTACATAGTTCAGGAAGCAGGCGGGGTTTATTTTGGTAAGGAACTACTTAATACTAACTGGGTTAGCAAGAGTGATGATAAATATTTAGTTTGGGTCTACAAATATAGCATGCAGAGCACCGCACTGCTGAGACAGCTTGTCGATTTTTAGGTCAAAGCAGTGTACAGTGACTCAATATGTCACAGTCACCCACATTTCATACACTGAAAACCTCACTGAAGAAAAGAAGTGTAATCTAGTTGCTTCATTCCTCCCTGAAAGAATTACAATGGTTGGGTGGGGATTTTGAGAGAACCCACGCTGAATTTACCAAGTATTCTTTGGGAATTGTAATCCTGTGTGATAACACCCATCATCAGTACTTTGCCTATGACCAGAAATTTGTTATTATATGCTGTGTACAGATTCAGAAAGAACACCTGCAGCAGAGCAGGAAAATGAACACCAGTATCTCAAGTTCCACCAGTATCTCAAGCCAGCTCATCAGCCAATGGGATATTTTAATCTTTAAGCAAACTGTGCTGGATGCATAGGCATCAACTATGGGGGGGGGCTCGACTGAGCCCCCCCAGCAAAATGGAGTGCCCGTCGCTGCGCCTCCGCAGGCCCTTCCCAGGCCCGCCAGCCAGCTACTACCGCCTCCACCCCTCCCCTGGCCTGGCCATTCCTGCCTTCGTCCATCCCTGGGCCAGCTGGGCAAACGCTGGGTGGTGATGCAGACCAAACCACTGGGAGCAAAAACGGGGTGGGGGGGGGCAGGCAGGAAGTTGTGCTGGCCAAGGCTAGCCAGGGACATGAACCCTCGGGCAGGCCGCATTTCCCCTACCCACTGGCTCTGGTGGCGCCCCAGGCGAGGGAAACCCCTCCCAGGAGCTGGCTGCGGTAGCGGAGTTGCTCCTGGTGAACGAAGAGCTTGAGTCCCAAGGGGAAAATACAAAAACAACCACAAAAGAGGCAGCCAGGGGCTTGCGAGTGTCTTAACCAATCACCACAGGAGAGACATAGCAAGGTCTATTCTGCAGCCAATTCCCTCTCTTGATGCTTTTGGCATAAATGCCCAGCTGGCTCTGGGATGGACGGAGGGATGGACGGAGGCAGGAGTGGCCAGGCCTGGGGGGGGTAGAGGTGGCCGGGGGAGGGGGGGACATGGTCCTGGTGTGCACACGTGCAAAGCGCGCGTGCACACAAGAGCCCCTGCCCCCCCCCCTGGATTTTAAAACTCTACACCCCTGGCTGGCTGGCTGGTTTGGAGGATAAAAAGAAAGGGAGGGCATCACACAGAGTTTGATCAAATACTCAGGAGTACTGATTAATTAAGGCTGCAATATATTTCCCTAAAGTGAGCACAGTTAAAATCAGTGGGGCATGCATCTAATTAAGAATGCATAGGATCAGGCTGTCATGATAACCACAAAACAACATCAACAAAAAAAGCCCCCTTGTGTATAATACTGATCAGTCTACTATGCAATAAAATATCAATAGAATTATAATCTAGAAATTCTTGTAATGATCTTGAATTCAGGTGTGTGGAGAATCAAAAGGCAGCACTGTATTCAAACATACAATAAAGGCCATAGGAAATTTCATTTTATTTTATTTCATCGATTTATACCTCACCCTCCCTGCTGAAACTGGCTTAGGTGGCTTACATAAAAGGTTAAAATAGTTAAAAAACATAAAACATTTATAAAACATTTATAACATGGTAATTATACATACAGGATGGTGAAACTAAATAAAGTTTTGTTATTAGCCATAGTGTGAGCCTGCACAGCATTCTTATGAACTTTACAGCTGATTTCTCAGAGCAGTGAATGAATTATGATGCCAGTTATGTGAGATATGAAAGTGCGCTAGGTAACCAGTGGGAAGATGGGAACAGACACCTACACTATAGGGTCAAAGCACCATTTTCTGAGGTTGCCACCTCCAGGCGGGAGGTTAACACAGAGAACAAAGACATTCTCACACACAAAGCCATGAGGTTACAGGCTTATATCAGCAACTCCATATAGGTATACACTCCAGGCATGTACACAGGCTTATGCCCCCTCCTGCAAGATCTCATTTACATATGCTACTACAAAGGACTTCACACCTGGGTGCGAAGACAGCGGGGTGCTTCCTGAGAATCGGTTCCCATGCCCGGCACTCCTGTGATCCAGAAGACAGGCGCCAGATGCAGCTGATGTCAGCATCCTGCCCTGACCATCAGGTAGATCCAGGGGTCAACTGGGGCTGGAGCGAGGTGGAGCGAAGCTCCGCCAGCTCAGGACTGGCCAGTAGGGCAGCTACGGGCTGAATCAGATTCTCTAATCTGATTCAGCTCGCCGCCGAAATTCGGTGGCAATTTTAAAAGCAACTGGAGGAAAGGGGGTTTGAGGGAGAGGCTCCAAACTTGCAGGGTAGCTGCTGGGGCCTCTCCTCAAAATGCCCACCAAGTTTCAAGAAGACTGGACCAGGGGGTCCAATTCTACAGGCCCCCAAACAGGTTGCCCCCATTCTCTCCATTGTTCTCTATGGGAGGAAAAAAGTTAACATTTTTTCCTTCCATAGAGAACAATGGAGGGGATGGGACAATCTATTTGGGGGGCCATAGAATTGGACCCCGTGGTCCAATCTTCTTGAAACTTGGTGGGTATTTCGAAGAGAGGCCCAGCAGCAGCTACCCTGCAAGTTTGGAGCCTCTCCCTCAAACCCCCTTTCCTCCAGCCCCTCATATATCCTATGAGGTTTTGCCATTGATTTCAATGGCCCATAGAATATAATGGGGCTGAAACTGACATTCCCTTTCTGACACACTTCTGGTGATGTCAGGGAACGTGGCATATACTAATGAGTTATGCTAATGAGCTCCTGCACCTCTTTTTCTACGAAAGGACCCCTGGGTAGATCTGAATATTGACCACTCCTATAGCACCCCCTTAGTGGGTAGAGATAGAGAATAGACCATCTATAAGCTCTCTTGGGATGGCATCATATCATGTCATCCTCCCAGGTACCACCTCCCAATAAAAGCTTCTCCCCAAGAATCACAAGTTAATTCCAGTTAGTTCCCGTTCCAGTCTAGCTTTCCCCTTTTCCCTACTTGATCTCCCTCTCTTCCTCACGGACCCTTGGGTGCACCACTGGGGTCCGCCACGTGGTTTTCTGCTGGTCCAGAGCCACGATCCTTTGTCCTTTTCCCAAAGACTTCTCTCCCTCATTTTCCAGACGGATTCCACTGATTCATATATATAGATATATATATATATCACCCTCGACAGAAACCATCAAATATCCTGCTCATGCAAATGTCTCTGTATTCCTACCTATTTTCCTAGTTCTGTATAGCTGTGTGAATGATAGTGCAACACTGTAACATTGTTTATAAATCTTTTATTATATTTCTAGTAAACAATTTATCTTTTATACTTTAACTTGAGTCTGTGTCAGTCCTTGAGAAGTCTCGGTTTAGCGTCGCCTCTGTATACATTGGCAAGATCCTGTAAAGCCGGCTGCATATTGTTAAGAGCTAATATTTCCCCAAATATTAATAAATAAGAGAGCAGTCAGGCTAACAATAGTGGGCAACAAACAGCAGTAATTATAGGACTGTTATCCAAGTCTCATAATATATTTCAGTTGTACTGGCACAGCACAGGCCAGCAGTAGCAATTTCCAGGGCATAGGGTATTAACCTCTGTTGAACTATTAGGTGTGGCTCCTCAGTCAAATGCCTGGTGGAAGAGCTCCATCTTGCAGGCCCTGCAGAATTGCAATAAATCCTGCAGGGCCCTGATATCCTCTGGGAGCTCATTCCACCAGCATGGAGCCACCACAGAAAAAGCCCTAGCCCTGGTAATAGCCAGCCTGGCATCTTTAGGGCTGGGGAAATCCAGAAGATTTTGCGACCTTGAGTGTAGTACTCTCTGGAGAACATGTGGGGAAAGGCTGTCCCTCAGGTGTGCAGGCCCCTGACCATAAAGGGCTTTATAGGTAAGAACCAGCACCTTGAAGTGAATTCGGTATGATATTGGTAGCCAGTGCAGTGCTTTCACCCTAGGTGAAAGTGCTCCCACAAGGGGAGACCCAACAAGAGCCTGGCCACTGCATTCTGCACCAGCTGCTGCTTCTGGATTTGGGACAAGGGCAGCCCCATGTAGAGACCATTACAGTAGTCTAATCTCAAGGTGACCATCACGTGGCTCACTGTTGCCAAGTTGCTGCATTCGAGGAAGGGAACCAACTGCCTAATCAGCTGAAGATAATAAAAGGCAGACTTAGCAGTGGCTGCTACTTGGGCCTCCATTGTTAAGGAGGCATCCAAGAGCACTGCCAGACTCCTAACCTCCAGCACTGGCACCAATGGTGTCCCATCGAAGGTCAGGAGCAAGATCCCTAACCCCAGACTGCCGTGACTCAGGTACAGAACCTCCGTGTCCATCAGATTCAATTTCAGTCACCTCAGTCTAAGTCATCCCACCACAGCTTGTAGTGCCAGGTCTAGATCTTCCGGTCCAGAGTCAGACCAGCTGCCCAACAAGAGAGGTGCATATAGATGTTAAATAACATTGGGGAGAGCACTGCCCCTTGGGGCACTCTGCAAACCAGCAGGTGCCTTCAGGACAGCTGTTCCCCTAATGCCATGGCTCTCTCAATTATTTTGCCCAAATAGGACAAATTAGAGATCAGCCAATAGTCTGCCAATTCAGCAGGGTCCAGAGATGTTTTCTTTAAGAGAGGGCGGACCACCGCTTCCTTAAGTGCCCTGGTGAATGTAGCCTCAGAGAGGGACTTGTTAACAATCTCCCTTAGGCAGGGGTCTTTTCATAGAAAAAGAGGTGCAGGAGCTCATTAGCATAACTCATTAGCATAACTTATTTGCATATGCCACACACCCTGACATCACCAGAAATATGTCAGAAGGGAAGAAAGAGAGACAGTGAGACAGAGAAGAAAGAAAGAAAGAAAGAAAGAAAGAAAGAAAGAAAGAAAGAAAGAAAGAAAGAAAGAAAGAAAGAAAGAAAGAAAGAAAGAAAGAAGCTGGACAAGACTTTATCTGTGAAAAAGCTCACAAAAGCCTCACAGCCAATATCCAATTCCCTAGCATTTGGTCTGCCTTGAGGCAGAGTAGTCAGAGACCGAATCATTCTAAATAACTGGGCCAGGTGTGACCTCACAGATGCAATCGTGGTCGCATAATACTCTCTCTTAGCGGCCTTGACTGCCATCTCATAGGTCCTCATAAATGACCTATGGGGTGCTCTTGTAGTTTTGTCACAGGCACATCACCACTGTGTCTCTAACCATCTTAGCCTCCACTTCATCAGCCGCAACTCCTGGGTAAACCATAGAGCTAACCTAGGGTGTGGGCACAGAAAGCATCAGGGGGAAATCTTGTCGATGGCTATGGCAGTCTTCTGCAAGCTTATCTAATGAGCCGCCAGGGGGCATCGGATCCCGCGGAGCCATCTGAAGCCTCATAGGGTCCATGTGGCTCTGTGGGCGAGCTAAAATATGCTCGCTGTCCAAACTGGGTCAGGGTGAAACATTCACACAGGCCTTCAGGGCATGGTGGTCTGACCATGGCACTGCCATGGCAGTGATCTGGTCCACTGTAACCCCCACCGTGAAGATCAAATCAAGTGTGAGCCTCACCTGGTGAGTGGGGGCCATTACATACTGGGAGAGTCCTTGCACCACCATGAACAACGCAAGGTCCATTGCCTATGTGGAAGACACATCGTCAGCATGGACATCAAAGTCACCCAGGGCTATTAACCTAGGGTGCTCCAACACCCAGCCTGATACAACCTCTATCAGGGATGGTAGGCTACTGGCCAGTGCATAGGGCAGATGGTACTCCAACCAAATAGCCGCACTCTCCCTGGCTTCTCACACCAGGCATGTGCACTCTGTGCCAGTAATCACTGGAGATGGGAGCACCCTGAAGGAGTAAGCCTTCCAAAGTAACAGCACCCCTCCCCCCACCCTGCAGGCCATGATTGGTGAAGGACTGAGAACCCGGGAGGGGTCAGTTGGGAGAGAGCTACTATCTCCCCATCTCATACCCAAGTCTCGGTCATGCACGCCGGGCCCACACCCTGCTCCAGCAAGAAGTCCCAAAGGACCATGGTCTTGTTATTGATGGACCTGACATTACACAACACCAAAGTCAGAGGGGAGTCTTTTGTCCTAGCTCTGCTATCTACAATTTTCAAGATTAGACACAGGCTGGAAGGGGGCTGAACTACCCTACTTCTCTGTCTCCTTCCCTTATATTCATTCCTGGTCCCACCGCTATACTTTCCCCTCCCCAGGAGTACTGGGATCCCCAACCCAGTCATTGCCTTTTATCAGTGGTCTTTGCAGAGCCTCAGACCAACCAATAGAGCTGACTGATAGATGGTCATACTCAACATGGGTAACTACAGGTAAGATCTAAAAAACTAGATGGTCATACCTCATATGGGTAAATTCAGGTAAGATCTCATACCTCATATGGGTAAATTCAGGTAAGATCTAAAAAAACAGGATCAAAATCAGTAGAGAACCCACTTGAGGGATAAGAGTAGAAATAACCGCAAACAAATGATAAAAACTATCTTTAATCAATGCTAAATTTGCAAAGTATGGTTCAGTTGCTAAGAAGTTTCACCATGAGCCTGCCTCCAAGTGGTGATAACATTTTATCTGTATACTAATAGCAACATGTGACCCTCATCTGCAGATAACTATCTCCACACATGAAGTCCACACTGACACTAAACAGATTTTCCTACAAACTTGGAGGATTCCCCAAGTTTGCAGAAGAACCTTAAAACAAAAATAAAATATATAGGGGGTTAAATCCCCCCCCCAATACAATTGTGTTGTCTCCGCATGCACAGAGAACGCACTTGGGAAACTGCTCAGTGGTGGCAGTGGATGCCAGCTGCTGTGGCAGAGGAGGACTCCAGCCACTGCTCCTGGCCTGGTGGTGGTGGATGCTGGCAACTGCTGTGGGCCTGGCGGTGTCAGAGGACATCGGCAGCCACTGCAGCCACAGCCACAGGAGAGGATGCCAGCAGCCACTGTGGGCCCGGACACAGTGGTGGTAGATGCTGGCAGTCACTGTGGGCCCGCGATCAGGAGACAAGGATACTGGCAGTCGCTCCAGGCCCGATCACGGCAGCAGCAGATGCTGGCAGCACCTGTGAGTCACATGGGCCCCCCACTTGTTAATATGTAATTCTTTATTTACTTCATTTATCACCCACCTTTCTCGCTAAGGTGGATTATACACTTTAAAACCATGCAATAAGAACAGTATAATACAAACAAGCAACAATGGAATAAAATTGGATTAAAATCTAGAGAACAACCCATTAAATTCATGCACTATAACAGGGGTGGGCAAACTTGCCCAGTGTAAGAGCCACCTAGAACAGGGGTGGCCAAACTTGCTTAACCTAAGAGCCGCATAGAATAAACATCAGATGTTTGAGAGCCACAAGACATGAACAAATATTACCTGCTTTTATTGGAAAATAAGCAAATTTGCTTTTTATTAACATTAAATGAGACTGTGAAAAATAATAACAAAAGGGGTAAAAGCAGATATTGATAATTATATTTATTTGTCCAATGATATTTGTTTGCTAATGATATTTAGCTTCCCCAGCCGCCCTGCCGGGAGCCACATAATATATGTGAAAGAGCCGCATGCGGCTCCCGAGCCACAGTTTGACCACCCCTGCACTATAATATATATAGTAACAAATAAAACAGCATCACATATACAAATATGCAACCAATCTATGCAGTTGAGCCTATGTAGTTCTGTACCCAAGAAAGAGCCTTCTCAGTCATGGTGCTGAAACTTTGGAACCCCCGCCTCAGGGAGATTCATCTGTCTCGCCCTATTGTTGTCTTCCACCAGGGCGGGAAACTTTTTGTTTTGTTTTGTTTTGTTTGGCTCACTAACTCTTATTAGCCCTCCTTCCTGTTTGTGGGTCTTTATCAATATATTTAGTTCTTATTGTAGCCAACTATGGATACTTAAAGCTGGAGGCTGGAGCTCTAAACAGGCAAGACAAATATTTCTGCAAGCTTGAGAAAAGCCTCAGGTTTGCAGAAAAATCTGAAATAACCGCCCCCCCCAAAGCAAAATAAAAATGGGGGGGGGGGGGGTTAACTGTTCCAAATAACAGATGCAGTGCCTACAGCTTTAAGAAACAAATGCCCTCTATAGCCATTGCTAAATAACTACGATAATATTGGCAATTTTCAAGCTTTGGTTTCTGTCAGTAAAAGACATTTTTTTGGGGGGGTAGGGCCCTTTCCAGGGTTCTTTTGGCCTTTGAGGGAGGACTAATTGGGGCCAGGCTCATCAGCAACCACTGGATGACTTGCTAGCACCCAGACTGTGTGACTCACCCATGCCTGGCTATTTGCTACTATTCACCTCACAAAAGCCAGTGTGATGTAGTAGTTAGAGTTTCAGACGAGGATCAGGGAGACCCAGGTGTGAATCATCACCTTGCTTTGGAAGCTCTCTAGGTGACCCTGGGCCAGTCATGTACACTCAGCCAAACCTGCCTCACCAGGATTTTGTGAGGATAAAATGGAAGAGAGAAGAATGATAGGAGCCAATTTGGGTCACCATTGAGGAGGTACCATTGTGAGGTATCAATAAAGAAAATAAGTAATAAATATAGCTGAAGGGGGTTGGTTGGTTGGTGGCTAGGTTGGTTGGTTGGTTGGTGGCTAGGAAAGAGAGGCTGGTTGGTGGCTAGGAAGGTTGGTTGGTTGGTGGCTAGGAAGGAGAGAAGGCAGCAGGGAAAGGTGAGGAAATGGGGGTTGCCAGGAGGAGGGAAAGTGTGGGGAGGGGGATACAGAGGTAAATTATGTTCCCTGCACAAGTCCTCATGTGTTTATGTTTTATGTATTTATACTATGTTTTAATTGTTTTAACTATTTTATATATTTTTTATTTTAAACACTTTTTAATGTCTGAAATGTTTTAATGTCTTGTTACTGTTCTAATTTTGGGGGACCCTGACTTGTGTGGAAAGGTGGCATAGAAATGTTTTAAATAAAGTAAGTAAATAAACGTGGAGAATGTGCAGTGTGTGGGATCAATCTGCATTTACAAAACAGGCAGTTTCTATTTGTGGTGAGCCTCACTCAAAAGAGTACCTGTCTGTTGACCTTCAGTTCTTTAGGGAGTCTGCATGTGTGCTTGGAAGTGTGTTATTCTAGGCCAATATTCAAACAGAATTTTTAAGAATTAAGAGTTTCCAAGTTCTAGTGAAAAGTCAAGTCAAGAGGAAGCACTGGGTGCTGAATTTGCACGGCAGGATTTCCCCTTCTCTTTTGTAGATCATCATTTTACATCCTCATAGCTTCAGTTAAGTGTAATTTATAACCTGGGATATATGTCGGTTCCTTAGGTTGACCATTGGTATTCTCTGGCATGATAAATATTAGATCTACATTGCAATCCTAAGGAGACTTACTCCACTCAAAGCCCATTGAAATATATAGGCTTAGACCGGAGTAACTCTCCTTAGGATTGCATTGGTAGGGTGCCAGTTATTGTCTGGTAACCAACTGGAGACCTGGGAGGGATGGGGTAGTAGTGTAGCTGCTAGTGACAATGTGACATAACTTCCAGGAAAACTCAGAAGTAGCCCCACCTATCCAGGAATTGCTGGAAACTCTATGATAAAACCATAATATTTCTGGTGATCCCTAGAGAAGACTGACATCGCACTGTTGGCCTGATAGCCAGTTTTATTTAAAAAATTTTTTTCCTATCCTTACTTTGTATCATGGTGGGAAACAAGCACTGGGGCCAGGGAATTCCCTTCCCCCACTGGAGGGTAGGGTTGCCAGGCCCCAGGTATGGGTGGGGGTTCCCCTCCTTCTGGGGGCTTCAATCCGCCCTTGCTGAGCTGGTGGGTGGGGGAAACCCCGCCTCCAGCCCTGCCCCCTGACAGCAACCACGCACCTGACAGCAACCACCCACGTGGTCCCCACCAACCAACTGAAGCCCTTTAAATTGGGAAAGAAGGGAAGGAGAGGGGTGGCTGGGCGGGTGGGTGTTCTCGGGGGGCAGGGCTTGGGAGCATCCCCACCCACACCCAAAACACCCCCCAAATCCCCCCGCCGGAGTGAGGAGGGGACCTAGCAACTCTACTGGCAGGGCTGGCAAGCCTAATTAGATCTCATCATCTGAAAATAAATTTAGAATATTTACATAAAAGTAATGGAATTATTGTTGATATATTGATGCAAAAAGCAGTCCCCCAACCAACCTAAGGTTGCCGGTCAGCGAGTAAAATTGTATTCTATCATGTAAACAGTACTGGATTCTGAAAAGCCAGTAAATGTCAGGTACTGCTAGGAGGTGCTCACTACCCACTTGATCCTGCTCTGTCTGAGCTCCTGATCTGTAACTGTGTATGTTCTTGATTCAGTATGGCTGTTTCCTGGGTATTGTGCACAGTGTGTGTGTGGTGGGGGAGGGGAGAGGAATGTGTTATCCCAGATTGGGCCCCTAAAAGACAACAAAGGTTCCTATAATGAGTCAGTCTACTCCTGTGACTATTTGGTTAGGGAATTATTCTGTGGAATGAGAGGTTTGGGTTCTAGTACTTTTGCATGCAAAATAATTTTTGCTGGCAGAGCACCCAAAAGTCAAGCTTTGCCTTGGAGAGGTTGCTTCAACCCACATATCTTGTTTTGCATTGTAGCTGTTCCTTTCCCACTGAGCTATTAAATAGTTTTTAGTGCTGGCTCCTGTGAGCTTCCTTGTCCATGTGGCTCTCTTGCAAAAACCAATACAACTGTGTTGCAAACTGGAGTATTCAGATAAATGTTTATGTGCACCTCAGATGGATAAGCCCCTCTCATGGGGGGATGGGTTTTCTATGCATGCCTTCTATGCATTGGGTTATGGGCAGAGCTGGATCCTGTGATCTGAATGGCAGTCTTTCACTTCCACTGAATGGTCTGGGGCCATTGTTTATGAAGTTAATGGCACCAAATTTGCACAGAACATAGTCCTCCCTCTAATCTAAAGACCCCCCCCCCCGCAATTTCACATGAATTGGACCACCAGGTTTGATTTACAGACCCCTGACATAGGTCCCTCTTGACTCAGTTGCAGTTCTCTCCTCTAATCCTTATCATCGAGAAATGGTGCCAGCCACCAGCATATTTTTTTTTAAAAAAACCTCTCTATTTCATTTCATTTTCATACTCTCACAGTGACTGACTGACAATTTAAAAAACCCTGAATATAGGGTTGCCAAGTCCAGGTTGGAAAATACCTGGGGACTTTGGGGGTGGAGCTGGGAGAGGGCGGGGTTTGGGGAGGGGAGGGGCCTCCGCACGGTACAATGCCACAGAGGCCACCCTCCAAAGCAGCCATTTTCTCCAGGGGAGCTGATCTCTGTCAGCTGAAGATCAGTTGTAAAAGCAGGGGATCCCCAGGCCCCACCTGGAGGCTGGCAACCCTACCTGAATACTCTATATCTGCCATCCTTCCTTCCTGTGGTTGATTCGTTTTTTTTCCTTTCACAAAGTGAGGAAGGGGAAAAAATTTTGGGGGGGGTATGTGTGGCTGTTTTTTGATCAAATGACACCACAGTTGCAGTGAAATTAGTACTGCCTGTCCACTAAAGAACTGCCAAGTTTCAAGTGAATGGAACCAAGCAGTACAAGTCTATGGGCCCCAAAAGGCCCACAGCTATCCTATGTGGGGAGGAAAAGGGGGCTCCATCCCCTCAAAGACAGGAAGGAAGAAGAAGTGCACAAGAAGTGCAACCTTGCCATTATTCCCAACTGAGAACATGAAGGGGACCAAGTGTAAGGATGTGTCGCTGTCTACCAAGATCAAAATAATTAATACCGTAGTATTCCCCATTACTATGTATGAGTATGAAATCTGGACAATAAAGAAAGCTGACAAGAAGAAAGTTGATTCATTTGAAATGTGGTGTTGGAGGAAAGTTTTATGGATACTGTGGGCTGCCAAAAGGACAGATAAATGGGTTCTAGATCAAATCAAGCCTGAACTCTCCCTAGAAGCTAAAATGACTCTCATAGTTTGGTCACATTATGAGAAGACAAGATTCACTGGGGGCAAAAAACATAATGCTAGGAACAGTTGAAGGCAGCAGGAAAAGAGGAAGAGCCAACCTGAGACGGATTGACTCAGTCAAGGAAGCCACGGTCTGCAAGACCTGAGCAAGGCTGTTAACAATAGGATGTTTTGGAGGTCATTCATTCATAGGGTTTCCATAAGTCAGAAGCAACTTGATGGTGCTTAACACACACACACTGCCCCAGTCTTCTAGTAGGGCTGTGTACCAGCAAGAGGATCTCACATGGGGGACTGTGGAGAAAGTGTTGCAAGCCTTTCCAGTGGCCAACGAGGAAGAGAGGGAAGAGGACTGCCAAAAAGACAAATAGGTGGGTTCTAGATCAAATCAAGCCTGAACTCTCCCTAGAAGCTAAAATGACCAAACTTAGGCGACCATACTTTGGTCACATTATGAGAAGATAAGGGTCCCTAGAAAAGACAACAATGCTAGGAAAAGTTGAAGGCAGCAGGAAAAGTTGAAGACCCAATATGAGATGGATTTATTCAATTACAGGAACCATGGTCCTCAGTTTGCAAGACCTGAGCAAGGCTGTTAACAATAGGGCATTCTAGAGGTCATTAATTCATAGGGTCACCATACATTGGAAGTGATTTGGCAGCACTTAACTCACACGCACAGTGGGAATGAAGTAACCAGGCGTTTCCTCTTGGTGTTGCTAGTGTTAGATATTGTTCATTTTCCAACCAGCGGCAAAATCTGAATCATGTCTACATTAAGTGTGGCGTAGTAGTGATCATACCGAGTGGGACCATGGGCTTCCCCTGTTAATCTCTTTTCAGTCTGTCATTGGTTCAGCATGGCCAAAGATTACACCTAGTGCCATCCGATGCCTTCTGTAGATGCCATTCGTGAGATTTGTATTAAAATGCACAGCACTGAGATTACATTCACATGGTTAAATGCCGAGAGATCTGAAAATGAATGGTAAAGCTAGAAGCCAACCCACTGCTCCTTTCAACTTTTCTTTTTCTGGATGCCAAAGCCACGACTTTGTGTCTGCCCTTTTCAAGGCCCAGTGCCTTCCTCTCATTTTTTCCAGTGAGAGGTAAACAGCTGGGGGTTCTGCCAATTCAATTAAGAATGCTCATACACAGATTATATAATGAGACAGGAATGCAGCCCCCTGAAGCCTAGTCCTGCAATCTAATCTGCTATTTAGTGGCCCCCGAAGATTCTTGAAACCTTTGTGGAGGGTTCTTCCCCCCCCCCCCCTTCCCTTTTGTGAAAGCCGTCTCTCCACACTCTTCCCTCTGTTTTTCTTTCCTTTTTGGCTTCCCTTCTCTGTATTGTTTTAAGTTGGTGGCTGGGCTGCTTGCCAGATTAAATTTCATCTGCTTCTCCCCCTCCTTTCTCCCCACCCCCCAAATCTTCCCCAGAAGTGATACTGTTTACTTTCTCTGCTCCTTTTCTCAATGTCTTTGTACACATTGCAAGGGATATAATCACCAGCTGTGGAGAGCTTTGTGAAATGTTAACTTATTCCTCAATACCCTAGGGCTAGTGAGCATTTTTTATTCAGACACCATACGTTTCTCTCTCTGTGTGTGTGTGTTTAAAAAATATGAAATGAAACAACTGTTTCTTTAAAAAACATGAACATATTTGCTGCATTCCAGTCTGATTTTTTTTTTTAAATCTCATTTGTCCCTCAGGTGAAATTTTGGTTGATTTTGTGTGCGTTCTATTTACTTGTTCAGTGTAGATGAGCTTCATGTGGAAGTGTGAGCTTACAAAGAGCCTATTGTTGTCTTCCACAAAACACTGTGAAACAATGAGAGGGAGAAGAAAGATTAAACTCTAAAAGTGTTTCTCCCCTCCTCTTTCCTCTTTGGTGGGTGAAAGAGAGGTCAAGCTGTGCCCATTGACCTTTGCCCTATGACCTGTATGAACGAAAGGAAAGCCTTTGAAGTAGTAAAGTGCCCCACAAAGAAAAGAAAACCAAACAAGCTGCTGGTTTTTCCCTTCCACCAACCAAACTGAGTTGGCAGATGCTTGATAGAAGATGACACAGTGCTGCAGTGGGCAAAAAGGAGACTTCTTGAATTGACCTCCCACCTACTCCAGCTTGTAGTTAATTGGCACCACAAAACGCCCACACACTTGGAGAGAAGATGAGATAAAGGAGATGACAAATCTTTAGTTTCCCTCTTCTTCATCCCCTTCCTTTACTGTTTATAGCGCCACTGAGGGCTAATTCTTTGAACTCTCTGTGTCTTAGTAGAACTGTCACAAAGGAGAGACATTCTGGAATTGGAGACAGGATGGCACATGGAGAGTTAAGCAAAGAAAAACTCTGCATAGAAATAAAGGTCTTTTAGATCAGCAACTCTTTCTTGCTGAAGGACAGATAGGACTTGTCAGTTATTACCTGAATGGATGCTGTCACATGCATGACCCCTGCTGGTAATAAGGAGAAAGGTATCTTTGTATGTTTTATTTCTTCCACTTTCTCCTGTTCATTTGGTATTTACATAAAAGTAAACTGTATGCTTTGTTTGCTGAAGCTATGGAAAAGGGCACTTGGGGAAAAACTCATTGCAAGTTTTGTCCCTTCCCTGGAACCAAATTCAGAATTGGTTCTTTGCTCATTTTAGAGTGTGGTTGACACAATTATTAGTACTTCCTTTATAGTGTCAAAAATGGATCAATTATATAGCTAGTTGTTTAGTTCTATACAAGGGGAAAATGCTAAGTGGGTCTCCTCAGAAATAAATCCAATATTATTAAATATTCCTGAGGCATACTCCCAGGAAAGTGTCTTTAGGATTACAACCACAGTGTCATTAGTCATTATGCCCAGAATGTTATAGCGTGTTATGGTTGCAGAAAGTAAATGAACATTATTGGGGAGGGCACATAGAGATAAATATGATGAAAAAGTTTCCATTGGCTGGGTTGTATCATTAGTGTTCTACATACAAGAAGATGACTTCATGGATATCTGTGTATGTGAACAAAAACTTAGTTGTTGCAATAGTGTTAGAAAAGAGCAAGAGTCCAGTCACACCTTAAAGAATAAAAATATTTGGCAGGGTATGAGCTTTCGTGAGTCACTGCTCCTTCAGATACAGCTAGAATGGGAGTCCATCTGTCCTATTTATTGGAAAGTGGAGCAATTTCACTTGCTGAATGACATTAGCAGACAAATGAAAATAGAGGGTGAATGACAATAGCAGGCATGATTGAATTTAGATGAGATATGCAGAGGGGTAATAGGTGGGGAGAAATCAGCATTGGTAATGAGACAGGAAACCTAGGTCTCAATTCAGTCCAGGAAGATGCATTGTCTTGAGCTTCATTATCAGTTGCAATTCAGTAGTAGGGGTGTGCAAAAAAAAAAATCAGCCTGATTCGGATCGCTTTTTAAGCCACTGCCGAGTGCAGAATTTTGGCAGCAATTCGGCGGTGAGCCGAATGAGATCAGAGAATCTGATTCAGCCCATGGCTGCCTGAAAGGGGGCCAAATGGGCCGTTTTGTGGGGGTACATTCGGTTTGAACGAATCAAATGCACATCCCTATTCAGTAGCCTCTCTATTCTCCCTTTGAAATTCCTTTGTAAGTGAACTGCTACTTTTAGGTCAGCAACTGAATGGCCTCGAAGGTTAAAATGTCCCCCCACTGGTTTTTGAATGTTGTGGTTCCTAATGTCAGACTTATGTCCATTAATTCTTTGTTGAAGTGACTGGCCTGTTTGTCCAATGTAGAGGGTGGAGGGGCATTGTTGACACATGATGGCACATATCACGTTAGAGGATGAGCAGGAATATGAACCTGCGATGGTACGGCTGATGTTGCTGGGTCCACTGATAATGTTGATAGGATCTATATGAGAGCAAAGTTGGCATCGGTTTGTTACTGTTAAGTAGTTTGTCATTCTGGGTGAAAAGTTGTTTTAGGCTAGCAGGCAGTCTGTAAGCAAGAAAAAGATCCCCCCACCACCAGTGCCTGTGTAAGGAAAGCGTCACTGTCCAGCATAGGTTGTAGGTCATTAATAGTGTGTTGAACTAGATTGAGTTGTGAGATGTAGGTGACCACCAGTGGTGTTCTGTTGTTATTCTCCTTGGGCTCCTCTTGTAGGAAGCTGTCCCTGGGTATCATTCTGGCTTTTCCAATCATCTTTCCCACCATATCAGGAGGATATTGTAGTTGCAAAAATGCCTTTGCAGATACTTCAAGTGAGTGTCTCTGTCTGAGGGGTTGGAGAAGATGCAACTATAGTGTAGGTCTTGGCTATACACAATGAATTGTTTGATCATAGAATCATAGAGTTGGAAGGGACCTCCAGGGTCATCGAGTCCTGCAGAATGCAGAAAATTCACAAATTCCTCCCCCTCCACACCCCCAGTGACCATTGTTCTATGCCCAGAAGATAATCAAAAAACCTCCAGGCTCTCCAGCCAAACTGGCCTGGAGAAAAATTGCTTCCTAACCCCGAAGTGGCAATCAGCATTTCCCTGGGCATGTAAGAAAGGGCCACAAGAACTAAGCACTGAGGCAACCCTTACTGCCCTCTCTCTCATGATCTGCCTATGTCCACACAGTCAGCATTGCTGTCAGATGGCCTCTGTTTGAAAACCTCCAAAGAAGGAAAGCCCACCATCTCCTGAGGAAGCCTGTTCCACAGAAGAACCGCTCTGTCAGGAAATTCTTCCTAATGTTTAGCAGAAAACTCTTGATTTAATTTCAACCTGCTGGTTCTGGTCTGACTTTCAGGGGTGACAGAAAACAACTCCGTACCATCTTCTGTATGAAAGCCTTTCAAGTACTTGAAGATGGATATTATATCACCTCCCAGTCTTCTCCTCTCCAGGCTAAACATACCCATCTCCTTCAACCTTTTCTGATAGGACTCAGTCTCCAGACTCCTCACCATCTCTGTTGCCCTCCTCTGGACACGTTCCAGCTTGTCTATATCCTTCTCAAATTGTGGTGCCCAAAAGTGAACACAATACTCTAGGTGAGGTTTAACCAGACCAGAGTAAAACAATTCCATCACTTCACGTGATCTGGACACTATACTTCTGTTGATACAGCCCAAAATCGCATATGCCTTTTTAGCTACCACATCACACTGCCGACTCATGTTCAGTGTATGGTCTACTAAGATCCCTAGATCTTTTCCACACATACTACTGCCAAGACAAGTCTCCCCCATCCTATAATTATGCATTTGATTTTTCCTACCTAAATGCAGAACTTTACATTTATCCCCACTGAAATTCATTTTATTTGTTTTAGCCCATCCTGTATCCTGACTCTGTCTTCTACCATATTTGCTACCCCTCCCAATTTAGTATCATCCAAATCCTCTGCCTGGCTGGGTGGTCTATAGTAGAACCCCCATCATAATATCACTATTATTTCTTACTCCTTTTATTTTCACCCAGACTCTCAACTGGAATTCATGCTCAGATTCATGTATTTCGTCACAAGTATATACCTCCCTTACATATAATGTGCCTTCTCTGCCCTTCCTTATTTGTTTGTTCCTTTTAAATAAGTTATACTCCTCAATCCTAATATTCCAGTTGTGAGTGTCATCCCACCAAGTTTCAGTAATGCCTATTAAGTCATAGTCCCCTTCCCATATTAGGACTTCAAGTTCCTCCTGCTTGTTTCCCATACTCTGTGCATTAGTGTAGAAACATCAGAATCCATGTTTTATGCACCCTGAGGTTTTTGTTTCTGTACTTACATGTGAGTTAATGTTATTTCGCATATGTGCCACTCCCCGCAAAACTTTAGAGTTCTTATCTCCAGTTATTGGCATCATACTGGGTTTTGCATTTTTGTCTCACTTCCCCACAGGATTTAGTTTAAAGCTCTCCTTATTAGGTTTGCAAGGCTGTTTCTGAACACATTTTCCTTACCCTTGTGAGATGCAAACCATGTCCCGATAGAAGAGCTTCATCTTGAAAGCATAAGCCATGGTCCAAAAATCTAAACCTTCCTGATGACACTATCTACATAGCCAGTCATTGATCTGCAATATTCTTCTTTCCCTTCCTAAGCCACGACCCTTGACAGGAAGAACTGATGAGAATACAACCTGCGCTCCCAATTCCTTCACCTTTTTACCCAGAGCCACATAGTCTCTTTTAATACATTCTAGGCTGTGCCAGGCAGTATCATTTGCTCCCACATGGATGAGCAAAAAGGGATAATAATCCTTGGGCTTGATGAGTCTTCCTACCCTTTCCGTCACATCTTGGATACGTGCACCTGGTAGACAACCTACCTCTTGAGATGACTCTGGTCAGCACACTTTAGCTTCTACCCCTCTCAGAAAAGAATCCTCAATTACCAACAAACACCTTTTCCTACATAGGGGAGCAGAGGCTCAAGTCCTCTCATCCATAGGGGTCTGAGAAATTTTCTTCAAGCTTCATGTAGGCTGGGGGAAGAGCCCTTGTTCTAGTGGTTTAGAATCAGTATCTGTGGGAAGATTCAGGAACTGACTGAATAGTAACAGAGGCTCAGAATGTCTCTTGATCTTCCTGCTCCTGTGGGTTACATTCTTCCATTTACCCTCCTCCTGTGTTGGGTGCTTCTCCAGTTGCTGAGATACCTTTCCCTCCTCCTCCTGTTGCCCTTTCAGGAGTGCTGCATGCATTCTGTCCATGAACTCTTTACCTTCCCTTATAAACTGGAGTGTGGACAAATGTGCCTCAAGTCCCTGTATCTTCTCCAGTAGGACTACCAACTTACACTTGCTGCAAGTGTAATTACTGTTATCCTCAGGTAAGAATATGAACATGCCACAGACTTTGCATGTTGCTGCCTCAGCTTCCTCACCAGCCATGCTACTGCAATCCATTTCAATATTAATTCAGCTTAATGTGGTGGTGGTAGTAGCAGGAGGCATATAGATATGTTTGCTGATCTGTTGGTTTCCAGTATAATGTGGTACTTATGTGTCCCTCATGTAGCTGTACTGTGTTGTCCAGGAAGTTTATGTTTTCATAGAATCATAGAATGTTAGAGTTGGAAGAGACCTTACAACCCCCTGCACTCTGCAGGAGCATAGCTGAAAAGATAGCCCTACAACGTACCCAAAAGATAGTCGTCCAGCCTCCGCTTGAAAATGTCCAGTGAAGGAACATCCACCACCTCCCAAGGCAGTCTGTTCCACTGCTCAACCACTTTTACAGTTAGGAAGATTTTCCTGATATTTAGCCAGTATCAACTCCCTTGTAATTTCCACCCATTAGATCTAGTCTTGCAATCCAGAGCAAGAGAGAATAAATCTGCTCCATCTTCTACATGACAGCCCTTCAAATATTTGAAGACTGCAATCATGTCCCCTCTAAGCCTTCTCTTTCCCAGGCTAAACATACCCAACTCTTTCAGCCTTTCCTCATAAGACTTGGATTCCAACCCTCTCACCATCCTGGTTGCCCTCTTCTGGACACACTCGAGCTTGAAAACATCCAGCAAAGTATAAACTGAACATTCAAAGTTATTGTAGCGAACTGAATGGCTACACAGATACTGAAGGTATGATACTCCTAAAGGGCAAATATCTTGAGGAAGAAAAGCCAAAGGGATAAGTACAAAATGGTGGCTGACTGGCTAGACAGCAGGTTTGCCAAGAAGGATTTAAGGTTTAAAATGGGTAATTATGATATGAGAGGTCAGTGGCATTTTAGGCTGCATTAATAGAAGCTTAATTTCCAGGTCTTGAAAAAGTCATAGTGCTGGTCTGGTTGTATTGAAAAGACCAATTTTCTAAGCATGGGATATTATTTACAGTGGTCGATTTCGCACTAGTGTTTACCCCAGGTTTGCCCTCATGCTTGCACTGGAGCTTCTGGTTGATTTCACACCAGTTGCTCTGGGCTCACGTTTTGCTCTGAAGTATCGCCCTGCTGCACCGGAGTGTCCCTGGAGCGAACAAATCCTGTTTTTAGAGGATTTTCCTGTTTGCTCCGGGGGAGAACCCAAAATGAAAACACATCCACTCACCCACCTTTCATCAGGGCCACCCCATTGTGGGAGTTTCTAATTTTTTTTTTGGAGAAACCCCTTCATCGCGCTATATCGAAAGGGCTGAGGTTCCAAGTGGGAAAATGAAGAAAATACTCCGGAGGAAACTGGGAGGGGAAATTCTGGAGAGAACAAGAGGCAACTGGCCAGTGCAAAATTGCCCAGTGTGTTGTGCTAAATGAAAAATAGTCAAAAGAGAACTTCATGTAGATGACACTCAGATATATATCTCACTAGGAATAAGGCCCATTGTGGAAATAAATACAATGGGCTCTAGAAAGAGGCTCTGGTGACCTCAGCAGGGTATAATGACACAGAGTCCACCATTTTCACCAGAGGAATTGATCTCTGCTACCTGAAGAGCAGTTGTAAGTGATCTCCAGTCCTCACCTGGAGATTGGCAGCAATGGTTCCCTAGGAGGAAATGGCTGGTTTGGAGGGTGGAGTCCATGGCATTGTACCTGTCTGAGGTCCCACCCCTCCTCAAACCCTACCCTCTCCAGGATCCACCCCTCCAATCTCCAGGAATTTCCCACCTGGAACTGGCAACCCTATCTCCTTCCAGCCAACCATCAACCTACCTTTATCTGCCCCTCTGACTTCAGCTTTCCATCTCCTCCCTCCTCCCTCCTGGAGAGTAATTCTGAGTGATTTCTACCCTTCACCTGGAGATTGGCAACAATGGTTCCCTTGGAGGAAATGGCTAATTTGGAGGGTGGAGTCTATGGCATTTTACCTGTCTGAGGTCCCACCCCTTCTCAAACCTCACCCTATCCAGGCTTCACCCCTCCAATCTCCAGGAATTTCCCAACCTGGAGTTGGCAACCCTATCTCCTTTCTAGCCAACTATGCAACTTACCTTTGCCCCTCTGACTTCAGCTTTCCATTCCCCCCCTACAGCCTCTACCCTTCTCTGAAGCCCTGTCTGCTACATCACACTGGCTGACGGGGGGGGGGGGGCACCATCCAGATCCAGCTGGCCCAACAAACAGGAAGTCATCCAGATAATGCACTACCTCTTTGAGCCTACTCTTCGCCTTTAGGGCCCACTCCAAGATTGCACTAAAACGTTCAAATGCTGAGCAAGAGATGGAACACCCCATAGTGAGAGCCCTGTCAACATAAAATTGCCCCTCAAATGAAAAGCCCAACAAGTCAAAATCCCCGGGATGAACTGGCAACAGGCAGAACGCGGACTTAATGTCGCACTTTGCCATTTCTGCTCCAGGACCACACCTGTGGACCATCCTTACTGCCTGATCAAAGGGCATATACCGAACTGAGCAAAGGTGCTCTGGTATGGCATCATTGACTGAGTCACCCTTAGGGAAACACAAGTGATGAATGAGCCAGTATTCACCGGGCGCTTTCTTAGGAACAGCCCCCAAAGGAGACACCCTCAATGTATTGATGGGGGGGGGGGAAGGGATGGGTCCTAACACCCTGCCCTCCCTACACTCTTTCCCTATCTTGTCCCTCACCGCCTGCTCCATTCCCACCACAGATTTAAGTTATTGGCCCAAAAAGCCCTCCTATCTCCAACATAAGGAATCTGGAAACCTGCAGGAAAACCCTCAAACAAATGTAAACCATCTACAACATTGGGATACCCATCTAACCATTTTTTAAGTTGAATCAGGTTTATAGAGCTGGGACACTTTTCCCAACTCAGGAAGGGGTGCACCAGTCCAACCTGATCTCTTACCTCCAAACCTCTGCTTGGAGCGTGAACATGCTGTGAAGGTGTGATCCCTCCCGCATAACGGGCACTCGTGCTTGAATTTACATGGCTTGCACCTGCAAACACCTTGTGAAGCAAACTCCCAACACAGCAGCCTGGCTTGAATGCCCTGGCCCCCAAAGGGGCGAGCAACAAGATTCCCTTGAGACTTCTGGGCAATATGCCCACTGTCCGAACGATCCCCAGAGACCGCCTTGGCTGAGGACATAAGCTGCAGCCACAGGTGCTGAGCTGGATTAATGGCCGCCCGCATCCTAAACTCCTCATCATATTGCAGCCATGCCCCCCCCCCAGTGAATCCCACGTAGGCTCGGTAAATAATGTCAGTGTACTGGAAGAAGGGGGTGGCCCTGATGGGGTTGGTTTTAGCCACCACCCCAACATAAATCAAAAATTCCGGAAGCCAATTCGCCCAAACCCGGTCAATGCAATGGTGCTTCAGCTTCTTATCCCGCTCATCCAACTCCTCCCTGTCCTTTCCCTCAATGTTCCGGAATAGCAATGAAAAGACATGGCACATAGAAATAGCACGTCTTTTGGTAAGGCCCAGTAGCAGAGTTTAATATTTTGATGGAATGTAACAGAGCCTAATTTTAAAGAGCTGTTTATGCTCTCTCTCACACACAACACATGGGTACCCAGCAGAAGCATTCAGGAATCATTATATACCTTGGATCTCCTTCAGAGGTGCTCCACACATCTGAGAATAGATCTCCAGGATTTCCAGAGTCCCATGCTGTGAAGTAGATGCTGACTTTTATACATGGAAAAGAACAGTTTGGTTCTTAACCAGATCTTCATGGATCTGTATGTTTGTTTCTGAAGGCAAGCCTGATTTCAGGCATGGCTGAAAAAAAGCTTCACTGTGTACATAGGTAGCGCTGGAAGACAAACCAATGGCACCAGTGCCAGGAAATTGGGCCACTGTTATATGCCGCTCTCATCTTTTGAGAATGGCATTTCAGTCCCCTTTGAGGAGTGACCTTAATCAGAGCCAGGGCTAAGCTATGTTGTTCCAGGGATACACACATTTGAGCAAACTCTCAAGGATTATTCCTGGAGTGTATAAGGACAAGTTCAAACATGCCTTGGAAACAGTGCTGATTATTTAAAGCTTCTGAGGATGAAGAAAGGATCAGATGGCAGAGGGCAGGGGGTATGAAACAGGGCACTTACTTTCTGATCTTGCAAACATCTTATAAATGGTCATGGGCAGGAAATATACATAGCAAGGGAGGAGACGCTGCCAATCAGGCAAGGATAACTATTTAATACTACTTAGTATTATAATGAAACTGTACATTTATTAAGTAGAGATTTATGGCAGTGAAAGAAGAGGTAAAATTTACTCCAGTGTAGTCATAGAAGGGTATTCTTTTAATGGAGTAATGTTTCAAACATGCCATACGACAGAGGTCATCTTTGATCCACAGTTAATACACGCTTCTCCTGTGCACCTGTTGTAACCATTTTACATTTTTTTTTGTATCACAGAGTTATTGCAGTTGTCTTGTGCTTTTGTGTAACCACACTGGAGCTTGGTGTGATTCTCATCAGCATCAGCAGCTTTAAAAGTAACAGTGAAAACTGGTAGTAAAACACCTAGCTGCATTAGAAGAGAAGACGAAGAAGAGATTGCATTTATACCCTGCCCTTCACTCAGAGTCTCAGAGTGGCTTACGATCTCCTTCCCTTCCTCTCCCCTTCTGAGGTAGGTGGGGTTGAGAGAGCTCTTTGAGAACTGCTCTTGAGAGAACAGCTTTGAGAGTACTGTGGCTTGTCTGAGATCACCCAGCAGCTGCATGTGGAGGAGTGGGGAATCAAATCCTGGTTCTCCCAGATCAGAGTCTGCACTTCTAACCCCTACACCAAACTGGCTCTATCATAACCCCCTCCATTCAGCTACCCTGATAGTTCACACCTGGCTGAAGGTCAAAACTGTCTCACTTGCACCAAAATCCACATATCAAAAATGTTACCATATGTGGTCCTGACGGCCAGTGGTCCATGCTTATTTTCATAACGTGTCTCTAAGCCCAGTTCATCTATTATCAGACGTACATGGTGACCACCAAGAGCTTCTTAATACGCTCATTTATTGATTTAGGAGATTTCTATGCTGCCTCATCAGAGTCCTACTCAAAGTGGCTTACAATAATGTTAGCAATATCTTTTTAAAAATTAAAATAAGCCATTACACAAGCCCGGGGATATAAAGCAATTCATAAAACAGACCACAAACCAGAAACAGACCAAAAGCTGGAAAGATACCCGCCCCCCAATTAAAAGCCTAAGTAAAAAGATAGATTTTGACCTGGTGTGTCTTACCTTGATGCTGGTGGTGTGTGTGTGTATTTCCCAGTCCTTCTCCAGGTGTCTTCAGTGCACACGCAAAGTACGCACGCCGCAATAATGTCACCCGGAAGTGACATCATCACGCATGGAAAAAAACTCTGTTTTTTTCCTTAAACAATTGACCATCCCCCCCTGCAGTGTGCTCTGTGCGATGACGTCTCCTCCAGGTGATGTCATTACACCAGGTGCATTGTCACAAACCGGGCACTTTGGGGTGGGGTTTCTCCCGCTGGCTGCATCTGGGCTGGTGGATCTGGGGGCTCGAAAGTGGGCAAACCCCTGCACACCCCCTCCCCCTTAAAGGAATTGCCATCAGTCACTGGGCAGCTGACAGCTTTGGCAAGGGCCCCAACAACACACCCCTACCTTCCAACTGTGCCACAAATATTTGGCAGTATTCAGTTTGCCATACTTATTAGGAAGGAGACTTCTTGGAGGAATTCAGCTTGTTTTTCCAGGAAACTCCTTGGAAAAGACTCCTAACTTCTATATTTCCTACAACATGCACAAGCCAGTGACTCATCAGATTCAGTAGGAATTAAGTAAAACCCTAAAAAAAATGTAATGCTTAGGAAGCTACTCAAGTCTTCTGTTCTGAGTGTAATAAACAGAATTTCTTTTATCTTGTGTTTCACAGAGTGAATGGAACTTGGCCAAGCTATGACTGCATTAACTCCATGGAAGGACCATAATGAACCATCCTCTAGTATTCCAGTAAAAAACATTCTTCTCTCCTCAAAAGTATCGTTTAGCTGATTGTATGATGCAGCCATAATGCAAGATGGGGTTTTGTTTTGTTTTGTGTTTGCTGAACTAAACAAAAATTATTATAAAGGGTGATAAAGAACAATACTGGTATCACTGGTAGTGACCCCAGGTTAATAGGAGAGGGTGTAAAATAAACAAAAATATTATCTGGGGTGAAGAGACATGGGGGGCATGGTTTGGTGCTATTTAAGATGGACGCCTAGAGGCTCTGCTCTGCTCTCCCAGTTTTATAAATCTATGAACAATCGCCTTATGCACTGAACGTAATATGGGACAAAAGGGAACCGACAAACTGACACACACTTCAGTTATTTCCAAAGCCATTCCAGACTATTTTAATAAACCTACTCACAGACTGATACCAGACAACACTGAGGAAGAAACTAACAAAATGGCGGTGGCAGAAAACCAGGGTATCATTTCTCCCCATTTCTTTAACTGAGATTGCACTAACAGGAACGTTTAATAAAATGAAACAAAAATTTCTAGAAAACATGACTGCCCTAATTAGACCTTTAAACAATCAATTTGCTGACCTAAAAATCGCCCTGACAGCTGTAGCTGTAGAGGTGAATACGCTTAAAAATTACTCCACCTTCATGAAAGGCTGTATTTTAATGTTTGATATGGCTGGCCATTGGAACTCAGCCTCAATTATAGTAATTCCCAAACCAGAGAAAGATCCTGCTAATCTGGCTTCCTATCATCCCATCTCATTACTTAATCAAGATTATAAATTTTTTGCATCAGCCATCACCAAACGTCTCAATTCTTTCATTACAAACTATGTTCACCAAGATCAATCCAGATTTATGCCAGGACGAGATATAATTGATAACATACACAAAGCTTTGCACATCCTATCTGCTTGTCAATCCACTCAGCTGCCAAATTTAAAGTTAAAGTGTAAGATGCTATAACAATCTTTGAAGTATTCCACAGATGTCTCTGTAACAAGTTTTAATTAAGGTGCAAAGAGTAACTTTCCAAGATACATTATACAAAAGGTCCAATCAAAGTATTATTTTTAATGAAGTTTCCGGGTAGTATGTTCATTTCCAAAATCTTCATCAGAAAAGGACCAACAATAACTGTATAAAGCATTAATATATTAGGCTACAAAAATATATAGCAACTTGTTAAACATTTAAAAAATATAGCATTTTTAACATTTTAACTTTTTAACTTTTTACAAACATTTTAACATTTTGCAATTTTTATTATGCATTTTGATATTTAGATTCTTATTTTTTTACCTGCACACATATAATTCCTCCTATAATAAGTTCTGCAAGAATAGTCAAGTGGGGTTTGAAAATTCTATAATAAACAAAAACCTCACTGTTACTACAAAATGGGCCAAAAATATATTAAAGAACAATCTCATAAAAAAGTTGAGCGCTCACCAACATACTTCATAAAGCATTTAAATCATGTCCAAATGTAAGTATCAGTAGAACATTTGGTATCAATATTTACCAGTAGCTTTTGTGAAGTTAACATGAATCCAGAATCCTTATATAAATTATTTATACCTGGTCTCTCTTAAAGTTATAGGATACTACTTAAAGAAATATAATGCTTTTAAAAGGAGACTTATCTACAAAAAACTAGAAAATTCCAATGTCAGATTTAATCCAAATGGGTGATAAGTTTTTAACATATAAATCCAGAATGCCTCTTGTTGTAGCAGTCTTTTATGAATATTGATTCTATTGTATTTGTTGACATGTATAATTTCTAAAACTAAAAATCTAAAGTCATCAGGGTTGTGTTGTTTGTCCAGAAAATACTGTATGAGTGATGCTTCAGTATATTTATGTCTAATGCGAGACCTATGCTCAATAATTCTAGTATGTAATGAATGTGTTGTGACCGCCATATACTGCAATTGGCAAGGACATTGTAAAAGATATATAGCTTGTTTGGTTGCACAATTAGAGAAAAAGGAAATTTCACTTTTAAATTTTACAGCTGGAAAATCTAAAATACATGTCTCCCAAACTAATTGTGAGGCTTCTGATTAGATCCAATAAGTCAGGCCTTGTATTTCAAAGCAAAGTCTTTATTCTTAATGGTCTTTCAGGAAACACTTGCATTGTTAGTGATACCAGATACAGAAGAGGAGGAATTGATATAGTAAATTCAAACTAGAGTAAAAACGCGGGTACCAATGAAAAAAGATCAATCAGGCACCAGAATGTACTACCATTACTTTCTCAGGAAAAAGGTGTGTAAGCAGAGCTACTTTCCCATCCCCGGCCCGTGGTTTTTTCTACATGCATTCCCACGCAAAAGACACCTGGAAAAGCGGAGGCCCAGTTGCCCAAGGTTACAAGTGCAGCAACAGAGATAACATGAGTCTAGCAAAATATCTCAGCTCATTCCAGTAAAGGAGGAGGGAGGGGGGAAGGAACCGTCAGAGCGGAAGCTGATGCCGATCTCCCGCCGGGACCTGCAACTGGGACAGACATAGAGAAGCAAAACATGACAGGGAACCTGACACTAATGGGCATATTGAACAACCATGGCATTTATTATGTCCCTTAACTGAAAAATAAAAGGACTCTGCTGGTAATAAATCCATACTTACAAGTTTATCATGCAGGCTGAAAGTCTTTCTAAATCCCACTTGGGCTTTATTACAGCAACCAGGAAAGTCCCCTAAGATATACCAGTGTTTCCAAATGATGTTTTTAATAGAATTCACCAGCGGAGTATAATTAAATTTGCAAAAAATAAAGCTTCTAATTCCACGACTGGTCTTTTTAAACAGATTTCTTCATTGTGTATACTGTGCTCTGTTATAAGCCTTATTAATCACTTGTGAGGGATAGCGGCAATGAAGGAACTGATGGTACAATTTTTTATATTCTTCTTGAAAGTGCATCTCATAAGTCGAATTTCTTTCTGCCTTTAAAAATTGACCATAAGAAAATTGACCACACTCTCTTAAGTGTCTTACATAAAAAGAATTATAGTGCAGGTAGGAGTTCTTATTGGTATCTTTGCTATATGGATGTACTGCCAGGTGACCATCTTGCAAAAAAAATATATATGTATCCAGAAAAGGAATTTGTGTTTCATCATGTTGAATGGTAAATTTTATAGATAGCCAAATGACAAAATCAAACAACTTTGAAAAGTCATCATAAATCATAAACAAAATATCAATATATCTCTTGTAAAAGCATATATTAGAAAAAAAGATTCCAGATCTGCCATAAAAATGTTTGTGACACTCAGGGCAAAAGAACTGCCCATCACAACTCCTTTCATCTGTAAAAAGAACATGTTTAAGAAACAAAAGTAGTTATTTTTAAAAATTATATCTACAAGATCTAATAGAAAATGTGTTGGAGGAAAAGGTGGATCTCTTTGCTCAAGAGTGGACTGGATGCACATTCTGGCTTCATCAAGCGGGATATTTGTATAAAGGGACATCACATCCAAAGTTGCTAAAATAAATACTGTAGGTACTTCTAAGCCTTCTATTTTTTGGATTAAGTCTGGTGTCCTTTAAGTACGGAGGTATTTTTGTAACAAAAGGTTGGAGGAAAGCGTCCAAATATTTTGATGTGGGTTCCAAAATTGAATTGGAACAGACATAATAGGATGGCCAGGAGGTGGCATGCCTGGCTTATGGGTTTTAGACAAAACATAGAATATAGGAACATGTGAAAAGTCATTAATCAGAAAAGAGGCCACCTGTTCATTAATATAATCCAGTGCCAGGGCTTCCCTAACCACGATTTTAATCACTCTAAGAATATTATCAGTGGAATCCTTGGAAATAGGACTATAAAAATAATTGTTTCTAAGCTGTCACATGATTTCATTAATGTAGTCCTGTCTATCTAATAATACTATGCCACCACCTTTGTCAGCCTCTTTGATGACTATAGAGTCATCATTGGCAAGATTATCAAGAGTCAATTTGTCCTGTTTCCTTTGAGTAGAGGGACTAGACAGGGATGCCCTTTATCGCCTGCTTTATTTGTGCTTGCCTTCGAACCACTGGCGGCCACAATATGACAGGATGCAAGCATATCTGGAATTAATATAGGTCCACATTCCTTTAAATTAAATATGTTTGCAGATAACATGCTTCTATTCATATCTAATCCCATTTTGTCTCTCAAGTGTCTTCGAGATCATCTCCAGATTTTTGGACAAGTCTCTGTTCTCCAAGTGAATCAATCAAAATCCTGTATTTTGCCAATGAATTTACCACAGTCTGATGAACAAGAAATTCGTAGTTCTGGCAACTATTGTTGGTCAGAGAAACTTTTGCCATATCTGGGCATTCAAATTCCAAGCAATCTTGGACCTAGTTAAAGTTAATCATTTAAGAAATTTCAACAGATACAAAATATGCTTCATAAATGGAACAAGCAAAATCACACGTTCCTGAACAGATTCCATTTAATTAAAACTTTTCTGTTTCTTAAATTACTTTTCCTTTTTAGGGCAATACCTATTCTTCTGAAGTCACCTTTGCTTCGTTAAATGGCAAACAGCTTTTAACTACTTCTTATGGCAATACGAAAAACATCGAATAAGTTTTAAAACACTTAGATGTCAGAGAACCAAAGGCAGCTTGAAATACCCTGATATTGCCACCTATTACAAGACTATGATGTTATCTATCGTTCTGAAGATGTTATATAATGGAGACCAAGCTGCTTGGACAAAGCCACTTTATCCACTGATATACCCTGACCATTCAAGAGATCATTTGGAACAACTCACTAGCGCGTCCTAAACAGATCCAATCCAATATTTTTCTTACTACTCTTCTATGGACATGGGATGGTCTCAGACACAAATTGCTTTTGAGAATACCTAAACAATCGACCTTTTTATTCCAAAGATGGTTCCCTCCAGGAAATGATGTCATATTGGCCAAATACTGGAGAAGGCTAACATGACTCAGATATCTGATATTACATCATCAACTGGCCTATTCTCGAAACAAATGTTAGAATGAATGTTGGGGCAAACCATCCCCTGGTTTTTCTATTTACAACTCAAACACGTTATTAGCCCTATACTATGTGCGACTAATCCATGGATGCCTAATGCATTTGAGGATCTACTAGAAAACAGGAATTCTATGTCTAAAGGATTAATATCTAAAATCTATAATATGTTGATGGGATTGAATGAACCTCAAGACATATCTTTATGCAATAAATGGCAATCTGACTGCAATTTTATGATCTTGGATGAAATATGGGATTGAATTGGTCTTCCTCAAAGATCACTTCTCCATTTATCGCCATAAAATTGCAATCATACAAGATCCTTACACGTTGGTACATGATACCACAGAAAATTGCATTCTCCTCATCAACTCACTCATCACTTTGCTTGAAAAAATGCGGACAAATAGGATCTTATGCCCAATGTTGGTGGGAATGTCCCAACCTACACACTTTTTGGCATGAAGTGCTCTTCCAAATTAAGTCCATCGCAGGCTATGAAATACCATTAGCACCAGAAATCCTTTTTCTAAATATCTGACATGACCTCTCAGTTCAACATCTTTGATGTGACTTAATATTGAGTCTTATTGTAACAGCAAGAACATGTTCCAGCCACACTAAAAATCTTTAACCTGAAAATAGGCCCTCAATTATTTTACGGAGCCCCTATCTGGATTGAATCAATAAATAAGGCAGTTGAGCAGATATATTCAGGCTTCCTATGGAAGATCTTGGGTGTTCCATCTTGCATCCCATATGTGGCTTTATGGCTAGAATGTGGCCAAAATGTTATGACTACAAGGGCATGGTTTATGACCTTCAAGTTTGGGCTTTGGTTACATTACAGATCTGATCCCTCTAGTTACTGCTTCCAACTTTTGACTGAATCTAACTATTCCCCTTGGCTGGTTGTCATTGAAAATAAATTAAGATCACTGAACATCTCTTTTGAATCCTTACTTCCACTCTCAGAATTGGAGGCAATGCAAACAATAAGGGACAGACTCTATGAGGCTGAGCTATTTGAACTGTACAACACAGCTAATAAGACATGCCCTCCCTTAAGCCATGGGATATTGCCCATTGTGGGTCACCCTGCTAGCTAGCTTTACCAACTTCAGACCCCAGCCTTATGCAGAACCTTTTCACTTTCCAGGTTCAATGCTCTCTCTTCAGCAATCTTAACAGGGAGGTTTAACAGAATCCCTTTTGATAATAGATTATGCCCCTGTGCAAGCAGATCAATTGAAACAGTGTCTCACATGTTATTGAAATGTCATTACTGTGCCAATATTCGACACTGCATTTTATCTTCACTACTTGATGATATTATAGAGCTCCCTGACTCACACAAACAGCTATATCTACTAAACAGTGATGATGAAAATATAACCATCCTTGTGGCAAAGTTCTTTCAGGCTGCTCTTTTTATACATAGTACAGTATTGTAATGCAAAATCTGTATTTGGGAGATACGAAATTGAGACTTATTTTACATGGATTTTAGACTATTCTAGAATGTTTTTTTCCGGGTGATATAAGTTCCTATGTTTTATCTATTTGTATAATTTTTCTATGTTAATGTCAATAAAGGTAACTGAACTGAACATGTATACTGTCAAGGTGGGAATCACATCTAGCTCCCACGACAGATAATTGGTTCTCGAAAGTCTGGGACCTCTTCATTATGGAAAAGATCACGGATTCTTTAAGACAAGTTGACTTTTTCCCACAACATTCCAATCTTCTTCTGAAATGGTTTCTGTTCATTGAATACTTAACTGCATCTGACATCCAACCACATAACCCGATATATCTAAAATTAGTTTACACTTAACTATCATACTTCCTCCAATCATCATGAGCTCTGACTATGTGGCACCAAAGGCATCATGATTATTTACCTGATCTTTTAGAAATATAAAATTATATTCTGGAAGTTCTTTTAAGAGTACACAACTTTGTGACACATTATTCACTACTTACGAGCACTGTTGATACTATCACAATATTAAGACTGTTTTATTGTTACCCTCCCATTACTTCATGTGTAATATACTGAAACTCACTCTAACTCTGGTTTGTAAAGTATTGTAACTGCTATTTATATTTCTGTATTTCTGTATTAATTTTGAAGTATCAATTAAAAATTAATAAAGTGGGGAAAAAGAGAAAGAAATAATAACATAACATAATATAGATGCTAACTTTATCTTGACAGACCAGCCACCATCAAAAGTAAACAGAACATTGGAGAGTATCTTAAGTTCACAGTTAGACCACACTTTTTATTCATTAGAAACTATTTTAATCATTCTTAAGGAGGAAGAATAAACAAAAACAAAACCAGCAGATTGTACTACTGCAGTAGGGCCCAGAATAATAATAATTAAAAAGCCACAGCTGCAAAAGCCTGCATTTATAATCTAGAATTTAAGGAAAATCCAGAATATATCATGCTCTTATTCCAATGGTGTCTTCATGGGGTGACATTCTACAAGTCTTCTGAAAGCTCCTATATCGTAACTTGTTTACCTGAGGACAGTTGCTCAAGTATACTTTGACTTTAAATCCACTGTGAGTGAAAACTCCCACACTGGGACCCTGTCATTGTTTACAAAGCCTCAGTCCTCATTGGTCTTTGCACACTGAGGCAACTGTGGTTTAAATTTTCTGAGCTCAAATATCTCCTAGAGAATCCTTTACACTACAAGAAAGGGGAGCTGCCTGAGCATAGTTTAAAGAATCAGGAAGGGGGTGGATTGCTGCCCCACCCCCCATATCCAGGGATCCCTCCTGGTGTGCATGAACCACCTCTCAGCTCATCCTCTGCCATGTTTTCCTGTGTGGTGCATTTGCTGGATGCGGGCCCACTTTGAAAGCAAAGAGAGTAATAAATTGCCTTTTGAATTAGGTTTTTGAATTAGGTTTTCTGGACAATCCTACCTGTGAAGATTACAGAGATCCTTTGCACAGTGAAATGAAAGCATTAATGTTCATTGTAAAGGCTCCAGGGTGCTTCTGCTTAATTTTGGTATTCTTTAAATTATGTTAAATATGTTAAAGGGTCTCTGCCATAAAGGGATAATAGGCTTTCAGACGCACAATTTTTAGAATTGTTTGTTTCTTTGTTCCAGTGTTGAGAAATCGGTTTCCAGATGTGAACCACACTGTCCTTTCTTTGTGGTTGGGAAGAGAGGAATAAAATTAAAGTGATGAATGAATTAATGAAAATAATTGAAATAATAGTGGTCAGGAATCTCTTTTGTTCACTGGGAATGAGTCAGCACAGGAACTCCTGCTGTGAGACCTCTTCTGATGTTAGCCACAGACATTACAGCAGGAATACATATAGTCAGGGTGGACTTTTTGTGCTTTGTTTATTATTTTGGGTTTTGCATAAGTAATAGAGAAGTCTTGGAAAGGAGACAGGGGCAGATTTTTCTGCCATGAGTTGTCCATTCCAGATGTAACATTTCTCTTGTAGAGATTCTCCTTCCTTGTAAAGAAACTACCAGCCATCCTATAGGCTAGCATCTATTTACTATATTTTACCATGCCCTTTCTCTAAGGCGATCAGGGTAGGTAAGGCTCCATGTTTCCAATTTATCCTCAACAACCTATAAGATTGGTTAGGCTGAGAGAGAGTGTCTAATGGGTGCAAATTACGAGGTAGTTTTTGGTGGGATTTTAAAGAGAAACTTCCTGATGGTAATGAGGCTGAAGTTGGTTCCTTATTCCCAGTTCCTATTCATTCCTTGGCTGAGGACAGACTGGCAATCTGGAGCGGGATGACTGCGGAGGCAACTGCTGCGGGGGAAAAACTCCCCGGGGCTGGCCGTTCACATTGGCCAGTGTATTGCGCAAGGATGCTGTTACGGAGTATTCAGACTGCTGCGGAGTGGCCCCACATGGGCCGGCCTCTGCAGCTCATGATAGGGCTGTTTCGGCAATTTGCGCATGTGCACATGCACTTATGTGCACATGTGCGCATGAGCACTCATGCGCAAACTGGCAAAACGCTGCGTTCGCACTGCCGCCTCCGCTTGCCTCCCGCCTTCTTCCGGTTCACACTGCCTGGAAGCGGGAGGCATGCAGAAGACTGCCCCTGAACACCGGTTTCTCCCGGTGTCCTGGTAAAGCGAAAGGAAAACATCTTCAAGACGCGTAAGTACGGAAGGGAGCCGAGGGACAGCTGCGCATGTCTGGACCGGCTCCCTTTCCCCTTTTCCCATGCGGACCTCTCCCGGGGCAGATTGCCAGTCTGTCCTCAGCCCTTATTCGCATCTTATTCATGAATTCATCCAAAAACACTGAGGAGAGTTTGAAAGCTCTGAATCACAAAATAAGGTCTGGACCAGCATATATCATATACTCATTCCTTATTCGCGTCTTATTCATGAATTCATCCAAAAACACTGAGGAGAGTTTGAAAGCCCTGAACCACAAAATAAGGTCTGGACCAGCATATGTCATATACTCCCAGGTTAACAGGACTCTCTCCTTCAAGAGCATATATCCTGTTTCCTGGTCCAAAGCACGGTTCTTGTGCCAGCTGCTCCAAAGTGGGGTGTCTAGAACAATAACACAGGCAGACAATGGGACCTGGCTGCACCCCAAAACAATCTTTGGACCACCCTAAATGACACATCCCCATGCTCTGGAGACTGTCCCCTGCAAGAAGATATACAGTGACGCCCAGGCCAAACACTGGTTCTGGCGCTACAAGCTTCTATTCAGAGTACCTCCCAGAGGCCTGTTTTTCAAAGATTTGAATAAGGAAGGGCCCTCTGCACCCAAAATAAAGTTTGGACCCTCATACTTTATACACCCCCATGTTCAGCAGACTCTCTCCTTCTAGGGGACATATGCTGTGTCCTGGTCCAAAGTACAGTGATTTAAACTGCTCAAACGGGATTTAAACTGCTCAAATGGGATCACACCAGAGCTTCCTATTTGTCCGGTATCACCTTCCACCAACTTAGAGAAGGCTTTACAGCCCTCAGATTTCCGACAATGATAATCACCATGTTAGAAGGCCATTATCACCATAAACCAGTTGCTCAGCAAGTATATATCCATGGAGCCCTGATTTGAAGGATCTCTCTCATTATGTCCTGTTTTGTGACCTTTACGTGGTCCCCAGAGCCAAGTTCCTTGCAGCCATTTTAACCAGGCTAGCCTTGCATTCAGTGGCAGACAAAATCATCTACCCCTTATCTGATGATGATCATTATGTCACCTATATGATGCCACTATATGCATTGGCTGCCAAGAAGATTCGTACAAAACTTTTACCCTGATGTCAACATGCTGAATTTTATGTTATGACCTGCTCCTGACAATTTTAACATTGTTTTTAACCTTGTTGTGTTTTTACTGTAATATTTATTACTGCTTGGGCAGCTATTATTATATTGTTATGGCCTTTGGCCTCATGTAATAAAATTCTTCCTACCTATCTACTACCACTACATACAACTTTTACTGATGGGATCTGCATCATTTAATGTCTTGATAATGAACAAGGTCCTTATAAAGTTAGGGCATAAAAAAGGTGGAATGATTTGATTTATTATAGAAGTCACAGTAACTAAGAACTCTACCTTGGTATGCAGAGAAAGCATATGGTTGCTATGGTGGATACATGAGATATTGGAATACTACTGTCTTAAATGTAGCTCTACACACCTTTTCATTTATACATATAAAAGAAAGCCCCCTCACTGTAAAATCAACACCCAGGCCAAACTGCTGGACCTAGAAACACCAAATTAGGGAGTGCACGTCTACCATGGTTTAGGTGCTCTCTAAGAAGGGATTTTTAGAAATTTGACCTCTGTGGGTCAAAAGGGGTAAAATGTGCTCCCCTCATTGATTCCTATATGGCTGCCAGGTTACTGTCTCCTTGCACCCCCCACTCTCTGATTGGTCAGCTGCAGAGCTCAGCTTTCTGAGGTAAAAAAAATACAGTTACAGAAGACTGCAAAGAGCTAACAACAGTTGAGGAAATCAGGAATGGCCAACAACCACCTGTGAGGTGCGGTAGTGCTGCTCCTTAGTGATCCTGCTGGCCCTGCCTCCACAGTGGCTTCTAATACTCCTCCCCCTCCCCCTACACTGGACAAGCAGCTGCCTGTCAGGTGTAAAAGAGGAGGTGGGATGCTTACAGCCACTGGGGAGGTTTGCTCAGCAGGATTGCCTTAGCCCGGCTGCTGGCTCAGCCTCCCTGATGTCTTTAATTTTAAACATAATCCCCCCCAACACCAGACAGATGGGTGTCTGTCAGGTGTAGGAGCAGGACCAGGGTGCTTTAACCCACCAGGGACACCACCCCAGCAGGATCACCTTAGCAGTGATAGCTTAGCCACACTCCCACCCACAATGGAAATATACCCCAAATTTGTAGAAAACTGATTTCCATTATTAGGTTATTTAACTTCTCACAATGTGGGTTCTAGAAAATTGGTTCATATGAACTTGCTTAACATCTGATTGCTCGGATGGTGTTTTGAATATGTTGTTATGTCCCAGTTCTAAAATGTAACATAAATGAGAAGCATTTTTGTAAAAAAGAAAAAAGGAGAAGGGTATGCCCTCCCCCCAAATTCAATGCCCAGACCAAAGCCCTGCACCAAGAAACCCAAAATAAGGGGAATGCATTCCTATCATGATGTCAACCCCCCAAAGAGATTTCTGAGAAACATGACCCCTAAGGGGGTAAAAGGGGGGCAAAATGTGTTACCCCAAGTTATTTTACATGTGCTTGGCAGGCTGCTGCCTCCTTGCCCCCCCCCCCCCCACATTGGTCAATTGTGTAGTTCAGAGTTCTGAGGTAAAACCTGCCTACTTGCACCCACCTCCCTCTGATTGCTGAGATGTGGATCTCAATGCTCTGAGGTAAAAGCACAGAAGAGACTGCAGACATTTGACAGTTACAGAAATCAGCTATTGAAGACTCCTGAATAGACATTTTTTTGGAAAAGCCAGCATGGCAATTGAGTTAATGAATGTTTATGGGGAGATAGTAAAGGACATTTCTAGGAGCCATATCAATGTGTGCCTCTCTCATGAACCTGAAGTCCACCACATAACCACTCCCTTACACCAACTCCCCCTCACACCTCTTACTGCCCCCAAGAAAGCTCCTGGCAAATGTCGAGCCAGATACATCAACACTACAAGGAGGAGGCAACTTAGGAATGTGGCAAAGACATTTGCACATAGTACTCCTGCAGTGCACTGAGCTGTCCAGGCCAAGTACCAGCAAGATCACCCTAAGGTGCTCAGAACAACACAGTCTCCATATGAGCAAAACAATCCAGGAACACAAGTAGAGAGGCCCATCACTTTCATGGAAGGTTGCAGGAGTGGACTTAACAGATGACTGCTTCTTAAATGGACAGTTCTATGTGGCCTGCTCCAGAGTGAGCTCATCAAGCAGCCTGGTGATCCCAGCACCTGAGGGCAGAACCACCAGTGTGGTCTAGAGAGAGGTCCTTCAGTAGAGAAAAAACAGTATGTATGTCTTCTACTACAATCTTCCCCATTAGAATTCCTACAACAAATGTCGCATTTATGGAATTTAAATACCATACTGAAGCATGGGTATCAGGCTAGTTATTAAATAAGATAAAGCGTCAGCCTCTTGAACAAAGTTACTCTCAACAACACTCACTGAAGGTGATTTGTTTATTGAAGAATAAAGATGTTCCAGCTAAAAATGTCGTTGAGTTAGAACTGATATTCCGGTGCGAAAACCCTCAATTATACCTGGTTCAAATATAGTCCCCTCCAATCACACTGACCATTCATTTCTGCCAAGCTAGCATGCCTCTAATCCCCTCCCATTTGTTTCTCAGCTAAGGCAGCAAGCTGGGAGACAGACCCGGCCATTTGGCCGGCATCCCTGGGAAAGAAGGGTGTTGTCAGGAAGTTACTTGAGAAGTATTGCCCTCCGATAAAGCCATTCTTACCTGCACACATTCACAATCTCTCCCTCCCCTGGAATTTCCCCAAATACATGGCAAGTGAGTCAGTGAAGCTGACATTCTGCCCCCCCCAAGGCCTCAGCCCCCAGTTTGTGGGGTTGCCATTTATGAAACGTGAACACTAGTTTGGGAGCATTTATGTGGTTCTCCTGCACCCATTCATTATGGCTGGGATCAAAGTCCTTCCATTTGATGAGATAATACAGGCAGCCATGTTTCACTTTAGAATCAAGAATATCCTCCACTTCTTGGTGTAGTTCTCCTTGCACAATCGGGGAAGGGGAGCTGTAGGATGAGGTCTCCAATTCGATGGTCCCAGATCCTTCTTCAGTAGACTAAAATGGAAAACAGGATGGACATGATGCAAGCTTTTAGGTAGTTCAGCCTCAACAGTCACCTTATTAATTAGGCACACCTCTTTAAATGGACCCAGGTACTTCCACCCCAACTTTTTCCCTGGCTGCAGGCCTCTGAGATTTTTTGTGGAGATGTACACCGGGTCTCCCACTTTCAAGTCCCACTCTTGGTTCCTCCCTTTGTCAGCATGCCGCTTGTAATCCTCTTTGGCTTTAGCTAACATCTCTTTGAGGGCCACCCATCCTTAAGTTATTTTGGACCACCACGTTGAAGAATCTCCTGGATCAGCTTTCCCGGGGCTCAGAGTAGGGGGGGGGGATCTCCTTCATAGCCGTATACTGTCTTAAAGGGGGATATGCCAATGGAGCTGTGTACTGAGTTGTTGTAACTATATTCAGCAAATGGAAGCAGGTCGACTCAGTCATCCTGCTGGTAGTTTATGAAACATTGCTTCAACACTTGATTCATCCATTCTGTTTGCCCATCCGTCTCTGGGTGGTAAGTGCTGCTAAGTCCTTGCTCCATCCCCAAGAGCTTCAGCAGTTCCTTCTTAACCCCGCCACAAACTGAGAGCCCTGATTCAACATTATCTTATGAGGCAAGGTGTGCAGCCTAATTATATGTTGCGGTTTCTAGTTTCTGGGCAGTGGGTAGTTGTTTACAGGGGATGAAACACACCTGCTTGGAGAACAAGTTTACTCCCACCCAAATAATGGTCTTTCCCCTGCTAGAGGTAGGTCCATGATAAAGTCCATAGAAATGATGGACCATGGCCAGTCAGGGGTGTCTAGAGGCTGAAGCAGACCTGGAACTTTCCCAGCCCACCGTTTGGCCGTCAGGCAGGTCTGGCATGAAGCCACACGTTGGGATATATCCTTACACATGTGGGGCCACCAGAATCACCTCTGGATGAGATGTAGAGTCTTTAGGTAACCGATATGTCCCACCCTTTTGTTATCATGCCCCATTGATAGGACCTCTCCCATCAGAGACTTAGGAATAAACAGTCTGTCTTGGTGGTACCAGCAGTCGCCCTCCCTTTCAACCAAAGACCACCCTTTTTATGTCTTCCTTGTCAGCCCCTATCAGAGTGGCTTTCACTTTCTCCCCCCAAGAGTCAGTTGTCTGTGGGGCCCCTCCCCTTGCCTAGCTGTGGGTTGTCACTACCCCTCCCAGCTGGGTGGGTGTGGACATAGTGTTGATTACCTCCTCCCATTGACTTGCATGTTGGGGTAGACGGGACAGAACATCCGCTAGGAGGTTCAATTTTCCTGGGAGGTGTTTTAGAGTGAAACGAAACTTAAAGGGAAAACTCTGCCCACCACAACTGCTTGGCATTTAGGCACCGAGGGGCTCGCAGCGCCTCAAGATTTTTATGATCAGTCCAAACCTTAAAAGGTACTCTAGCCCCCTCCAGCCAGTGTCGCCAGTTTGTTAATGCTAGTTTTATAGCAGCAGCCTCTTTGTCCCACACCGCACAATTCCTCTCTGCTGCCAAGAATTTCTTTGACACATATTTTATTTATTTATTTATTAAACTTTTATCCCACCCTCCCGGCATAGGCCAGCTCAAGGCAGCTTACAAACAGAGTAAAATATCAATAATACAATCACATAAATATAAATACAATATTAAAACTCAGACATAATAAAGTGCTAGCAACATTCCTCATCCTACAGTCAGCTCTTTGGCCTTCTCTGGCCATCCAGGATGATTAGTCTGGGCAGTATCTGAGGGTACAGCAGGTCAGGGTTCCCCCAACATATTGTTGGTGGTACAGATATTAGGTGGTGGCAGCTCCAAAAGCCTGGCAGAAGAGCTCCATTTTACAGGCCCTGCGGAACTGTGAAAGGTCCCACAGGGCTCTGGTCTCTTCTGGGAGCTCATTTCACCAGAGCGGAGCCACCACTGAAAAAGCCCTGGCCATAGTTGCCACCAATCTGGCCTCCTTACAACTCAGGAGAGCCCACCAATTTTGGGTCCCAGATTGCAGTGTCCTCTGGGGTACATATGGGGAAAGGTGATCCCTCAGATATGCACCAGATGCAGCTTCCAGATTTACAACAAGGGCAGCCCTGTGTAGAGGGCATTACAGTAATCCAGTCTCAAGGTGACCATCACATGGATCACTGTTGCCAGGTCATTGTGTTCAAGGAAGGGAACCAACTGCCTAATCAGCCAAAGATAGTAAAAGGTCAACTTGGCAGTGGCTGCTACCTGGGCCTCCATTGTTAAGGAGGCATTTAGGAGCACTCCCAAACTCCTAATCTCCGGCACTGGCACAAGTAGTGCCCCATCGAAGGTTGGGAGCAGGATCCTTACCCTCGGATGTCTCCAACTCAGGCACAGGACATCTGTCTTCATTGGATTCAATTTCATCCGGCTCAGCTGAAGCCAACCAGCCACAGCTTGTAACGCCCAGTCTTGATCTTCTGGTTTGGAGTTGGACTGGCCTTCAAACAACAGATAGATTTGGGTTTCATTTGCATATTGGTGACAACCCAGTCCATGCCTCTGCAAGGTGGTAGGACAGTTGCCGATGGCTGACTGTATCAAACGTGGCTGAGGCTGACAGGTCTAACAAGAACAGCACTGCTGATCCACCCCAATCCAGATGCCTCTGGAGGTCGTCTGTGAGGGCGACCAGTGCTGTCTCCATCCCGTGGCCCTGGCAAATGCCAGACTGGAAGGGATCTAAGATGGAAGCATAATCCAGAAAGTCCTGTAACTGCATTGCCACTGCGCTCTCTATTATCTTACCCAAATAGGGCAAGTTGGACACCGGCCAATAGTTGGCCAATTTGGCCAGATCCAGAAATGTTTTTTTCAGGAACGGGCACACCACTGCTTCCTTAAGTGCTTCTGGGAACAGCCCCTCAGAGAGGGATTTCCCAAAAGGCACCCCAGAACCCCTCATAGACAGCTTTAATTAGCCATGAAGGACACAGATCAAGGAGGCATGTGGTAGGGCATACAGTCAGGAGCAATTTGTCAACTTCCTCTAGACTAAGCGGGTTGAGATAATCCATGATATGACCAGAAGACGAGCTTGGAGCCTCGAGTTCATTCACTGTTTCAACCGTTTCAATTTGCCCTCCAATAAAGCCATTCTTACTCGTGCATGTTCACATTCCCCCCCTCCCCCAGAATTTCCCCAAATACATGGCAAGTGAGTCAGTGAGGCTGACAGAAAGCTAGGTATGCTAGAACAAAATGGTGTTGGATGCATGCCCACCTTCCATGGTGCAAGATGGAGATCATGTACCTTCTTTGTGTATTTGAAAGAGAGAAGAGTGAAGGAGCTGAAACAGGAAATTGCCCCTAAGAATAGTATTCTGCTTCAAAGGAAAGGATCAGATAGCAGGAAGGAAAGGATGCTGTATGTGTCCTCCTGATCTCTCTATCTGTCTGAACTCTTTGGTGCCATCTCTCAAGTCTGAGACAGGAGGCAGTGCAAAGTCCTCCACTTACAACAATTATCAGATGGTCTTAAAAAATCTGGGACGGTTTGGGCCCAAAGAATACAACAGACCTGACTGGCTATTTGGGACATAACAGGATGGTCTTAGTGATGAGATTTTCATAGGGTTAGTATGATAGCCTTTAATTTTAAGAAACACAAGTTTGCTCAGACTTAACCTCTTTTTCACTTACAATAGTGATAGAAAATTGAGCTCATAATACCCATGGGGGTGTTTTAATGATGAACCCATTAAACAGCAGTAGGTGCTAAGACTGTAGAATAACTGGCTCTGTAAGCATCCGTGGCAATTAGTAAGAGCACACAGCTTTGAAGACTGTGTAAGGATCCCATTAGCCTTTCTAACCTGTTTTGATTCAAACAGCTGTCCCGCCTGTGGCTTTGTGAGCTCAGTAAATATGTCAGTTGTTCAAGTGATTACTCCCAAATCCATGTGGCTTTCAAAATTAAGTTTCCTTGGTCCATACATGACCAAGTGATGACATTATGCTCACATTTCCTCCTTGGAATGATGAGAGAAACCTCAGCCCTGCATGTTTTGAATAACTATTTGTTATTTGACAGGCAAACAGTAATTTAATTCAGAACACCTAATGATTTATACAAGTATTGTTTTGGGAGCTGTTTATTAAAGGAGCAACTGTGGATTAAGCAAAAATGCATTGTCTATTTGCAGGGGTCGTTTCATAGAAAAAGAGGTGCAGGAGCTCATTAGCATAACTCATTAGCATAACTTATTTGCATATGCTACACCCCCTGACAGCACCGGAAGTATGTCAGAAGGCAAAAAAGAAAGGGGGGAGAGGGAGAGGGAGGGAGGGAGAGAGAGAGAGAGAGAGAGAGAGAGAGAGAGAGAAAGAAAGAAAGAAAGAAAGAAAGAAAGAAAGAAAGAAAGAAAGAAAGAAAGAAAGAAAGAAAGAAAGAGAGGGGACAGCTACTAATCCAAGCCTCAGAAATACCACTATTCTGGGAGGATAGCTTCAGTGGTGGCTGAAGCCTTCAGAAGGCTGGTTGGAGGAACAAGGACCTTTCCAGGGGACGGGGTCATTTTGCCGCAGCCCTGACACAAGCAGGCATTCCCCCACCGGGGGGGGGACTGGCACCAACTCCCAGAGCTGTGCTCCCCCGAGCTCCTGCTCAAAATGACCCCTGAGTTTGCTGAGAATGTGGAAAATACTCATTAGCTGGTCATGTCCAAATGAAAGGGGGGAATGGGAGTACATGAGATGGGGGATTTTCCTCCTCTCATGTTAATTCATATTGCTGCGGGCCATGCTGTACTCTGACCTCTGAACAGCATTGTGACTTTTGGGCACTGAGATCGGGTAAAGGTAAAGGTTTCCCTTGCTCGAAAGCCAGTTGAATCCGACTCTAGGGTTGTGGTGCTCATCTCCATTTCCAAGCCGAAGAGCCAGCTCTGTCTGAAGATGTCTCTGTGGTCATGTGGCCAGCATGACTAGACACCGAGGTGCACAGAACCCTGTTGCCTTCCCACCGAAGTGGCACCTGTTTATCTACTTGCAATGTCTTGCTTTCGAACTGCTAGGTTGGCAGGAGCTGGGACCAAAGACAGGAGCTCACTCTGTCATGCGGCACTCAGGTCTCGAACTGCCGAACCACCAACCTTCTGGTCTGCAGTTCAGTGTCTTAACCACTGAGCCTTAGGGCTGACCAAGAATGTCCACTGGTTTAGATTTTCAGGGTGAAAGGAATATTTTGTGGACGATTAAATGTTCCTTGAAATAATTACTAACTGAGAATCAGTTTTTTTTCCATTTCATTTACTGACATTTGTTTCCTTTTTCTGCAACCCATTTCAAGACCATTTCTCCATGTTTATGGTATCCTTCTCTTTAGACTCAAAGATCAGGTAGGGAATGGGATGAATGTTTTAACTGGCCTATTTCCCTTTTCTGTTCAGCCCTAGGTGAGACAAGAGTCGGTTGCGAATAGGCCAGGGTGGAGCACAGATTAGAATTTCAAATGGATCTGGGTGGTTGAAGATATGTCTTAATCAACAACTCCTTTGGTGTGTAAACTGTGTTATGAAGTGGTGCTGTCCACACTGTTTCCTGGGATCTGTCACTACAGCTGTATTATGCCATATGTTTAGCTTGTTCTTGTAGACCATGTATCTCCTCTTTGTGCCTAGGATATAGGCTCCCCTTTTCAGCCTCATCTAACTGAACTGAACACAAACAGAAAGCCAGACGGCAGAGGGCCTCCTTTTGTGGCTCCGTTTGGCAACGAGAAAAGATTCCTGGGTATTATTGAATAAATGTTCTTATTAGCTTCACAGATTCCGGTTGTTTCTCTTGCATTGTGAGCAGCTGGAAATGCTCTCTTCCCGTTCTTCAGTCATCTTTGTCTTTGTTCTGAACTACAGCGTTAAAAAACGAAGCAAGGCATAGAATAGAGGACTCACTTGCATGGCAAACCAAGGAACAGTTATTCAGCTGGCCAGAGTAAGGAAGGAGTAATCAAGTAGTGTAAGCCTGAGCAACACTATTGTGGACATTTCTGGTGATTTATGAGAACAGTGAAAGGACTATCCTGCCAGTTATGTGGGTTAAAATAGTGCACACGGTGACCAGTGGGAAGATGGTGGCAAATGCCCCCAACAAATTTTCTGAGGTTACCACCTCCAGCCTGGAGGTTGTCACAAAGCACAAAGATACTCTCTCACACACACACGAAGCCATGTGCTAGGGACATATACCTCTAACTCCATGCGAGGATGAACTCCATACACATACACAGGCTTGAACCCCCTCCTACAAGTCCCCTCTACATCAAAGGACTTCACACGAGGGTGCGAAAGCAGCAGGATGCTTCCTGCTGGACCAGTTCTGCTGCCCAGACCCGCTTTCATCTAGAAGATCACGCCAGATGCAGCTGATGTCAACATCCTGTCCTGACCATCAGGTAGATCTAAATATTGACCACTCCCATAGGACCCTCTTAGCGGCTAGGGACAGAGAGCGGACCATCTATAGGCGTTCCTGGGAAGGTCTCATACCTTGCCAACCTCCCGGGAACACTCCCCCCCAATGAATACTGCTCCCCAAGAGTCACAGATCAGAAGAAGAATAGATTTTTCCTCCCTGTTCCTGCTTGTTCTTCCTCCCTCCCTCACGGATCCTTGGGTGCACCACTTGGATCCGCCACGTGACCTCTGCTGGTCCTGAACCACGATCCTTTGTCCTTTGTCTGAAGATACTTTCCCCGCTTTTTCCAGACGGACTCCGCTAGATTCCTATATAGGTAACTATCACCCCCGATGGATACCATCAATTCTCCTGCTCATGCAAACGTCTCTGTAATTCTACCTAATTTCTTAGATCTGTGTAAACGTGTGTATGATTGTGTAATATATGAATCTTTTATCATTTTATAGTAAACACCTTATATTTATAACTCTTAACTTGAGTCTTGTGTCAGTTCCTGAGAAGTCTCGGTGAAGCGCAGCCTCTGTAGACACAGGTGGAGATCCGCAACACCTGCTGCATATTGTTAAGCGCTAAGATCCCCCCAAATATTAATAAACAAGAAAGCAGTCAGGCTAACAGTAGGTGGTTTTAGAGGTGCTAATATAGGACTGAAAATTTCCAGGCTGATTGAGGCTGATTCAGCGTGACTGGCTACAAGAAAAAGTCAAGTCAACAAAGAAATTCATATCTGAAGGAGAGGCTTTCCAGGGAAATGGGAATGTGCCCATCATTTATAATTGTATATGATATTTTAATATGGTATCTCACTTTGTAATTAACATATCTTCATTAATACATGTTGGCAATTTTGTCCCATACTAGTGGTACTGGATAATTGTATGTAAACAAATGGTTGTATGCATGATGTCCAAGTATATTAATTGCAGTGGTGCATTTTAAGCATTGGAGGGCTTTTATATTTATAATTAATCTCCTTGTATTTTGTTATAGCCACATGTAGGGTGTAATCACCTTGTGCTTCATTAAATATCCGTATATGTGATATACAGGAAAGCAAGCAAATTTGTGGGTTGCTTGTCCTGCAGTAAAATGTGATCACATCAGAAGACTTCCTCCAGTTTGGTGTAGTGGTTAGGCAGAACTCTAATCTGGAGAACCGGGTTTGATTCCCCACTCCTCCACATGAAGCCAGCTGGGTGACCTTGGGTCAGTCACAGCTCTCTCAGAGCTCTCTCAGCCCCACCTACCTCACAGGATATCTGTTGTGGGGAGAGGAAGGGAAGATGATTGTAAGTTACTCCAAGACTCCTTCAGGTAGTGAAGGGCAGGGTATAAAACCAACCCTCCTTTTCCTCCTCCTATTTCAAGTCTGTTTCAAATGTAATACTTCTTTTTCTCTCTGTGTGTATATATACATTGTGATATACAAGTACAAAACATGTGTCATGGAAATTACATATGCATTTCTGAACTGTCTGTCTCTTTAAAGATTGGGCTCCCGCTTGCAACATATGTTGGAGAATCCAATAACTAGAAAGATTTAATATCATGGAAATCTCCTCCTGATAGCTGCCTGGGAATATAGATATGGGAATACATCAGAAACGATTTGGTATAACAGTCATAAGTATTTGTGTGGTGACATTTAACACTAGATTATAATAATAGAAATAAATGTGATCCCCCCCATTTTTTTTGTTTATAAATGTTTCACTGGAATGTGATAGCACCGCTATGACGATTTCACCCTCACAGGATTTCCCTTTATCTTTTTTTTTTTTACTGAGCAGACCCTTTTCTTTTTTCTTTGCTTTTCTCTGGCTTTCCTACCCAGTCTTTTGAATATATTTAGATATATGCTGACCCAGCCTAGGGAACTGAGGGGAGACGAAGGCTGTGATCACATGAGGAGTTTGGCCCAATGTAGCCATCCCTCCCCTCCAGATCAAATGGGCGCAGTCACACAGACTCATCCGTTGGGTGTTCCCACGGCATACTCATCCCATCATAGGATGACTTGGAGCTGAGTTAAAAGTGATGTTTTTGGTTCCCTGCACATTCATTGTGCATGGCCAGATATTTGAATGCGGGGGAGTGCACACACAACAGATTTGGCAATCTGAACCTGCAGATCCATTCCCGCTGCTAGGGAGGGTTTTTTAAAATTTTTGCCTATATGTGCATTTGCATGCATGTGCATGTGTGCACATCTGCACACATCTGCACTTATGCATGTGCATGCACACACATGCATTTTGAATAATTTCCAGGCGGCACGCTCCATGGCTGAGGCACTACAGTAATGTGGATGCTTGACCATGGGATGTCTGCATGGGTAACCCACAGCAGGATGTGCTGTCTGGATGATATGCCCCACAACACTTTAAACTGGTACAATTAGGGGTGGCACCATATCGCGCCAAGCTGCCAGTGTGACCACAGCCTAGAATCCTTCTTTTTGTCCTGATAATGGCATATGAGAGGCTGATAGCAGCTCAAAAATAATAATCTTTTTTATTTCACTTTGAGGGGAAATGGTCAGGTAGGAATCCAGTGTAGGACTTATGAGGTAAACAGGCAACAGGAATGAGGTAACTTTGTATAAAAATAAACTTTGTATAAAAATAAACTTTGTACAAAAATTTGTTATAGACAAGTAACTATTTCTGTTATTCAGTCATGTCTTAAAAACTTGAGGAGAGAGATTTCTTGGTAGTCTGCTTAAACTCACAAGCATACGCTTCTTTGTCTCATAGACACTTAAATTGGTGAAGGCAGGAACAAACAAATTTCAGTTTCCTTCCTTATCTACAGGCTAGGAATCACCCCCTTTTTAAAGAAGCTATTTCCCTCAGATTTGTTAGGGATGGCCTAAGCTTCCGACTTCCCTAACTCAGGATTGTTTTTGATCCTCTCCCAAACTCTTAGCCTTCCTTCCCAGTCAACTGTCAGTTTTAACTGCCACTCCTAGCTGTCACTCTTTAACTGATACTTTCAACTGAAGAATTCCACTTGGGCCCTGACCTGGATAGCCCAGGCAAGCCTGATCTCATCAGATCTCAAAAGCTAAGCAGGGTTGACTCTGGCAAGTACTTGATCTCCTTGAAATACCAGAGGTGGGAGGCAGGGGTGGGGTTTATTCAGTCACCTCTCTAAATATCCTCCAGTCCCACAGTAGGGGTCAGTCACCAGAGATCACCATGACTTCCAGGTGCACACACACTCTCACACACATGCACATATGAAAAACAAAACAGAACAAAAAATAATTCCACTTGAATCCCTTGTCACTCGATGTTCTCAGACCAGGTTACATTTACTGACCATTTACTGCCTGTCACAACTGCATTGGATTAAAATGCTTGTATGGCAGAAGAAGAAGGAGAAGAAAACTTGAATGTATACCCCACCCTTCACTCTGAATCTCAGAGTGGTTTATAATTTCCTTCCCTTCCTCTCCCCTCAACAAACACCTTGTGAGATAGGTGGGGCTGAGAGAGCTCTGAGAGAGCTGTGACTAACCCAAGGTCACCCAGCTGGCTGCATGTGGTCACCCAGGTCACCCAGTTAGCTGCATTAGCCCCCCCCCCAAGCATCTGTCAGTTTTACATTGATATAGGATCCAGTGATCTGTCAGTGGAAGATGCTGACCAGTTTGCTATGGTATAACAACAGAAGGGGACCAGATGAAATTATAATTTTGCATCATTCTTTATTGGACTGACATACATTTTGTCAGTTGTCACTGCTCACCACTACTTTCTATAACAGAGGTCATCCTCCAGTCTTTTGGACAATGTATCTCTTTGATATGAAGTTAATCTGTTCAGTTTCTCAAATTTAATCTCTAACAATACAATTTGTGTAAGGACAGCCACATTGTTATACAAATTGTTATTGGAAGATATATTTTTTTTGGAGAACATTAAAAATGGAAGATATTTGTTAACCCTAAAAGAATTACATTGGGATATTTGGAAGACCTTGTTCTGGATTATACTTTATAAAACCTTGAAGTGGTACATAGCCATCTCTCTAGTACACTTACTTTCATTAAAGGATGGCTTTGTGTTTCTTGAATAACAAAGAGAATGTATAATTTCAAGATAAATGCTACTTCATGATAATAAACCAGAAAATTTTGCTTTCCATGTAAGAAGTATTCTAGCTTCCTCATACTGGAGGTCTCTGTGGCACTGGAACTATTTGCAGGTAAGACTGAAGAAAAGCACAACACATGGGATGTGCTAGAACGAAATTCCTACGCAACATAGAGTATTTTTCATGAAATTTTTGATACTCCCTGTGACAGAAGCACTTTTAAGATGGAACTCAGCCTGAGGCCTGTGTGGATGCAACTGGAGGATAGTTTGTGTGCCTATATTTGTTGGTTTGATGCTGCAAAAGTGTGGGATTGGGCAATTAGTGATGGTGGCTCTTCCAGTTTGTTTACTTGCTATCACATTCTGCACAGATGTTCAGGGCATATGGAGGCTCCATCTGAGAAGCTATATTTTCCATTTTAAGACAAAAACTTTTTCAATATTTAAAAGAATCAAGTCCCTTTTAGCTGTTTCCAACTGCTTGCCACCAAATCTGAGGCAAGCAATATTGCTAATTAAAATACATGCCAAACCAACCAGAAAGCCAAAGATATGAAGAATTTCCATTTAACAACTGTTTTGTTCATTCTTATAAGGATGCCCAAGAGCATCGTTTCTTTTTAAAAAAAATGTTAACAGAGTCATTCTAAATAGAGTTACACCCTTCAAATCTCATCGACTTAGAATGATGAAACTTTGCTTAGGATGGCACTGAAAAACGCAGGTTATATTTTGGTTTATATTATTTAGATGCAGGTTTTATTGAGAGTTGCCCAGTTACAGGTAAACTATTTTCTACTGTGTTTCCTTTGAAATGCTGGCTCATGTTTTCAACTTTCTGACTGGAAAAAGGGTTGCATTCATGAATCTGGATGTCAGAGGCGTCACGCCCAGGGAAAAGTGCAGACCACAGGATACAGAACCAAACCTGCCCACTTCCCCATTCCATAGATTCTCTTTCCTATGCCATTCCTCCCCTGTGTCCCAAAAGGACTTGGTCAGACTCCAGATTCCATTCTGTCCCTCTGCTTCCTGCCCTTTCACCTGTAATCAGAACGATAAAATAACACCAACTGTAAGGTTACTTGCAAAAATAAAAATATTGTTCTAAATATTGTTTTCATTATTTTGAACTTGCTGTCTTTTGTCAATAAGCCATTTTTGTGGCCTGTTATTGAAATGAAAACTAGCTCGATTCCGTAAAGTTCAGGTCAAGATGTCATTCCGAATTTCCATAATGGTAGGAAAATCTTAGTGTCTTATCAAGGGACTAGAGGACAGAGTGACTATTAAGCAAAATGACACCTTAAAAAGTTTGCTTAAGCCACAGAGTATTTTAAAGGAGCGTGTCCTAACACTGCATCCTCTTAGGATGCCTTTATGATTTATTTTATTTATTTACAGAAATTATACCCCACCTTTCTGCTCATCACCAGGGCCACCGGGTCAGCTAACAGATGGGGGTGGGGGAACTTACCTTAAAAAAAACCCTTTAAAACAAAGAAAACCCAAATAATTTAAGCAATTTAAACAAAGTTAAAAATGCATTTACTACACACTGCAATACACATACAAAAAACCCCAATTAAAAATAGCAGGAAAGAGGGATCACTAAAGGAATGCCAGATGAAACAAAAATGTCTTCGTGTGCTAGTGGAAGATGGCAACAGATGGGGATAGGCAAGCTTCTCAGGGAGATGAGTTCCAGAGTTTTGGCGCCACAACCAAAATGGCCCTCTCCTGGGTTGCCACCCACCTAATCTCAGAAAGCAGGAGCACCTTGTTATGTACTAAGCGAGAACTAGCTTGGGACAGCTAAACAGTAGTGAGACAGGATCTTGTAGTAGTGAGACATAGTGAGTAGTGAGACAGTAGTGAGACATAGATCCCTCACCAGTCAAATCCTCTTACGAAAGGAACAGGCATTACCCGTATTCTGAAAGTGGCATTGCTTGAACCCCTGATCTATGGCCCAAGTCCTAGGCCCACCTTCTTTCAGTAAGAAGGCAGATCCACATCAGTGACTCCTGCAGAAAAGTGGAGAGAGGCTCCATTCACAATGGGTAATTCTTATTTACTTTGCCTTGGGGTGGAGAAAGGTTGAATGGGGGGGGATGCTTTTAATTTTAATTCAGAAAAATACACCTCAGTCATCCGAATTTTAAGGAAATATGGCCATAACATAAGAAAATATGCAGGCAGCAATGAACAAAAGCAGCCCAAAGTGGTAATTCATGACTCTCTGAGAAGTCACTGACTGACGTTGGTATTATTTTCTTGTTCTTGAGCTCCATCTTATGGAAGGTATAGTTTCCAAACACCCAGTGCTTCAAGGGACAATATTTTCAATAATATACCCCAAAAGGAAGGGGGATGGAAGAGGAAAGAGCTTGCACGTGCTTCTCACTAGTGCTTAATTCTCATGGGAAGATTGCTATGCCACAGACATCTCAGAAACAAAATGTCTTGCAAATATTTCCTGGAGCCACACCATGGGTCTGTAAAATGGAGCCAACAATTTCAGGCTGCAGTGATAATAAAATATTGCAAACAACAATTGCAGCGTAATCTGCACAACTGGCTTTCCATTGTTGGCTTCCCATTAAGTCCAGTAGCCACAAGAGCAATAAAAAGAACTCCCCCTTCATAAAACCAGAAGCAGCTGTTTATGATGTTCTTGCTTGGAGACCTGAACATTGTAAAACTAAATCCACAATAACCTGGATATTTTGCAGAACCGAAAGGTGAGTGTGAGTGTCGCTGTGGGTCTGTGTGTTTTCGCCGGCTCTCTGATAGCTAGGAATAGCAGAATGGATCAGCTTATCTGAGGTGAAGTCAGAGATTCTGCTCAGTCTTAATACAGATAAGGGCTGCCTGGCCTTACTGGCAAACCTTGGGCAGTCACAAGACTTTGGTCAAACGATAAGTGCATTTTGAAGATCTGGATAATCTTCGTAGTAAGTATGGCTCTCTAGTGTGAGGCTTCTGCTCAAAGTAGTCAAGGGTCAGATCTTTGTTGATGAAACACAGTTCTTTATTTCCAATCTCTACATTGGTACAGGTCCTCGGATTATTGTCAGAGATAATGCATACAATAGAAGCAGGTCTATTATACCCTTCAGTACAATTTGAATTGCCCATAGGTAACCAATCACCAAAGGGGAAAAACGGTGGGCAAAAGGGGTCTCTGGCCGTTTGCTTCCCACAGGAAAGAAAGCTAGGTGTGAAGCTGTAAATTTCCCTTCCCAAACCAGACCCCTCAGATGTAACCATATTCACATAATAAATGCTTGCCTCAAGGCTTTCGCAGGTTGATAAGAAATGGTCCCTGTCCTCCCCTTGTCTTCCCAGCCGCGATGAATGGAATGCGGAGGCAGGAGTGTGAGAGGCCCATTGTTCCCATGCTTTGAAGTTGTCACTCTCCCGGGCAAACAGTTACACAGACCAGGCCTGGTCAAAGCCATAAACCTGGGGTCACATAGCATACATTCATACTGGCAAAAGATATGGTTACATGGTGGGCATAGGGGCAACTAAAAGCAATAGGCATGAATATATAATGGGTGCAGACACAGGTTACAATACACAGCACATAGCAATAGAAAGCATAGCAGAAAGTCCCAGAAATGCTTGTCTGAATCAGCAGATTCTGACATCTAGGAGATCTTCCTGTCAAAGTGATCTGACTTACATCATCTTATGCTTTGATTGTACAACTTGTCAAAAAGTGCTTGGAAAAGGAATATCATTGCCAATCTCCAGGTGGAGCCCGGAGACATCCTGGAATTACAAGTGAGAGTTCAGTTCCCATGGAGGAAATGGCAACTTTGGCTGAAGACAGACTGGAAAACTGGAGCGCAGTGCGAGCGGGCAAAAAAGCCCCGGGGCCAACCCGTCCCGTGGCTGCCCGTTCGCACTGGCTCCAGTGCTGCAGGACCTTACCGGAGAGGAGGCGGAGCGGCGCGTCCACACCGTCCTCTGGAGCCTCCTGTGCTGCGGCGAGCGACTGCTGGCCGGTCCGGGGACGCGCGCCTGTGTGCAGCATGTCCAAACTTCCGCCGCCGCTTCCTGTGCACCATAGAGGCGTCCACACTGGCAGGAAGCGGAAGCAACGTGCGCCGAGACAGCCGGAGACCAGTTCGAAGAGGTCTCCGGCTGCAGCGCTTGGAGAGCGGCCCGCATGCGGGTCAGTGCGGGCCGCCGACGGGGGACAGCTGCGGCAATCTGGCCGCCCTCTCTGCCTCCGCTTTAGAAGCGGAGGCAGAGCGGGGCAGATTGCCAATCTGTCCACGGCCTTTGTAGGGCAGATTCTATCAATTGTATCTCCCTCCCCTTATTGAATTCCACTTTCCCCTCTCAGATTTCCAAGAATTTCCCAAGCTGGAATTGGCAACCCTACTTTGTATGTTTTATGGGGAAATAGGATTGCCAACCTCCAGGTGAGGCCTGGGGTTCTCCTGGAATTACGGCTGATTTCCAGGCCACCAACACCAGTTCTTCTGGAGGAAATGGAAGTTTCAGATGACAGCCTCTATGCTGAGCTCTTCCATCTCCCCAAACTCTGCCCTCCCCAAGCACCACCCCCACATCTCCAGGGATTTCCATATCTGGAGCTGGTAACCCTAAAGCAACACATATTTGTGGAAACGCAGTGGTGCTGGTTTTTGTAGGTGGTATACAACTACAGTTGCCAGCTTCAGGTTGGGAAATACCTGGAGATTTGGGGAATGGATCCTGAGGAAGGTGGGGTTTGAGGAGGGGACAGACTTCAATGGGGTATAATGCCATAGAGTCCAGCTTCCAAATTGGTCATTTTCTCCAGGTGAACTGTTGCCTGGAGATTACTTGTAATCCCAGGAGATCTTCAGCCACCACCTGGAGGCTGGCATTCCTACAGCTATTGCATCCATTTCTATAACAACTAATATTGGAATGTAAAGCAAAGTACTGTTACTGAAAACTCAGCAGTAGGAACAGTTACTAGGCTAGTCAATAGCCATCTATGGAGACTTTGTTCATTCTTGTTTTGATTAATGAAAAATGTGTCCGGTTAGCTTTTGATGGTTGTAGTCAAAAATCACAAAGTCTGGTTTGTTCATGAGGAGAACAAGTTTAGTTGATTTTTTAAGTTCACTCAGTCCTTCCTTTTGCCTTCAGTGTGGCACAGACACATTTTTATTTTTATTTATCTTTATTTTTATACCCCGCCCTCCCCACAAGCGGGCTCAGGGCGGTTTACAAGGGCACAATGCCAGATAAAACATCATAAAACAGATTTAAAATCAACAATAACAATAAAAATTCCAAAGTTACAGATATATCACAGTGGATTTCCAATAAAATGCATACCAATTTCCAATAAAGGGCTTCCAGTCTTACTAATCAGATGGCTTCCTATCAGGTTAGGAACTCACCAACCACAATCAGGTCTGGACTGCATTCAGGGCCAGCTCACACTGTAGATGTTACTGCAGTGGGTATTGCTGCTGTTATTATTGGTGGCGGCTCCCAATTAAAAGCCTGGCGGAAGAGCTCCGTCTTGCAGGCCCTGCGGAACTGCAATAAGTCCCGCAGGGCCCTGATCTCCTCCGGGAGCTCGTTCCACCAGGTTGGAGCCGCCACCGAAAAGGCCCTGGCCCTGGTCCCAGTAAGCTTGGCCTCCCTGAGGCCTGGGACAATGAAGTCGATGATGCCACCCCGACTGAAGTGCTCGCTGGGGTATAGGCGGGGAGAGGCGGTCCCTCAGGTATGTTGGACCCTGGCCATATAGGGCTTTAAAGGTAAGAACCAGCACCTTGAAGCGGACTCGGTATGCTATAGGCAGCCAGTGCAGCGCCGCTAGCACAGGCCGGATGTGGTCCCACCTTGAGAGACCCATCATTAGCCTGGCCGCAGCATTCTGCACCAGCTGCAGCTTCCGGGTTTGCACCAAGGGCAGCCCGATGTAGAGGGCATTACAGTAGTCTAGTCTCGAGGTGACATATCTATATTAGCCATGTCTATATTAGCAAGGTTTAACAGATTTGCAGTTTGTTTCTTACCTCAATTTTAAAATCCTGGTTGGTAGATGAGAAACACCCAGGCTGCGATCACACACACTAAATAATCCACTTTCAATCCACTTTCACTGCACTTTCAAATTGGATTTTGCCAGTTCACACAGTAAAATCGAGCTGGAAAGTGCATTGAAAATGCACTGAAAGTGGATTATTTAATGTGTGTGATTGCAGTCCCACTCAGACACATCAATTTATAAAAATATCCTATTTGGGTGTAAGAGTAAATGGTGGCTAGTTCTAACCCAAGTAGTGTTTAATCCACATATGCAGGGCAAGCCTGAAAATAAACCAGCCTTGTTCTCATTATAAACAAACCAGTCTTGGTTTGTGGTGTTTGAATTAAGCTCTTGTTGCACAGAGAAGTGTTAAAGTTAGGAAAAAACTGAACCCAGCCCAGAAAAGGCTGAGTGGTAATTTATACCTACTGTGTTGTGGGTGGTCCTCAAATGGCCAATCTGAGCTATGATTCAGGAAGAACCTGCTTTGAATGGCTACTTTAACATGAAATTAAATATGTTTTTAAAAGGCCTCTGATCCTGTGCAGTCCTCTTTCACATAGAGAAGATTGATCCATCCTCGGTACTGATCTCTTGCGTTTCATCTGGTTTGGTGTGTATGTGTTTATCATTGAAAGAATGAAGCCTCTACCTCTGTCTCTCCCAGTCTGTAAAGCAAGGGTGCTGCAGGGACAAAAGGATGAAAACCTTTTAACTGTTTCTAGCTCCCTAGTCCATTCCAGGTAGTATAAACAAAATGGAAGTCAGAAAGGTCTTGCTGGCTTGCTGGCTGGAAGCTAGCAGCAACTGTGTTCTGTCTGGGCTCTGTTTGTTCTCTGCTGCTTGCAGGTACTTATAGGGCTGCCAAGTCAGCCCGGGGGGCGGGGGATACCCCGCTATAGGGGTTCCCGATCCGCCAGCCGGCACTCAGTCGGCAGGGGGAACCCCACCCCAGAAGTCGTCCGGTGAGGACGACTTCCCCCATGTAATGATGTCACCCGGAGGTGACGTCATTACGTCGCCGTGGCGTGCGCGCAAAGCGCACGTGCCAGAAGAGCTCCCGGGGGGAGAACAACTCCCCCCCCCCCGGTAAGTTGCCGGTACTTGGCAGCCCTAGGTACTTAGCCTAGGTGGGGCCAGAAGCACAAGGCCTTGGAGATGAGCCTAAAGGCCCTTAGCCCGTAACCTGTTGCTCACAGCCTGAGGCCTATGGTCAGCAGCTCAGTGTACCAATCCAAGCCAGATAGGTTTTTAATTGTTTAAATGGTTTAATAATTTGCAGTTTCCAAGAAATTGCTTTGGGTACCTTCAGGGAAGAAAAATGACAGAGCTGTGACAAATAATTTAATAAATAAATCCTTGCTTCAGCTGTCCCCTTCAGGGCAGGGATTCTACCCAGGGTTCATTTCGTAGCAGGAGCTCCTTTGCATATTAGGCCAGACACCCCTGATGTAGCCAATCCTCCAAGAGCTTACAGTAGCCCCTGTAAGAAGAGCTCTGTAAGCTCTTGGAGGATTGGCTACATTAGTGGTGTGTAGCCTAATAGGCAAAGGAGCTCCTGCTACAAAATGAGCCCTGATTCTGCCTATACCACCACAGCAAGAGACTACTGGCTAGTGACCCTCTCTTCTCACCACCGCTTAGAGCCTGGTGAGAGATAAACAAACAAGTTGTTGGGTAAATGACATGATGTTATTTCCATGGAAAATCCAGCCAACATGGATTCCCCAGTCAACATAATAACAAATATAGTTACAATCTTCTCTTGGTGAATGGAACTTTACAATTTATATCACATTTGTATTGCATTCAATAAAATAGGATTACAATGTGAACCTTGTATTAAATTCTTTAGAATTTCCTTAGCTTCTTCTCAACCCACATCCCAGTTTCAAAATTTATCCTTGTGTAACCTATATGGAAAACAGAAGTCTTCTGTTTTTATAAATTTATCAGGGCTCCTCTAACAACTTTACCATGGTAGGTAAAGTTGAAAAGTTATTCAAGGTCAAAGTCTGACAATACAAATGTTTCATACAATGGGGAGGTTTTGTACATGCTTCTGAAACTTCTCGGATGCTCTCCAAAGAATTCCAAACATAAAGTCGTATAAAATGCTCCATCAAACATGTTTTACATCTTCCAGATTATGGCCTATTAAATCTACCCCCAGTGCCTATTTCTGGGAGGCTATGAGAAATCCCTCTAAAAACATTTTCTCAGCATAAGGCAGCATCTACTCAGAAGGGGAATGCAAGGATTGTTATTTTCTGCTCTAGCTGCAAGCAATGTATAGAGGTAACCCTTCTGATAATCACCAAAACCTGAAATCGTAATCTCCCTTTTAACCTGGCTTCAAACCAATAACATTTGCATATGGTATCTTGGATTGGAAACTTCATCTGTTGACAGTGTAGTTTGTAAATTTGGGCAAGGGTTGGTCCTGGAACTCAAGACAAAGCTTCTGGCTACCAGTTTAACCTCGCAGTCTCTTCATGCTCTGAATCTGCCACCAAAAGGGTAACTTTATTGTCATCACTCCATCAAATATCATGCATATGCCTGATCCATATGTTTGAAAAAGAACAGTAGTTAAAATGGTTTAAACTGTATTTTTCATGAAAACAAAATGGAGATGGAGATGGCAGAACAGGTGCAGCAAAAAATTAAGGAATAGTAATCACACAAGTGGAGCTCTGTGCACGTCCAGCCCAACCACCCACGTTGAAGCCCAGTGGCAGCAGCGTTTGGGAGCCACTCCAAGCCCAGAGTGGCTTCCAGTGCCTACCCGGTGTTCACCGCCACTGCAGCAGGGCCCCAAGCAGCTCCCAGCATCTGCCATAGTAGGACCCAGAGCAGCTCCTGGCAGTCACTGCTGATGCAACAGGGTCTGGAACAGCTTCTGAATGGTCTGCTGCAGTTCTCAGACTCCACCACACAAGTAAGGAAAGAGCATTCTCTGCACAAGTGCAGAGAACACTCTTTTCTTCTGGAGGGATTTAAACCTCCCTGTGGTTTTTTTTTTTCCAGTTTTTTCTGCAAACCTGGGGAATGCCCCAAGTGTGCAGAAAAACCTTTTTAGGCTCCATGTAGCCCAGGCCCGGAGTTTTGGTGGGGCTTTTGAAGGCTCTGCCCCCTTTCTTAAAAGGCGCAGCCCCACAGGAATTTCTCCTGTAAATGCTTTCTTCAATCTTTTTAAAATATTTTCCAAAAGGTGTGCACTCTTTTAACTGGAGTGGGGTACTGTAGTTGACTAATTCTTGCACTGAGCAAGGGGGTTGGAGTAGGTGACCTCTAGGATCCCTTCTAACTCTGTGTCAAGAAACTGGTCTCCTTTAAGAGAGTTTTTCTGCCTAAATGTTAGCTTTCTTAACTATAGAAGTCCTCACCCCCACCTGCTGGCTTGTTATCAGAATTGTTATTTAGGCGGGCTGAACTGATTAACTTGCAGCAGCTGAGAATTGTCATCTAAAGTGGTTGACAGCTGGCAATTTAGAGATCGGCCCTGGTAACAGCTTTCTATTGGCTAAATGGCTTTTCTTTCTGCACTGAGAACTTCAGCCCCACCAGAAAAAAAAATTGCCCCACAAACCACAAAATCCTGGCTATGGGCCTGATGTGGCCCTGATCTACGGACTGAGATATCCACAGATAGTGGTCATGGGTAGGTAATAATATATAGATAAAGAAACAGTAAGGAATGGTAGCTAACAGCATTTGGTGCACATGTGTCTGTGAGAATCTGGTTTAGCCACTTTTTGGAGACTGAGGATGAGTTTACACATGCATGTTCATCAGTCAGTGACTGCTGTATGACTACTTCTAAACAGAACTTTGTTTCCACCTCACATTATCTGAAACACCATGCTTTTAATGGAGGCAGATCATACGTTCAGCTGAAAGTCATCAACCAGTAAGCTACTGAATGAAGAGCCTATGAAATATTCACAAGTATACAATTAATCCCTCTTGGCCCATCCCCTAGTGAGTCAACCTTCTTTTCTTGTCTAAAGGGAAGGGACACTCTACCCTTTGTCTAACTCATGCTCTTTATGGCCTCACTGCTGGACCTCCTGATGGCACCTGGTGTTTTTGGCCACTGGGTGACAGAGTGTTGGACTGGATGGGCCACTGGCCTGATCCAACATTGGCTTCTGTTATGTTCTTATATTCCTAGCTGTGACTTTCTGACTGAGGTGTGAGTTGGTAGTACTTTGTTCTGCCCAGGCCAGAACCAGCTACATTTCTATGGCACTTAAGGACTCTTTGCTTGAGAAGTCACTTTTACTCCCACGTCTTTCCTTTGCTAGCTAGCAAGGAGTCCGTTATAATTTCTGAGCCTGTATCAAGTGCAAACACAGTTAGAGGAAATTTAACACAAAATCTGGTGTGTAAGGCATTTCTCCACAGATCCTAAGACAAATATGTAAAAATGTATTTCTGCTTCTTTACAGCTCATTCTGCGCTCCACAGACCATACCTTTCTACCATTCCTTTGTATACCACATTAATCAAGTAAGAAGAAGAAGAAGAAGAGAGAAGAAGAGATTGGATTTATACCCCACCCTTCACTTGTAGTCTCAGAGTGGCTTACAAACTCTTTTCCCTTCCCCTCCCCACAACAGACACCCTGTGAGGTTAGTGGGGCTGAGAGAGCTCTGAGACAGCTGTCCTTGAGAGAACAGCTGTGCCAGAGCTATGGCTTGCCCAAGGTCATCCAGCAGGTGCAAGTGGAGGAGTGGGGACTCAAAACCGGTTCTCCCAGATTAGAGTCCGCGCACTTAACCACTACACCAAACTGGCTGTAGAAGAATTAAACTTCTAACACTCTTATTCTAAGGACTTCAGAGCAGTTTGAGTTGTCAACCTCCAGGTGATGCCTGGAATTCTGGAATTAGAACTGATTTCCACACTACAGAAATCAGTTCCTCTGGAGAAAATGGAGGCTTCAGAAGGTAAAATCCACGGTGTACCATAGACTGTATATGAAATCCCTCCACAAATTCCTCCATAAGTATTGCCCTTGCAAATCTCCAGGAATAAATACCAACTGTATTATTGTGCAGGGCCAAATTTGCTTAAGTTCACCAAATGTGCCTTCGGACCATTTCCTGAGCTGAAGAACATGCCACCTGTGATGCATCATCTTCTACTCCTTGTTTATTCCTTTTATGGCCTTTTAACTTTCTAAAACATGGTCTCAAAACATTTTGAAATAAGAACCACTTCTTTATGGGACCTCATATTACTTTCCTCCTCCTCAGTATAAAATGCAAGACTCTCACGTTAATAATGAACAACATTTTATTTTATTTTTTTTAGTATGTATAAATATCTAACATTCTAGACATAGAAAAGGTTCAAGACGAAATCATTACAATTAGCTCGCTACAATCTTTTTTAGTGTTGTAGGTTATAATACTTTCTTTTACTGGATTGGTAACTAAGTATAGTCTATTTGCTATTCTATGGCCTTATCTATCCTATCCCAACTCAACTGATTGATAAGGCCAAATGGTAAAACTTATATACACAGGATTGCTAATGTGGTTATTATGGCTTCATCCTCACCTTACAGTACTGACTGAGTAACATTCATCTACATAAATACTATCCTTTGTCAGAGTAAAGCTCTGGCCTATACACTTCAACTTGTTAGTGTCTTTTTAGAATTAATGCCTTTTCCTGTGGTATTGTGTTAAATTGATTTACCTATATTTTTATGTTTTTTTATTTGTTGTGTTTTTTTGCCCACTTGCTATTCTCTGTATACTTACCATTGTTCTTGTTATGCCTTTTATAAATTTAATAAAATAAATAAATATCTAACATTACTGATGGATGAACTGGTTTTTTTCACAGCCATTTCACCCATTGCACATAGAAAAATATAAATTTGCCATTTAGCTTCACAGAGCTTCCTCTCTCAGCTCAAGCTATTCCACCTCCTTCTTCCTAACCCACCCATGAAATAGTTACAATAGACTTTTGGGGGCCCACCACAGTCTAAGAACTAGTGTTCTAAATATTAACCAAATGGGAATTTGTTCTACTAAAATGTCTCTGTACACAGGCCAGTTGTTTCTGTATTTGCTAGCATGGCTATGATATTCTATACTGAATTGACAGCACCAGTCATATTCCGATTTCCTAAGATGAACAAGAAATTATAATTGCCTGGCATTCATGAATGAAAGCCACAATTGTTCTTTCTCATAAAGTTTCACAATTGATTTATTCCAATGTGAGGGAAGTGGAGCAATTGCACAACTGGATGTGAACATTTGGCTCTTGATTTATTTCAGATGAATTTGTTTGAATTGGCTGAGTGAGTGTTCTTTCTTGTGCAGTTTTGAAACCCAAGTTGTGACAGTAGAAAGGGATTAAGAGGCATGGGATTCTCTCTCTTTTTAACATTACTATTTTGCCCTGCCATTTTGGTGTATTTCTACCAGATTTGATCACATCTTATTTGCCGGGCTTCCATGCGATCTAAGAGCAGACTCGTGTTGCCTCTATATTTTAACATCTAAAAGTCTTCCATTCTGAATATATGTGAGCTATTCGATTTTATAGTACTACAAAATGTGCTTTGACAGAAATCTCACACAAATACTGGATCTCTTACCTGTTGGAATAAGTATGTTTTATTATACATAGATAGAGAAGATGACAAGAACATCCTGCAGGGGGCAGCAGAAGGGACAGTGAGTTAGCATAGTGAGATTGGGGACTTCCTGTTATTTTCAAATAGTCTCCTTCCTGTCTACTGATTGGCTCAGTTAGGCCTCCTTTCTGTTCCTCCTGAGAACGGTTAGTCTGCCGATTTCCTCCTAGCTAGACAGCTAGACTTCTCTTTCTTTCTCCTCTTTCTTACAAAGTTTGTTCTCTTCTTAATGCACTGACTTAATTTTTTAAACACATTGTGCTCCCTTTTACTGCAGATCTACACTCTGCCAACAGGGTTATGGGCCCAGCATGAGCACTTCAGCTGTGAAAGAAAAAAGATAGATTGGTAGGCAGAAGAAAAAAACCCAAAGATGATGACTTTCTAGGATTGCCATGCCCCTGGTCTGGGTGGGGTTTTTCCCACTTTTGTGGTCCCTTTCAGCCACCAGCCAGCTGGTTGGTGGGGGAATCCCCACTCGCAAAAGCCCCAGAATATGGTGTAATGACATCACCTGGAAGTGATGTCATCATATCACCAGGGTCGGGGGTGATGCTCTAGTTTTTGAGCAAAACTCTATGGTAAAATTGGGCTCAAGTCATAGAGTTTTGCCTTAAACTAAATTGTCACCCCCAACACTGGCAACATGGTGATGTCACTAGACAGGTTTACAGAAGACAACTATTTGATATGGAAGGGGAGAATAAAGAGTCTAGTATACATTTATCACCTTGTTAAAACAATAACAGATTCAAGGCCACACAGGACTGTGTAAATCAGCACCAGTGTTACAAACAGCAAGAAAATAAAATCAAAGCAATATCAAATCAGAATCATTCAATATCAATCAAAAAATTTTCATTAGGGATTGCTCACATTGCTTTAGGGATTGTTGCAACACCAGCTGACCTCACAGGAAGTCTCCCTATGAGCTTTGTAATCTTTGAATCAAGAGAATATGAACATGAGACAGACCATTTTGTAAATCTTTAGATTTTTATTTGATTTGATATCCCCAATGAATAAAGGATCATTTCCCCCATTCTATTACCCTTGAAAGGAAATTATAGAAGATTCTTCTTCTGAATGGCATTGGGATAGTTCAACTCACAGGGGAAATGGTTTAATTAATTAATCTATCTAAACTATTTCTATTCAGCCTCATCTTTTCAGAATCAAGATGGCTAACAGAATGGCAATGAAGTTGCAAGAACACAAATTACAAAAGTCCAATTAACAAAATTAAAATACATTCAAATATACAAATTACAATTCTAAAAGCAAAAAGTAGAATGAGTACAGCCAAATCTGCTGAAACAATTTACTGTGCACCAGTGCTCTTTGGAATAAGACTCAGTGAAGCCAATTAAAGCACCATCCTTACCCACTTTGGTAGACTTCCAGAAGACCACAGAAAAAGCTGATGGTCTGGCGATAGTCACATGGAGAGTCCTAAGGGACGGTAACTTAATAAGGCATAGGGGAGTATAGTTTGGAAAGTAAGGACCAAACTACACATTCACCTTTAAAAAAAATAAAAGAGAGCCTAAATGGACTTGGAATGCTGCCATGGGGAGATGGAGGGCTCCTGGACACACAGACAAATGACACATGATGCTGCCTTATACTGAGTCAGACCACCGGTCCCTCAAAGTAAATATTGTCTACTCAGACTGGTCACAGCTGTCCAGGGTCTCAGGTGGAGGTCTTTTCACATCACCTACTACCTAATCTTTTTAATTGGAGATGCCAGGTATTGAACCTGCCTTCCCTCTCAAGTCATTTCCTGACCCAAAATGTGCACAACGGGGGCAGGGCGACCAGTCAAACATGGTGGCCTTGCACTCCTGGACCTCAAAGTTTACCATGAAGCTACTCTCCCACTTGGCCTAGTTAAGTCTTACCACACCTCATTTCACAAAGACTGGAAATTAATTGAATACATGTACCTTGGTTCTATACCATTCCAGTCTGTTTTATGGGAGAATCCATCAAAAAGACCCATTACAATACAGCAAAACCCATTTTTGAAGTCTACCCTCAAAATTTGGGATAGACTAAAACACAGACTAGCACCTAAAATCTATTTTATAACTTCATTTGTTGGACAAACCTGGTTTAAACCAGCTTTACATCCCACAGACTTCCAGGTCTGGAGAACCCACAACATCACATGATATTGCTCCGTCCTTACTGGCCCCACCGTAGCTTCCAAGGCATATTTTGAACAAAAATTCCATTGCACCATTCAGTGGCTAGAGTATCTACAATTAAACACTTAATTGACAAGACACAAAAATCTACGCCTCTTTTGAGGCTGTTAACTCTCTTTGAACGGCTCTTGAAAATCAACAGAAGCTCTTTCCAATCGCTTATATCTGCACTTTATGCAGAACTTGTCAGTCCACCACCACTTTGCTTACTTAGCTATCAAAAGCAAGGGCACTGGGACTGTGGTATTGAGCTTGATGCTTATATGTGGGACAAAATCTGGTCTGCCTCCTCAATAACCTCTTGAGTCCTTAAATATCCAGCTGCAGAGCTATAAACTTCTCACCAGATGGTATCTTACTCCGGCCAGGATCCACTACTTTGCAAAAGCCACCTCCCCATCCTGTTGGAGATCTTGTGGGGGTTTTGGGTCATTTATCCACTGCTGGTGGTGCTGTCTACTAGTTAAAATTTTTTGGATAAAGGTTAACAAAATCACCCAAACAATCATTGGCTACCATCTGCCACTCTCCCCTGAGCTTCACCTCCTCAACCTTTGGCAAACTCCTGAAGTACCACAGTCTAGATCAGAATTAGCCTCTATTTTTTTTCACGGCAGCTAAAACTGTCATCGCGCTCAATTGGAAAAGTCCTCAACCACTACTGTTATCACAATGGTTTGCTAAAATATGGGAGTACTATTTGATGGACAAGATCTCAGAGAAAGTGGCCTCCTTTCAACATAATGTTAGTGACTGTAATGTTCAAAATCGATGGTTCCCCTTTCTGGAATATGTTTTTAGCAAAGATTTTCCTAGTAAGTTCAATGTTCCTAGTAAATATTATGATGTTTTACATAGTATGTAGTTTTCTACTGTTTGAAGCATCTGAACCGAAGTTAGGTTTTGGAGTTTTGTGTTATTGGCAATAGTATAGCACATTTTGACATACTTTATGTATGCTTTGTAGTAATGTGTTAAGGAGTTGTTTCTGTTTCATTGTTCTGTTGATAAAAAAGAAAACTAATAAAAATTTCTTTTAAAAAAAGCATCAGGAAAGCACCTCCCCATGAGGCGCTCCACACTCAAGTGGGTGCCTCCAGGACTGCTGTTCCCCTAGCACCATCCTTTGTCCCTGACCATGGAGAAAGGAAGCAAACCATTGCAAGGCAGGCCCCTGTATCCCCATGTCAGTGAGGTGGTGGGTCAGTAACTGGTGGTTGACCATGTCAAATGCTGCCAACAGGTCTAACAACAACAGCATCACTGAACCACCTCAATCCAGATGCCTCCAGAGGTCATCAGTAAGGGCGACCAGTGTAGTCTTTGTCCTGTGTCCCGGGCGGAAGCCGGACTGGAAGGGATCTAATACAGAAGTGTCATCCAGAAAGCTCCGCAACTGTATCGCCACCACCCTCTCAATTAATTTTCCCAGATAGGGCAAATTGGAAACTGGCCAATAGTTGGCCAATTCAGCTGGATCCAGAGATGGCTTTTTCAGGAGAGGGCAGACTATCGCTTCCTTGAATGTGCCTGGGAACCATCCCTCTACCAAGGACTTGTTAATAATCTCCCTTAGGGAACCTCAGAACCCCTCGTGACCAGCTTTAATCAGCCAGGAGAGGCACAGGTCAAGGTTGCATGAGGTTGGGCATACAGTCATGAAATTTTGCATCTGGCCCTCCAGTCTGGCAATGCAGTGTGGGAGAGTTTGGTCAGAGGTACCTGGAGCGGCTGGAGACGTGGCCTGCTTCCCTGCGGGGACAAGGCAGCAGGTGAGGACCACATACCACTGTGGTGTGGCAGAGGGGGTGGGGCTGCCCACAACAGTCCCTACCTGCGTCCTTCTCAGGGGCAAAGCTAATCACTATGGCCGATCCGTGCTCCACAGCCCCTGCTGCTTCTTCTGCAGGCTCCCCTGCAAGGGACAAGAGCGTGGCAGTGGAAATCTCGTGGGAACCTGGGGCTGCGGTTGAGTGCAGAAGGCTGCCGCTAGTACTGGGTGCTTATATAGACATGCATGGCGTGGAGCCCAGTGGCCTGACGGCTGTGGTACTGCAGCCAAGTTCTCCAGGGGCAGTCCACCACCCACAGCTACACACTGCATGTGGCGGGTGTGTCCTCACGATAACCGGCACCACCCTGCTCCCAGGAAGATGTTCCCGCCACGTGCAAGGGTGGCTGGTCTCAGTGCTGCCCTGACCCCCAGAGCCCCTGGTGAGGCCAACCCCCATTGGGAACTCACCAGAGTCCCCTGATGCCAGGCTTCCTGTGCCCATTGTAGGAGAGCTCACCACCACCAGTCCTGCAGGTAGAGAGGCATGGCAGGCTAGAGGGACCCAGATCATGCTCCACCTTCGTGGTGTGCCATGTGGCCACGGTCTGTGGTCATCTGCTGCCCCACCCACCACCAGTAAAGAAAGCGCCAATCCCCCAGCAAAAGCGCCAATCCCATAGCACGGCCACACCGTGCACCATGGTGCCCTACAGATTCCTGGCCAGACCCCATCTCCAGGTGGCAGTGCTGCACTCACCTTCCTGCGCTGCATGGTGGTGATATTCCCAGCCGGTTCCTTGGCTCTCACCCTCTGAGCCAATACCAACCCTCTGCCTCTTTGCACATGGTTGCCCTGTGGAAGGGGACTGATCAGCAGCCATTGGGGGGAACTCTGGCCCACCACCATGTAGGGAGAGGTAGTACTTACTGTAAGGGGTCTGGTACCTCCATCCAGGCCACCCAGCCTGCTCCCAGAGGTTCCAGAGCAGTCCAAAACAGAGAGGGAGGTGTCCTCGAGGTGGGAGGCCATCCCAGTCTTCGAGTGCATTGAAAAATGCCACCTTCTCCCTCTTGAACCCCCGCGCCACAAACAGTTGGGCAGCCTCCTCAAAGAGGGAGAGGGTTTCCTCATGCATGGAGGGCATCACCCTGGAGCCGGCCTCTAACTCATAGAGTGCCTCCAGGAGGCACTCAACTTCCTCTGGCAGCCACAGCACACCTTTCTTTGGGAAAGACATGCTGCCGGAGTCTGGAGGCCGGTTCCTGGTGCGCATGAATGGACACGCACCCTCTATTGCCTGTCGCTGGCATGGAAGTCCAAAACTGTGCAAGCGCGATGAATCGCACCACAGCCGGTAGGCCCGTCCCGCTGTGGGCTCCGCTGGGAGCCTGGCCTGGGCCATGCCAGTGGCGGTGGTCTGCGCCCAGCAGGAGCCACGGGAATGCTAGGGCAACCCTGGCAACAGGCCGCGCACACACCAGGGCCAGTCCAGTGATGGAACCAGCTCGGAAGTCTCCATCCTGTCCCCGCTGTTATCGCCACCAATGTGGCAGGGGGCTCCCCATGGTCCACCACCCAGGGAGGTGCCAGGAGGGGGGCTCCCCCCTGAGACAATCATGTGCATGTGTGCCTCTTCACGTCCTTGAACTAATGGGAACTGGACCCAGGAGGGGGCCACCCCACCTCCACCCGACATGGAGTACCCCCATCTCCATATGCTGCTCCACAGTGCGCTGTTCAATGGTGACATCATAGACGAGGGACTGACTGCTGCCCCACAGACTCCCCCCCCCCCACAGGCTGCTCCTGCACCAGTGGTGGTGGCCAAGTTCCTGGTCTGTATTTCAGATAAATCAGCCTTCACTTCCCACTCCTCCACTTGCATCTATCGTATGACCCTGGCCAACCCATGGTTCCATCAGTGCTACTGTAGAACACTGGCAGCTCCTGGCCGAGACCCCCCCAGGGCCACTGACCTGATGGAATGCGGGGGGGCTCTGAACAGTGCTCTGCGTCTCCCTTCTCTAAAGTATGCTGTATTATATATCCTATGTCCTCCTGCCACTTTAACCAGTGATGGTGACCAGAAAGATGACAGAGTGCCTGGATACAATCTTCTTTAATTGGCTACAGCACTACACCCCACAATATGGCCCAACCCATGGATGGGGACAGGGTGAGGGAATAGCTGGGGGGGGGGGCTATGGGATCCCTGCATGTCGGCAAAACCATGTGGTGAGGGCATCCTGAACCACCCTGCTGGCAGCTGCCTGGGTGTCATCCACAGCCCTCTGAGGGCGCCTTGCCTCCTCCACCTCCTTGGCCTCCTCATAGTCTCGCTTTTCTCCCTCCTCTAGCATTTCTGGGGCCTCGTGCACCCTGTCCTCACAGAGGTTGTGCAGGATGGCGCAGGCAGCTATGGCGTACTTCACGTTATACAGCTGCAGTGGCAACTGCAGGAGCAGACACCGCCATCGTGTCTTCACGCAGCCAAAGGCACACTCGACCACGTTACGGACCCAGGCATGCACCTTGTTGAAGTGTCTCTGCTGGGGGGTGGTATGGCCTTTGTAGGGTACCATGAGCCAGCGATGCAGGGGATAAGCCACATCTCCCAGCATTACTGGTGGCACTTCTACCCCCTCGATGATGCGGGTAGGGTTCCCGGGGAAGAACTGCCCTGCATCCATGGCATCCATGATGTTGGAACTCCGCAGCACATGCGCATCATGGCTCCTGCTGCTGTGGCCCACAATGGCATCCACAAGACGGCCAGTGCAGTCCACGGTCCCCTGCAACAATACCGAGCAGTAGTGCTTTCAGTTCATGTAGCCCTCCGCTTGCTCGACAGGAATGGTGGTGCAGATATGGCAGCCATCCATGGTGGCCACAGACTGTGAGAAGCCTCTGGCAGCAAAGGCTCTAATGACCTGTGGATGGGAACCCCACCAATGACAGTGAGACGGCCCATGACTGACGCTTTACATGTGTCACAGCTAGTGCCCCATACCATCTCCTTGGCGTCACACTCTGCCATGGCCCCCCTCCCCGCCAACTCGTGCCCTTAACTTACCCTTTCCTGATTCTGCAAATACACCACTCTACGGTAGAGCTCCTTGGCAATAGCATGTGTGACCTCTGCAACAATGAATGCCACGGTGGACCATGCAAGACCAAACTGCATGCCAACAGTTCTGTAGGCCATGGTGTTCGCCATCCACCACACTGCCACACGCTCCTCGACTGGCACAGGAACTCGCATCACTGTCGCGTCATGCTGGAGTCTATCCCAAAGCCCGTCCACCAACCAGGTGAATGTGGCCCTATGGACATCTGGTAGCATCTGGTAGCATCTCAGTGCTCCGCCACACCTCTGGAGTTCATGGGACTCACTGGCCCCGACCTCCTGTCCCCAAGCCACTGCAGACACTGGCTCTGGGGTTTGGGGAGAATTGAAATACACCACAGTAGGCACCCACATGCTCCCCCCATGGCCAGGGCTCTTCCACATAACGTGCAGGGCTGGAACGGAGGGGGCTGTCGCACTGCCACCCCTTTGTGTCTGCCCACTCGATGGCACGTCTTACCCCTTGCTGAATCATTGCAGTTCCTGGCTCCTGGGATGGCATCTGTATGACATCGGCCATGCATCCCCCCACCTCTGGAAACTGTAGTGGTCTGTCCAGTTCCCACCTCAGCCCCCTGCTAACCCCCCCCCCCACGGCTGTGCTGCCTGCGTATCCTTTCTGACTTACCTGGACATCCTGAAATGCTCAACCCACTCCTCCTCTCTCCAGACGTGGGTGACGAATGTTACCCACCACTCTGTGGATTGTGGATACACCCATCACCTTCGCTGTGGGATCTGCTGTGCTAGATGGATGAACTGAACGATGTGCCTGGCTATAAAAGAAGTGCCAGGAGGAAGAGCATAATGGCAACAACCCAGAGTCTCATTGTCCAAAGTCCACCTCCAGTCTCCTGGGCTTACCCAAGATGAGTTAAGGAAACACCATGCCCTGGGTGATGGCAAGGCAATGATGATCCACTCCATATGAAGAGCTCCTTAAGGGAGTGTGGACTTGTGGAACAATTGTGGAGTGGGTACAGATGCCTGGCCCCACCTTCGTCTCCAAAAGGCCACACCCACACAGCTGGTGAGCGGAGGGGGAAAGAGAGGCATGATCACCTCTGAGGCAGCCAGTTGGGTCTCCTTTCCCTGGGAAAAGGATGAGGATCTCTCCGTTAGCAAGGCAGGGCTCTCAGTCGCAGGGAGTTTCCCAGGTGATGGTGCTTGCGGTGATGAGTTTCAATACTCGGCATAACCTTAGTTTGTCATTTTACCCCGAGCTGTGTACTCTTAAATCCTATTCGTCACCAATGACACCCCTTTAACTAAAAACAGCTTTGCTGCCGTAGTGTATGGTACATTGTATAATCTTTCCACATGTGTGCCTTTTTATATAAGCCATAGATTTGTTCCATGTACATTTGCACTATAGTGCTTTAAATGTAGCTTCAGGCTTAACTGGTAAAGAAATTTGATTTGTAAGAAATGGCTGTAAATGAAATGTTATAATATCTGCCAATTAGGATTTAAAAAAAAAATAAAATCCGGCAGTATTCTAACTCAACCAGGCATGCTGGTTGGAAAGATGAAACAAGTCCATAGGAGTTTGTGGACAAGATCCTTTGTGCTAAAATAAACATAAGCTGAAATAAACAGTGGCACATGCCTTTCTGGAACAGTGGCAAGTGCCTTTCTGGAACACACACACACAGAGAGAGAGAGAGAGAGAGAGAGAGAAATAGAGAGATACATGTTGATACCTTGATTCTCTATAGTTTGGCTCTAGATCATTCCCCCACTCCGATTTTGGACTCCGTCCTCCCAATCAAGTTACAGTATTTATCACTCTCCCCTCATCTCAACTGGATGAGACAGAAAGTGTGAATGGGAAGCCAAGGCAGAGCTTAGCCAAGGGACTGGCTGGGCTCTGGGAGCCAAAACGCAAGCTGAGCCATTGGAGCTGGTTGCTCACAGATGAGAAAGAAAATCCACAGTGATGATAAATAACTTCACTGTGACCTCCAGCTCAGACTGCCAGAATGTTCTCTTTTGGCTGTAGTGCTCACTGTCTTGCTCCCCTCCCCCACCCCAGTAGTCAAAGAACTGCGGCCACTTTCCACATATAAGCTGCTATTTTGGTATGTTCTAAACTCATCATCCAGATGAGTGAACTGTTGGGGTTAGATGCCCATGTGAAAATAAGAAAGATTCTGCACTTGTCTTTTCTCCCACAGTTTTACCACAGCAATGTTGGAATGGAAATAGCCCCCTGCACTGCATGCTGCTCTTGCTCGCCTTGTGCATTGGTTTACTTGGGACCTTCTGCATTGTTTTACAGTCAATCAGGGCTGACTCTGCAGTCACCATGGCATTGTCCTGGGTTATCGGGGTGGGGTTTTGTGCCAGCCTTTTTGCTCTCTCTGCTACCGATTCGCAGTGAACAATGAGCAGACTACTTGATGTGGCTTCACTGATCTCCATCCATTTCCCCAGCCCTATTTTTGTTCTGTTTTCTTTCCCTCCTTCTCCAGAGACAAAAGAGGATGTGTCTGTCAGTCCTTGGGTCCAAGTACTCTCACAACACTCTTGTGATGGCAAGATTTGTTTATTGAGAGTTACAGGTCATCCAAGCATGTACAGCAGGGGTGGCCAACCTGTGGCTCGGGAGCCACATGCGGCTCTTTCACACATATTGTGCGGCTCCTGGCAGGGTGGCTGGGGAAGCAAAGGGGAGGCATGCTTTTTCTCTCTTTCTCCTTTCCTTCCTTCCTTCCTTCCTTCCTTCCTTCCTTCCTTCCTTCCTTCCTTCCTTCCTTCCTTCCTTCCTTCCTTCCCTCCCTCCCTCCCTCCCTCCCTCCCTCCCTTCCCTCCTCCCTCCCATCTATTTGCTTTCCTAGTTTCTCTCTCTCTCTTTCTTTCCACTTCTTTAATTCTTTCTTTCCATCTCTCTCTTTCTCTCTCTCTCTCTCAATATCATTAGCAAACAAGTAATATCATTATCAATAACCAGTTTTCCTCGTTTGTTTTTATTTTTGGCAGTCCCATTTAACGTTAATAAAAAGCAAATTTGCATATTATAAAAAATAAAAACGTGTGTGTGATATTTGTTCCTGTCTTGCGGCTCTCAGACATCTCTATGTGGCTCTTACGTTTATTCTATGTGGCTCTTACGTTAAGCAAGGTTGGCCACCCCTGATGTACAGGGTTTGTGTTGGAACTGCCAGCCCCAGGCTAGGGCAAAACCTATTCAGACTGTGGGACCACCCCTGGTCCCCCAAGTGCCCAATCATCAATTCCCATACAGCCCGCCAAAGCTTCAAGCTCATTCTCATAGCACCTGCAAAACTAACCATTACCTTATCTGTGCTACAAGGTCATGCAGACCGCAACAAGTGTTAGGCCAGCGAAGCAGAGATTCACACACACACTCACTCCTAAAGAATGAACATAAACGAAAGCAGTGGGAAGAATCAGAGGGGAAGAAAGGAGTTAACCCTTGATGTAACAGAACAGTAGCTGCAATGAGAAATAATACATGACATGCAAGGTACGACCTTGACAGTGTCCTCCCATTCAGGCAAACTTTTAAAAAGCCAGAGAGAGCATAAGAATAAAGGACTAGGGGATTCCCTGGTCCCAAATGTGTCTGCGTGGGCTTGGATTTCCCCCTCCCTCCCTTTTCTTTTTGTGGAATCAGGGAGGGAGGGAGGTGTTGGGTCTGCCTTTCTCTTCCTCTCATACAAAGGAGCTCTTTAGCTCAGCAAGTTAAGGCTTGTGCTCATTGTACAAGGGTTGTTAGTTCAAGCCCTATGCCAAGCAGGTACATTTTGCAAAAACAAAAAAAGAAGTCTTTTTTAAAAAAAAAAAAAACTTCAGGGATGAGTTTATTGTTAAACTTTGATCACTGGTGCAAAAAAAAAATTACTGAACTGTGAGGTGTATTTGTGTGGGTTCTTAGGGCATCAGCGTGACTTCTTCCTTTCCTTTTTTCTCTTAAAGGAACAGTGCTCTCTGCGTTCTTATGTCCTGTCAGAGGAAAACACCAGCAGCATTCAAATAGGAACCTCTTCAGCTGTCCCTTCCCTCATTAATAGTTTTATTGATTTTTTTTTTTAATGCTCTCCATGCACAGCAGGGCCGGCTGCTTCCAAGCTGACTGGTCCTGTACTCGTCACCATCCCTCTGCTGCCTCCTAAAGCCATGGGTGGGTTGGGGGTGGCCTGCCAAGATCTCCTGTGCAGCCAGGGGGCTGTGTGATGGCAACGCCCCTTTAACTGAAGCATGGGGGGGGGGGCACGGTTTTCTTCTTCTCCTTCTGCTTCCTTGTGGTCTTGGCTTTCTTGCGACAGCCTCCCCAACTTGGAACTTTTCCATCTCCAACTAAACTAGCTGGCTGCAGATCTCTTCCCCCTCAGATTCTCCAGTAAAACTGGTCTCTTGTTGAATCCATATTAATTAGGCAAAAAATGCGGGCTTTGCTTGTTGATGCAGAATGCATACAGAATACACAAATAAATAAACCAGAGGGGGGGAAACTAGTGCAGAGGGAATGCCTGTAACTACGAAGTCAACCCTTAAGGCTTGACTCATCGGAGTCTCCAGACCAAGCTGTCAGTGCAGAAAGGGCCAAAGATCCCATGAGGATGCACTTTCAAGTTTAAAAATTATTGCCAAAAAGAAGAAGAAGGTTAATTTACAGACACTGTCATTTTGGAACTGGCCATGACAATGATTATGGGTCCATTAAAATTTTTTGTAACACACTCTGTTTAAATCACATACAATACTTAGGCCTGGTGTGCTTTTATCAGACAGCAAGTGCTTGGTACAGAGTATATAGAGGACAACTACTGATAATGGTCCAAAGAATTAGGTTGGGCTTGTGTCCCCACTATTTATTTATTTATTTATTTATTTATTTATTTATTTATTTATTTGCTTGCTTGCTTGCTTGCTTGCTTGCTTGCTTGCTTGCTTGCTTGCTTGCTAGGCCACTCTCCCCACATTCACAGGCTCAGAGCGAATTACAGGACCTGGTATGCCAGGATTCACTAACATTATAAATATCTAAAACAATATAAAACATATAGTTAAAAACAACAACAATTTAAAATGCTCAACAATTAGGGCTGCCAAGTCAGCCCAGGGGGCGGGGGATCCCCTGCTATAGGGGTTCCCGATCCGGCAGCCGGCATTCAGCCGGTGGGGGGAACCCCGCCCCAGAAGTCGTCCAGTGAGGACGACTTCCCCTGTGTAATGATGTCACCTCCGGGTAATGTCATTACGTCGCCGTGGCACGCACACGCCAGAAGAGCTCCCGGGGGAGAACAACTCCCCCCCGCCGGTAAGTCGCCGGCACTTGGCAGCCCTATCAACAATCAAAAACTCAGATGGCGGCTCTCTAATAACACCGGAGCCATTTTCCCATTATGAGAGTAGTGTTGTGCAGTTTTAAATATCACTCCTTCTCACTTTTAAATTCAGGAGCAATTAATCAGAATGGCCACTGAGAATAGAAACCAAATGTTCACAACAGTTTCATTCTCCATGTAAATGAGTACTTTTTCTGAATCTTCCTATCAGCAAGGCTGCTTTTCTCACTCTGGCAAAGGGCCATTTTTCAGGACTGCATGATGTCTGCTGAATTACCTTTGAAAACATGGATTTTTTTTTTAAAAAAAACCCATCTCTGTTAGTGCTAATATGTTTAGGAATATTTAGGTAACAATCTGTAGCCTTTTTCTTGTGATGATTAGAGATGGCTTAAGTGCCAAGGTTGCTGTGATATTCTAAAAGTTTAAAATGTTAAATTAATGTGCGCACAGGTCAGATTCTCCTCCTACCAGTTCTTTTCTAATGATACATACACCCCCTAGTTTGAAACATAATACTAAGCTCCTCTTTCTCTTTGCCTCGCCTTCTACCCTCCTGATGTGTCAGGCAGATTTTCAGATTTTTTCAAATGTAGGCAACTAGCACATTCATCCAGTTAAATATTCTGCATCCTTTGAAGCATAGAGCCAGCATACTGTAGTGGTTAAGAGTGTTGGACTAGTGCCTGGGATATCCAGGTATGAATCCCCACTCATGCCATGGACACTCGCTGGGTGACCTTGGGCCAGTTGCACCACTCAGCCTAACCTATTTCACAGAGTGGTTGTGAGAATAAAATGGAGGAGAGAAGAAGTATGTGAGCTGCTTTGGGTCCCCACAGGGGAGAAAGGCGGGCTGTAAATAAAAATAAATAAAATTTCTTTTTTAAAAATTTGGAACATTGCTCTGAAGAAAGAAGGAGCAGCTTGGTGGTTGCCACAAGTGTGAGCCGGTCAGCACAACACAGATGTTTTCCACATGAATGGGTCTCCCTGCTCCTGCATTTGTATTCCTTTGCCTCTTTCTCTCATTTCCACAGAGGTTTTTGTAGTCCGAGGTGCAAAAATGCAGGTTGTCCTCTCTTGTGGTGCAGCATCAGACTTCCTTGTTTCCCAGAATTCCCTTGCTGTGCCACAAGAGGGGACAAACTGCATTTTTGCTCCTCAGACTACAAAAATCTCTGCGAAAATGAGCTAAAGTGGTGGAGGAATACAAATGCCAGAGTGGGGAGACCCGTTTGTGTGGAAAACGTCACAGTTAATTTCTGTCGAAAGCCAGAAGAACTGGCTGGTCTTGAGCTCAATTCTCTAAAGGAGGTTGGGTGGTCAAAAAGTGAGGGGCTCACAACTCAGAATTATGTATATTTAGATACATGCAGAGTAGTTAATCACAAATATTTCAGTTTATGTATTCTTCCATAAAAATCTCTGAAATAAAGACATTAAAAATTGTGAAAAAACAGAATTTATTCATTCATGCATCCTCAAATATATAAAAAAGGGAATTGTAGGGAGAAGCACCAGAAAGCAGACATTCCTGAGATGACTATAACACTGAAATAATATATTGCCCAAAGTAGTGAATAGCTAGCTGTTACTTTGTGTTAGAGTTTGGAAAGGATTCGGTGCCGTTTACTTGCTACTTATCCTGCTGTTCGTTCCAGCATCAGCGTCTTTTTTTCCAGTTATGGAAGACCTTTTAAAGTTAAATTTTGCTTCTGGCAGTGACAACTGTTTAATGGCCACTGTTTTCTATTTTAACTGTTTATCTGGTTTTAATATTGTAAGCAGCCTCGAGTATTTGAATACACAGAAAGGTGGGCTATAAATATTGGCGTAATAAACTAAATGAAATACCTTCAATACAATATAAACCAGAACTAGATATGACTGAGTTATATAATGGGTGTTGGTGAAACTGTCATAGAAGCATGTGAAGGTGAAAGGCAATCTATATACTATTACCATAACAGTATTTTATATGCACTTCTAAATCTATAAGCAAGGTTGTTTTGACTGCACAAGCAAACCTGCCAAGCATTTGGTGCTAATATTTTTACAGTGTACACCAGTGTTCCCTCTAAGCTGAGTTAGTGTGAGTTAGCTCACAGTTTTCTTGCCTCCGGCTCACACATTTTTTGTCTCCACTCTGGAAGGATGGGCTCCAGAGCAAACTAATTGATGCAGCAGCCAAATCGCTCGCTCACAACTTTAATGCCAGTAGCTCACAAAGTAGACTTTTTGCTCGCAAGACTCCACAGCTTAGAGGGAGCATTGGTGTACACCAAAGCAGAGTCACACCCTTCCACGTCCATTGGAATCAATAGGTTTAGAAGGATGTACCTCTGTTTAGGATTGCATTGCTAGTAGTACAGCGAAGCAGCATATAACCTTCACCATCCATTTCTTTAGTTGGTGACTACGGAGGAGCAGGGGACCTTTGAAATGGAAGCAACCATGCTGTTCCCCATTATATATCCAGCTTTTTTTAAAAAAAAAACAAACAAAGTCATGATGTTATAACATTACTGCATATGCAAAAAAAGGAGGTTCCGATGCTGATGAAGTACATGATGACTCATTTAGCATGCTTCATAATTACTGAATAACAGTGTTATGAATTGGTGTGTCCAGTTCAACAGTCGCCAGCCATTTTCTTAGCTGGTGACTAAGAAGGAATAGGGGACTTTTGAAATCACAGCAACCATGCTGTTCCCCAGGATACACCCAGCCTTTTAAAAACAATGTTATAATGTTGTAACGTTACTGCACATACGCACGAAAGGGAAGTTCCATCGCCCATGAAGTACATGATGACACAGCTACACAACCCCCTTTCAAAGGAAGTGCGGAACACATGGGGACGGTCAAATCTGAATTCAAGAAAAAGTTCCTCCAAACAAATATCCTTTTGAAGAAGGGGTGCTGCAAAGTTGGAGCATCAGCTGGGGATTCAGCTTGCCAGGAAACGGCGGCAACACAGAGGTATGGAAAAGGTCCCAATCAAACTGAAGCAGGGAGCCAGGTTCTCTTCCCTTCTTCCCTGACTTTTCTGAGTGTCTTTAATACAACAAAATAAAGAACTTTGATGTGAATCTCAAAAGGTGGGAGGCACGTAAGTGTTTAAAATGCCTAGATGCTTCTGAAGTAAAGCTGTTCTCAAATGCTGTTGGTAAGCCTCTGATTCTAGTCTCAGATATTTAGGTATGTTTTTCAAAAGGTGGCAGTCTTAAGCTTGAGCCTGGCCTGCTCCAGCCATCAAGAGTTGCCTGCTGGCTGACTCTTGCTTTCTCCAGGGAGGCAGCAAGCTCTCCTCAGTGGTCTTCCTTGTCCTTCATCTGACAGTTCTTGGCAACTCTGGTGCAGTGTGTTGTTAGCAGTGGTTTCTTTCTAATTAATGAAGAACATGTGTGCATGTGTTCAGTAACATTTTTGCTGGAAATACCATAAAATGGTTTATATCCTCTGTAAAAAGAAAGGTCTTTTAAAAATCTTCCTATCCTAAAGCTTTCTTTTACCTCACATCAACCCACTTTGCACAAACACATATTTTGAGCTCCCCCTCCAAATTACTTTAACGATCTGCTCTCAATTTCGACTGTTTTGCTAATTCAAACCAATGAATACAGTTCTGATCATTTGGCAGGTCCACAGTCTTGCTTCTCCTGTTACACCCTTTTTTTCCTTCTACAAACTTTTATTCTCCAGTAACAGCTATAAAACTACAACAACTCTCTGCAAGTCTTTCTTGATTTAGATGGAATTTCTTTATTTAGATGGAACGGAGAGCGTATTTCAGTGAATTTCTCACTAAACAAGCCTAAAGTTGGGTGTTACTATAGTTCAGGGGTAGCAAAATGGCAGCTTGAGTACAAGACCCAGAACCTGAAGCAACACTATCTAGTCCTTAGTAGCTCTAGCACAAGGTTTTCAAGTTATAGGAGAGTCTATGTTTTATTATTATATTTTTGTTGGATTTTCAGTGTGTATCCTGGCATAATTCCCATGAACCTCAAAATTCCTGTTTATTTATGGGGATACTAGTTGCTGCAGCAAATATATACTTCCATCCCTCTCTTTACCTTTGTCTGAACGATATGCAAGCCTCTGTGTGTAAAGAAGTTGATAATTCCAGCTTTAGAGATACACTCTAATAAGGTATATTCCAGGAGGCACCAGAATAGTTCTCAAAAACTAAGACCAAGGTTTGAAAAAGCAATGATATATAGGGTCCAGTGAGTCTTAGGAATACAGGTCAATATTTTAATCCTCTCAGGTCTTTAATGTTTCATTAAAAAGCATTATGAAATCAAAGCTCCAACATCAAAATGCCATAGCTTTACAATAAAGAAAATCTCTGTAAAAATCCCCCTGGGGCCTTCAAACTGCCTGAGATAGGCGTATATCTGCACATTAGTAGAAGTTCATGTGGGGTGATATACATTTAAAATATTAATCAAAGCCTAGAAAGAAAAACAGGACAAAATGAAAGCTTGTTGTGGCTTTCCAGAGCACAAACATGTGTACACAATAAGAAAACTCATGCATAAGACAGATGTGGTATCTGCATATGGGATTCACATTTCCAGAGAAGTGTCTGTCATGCAGGAATACAGTAACTATCTTTGTAACAGATCCTGAATAATTAGCCCAGAGCCTGAGTGTTATCTGATGTGTACATTGACGATAATCAAATGTAGCACAGGTTCAATGTTCAGTTTTTAACTCAGATAACTTAAAATTGGTGGGAGCTTCTCAAGGGTTTTGTCTTTGCTCACTTTTATTTTGCTAAGGTTGAGAAAGAAAGGCATGAGATCTGATCCTTTCAAACACCTCATTTCCTTCAACCATTCTTTCTAAGAAATGCTGCTGTGTTTATATTCCTTGTATTCAGGGCTGGGTTTTTTTGTAGAAAAAGCCCAGCAGGAACTCATTAGCATAATAGGCCACACAACAGAAACTCATTAGCCTATTAGGCCACACCCCTGACAATGCAGTCCCCTCCCAGGATCAGCTTCTCCAGGTGCCCCATGGCTTGCAGGGTGCATGGGGAATTCGAGGGATCAGTTTGGCTTCCCCAGGTGCCCCTGTGGCTTGCGAGGTGCCTGGGGAACCTGAGGTGGGGGGAGGCTATAGGCATGGCCAACTCAAAAGCCAGCTGGAACTCCATTCCTGTGTGTTCCTGCCCCAAAACAGCCCTGCTTGTATTGCTGAAACAAATGCCTAAAGGAGGTGGTACTTAAACACAGTTCATTTCAATTGGTTTGTGGATGCCAGAGAAAGATTGTATACATAGCAAAGTATTTTCCCTCTTCAGCATGCAGTCTTTGATATAGTACCTTGGTTGCCTCTGTTGCCATAACAAAAATAGATGTTTAGGGATTCCCCCCAACCCTTGTGTTGATATTGCCACCATACTGTATAATTTTGTGGTTGAGTTCTCCATTTGCCATAATGGCTCTGCATCTTACCTTATCCCTATTTATGGGACTTTTAGAGATGCTGGCAAGTGATGACCTTTACAATGAGGAAAATGTGATGTTATTAATAGAGGTGTCTGCATAGTCACACACTGCCTTTGGACTGGACTCCTCTGGCCAACTGGCTTCCACAGCAAACAGCAGCAGTTAGAGGAGGGACGGAAGCTCAGAGCTAATCTTCATCATACCTCAGTGGTTGGTATGAGTGGTACAGGATGTCTTGCCTTCTTCCCCATTTTATATTAATACACCGATGTGATTACATCTTCTTCAAAACAAGAGATGGAGATTATAATTTATTTGATATGATTTATAACCTGCCCTCCCCACAAGCACGCTCAGGGCGGCACCTGCATACATAATAGTCCACCTTTCTTTAAATTGTGTGGGAGAGTGCCTCCATAATGCAAAATTGGATATATGTGGGCATATGTGTTGTAGCTTCCGCCTGCTAGAACCCATTATCAGCTAAGGCTGCTGCTTCTGTATGCATATGTGGTAGGCATAATGGACATTAAGCATGCATGCTCTCTACAATGAAATGTGTACTGGCTATACGACATATGGTAAGTGGAATGTAAGTGGATGTTGTAAGTAAGTTAACTATATGACTATTGGAGTCAGATTCCACCATGATATCTGATTGATTCTCTCTCATTCTTGAAAAGGAAGGCACTTTTATCAGCAGATTGTTTATTTTGCTTCCAAATGAACTGCAGTCCTAAAGATTTCCTCATACGTGGCATAATTATGCTACAAGCTTATTTTTTCCCCTCAAAGAATCTTGGGAATTATAATTTGTTGAGGGTGCCAAGAATTCTGAGAGATCCTAGCCCCATTCAGAAGGGTGGCAGATCACGTTGGGGAGAGGGTAGCAGATTGCAGCAGCGCTATCTTTGACCTATATGTGTTCACTGTACAGCCTACTTTCATAGAAATGTTTGAAGAGATTTGAAATTATTTATTAATTATTATGATGCTGTGTTTGTTGGTTTTTAAACAGTTCACCTGGTTTCTGAATATTGCTGCCTGAGGTTATTATTTTGTTGCTATTTTACATTTTTTATAACTGTTTATAGATTTTATTGCAGGCATCTTTGTTTTTTGAGGTCGCTTTTGGCAGGTGTGTATGTTTTTTAACGGTATATCATGCCTTTGTTTCAACATAAGCTGCTTCAATAGCCACACTTAATGAATAAATGTGTGCATGCAAAAATAAGTTATATCTTCTTGTGACGGGTAGCCCCAAAACAACAAACTTCCCAGTGGTGTGGGAGAGTCATACAATCATACACATGTAACTGCGCAGACTTTAAACGTATGTTACAATGAACTCATAAAGGTTGCAGGTGGGATTTGTTGCTATAATCCTGTCACCCTCACTTCAGGCACATTCATTATACTATCTCAGAATACTGGGGAATGGCTAAAATTTACAGGCTTCACTAGAAAGCAGGAATAACTATTAAATCACTTTGTGGTGCAGATGACATAAGAAGCACATTTAGTTTCTCCCATATCTTCTAGGCCAGGGGTGGGCAAACTGTGGCTCGGGAGCTGCATACGGCTCTTTCACATGTATTATGTGGCTCCCGGCAGGGCAGCTGGGGAAGCTAAATATCATTAGCAAACAAATATCATTGGACAAATTAATATCATTATCAATATCTGCTTTTACCCCTTTTGTTATTATTTTTGGCAGTCTCATTTAATGTTAATAAAAAGCAAATTTGCTTATTTTCCAATAAAAGCAGGTAATATTTGTTCATGTCTTGTGGCTCTCAAACATCTGATGTTTATTCTATGTGGCTCTTACGTTAAGCAAGTTTGGCCACCCCTGTTCTAGGTGGCTCTTACGCTGAGCAAGTTTGCCTACCCCTGTTCTAGGCCATTATGGATACAAACCCTTTGCATTTAGTAGAAGCTGGCTTGAAACACAGCCAACCTTTATTCCTCTGTGAAACTACTTACTGGGCATTGTTCCTCCCAAGCTCACTATTTATTAGGGTTGCCAACCAATGGTTTGCACCCAGCAGGAGACTGGTGGTTGGGGACATGGGGGGGGGGGCACTGCTGCATTGATGGCATGATGGTATTTCTGGGGCAAACCTGGAAGTGACATCACACTTTTGATGTAATGCTCTAGCATTCACCAGAAAGTCACCAAAAGCTCTATGACAAATGCTAGGATGCTGTGCTAATGGTGTGACATCACTTCTGGTTTCACCATGGAAATGATGCTACCAGCTGGGTGACCATAATTTTTATCTTACTTTTTCCCCTGCTGCTCTACCAAATGGTGCCAGGGTCAGGGGCTGCCGCTGGGAAGAAACCTCCTATAGTAGGACACCTGATAGCTCTGCCCTTTGTCCACAAAAAAAAAAAAAATGCAGGACTATCATGACACCTTAAAGGCTGACAGAATTTTATTCCAGCACATGCTTTTGTGAACAGCCCACTTCTTTGTCCATGTGTTGCTGAAGACTTATAATGGTGACACTTTCCCTCAACATTTAAACATGAGACAGAAGGCCTCTTCACTTTGGACAATGCCAAGTTGTTGACAGGTTGACAATGACAAACTTTTATTGGCATCAATGCCAAGTTGTCAATGATCCTGTCATACAAACAGCAGACAGTATCTTTGTTTTGTTTTGTATTCTAAAGTGAGGATTTCTGGCAGTGCTTTGAATGCAGAATATATGGGAGGGGAAAGCAGACTGGAGCAGAAGGATTAAGCTCTGCACGTAAATTATTTATGCTCTTCATTGAAGTCCCCTGAAACCAGATGAATGGCTCGATGCAACAGCTCTCTCTTTAAACTGTTATCATAGTAAATTTAGGGGTTGTGTGTGTTGGGCTGAGATGTTGGATAGGTTGCTGTGGCAAGAAAGAAGCTTCCAATTTCCCCTGTGGTATATTTACTGTATATACAACAATGGCACAGTCTGCTTGCCCCCTGATATTTGTGTATGTTAGTTTAGTCTTGTGGGTTGGAGACCCTGCTTAGTTAGTTCTGTTTGTCAGTTAGAATTGTAGACTGCATGAACTCCCTTGTTTTGAAAGCAGGTGGACCTATCTCTGTATCCTGTTGTTAATAAATGGATACTGTCTTGAATTAGGGTTGGGGACATGGGGGGGTGATTGGAATGGGGACATGGGGGGTGATTGGCAATGGTGTGACACCACTTTTGAGAAATCCAGGAAGTGATGTAACATCTCGGTAGAGAGATTCCTAGAGAAGGCTGGCTTCTCTTCAGGGTTTTTCTCAGAAGTGACATAACACTGTTGGTTTTGTTTTGTTTTTTTTAAAAATCCTCTCACTATCTGCTAGAGTGTAGGATTGCCAGGTCTTGATGGGGAAATACCTGGAAATTTGGGGAGTGGAGCCTGTGGAGGGTGGGGGTTGGAGAGGAGAGAGACCTCAGCTGGGTACAATACCATAAAGCCCATTCTCCAAAGTAGCCATTTTCTCCAAGAGAACTGATTTCTTTAACCAGGAGATCAGTTGTAATAGCAGGAGATCTCCAGGCCCCACCTGGAGGCTGGCTGGCAATCCTACCAGAGCAACAGCAGCAAAACCTGTTGGGGGGGGGGGGTGAGACATCTCTTGCCCCCGGTAGGCAGTAAGCCAATCTTGAATACTGCCATCTCTGCTGTATAAACCTCAGAGTAGGAGCCTTATCCTGATTTACAAGCAAAGGGGAACATTACATACCCTCAGTCCTGTAGCCAGGATTTTTTGGCTTGTGGGGCATATTTTTTTTCTTGTGGGGCCATCACGTGGGCTCACTGAGCTGCACGCTTTGATCGATGCCATCCCACGCTTTGACTGATGGCATCTCACACTTTCCCCTTGTAATCCATAAAGATCTGCGATCTCAGACAGCGGTAATTGCAGCAACGAGCCCGCCAAGGGTTGTGGTCATCTGTAATCATTATAAACCTCTGCTACTGGGGTCATTTTTTTTAAAAATATTTCATTAAACTTTTTTTATGACATTAACAATGACAAGAAGCAGTACACAGGTAGAGCAAACATTTCCTAATATATGAAAATGTTATCCAATCATCATATAAGCAAAATAACAAAAAAAAAGTCCAGTTACATTACAAAAAAAAATATGACAAGCCAATACCATTTACCAAAGATTTAACAAATCCAGGGCTTCTGGTATTTCTTTTTGTTGTACCAAATAATCCAAAATAGGAAACCATGCTGATACAAAGTCAGATTTAGCAATGGGTATATGTGTATTATTAATATTATCTGTAATTTTTGCCATTATGTATAAATTCCAAATTTTGGCATGTCAGTTTTGCCTAGTTGGGCTAATATTGCTTTTCCACTTTGCCGCAACTATGGCTGAGGACAGATTGGAAGTCTGCCGCACCTCCGTGGCGCGGCAGACTAAGGCGGGGGGAATTTCCCCTGCGGTGCGGCGTTCAGACTGCGGGCAGTTTCCTACGGCGGCGGGTGGACGCCGCGTGGCTCCCCCTCCCCGCATGCGTTCACACTCGCTACAGGAAAGTTAGTGTATAAAACTAAGGACATATCTCGAATTTTTATGGAGTATTATAAACAACTATATGATACAGTCGATATTTATAGCTGACTACAGCCTTCCAGATCAGAGTTGAGATTTTTGGGAGGCCCATCTCGAGCCTTATGTCTGTGGAAGCAATGCATGATGGAAAAAGGCTTGCTGTAGTTTTTTCAAGTTGCTCTGTTGGAATGAAGAACAGGGCCGCGGTCACACGGCCCTTTAAAGCGGGAGTCACCGCTGTTTCCTCCCACATTTAAAGGGACCAATCGACCAGCCGTGACAACTCCTGCGCCAAAGCAGGCTCAATCCTGGGTTCCTCATGCATTTTCTGACCCCAGGAAAATCAAGTATTTTTCCAGAAGTTGCACTTGGAGCCCAGGATTTAGCCTGTGGAGTGACTGAAGATTGTCCCTCAGCATTTAGTGTTCCACTTTCCCCACTAACTGATCCATTGTCCTTTCAGGGGGAAAATAATCACTATGATTTGAAGATCGTTCACATACAAATAGATACTAGACGGAGGCTAGCCATGTTTATTTCCTTCTGCTTAGCTATAAGGCAGGGCTGTGTCAAGTCATTTTGCTGCCCCAGTGGGTAGTATGGGAGGAGAGCCACATGATAACAGGTATGGTTCCTTCCACCCAGTGTTCCCTCTAAGCTGAGTTAGTGTGAGCTAGCTCCCAGTTTTTAGCCTTCAGCTCATAGATTTTTTGTCTTACCTCAGGAAGGATGGCTCCAGAGTAAACTAATTTATGCAGTAGCCAAATCACTTGCTCACAACTTTAATGCCAGTAGCTCACAAAGTAGAATTTTTGCTCACAAGACTCCACAGCTTAGTGGGACTATTGCTTCCACCCCTGACTTATATGGATTTGGGGCTATGCAGTGGCAGCTAAGGTAGAAAAGAACCTCCTCCTACGCCATGTCTTCTGTGTTCCAAGGGTCTAGAAAGCGGTTCCATAGGCAGGTACAGATTTGCCAACTCTGGGTTGGGAAATACCTGTAGATTTGAGGGGTAGAGCCTGGGGAGGGCAAGGATTGGGGTGGAAAGCCTGGGGAGGGACCTCAGTAGGATATAATGCCATACAGTCTACTGCCCAAAGCAGCCATTTTCTCCAGGAGAACTGATCTTGTCATCTGGGGATCAGTTGTACTAGCCAGAGATCTCCAGGTGCCACCTGGAGGTTGTCACTACAAAAAGACTGGGAACACAGCCAAATCAGTAGAAGGGAATATAAACACTATGTAGACCTAAACTGCTCTAAAATGGAGACTTTATTAAGTATAATATACTATCAAATGTCTTAAATGTCTTAAAGACCAGACAAGAATGATAACAATAAATTGTACAATCAATGTTACAACATAAACATACAACAAAGAATCATAGATGAAACCCGGCTCATCACTTTGAACTGCCCGCAAAAAGAGCCATGTAGTATAAATCAATGTGTAAACAGTTGTAGGGACGATGTAAATGCCTACAAGTTGTGCGTGCCCAGACCTCTTGCAAAACCAGCACTAAGTTCCACCTCAAGACCTACTTCTTTAGCAAAGTGTCAGCCCTAACTGACTGGAGAAGGCCTTTGCATCTACGGTGGCTGCCTTGTCCAAATTGTATAACTATAATAACCATACAGCAGATGCTCCTCCTTCAGAAAGTTTGAATTCCTCATACTTGGTGTAACATCTGGCAAGTGTTCCTTCATGCTACAAGCACCTAATGGACAGATGCATTGGATCTGCTAGTTTAGGAAGGAGGATTAGGAGTAACATTTCTAAAGTAACATCAGACCAGGAAATCTGCATTTTCCATCAACTGAGCAAGGGAAACAATTCCTACTGGAATCCTCTTGGAACACACTGCATCCTAATTTTGCTTAGACTCAAGTTTATCTGTTTTTTCAATATCCTACATAACTGCTATTATTACCATGTCTGGGTTGCAGACATTCTAATAGTTCCAGTTCTGTAATACCGTGGTTGTGCTTAAATATCACCCTTTTGCAAGTTAATAACATTTTAAAAGTTTACTACCCACCATGGAAAGGAAAAGTATTTCGGACTACTTGGTTGGAGCCCCAGTGAAATGTGGAGTGACTGAAGATTGTCCCTCAGCATCAAGGAAATCATCAACCAATCCAGATGGAATGTCAGCTCCTGACAATAATCCAGGTATGGAACTTGAAAATCCATTGACTGGCTAGTCAAGACATTGCATTTCTACCTCTGCAGTTAATGAGAGCTTCTGGCCCACTTTTTGGACTGTAGAGCAGAAGAATGATCATCTCCAAAAAAAAAATGACTGGTTATTTTTCAATGGTGGCAAGTTAGGTTGCTCTGTGTGTAAAAATTGACATCTCTCAGGGAAAAAACCTGTGAACATAGAGAAAGTATAGGTCACAAATACAGTTAAAATCACAGCCGAAGTAAGGAAAGAAACTCTGAAAACAGTATGTTTGAGGTCCCAAGAAAGAGGTGGAAATCACCAAGAAAATATTTTGTACAGCATATAAGGTGGCTAGAAAGGACCAGTCTTTTAATGATGTTGAGGCTGACATTGATTTGCAAGAATTAAACGGCATTGATGTGGGGAGAATTTTGCCCTCGGCTACTCCTTGTGCACCTATTGTAGACCACATTGGCAGCAAAATGAGAATCACACTGATTAAGAAGATTACTGATTCCAAGAGTAAAATTTCATTGAAACTTGATGAACCTACTACTGCGAGTCAGAAATCTGTACAGATAGTGTATATTCACAGCTACATTGAAGAGATGGACATGGGGGATACTATGAATTACTTCACTGGCTTGATAGAGCTGGACGACGTGACAGCAAATGGAATATTCCAGTTTGATGTCCACCCTTGAGTCACTAAGGATCACTGAGAAAGCCTTAAAGGAAAGTTTGGTCTCGTTGACTTGTGATGGAGCTGCAGTGATGATGGGATCCAGTGGAGGAGTAGCAAAACTTTTCAAAGACAGATTCCCTTCCGTTATTGTATGGCATTGTGCTAGCCATAGGCTGGAATTATCAGTCCACAATGTCATGAAAGAGGTGTGTGGCATCAATAGATTTAAGAGTTTTTATGGACAAGTTATATGTCATGTACCATTCATCTCCAAAAAATGCAAGGGAGCTCAAAGAATGTGCAGCCATGCTAAAGATGGAAATGTTGAAAATTGGAAGGATCATGTCTACAAGATGGGTTGCATCTAGTTACAGAACTATTTTGGCTTTCTGGAAGGATTACAAAGCCCTAGTGCTTCATTTTGAAAAAGCTAAAACTGAGAGTGGTCGAGATAGATAGGAGAAGTGCACATATGAAGGTCTTCAGGAAAAGATTACATCCCCAGAATTCATTTTGGATCTCGGATTACTTTGTGATGCTTTGCAAGAGTTCTCAGAATTAAGTGTGATTTGCAGGAGAGAAATATTGATTTGTACTGAGCCCATGGCAAGACTGAGAGTCTTGTTGAAATATGCGGGAAGAGAGGCACTGCTCCAGGTCCTTACTATACAGAGCACTTGAGGCAACAGAAACGCTGCAGTTTAAGGGTGTCCAGTTGCATAGAAGAAATAGAATTTATGACCCACCATTCTCCCCAGTTGCATTCTATGAACAACTTTAAAAATCTCTTTAAAAAAGACTGCTTTCAAAAGAAGACACAGAATTGTCAAGATGTGGAAGCGTTCTGGAGTCTAAGAATTGGCCAGCAAACTCCAGTGACTGTATTCTCTATGGGGAAGCAGAAATGAGCAGATTGGCAAGAAGGTTTCAGCTCAGTCAAAGAGAAGCCATTCAGGCCTTCAGAGAGCACCTAAAATACAGAGAAGAAATGCCCAAGGAACTGTCTTGGATCCACCACATTCTCAAAACAGTTGCTATTTCCTCCAGTGAGTATGAAAGGGGATTTTCCCAGATGAACTTGATTGTTACTCCAGAAAGGTCCTCCTTGAAAGTCAAAACTATAACCTCCCCTAAAAGTCTTTGATCCAACTAAGTTTGTAAAGACGTGGTTGCTTCAAGGTCATTGTTCAGCTTCGGACACCCAAAGCAAGACCCAAAAAAGAACAGAGGAGTCTGGTGACAGGATTAAACTTTGGAAAGCTCTATGCTGCTGAGGTTAGTTGTCCTCTATGGGCACTCTGTTCTAGAGCAAAGTATGCTGTCTTTCCCTTTTTATGATGACTCCTTAACAGATTGTGGAACCTTCTTTAACAGAGCTGCAAAGAAGTGAAAGGTGTGCAGAAATGTTGCTGCTTCAAGTTGTTCATTGCTGGATGCCCAAGACCCCAAGGATGATAGAGGAATTTGGTGACATCTCCAAAGTCTGGCACCTCCAGTTCCTTCAAAGTTGAGTAAAAGTTTGAATTCAAAATTCACTATGGGCACTTTTAACTAGAATTTATTTAATTTATTTTAATTTATTAACATTTGAGACTTTTTTTATCTTCTTCTTGCAAGTGGATGCTGTTGCTAAAATTGCCTTTGTTCTGAGGGCCCATCCTGAGGAGCACTAAAGAGCCTGTCTCATCATTAATTGTAGAGTAGTTGATTTTATAACAAATATTTGTTATATTGAAACCAATTAACATCCTGACTATTTTCTTTGTGCTTTTGAAGCAGTTTTTCTCCAGGTAGGCTCGCCAGCTCTGAGTTGGAAAATACCTGGAGATTTTTGGGGTGGAGCCTGAACAGTGGGTGTTGCCTTCTGACACACTTCCAGTGATGTCAGGGGGTGTGGCATATGCAAATAAGTTATGCTGATGAGTTATGCTAATGAGTTATGCTAATGAACTCCTGCACCTCTTTTTCTACAAAATGATCCCTGCATTTGATAGTAGAGGATTGTCAATAAAGTTTCCATTTTAGAGCAGTTTAGGGCTACATAGCATTTATACTCCTTTCTACTGTCACCTGGAGGTTGACAATACTTAGGGAAGGCAAATAACAAGCAGATTGCACAGTAATTACAATAAATATACAAAAAGAGCTATGCGACAAGATGCCAAAACATGAACAAAGCCGGAAAATGCTGCCACACTGTGTTGTAATTAAGCAACAATGTGGCAATAGTGTAATATAAAAGAATCACACAGTTATAATCATATAACTTCAAAAGAACTTTACAAAAAAAAATTTTTGAAGTTCCTTGCTGCCACACAAGCAGTTTTCAGAAGTTTCCAAGTTTCATACAAAGGATCTAGATATGAACTTCGTTTTGATGTTCTTTTTCAGGGAAACTAATCCAGCTACTGTTTAATACAGAACCCCATCCACTTAATCAATGGACTTCACAAGAATATTCTCATTGATGGGCCACCTTTAATTAATTCTAAGATGGGAACTTCTCCTCACTACAATACACTTCAACTGACTCCATGTTAATGCCCCACAACCTCTTGGGACTCCCATCTTGGGAGTTGTAATTCTAATTCCCTTTGCTATGGCTGCAGTAAAGCCAGCTGAGAACTACAACTCCCAAGGTGCAATGCGTCAAAAGTAGGGGTATAAGAATGGAGCAGTGGGTAGGATGGGTCAATGGGCGCCAAGGCAGCTTCCCCAGTGGCCAGTGGGAGAGTAGGTGAATCATCACCAGCATGGCTTGGCTTAATAGGAGTAAGGCCCGTTGTGTAAATAAATACAATGGGCTCTAGAAAGAGGCTCTGGGTGGATGCCCTGGCCTTGGGCACTCAGCGTTAATTTACTGTGGCAAATTCAGCAGGGTATAATGACACAGTCCACTGTTTTCTCCAGGGGAACTCATGTCTGCCATCTGAAGAGCAGTTGTAATTCTCAGTGATATACTGCCCTCACCTGGAGATTGACAACAATGGTTCCTCAGGAGAAAATGGCTGGTTTGGAGGGTGGAGTCTATGTACCTGTCTGAGGTCCCACCTCTCCTCAAACACCAAAGTCTCCAGGCTCCACCCCTTAAATCTCCAGGAATTTCCCAATCTGGAGCTGGCAACCCTAGTCAGGACTGGCCCCAATGATTTCCCCACAAAGGCTAAAGTAGGCCTGGAAAGGATCTCCCCCACCCAATTTTACTGAGAGAACCAAGCTTGGTTGCCTAGCAACAGCCCCTGGGAAAAAAATTAACCCAACAGCAGAAGGAGAAGGGAATGATTTGATGGCCACTGGCTCACCTCAGTAGCCAATCAGCCTTGGAGGAGCCAAGCAGGAGAAACAGCAGCAGTAGAAGCCTCTTCCTGAACAGGGAACAGCCATCTCAGTAGCCAGCCAGACGCAGAAGCATCTTAGTCAGGAGAGACAGCCATTTCGGCAGTTTATTCTGACAGGGAACAGTGGCTGAGGTGGCAGTGGGCGGGGGAGAGGACTGGACCCAGCACCCAGCCAATGGCACACAAGTACTCTTGAGTGGCAGTTAATGGGCCAATAGCTGATGGAGCACAGCACAGCCAATGGGAGAGCTGGAAAGTACCAACACATTAGGGCTTTTATATATATCAGATAACATAACATAAATAACTAGGAACAGAACTGACCTATTCTCTCACCTGCCCAACCCCACCTAACCCCCACCAGTAATCAATAAATCTTTCACCTAAGACTGTGCAAGCAAAAAAAGAAAAAAAAGGAAAAGGAAAAAGGGGTTTCAAAACAGCAAGTCATCTAGGAGCCAGAGCCCTAACTATACAAAGCAGATAAATAGCTGCAAGAACAACAGTATTAATCAGTTGATGGGGAACGCCTCCACACTATGTGTATAGCTACTGGTAGTGCCTGAGATAAAGCTATAGAGAAAGCTTTCACTTTTCATTTATCAAAAACTCTCACTTTCCTTCCTTTTCATCAAAATGGAGAGGGGAAGAATCAAAAACAGAATACAGATAAAACTATTTAAAAGAAAGGCTAAAATGAACTAAAATCAACTAAAATAATACTCCCTTGCAGTGGAGCAAAGCCTGTAGATTCCTAATCATGTTCGACTAGGACCGGAACCACAAGCCACACTCCATGTGGTATACTTTGATCCAGAGGAGGAACAGTGTATGTGGGAAGAGTGGTTTATGCCTTGTGAACCTCATCTCATTGAAACTGCCCCTTGAAGAAGAATCTTCCACTGAGCTTTATTTTCTCTTTAGCATTACCTAATGAAACCCCAGTACTTTAGCTGCATCAGCATAGCCAGTAGGTTGTCCCATGACAGCTAAAGCAACTTCTGTCTGTCCTAGTCAGCAAGTAACTGACTGAGGCACTGTTGGTCCTGCTATTCTTGATCTCTACCATCTGCTCTAGAGCCTCCAAAACTATAGAATTGCTTGCTATGTAGCTTTGGCAAATAAATGGTTAATTCAAAGGTCTCCAACCTTTTTGAGCCAGAGGGCACCTTTGGAATTCTGGCACTGTGTGGTGGGTACAGCTACAAATTGGCTGCCATAAAATGGCTGCTGCAGGAAGTGGAGCCTGCCACAAAATGGCTGCCACCACGAGTTGCCGACTTCCGGTTCATAGTTTGGCGAGGGAGGACACACAAAGGATTTGCTCCTCAGCGTTCAAGCCTTTCTTTGACTCTCTGTACCCCTTCCAAGCGGGGGAAGTTCAGTCTGTAGACAAAACTTGCAAGAACCTTATGCTCTAGCACTAGACACAGGGCAATGTGTCTTGTGCAAAAAGTTTTACTTCAAAGTGAGGAGATGCCAGAGAGGAGATGCCCAACTCCTGGAGCCGGGAATAGCCGAGCCAAAGGGAACCGATATGAGTCAAGGATGGGGGGGAAAGGTCAATACAAAAGACTTCAACCAATAATTGAAGCTAAGTATTAATGATTTCTTTTCTGGGGTGGGTGATGGAAAATGTCTTTGGGCAAATGGTGGCATCCCTTCCTATTTAAAACCATTTAGGAGCAAGGAAGGAATGCATAAGCGGCCAGCAAAATAATGCCACAATCAAATAAACGGCTACTAACCTTATTGTTTCTCGGTTTGCTTCCCTTCGGTGGCATGGTTGTGGCAGCCGGTGGGCCAAAGTGGATGCAGAGAGTCGTTGGTAGAGCGTGTGGCTGGATGAAACTACTTGGGAGTTGGGGAGGCAACCAGTGAGGAGCACGTCGGGCGATGGTGAGTCAATCGAGGGAGGAGCATTGGCAGCATGGAGCAGCAGGAGTGGAGGAGCAAGTGGCAGCAGGCGGCATCTTGGAACTCTACATGGAACGTGCTGATGTCGGAGGAGAAACAGGAGCCTGAAACTTAAAGGGGAAGACTGGGTGATGACACTGAAGAGGCGGGAGTTACAAAATTAAAGAGAAAGGACTACTACATAAAGTTTAGCTAAAGGCAGTAAAAAGAATAGAGCTAAGGAGATTGACTTGAAAGACTGTACTGTATTGAGTCATTGATAGGGGAAAAAACTAAGGGGAAGAAGACAAAGTACAGAGAAAGTTTGAAGGATTGCCATTTTGTTAAATATAATAAGTGGAGCTAAATTTATTTAAAGGAAAAAACCAAATAGAAGGGCACCTTGGCAGTATCAATATATTTAAAAAGTTGTGAATAGTGGTAAAGGAAGATCTGAATTTAATGATGGCCTCAGGGACAGGCAGAAAACCCTCTTTCATTTAAAGAAGTCTTCCATTTAAAGAGGTCTTACAGAAAACCAGAGTATCAGGAAATATGCCAGAATCATGGAATGACACATGAATTACATTAATACACAAACCAAACTCAGACGCAGCACAAGTTCAAAATTATAGACCAATTTCGTTATTAAATGCTGATTATAAAATATTTGCAAATATATTGGCCACAAGGTTTAAAAAAGTACTCAACCAAATTATTCCAAGTGACTAGGCGGTTTTCTTCCAAACAGACAAGTTCAAAGTAATATCAGGATGATTAATGTCACTGAATACTACGAAATGCATCCTAGCAAGAAATTAGCGCTGATGTTCTTAGATGCAGAAAAGGCCTTTGACAATGTTAGTTGTGTCTTTTTATTAAAGAAATTGGGGAGAACTTCTGGTTAATGATTAAGGCTATATATACCGTACAAAATGCTAAGGTTCTGGTCAATGGTGAAACTACGCAAAATATTTCAATACAAAAAGGTACCAGACAAGGGTGCCCATTATCACCTTTATTGTTTATCTTTGTTTTGGAATCATTAAATGAGCAAGTGAGGGGTAATGTAGACATCAAAGGTTTGAAGATACAAGGAGAATCGTATAGGCTCCAAGCTTTTGCAGATGATTTAGTCTTTATAATTGAAGACCCTCAGTTATCGTTACCAATTTTAATTGAAGAGATCCAGGAATATGGCTCAAGAGCAGGCTTGAAGATAAACATACAAAAAACAAAACTTCTGGTTAAAAATTGCACACCAAAATCGCTGACCTAAGAATCGCAGATTAAAAATTCAGGCATTGTACGTTACTTAGGTATAGTCCTAACTAAGAAAATGGAGACCCTATTCCAAGACAATTATAGAGTCCTGTTAGAAGAGGTCAAAAAAGATTTAAATAACTGGGATAAAATACAACTCTCTTTAACAGGTAAAGTTTCAACAATAAAGATGAATATCTTACCACGATTCTTATTTTTGGCACAAATCTCCCTATTATTAAAAAACAACGATTCTTTATTGATTTGGATTATTTAATTAAAAATTTTGATTGGTCAAAGAAGAAAGCAAGAATAAAATGGAAAATTTTACAAGACTGTAAGGATAGAGGTAGTTTAGCCTTACCCAACTGGTTATTATATTACAAGGTTGCAGCGCTTACTTGGATAAGAGAATGGGTATTACTGGAAAATAAGAGACTTCTAAAATTAGAAGGATTTAATCTTAGGATGGGTTGGCATGCCTATCTGTGGTATAGAAAAGAGAAAATACATGCCAACTTTAAAGATCATATTCTTAGAAATGCAGTTATGCAAATTTGGACACAGATTAAGAATCAATTTTATAGATTTATCGCCTCTAGAGGCCTTTGTGAAACCTATATTGTATATGTCAAGCAACAAGGGAACATATGAGAACTTACTAAGATGAATGATTTAAAATCTGAAGATGTTTTAAATAGGCAAGGAATTGAGCTTTCGTGGTTGGAGAGAATACAATTAAAGTCAATATATGAGGATAAAAAAAATAGGGATTGAACCCCCCCCCCCACAAGTCAATATAATATGGCTGCAAACTAAAGAGAAATCAATACAGAAATTATATAAATTGTTGTTGGATGATATAATGCAGGATGAAACGGTAAAGTCTGTTATGGTGTTATGGATGAGAGATATTGGTCACACAATTGATATAGATAACTGGAATGAAATATGGAAATCAGCTAAATATATGAGATTAGTGTCATATAAAGGAAATATATTCAAGATGTTTCATAGGTGGCACTGGTCTCCAGATAAGATTGCTAAGTGTTTTCCTAATGCTTCTAAAAACTGCTGGAAGTGTAAAACTAATGTGGGAACCTTTTACCACTTACGTTGGAGATGTGGAAAAGTCCAAAAATGTTGACTTGTAGTGCAAAAAATAATTATGGAAATATTTGAAGTGGAATTACCTTTAATACCAGAAATCTTTTTCTTGAACATACTACTTAAGACTATAGGACCGAAGAAATATCTTATAACATATATAATCACTCTAACTAGGATCTTGATAGCAAAAAATTGGACTCCCATCTAGCAAAGAAATCACAACAAAAATCTTAGAGGTTGCAGAAATGGATAGGTTAAATATGAGATTATCCAACCAAAAGGAAGATGTATATTATCGAAGATGGAGTAGAGTTTACATTTGGATGAACAAGAACTTGTAAAGTTAGACTCACCCTAGGGAAAATTATTGTCATAAAAACCTTAAATGTATGTAGTTTTATTTTGTATTGGTTTTGTTTATTCTCCTTGTTTATGTCAATAACTAAGATGTATGTTTGGAAAAAACTTAATAAAAATTTGCAAAAAAAAAAAAAATGGCTGCCACCACTTACCTTTAGTCACACAGTGAAGATCCTTGTACTGTGCTGGCAGCTGCTGGCAAAGCAATGTTTTTTTTTAAATCTGCACAATCAGATCTCCAGTGGCCTATGAGAAGCCTTGCTGGGCAAAAGTTCCACCTGGCCCTGCCCACTTTCTAAAAACACTTGGCAGGGACCAGGAAAGATGTCGGTAAGCACAATGGTGCCCATAGGCACCAAGTTGGGAACCCATGGGTTAATTTCTGAATCAGGGACAGTATGACTATGTCTCCAAGGAAGCAGGGATGCTGGGTAGTCAAAAGAAAAAAAAACCAATGTCTTTATGCATTAGTATGGCAATTTATTGAAATATATGTTTATTTCCTACTGCCTCACCTTGAAGCCAAGAAGAAAAATACCTAGCTGAGTAGCAAACAAAACAAAACAAAACAAAGACCCCTCCAGCCAAGCAAAAGAAATGCTGTTTTAAAACTGGCGTGGGAACTAGGAGCTGACCTATTTTAGGGGGGAAGAAAAGCTTGGAAACGTTTGATGATTTAAGGGCCAATATGTGCCACACCCACATAAGACTGTGATACTGATCATCTTCCTACCTCCAAAGCTGCAAATGAAACCAGTTCTGAGTTTGTAAGCCTGGGACCAAGAAGTGGAATGCTGATTCTGAGCACAAAAACAACAAAATGAACATAGCAAGGAAACTTTATGTCATTTGGAAAATATGTTCAGAACTGACTGTAAATCACCAAATTGCTTTTCTGGGTGCCACGAAATTACACGTGGAATTTCCAAATAGGTTATATAGCCCTACCACATAGAATCTGTTTCCTCCTTCTATAATGAGGCACTGCTATGAACAGTAGGATCTCCATAAGGTTGATGTAACTTGTGACAGAGTACATTTAAAATACTGTTTTCCTAATGCAGCAGAATCAGAGAATGGAGGGGAATAGTTAACTCTGCTTGAGACTGCTGAGCTTGAGGGACAGGGTCCTCCTTTTCTCTAATTGGCCAGTGCAAGCTGAGGGAAATATAAAATCAGCTGTGTGCTGAGGTGAGAGAGCGCTCATTTTGTGTTTAGCAGCAGTTACTGTTCACTAAACTAAAAATTCAGTTACAGGAGTGGATGTCTGAAGTCTGACTAAATGTCTGTCAGACAGGCACACCTTTTGAATAAAGGGAGAGACTCCTGGTCGTAGCTGTGTTAAACATAATCTGAGAAAGAATTCCATTTAAGAATTCAGAGTCTAGTGTCAGCTAAAGCTGAGGTATGTTTTCACACAGACGACAAAAACTGGAGTTTGAGATTTTGGCAAAGAGTGACTGGGTAGCAGGCTGAAGCTCCCTATCAGGCCAAAAGGAAAAGGATTACATTTTCAGGGGAAAAAAAATATAAGTCCTGTCCAGTTATACAGGGAATTGCCACTGAGGCAGTCCTTGGTCTGTAGTGAAAGGAAATGGTTAGAGACTACTCAGAGGAAAGAAGACACAGTGTGGTTTCAGAAAAGGGGAAAGAGTGATACACTAAAAGGTGACCTTTCCAGAAAACCTAAACAGTTATTAGGAAACTATATGCAGAAATATTGTAACTGAAATAAAAATATTTAGTCAACCATCTCTCACTGATAAGAACCAAGAATTTGTAAAAAAATAAGCTGCTACAACACCATCTTGTCTATCAACTGAAAAATATAGGGTTTTACCAACAACTATTACCTCAACCTTTCCAGTACCTGATTACCCCATTCCATCCCAGCCTATTAAATAAAATCTTTTTTATTGCTCACTGTTACACAGTCGCCAGTGCCATTTCAAGTGATCTAAAAAGAGGGCTCCTGTTTTCTCCTGACAAGTTCCTGGGCTGGGCAAAAGCCAAATTAGATTCTGTCAAGGGGTGGGACATTCTGATTTATAAAGCCACAAATATTATCTCGCTACTAGGGGGCTAGCTCAGTACCTGAAGGGAACTAAGAATTTGGCATGGAAAATCTGCCTCACAGTGAAGAAGCAGCAGAGGTCTGTCATATTTGGTTGCAGTGCCATGATTTGAAAGAAAAACCCACATTAGAATAATAGAATCATAATCATAGAGTTGGAAGGGACCTCCAGGGTCATCTAGTCCAACCCCTTGCACAATGCAGGAGTGTCACAAATCCCACCCCCCCACCCCCGTGACCACTGTTCCATGCCCAGAAGATGACAAAAAAACTTCTAGGATCTCCAGCCAAACTGGCCTGGAGAAAAATTGCTTCCTGACCCCAAAGTGGCGATCAGCATTTCCCTGGGCATGTTAGAAAGGGCAACAAAAATTAAGCACTGAAGAAGCCCTTCCTGCCCTCCCTCTCATGATTTGTCTAAGTTCACAGAATCAGCATTGCTGTCAGATCATGGCCATCTAGCCTCTGTTTCAAAACCTTCAAAGAAGGCAAGCCCACCACCTCCTGAGGAAGCCTGTTTCACTGAGGAACCACTCTGTCAGGAAGTTCTTCCTAATGTTTAGCCAAAAACTCTTCTGATTTGATTTCAACCCACTGATTCTAGTTCGACCTTCTGGGGCAACAGAAAACAACTCCATACCATCCTCCAGATAACAGCCCTTCAAGTGCTTGAAGATGGTTATCATATCACCTCTCAGTCATCTCAAATAACATCAGCCTCCCCTGCCTCAAGTGCTTCATGCACTCCATAGGTGATTTAGGTCAAATCTACATTTGACTTTCCTGCTGGAATCATTCTAGTTTTTTAAAAAACCTGTCTATACCTGTTTCTAGTTCCAAACCATACTTGTTCTAGTTTTAAAAAATACTGTTTACATTCGTTAATTGCCCTCCTGTGGTCAAGCTAGCATTTTACTGCTTTAAACAGATCCTGTTGCTTAGTACTCTTCAGATCCAGGGAGTGAAATTTGAAACCAGCATGAAATGATTGTAGGAAAAGACAGCAGTCAAACTACTTCAGAGGGGAGGTGTAAATATTATGCTTATAACAGGAGGGGTGGTAGATCATTGGTGCTAGGAGCAGCTGACTTAGTCCACCAAATGATCTACCACCCCTCCTGTTATAAGCATAACATTCAAGAATGTAAATTAATTACTGAACTGCTAATAGATATTTAAATGATTAATTTAAATTTTAACCTGGTTAAAGTTGTTTTATTGTTGGACTTCCGGCAAGACTTGCGATAATGGCGGACGCTCTCCTCCGCAACTGCGGGGAGTGCGATCCGTACCCAGTGGGAAGAAGGAGCTCTGGACTGGTGCCGAGCCCCCAGAGACCCCAGTGAGGGGGCTCTGCCTGGGGTGGCACGAACGGGATCTCTCCCTACAGTGGCGACCGAGGGATCAAGATCCCTTTTCATCACCCCCATAGGTTCCCCCGCCGTGGGAGCCATATGGCTGAAAGCACAAATCCGTGAAGCAGCAGAGAGTGTGAAGCAATGAGGCTGGAACTGACAGTTATGCATGGAGAAAACATGAGTCTGAAGTAAGAAAAGCAGAACATAGCGGGAAGACGGCGGGAGGAGTGAAACCCACCCCCCCCTCTCCGGGACTAGCGTACTTACGAGTCTCTTTACGTGGCGTTACTGCAGGAATAAAAGCCCATCCGCCTTGCTAGATGGCAGCATCGCTCACTTGGAGATATAAACTTTAGAAGGACATAAGTGCTGTTTGAAAATTTGCTCCTTTCATTCATCTTATCTATCTATAAACAAAGAGCGTAGCCTCAGCAATGACGGGGAAACCAAAACCTTCCCCCAAACTAGGAAGTACAGCTCCGAGTTCAAAGGTTGATACCACGGAGATGAGTGCGGTGTTCTCCTCGTTATTGCGACCTCTAGTGGACCAAATGACAGCTCTCAACGTTAAGATGGACAAAATGCAGCTAGAACTAAAAGAGTCGAATAAATCTACAGAGAAGCTGCAGCGAGAACTTCTGGAAGTAAAAACTTCAGTAAAAAACCAAGACGCAAGACTACAAAAGGCAGAGAAGGAAAAGGCCTTCCACCACGATCAGCTTTTGAAATTACAAATGGAAAGATCGAATTTTTTCCTAAGACTTCAGAATGTGCCAGAAAACACAGGAGAAGACCTTAAAAATTTGCTAAGTGAAGCACTTGAACCAGTGACAGGCATGAAAGCAGCGGATATAAAAAGCGATATGGATATGGTTTACAGAACCTATCCAGATTATACTAAAAAGAAAAGCCTGCCTGGTGAAATTATGATAAGGTTCTCCAAAAAATCTACAAGAGACGTGGTGTTTAGGACCACAAACAAAGCAGCTCTGAAGATCCTGGGAGAAGAAGTAAAAGTGATGAAGGATATCCCATTTGAAATAAGGAAAAGAAGGAAAGCCTATGGAAAACTGACATCTTGGCTCCAGTCTGAGTCTATCATCTATCGTTGGAATACTCCAGAAGGACTATGCTTCAGCATCAAAGATAAGAAGTATAAGATTGACTCTGTTCAACAAGCGAAAAAATTTCTGGAAAAAAGCAAAGAGCAGAAAACTGGGAGAGACTCAGATGGTTCACTGGCCTTGCAAGAAAGCATGTATGGATTTGATAGCTCAAAGAGTGAAGAAGAAGTGTCTGACTCGGAAAAAGGAGCTGCAGCTCCAAAAGTAGTTGAGACTGTGAAGACAAGAAGAGGACCAAAGAAGAAATAGTGATTAAACTGTTTTATTAAGCATTGCACTTATGTATTATAAATTGTTTAATTAACCGTATTTCTCTAGGTGGGCGTGCCTGCCAAATAGTTTTGATATTTTTTATAGTAGCAGTAACAAAGTAATTGAAATTTATCCAAGGTTCTAAATGCTTCATAATTATATTATGTAATAAGGTAGTATTAAGCAAATGATAAAGTACTCTCTGTATAAGGTATATGTAGCTTAGACTGTAGCGTTATAGTTGTAGTTATAGGGAAAAATCAATAAAAATTTATTAAAAAAAAAGTTGTTTTATTGTTGTCATGTTTTTATGAATTAATTTATTCTATGAGTTGATGTGAGCCACCCTGACCCTTGTGGGGTAAGGCAGGATACCCCTCCCCCAAAGTAAATCTTTCCTATTACATAAAGCCGTTTTCAGGGGCAAGATTCCATGGGGCACCAAAATCAGTTGGCTGGATAGACTGCCACTTAAAAGGGGGTCCCTGGCCACTGGCTGCATACTCTCCCGGCTTTGCCTCAGTCCCACCCACAGAGCCACCGGCCAGCATCTTGGCCTCAGTCTGGAGGGAGCCAGCAAAGGGGAAGGACTGACTGTGTGCTGGGTCCACTCTTCTCCTCTGCCCACTGCCAGGTGGGTCTAATTGTCCCCTCAGTGGCCTGCTTCTGTCAGTGAAAAGGCAATGGACTTTCAGCATAACCCCCTCCCCCTCACACTGCCAGCGTGTCCAGAATAAACTGTCAGAATAAACTGTGAAACAGGGGGCCATTTCACACAGCTCCCTGCAGTGCTTCAGGACTTGAAGAACGCTTGGGAGGAGGTTTCAAGGTAAACCGGCTCAGGAACGCTTCCCCAATGGGAGAGGCACGTTTCTGTGTGAAAGGGCCAATATGTTCCATTAGGGAACCGGTACTAATACTGTGTGAAATGCCTGACAGAAACCATTACTAAAGAGTTCCTGAAACAGAACATATTGGCTGTGTGAAATTCCTCAGGCTCTCTCTCCTGCTTAGCTCCACCATGGCTGGCTGGCTAATGACGTGGGCCAGCGACCGTCAAACCATTCTCTTCAACCCCCTGCTGTGCAGTTGACTTTCCCCCTAGGGTTCCCAGTCTCCAGGACCTGGAGATCTCCCACTGTTACAATAGATCTCCAGATGACAGAGATCAGTTCCCCTGGAGAAAATGACTGCTTTGGAGGGTAGATCCTATGGCATTATACCCTGCTGATTTCTTCCATCCCTCCCAAAAAAACAGGATCCATCCCCCAAATCTTCAGGTATTTCCATCATAGGGTTGCCAGGTCTGGGTTGGAAAATCCCTGGAGACTTTGGGGGTGGATTCAGGAGAGGGTGGGGTTTGGGGAGGGGAGGGGCCTCAGCATGGTACAATGCCATAGAGTCCACCCTCCAAAGCAGCCATTTTCTCCAGGGGAGCTGATTTCTGTCAGCTGGAGATCCATTGTAAAAGCAGGAGATCCCCAGGCCCCACCTGGAGTTTGGGAACCCTATTCCATCATCAGAGCTGACAACTTTCCCCTCAGTGCCCGTTGCTAGGCAACCAAGCTTGCTTCTCTGAAAACCCCTTTCCACACCTATGTTGGGCTCTGGGAGAAAACTCATTGGGGCCAGCTGAACAGAATGCCTCCAAAGCAGTCATTATCTCGGGGGGGGGGGATCTGTTGTCTGGAGTCCAATTGAGATACCTGGGCGATCTTCAGGTTCCACCTGGAGGTTGGGTACCCTAGGTGTAGCAGTAAGCACTTCAGAGCAGGATCTGCTAGACCCAGGTTCTTGCTGAGTGGGTAATTTGGGGCCAGTCACAGACTTTAAGTCTAACCTACCTCACAGGGTTGTTGTGCAAGTCAAAAGGGGGAGAGGAGAATTATGTCAGCTGCTTTGGTCCCCATTGCAGAGAAAGACTACTTTTCCACCAGGGGAACTATGGTTGTCAATCTCCAGGTGAGGGCTGGAGATCACTCAGAATTACAAGTGCTTTCCAGATGGCAGAGATCAGTTCCCCTGGAGAAAATGGTGGACTCTATGTCTTTATACCCTGCTGAGATGGACCCCTTATGACAGCCAATGTGACATAACAGTCAGGGCTTCAGAGCACAGTGGAGGCTGCAGGGGGGAGAGATGGAAAGTTGAAGAGTGAGGTTGATATTGGCTGGGAAGGAGATAGGGTTGCCAACTCCAGGTGGAAAATTCCTGGAGATTTGAGGGATGGAGCCTGGAGATGGTGAGGTTTGAGGAGGGGTGGGACTTCAGACAGGTACAATTCCATAGACTCCACCCTCCAAGCCAGCAAGTTCATCATGGGGAACCATTGTTGCCAATCTCCAGGTGGGGACTGGTGGGGAGGGCGGGATATAAACCTCAAAATAAATGAATAAATAAATAAATCACTCAGAATTACAACTGTTCTCTGGGGGAGGAGATAGAAAGCTGAAGCCAGGGAGCAGATAATGATACATTGACAGTTGGCTGGGAGGTAGGGTTGCCATCTCCAGGTTGGGAAATTCCTGGAGATTTGAGGGTTGGACCCTGGAGAGGGTGAGGTTTCAGCAGGGGTGGGACCTCAGACAGGTTCAGTGCCATAGACTCCACCCTTCAAACCACCCGTTCCCTCATGGGGAACCATTGTTGCCAATCTCCAGGGGAGGGATGGGGATCACACTGAATCACAACTGCTCTTCAGATGGAAGAGGTATTCCCCAGCAGAAAATGGTGGACTCTGTGTCATTATACCCTGCTGAGGTCGCCACAGCAAATTGACACTGAGTGCCCAAGGCTGGGGCAGTCTCCCAGAGCCTCTTTCTAGAGCCTGTTGTATTTATTTCCACAATGGGCCTTATTCCTAGTAAATAAATAAATAAAATGTCACATTATACATTTTCACACACAAAAAAAAGTGCTGAATGCATGTTGCAGAAGAAGTAACAGTGAGAAGAAGAAGAGAGAAGAGATTGGATTTATACCCTGCCCTTAACTACCCAAGGGAGTCTCCGAGTGGCTTACAAACTCCTGTCCCTTCCCCTCCCCACAACAGACATCCTGTGGGGTACGTGGGACTGAGAGAGCTCTGACAGAAACTGCTCTTTTTCAAAAACAGCTGTACCAGAACTATGGCTTGCCCAAGGTCATCCAGCAGGTGCAAGTGGAGGAGTGGGGAATCAAACCCAGTTCTCCCAGATTAGAGTCTGCGGACTTAACCATATTAGAGTCCGCGCACTTAACCACTACACCAAATTGGCTCTCAGTGACTGGCTCTGGAGAGTGGCTGGATTAGCCCCTGGTTGTTTTGTCAATCATCAAAAGATGTGGTAATAAATGCCAAAGGCTTGAGGTTGGCCACTTTTGTTATACAAAGGAATTTAGTAATTTTGAACAGCCACCAGAGAATTGATCCAAGTGGGGATTATACCTTTTTGGGCTTCAAGAAAGCTGGTGTTATTATTTTATTGTTTCTCCTGATCTCAGCTCATTGGCTAGCTTTCTAGGAGTTTCATTCTTTTTAGGCAGTGATCATCTCCCTATTGTATTGCATCTGAAAATGCCTTATGTTCAACTCTCTGTAATCAAGCAAGACTATATATTCCAGAAAGAAAACTCCCTATGTCAGATCTGCTGGAATGACAAAGTTGTCTGTCTGGCCCAAGATATGATGGTCCCCAAAAGTGCTATCTTTAAGGAGATCAATACTTGAGTCTGATGTAGCAAAGAGCTCTCTCAATATTTTGTATATGCTATTGTCCCTCTTCGAGCCCCTGTACTCTAAAATTAAGCCTGATAGTGCTTCCTTTGTAGTGCTTCTGGCCCCCAAGAATTCAGGTACATGGTTTGACAAACACTGCAGGCTTATCAAAAGAGAACTACAATGAAAACTTTGGGAGCTAAAGAGCAATGACACCATATTTGTTTTGAGGGAATTCTTGTCTCTTAAGTAGGGGTCCGTTGGAGCAGGAGCACACAGGAGTGCAGCTCCAGGAGTGGGGAGCCCAGGGGACAGGCACATGACCAAGCCCCACCCCCTCCTTGGCTTCCCCGAGCAGTGCAGAGGCGCAGCACCCCGGGGAAAGCCCTGCTAGGGTCTTTATTGATTTTAATGTTTTGTTTTAATATTGATAATTTTATCATTGTTCCTTTTATGACTGTGTGCTGCTTTTCCAGAGACTTGCTCAAGGTGGCATATAAATTTTCTAAGTATACCATTTTTTATCTGGGCACATGGCACATAAGTACTGGAGAAATTTCACCAACCCTTCAGCAGCTTCCACCTTATCCGTTTGGTGTAGTAGTCAGGAGTTGGACTCTAATCTGGGAGAACCGGGTTTGATTCCCCACTCCTCCTCATGCAGCTGCTGGTGTGACCTTGGGCCAGTCACAAGTTCTCTCAGAGCTGTTCTCTCATGAGCAGTTCTCAAAAGACCTCTCTCAGCCCCACCTACCTCACAGGGTGTCTTGTGGGGAAGGGAAGGGGAAGGGATGGGTGGTGCATATGTCATGGATATCTCAAGTCTACTTGAAACCTGGTGGTTTCAAGGGAGCAGGAAGAGAATGAGGGTGTGTTCTTTACGCTTATTTTTATGGCACAAAGTATTGGATGGGGAAGGGAATGGAGGAAGAGCAGGTCAGTTTCACTCCCCTGTGGAGTGCAGCCTGAGGGGTGGGTGTTGCCTTCCGACACACTTCCGGTATGTTAGGGGGTGTGGCATATGCAAATGAGTTATGCAAATGAGTTATGCTAATGAGCTCCTGCACCTCTTTTTCTACGAAATGACCCCTGCTCTTAAGAGATACTACAGAGACCTAATAAAGCATAAGTAGAAAGAGAATTTATGTGGGAACTGAAGACGCTTAATTTTGACCATAAAAACTAATGACAACTCAACATTTGAGGCAATTATCAGTATAGGCAATGGAACACCTGGCAGCACTCCCTTTGGTAGTCACTCTACGGTTGCCAGGGCAGACTCAGGAAATATCTGCAGACTTTGGGGGTGGAGCCAGGAGCAAGGATATGGCATCACTTTTGTGAGGCCATATCCTGTGATATTAGTTTCTGGTCAAAAGGTCAAGTGATGTCACTTCCCAAGCTCCACCCCTCCTGATGATGTGCATACTGCACACTACACCAAAATCCCAGTAGATTTTTGTTGCTATTTTATAGTGAATATTTTTGCCACTGTAATTTCTAATCTTTAAATGAATCCTGGAGTCCCGTTGACTGCACATTGTTAATTGTGAAAGTTATTTGATTTCTAATAAACTGGTAAGAATCTGCTAGCTTCAAATCCACATGTCCTTGTGTTGCTATTGACACCAAATGAAAGATGTTGCAAATTCATGCTACTCAAAACAAAAGTTGTCATTGGAGGTGTGAGATCCTTCTCCTTCCCCCTTATTCTAGGTTCTGAATTTCTGCCTACTTGCTATAGTCTGTCATTTCTCCATTTTATAACTAACAGGCAAGAATGAAAACTTGAGCTGTTTTCCTTATCAGAATTATGATGCTCTCTAGGTAATGAATGATTCTTGAGAACCCCTCCAGGTTTTACATATCTATATACTAATAGCCAAGTGCCCTCTGTATGTGCGGATATCTAAATCCGCACATCAGGGGCACTGGGGGGGGAAGAGATTTTCCTGCACACTTGGGGGACTCCCCAGGTGTGCAGAAAAATCCAAAAACTTAAAAAAAAATAAACGGGGGGATATTTAAATTCCCCCAAAAGTAAAAGAGCGTTCCCTGCGCATGCACAGAGAATGCTCTGGGAATTCTGCGGTGGGTCCAGCAGTTGGGAGGCATCCAGGCCTCACTGCTGGAGCCCAGGGGGAGATCCACAGCAGTGGCTGGGAGGTGTCCAGGCCTCACCGCCGGAGCCTGGGGGAAGGTTGGTGGTGGGCCTGGCAGCTGAGCAGCGTCCAGGCCTCGCCGCCGGAGCCAGGGGGGAGATCAGTGGTGGGCCCGGCGGCTGGGAGGCATCCAGACCTCACCACCAGAGCCAGGAGGAAGCTTACCTGTGGCTGCTTCCTCCTCAGCTGTGAGGTCCTCCCCCCCTCGTGAGTATCACAGGTCCCTCTGCTTGTCTTATAATAAATGCTTAAAATCTGAGGATTGTTGAAGTTGTCAACAACAGCTGAATTTCATCTGCTCTTAAGGATATATTCCTAAATCAACACAATCAGGAGACTACCACAGAATCATAAAATCACAGAGTTGGAAGGGACCATACAGGCCATCTAGTCCAACCCCCTGTTCAATGCAGGGGCAGCCTAGAGCATCCCTGACAAGTGTTGTCCAGCCACTGCTTAAAGACTGCCAGTGAGAGAGAACTCACCACCTCCCTAGGCAGCTGATTCCACTGCTGAACAGCTCCCTGCCCTAGCGACAACCCTTCAAATACTTCAAGAGAGCAATCATGTTCCCCTTCAACCTCCTCTTCTCCAGACTAAACATTCTCAAGTCCTTCAGCCTTTCCTCCTAGGGCTTGGTCTCCAGGCCCCCTGATCATCCTCATTGCTCTCCTCTGTACCTGCTCCATTCTGTTCATGTCCTTTTTGAAGTGAGGCCTCCAGAACTGCACACAGTACTCCAGGTGCAGCCTGACCAATGCAGTGTACAGTGGTACTATGACAGCTTGCGATTTGGATATGCCTCTACTCAGAAGCCATGGCACACTGCTAGTACAATATCACCTTCCTTGTCTCCACCTAGCGATTACCAGCTAATGACTGCCAGCCCAAGAGTAGAGCCTGGGGAAGGTGGAGTTTGAGAAAGGGAGAGGGCTCAGCAAGGATGTGATGCTGTAGCTGCCTTTTTCTCCAGGGGAATTGAACTGATCTCTATAGTCTGGAGATCAGGACCAGACCTGGGTGAAGAGTACCTTTGGCACCCCTCCTGGGTCAGCTTTGCAATATTGCCAATTTGTGTAGCTTGTGCAAGTTTGCAAAACCTAGCAGTATAAAATGCCCTACAATGTGTCTCAGGGTTTCCAAACAATTTCTATGAAAAAGATCAGAACAAGCTATCTGCCCTGTGCTGCTTTTCTTTCAATGCACTCTTCCTGCTTCTGTTCTGGGATCTCAGTGAAGCTTCCCAGGCTGTAGCTTCTTCATTCTTCTGTCCTCTACCCAGGTCTTCTCCTCCATCTCATAGGGTTGCAAACCTTCTAGCATGGGACTGAAAATCTCCAGACTACTGAAATTTCTGACATTACACGAAGTTGGAAAAAAGGTAGGAATAGCTTCAGTCAGAATTAACACTTCTACTAGCATTTCATTTTCCAAACTGGGCTGAGGAAGGAAGTCCTGTTCAGCAATGTAGGCTAGTGGTATTACAGCAGAAAATTAGCTGCATGAAGGACATTCTTGCAGCTCTCTCAGTTTAAGCGGTAGATTTTGTTAATTTTCATGATTTCCCCCCAAGGCCCTAAACCTCTAACACTTCTCTTTTTCAGTCTCATTTTAGAACTCCAGTTCCAGCCCCACCCTTTGATTCTGCCTCAGCTATTCTATGTGGAACAGTGTCAGTGAGTTATGCAGATGATGCGCTCATTACAATTTCGAAAAAAAACCCCACACACTATCTCTCCAACATGTAATGGAGCAAATTGACAAGTTTGGACTCTTCAGGTTATAAAATCAACAGGAAGAAAACCAAGATTATTTTAAAATTTTCAACTACTCAAGAAGAGGAAGAGATTAAGAAAATTTCAGGATGTGACATAACAAGCAACCCAGTCAAATATTTAGGAATTTATATCATGGGACAGAATGATACACTATTTAGGGACAATTACATGACAACCAGGTCCAAAATACAAAATGATTTTGCAAGATGGTCCAAATTACAATTATCATGGCTAGAAAGAATTTCTGCTATAAAAATGAATGTAATACCAAAATTAAACTGTTTATTACAGATGATTCCAATTTCAGTTCCTGAAAAGACTTTAAGTGACTGGCAAAAATGAATAAATAAGTTTGTATGGAGTGGCAAAAAGCCAAGAATAAGATTTAAAGTGCTGCAAAATGAGAAGAAAAGAGGTTGGCTTGGCAATATCTAATATCAAATTATATTACCAAGCTGCTGGGCTAGTTTCGATATTGGATTGGATCAGAAGTCCCAAATGAAAGATTGGTAAAATTAGAATCTTCCAGTCTTGATGATGGACTACATAGCTATCTGTGGATTTTTTAAAAAAATCCATATCAAAAAATAAAACTCAAGATAAAAGTCATATAATCAGAGATAGCTTATTTAAAATTTGGTAAATGCTATGAAAGAGAATTAGCCCTACAATTCCACCAGTAATGTCACCAGTAGATGCTTATTGCAGCAATCACACAAGGAAAAATAATGATTTTACAACTTATGGCAATATGATAAATCCTCAAAGTGGCATCAAGATGTGGCAAGAGATTAAAGAAGGAAAGGAGATACCATGGTGGATATACTTTCAAAGTGCTTCCAGATAAAAAAATGATATCTGTACTGAGAGAGGAGTGATTAATGAACTGCCTGATTTTGAAAAGATTATCTCACAATATATAGACCATTTATTAGGATGAATTTACAAGTTATTGCTTTAATGTGATTCTGAAGAAGAACATGTCAAACCCTGCATGATTAAGTAGATGCAAAATTTAGGTGAGGAAATACAGTTCCAATGCTGAGAAAATGTATGGACTAAAGGTAGTAGATTTACTGCTAGCCAAACATTAAGAGAAAACTAGTAGAAGACATTTTACCAATGGTACATCACCCCAAAAAATATTAAAAAGAATTACAAACGGGCTTGCTGGAAATGGCACTTTTTATCATATGTGGTGGACTTGCATCAAGATGAAAAAATACTGGAGAAATATACATGAAGAGATTGAAAATATTTTAAAAACCAAATTACCAATGAAACCAGAGACTATGTTACTGGGAATCCTACCAGATAATAGAACCTCACAAGGCCTATTTAGATGTATGTTAATAGCTGCCAGAGTAATATTTGCAATAAAATGGATGACAGAAGACTGTCCTACAACAGACACACTTTCTGGAACCACATTTTAAGTGAGGGTATTTTCCTAGATTTCCATAACTGAGCTAATAAAGATTTACCAGCAACTAACAGGAGAGAAATGAGATCCTTATGCAAAGGAGAAAGTGAGTAGTCAGGCCAAAAATTTAATAGAATAGATTTGGGGGTTAAAGGAACATCACTGCCTACTATTTCTGAAGTTTTAGATGCAATTAAAATCCAGTATTTATGGACTTTAGGGCAAGACCACCAACAATGCAAAAGGGTTCCCACCTCTCCACAACCCTTCCAGCAATCTGAGTTAGATTGAAATTTATTTCTGAAAAGCTTTACCGGTATTAAGTACCACCTCGCAAATATTTTAAATTGCAGTAAGCTTATATTAAGGGATTTACTGCAAAGTACATTTGAGGTCCATAACTGAGTCCACTGTTCTTCACTAATTTGAAGGGTACTTTCCTTCTGCCGCACCTTTTGTTGATATGAGGGTTGTGCCCAAGTTTTTATTATCTTATAAATTATGGAAATGACTCCTTTAGTGTTCATCTCACCCTTTTTCAATAACTGTTCAAATTGGTTTAATTGTTTATTTTTACAAACCAATGGGATAATTTGTTGCAAGGCATGGTACAACTGTTGCTATTGGAGCCATGGGATTTGAACTTGATGTTTCAAAGTAAGTTGATCTATGGTTCCTAGATTTCCATTGATCTCCAAGTCAACTAATCTAGACAAATGTTTGCCCCTCCAATTCTGGAAATCTCTAGTAGATTTTCCTGGGACAAACCAATTTTGTCCCAGGAAATCTGAATATCATATTAAAGGTGATAAAGATAGTAATTATAGTTTGGATATTTTAATTTATATTCCACTAGTATTCAAATATTTGGTAAGAATAAAATTTAGATTTAGACAAATGATTAAGCCAATATTCAGTTTTAACAATGATTTAATTTTAGCATAGAAGTTTGTTCAACTGTTAAAGATGTAATCTCTTTTATTGTTAATAGATTATTGCTAACATTAGGAAAGTTCTTGTTTATTCTTTTAAAGAAAGAATCTATCCCAAAACACTGTAATATTTATTTATTTATTGGATTTATATACCACCCTCCCATAATGGGCTCAGGGCAGTGTACATCAGTTAATATAATTAAAACAATGTTAAAATGATAGTTTGCACATATTAATATCATAAAATACCATGTAAAAATGGAGAGATCAGATGTCAAGTCAAATCCGGTTTCTAATCAAATGTCTAATCAGACCTGGGCCACTGGTCGGTGATTGGCCAAAAGCTGGGAGAGGAGGGACATCCACTGCCTCAACCAAATGCCCGGTGGAACAGCCCCATCTTGTGTGGGTCACTGTAGCTAGGTCACAGAGAGTGAGATATGAGGCCAACTGCCAGATCTCAGACAGAAAAAGGCAGACCTGGGAACTCCATGGCATTATGGATGACATCATCAGGAGTGTCATGAGATTCCAAACATTCTTAGCAGTTGGGATAAAGTTTCAGATAACTTGACTGGCTTCCCATTAGTTTCTAGGCCTAATTCAAAGTTCTGTTTTTTTTACTTTTAAAGCTTTTGCTCCCACTATCAGAAGTAAAGTGAGTGACCACATGAGAAAGAGCAACTTTAGTAGCATTACGAAGGATCCAACTGTATGTACATTTTCTTCACATACTCTCCAGGTCCAACACAGGGGCTTTCAAGTCAGAAGTGCTTAATGAGTTCTGTATTTTCAGCTCAGTTTCCAGGCATGTGGAGGCCCAATTTTGATCAGGAATGGATACACAAAAAGGATGCCTGCATCCATTGCCATGTACAAGTGTTGTTGTTTTTGGCACACCACCATAAATGCTTTAAAAATGGCATTTGCATCTACTCACAGAGTTCTTCTTTGAAAGAAAAAAAACCTCTCTTAGTGTGTCATTTTAAACACATTGTTTTCCAGTTGGAGTATGTGAATCTGTAAATTTTGGCTCACACTACAGTTATTTTGATTATACTAAAGTCAGTCTGAAAGAGGAACAAATTAATTTCAGTGTTGACTAAGTTCTGAGCCAAAATGATTCACTTTGATTTTAATTTCTCTTCACTTGGCTCAAAAATGCCTTTCTGTTTCTGGCATTTTTGAACCTGTCTCAAAAATGTCAACCACATTTTGAGCAACATTATCTCTGTGGAGCTTTTCAGTTGCTCAGTAGAGATTCAACACTAAAGGCCCCATCATTTTGGATCACATTGGTCTAACACAGGGGTGGGCAAACTGTGGCTCGGGAGCCGCATGCGGTTCTTTCACATATATTATGTGGCTCCCGGCAGGGCGGCTGGGGAAGCTAAATATCATTAGCAAACAAATATCATTGGACAAATTAATATCATTATCAATATCTGCTTTTACCCCTTTTGTTATTATTTTTGGCAGTCTCATTTAATGTTAATAAAAAGCAAATTTGCTTATTTTCCAATAAAAGCAGGTAATATTTGTTCATGTCTTGTGGCTCTCAAACATCTGATGTTTATTCTATGCGGCTCTTATGTTAAGCAAGTTTGGCCACCCCTGTTCTAGGTGGCTCTTACGCTGAGCAAGTTTGCCCACCCCTGGTATAACATAATCAGTCAGATGGCAGAACCCTCTATATAAGAACTTAAAAGAGTCCCGGGCATCCTTCATTATGAGTGATACTATGTCTGGCATACCTCTGTTGATCCAAGAAAATTTTCTGTATTTACAAATAGCTCACATAAATAGCAGCCACAGGGATGCCCAGGAAATATAGAAGCCCCAAGAGTATTCAAATTGCTGTATCAATAATCTGTACTATAAGTATCTGTATATCTGACTGTTTGTAATCATATTAGAACAACTCTCTGGTAAAGACTGACACAGAAAAGGCATCAATAAAAAACAGCATGAAATCTCTACCAAAAATTGTTTAGTTACATGACTATTGTTTGCTGGACAATCCACCCTGTCTGTTGAAAACATAAATTATGAAGTAAAAAATTAAGAACACAGAGCTAACCTCCAGCTCTGATTAAACCACATAAGTGCATTTCAATTGTGTGTGTATACCACTAGAGAGAGCTCATGAAATGGCCTGGTTGTCATTCAACTCTCTGTGTTCTCATGTCCCCCTCCTTATCCCATCATATTGTCAACCAAGCACTTTGCCTCTAAACCACCCCTGGTATAGTATTTGTGTGTTCTCTTTCCCTTGCAAGCAGATACGGAGGCCCTTTTTGCCGTGCAAGGAGTGTGTAAACATGTTTTCCCATCGTCTCCTGCCACCTGCTTTGGAGCCAGCAGCACAAATACTTGCAGCCCTAATGCGAGCTGAAGGAGATCATCGGCTGAGAGCTGGCACCGGTTTGCTGCTTCACAATACTGGCTTAAGAAGAGAAGGGTAAGGAGGAGAGAAAATGAGAGAGGAGAGAGAGAGAGTTGCAACTTCTCTCCTTCTTGTGTCGTGGCAAATGGTAGCGTGAAGGTTTCCGTGCCTTCAGCAGAAGATGCACACCCTCCTTTCTGCCCCTTTCCCATCTGCCTCCATGCATACTAAGGAGGCAAACTCAAAAGCAACATAGACAAGGAGATTTTGATGGGCTCTCTGTAGGCTATGAAATGATCGGGTGCTGAAAGCCTGAATAGTTGGGGTTTTTTTTTCTTCACAGCTGACCTTCCTCATATGTGGTTAATCTTGGAATAAAGATTAAAGGCCTTGACCCGGGTCCCATTGAAATTGATGGGAGTCTTTTCTTTTTGCTTCAATAGTCATTGGATTTGGGCCTAAAGTGGAATTGTCTCTTTTCCCCCCTCCTCCATGGCCCCTTTCAGATTAAAGTGGGAAATGAGGGGGCCCTCTATGAGGAGAAGCTGTTGAACACGGCACTCTCCTTTTCCCGAATGTAGCCAGAACAGCAATATACATTTCTGAGGTCTGGCAGCCGCATCAGAAAGCACATTTTTGCCAGAGGGAAGCTGGCTGATTTGTATGGGGCTGAGGTGTATGGGGAGAAACTGGGAGAAGGGGCAAAAAGGGGGAGGCAGGAAAGCAAAACATTTTCTACCTGCTCTGCTTCCCCTTCCCAGTGGCAATTTTATCATTAGTTGTCTTTTTATATCTTTATCTATATCGTACATTTCAGGACTTTGGCATGACCATACTCCACTGGCAAGAGAAGGGATCTTTCACTTTTGCACAATATACCTGACATTTGGGAGTAGGAAGGGAAATTGCATATGTTTAATTTACATTTCTAGAAAGTAAGCCAAATGGATATTCTAGCAACGATTTTCATTATCGTCCAAATGCTGATTTAAAAGCACAAAATAAATAAATCAATTTCAAGGTTGCAGTTTGACTGTGGTCTGCTGAACTAATAAATGTTGTGATTTTCATTTTAAATTATATCCCTGCCAACTTGAAGCTTAAAGGATTTCAGAGTTTAGGCCATATGTTAGCTGAAGCCCAACAGACCTAACCTGGTCAGCTTCATCAAGTTCTAGTTAAAAACATTTGTGATATGTTAGTGAGTCATTGTTGCTTCCCCTTCATGTATTTGAGAGAAATTAAATGAACCCAAAGGCCCTGCCAACATGGGTTAAGGGGAGATGATCTGTTCCACTTTGACCAGAAGTTCAGATTTAAGACTGGGAGAGAGTAGCTGATAAATGGGCTTTTGAGAGATAAGATAGGAAAAGAGACTGTAATTCTGAATTAGAGACCTGGGTGTTTTATGTGTCTAGATGTTTTGTAAGAAGACGAGCTGTCCCAGCTCTCTGCATATATGGATTCTTGCACGTGCATCTTTCAGTTCACTTGCAGAAGTGGCATTTTTCAATAACATAGACCCAAAGTCACTGATAACCACAAGCAATTACTAACATTACAAACAGGAGTAATGCCATTTTTGAGATAACTTCACTTTTTAATTTTCATTTGATTAGAAAGCTTGCTTTGTTGACCTTAGGGTAGAACTAGGTGGGATGATAAGCTACAACAGCAGTCCTGTGTCCACTTCCTCCTTGTGAAAGAAACCCTAAAATCTTACCAGGGCAAGAGCTCCACCTAGAGTGCCTGGGATCTTGAACACCTGGGGGTTTGCATTGGAATGACCCATTCATTTCTGCTCCACACTGGACCATCACAACAGAGTTAATTCTTTTTGTACAGATGACAATCTGGTACAGGCCAGACCACCTATTTGTCATAGAAATTCAAAGCCATTACCAGATGTTTGATGGAGGTGGGACTATATTTTATAAGTCTCTGGTTGGTAACAGTAGCCTCTGACATCAGAGATGTAGCTTTGCATGGGATTTGCCAAAATAGCTTGTCACTCAGAGAAGAGGCTGCCTTAAGTCCAATTCCACTGACTATAAATATGTGGATATTTGAGAATTTCCCTTGTCATCAGTTTTCTGTTTTCAGCAGAACTGAGTCCACAGGAGGTTGGGTGGGGGTTAAGGATTCCTACAACAGCTTGTCACTGCACGGAACTCTGTACGTGCTCTGAAGAACCAGCTACTGCCTAGGTAAAATGTACTTAGCTGAATTAGTTCAACTATATTGCTTTTTATTTGGAATTCTGTGTGCTGTATTGTTGTGTGGTACCTCCCCCCCCATTTTGTGCTGCTCTTTTCCCACCACTATTTTGAATCCAACCGTGCTTTTCCCTTTTTCCTCTCTATTTTATAATAAACCTTTTAATAACATTTTTGGCTTCACTTAGTTCAATTTGCTTCTCTGCATATTTCTCTGCATCTCTTCCCTACATGCTAGACTGTACAGGTGCTACATAGTTGGTCATAAAGTATTTTCTAAGACAAAGGTGTCAAACGTGCAGGCTACAGGTTGGATTTAGCCTGCACAGGGCTCAAAACCAGCCCCACAAGCAACTTCCTTCTCCTGCTTCCTTTCCCAGGGCTGCTCCTGCAGCTGCACCCTAGCTTGCTTTTTCCCAGCTCTCTCAGTGGCTTTTTGCTTCTTGCTTCCTGTTTCCTGCCTCTTGCCTCCCCCCCCACTCCCTCTCACACACAGCTCCATGGCTGCTTCCTGCAGGAGAGATACAAAAGACAAGTCTCTCTCTCTCTCTTTCTCTCACTCTGCCTCTTGCTTTGTCTCTCTGTCTCTGTCTCTCTTGTACAGAGAGCTTCTGCTTCCTTCTCCAGGGCTGCTCCTTCTCTTTCGGGGAGGGAGGGGAGGAAAGCAAAAGAGAAAACAAAGCTGGACTCCCATTGCAGCTTCAAGAACAACAATGTTTTATTGCAGGTATAAGCTTTTGTGTGCAAGCATACTTCTTTGGAGGGAGGGAGGAATGGGTGGATTCTTCTGACAAGCACAATGTACATTGAGGAAATTATTTTGGCTTATTCTGAAAAGTTGTGGGTTTTTTAATGATTGGATTTCTTTGTTCTATCTGGGAGGGGGGATTCTTTCAAAAAGACCCTGATTAGGAATTAGAACACGTGGACTGGTCCTTATATCTTGGAGAGTGATTTTAGACTTCAAATTATAATAGCACACATTGGTAATGAGACAGGAAAGCTTGGTCTCAATTCAGTCCAGGAGGATGCATTGTCTTGAGCTTCATTATCAATTGCAATTCAGCAGTCTCTCTTTCTAATCTCCCTTTGAAATTCTTTTGCAAGAGCACTGCTACTCTTAGGTCAGCATGTTGTGGTTTGGAAATAAACTATACAGAATTCGTGGGGGCTGATTTTTTGGGGGGGGCTGGTTTTTAATTTAAGACTTATGCCCATTTATTCTCTGAATCCTCCTGGATGGAACTGAGACCTAGGTTTCCTGTCTCATTATCAATGTTGATATTTCCATGCCTACTTCTGCTCTGCATATCACACCTAATCCAATCAAGCCTGCTATTGCCATTCGGTATCTGAAATCATCTTTATAAAGTTTATATCTCTAGCACCCGGCCCAACAAAGTGCGATTTATGTAAGATCTGACCCTCATAACAAATGAGTTCGACATCCCTGTTCTAGGGTTTCTGCCCTGTCACTTCGATATTTTCTAGTACTATGGTAGAAGGATATCTTCTCAATGGATCAGTCTAGATGTTCTCAGGAGCTACTGAGGAACTCTCGGTCTAAAAGAATTTCCCAGCAGAAAATCTTTATGGAAACGACACCCGCAAAAACCCAATGCTCAAATGGTACCCTATCATCGACAAATACTCTGAAAGTAAAGATGCGACACTCCCAAAATCTTGGGCAAACAACTCCTCCATATACCTCTTTTTATAAAAAGTAAACCCACCTTTTCTCAGTTTAGTTCCAAGATTGGTCACTGATATCTGATGTAAACAGTAGTAACTCTAGAGTTAACCTTAGTTTAATGTGACGGGAATGTTTAAGAATTGCTGTAATACAAGCTAAGTCTTTAACTTTGTATTCCAATATATTATTAAGAATCTCCAATATGTAACACACCCTTTACTGCTTGTACCCTTTGAATCCCTTCAATAAGAAAAAATTAAAAAAAAAACAAAAAACCTTTGATTGCTGGCTAGAATTGAGAACTTCTTCAGAACGTATGGATAAACTACTCTGCTTTATTCTGTCTCAGTTCATCGAACCAGTCAAAATGATTTCCAGTGATACTGCCAAGTTTTAGGCAGAAGGTACCAACTGACATGTTACGAAGTGGGAAACCACTTCCTCATGAATATGTTTGCCAGCTCTGGGTTGGGAAATTCCTAGTGATTTGTGGGTGAAGGTTGAGGAGGCTGGGAGGGGAGGGACCTCAGTGAGGTATTATACCCGGGGTCATTTAGAGACGGAACACACAGGAACGCCGTTCTGGGAGTAACAAGCACAGGACTGAGCACATACGGCGATGCACTGTGGAAAAAAGCAAAAGCATACCAACTTGATGTGGCATATGCAAATAAGTTATGTTCATTAGGGCTGCCTAGTCCCCCCGGGGGGGTGGGCATTCCCCCACTAAAGGGGTCCCCAATCCGCCGGTCCGGATCCGGCCAGTGGGGGAACCCCACCCCCAAAGTTGCCCAATCAGGCCGACTGCCCAGCATGATGATGTCATAGAGTTTTAGGGAAATTACCAGAGCATCACCCAGGCAATGTGCCCAGCGTGATGACGTCACTTCTGGGTGATATCATCCAGGCATGCACACACATTGCATGCACGCCGGACTCCTGGAGAGGGGCCACGACTCGCTCGCTTTTTTAACCAGTAAGCCTTGGCAACCCTAATTTTCATGCTTGTTGTAGAGTAGCTTCCCTGCAAGAGCAAAGGAAACCTAAAGTGTCTTTCATCAAAGTGTAACGCTGGCTCACCAGCTCTGAGTTGGGAAATACCTGGAGATTTTTGGGGTGGAGCCTGAGTGGTGGATGTTGCCTTCTGACACACTTCTGGTGATGTCAGGGGATGTGGCATATGCAAATAAGTTATGCTAATGAGTTATGCTAATGATCTTCTGCACCTCTTTTTCTACGAAATGACTGATTATATCATAGAGTCTACCCTCCATCCAAACCATAGAGTCTACCCTCCATTTTCACGAGGACAACTGATCTGTAGTCTGGAGATGACTTGTAATTCCAGGAGATTTCAAGGTCCCACTTGGAGGTTGGTTCATAAACTTTCTGTTACAATTCATCTTGAGAAAATAGGGACAGAGTGAGAGAGAAGCATGGGTGAATTTGAAGCAACAAGTGGATGGAAAAGTCTTAGCTGCTGCATGATATCTCAAACTGATGTTCCAGATATAGAGGTGCCATGCATTTTGTGGTGAACTATGTTCGACTGTGTCAATTAGACATGAACTGACCACCAGATTCTACTTGGCATAGACCAACTTGAATGAGAACAGAGATTAGGGATGAATGGTCAGTTCTCACAGTGGAATGAAGTTGCACAAGGAACTGTATTGTAGGAGGCAGGGTGCTATTTAATTTGTTCACAAATGATCTGGAACTGGGGATGAGCAGTGTAGTTGCCAATGACACAAAATTCTTGCAGATGAAACAAAATTCTTTAGGATTTAGTAAGCCAAGGCTTACTGTGAGGAGCTCCAGGGATGATCTCCACAAAATGGGTGAGTGGGCAACAATGTGGCAAATGAAGTTCAGTGTTGGTAAGTGTAACATGATGTACATTGGAACAAAAAATCCCAACTTTAAGCATATATTAAGAGTCTGAACTTTCTGAAACAAACAGAGAAAGAGACCTTGGGGTCATAGTTAACAGCTCAATGAAAATGTCAACCCAGTGTGTGGTGGCAGTTAAAAGGCAAACTTTCTGCTGGGGACTATTAGGAAATGAAAATAAGCCAACCACTAATAAAGCGCACTTGTGTAGATCTATGGTGCACTCTCTTTTGAAATACTGTATGCAGTTCTGATACTGTATCTCAAGAAAGGCATTGCAGAGCTGAAAAAAGTACAGAAGGCAATCAAGATAATAAGGGGGTTGGAGCACTTTCCTATGAGGAAATGCTGAAGAGTCCAGGGTTTTTCAGTTTAGAAAAGAAACAGCTAAGGGGAGAAATGGTAGAGGTCTGTAAAATTATACACTTGCGTGATGTCCCTTTCCCCTCACACAGACTGTCTACCACCCTCTTAAACCTCTCTCTCAGGTTTTGGGCTGTATATCAGTCAGGACATCACTTCTTGTCTCCTTTAAGAGAGAGAGTGAGAGTCTCAAGGCCAGAGGGCTTCAGTCTGAGGAGGAGGGGTGTGATTTCTTAGAAGGGACCCCTACCTTGGACAACGGACCAATGTCCTCTTGTACCGAGGATACTCCTGCAGGGCTGGGGGAGGTGGGCTTCTGGTAGTGGGTGATTCAATCATTAGGAATATAGACAGGTGTTTTGACCATATGGTGACTTGCCTACCTGTTGTGAAGGTTGCAGATATCATGTGCTGTCTATATAAGTTGATAGATAGTGCTGGGGAGGCATTAGCAGTCATGGTACATGTTGGCACCAATGACATTGGGAAATGTATTCATGTAGTCCTGGAGGGAAAAAAATAGGTTACTAGGCAGAAAGTTAAAGGCCAGGACCTCAAAGTTAGCATTCTCAGAAGTGTTGTTGGTTCCACACACAGAGCCAGCTAGACAGGCACAGATCAGAGGTCTCAATGCATGGATGAGAAAGTGGTGCCAGGAGGAAGGTTTTGGATTTTGTTAGGCACTGGGGAAATTTTTGGGACAAGCTAAAACTGTACAAAAGAGATGGGCTTCACTTGAATCAAAAGGGAACCAGGCTACTGGCAATTAATATAAAAATGATGGCAGAACAGCTTTTAAACTAATCCCTTGGAGAAAGCCTACAAAAGCTGGGGAGCCTTTTGGTTCAGGACAAGTCAGTTCAAAGGGATGATTGCATAAACACTCAGGGTAATATTGATAGGAGCTTAATAGACCTTAGGAGTGAGGGCATGATGGTGACTGAGGGCCATATGTGGCAACTAAAGGGCCAAGGGTGGCAAGGGTTACTGGAGAGGGAAACATGTTATAGGTGCCTATATGTCAATGCTAGAAGTCTCCAAGCCAAGGTGGGGGAGCTGCAGTGCTTGGTGTTCAATGACAATTTAGATATAGCAGGTATCTCAGAAACATGGAGTATGGGGGAAATCTATGGGATATAGTCATTCCTAGCTATAAACTCTATAGACAGGACAGGGAGGGACAGGTTGGTGGTGATGTGCATTTTACATCAAAGAGGGCGTAGAATCAAATAAGTTAGAAAACATCAGGGGAATTAACAACAGAAGTGATATGAGTGGAAATACTGGGCCCTAAGGGTTACTTAAAAGTGGGGGTTGTACTGTTGCCCACCTGATCGAACCCTTAATGGAGAAGGAAATGAGGGAGGTGGCTAAAGCAGATAATGTTATTATGCTGGGAGACTTCAACTACCTTCACACTGACTGGGTAAATGTGCTTAAGTCATTCTGTAGAAATGAGACTTCTAGACATCATAAATTACTGTGTTATTGAATCAGTTGGTCACATGTGTTATTGAATCAGTTGGTCACATTCTGTAGAAATGAGACTTCTAGACATCATAAATTACTGTGTTATTGAATCAGTTGGTCACAGGACCAACCAGAGGGGTAGTGATCTTGCCCTTGGTTCTGAGTGGATCTCAAGACCTGGTGAGAGATGTAGAGGTTGTTACACCAATTGGGAACAGTGGCCACAATGCTATTAAGCTCGGCATTCAGGTCAATAGAAAAAAACAAAGTTTGAGTCCAGTGGCACCTTTAAGACCAACAAAGTTTAATTCTGAGTATAAGCTTTCGTGTACATACCAAAAATTAAACTTTGTTGGTCTTAAAGGTGCCACTGGACTCAAACTTTGTTCTGTTGCTTCAGACCAATATGGCTACCCACCTGAATCTAGGTCAATGGAAATGTACCCCTAAAGTCCAAAACTTTAACATTTTTTTTCAAAAGAGGAAACTTTACAAAAATGAGGAGAATAGTTAAAGGGAAGCTGAAGGGGAAACACAAGAAAGTCAAATCCCTAGAGAATGCTTAGAAGCTATTTATAACCACCCTAACTGAAGCCCAAATAGAATGCATTCCACAGGTTAGGAAAGGGATTGCCAAGTCTAAAACAAGGCCTGTGTGGTTAACAATGCAAGTCAGGGAAGCTATGAAAAGTAAAGAGGCTTCCTTTAAAAAGTGGAAGGTCTGCCCCAAGGAATTGAACACAGGGAACACAGGCTCTGGCAAAAGGAATGTAAGTCAATATGGTATGCAAAAAGAGATTTTGAGGAGGGGTTGCTAAAAGCATCAAAACAAATAATAAACATTTAAAATATATATATATCCAGAGGAGGAAACCAGCCAGAGAAGCAGAGGGGCCTTTGGATGACAAAATAATAAAGGGATTGCTAAAGGAAGATGGGGAGATGGCAGAGAAGCTCTATGACTTTTTTGCTTCTGTGTTCACTGTGGAAAGTATGGGGCATGTACCTACTGGGAAAATTTAAAAACCAATAAGTCTCCAGGTCCTGATGGCATATACCCAAGAGTTAAGGAACTCAAATGTGAGATAGTTGATCTAAAAACCTGTATATGTAACCTATCACTAAATTCAGCCGCTGTACCAGAAGACTGGAGAGTAGCAAATGTGATGCCAATTTTTAAAAAGGGATCCAGAGGGGAACCAGAAAATAACAGGCCAGTCAGCCTAATTTTGGTCCCTGGCAAATTAGTAGAAACTGTAATCAAAGATAGAATGGTTAGGCACATAGAGGGACAAAGCCTGCTGAGGGAAAATCACTATGGCTTCTACAAAGGGAAGTCCTGCCTTACCAACCTTTTGGAGTTCTCTGAGAAAGTGAACAAGCCTGTAGACAATGGTGACCCAATATACATTATATACCTGGACTTTCAAAAGGCTTTTGACCTCACCAAAAAGTACCTCACCAAAGACTTTTGAGTAAACTTAGCAGTCATGGGATAAAAAGACAGGTTCTCTTATGGATTAAAAACTAGTTGAATGACTGGAAGCAAAGAGTAGGGATCAATGGACAGTTCTCACAATGGTGGGAATTAAGCAGTGAGGTCCCACAAGGATCGGTGTTGGGGTGGCTCCTAATTAATTTATTTATAAATGATCTGAAACTCGGGGTGAGTAGTGTAGTGTTTTGCAGATGACACAAAATTATTCAGGATGGTGGAAACCAAGGCTGACTGTGAAGAGCTCCAAGAGGACCTCCACAAAGTGGGTGAGTGGGTGACAATGTGACAAATGAAGTTCAGTGCTTGTAAGTGTAAAATGATGCACATTTGGACAAAACATCCCAACTTCAAGCTAATGTGGTCTGAACTCCCTGAGACTGAGAGGGGAAAAGATCTTGGGCTTGTAGTGGATAGCTCAATGGAAGTGTCGACCCAGTGTGCTTCGGTGGTGAAAAAAGCAAACTCTGTGGTAGGGCTTATTAGGAAAGAGATTGAGAATAAAATGGCCAATATTATAATGCCCCTGTATAGATCTATGGCATGGCCTCATTCGGAATACTGTGTACAGTTCTGGTCACTGCATCTCAAAAAGGACATCATGGAGCTGGAAAAAGTACAGAGGAGGGCAACCAAGATGATTAGAGGGTTGGAGCACATTCCCTATGAAGAAAGCATGAAGAGTCTGGGACTTTTCAGTTTAGAAAAGAGATGAATAAGGGGGACACGTTGGAGATTTATTAAATTATGGATGGGGTAGAGAGGGTTAACAAAGAGAAATTTTTCTCCTTCTCCCAAAATGCTAGAACTTGAGGACATCCAATGAAGCTGATGGGCAGTAGGTTCAGGACAGACAAAAGGAAATACTGCTTTACACACAGAGAGTGATTAAAGTGAGGAATTCACTACCAGAGAATGTAGCAATGGCCACAGGAATAACAAGGAATAAAGAGGATTAGAGAGGTTCATGGAGGATGAGTCTATCAATGGCTACTAGCCATGGTGACTGAGGGGAACCTCCACATTCAGAGGCACTAAGCCTCTGGATCCCAGAACCTGGAAGCAACATCAGGGGAGGGTCTCAGCTTCTATGCCCTGTTGTTGGCCCTGCAGAGAAACTGGCTGGCCATTGTGTAAGACAGGATGGTGGTCTAGATGAACCACTGGTCTGATCCAGCAGGAATCTTCTTATGTTCTTATATAGGCCGAGGACAGACTGGGATTCTGAAGTGGAAGGGAAGCAGGGCCAAAAGCCACGGGGGAAAACTGGCCTGGGGCTGGCCATTCACACTGGCCAGACTCCTGTGCCAGCAAGCCAGAATGGAGCATTCAGACTGCTGTGGAGTGGCCCTGGGCGGGCCAGCCTCCTCAGCTTGTAGCGGGGCCGTTGCGGCAATAGGCACATGGGTGCCTATGCGCATAGACGCATGTCCACAGCAGCAGTCTAAAAATGTACATCGCTGCCTCCACTTCAATCCCGCCTTCTCCCGTCCACACAGCCGGGAAGCAGGATCCAAGCGGCAGACGGCCCCTGGACACCGCTTTCTGCCGGTGTCCCTCTGAGGCAGCAGGGAAGCGGCTCCCAAGCGGGTGAGTACAGAAGGGAGCCGGGGAACAGCTGCGGCTGTTTGAACTGGCTCCCTTCCCCCGCTTCTGAAGCAGAGCTCTCCCGCCCCACATTGCCAGTCTGTCCTCAGCCACAGAGAGCCAAGACCATTTCACACCTCAGGTCCTTTCTCATACCCCCAGGGACATTCACAGACAGGGTAGCCCCGTCCCTTTTAATAATAAGCCCTCACTCACACAGAGCAATTGGGGTTGGGACTCAAACACTGTTCCCCATCGCTTGTTGCCATCATTTATTCATATCCTATAATATATGTATTAGATTGTGTGTGTGTGTGTGCTTCTTTCCCTTAAACACACAGCCCACAGGGTTGATTAAAACAAGAAAACTTTTATTTATGATATGAACAAAACACTGAGGAAAGTAAAGTATAAGTAGCAACATTTCACTTCCACTGAACTTTTGGACTGAGGTCCTAGTCCTAGAACTGGGATCCTTTAGTTACAAATTCACTATTTTCAGCCTACTCTAAACATCTCCTCGGCACAGTTCTACTCTGTCAGACATCCTCCTTTTTCGTCCTCAGCTCCTAAGCTGCCAGCTCCTGTGATACTAACTCCTAACCAGTGTTCCCTCTAAGCTGAGTTGGTGTGAGCTAGCTCCCAGTTTCTTAGCCTCTAGCTCACACATTTTTGTCTCAGCTCAGGAAGGATGGCTCCAGAGCAAACTAATTTATGTAGAGGCCAAATGGCTCGCTCACAACTTTAATGCCAGCAGCTCACAAAGTAGAATTTTTGCTCACAAGACACCACAGCTTCGAGGGAGTATTGCTCTGAACTGTTGTTTTCAGCTGGTCTTTTTCCAACCGCCAACTGTCAACATTTTGTCCACTCCTGGGCTGCTCTTGAGGAGAGGCAGAACCGAGCTTGTGCATCACAACATTGTAGAAAGAATGAACAGAGAGAACTGTTCCTCCCTCTCCCCAAATACTAGAATTAGAGGGCATCCAGTGAAGCTGATAGGCAGTAGATACAGGATGGACAGAAGGAAATACTTTACTGGCAATTAAAATGTGGAATTCACTGCCAGAGAGATACAGTGATGGCCACCAATATAGATTGTGTTAAAAGGGGATCAGACAGATTTAGGGAGGATAGGTCTATCAGTGGCTCCTGGCCATGATGACTAAAGGGAACCTCCACATTCAGAGGCAGTCAAACTCTAAGTAACAGTACCAGAAACAACATCAGCAAAAGGCTTTGGCCTCTGTGCATTGTGGCTGTGGGGTTGCTAGGTCCTATTTTTTCCCCAGAGGGGGGATTTTGGGGGAGGGGTGCTGGGAGGGGGAGGGGCCACCCCAATGTGACATCACACAGAGTGATGTCATCACATTAGGCAGGGGTCCGTTGGAGCGGGAGCACACAGGAGCGCAGCTCCGGGAGTGAGGAGCCCAGGGGGCGGGCACATGACCAAGCCCCGCCCCCTCCTCGGCTTCCCCGAGCAGTGCAGAGGCGCAGCGCCCCGGGGAAAGCCCTGCTAGGGTCTTTATTGATTTTAATGTTTTGTTTTAAAATTGATAATTTTATCATTGTTCCTTTTATGACTGTGTGCTGCTTTTCCAGAGACTTGCTTAAGGTGGCATATAAATTTTCTAAGTATACCATTTTTTATCTGGTCACATGGCACATCAGTACTGGAGAAATTTCACCAACCCTTCAGCAGCTTCCACCTTATCAGTTTGGTGTAGTGGTCAGGAGTTGGACTCTAATCTGGGAGAACCGGGTTTGATTCCCCACGCCTCCACATGCAGCTGCTGGTGTGACCTTGGGCCAGTCACAAGCTCTCTCAGAGCTGTTCTCTCATGAGCAGTTCTCAAAAGATCTCTCTCAGCCCCACCTACCTCACAGGGTGTCTTGTTGTGGGGAGGGGAAGGGGAAGGGATGGGTGGTGCACGTGTCCTGGGTATCTCAAGTCTACTTGAAACCGGGTGGTTTCAAGGGAGCAGGAAGAGAATGAGGGTGTGTTCTTGACGCTTATTTTTATTGCACCAAGTATCGGATGGGGAAGGGAATGGAGGAAGAGCAGGTCAGTTTCACTCACCTGTGGAGTGGAGCCTGAGGGGTGGCTGTTGCCTTCTGACACACTTCCGGCATGTTAGGGGGGGGGGTGGCATATGCAAATGAGTTATGCTAATGAGTTATGCTAATGAGCTCCTGCACCTCTTTTTCTACGAAATGACCCCTGACATTAGGGATGCAGCACTGTATGCATGTGCCCCCCCCTTTCTCCCAACCATTTAAAGGGAACATTCCCTTTAAATGGTTGTGGGAAAGCAGGGACCACTCATGCCTGCCCTGAGAGCTGTGAATTTGTTGCGGGCAGGGCAGGCCCAAGCAGCCCCCACTTCAAAAGAGTGGCACTGGCACCCCTATGTTGTTGGTTCTCCAGAGGAAGAGGCCAGCCTCTGTGTGTGAAAGATACCGGAGTCGGGTGACCGCTGGAAGTGATTTCATAGCAAGCTCTTTATTAGGTGGTCAGACGAAGCATGACAACCTGGGTTCGAGAGCCCTCTTTTATTCCAGTCAGAGCCACACCTCCGACCTTGCCCAAATGTCCCGATAGGACCTTAAGATTCAGGTTACATATCATAGGTCCCCTCGGGGATCCTAGGCACTAGATTGATGGCAAGTTGCACTCCAGCCAGCTATTGTTATTCCTGACCCAAGCTCAGGTAGCTGGCCTGGCCATGTGCGTTTGGCCACATGGCAGTCGCCATTACCTGGAGCACATGGCGATCGCCATTACATGCAACCCGCACGGTACATTACACCATGAGACAGGATGCTGGACTAGACGGACCACTGGTGTGAGCCAGCAGAGCTCTTCTTACGTTCTCTCTTGTTCTTAATGCCTGCCAAACAAGTTTGCCTTGGATTTCCCACAAAACAGAATACCTGAAAACACTGCCAATCCAAACAGATCAGCAGTCATTCATATGTCACTAAGGAATAATTAGACAAACACCAAATGGTGGGATTTTTAAAAACACAACATTTATTTATGACAATTTATATGATCTGTGACTGATTGAACTGTCTGTTTAAGCAGTTGCCCGGGAGGCAGAACAGTGGGGCAGGAAGAATTGCGGGTAGGGAGTAGCACTCTCTGAGGAGTACGGATACCCCAGGGAGCTAGCTGGTGGTCTGCATGGGACTTGGTAACTCACAATTTGACCATTGCTCCCCAGATCTGTGCCTTTCTGGAAGAGCACTGTCAACCAGTGCCAGCTATGGCCTTCCATATCCTCGGTTCTTTCCCCCCTCTCTCTTTCCATATAACAGTTTGAGGTCTGCCTTTGTCACCACTGGTACACATTCTGGAGCTTGAATCATAGTGGTACCTCTCTACTTCTTATTCATTGCCCAAGCATCTCGGTTAGCTGGGGCCTATTAGTGGCTTTGGTCATTTGGAGCAAAGAGTGGAATCTTATGGTAAGCCCAGAGACACTTGTGGAGGTGTAATATCTTGGTATTGATTCCCTCTGCATTTTTATAGCTCTGAGCAAAAAGCCGCATCAAAGAAGGCAAACTGTGGTGACGAGTGCCAGCCCCAAACTCATTACAGCCCAATTAGACTGTTAAGAGATAAAAGTGGAAGGGAAACTATATGTCTTTCTCCATGGCTTATTTAGTAGTAGTACTTTGCTTTCTTTTGTGGCATGTCCTCTTAAGACATGTTATTGTATTGGCAAGCATTGGAAATGGTATGCACATGGGGGATAGATTAACATTTCTCACATATACTTACTAGACACTGGAGCCAAATGTTGAAGTAGTCAGGGTTTAGTCTAAGTTTTCCTCACTCTCCACTGTACAAGCAACCACTGAGGCATTACCACCATGAGCATGCCCCAGGCAGAAGGAAGGAAGGAAAAATGACAAAGAACAGGAAGAAGGAAGGAAGGAAGGAAGGAAGGAAGGAAGGAGACATTATAGAGAAAGAGAGTATCTTTATTTTCTGTTTTTATGACCTTTTTCTTATCCATTTATTTTTAGAAAACAATCTAACTCCTTATAGAACTCCATATGTTTACATTTGATCCTCAGCATACATTGTGTCCTGTTGTCTACTAGAATGAACTATGAAAGTGGTCTATGGGCCAACATAATTTGTGTTGGCCAAAAAATAGATAGATTTTAAAAATACGTCTATAATCTAATATATGGGAATTCCAGTTTGAAAATGGTGAAGTATCATAATATTTTATTTTGAATCATAGGTGTAGAGTATGGGGGGGCTCGAGGGCTTGAGCCACCCCCAAAATTTCTCGGGTGGGGGCTCAGCCACCCCCGGGAAAATGGAGCGCCTGCCGCTGCGCCTCCCTGGGTCCTTCCAAGGCCTGGTGGCCGCTGCTGAAGAGGGAGAGGGAGAGGGAAGGGGTGGCGGGGGGGGAAGAGAGGCACCGGCAGCAGCGGCTGGCGGGCCTTGGAAGGGCCTGGGGAGGCTGGGCAGTTTCCCGGAGGGGGGGAAGAACATCGTCCCAGCAAGCGCGCACTTTGCACATGCGCTAAGGCGCCCCCCCCCCCCGGGATTTCCAAAACTTTACGCCCCTGTTTTGAATTGTCTCTTTTATTTGAAAATTTGGAGACTTGCAGGGGAGGGAGAATCCAGCTACATTAACTCAACGAAACTCCTTGGCTATATGGAAATCCAGCAAGCAAAGCAGAAAATGGAGACATAGGACAGAGACTGAATAAGAAATTTTGACCATGACGTTGCTTGCTTTGTAGAAAGGGAGTCAGTTTTGACACACAGAATCCTCATATAACTGAAGTGCAAGAAAGATAAGGAAAAGGGGCATACTGTGGTAATAATTCATCAACCTTGTGAGGAATGATAAAATCTGTGTCCTGCAACTGAAACATAATACTTCAGACCCGCATTCTCTCCTGACCTCTTGTTTTTGCTGGAATGCAGAGGGAGGAAATGGCATATTGTAAACATTCATTCAGAAAGTTGTCATGTTGGTTCCAAATAAGGGAAAAGGCAGCATATGTAAGGTGAGGTCAAACAAAAAGCACAGGGCAAATGGAAGTCTGTCAGAGAGGACATGCTAGCTTTTGCTCCTCAGGTTGAAAGAAGCAGGCATAAACAAGGGTTGACAGCTCTTTCTCATCGGAAGCTTCATGTGCCTTCAGCAGCAGAAGAAAATACAAAAGTTGGAGCAGTGCTACTCTCCCTGGCATGACTTCATGATCCACATGGCTGAGGTGGTGGAATTCCATCTATATTGGCCTCCCCTACTCTACCTCCCCTGCTTTACCTCATTCTGTATTTTTTTTCTCCTTCATGCTTGCTTTGGTATTTTATCATCTACGGGCACACAGAGGTAGGGTTCTGGGAGTACTTGTTACTTGTGCTATGGATTGCCATCTAATGGTTTAAAATGAACTGATTTTATATAGGTTATTTGACTGTTATTATGGTCAACTATTTTTATTGTGCTTACTGTTTTAGATGCATTGTTGTAATCTGCCCTGAGCCTTGCTGTGCAGGGCAGGGGAAGGAAGGCTAGAATTCAAAATAAATAAATTTCTCTCTCTCTCTCTCTCTCTCTCTCTCACACACACACACACACACACACACACACACACACACCCTCTTTCCTTTCGAGATTTATTCCCCCTCTCCATAGCTTTGCTCATTATATGTTACCTCATGTAGTTTCTAAGTAATTTCCCCCCCCTGTCTCATCCACTACTCTGGTGATGATGAAGTGAAGGCGGGTGTAAAACTTTCAGAGAAGCAGCCTTCCATGTGGAAGGTTGCTGTGGCACTTGTGACATCACCCACACACCTTGCCATCCCCCAAATCCTGGAACAGTCTCAAAACTATCATTAAAATGTTTGTTTGTTTTAATGATAAAAATACAATAATTATAATCCATCAGACTGTGAGCTGAGACAGTGGTGTTATCTAGAAGTGAAACAAAAGTTCACAAATATTCAAAATCTGCTGGACCTTAAAACTGGCATACACACACTGATTGCTATTGCTCTATTGATGTGCTTTAGCAACAACGAGACTGTCTTGTCCACACAGGAAGACTCAGTTGTGAATTATTGCTGTAGCACAATGATATTGCAGTGTCCAAGGATGTGTGGACGAAGTCCCACAAAAACTTTCTACTGAAATTTGACCTCATATCTGCCGTGAGTTATACAAACTTTGGAATTTGAATGTCCAGCAGATTAGCAAAATTTTGTTTCAGGATACTTGACTGGTTTCTCCAATGAGGACTTGTAACAGCTTACATTGTTTTTCTCTCCTCTGTTTTATCTTAATGACAACCTCGTGAGGTGGCTTAGGCTGAGTGTGTATGACTGGCCCAAACAAGCTTCCATAGCAGAGTGGGAATTCAGGCCTGGGTCTGCCAGATCCTAGTCAAAGACTCTAACCACTGCACAACACTGGTTCTCATACTGATTCGGCTGGGAATATGGAGTGCACTGCCATTAATACTTAGATGACACCCAGCTTACCTCTCCTGTTCATCTAAATCTGGTGACAGTGGTTGTGCAGAACTGGTGCCTGGAGAAATGGTTTTGTTGAGGGCTAATAAACTGAAGATTATCCTGTTAAGATTGAAGTATGTTTAATCAGTCGCACTGGGCTGAGAAGTCCACCTGTTGTGTGAACAGTGGTGGCATATAGAATAAAAAAAAGGTAGCCTAATGTGATGTGATACATATGCTTGTCTTAAGCCAATCACTGTGTCATGTGGAGGAATGCTAATCAGTCATACCAAATCCCGCAGTCCTGAGTTAGCTTACTCCAGGCTCAACCATGATCCTTATCAGTGGGAAAGGTTTGTATAATCTTCCAAAAATGTGGTGATAGCCAATGAGAACAGTGTCTGAGAACCTGGCTGATAACATGAGTGGAGGTAGCCATAACAAAGTTGAAGACCCAAGCCAAGTGATGTGGTCTCATACAGATGGTACTTATTTATGGGAACATGGAAAATGTTACAAGAACACCATTCGTGTTGCCCTCAGGGTAAAATGTGGTTAAAAGGTTAACAAAAGCATTGAATAATTGTTGCCATGCCTCTGTCCTCACCCCTTAGTAGTGGGGCACTTCCTCTGACCATGAAAAAAGGTATCATAAGGTATATCGCGTATGAGCTAGGTTTCCTCTCTGTTTCAGCTGGAGTGGATCCCTGGACTAGTCCTTAGGTTGGTATCTATGGAAGCTATAGAGCATTTAACTGGGTGGGCTAAAGGCTGGCTGAATTAGAAAGGCAAAGGCTAGTGACAAAACCAAATGCTATTATTAGAAAACCATTTGTTCTGAACCTTTGTGAATTAATTTGCAGTGTGTTTTGTCTTTTTCTCTCTACTATTCCTATTGTATTTGCATTGAAACCAAAGGACTTAATTTCCTTCACTCTTTGTGCCAATGCTTATGTATGCAATGCAGGCCTGTAGCTACAGTGGGGCATTTTGGTGCCCGGCCCCTCAACTTCCTGCCAAGGCCCCATGTCTTCCTTTCAGCTCAGGCCCCCGGACTCTCTGGCAAGATGTGGGGCCATGGCAAGCTCCCCCTACAAGATACCAGGGAGTGGATATCCCCAAGGAAAAGAGGACCTCTACTGCTTCCCAGGCACTCCTTGGGTCTTCAAAGTGTGGCCCCAGCTCCGAGCCACCACAGGCATGTGCCAGGAATGGCAAGCTAGGGGACTGTGATGGATGGTGTACTTGGAGGCCTCACGCTGGGCATGTTGCCGGGGTGATGCTCTGGCAATCGCCCTGAAACTCTATGGTGCCATAGAGTTTCGGGGCGATTGCTAGAGCGTCGGCCCAGCAACGTACCCAGCATGCTGGCGTCACTTCCGGGTGATGCCAGCACACTGGGCATTTGCCCAGCTGGTCCCACAGAGGTAGGAGTGGCCAGGCCAGGCCTGGGGGGGGAGAGGCAGTGGCTGCCGCCCGGTGGGCCGGTGGGCGGGAGAGTGGGCAGGCAGGGAGGCAGGCAAGCGAGCGAGCCTGGTGGACACTCTGTTTTGCCATGGGAGGCTGAGCCCCCCTGGGAAATTTGGGGGGGGGGCTCAAGCCCTCGAGCCCCCCTGTAGTTGACGCCTATGGTTGGCCATGGCTAGTACTTGGACGGGAGATCTCCAGCAAAGTCCAGGGTCACTAATGCAGTAGCAGCAGGCAATGGCAAACCACCTCTGAAGTCTCTTGTCTAGAAAACTCCATGGGTTGTCACTATAAGTCAGCTGCGACTTGATGACCCTTTACACACACATACAAATCTGCTTCGTGTGCTCATGACAACAGAAATGCCTTTTAGCTGAGCTGCCCTAATCATGGAACACTCCCCCTTCATTGATCTACCTGACTTGAAACTTGTTAAGCCTGAAGTATCAGGCGAACCTTATTCATTTACATAGGCATTTCACTGTTCATATTTTCCCTTTTGGGGGGAGTGTTTGAAGATATGATTACATGTACACTTGGGTTTTATACGTCCCTTGTGGTGTATAAGTTGCCTGCATTGTCCAAGGAGAACAGGATATGCCCTTGGATCCTAAGCTGCGCTGCCACTGAAGCAGCAGCAGCTCCTGCAGCAGAACAGCTTTTCCATATGTGGTGGATGGAGATTTTTGCCAGTCCCCCCCCCCTCCATTTGCTCCTCACACTATTCAGGTCCACTGATCTTCAAGAGGGAATTAGGCCATGGTCACATGGTTGTTTAAATCCAGGAGGGTTCCCAGATTTAAAGCAACCGGGTTTTTTTTACACATCCCAAACCCGGCAGAGAAGGAGGCCATGTGCAGTGGTGGTGACTGGGGGAAGCACCCTTCCCTGAGCCCCGGTGGTGGCGGGAGGTGGCAACGTACAGCAGAGGCATGCGGCGGTGTGCGGCAGAAGGCAGCGGCATTGCTGCAGAAGGTGGAGGCATGCAACAGAGGTGGCTGGCAGCAGCAGCGGCTGTGGGAGGCACCCTTCCCCAAGCCCCACCGGCCGCCTGGAAAGTTTGGGGAGAAGGGGGGAAGGCAGCGGCAGCCAGCAGGGTGTGGAGTGGACCGGGGTTCCTCCCCTTTTTGCACTTGAGCGCTTGAATGCCCAAGCACCCAAGTGCAAAAAGGGGAAAAAACGGGAGGGATGATCTGAACAGCCCTCTCTCACAATCATTGCAAGAGAGGGCTGTCCAGATCAGCCCACTGCGTGTTCAAATCGTGACTCCCAGGAAAATAGTTGATTTTTCCAGAGTCGGAAAAAGCGCTATGAGCCCGCTTCGCCATGGGAGTAGCTGCAGCCGGTCTGATCGACCCCTTTAAATGTGGGAGGAAACAGCAGTTCCTCCCACTTTAAAGGGCCATGTAATCACGGCCCCAGATAAACATATGGAGCAGAGGTCCATCAGTGGCTACTGGCCACAAAGAATCGATAGGAACTCTCAGTCTGGTGTAAGTGATGCATTGTATTCTTGGTGCTTGGGGGGGGGGCAACAGTGGGAGGGCTTCTAGTGTCCTGGCCCCACTGGTGGACCTCCTGAGGCACCCAGTGTTTTTGGCCACTGTGTGTCAGAGAGGAATTTCACACAGCCAAAATGTTCCATTTCAGGAACTCTTCAGGAATGGTTTCTGTCAGGCATTTCACACAGAACCGTATTAGTATTGGTTCCCTAATGGAACATTTTGGCCCTTTCACACAGAAATGTGCCTCTCCCATTGGGGAAGCATTCCTGAGCCGGTTTACCTTGAAACCTCCTCCCAAGCGTTCTTCAGTTCTTGTACCGGTCCTGAAGCACTAGGGGGTGCTGTGTGAAATGCCCCTGAAGCGCTTCCTCCTCTGGCAAGTGTTTTCACACCTCTTTTCACCTGCATGGACGATCTCCGTGATCTTTCCCACCCCAAAGAGCCGATCCAGGCTTAGTCTTAAAATGCAGGGGGGGGGGAGTGGGGAGAGAGATCCAGGCTGAGTCTTAAAACGTCGTGTGTGTGTGTGTGTGTGTGTGTGTGAGAGAGAGAGAGAGAGAGAGAGAGAGAGAGAGAGATCCAGGCTGAGTCTTAAAATGCAGGGGGGGGAGTGGGGAGAGAGATCCAGGCTGAGTCTTAAAATGCAGGGGGGGTTAGAGAGAGATCAAGGTCCAGGCTGAGTCTTAAAATGCTGTGTGTGGCTGTGTGTGTGTGTGTGTGTGTGTGTGTGTGTGTGGCAAAAAGAGGCTTGAAAAGAAAGCAGCAGTCTGAAATGGCAAACCATTTCAAAAAATGGCTCCAAAATGGTAGGGGAGGGCTGTCTGAAACAACCGTCACTGTACCGGTTTATTCCAGTTCAGTAACGTTTTTAAAGGTGTAGTGTGAAATTCCCCAGAGTGTTGGACTGGATGGGCCACTGGCCTGATCCAACATTGGCTTCTCTTACGTTTTTATGTTCTTATGTTCGTAAGCACATTGGGGTGGGGGGCACACACAAAAGAGTACAATGAGGCAGGAAAGTGTGACTCTAGCGTGATTCTGCTGGTGCTGCGTAGGATACAAGCCATACTGCTCTAAAATGATAAATACAATTCATATTTCCCATTCTGGAACTGAAATTTGATACCATCATCTGAATTTTTTGTTTGTTTCGAGGGGCCAAATGAATGATAAAAATTCATATGATACAATTCTGTTGCAAGTCAGCTGCCAGGTATAGTGAAATGATGATTGCTGCATGGCTAATCGTCAGACACTGGAATGTATAGTAAGCCATTCATCTAATATTGGTGAATCCTGGCTGCAAGGGATGCCACTGAATTTTACAGTCTTGTTGGTTAACTTCAGATATGACCATTTCAGTTTTGCTCCTTGCCTGTGCAAATTGAACCCAGATGTCTAATTTTATCAATGAACTTCTAGCTTCCCTTTTAATTCCTGCAAATGTTCACCAGAACAGGATCTGACAAATTCATGTTGGATTTCTCATTAAGTGACATCCACTGAGACATGCAAAAATTCTTCCAGTAAATGTTGCAAATCTTATTCTTTTGACTTTCCTTGAAATGCCCGGGAATGTTTTGATTGGGCTCAGGAGGACCCTCCAGGTTTGCCTCAATTTTTCCTTTAGTCAGAATTTACTGGCATCCCATTTGGAAAGGCTAACCAGAGAACATTACCCACCCACCTTTTTCAGTGCGGAGGGCTATTATCTTAAAGGCTTGCAAAACAGCAGTTAAAAGTTAGCAATTGAAAATAACACCCATTTATATTAAAACAAAACTGGAAACCTTGGTTCCCCCCCCCCCCTTAAGCCTTACATTCCAGTCACTGAGATGAGATAATCAGTGAGAGGAGGGGTTAAATGAATATTGCTGTTGGCTCCGATTTATAAAGAGAAGATGACAGAAAGAAGGGCAAGAGATAACCTTCCCCTTGAAGAATGACTATTCTATTGTTCCCCCAAAGCAGAACATCTCATTATTAACTTCTTTACAAGTTTCAGACTTTGCTGCATCATTTATTGGAAAGCTCATTGACAAACATGATAATTTTTTATCTGTCTCTGTGTAGAATATTCAGTCTAGAGCTGGCACTGAATTTTTGTCTAAAGCAAAATTTTGAACAAATTTGGGAGTCCCTTCTCAATGCCAAATGTCTGATAAATTTCAGGAAAGGCAAAATTTGATTCCCTCCCCCCGCCCCCCCGTAGGGAATGTTACTTATCTCCAAAGTTGTCACTAGATTTTTTTATTTTTTTTTACTAAAGTCACATTTAAATTAAGTTTGGCAATTTCCTATTCAGACTAAATCCCTGTGGAATTTCAAAGAAAGCCCAACAAGTTTCAAAAAGGCTAGCAAGACTAGTAACGATTTGCATTCCTAATCTAGGCCATTCCCACTGGTCTTTTAAAAATAAATTGGTGGCATGAACAACAGGAAATCTCATTATGCCAGAGGGAAGAAGATGAAGGAAGGGTGAGACACCATCATTTTACACCCTTAAATCCTGCAAAGCTTTGTGATGTCATAATGAGTACTGGCACAGTAGGAGGAGTAGAGAGAAGGAATTACTGCATTGCAAATAAGAATCTGATTGTAAACAAGTACAATATGATTGAGCCTGTGATCCTTGCCTGCTTAGATACCTCCATTGTGACATTACCCTTGAGCAGTGGGGAACCAAAAAGATTTTCTGTAGCCTTGTCTCCTTGTCTACTATCTGTGCATTGGAGTGCTTGAAAACTTGCCTGCGCACCCCTCTGCCTAGCCCTCAAATATGACCTCAAGAGACCACACATGGATGTTCCTAGATGGGAGAGAATGTATGGAATGTTTTGCAATTGACAGTTTATGAAATTCCTTTTTTATATGCTTTTGGAACTTCTTTAAGTTAAAAAGAGCATAAGCCCTTCTCAAAGGGAGTCAGATTTCAGGGGATCACTCTCTTTCGCAAACATTCCTTACTGGACAGGGAGGTGGTGGAATTAAAGAAAAACAGAGAAGGAGATGATGGATTTAATTTTCAATTGAACCCTAGAAGAGACGAAAGTGTAATCCTCTGGGACTGAACAGTTCACAGTGCAAGTAATATAATATAGTTCTTGAGCTTCTAAGGAACCCAGTCAAGTGCCCATCATAGCTTTCTGGATGAGAAATACACTGGAACGTCCAGTGCAGTTACTAAGGCTGAGTTCAGACTGGCAGTTTGGCCTGATATAGGCACGTTTCTCAGGCGGATTAAGTGGGCCATTTCACACAGCCACAGCTGTCTGGCCTTCCCCTGCCGTACTCACCCTGTCCTGAAGCGTTTTGATCCCACTTTTTAAAAGTACCAGGTGAAAGCTGAGGCAAGCCGTTTGGGTGTGCATTGATCCCGCTTCCTGGAAGTATGGATGCAAATAAGCCACAATCAAGTGGCGCCGGTAATGTGAACCCGCTGATCCAGCATAACCGCCCATGAATTCTGAGTGCTTGAGTGCACAACTGCCCCTGGGGATGCTTCCGGCTCATGGAGTTAAAGTTCCCGGACATGGGATCCGGCCCCAATTGCTGTTGTGCCTATGCACCTATGTGCCCATGCGCCTACACGCAGGTTGGTGAAATGGACCAAAGCCACGCACAACTGGGGCGCTGCCACCAGGGGCCACCTCGCAGTGTGAACGCTCCATTCCACCTCCTCCCCAGTATGGTCCTGCATCAGTCCCCACATTGTGACCGGAAGCCCTGCAACAACTTGGCCCAGGTCTTTTTGCCCCGCTTCCCTTGTGCTTCATTCTTCCAGTCTATCCTCTGCCTAAGAACAGGCACTTGTTAGGCAACAGTTGTCTAGCTCCTTCAGTTCATGGAAAGGAAGCACACCAAAACATCAGCATTTAATTCTCTTTGATGGGTGGCAGGAAAGAGAGTCAAGAATGAGCCATCTGTGAGGAGAATCACCTTATACAAGCTTGGTTCTTCAGTTCTCACTGTTACCCAAATGCATAGCATCATTTAATGCCAAAGTAGATGAAATGCTGGAAGATGCATGATGATTAAATGTCCAGAGTGTTTTCTTTCACAAAGGACAGATCCAGGAGCCCCCCCCCCCAATTGGGGATGCAGCAGGGGAGGTGCTTAATTTTGTCTCCTATGCCATGGTCCCAACCTCAAATAGCCCTTCAGGGCTCCAATGGGGCAAGTATAATTTCTTGGGAAGGATTATATTTTAGATAAGGTATGGGGAAAAGTCTTTATTCTCTCTCTCCCTCTACCATGCCCTTATCTCTTGGCTTCTTCTTAAAACTAAAAAGAAAAAGCAAGAGAGAGAGAGAGAGAGAGAGAAGTGCTGGACATCTGTTCCAGCATTTTGTCTGGTTTGGCCTGCACATGGTGTGGAAATGTGTATAGAATACCAGCTAATACCAGAGAGCCAGTCTGATGTAGTGGTTAAGAGCAGTGGACTCTAATCTGGAGAACCTGCTTTGATTCCCCTCTCCTCCACATGCAGCCAGCTGGGTGACCTTCGGTCAGTCACAGTTCTCTCAGAGCAGTTCTCTCAGAGCTGTCTCAGCCCCACCTACCTCACAGGGTGTCTGTTGTGGGGAGAGGAAGGGAAAGGAGATTTTAAAGTGCTCTGAAACGCCAAGTGAAGGGTGGGGTATAAATCCCACTCCTCCTCCTCCTCCTGTCACAGCACCATGACTGTGTTGGATTGCTCTTTTAAAGAACCAGATAGAGAAGACAACAGTTTCCTCCCACCCCATTATAGCATGCTTAAGGCAGTCAAGAAAGACACCTTTTATGTAAATTAGTGGCCACGGCCACATGAGTGAGATAATCTGTAGGGGAAGCAAGACTATTTTGCCCTGGAGCAATTTGCCCCACAGTTGCGTGATCACACAGGTCTGTGGACCTGCCAGTGCAACTCACTGTTGCGTGATCAGACACAACTGCGGGTGAGTTGATTTTTTTTGTGTGGTTAGTTTCCGATTCGCTTAAATGGGGGATTGATGAATCACTCCTCCACCCTAAGGGCTTTCAATGATGCACACACTGAGGGGGGGGGGCAACAGCATGGCATCAGGATAGCCTGATCAGACTATCCCCAATGCCACAAGTTTGCACTGGCATGATCACATGGGGAAAGTCCGGCTGTGGCCCACAGCAAACCATTTGATACTGGAGTTCAACTAGTAGTTTTTTACTCCACTTCCCTGGCAGAGCAAAACAGCTTGCGATGGTTTGATGTTGGTTGTGGGATGCTTCCCAGATGTGCCGGTGTGATTGCCCCACTTTGATCCACTGGTAAATCATCCCTCTCGCGTGGCTAATGGGTGCGTATGATCGTGCCCCATATATATTATTTCCTATCAGGTGGACAAACAGTAGGAGAGAGACAGGGCAGCCACGGGAAAGCAGTGCTAGATTGCACACATGTAAAACATTCACAATATAATTTAGAACAGTTTTTTCTTTAAAAAATGTTAAAGAAAAAAATTATTTTTTCCATATCAACAAACAAAAACAAACAAAACAAACATAACACATACGCATAAAATGGGGGTTACATATACATAGCTAAATTATCTAGCTGTCACCTCCTGCAACGTTTAGTACAATTATTGTTACCAAATAGTTTTGCATAAGTATTTTGCATATTGATAAGAAAATGAAATCTATGTTTTCTCCTACAATGTTCATATGACTACATTGTTCATTTGTAATAGTCTTCCAACCATATTTAAAATTTTGCCCATGTATTATGAAATCTTCCTTCTTGTTGTCCTCTCAAAAATAAAGTCAATTTGTCCATTTCAGCCATTTTAAGAGTTTTATATATCAGTTCTTCTTTAAAATGTAGCTCGCTTTTCCTCCAATATTTAGCATATAGGATTCTTGCAGTAGTCACTACATGTATAATAAGATAAAAATCTTGACTTTTACAATTTTCTGGCATTACATTAAATAGAAATAATTCAGGAGTAAATGGAAACAGTACATTCTAACATTTTTTTGGTAAGATTTCATGAATTCAAGACCAATACTTTTTAACTCTATCACATGTCCACCACACATGAAAAATGTACCAACAGACTTTTGGTATTTCCAACAATCATTTGATAAATCAGGGTAAAACTTTGCTAAAATGTCTGGAGTCATATACCATCTATAAAACATTTTATAAATATTTTCTTTGTACGAAACTGCTTTGGTAATTTTTACATTTGTTTTCCATACCTGTAACCATTGATCTAAATCAATATTATGACCTAAGTTTTATGCCCATTTAACGATACAGTTTTTAATTATTTCACCTTGTGTTTTATTTTCCAACATTATTAAATATAATTTTTGATCATTTTCCCCTCAGTATATAACAATACTTTGTCAATTTTTGAATAAAAACCTGTTTTTAAAATTTTTTTTGGTATATCTTGATTCTGTTTGTACACTTTCCCACCCATTTAAATCAGCTTTTTGCTTTTTAATAGCTTCTAATGCTTTTAAATCATTTTTGACATCCAGAAGATCTTTGTATTTTAACAGTGCATTTCTTTGAAATAGATTTGGGTTAGTAAACACTTCTAATGGTGAAACCCATTTTGGCATTTTAGTATAAAAAAGCCTTTTCACTTCTTCCCATACCTTTAACAATGCTCTTCTAACAAGGTGTTGTTTAAACTGTTTATGAACCTCAGCTTTTCCATGCCATGCAAATGCATGCCATCCTAACATTTAGTCATGTCCCTCCAGTGCTAAAATCCTGGGTTTTTTTAAAGGTTTTTTTAAGGTCCATTCTGTTAACCACATGAATGAAGCTGCTCTATAATATAACTGCCAATCCAATAATGCAAATCTTGCCCTCTCTTTAGCATCCTGTAAAGCAGGGGTGTCAAACATGTGGCCCGGGGTCTGGATCAGGCCCCCAGAGGGCTTCTATCAGGCCCGCAAGGGACTGGCTGTCTCCTGCTTCTTCCTCCAGTTCTGCTGCTGCTGTCGCATCATAGCTTGGTTTCCCAGAATCTCTCAATCACTCAGGAGAGATAGATAAGCAACCTTCTGCTCCCTGCACTGGGCTGAGGCTCCTCCTCTTCCCAAATTGCTACAGCACAGACATTTTGATACAATAATTCAGAGCAAGAAGTTTCAGTAATCATGCTAATGTTTAAAAAAATGTTTTTAAGTTAAAAAAAATCTTTGTGTTTATGTCCTTTATAAAGTTTATATCTCCACTACCTGGCATTACATTTTATGATACACATGGCCCAGCCCAACAAAGTCCAATTTACGTCAGATTTGGCCTTCCATAACAAATGAGTTCAACACCCCTGCTGTAAAGCTTTCAGCTTTATTCTTGGTCTCTTGTTTTGCCATATGAAATGTTTCATCAGTTTTTCTAGCTCTGTAAAATATTTCTGGTTTAGAAAAATTGGGATTGTTTGGAATTAAAAAATAAGCCAAGGTAAAATATTCATTTTTATTGTTGCTATCTTCCCCATGAAGGATATTTGTAGGTTTTTCCATTTTTCAAAATCTTTCTTGATTTCCAAAATAAGTTCCCTATAGTTATCTTCCATCAAAAAACTACATTTATTTTTATTCCCAAGTATTTCAGTTGTTTTTTTTAACTTCTAAACCTGAAAGTTGTGGTAACTGTTGATTTTTAATTTTTTTTATTATTTTTCCACTACAAACACTAATAACACTACAAACACTAACACTACAAATACTAAACCACTAAACTAAAACATAAACTACATAAGGGTCATATAATCTGGTTGCAATTTGCTTAAGCAAGGATTTCTTCTCAGTAAAATTAATGGACTAGAACTTGTTTCTCAAGGTTACTAGTTACAGAATGGAAATTAAAGATTTAAGCCAATTAAATACATATTTAAAATTCTCAAAATTTCAAAGTTTCATTATTTTTTTCTTTCCTTTATGTTCTTTCTCAAAGTCCCATTTGACTTTCAAGAGTTTTGGGGCAACTGCCCCTTTTTCTGAGTCAGAGTCCTCTTCTGGAGTACTACTTTCTGAGCTTTCAGGACTTTCTGGGTCATGTGTGCTATTTTCTTCTTCTTGCTCTTCCTCTTCTGCTTTTTTCTTTCACTGAACTTTGTTGCTTCTCCAAAAACCACTTTGCTTTTATGACAGAGTCAATTTTTTCTTTCTTCTCTTTGTAGTTGAAAACAAGTCCCTCAGGTAGTTTCCATCTGTAGAGGGTGGATTTTTTCTGTAGAAAGTTCTGTATTGCTTTCTCTTTTTTCTTATCTCAAATGGGATATCTTTTGAGACTCTAATTTTTTTGTCTTTGATTTTTAGGGTTGTCCCATTAGTGGCCTTGAGCATCACATCTCTCAGAGATCTTTTAGAGAATTTCACCAGTATCTCCTCAGGTAGGTTTTTTTTCTTGATGAATTCTGGATATGTTCAATAAACCATATCCATTTCGCTTTGAAGTATATCTGCTTTTAGGCCTGCCATTGGGGCCAAAGCTTCACTCAAAATTTCTTTCAGATTCTCACCTTTTTGCTCAGGGACACCCTGAAATCTCAGAACATAAGCTGATTTTTCCATTTGGAGTCTTAAAAGCTGATCTTTGTCAGAAAATATCTCTTCTTCCACCACCTCAAGTCTCTGGTTGATTGCTTTTATCTTGGTTTCAACCTTTTTCGCCGATTTAGCAGTCTTCTCATTTTTTGTTAGTCTATTTAAGTTGTTTTTGAAGTGTTTCAAAGTTGTTGTTAAGATTAGTCATCTGATCCAAGGGAGGGTGCAATGCTGTAGCCAACATTTTAAGAACGTCAGTAGTCATTTCCAGTTTGGGTACCAGAAATACTGGATAGTAGATCTTGGAGAGGGCTTTATTCTCATCACCATATTTCTGCCCGATTAGTCATTATTTAGAGTTTAGGGAAAGTTTTATAAAGTCAGAGAAAGTTTATTTACGTTGCCGCTTTACATAGATCCATACTTTACTCAGTTAAATTGGAAAGTGCCAATGCTCCTAGCCCCAGATCTTCATTTTAAAGTTCACTTTAAGTTGATGGGGAGGATTTAGACTCACTCCCCCTCCCTCATTGCAAGTTGGGGCTTCAGATGGTAGCTTAGCTAAATATCCATTCAAGATGCATTTTCACTCACATTTTACTCCATGACAATTAACAAGGTAAGAAAACTGTCGTAGATTTGCTAGACTGCTTGTTCACTCCACTGGTGTGTGCCTCTTGATGCCGTGATGATGCAGTGTTGGCAGGACCTATTGGAGCAAAGGGAAGCCTCAATCCTTTGGCTGCAGCCTTGGGAGAGGCACCCCTCATGCCCCAGGCTGAGAGCCCCCTGCAAGGGCTCAGGGGGGGGGTGCTGGAATTGTCCAGGACCCCTCCCATCTGCTGTGCTATGGGCTGCTCCTATCAGAGCACCAAAGGAGCACACCCGCCATTGGAGTTGCCAAAAACTGGAAGCCTTGTAAATGTTGATTTTGATCCTTAGTCATATTTTTGTTAACATTTTTGTTTTGCTGAGATTGATTTTCAGTCCAGTCACCTGACCATAGTCTTGTAAAGTTTCTAAAAGTTGTGTAATAGAATCAAGTGGGCTTTCTAATAGCTAGATCATCTGCAAATGCTTGTAGTTTATATTCTTCTCCTCTTACTTTGAGTCGTTTGATATGTGTATTTTCTCTGATCATATCATTCAATACTTCAAGTACAAATATGAACAGTAATGGAGAGAGTGCACAGTCGTGTCTTGTACCTTTTTGTAGTTCAATGTTTCTTGTTAAATCTCCATTTACAAGACTCCTCGCTTGTTGCTTAGTATAGGCTGAAGACAGACTGGCAATCTAGAGCAGGAGGAAAGCGGGGCCGAAAGTTGGGGGAAACTGCTCCAGGGCTGGCCGTTCACACTGGCCAGACTCCTGTGTTAGCAAACCGGACAAGAGTGTTCAGACTGCTGCAAAGCGGCCCCGGGTGGGCCGGTCTCTGCAGCTTGTGGTGAGGCCATTTTGGCAATATGCATATGTGCGCCTATGCGCATAGGTGCATGGCTGCATCAGCAGTCTAGAAATTTAAAATCTCCCCACCTCCTGTATTGGGGCATGGGTACATATGGGTGTATGAGTTCTCATGTGCTCATGCGCATATCTCCACAATGGTCCGTTCACACCGCTGCCTCCGCTTGCCTCCCACTTCTTCTGGTTCACACTGCACTGAAGCAGGAGGCAAGCGGCAGATGGCCTCTGGACACTGGTTTCTCCCAGTGTCCTTCTAACATGGAAGGGAAGTGGCTGGAAAGCAGGTAAGCATGGAAGGGAGCCAGGGAACAGCTGCAGCTGTTTGAACAGGCTCCCTTCCCCCGCTTTACAAGCAGAGCTCTCCCATTCTAGATTGCCAGTCTGTCTTCAGCCATAGATTGCTCTAACCATTGTACAAAAATCTGTGCTACACTGGACAGATAGTAGTTGTTGGAGCATAAAATTCCAAGAGACATTATCAAATGCTTTTTCAAGCATCCAGAAAAATCAATGCCAACTGTTTCTCTGGATGTGCTTCAAAATGTTTAATTACATTCAACATTTCTGAGTTGCCTTTTTGTTTTGTTTTTTAAGAAAGCTTGGTCTTAGTGGATTATTTGTATTAAGACTATTTTCAGTCTTGCAGCCAAAATAGAGGTATAATCTACATTTAGCAACAAAATAGGTCTATAATTTTTAATTTCTTTTTCATCTGTATTTTGGTTATGTGTCAGTTATTAGAGCTTCATTCCAAGTTTCTGGTATTATACCTTCACTTGTTATATTTTGTATTACATGCTTTAAAGGAAATATCAATTGATCTTCAAAAATCTGATAGAATTCTGCCAGAGAACCATCAGGAGTCTCCCCCCTTTTTTTGCTTCTTTAATTCTTCCATCACCTCGGAAAAGAATATTGGTTAATTCAAAATTTTCCGTTGTTTCTCAGTAAGTTCTTTTGACTTGTATTTTTTAAAGAAAATCCTTGATCTCTTCTTATGTAGCTTCTCTTTTTTTATATAGTTTCTCATAAAAGGCTTCAATAATCTCTTTAGGCAATTTTTTCTCATCACCTTCAACATCTCTCAAATTTTTAATATGCCTTTTTTCTTTCCTTAATTTATAAGCCAACCATCTGGTTGGTTTGTTAGCATTTTCGAAATAATTTTGTTTTGCGTATGTAATTTTCTGAGCAATTTCCTGTGTTAACAAAGGGTTCATCTGATGCTGCAATAGTTTAAATTTCACTCTTAACTGTTGAGTTGAAGGATTCTTTTTCATTTCCTCTTCTTGTTTCTTGATTTGTTCCTTAATTTGTATATATTTCTCATTCTTTTGCTTTCTAATATGTGCTGCTTCTTTGATTATCCATCCTTTGGCATAGGCCTTAAATGAATACCAGACAGTTCTGATAGAGATATCTGGCTGCATATTTTGTTTAAAAAAAATCTGAAATTCTTTTTCGGTCTCTGTTACAAATTTCTCATTCTTCAAAAGAAAGGTATTTAAAGTCCATCTGCTTTTTTTGGCTTATCTTGGAGTATAAATATAATCAGAGTATGATCTGCAAAAGTTGCTGAGAGTATTTCCACTTCTATAAGGTCATTTACAATTGTTGATGATATCCAAGACATATCAGGACATTTTTGATCAGGACTTATATCTTGCTGAATAGAAAGTGAAATCTTTTTTATTCAGATTTCTCACTCTCCAGGAATCCACCAGGTTATATTCTTCTGCCAGTTGTAAAAAGGAATTTGGCAATTCATTACTTTTTTTTGTTTTCCAGTTATTATTTTTCTGTTTAAAGTCTATCAAATACTGCATTATAATATCTAATCACAGATCTCATCAGTTTTGGTTCAAAATGAGTTGTTGCAAAGATCTATAAAAAAAATTCTTGCTGCTAGTTTGGTGCAGATATGTTCACAATCAAAGTTATTTTACATAGTCTTTGTATTTGGATTATGAGGATTCAGCCATCTTGAGAACTGTAAAGCATTTCAGGATGGAGATGTTCTTTCACATATGTCACTACACCTATTTTTTTTCTTATCCTTATCAGAAGAGATGAAAACTTTTCCCCAAGCCTTTAATTCCAAAAGTCTTTGGTTTGGTTGTTTTATGTGGGTCTCTTGTAAACATATAATACCCAATTTCATCTTTTTCAGTTGTTGGAATATCAGTCTTCTTTTAAGGGTGCATTTAAACCATTAACATTTATTGAGATTATCTTCATTTTTATTTTTTCCATCTTGAGGTTTTATGTTTGTATCCTCTTTGCCTCTGTTGAAATCTTGTGAATATTTGGGATAGTGGCAGTTTTGCTGTCTTCCTAGTAACTTTAGCTTTTCTGATTGTCCCTGTTGCTCCTTGTACATCTTGATCTTCCTATTCCGTCATCTCTGGCTCTTCCTCCTCAGTTTCTAACTCATCTTTGTGAGTTTTAATAAAATCTTCTGCCTTAAATGTTGAGTTGATTCTGTATCTTTTCCCTTTAAAAGAGAAAAGTACATCTTCTGGAAGTTGTTATTGCTTACACAGAAACAAACCCAAACAGTACAGGATTTGTAGTTTATGTTTTGCAAAGGTGGAGGCTGGAAAAAAAAGGAGTCAGTTCCAAAGTGTTTTCAAGTTTCTTTCTTTCTTGTCTTTCAAAAAACCCAAAATAAAAAAGAGAAAATTATCCAAATAAATGTTTTAGTTATAATCTACTAGGTAATAGTTAAAAGTAGAGAATCCAATTGGGGAGACCTTTTATAAATCCACATAAAAGAAAAAAAATAAATCCAGGGGAAAAAGAAGAAAAAACCCTTCCAAAAAATAAAATATAAGAAATACAAAATACAAAAATATCCAACAAGCTGTTATAATCCACAATAGGGTCTTGAAGAGATGGATTTTACTGTAGATCCAAAAAAAGTAGTGATAAATCCAATAGGTAGAGCTTGGACCATAAAGGAAAGAATATAATGATCCATTTAATTAATAAAAGACAAAACGAAATATTGTAATCCACATGGGGATCTTACAAAGTTTGAAGAACTCTTAAAAAGATTTTAAATGCAACTTTCCTGTTCATTAAGCCCATGGAAGACTTAAGTTCCTTTTACTTTCTTTTATTAGCTGGTTAAGAAAAGGGAGGGGGGAGGAATTCTTCACCCTTCCACCTTTATGATTCCAGATTTAAAGGGGCTTACACTGTAGGGAGTCTCTGGTGTTATTGCAAAAGCATGGCCGAGGACAGACTGGCAGTCTGGCCTGCTCTGCCTCCGCTTCAAAAGTGGAGGCAGAGTGGCCATTCAGACTGCCGCATCTGCCCCGAGGAGGCGGTCCGGATGCATCGCATCCGGCACCGCACTCCTCCCGCAGCAGCCGGGCACCACTTAAAAGTGGTGTCACGGCTGCTGTGGCGCGCATTCCACCCGCCTCCGGTGGGTGTGAACGCGTGCTGGAAGGGGGAGCCGTGTGGCGTTTGCACGCTGCCATAGGAAGCCGCCCGCAGTCTGAACACTGTGGGCTACTTCCTTCCAGCGGCGTGCGAATGCCGCACAGCGGGGGCAATTCTCCCCGCCTTATTCTGCCGCACCGTGGAGGCACAGCAGAATACTAGTCTGTCCTCACCCTCTGTACTCACGGCGGTAATACTTCAACAGTTTAGCAGTTAGATGATGTTCCTGCTTCTCCCCTCTTGCCCGGGAAGTCATGGCTTCATATCCATGGCTGCCATGGATGCCCTCAAGCAGCTCTTGCTTCAGGATGATCCGAACTCTCACCTGCTCATCGCCACTCATGGTGGGTCCAGATCGAGTCTGGAGTGGAGTCCGGAAAGCCTGAAACTCTGCTGAAAAAGCTGTTGATTTGGCGGCTGCATGGGAGAGCTTCCTGAGAGCTGACTGTCAGTGCCACACTGAAACCTGGAAGTCAATTTAGAACAGTTTTAAGTGTTCAATACAAACTGAAAATGTTTTTGAGTGTTCAATGGCACTGCTCAGATTTCTCAATAAAACTGTGACTCAAATATCAAAGTGTTTACTCCTCACTGCTTCCTAGGAGACTTTTGGTGCAATCCTAAACAGAGGTACACCATTCTAAGACCAGGGCTTAGTACTGAGTGGAATGCCATAGGTCAGTAGAAGTGTCAACTCTGTTCTATGTAATAATAAATCCTGAATCAATGTTGTTTGCCCCTTGCACTGCTGTCATCCACTAAGATGTTCCTGAGGGTCTGCTGGTCTCCAGGAACAACATTTGGGGGGACTTGGTGGGCTGTGGTGGAAGGAGGAAAAATTGATGATCCATGTTCAGAAAACATAACTGCATTTAAGACTGGGTACAGCCACTGATTACTGCAAACTCCCCAGATCTTTCAAATCCAAATTGTACTGACATTGTATCAAAAAAATCCAGATGTGACTCCTATTCCTATTGTACTGGATCTTACCTGCATGCTTATTCAAACAGGGCAGCAGATAAGATGAGTATGTTTTTGCTGTCTTCTCTCATCCTCTAGTGGCCAGGTACAACTTCTGCCAGGATATTTGTGGATGTACTTTAGCAGGGCTTTTTTTGTAGAAAAAACCCAGCAGGAACTCATTAGCATAATAGGCCCAACAGCAGAAACATATTAGCATATTAGGCCACACCCCTGACAGGATTGCCTTCCCCAGATTCCCCGTGGCTTGTGGGGCACCTGGGGAACCCGAAGGAAGGAAGGCAGTTTCTGGGGGGCACCTGGGGAACCCCGGGGGTTGTCTTGGCTTTCCCTGGATTGTCTTGGCTTTCCCAGGTGCCCAATGGCTTGCGAGGCACCTGGGGAACCGGGGGGGGGGGGAGGCTGTAGGCACAGCCAACTCAGAAGCCAGCCGGAACGCCGTTCCTGTGCGTTCCTGCCCAAAAATAGCCCTGTACTTCACTATACACAATCAAAGTGTTATAAATTCTGTATGCATTTTGTAATAATAGTCACAGGACTTATTTCACTGAGGAGTGATTAAGCTGCTGGACCTGGCTAGCAGTGCTTCATTTTTATTAAATCCATCAGCCAGTCCTTTGACAATAGAAAAAGTCACACAAGACAATGCAGAAGCTCAGCTGGAGTTTTCTTTCATCTAGTTATGATTAAGTATTTTGTTTCTTGTCTTTGTCTTTATGTATGTGGTTATAAACTGAGTACCACCATGGGATCATGTTGTTATTTCATGTGCAGACAACAACAAAAAATCCAGTGCAGCAACAGAAGGCATGAGCAACCACACTGTGCTGAAGAAGGGTGATGACCTCTTTGCCCGGCTTCCAGTCAGCAAATGAAGTCATCCAGCTGTCTCTTCGAGGGAGGTGTGTGCAAAGCTTCAGATCCATCCAGGGTGGGAGGATACATTCACAGAAGCATCAGGAAACACGGATGGGAAATTTCATTAGTGAATCAGATGAGTAAGTTTGTTTATTAGAGTAGTAGAAATCAGAGACTGGGGGGAGAAACACTACTACTAGGTCATATAAGCCATTCCTATAAGTAGTCAGTCAGTTTGTGCCTATGCTGAGTCCTTTAAACTAGTTTAAACCACTAATCAGTCCCATAGCTAAATGGTTTTTGGTGGTGATGGAGGGGGACACTGGATGGAGGAGGGGTGGGGGAGAAAAAAGAATGGAGGCACTCGACAGTGAGGGGAATGAGTGAGTACACAGTGGAGGAAGGGGGCTGGCACATGCACCTCAGGATTCCTATCCCCCTCCTCTCTCCCACCCCAATCCACCAGAAAGAGCAGAAAATGCACACCGCTTTTTCTCCCCCCCCCCCCAGAGTGTTTGTGTGCACCTCATCTGCAGCTGCCTCTCAGGCATCTCCCGCGGATGAGGCACAGAAGGAGGAGGGGTCCACCAACTGCTGCTCTCCACTGTCTTGCCTGCCTGCCTGGCCAGGGGTGGGTGGGATGCAGCCCTGATGGTGGGCAGGGAAGGGGATGGTGCCTCACCTCAGCACCCCCCAATGAAGGATGGAGGCACCCTAGTCTGAGGCATGCTGGAACTGCCACTGCCACCCACTTGCTGCATCTTTATGTCACTGGGCTTGGGCAGTTCCTGGCAGCAACCAAGGGTGGTGTGCCTGAAACCAAACCCAGGGCTCCCTCCACCTGCCAGGGGAGGGGAGGGGGCATGGCACATTCATGAGGGGGTGTCACCCCCCAGGGCCTCCTGGGAACGACAGGCCTGATTAGAATAGACTTCAGTGGTGAGAAACTGACTTTTCCCCTATAATCCTCATGTAACTGACATACTGCCAATGTGTCAGTTTACAAAGCAGGATTTCTTAACCATTTAAATCATAGTGTGCTGTAGTGGTTAGAGCAGAGGTGTTGAACTCATTTGTTATGATGGTCAGATCTGAAATGTCACTTTATCAAGCTGGGCCATGTGTGCCATAAATTGTAATGCCGGGTACTGGAGATACAAACTTTATAAGGCCAGCAGCTGGTAAGTTCCAAGTTGGTACGTCCTCACCGTGAGAGCCCATAAGCTAGAGATGGGGATGCAGAGGAAAACCGCAGTTTTAAGTATTGAGAGTCAGGAGACGATGAATCAAAGCAAGGCTTTTATTCTAAACATTACTCAGCTCAGAACAGAACTAGCGAGAATGGCACTCAACTTATACGATTTCAACAGTAAACTATATACAATGTAACTATATACAAGAGGTCTTATTGGACCTAACCAAGGCTCTCTGATTGGTTCTTTAGAGTGGCTTCAGGACCAATGGGTGGTCTTTATTGTGTGGCCAATCAGATTGAGGGAACTACGATACCAGAGCCAAAAGCATATAACATATAATGAACTCAAAACATAACAGGCGGACTGGAGAGCCAGCAGTGCAGTGCTGAGCAGATGCCCCCACGCTGCCTGGAGGGGGACAAACTCCTTCTCCCACCAGCTCCCATTGCCAACGCTGTGAGCCCGGGCCCCGGGGTAAAAACACAAAGTGGCTGGGCCCTGCAAGCTCCCCCCTACCCTGAACCACCATGGAAGGGGACTGGGAAGACAAGTTAAAATAACCCCCACCTGTGGAAGTGGGGGGGAGGTGGCCCAGGCATGAGGCCACATGCACGGTGGGACTCAGGTCAAGCAAAGCCCAATAAGCCAGAGACATCCCTGCTGCAGTGGCCACCTCCAGCTAAGGCTGCCAGGTGATCCATGGTGGAGTAATGCTGGGGTTCAAGTCAGAGATCGTCAGCAAGCCATGTGCCTGCAGCCACAACAGGCTGAAGGCCACTGGATCATCTGATGGGGGAGCAGGCACAGTGAACACAAGGCCTCACATGAGGCAGAGGCCTCAGGCCACCCAGGGACCAGCATAGCCAGTGACCGCCAGCACCACCTTCTCATGAGGCTGCAGCTGCCTACAACTGAAGGCCGCCGGGTGTTCCATGAGGGAGGGGGGGCCTGGTCACTGAGTTGTGTGCTCAGTGGCAGGACTAGGCCACCAATGTATGGAAGAAACTGATGTAGAATGACCCCCATAAGTTGAAGTGCAGCCACCACATGGGAGAGCAAGAATATGGTGGTGGTGGTGGTGCCGGCCGCCAGCAGAGAATCATCTGCGCCCCCCCCCCCACACACACATGCAAACTGTGATCCCCATGGCCATCTGGGATAGCATCCCCAGAGCCACAGGTTGAGTGGAGAGGTATACAGCCTCTCTTCTTTCACCCTCTAGTGGTCATGAATGCAGCTTTGGCAGATCCCAACTTACCAGTGAGGCTGCTACTGAAGCGAAAGGGTTCTGCTTGACTGCTGTTGATGAGGCTCTGCCACGCTGAAGCCACAACTGGGAGTGGCTCTGCCCCCCCTCAGAAGCCTTCTGTCACAGACTTTCAGCCCAATATACCTCACAAAGTAGTTCTGAGGATAATATGGAGGCAAGGAAAATGATTTAAGCTGCTTTGGGCCCTCATTGGGGACACTGATGAGGTATACCTGAAGTAAATAAATACATAATTGATTTTTTTTATTTGTAATTTTTTATTTAAAGAACAAACCATTAAACACAGAAATGTCAGTGGGAAAGCAGATCTAGTTGACATTGGCCCACTAAATAATCACACACACGAAATAATCCACTTTCAATGCACTTTCCAACTGGATTTTTACTGTGTGAACTGGCAAAATCCAGTTCAAAAGTGCATTGAAAGTGGATTATTTAGTGTGTGTGATGGCAGCCATTGTGTATCAACCAATACAGACTGTAACAGATAGGCACAATCAACTATTGCAGTTCAAAAATCTGAAAAAGTTACAAACGTTACTTCATTTTCTTGTTTTCTACTCGTAACCTTAAGATAGAAACAGACATAAGATAAAATAGCTGTATCAGAATGTAGGGTATACATTGTAAAGATAATGATGAAACTAAAACTGTTCACAAGTTTTGTTTAGAGCATCACATTCAATCAATTGTCCATTCAAGTGCTTAAGTTGTTGAGAAATTAGTAGTCCATGCGAAGGCAGCCCAACATAATTGATGTTAAGAGATCCTCATAATTATGAATTCTTGTTTGAAACCCTACATCTCAGAGCACCCTTGGGGATGTAGTAATCAGGTTGCAACAAGATATAATATCTTGGACTTGCCAGAAATAGCTTCTCAACAGGTTTGGGAAGTGTGTGAGGGGTTCTTCCTCCATCTGCCCACTGGAAGATGACCAACTGTCCATCCATCCCCACCCTGGCTAGACGCCACCACAAAAAACATGGTCAGTGGCTGGCCGCACAATAAGTACAGTGATGTTATAGGTGGAGGGGATGTTCCACGACGAGAATGAAAATAACAGAAAGGAATGGAATAAAATATGAAAAAAGAATGACATTTAAAAAACAAAATCAAAGTGCACATCTATAGCATCAAGCCTAGCGTGTTCTTTTACTCACAGGCAAGAGCTTTTAACTAAGCAATAGTCAGAAACTAAGCAATAGTCAGCCATCTATGCCACTGGTTTAAAAGCTATGCCATAAAATGGTACATTAGCTTGAACTGGAAATCAATCAGTCTTATGTTGACAGTGGTTTGTATCCTACCACTCTGTTCAGCAAAATTCCAGCCTAAAGAGTCATCATATGTTGAAAGTTTCTTCCTCTAGTGGAGGAAAGTTTTAGACTTTGCTGAGCAACATGAAAGGATACGAGACAGTATTCTTTCAACTGAACCCCTGTGAAAGATCATTAAAAGCCAATGGTCACACAGGAAACATATGGTAAAGCAGAGGTGTTTAAATAGATTTAATAGAAATTAATATAAAGTAAAGCCATAATCAGAAACCAAAATATGATTGTAGATGAGCAGCACAGCCTAGGTATACACATGGGGCTGGATTCAACCAGCTTTTCTGCTTGTGAAAAAGGGAAGGGGAGGCTATTTGACCACCCAAAAGGCTATGCAGGAGATTGTGGGTGGCAGGTACAAACACTGTGTGGTAAGGAGGGGAGTTAGGTGAGACTGAGTGAAAAAACTGGCTGGATACAACCCAGTAGCTAAGAACATGTGGAAATTAACTCCTCCTTCATATATACTACATTTTCAATTACCATATGCTGTCTCAGGTAGTATAAACTGTGTATATTTTGAAACTGCACAGATTCATATGAGGAACAGTATTTAAAAGTAGGACTCCAGCAAATCCCTCCATTATGTGTTTTATGCATTTGTTCAAAGTGCTCAAGGGCTTCAGGGATTCCCTGTTAGTCAACTATCTTTCCTTCATTTCTTCCAACTTGCTATTATCACTAGATGGCAATATATCCCTATACAGGTTACATAGCCCTTCTCCTCTGGCAGCAGACTAGTTTATCTGTAACAACTAACTGCACTTCAGCTTCACTGCAGATGGCACCCTAATCTGAACCAGGTTAAAATGGGTGTCAACAACCATTTCCTTAGGGTGATGCAAAAGTCCATGACTTGTGAGTAGTTCAGGCTCCTGACCTTCTAAAAGACAGAATGAACATCCATTCTTTGTGATCCTTTAGTGTATGCAACCAAAATTACTAGTGTCATGTGCCAGCTTTAATAAACAGTAACTAATCATTCAGTGGCCATTTTCTTGGAAATCAGCTTTGCTATTTCACTCTGTTTTGCCACACCCAACTCTACAAACAATACCTGGATTTCAATAACTGGAAATATTCTTGGATCTGAAGGTGCGGTTCTTTAAGTGCAGCAGTGCTGATCCAGCCTTCAACACTAGACTGGCTGCTTCATATTGGACCAGTTGAAGTTCCCAGTTTTCAATGGCAGCCCCACATAAAGTGCATTAGAGTACTCTAACCCGAATGTGATCAGAGCATGGATCTCAATGGCCAGATCACCATTTTCAAGGAATGGCTGTAGCTGAAAGGTGATAAAACTTAATATGTATCATGGAGGGGACCTGAGCCATGAACCATAAGCCAAGATCCAGCAGTACCCCCAAGCTATGAACTTGCTTCTTGAGAGACTGCAACCCCTTCCAGGACACGCTGACTCCTCAGACACTGTAACTGAAAAACAGTTCAACAATCTTACCCAGAATGAGCTTCAGTTTATTGGCCCTCATCCACCATAGATTTCCATTGGATAATTGTTTTGGGGTTTTTCCTCACCTACTTCTTCCTTCAGATTTTTCGTGACGTAGGATACTGGATGGGAATCAAGTATTACTCTCAGTATCCCTCCCTGGCTCCCACTTACAGACCAGGATTCCATCTTCAACGGGAGCCTTCGATATGGGAACCATAGTTTTATCTTTTTTATGGTTTCTTTCACTTGCTTTTCATTCTTTTCCCATCTTGTATACTTTTTAAAAAGAAATTGTTATTATTTTCCAATACAAACTTGAATCCAACCTTGTGCAATACATTGAATAACATGACGCTTATACATTCAGGTTTTTTAATGTTACAGAGAGGAGAAATACTATACTATCCATTACAATATTTGACAAGGTATAACAGAACGAGTGCTATTCAGTCATAGTATTAACTTTATATAACTTCTTCTCATTACCACTCTATAAGTTAGCCAGTAATAATAGGCCAGTAATTGTAATGTGACCAACTTTCACATTTTTCTCTGTTATTTGCCATCTTGTATACTTTCCTTATCTCTCTATCCCCCATCATCCTTATACCTCACCTAAAAATATTAAATATAAAAAGGAAATAGTAGGGGTGCCATGAGTCTGACATAACTGAGACTGAGACCCACCAGGATGCAATTTTAAACAAGTTGCTGATATACCACTATGCATCCTGCTATATAATGGATGAACTGGTGTTCTGACACAGTGCCTAACAGAAGACAAAAATCGTTGTCAAGTGTTAACATTTCTGGTGCTCTTATCTCATTATTTTAATTGTTATAATGTTTTATCATGTTTTAATGTTTAATGCTTTAAACTGAAATTGTTTTTTTTTTTCTAATGATGTTACCCGCCCTGAGCCTGCTTGCGGGATGGGCAGGATATAAATGCAAACAATAATTTTTTTAAAAAATGTACCAGAATTGAGTTCTATGTGCAATCCTCTTGGTGTGATTGCCATCCTGTGTGAAAAGGGGCAATATAGACATTTTGCAGCTTCAGTACACATTAACGTATACCCTCATAAATACAGATTTCAGGCAGCACATATCATAGCAGGAAAATATGTCCATTGACAATTTCACAGAAAATAGCAAATGTGCATACTGAGGATATTCTGTTTAGAGCACTCTCCCAGTATACAAAATAGGAACACCAGAAACACCAGAAACACCTGAAAAGGGATATCCAGTAAACACGTTGTAGACTGTATGAAGGGATTGCCTGAATTACCCTCAGATTTCAGTATTGCTATTTTTGTTTTTATGACACGGAAAACTTCATTGTCAGGTTTTTTGACTGGGAGGGGGGGAAAGAGCTAAACCAATATTGAGAGTGGCAAAGTAGAATTGAGCAACACAACCTTTTCTTGATACACACTGACACTCAGAAAGAATGTGCCTTTCCGAAGTGTGTTTGGGGCTGCCCAGCTGCCTTTCAGCTGCTTACTTTGGGAGCTCTCCAGAAAGGTTCAGTTGAATCTGATACAGAGGAGACAGAGCAGTAAAATCAGCCCAGGCTGGGTTCACAAGCATTGTCTAAGCAAAAGCTGGCATTATTATTGTTTGTTATTATGGTCCTTCGTCTTCCTCTGAAACATTAGCTGTAAGCCATGGGTGGCGACAAGACACCAGGCTAGATGGATCAGTGGTCTGGTGTCTCCTCTAAAAAAGATCTGAAGTACTTTTGAAACAGATGAAGGCACTTCCAAACCACAAATTATTTCCAGAAACTGGAGCGAGAGCTTTGGTGAATGAGCAAAGGGAAGGACTGCACTGCACATAGCAAGCTTGCTGCAGAAGGGAGGGGGGGGGAGAAATCCTTTGAGATGAAGTCATTATTCACAAAGCAGACTTACTTACAATCATTCTTTACCAGAACAGTTTGGATCCAGAGATCCATGAACATTGAAGTGTATGGATCTGTCATAAGGAATCCATGCGCACCGCATGTATGAACAGAAGATACAGGTCTTTGAGTGGGTGTGAGGTAAAATTTTTGTATAGCTCTCTGTCACTTAGGCCCATGGACTCTGGTCCAGTGCTAGGTTCGAGTAAGGAACCTTTTCATAGAAGACAAAATTCAACGATTGCTTTAGCGGCCCCATCGTTCATTAAACTTTGCTTAACTTGTGCAACTCTATCTGGCTTCTCTTTCTGGCCTTCACCTTTGCATAGTATTGATTAGTTGGTAACTAGCCTGGCATATGATCCCAGCTTGTGTTAGAGCTTTTATTTTGTTGTCTAACAAAGAGACCCCTGCTAGCTCTTTGGAAGTTCTGAAGTCACATAGGGCTATACTTCTTTTAAGTTTCCTAATATAGGTTTCTTTTTAATGGTAAGGAAGGATGTGACTATATTTCAACTATTTAATTCCCTTATCATTAAAACTGAAAACACATCCATACAAAAATTCTTTCCTTCTGTTCAGAAAATTAGATGTCTGGGGAAAGATTTTAGAAGAAGAGGAAGAAGAGATTAGATTTATACCCCGACCTTCACTCACTTGGAGTCTCAGAGCGGCTTACAAACTCCTTTCCCTTCCCCTCCCCACAACAGACACCCTGTGAGGTAGGTGGGGCTGAGAGAGCTTTTTCCCAAGCTGTCCTTGAGAGAACAGCTGGTACAGAGCTATGGCTTGCCCAAGGTCATCCAGCCAGGTGCAAGTGGAGGAGTGGGGAATCAAACCCGGTTCTCCCAGATTAGAGTCCGCGCACTTAACCTCTACACCAAACTGGCTCCCACACCAGTTTAGCTTAACTTTTTTTTCTGATATGCTTGGCTTCTGTGGGGGGGGTGCTGTTTTTTGTTTTTTGTTTTTGTTAGAAGAGGATTCAGCTATGTGGGTCCTCACTAGGGTTGCCAGCCTCCAGGTGGGGCCTGGGGATCTCCTGCTTTTACAACTGATCTCCAGCTGACAGACAGCAGCTCCCCTGGAGAAAATGGCTGCTCTGAAGGGTGAACTCTATAGCATTGTACCATGCTGAGGCCCCTCCCCTCCCCAAACCCCACCTTCTCCGGGCTCCACCCCCAAAGTCCCCAGGTATTTTCCAACCCAGACTTGGCAACCCTAGGACTCCTCACATAGGCGGCAGAGCTCAGATTTGAGTTTAGCCCTGCAGTGAGAACTAGGCCTTAGTGGTGTACGGTCGTATCAACATAACTGATTCCACAGCCACTGTATGTTACTTTAAGAGGCTGTTCGTACAGTTTGCAGCTTATTGCATCCTTCCTGCCCAGCTTTACCTGATGCTGCTACATATTATGTTAATAATGACAATGGTGTCCTAAGTGATGCATGGCCACGATGGCATTCAAGGCTCCAGAGCAATGCGACGGGTCACAGAACTGCCAGGACAAAGTAGTTATTTGAATTCTAACTATTTTATTGTGTCATCCATTAACTCTTACTTGCCCATGGTTGAACATGGTAAAGAATGCCAGTGATAGAATTATTTAGGTAGATCCCAGGCCTCCTGGTCCCAAGCCACCCTGTCCTTCATTTTAGTGGCAGTAATTATACATGACAGAAACCAGTAATAACCAGGGGTTATTTGCCCTGGGTTCAATGCTGTTGGAAAGTGTGTGTGTGGGCGGGGGGGCGGTTCCTGCTTCTCCACAACTTCCTGGAGTTTCCCAGGCTTTTTTACAGTCTTTTCCAAACCTGCTTTGCTCTGAAGTTTTGGGAAAGATGGTAGCAAAGTCTGCCATGTGGATGGGGAAATTTAGATTTTCCCAGTCCTGCTATATAGCAGCCATTTCTCCAGATCCTGAGGTGGCTATTTTCTTCCCCTGTCACTAGGGGCTTCTTTCTTTTTTCCCCAATTACCAAATGAATACTGTTATATCATTATACTCCCTCTTAGATGCACACCTTAACATGGTGAGGGGGTTTGTGTGCAAAGCTGAGAGCAATACTGTATGGGTTCTAATACTGAGAGCAATAGTGTATGGGTTCCAAACTCTGTCAAGAGGCTAAACTCCTAACAGAGTTACTCAAGGTGGACTAGTCGTAGCTGAGACACCAGGCCAAGATGCATCAATCCCCTTCAGGAATCAACGCCCACATCAGCAAAAGAGAATGGACAGTTCTAGTGGTGATGGGGGCAGAGTGATCCTAGAAGGGCAGCCACAGGCAGCAGCAGTAGTGGAAGGTGACACTGATGGAGGATCTTTTGTAGACAACAGCAGTGCCACTTCAGCTAATCCTGGTCAGTACTGCACAGAAGAAGGCAATGGTAAACCACTTCTGAGCAACCATTATCTTGAAAACCCTAAAATGAAAAAAAAAATATAGAGCTGGAAGATGGAACCTCCAGGTCAGATGGCACTCAATCAGCTACTGGAGAAGAGCTGAGGACAAGTAGGAGTAGCACTATGCTTTAATGACACAACTGGACTGAAGCCAAAAGGGCATTCAGTTGTTGACATGAATGGATGCCAAAGGAAAGTCCAAAGCTGCATGAAACATATAATAGGAACATGGAACATAAGAAGTATGAATCAAGGTAAGCTCAACATTGTAAAATGAGAAAAGGAACAAGAAATTGCATCCCGGAAGTGAGTGAACTAAAGTGGATTGGATTAGAACATTTTCAGTTAGAGACTTCCGGCAAGACTTGCGACTATGGCGGACGCGCTCCTCCGCACTAGCGGGGAGTGCGATCCGTACCCGGCGGGAAGAAGGGGCTTCGGACCGGTGCCGAGCCCCCAGAGACCCTAGTGAAGGGGCTCTGCCTGGGGTGGCACGAAGGGGATCTCTCCCTACGGTGGCGATCGAGGGATTGAGGTCCCCTTTCATCACCCCCATAGGTTCCCCCGTCCGTGGGAGCCGTATGGCTAAAAGCGCAAAACCGAGAAGCAGCAGAGAGTGTGAAGCAATGAGGCTGGAACTGACAGTCACGCTTGGAGAAACAGTGAGTCCGAAGTAAAAAAGAAACAGAACATAGCGGGAAAGGCGGGTGGAGTAAAACCCCCCCCTCGAGACTGGCGTACTTACGGGACTCTTTACGTGGCGTTACTGCATGAAAAAACGTATATCCGGCTTGCTTGATGGCAGCATCGCGCTTTAGAGGATATGAACTTTAAAAAGATATAAGCGCAGTCGTGGAACTTGCTCCTTTCGTCCATCTTATCTAACTATCAACAAAGAAGCACAGTCTCAACAATGGCGGGGAAACCGAAACCTTCCCCCAAACTAGGAAGTACAGCTCCGAGTTCAAAGGTTGATACCACAGAGATGAGCACGGTGTTCTCCTCGTTATTGCGACCTCTAGTGGACCAAATGACAGCTCTCAACGTTAAGATGGACAAGATGCAATTGGACCTGAAGGAGTCGAATAAAACTACAGAGAAGCTGCAGCGAGAACTTCTGGAAGTTAAGACTTCAGTTAAAAATCATGATTCAAGACTACAAAAAGCGGAGAAAGAAAAGGCCTTCCATTCTGATCAGCTTTTGAAACTACAGATGGAAAGATCGAATTTTTTCCTAAGACTTCAGAATGTACCAGAGGAAAAAGGAGAAGACCTTAAAAATCTGTTAAGCGAAGCGCTTGAACCAGTGACGGGCTTAAAAGCAGCGGAAATAAAAAGCGATATGGATATGGTTTACAGAACCTATCCAGATTATACTAAAAAGAAAAGCCTGCCTGGTGAGATTCAGATAAGGTTCTCCAAAAAGTCAACAAGAGATGTGGTGCTTAGGACCACAAATAAAGCAGTTCTGAAGATCAAAGGAAAAGAAGTGAAAGTGATGAAAGATATTCCATTTGAAATAAGGAAAAGAAGGAAAGCTTATGGAAAATTGACATCTTGGCTACAGTCTGAATCTATTATCTATAGGTGGAATGTTCCGGAAGGACTGAGCTTCAGCATCAAGAACAAGAAATATAAGATTGACTCTGTCCAACAGGCGAAAAGTTTTTTGGAAAAAAGCAAAGAAAAGAAAAAAGGGAGAGACTCAGATGGTTCACTGGCATCGCAAGAAAGTATGTATGGATTTGATAGCTCAAAGAGCGAAGAAGAAACGTCTGACTCGGAAAAGGGAGCAGCAGCTCCCAAAGTACAAGAAGAGACTGTTAAGACAAGAAGAGGACGAAAGAAGAAATAAAGGATAAAATGCTTTTTGAAACTGCACTTATATATAATAGATAATTTGTATAATTAAGCATTCCTTCAAAAGAGCATGTCTGTCAAACAGCTTTTTTTTTATTTTTCATGTATCATCAGTAACAATGTTATCTGAATATTAGCCAAGGTTTAAAACGCTTCATATGTATTAATGGCATAGCAATATTAAGCAAACGATAAAGCACACTCTGTATAAGGTAAACATAGCTTAGAAAAGTAGCGTTGTAGAATTAGATATAGAGAAAATTAATTAAAAAAAAAAAAAAAAAAAGAACATTTTCAGTTAGAAAATTACATAGACATTTACTTGGGAAATGACAAACACAGAAGAAATGGACTTCCTCCAATAATGAGGCGAGATGTAGCACAGGCAGTCAGGGGCTATAATGAGAAGTCTGACTGAATACTATCAATCAGACTTTGTGGAATACCTATCAATACAACAATCATTCAAGTTTATACCCAACTACAGATGCTGATGAGGAAGAAACTGAAAGCCTTTATGCAAGTGTCCAGGAAGAAAGTGATCACACATCTAAACAAGTGGTAACTGGAATGCAAAAGTAGGAAACAAAGCAGAATCAAACACTGTTGAAAGATTTGGGCTAGAAGCACAAAATGAAGCAGAAGAGTGACTCATCAAAATTCTGTGAAGCAACAATTTGTTCATTGAGAACATGGTTCAGGCAACCATACAGGCGACTGCATATGTCCACATCTGTTGATGTAGACATCAACAGATGACCAATATAGAAATCAGATAGATTACATAATTGGAAGCAGAAGATGGAGAAGCTTTATTCTCTTTGCCAAGACCAAGAGCTGACTGGTACAGACCATGAATTGTTAATATCAAAAATTGGAACAAAGCTGAAGAAAAACACCAAAACATTCATAAGGCCAAAATATAATTTAAGCAACATTCCTGATGAGTTTAAAGACCATGTAGAGAATAGATTTGCATCATTGTTCAAGTGACTGTGAACCAGAAGAATTGTGAGTTGGAACAAGAGATATCAAGGAGAAATCACAAAGACTATTCCTGTAGCCAAAAGAAATGAAAAGCTTTGATGGATGACTGATGAAACTCTTAGAATTGCTAAAGACAAACAAGAAGCAAAAGTAACAGGTAACAGAAACAGAATCAAAAGTCTAAATGCAGTGTCCCATGAATTCACATGTAGAGACAAAAGCTGAGTTCAGATTGGCAGTTTGGCCTGATATAGGTACACTTTGCAAGCAGATTAAGAGAGCTTGTTCACACAGCCACAGCTGCTTGGCATTGCTGTGCTGCACTCACCCTGTCCTGAAGCGCTTTCATTCCACTTTTAAAAGGTACCTGGTGAAACTGATGTCAAGCCATTTAGGTGCACGTTCATTCCACTTCCTGGCAGTGTGGACGCAAATAAGCCACACATCAAGCAGCATCGGTAATGTGAACCCGCTGATCCAGCTGCTGTGCCCATGCACCTACGTGCAGGTCAGCAAAACAGACCAAAGTTGTGCGGCACTGCCATGGTGCTACCAGGGGCCACCCCACAGAACAAACACTCCATTCTGCCTCCTCCCCATATGGTCCCACATCAGTCTACACAGTGCAAACGGAAAGTCCACCAACAATGCGGCCCAGGTCTTTTTGCCCCACTTCCCTTGCACTTCATTTTGCCAGTCTGTCCTCAGCCATAGACAACTATTATAATAACCAGTGTAAATAAATAGAAGAGAATAACGAAAAAGGAAGAACAAGAGGTATTTTCCACAAGATCCAAGAAATTAAAAAGAAATTTAAAGCATGGTTAGGCATGCTGAAAGAGCAAGATAAAAATGCATTAACTGAATAGGACAAGAAAAGAAAAAATGGGAATAATACACTAAAGAACTAAACAAAAGAGATGAAAGGATGAGAGATTCCTTCCAAGAAGAATCTTTTGAGGAAGAACCTACCATTTTAGAAAGTGACGTGAAGGCTGTATTGAGAGCAACTGGGAGAAACAAATCACCAGGATATGAATAGAGCTATTCCAAACCACAACAATGTAGTCCATCAAAATCTTTTTTAAAACTTTTTATTTTTTCATAACACAAACAAACATACATACAAACATAAATGGGGGTAATCACTCAGAATTCAAATTGTATCTTTTACATAATCATCAGCCTAATAGTAATATTTCAAATGTTTCACCTTATATCATTAAACTAATAATTAAAATACTGCAAATCTTATCATCTTAGTACCATATATGACCTTGACAGCTTTTAAGTGTATGTTATCGACTTATAATAGTCTTCATACCAACTGTAAAATCTTGTCCAGGTATTTTCAAATGTAGATTCTGGTCGACCTTTCAAAATTAAAGTCAATTTATCAATTTTTGCTGTTTCCAACAGCAAAAGATTTTGTTTATAATTTCTTCTTTTGTGGGTATTTTTGTTCTTTGCCAATATTTAGCATACAATATTCTGGCCATTGTAGCAATATAGTTTTCAGGTAATATACTTAGCAAAAATATTTCTGGTATCAAAGGAATAGTACATTTAAAAAACAACAACAACGGAGCATTTCATGAATCCCAGCCCAGTATTTTTTTAGCTTTGTCACATAACCACCACATATAATAAAAGGATCCAACCTTATTTGAACATTTCCTAGAGATATTTGGACATTTGGGATCAAACTTTGCTGGTTTATCAGGTGTAATATACTATCTATAAAACATCTTATATATTTTTTATTTGTATGAGATTGCTTTTATAATTTTTATATTTTTTCCCAAACCTGTAGCCGTTTATCTATATCTATATTATGTCCCAAATTTTGTGCCCATTTAACCATAACATTTTTAACCATTTCATCTTGTGTCTTATATTCTAAGTGTAGCATATAAAGTTTTTTTATAAGTTTCTCTTCTGTATGTAAGAATATCTTATCTAATTCTAAAGTTTATCATAAAAACCTAATCAGAATTGTTTGAAATAGGAAGATCAATCTTGGTAGTATATTCATTTTAATAGTAGCTATTCTTCCCATAAAGGATATTTGAAGTTTATTCCACTTTTCCAAGTCCCTCTTAATATCCTTCATGAGTTCTATATAGTTATTTTCCCTCAAAGAACTGCATCTATTTGTTAACTTTATTCCCAAATATTTGATTCTCTTTCGGAGTTCTAAGCCTGGTAATTATTGTAACTCTTGTGCTTGCAAATTGGTCATGTTTTTCACCAACATTTTGAGGTTTTTTGCAATTAATTTTCAGTCCTGCTATTTCTCCATATTCTTATAAGGAAGTAATCAGTCATTTTATAGAATTCAAAGGTTCTGCTAGGATACATACTAGATCATCTGCATTTTGTAGAAAAAGAGGTGCAGGAGCTCATTAGCATAACTTATTAGCATAACTTATTTGCATATGCTATACCACCTGACATCACCAGAAGAATGTCAGAAGGCAAGAAAGAAAGATGAGAGAGAGAGAGAGAGCTGGCAGAGAGGGGACAGCTACTAATCCAAGCCTCAGAAATACCACGATTCTGGGAGGATAGCTTCAGTGGTGGCTGAAGCCTTCAGAAGGCTGGTCGGAGGAACAAGGACCTTTCCAGGGGATGGGGTCATTTTGCTGCAGCCATGACACAAGCAGGCATTCCCCCACGGGGGGGGGGGGGGGGGGTGGCACTAACTTCCGGAACTGAGATTCCCCAAGCTCCTGCTCGAAATGACCCCTGGTTATAATTCTATGTCTGTGTGATGTGCCATCAAGTCAATTCCAACTTATTGCAACTCTGTGAATCACTCTGCTTCAAAATGTCCTATCTCTTGTAATGGTTAAATATTCTTAATAAAGCTGATGGTTTAAAAAAAATGTCCTGTCTTGAACAGCCTTGCTCAGGTCTTGCAAACTGAGGATCATGTCTTCCTTGATTGAGTTAATCTATCTCATGCTGGGTCTTCTTCTTTTTCTGCTCCCTTCAATTTTTCCTAGCATTCTTTTATTTCCAGTGACTCCTGTCTTCTCATAATATGGCCAAAGTACAATAGTCTCAGTTTAGTCATTTTGGCTTCAAGGGAAAATTCAGGCTTGATTTGATCTAGAACTCATTTATTCATCTTATTGACAGTCCATGGTTTCTGTAAAACTCTCCTCCAACACAACATTTCAAATGAATCAACTTTCCTCCTAGTCCAGCTTTCACATTCATACATAGTAATGGGAAACACTACTTTCTTTCTAGCTCCTTCATGGCTGCCCTTCCCAGTCTCAAACTCCTTCTAATTTCTTGGTTGCAGTCTCCCTTTTGGTTGATTTGGCACTTTGTGCTTTAACCTTCATCAGTACTGTCATGCTCGTGCATGCCCCCTGGCGGCGATGCCAATTCTGCCATAGTCCTTGGCCACCCAAGGGGGGGGGTTTGGATCTGGAGGGAGAAAGTAGGACCCCAGAATGGGGAGAAGCTGGGTTACTTCACCAAATCGCCTCAGACCCTTGCGTAGCTAGTGACAGTCTGGAGTGCTCGGTCGCTTTCTCTCTTGCCAGTTCTGCAGCTCTCCTGTCCCTCTTGCTCATGCCTCTTCCTCCCTGGTCCTCCTTGTCCTTCTCCCTTTTATTCCCTCCTCCCCCTCTTGTGGCTCCACCTCATTTCCTTTTCCCTTCCTTTGGTGCCTTCCCCTGTCAATTCACCATCCTTCAATTTCTATTGGCTTCTCAGTCTTCCTTCTTCCTTGTTGCCTCCCACCCCTTCTCTTCCTGAGTATCCTGCCCAGCCCCACCCCTTTCAGACATTGGCTCTGTTGAGCCTCCTGGTTTCGGGCATCCCTTCCCCTGCCTCTCTTGGAAGCCAAGGGTGTGAACAGCAAGACCTGGCTGGCCCAGGGTCCTTGCAGCCCCCATGACTGGGCCCTGGTGCGTCCTGGCTGCACCTTCCTCAGGCTCATGCCATTCTGGGGCACTGGGCCTTTTTTGGGTGTCTCCCCTGTCTCCTTCCTCCTCCGCCGCCCAGTTGCCGGCACCGGGAGCAGGCCATTGGGTGCCTCCTTCAGCCCCAGGTGAGTGGGGGAAAGTCCCATCGTGGTTGGTACCAGGCCTTCTGGGACGACGGGAGGCCCCATGGCGGGACAAGTACTCATTTCAAGTCTACACTGTTTTCCATCAGTAATATGGTGTCATCTGCATATCTCAAACTTTTAATATTTCTTCCCCCACTTTTCATGACCCCTTCATTTAAATCTCATCCAGATTTCCTTATGATATGTTCTGCACATAAATTGACGAGATAGGGAAATAAAAATACATCCTTGTCTGACACCTTTGCTAACTGGAAACCATTCTGTTTCTCCATATTCTCCTCACAGTAGCCTCTTGTCCAGAGTACAGGTTGTGCATCAAAACAATCAGATGCTGTGGCATAACCATTTCTTTTAAACTCAGCTATAACTTTTCATGATCCACACAGTCAAAAGTTTTACTGTGGTCTATGAAACACAAGCTGATTTTCTTTTGAAATTATCTTGTATGCTCTAATAACCAACATAAATTTGCAATATGATCTCTAGTCTTTTTCTGAATCCATCTTGAACATCTGGCATTTTTTGTTCCATCTGTGGTAACAGTCTTTGTTGTAAGATTTTGAGCATCACTTTACTCATATGAGATATTAATGCAATTGTCCAATAGTTGCTGCAGTCTTTGATGTCTCATTTTTGGAAAATTGGAATGTAAATTGACCATTTCCAGTTTGTGGGTCATTGTTTTGTTTTCCATATTTGTTGACATATTCTTGTTAAGATTTTGATAGACCTTAAGAAACAAAGATTAGAAAAATACTTTCAGATTCAAGAACAGATTAAAAAAATACTTTCAGATTCAAGAACAGATTAAAAAGCAAGAACAGCAGCTGAAACAGAAACAGTCAAATGAACAAAGGAAATGTAACCTTAAGTTTTTACAACACCAAATAAATTGTTAACACAGGAACTGGCAAAGAAAATAAGCTATGCTAAGCAGATTTTTTTTTGAAAATGCTAATAAACCTTCCAGATAGTTGGCATATAAACTACATAAAGAAAAGGGAAAGAAGTATATCAAAACACTTAAAAATGATTTTGGAGAAGAAAAAAATAAACTGGAAGTTCTAAAAAAAAATGTGGAGTTGTTTTCTGAAAACCTATGTAACAAAAGAGAAGCAACACAGGAACAAATAAAAAAGTATTTAAAATTAACAAACCCAAAATATTTACAAAAGATCAGAAGAAAATATTAAATGATCCCATCTCTGTAGTGGAAATGACACAAGCATTTAGGAAACCAAAAAAAGGGCAAAACCCTCAGAACCAGATGGATTTCCAGCAGAATTTTATCATGAGTTTGAAGATCAGTTGATGGCACCATTAAAAGCTGTATTTCAAAATATAAAAACTGAATGGGTTCCAGATACATGGAATGAAGCCTTAATAACACTCATTCACAAACAAAATACTGATGAAAAAGAAATTAAAAATTATAGACCAATCTCCTTGTTGAATGTGGATTATAAAATCTACACCTCCATTTTAGCTGTAAGAATGAAGAGAACCCTCTCCCAAATGATCCACAAAGATCAAGCAGGTTTCCTACCCAGAAGACAACTTAGAAATAATGTGAGAATGATTTTGAATGTTCTTGAGTATTATGACGCCCATCCAGAAAAACAACTGGCTTTAATATTTCTAGATGCAGAGAAAGCCTTTGATAACGTCAGCTGGAATTGCATGTTAGAATTACTCTTAACCTAGTGGGAGTGGAATTTCATAATATAGATAAAGCAATGTATACCAAACAACAAGTCAAGATTTCTATTAATGGAGACTTAACATGAAAAATTGAGATACAAAAAGGAACTAGACAAGGACGCCCCCTGTCACCTTTATTGTTTACCTTTGCTCTTGAAGTTTTAAATGATGTGATTAGAGCAGACCAACAAATCAGAGCTCTCAGGTTAAGAGGAGAAGAATACCTATTGCTAGCCTTTGCCAGGGGTCATTTTGAGCAGGAGCTCAGGGGAGCACAGCTTTGGGAGTTGGTGCCAGCCCCCCCCCCCATGGGGGAATGCCTGCTTGTGTCATGGCTGCAGCAAAATGACTTCGTCCCCTGGAAAGGTCCTTGTTCCTCCAACCAGCCTTCTGAAGGCTTCAGCCACCAATGAAGCTATCCTCCCAGAACAGTGGTATTTCTGAGGCTTGGATTAGTAGCTGTCCCCTCTCTGCTGGCCCTCCCCCCTCCCTCCCCCCCTCTCTTTTCTTTCTTTCTTTCTTTCTTGCCTTCTGACATACTTCCGGTGATGTCAGGTGGTGTAGCATATGCAAATAAGTTATGCTAAAGAGTTATGCTAATGAGCTCCTGCACCTCTTTTTTTACAAAATGACCCCTGGTTAAATGGCTTCCAGCCATGTTTGATTTTTACTTTTGCTATGCAGTATACAAATGCAGCTAGCCCCATTATCCAATGTAGTTGCAGCTTAATGCCTGGTAACTTGGCTTTTGAGTGTGGCTGCAAAGAAATGGGGTAGTGGGAGCTCCCACAGTTCAAAAGGAGGCTGATGCATCATTCCTGTAGGGCACAGGGTCTCCTTGGAATTAAAGCTGGATTGCTTTCTCTACCTTGAGTACCTGAGTAGTTGTACGGATGCTACACAAAAGTGAATAACCCCTTTTTTTAAGGAAAAAAACAAAAAGTCGAGGAGGAATTTTACCCAAATGTTTTCTTAAGTTAGTAGATGAGTATAATTTGTTAGATGTTTGGACGACTATGAATATAGAGAAAAGGGATTATATTTTTTCCCCATAGACATCAATCATGGTCTAGGATAGACATGGCCTGGATCTCCTTAGCAATGTTAAAGGAAGTAATAGATGTTGGAATATTGCCCAATTCTTTTGCTGATCATAATCCAATTATGGTCATGTTTCAAGAAGCTAGGAAAAGAGCTAGATGGAGTTTGGATCTTAAATTATTGAAGGATCAGGATTATGTAGAAAAGGTAAAAGTGGAAATTCGAGAATTTTTAAAGCAAAATATTCAACCTGGTATGGCAATGAACATAATATGGGATACCTTTAAAGTGTTTCTGAGGGGGTATTTTATTAGTCAACAAGTTTGGAAGTGGAAACAAAAAAACCAAAAATATGAACTGATTTGTAAACAAATAAAAATTGAAGAAGACAAAATGAAGGTAGATGATGAATATGGGGAAGATAGAGATAAACTGAAATTTTTACACCATAAAATGAATTTAATTCTAACAGAAGAATTGGCCAAAAAAATAGAATATACCAAACAATATGTTTGAAAATGCTAATAAGCCTACCAGATGGCTTTCATATAAACTTAGAAAAGAAAGAGAGAAAAGAACGATAAAATCTCTATTAGAAGAGGATGGTGAGGAAATTTTTTTACCTCAAGATTTAAAAAAGATAGTTGAAGGATACTATACTGAACTATATAAAAAAACCTTAGGAACCTCTGCCCCAATTTCCCATTACTAAGTGAAAAGGAAAAGAACGAATTTACGGAGAACCAACAACATATCCTAAATGAGCCAATATCCATGTGTGAATTAACAGAATCAATTAAACAACAAAAAAAATTAAAAAATACCTGGATCGGATGGGCTCCCAATAGAGATTTATAGAATATTTGAAGACCAGATCAGCCTCCCTTTTAAAAGATTAATAGAAAGTATCGGTAACTCAGGTCAGCTCCCAGATTCTTGGAATCAGGCAATCATAACTTTAATTCCCAAAACAGATGACGATAAGAATCTAATTAGTAATTATAGACCTATATCTTTATTGAACGCTGATTATAAGATTTTTGCCAGTACCTTAGCGAACAGATTGAAAAGGGTTTTGAATGAAACCATTAACTCAGATCAAATTGGTTTTTTACCTAAAAGGCAGTAGAAGGATAATTTATGGGTATTGATTGATGCAATAGAATATTATGAGGTGCATCCAGAGAAACAAGCAGCTTTTTGTATTTTTAGATGCAGAAAAAGCATTCGATATCTTATCTTGGGAATTTCTTCTGCACAAGTTAGAAAAGTGGAAATGTGGAACACTCTTCCAAACCTGGGTAACAGCTATTTATGAAAAGCAACAAGCAAAAATCTTGCTAAATGGGGATTTAAGTAATGATATAGAGATTCAAAAAGGAACAAGACAGGGTTGTCCCCTATCACCTCTATTATTCATATTTGCCCTGGAATCTCTGAGCGAACAGGTTAGACAAAATGCACAGATAAAAGGACTTAAGGTAAAAGGATTTGAATTTAAAGACCATGTATACACCGATGATTTGCAGTTTATATTAGAAGACCCTGTCAACTCAGTGCCACATTTACTGGAAATCATTAAAACATTTGGGAAGGTGGCCGGCCTAAAGATTAATATCAAAAAAAGAAAAATCTTAACTAAAAACTGCTCTCAGCAAATAATTAAGGAACTACAAGACTTAATAAAGATAGAGGTAGTTTAAAAAGTACAATATTTAGGTATATGGATCACCAATAAAAATACTACTCTAGTAGAGAAGAACTACTATAAATTGTTAAATGAAATTAAATCAGACTTAGAGAAATGGATAGACTTACACCTATCTTGGATGGGCCGAATGGTGACAGTTAAGATGAACATATTACCGAGATTCCTCTTTCTGGCTCAAAGCAATCCAGTGTTGAGAAACAATATTTTTTTTGAGGAGTTAGATAAATTAACCAGATAAATTAAGGAAGTTTGTTTGGTCTGCAAAAAAAACAAGAATAAAGTGGAAATTATTACAGGACAGGAAGCAAAGAGGTGGATTCGGCATACCAAATTGGGAGATTTACTATCAAGCTGCTTCCCTTGTCTGGATCAAAGACTGGATAAGACTAGAAGATGTTAGAGATTTGGCACTTGAAGGCCATGATCTATATATGGGGTGGCATGCTTATATTTGGTATGGGAAAGATAAGGTCCATACTAACTTCCAGCATCATTTGCTAAGAGGTTCCTTATTAAAAACATGGTTAAAAATGAAGATAAGGTATTATGGGAAAATCCCTAGATGGATTTCCCCGTTAGAAGCATTTATAAAACCTTCTATACTTACTATACCGAAGGCGGTGAGCTATGATGTCTTACTAGACAAACAAAATAAGTTAAAACCGAATGAAATTTTAGAAACAGCTTATAATATAAAATTAACATGGTGGGAAAAATTCCAATTGCAAGTGAGATTTGATATGGATAAGAAAACAGGTTTCTTTGCTACCAGTAATGACCTTGATAAGATCTGGTTAGATTCTCAAGAGAGGTTGATAGAAAAAAATTATAAATTTTTATTGGATGAGAAGATGTTAGATGAAACAGTGAAACGTTGCATGGTTTCATGGATGAGAGACTTTGGCTACCCGATAGAAATAGACAAGTGGTCACAAATTTGGAAAACACTCAATTTTTTGAGTGCCGTTCCTTATAAGGAAAATATATACAAAATGTTTTTTAGATGGCATTGGACGCCGGAGAAAATTGCTAGATGTTATGACAATGGCTCTGACCTCTGTTGGAAGTGTGGTAAAAACATAGGGACTTTTTTCCATATGTGATAGCATTGTTCGAAAGCTCGGAAGTTTTGGTTTAGGATTCAGAAACTAATAATAGATGTTTTAGATATTAATATCCCTTTTGTTCCAGAAAACATTTTGTTGAACTTATTGGATAAGAACTATAGTAAAGGTGATTATGCTTTTGTAATATATTCTTTTACAGCTGCCAGAATTTGCTGGGCCACATATTAGAAATCAGAGAAAGTCCCCTCCATAGATGAAATTATAAGTAAACTATATGATTTAGCAGAAATGGTTAAGTTAAATAATATCATCCATAGGAAAGATGAAACTATGTTTGATAGTATATGGTCAAAGTTTTATAAATGGTTGGAAAATAATTGTAGGACTCAATAATAAGAAATAGAGTTATCTATGTTGTTTGTAATTTGTATTATGTAAGAAAATCCTCTGAAAAGATTTTGATTTTGTTCCTGTTGAAAAAAATTGAATAACAATTATTTTTTAAAAAGTGAATAACCCTTTCTTCTATGGGGATTTCATTTTTAACAAGAAGGGGGACCCGCGATACTCGTGGGGGGTATTCCCCACAGCTCCTGGCTTGCAGAAGCAGGAGGAGCTCCACAGGAGGAGGAAGGGGCACCAAGTAAGCCTTCTTCCCCCCCACATGAGGCTGTGCAGCTCAACCAGCCCGGCGAGCCTTCTCCCTTCCCTCCTCCTTTTCTCCCAAACAATACCTGTGGTGGCAGCGGGGTGCGCCGAGCCTTCCCCCCTCCTTCCTGGACAGCAGCAGTGGTGGGCCTGCCATGTGCCAAGCCTTCTCCCTTCTCTCCCCCCTCCCTCCTGGGGAAGCAGCAGCAGTGGCGGGCCTGCCACACACTGAACCTTCTCCCCTCCCTCCCACTTCCCCCTCCCTCCCAGACAGCAGCAGTGGCACAGAAGCACAATGGGCAGGGGACACGCTGACAAAGTAAGGGGCTGGCTGGGCAGGGGTGGGATGGCGGGGAACCACAGGAGCACACAGGCCGGGGAGGGGGAGAAGCAGGGAGGCTTCATCACTCCGAGACCCGCTGCCACCATGGGTGAGCCTTCCACTTCACTCCCCCACCCCCACAGGCACTGGCAGACCTGAGCGGCTCTCACCGGGCCCGCCGATTCCCCCCCCCCCCCCCCGGCGGCAAGGTTTGGAAGCCTCCCAACTTCCAGGCTGCCTCAGAGTTCTGAGCGTTCTCTGTGCGTGCGCAGGGGACGCTCTTTAATTTTGGGGGGGATTTAAATATCCCCCGAATATTTTTGTAAACTTTTTAGATTTTTCTGCAAATGGGGGGAGTTCCTCTTGTGTGTAGAAAAACCTCCCTGCCCTCCAGGTGCTCCCCCCGCGCGGATTTAGATATCTGCACACAGGGGGTGCCTTGGGAATTAGATATATTGATGAGCCCACATGTGTGTTCCATACACCAAATTCAAACCCATAGGGTTGCTTAGGAGATTTGTGACATTCAGTTATGTGGATTGTTTCAGAGGGTCGCCATGTTGGTCTGCAGGAGAACAGTCACATTCAAGTCAAGTAGAATCCCAGAGACTAAAAAGATGTTCAGGGTCTGAGCTTTTGAGAGTCAGAGCACTGTCCATCAGATACACTTCATCAGGTATGTGGAGTAAATTCATCATGAAAGGAAACAGCATAGTAGAAATGCCACTCCATACTCACCTTTCTTTCTGAAAGTTCTAATCATGTGCGAGGGCTTTAACAAGCAATGTCACTTGAGGTTGCCATTCCCTGGTTGCCCCCATGTTACCATCCCTTTCTGCTGGTCCTGCTGCCCTGGAGCGGTAACAGCTAGCACTCTTGACCTCTTTATTCACTAGGCTTCTTTAAAGACAGATTATGCCCTACCGGGTTTTCCAAAGTCCTGCAATGATTTGGGGTGCTCTGTTGGACACACACAACTTGCCATGCTATCTACAAAGATACCAGAGGAACAAGGAGATATTTGCTGCTTTGGGATGAGGATGCAGTGTCACCCAAAGCATAGGCGTCAACTTCAGGGGGGCTGGGGAGCTGCAGCCCCCCCCAACTTTTCCAGGATGTGCAGAGCCTCCCCTGGAGACAATGGCTTGTAATGTCTCTGGCCCAGCTCCCCCCCCCCCCCCCGGAAATTGGAAAGTCTATGCCCTTGAGGTCCCAAAGAGTTTTTAATGAGCTACATATGCCTGGTGCTCTATGATGTACAGCATGTCCACAGTTTGACCTGGCCAAATAAGCAGCACAATTTTCCTCATCCATTACATCATATTAAGGGCTGTAAGATCTCTAGTGGCTATACCTGACTCAGTTGCTGGGGCATCCATGTCAGATGCACAAAGCCTTGCTCATTGGGTTAGGTCTGCTCCGTTCATGGTGGGGTGCCAATGAAAGACTGCTGTGAGCCATGCAATTCTAGTGCTCATGTTAAAGGGGCCCAGCTGGTCAGCTATGGATTTTGCTTCGGTGGCAGTCCAGGGCATCTTTTCCTGGATCTCTTGGCGCTGTATGCGGCCATTAGCAGCTCACTTCTCTACAGTTTTCGTTTTAACAGGGTGAAGGGGAACTGAGTTTCCCCAGTTGGGATTGTAAAGGGCTTTGGGAACTGCATCCTTTGGCAGGGGCTCATAGGGAGCTGGCCTTGGGAGGTCTGGGAGAGTCTCTGGATGAACTGAAGCTATTAGGGCTCTCTGAAGACCTAACTGCTGTTTCAAGAACTCTGTTTCTTTATGGCACACCTTGTGGCTGACCTCGGGGCACTGAGTTTTATCTTGGGCAGCTAGATAGTGAGCTGCATGCTTGGCTTGGGTGAGTTTATTTATTTGATTTGTAGACTGCCCTCCCCCAGAAAGGCTCTGGGTGGTACACAACTTTTGATAAATACTTATACTAATCAATCAATAATAATTAAATTCAGTTCAAACAATTAAGCAATTAAAACAACTAAAACAGTACAATATTATCACAAGTTGTTCAAATGGCGTTGAACACCAATTTATACACTTTCCCCTGGAGGGGAAGGGGGAAGTAATGGAGGCCAGGCTCAATGACAAACCATTGCTGTCCTCAACCATTGGCCTGGCAGAACATCTTTCTCATACAGGCTTTGCAGAACTGGACCAAGTCCTGCAGAGCACAGATGTCACTGGGCAGAGAGTTCCACCAGGCCAACGCCAGGGGTGAAAAGGCCCTAGCTCTTGTTGAGGACAGCTGGACCTCTTTCGGGCCAGGGATCAACAGGAGTTTTTGCTCTGTAGAGCATAATGCTCTACAGGAGGTGTACCAGGAGAGGTGGTCCTGTAGGTACGTTGTTCCCAGATGGTTGAGCCCAAACAGATGATAACCAGAAACCAAGCTTGTCATTCTTTTTATCTGTAAAAAACAGATAAGCTCTAACAAGTAAACTCTAACAAGTCTGTCACCATGATAGATGCACAGAACTATTCTTCCCAGAGGGAGTGACCCTTCAGAAAACAAAAAGTTACAGTGCTGGGAACTCCCTCCCACTACCAAGCATGAAATGGTGGCTTGCAGCCTGTGCTGAGGGATTCCTACCCTGTTTCCTAAGTCTTTGAAAGATTCCTACCCTATTTCTGCATGCCAAACCAACTCTGATTAACCCAAGATGAGGGAATGTTGAGAGAACTGCATGTCACCCCCTTGCGTTCTAAAGAACCTCACAACCATTTGCATAAACTCATGGGCCAATAGGTGCAGCTGAATGACACAAACCCTAGAGATGAAAGAGGAAAAGGTTCAACCCCGATAGCCGCTCTTATAGTGTCACACACAGATATCTATACTCATACACTCATACTCCCGCGAGAGTTTCTCTGGTGATGTTTCCCTGTGCCTGCACTCTGAAGCACATGCACAATGCTCAGAGGTGCAGGGTGATGCCTGTGTGACCCACAATTAATCTGTTATCTAAAGAGGCAGTCACCTGTTTAATTGGGGGAATTAGCTTAAGGAGACAGAGCGAGAGGGGGTAACTGGGATTCTCCACCAATGTTTACAGGGATTTTTCCCATAGATAACTCTCGAAATAAGCCAGTCAGATGTTCAACTGGAATGAGTTTTATTGAAAATAGGAATAAAGGGCAAAACACACGCACAAACACACAGAAAACACACACGCTAGCTAAGAGGAAACAAGGGAGGAGATGGGAGAAAGCAATTTCAGGGAGGCAAGAGTTACCAATCTCAAAGAGTGAGGTCCATGGAGAAAACAGTGAAATGGCCAGCATTTCACAGAGAAGAGGAAAAGGCCCACACATAAGTGGGGGGTGTAATGTATGATGCTGAGAACACACATGCACACCAGTGGCTAGGTGCTCTTGATATAGGGCAAAAGGCTCCCTGGGCTATGCTGATGTGTCTGCCCCCAAAACAATAACTTGATTGTTTGTCCGGAGATAGGCAATGATTTCGGAGAAGCTCCCCCCCCCCCCCGAGTTGGACTACAGTTGTTAATGGTGCTTGATGACCCTCTGAGTAATGTACAGGAGAACTACCAAGTTTTGTGAATAGTTTTAAGTGTTCCATAATGAGAGTAAATTGGTAAAGGGAAGTGAGGCTGAGCGAGATTAGTCCAAGGTGAGATTAGTCCAAGGTGAGATAACCTGTCTTGGGAGACCCATTGTCCTGAATTATGCATTTCTTTAGGATGGATAGAAGGTCATTAGTGGATCAGCCACTCTTTCATACACAGTTCTAAACTAGATGTCCAGACTTGTCCCGGCTGGTATCCATTTTGTGTCTTTTTAGGCCAGGCAGTGTGTTACAACTTATAATATTTGAGATGAGGTGTACTGCCAACCTAGCAGTTCGAAAGCAAGAAATAAGATAAATAGGTACCACTTCAGTGGCAAGGTAACAGTGTTCAGTGCACCTCAGCATTTAGTCATACCGGACACATGACCATGGAGAAGTCGTTGGACAATGCTGGCTCTTCAGCTTGGAAACGGAGATAAGCACCACTCCCTAGGGTCGGATTCGACTAGCTTTCAAGCAAGAGAAACCTTTACCTTTATACATATTTGGAAAGGTGCTTATGAGTTTTCTGTCTATAAACTGCCCCTCAGCAAGAGGAGGGGTCTGACTGCTAACAGCAGTGCCAGTGAAGGCTGCTATCCCCCAAAACGTGTCACCCAAATCCACTACCTAGCCTCATTGTTGAGTCAAACATGATAACTATGATCCATGGTGGAGTATGGAAAATAGTATCTTTTCTACCCATTTGGTGTCTCTTCCTTTTGCTTGCTGCAAGAATAGGAAATCCCTGTAGATCTGAGGGGCAGGGGATGGAAAAGTCTGGGAGGAAAGACACAAGAAATATGTGTGTCTTATTCTTATCAAGCGTGTGAACAAACAGTTGTTCACAACAGTGAACAAACAGTATCTCAACAGTCCTCAAAATCCTTCATCCAAACAATCTGCTCCTCTACATAAGGAAATCAATAAACAGCTATACTGGTCATTTAGTTCAAAGAGGATACTGTATCAGTCTGTATTATCACCTATGGCCTTCAGAGGCCTCTGCGGGTCAGATAGTGCATCAAGGCTGAAGGAACATTATTCCTTTTCAGCTTCCTAAATGGTCATGTTTCTGTGGTCTAGAACATCCAGGCCTCCATGGACAGGTGACAAAAATGGGGGGAAGGGACTGTGTATAAGTCATCAACCCAAACTGGGCATTCAGTTTCCTCGATATTCCTCTAAATACAGCTAAAGATTAGATATACTTCAACCAGTTCTAAATTCAGGTAAAACAAGACTCGGGCTGTGGTCACACTGGAGGTTTGGCATGCAGGGTCATGGCGTGCCTCTAATAGGACTTGTTTAAAGTGTTTTGGGAAGGGGTGACCAGACAGCACTCCATGAAGCACACCGGTCCCACTCTGCAGCATCCACATCACCACTTTGACTGTGCATATGCGCATATGCGCTTATGTATACAGCTCCACCGGGCAGGGGGAGAACGCAACTGAGATGGAGTGACCATTCACACTTCTCATCCAGCATCTGTTCATGGCAGGGGAGCTCAGACATCTGGAAAAGTGGAGTGGTAGCTCAGGCATCCGTAAAGACCAAACTTTCCCCAGTGCTTAAATACACCGGTTCCAACGCGCAGCAATGCAAGTTGGCAATGACTGGGCCACAGAAGGCAGATATTGTTGTGTGATGGTGCTCTTTAAATCTGCACAGGTAATGCACCTATATTGCTGCAAACTCCCTGTGCGACCGCAGCCTTGGATGAACATGAGCCTGTTTCTGTCCATTTGCAAGAAATCTAAATTTAGAAGGCAACTAAGTGATATGAACTTCCTTTTTTAAAAAAAGAAGTGGTTTGGTACCACCACCACCTCCAATACCAGTATCTTCTTCCTGTGTTTTGCAATAGTTGTTACTTAGATACAATGGCTAGTAAAGGCAAGTGAGATGGAAACCACTACCTTCCATCCGTCATACTGTAACCCCTGGCTTCTTGCCTCCTGAAACCAAAGCTGTGGGGAAATAATAACAAGTCACCTTCAAACTAAATAAAATAATTTCTTCCATAGAAGACTGGTGACTCTTACAGTGTGTTCTTTCTGTTATATGTTAACTCTTACAAAAATAAAGAGGCAGTTACACACTATCAATTCTACCACTACTCTCTCACCAATTGAAAATTAGTATTTCACTACTTCCTTCTAAGATGCAAACCACAGACCAATAATATTGCATAGCATTTGCTTGTGGTTTTGGATAAATCAATAGTTAAAGAAGTAAAACACTTTCTTCAATGGCTGCAAAACTAGTTCTTGAAAACCACTGCCCATCAGCTGGTTCTGAAATTTGCTTAAAGTTACCACTATACAATCAAGTCACTGAACTGTTAATATGCACTAGTCCCTTCAGTCATTCTCACTAAAACTGGCTGAGAGCACCCTTGATGATATCATCTGTTCACAAAGTTAAAATAGCTTGGACATTTACAGAGCTATGCCTGCCCCTCCTTCCTACTATAAAATACTATGGATTGAATGAATACCTGTGGTTTTCAATCCCCAAACTGAACAGCACATGTTCACTGCTATGGCTAAGTCTCCCAAACAAAACAATTTACTGAGCAGTTAACACAAATGAATAAATAAAAGTTGTTTTAAAACACACACACACGATGGACCATCTTTAGAAAAGAATGTGGATTTAGGACAGGGGTCCGTTGGAGCAGGAGCGCACAGGAGCGGGGCTCCGGGAGTGAGGCGCCCAGGGGGCGGGCACATGACCAAGCCCCGCCCCCTCCTCGGCTTCCCTGAGCAGTGCAGAGGCGCAGCGCCCCGGGGAAAGCCCTGCTAGGGTCTTTATTGATTTTAATGTTTTGTTTTAATATTGATAATTTTATCATTGTTCCTTTTATGACTGTGTTCTGCTTTTCCAGAGACTTGCTCAAGGTGGCATATAAATTTTCTAAGTATACCATTTTTTATCTGGGCACATGGCACATAAGTACTGGAGAAATTTCACCATCCCTTCAGCAGCTTCCACCCCATCAGTTTGGTGTAGTGGTCAGGAGTTGGACTCTAATCTGGGAGAACCGGGTTTGATTCCCCCCTCCTCCACATGCAGCTGCTGGTGTGACCTTGGGCCAGTCACAAGTTCTCTCAGAGCTGTTCTCTCATGAGCAGTTCTCAAAAGACCTCTCTCAGTCCCACCTACCTCACAGGGTGTCTTGTGGTGAGAGGAAGGGAAAGGGATGGGTGGTGCACATGTCCTGGGTCTCTCAAGTCTACTTGAAACCTGGTGGTTTCAAGGGAGCCGGAAGAGAATGAGGGTGTGTTCTTTATGCTTATTTTTATTGCACAAAGTATTGGCTGGGGAAGGGACTGGAGGAAGAGCAGATCAGTTTCACTCACCTGTGGAGTGGAGCCTGAGGGGTGGGTGTTGCCTTCTGACACACTTCCGGTATGTTAGGGGGTGTGGCATATGCAAATGAGTTATGCTAATGAGCTCCTGCACCTCTTTTTCTAGGAAATGACCCCTGATTTAGGATATGGATTGAGAAACAGCCTGGCAGCATGTGCAATAGCAAGCGGAGTAGATGGAGATCAACGAGAAGCAACAATCCAGAATAATGAGCTCTCCAATTCTCCTACCCTCTCAGTCTTACTGGACTGTATACCCTCTCTGACATAAAGAGCCACCCCACCTCCAACTTTCTCCCCCCTACCCTTCCGATATAATTTATAACCAGGAATCACCATATCCCACTGATTTTCCTCATCCCACCAAGTTTCTGAAATACCCACAATGTCTATGTTTCCCCCCAACACCACGCATTCCAACTCCCCAATTTTACCTCAGAGACTTCTAGCATTTGTATATAAACATCTATAATTTCCCATGCATGTTAGGCTTGCAACCTTCCTCCTGCTGCCTCGAGACCTTGCCAGGCAGTTCACATCATTAGCCACAGTCACAGTGGACAATTCTAATCCTTTTCCTTGTAGAAAAGTAACAGCTATCCCTTCATCTCTTTGAGATGAGCCATCCCGAACCAGAGACTTTTCATCTCCTGTTGGCTTTCCCCCAATATTCAGTTTTAAAAACTGCTCTTCCACCTTTTTGATTTTAAGCACCAGCAGCCTGGTTCCTTCCCGGGACAAGTGGGGACCGTCTCTCTTGTACAGCTCCCTCTGGTTCGAAAAAGCATCCCAGTGCCCAACAAACTTGAACCCTTCCCCCCTACACCATCGCCTCATCCACACATTGAGACTCCTGATCTGTGCCTGCCACGCATTGAGACTCCTGATCTGTGCCCAAACTTTAAACCCCTTCTCTCTTCGCTTCCCCTTGGCAGGCTGGCTAGGGAAGCAAAAAGGGGGGGGATCTTCAAAAGCCTCCCTTTCCCTTCCCTAGCTAGCCTGCCAAGGCAGGGGTGGGGGGGAAGTGAAGAGAGAAGAGGTTTGAAGTTTAAACCCCTTCTCTCAGTTGTGATCTTTCCATATCTGCCTCCCTGTTCTCACTGGAGAAGGGAAGGGGAGGCGAGCAGACATGTCCCCCCTTCCCCCAAGCCTCTCTGCTTTTGCAGTGAAACTTGGGGGTGGGATTTAAATGTCTGGGTTCCCTGCTCAATCTTCTCTAGGTGTCCCGCAGTGGCAGGGCACCTGGAGAAGATCGGGCAGGGAATGCAGGCATGTCTGCCTCCCTGCCCTCTGACACACTTCCGGTCATGTCAGCGGTTGTGGCATATGCAAATAGGTTATGCTAATGACTAGATATGCTAATGAGCTCCTGCACCTCTCTTTTTATGAAATGTACCCCTGGGCAGACCTATATTTGTATATGTAAATCTGTTTAAGTTCTGTAAGGTTATCATGACCTACTGTTTATTGCACTGTTCCTTTTGTCCCCTCTCTAGCAGTTCTATTTTCACGCTCAGGTTTCTTTTAAAAGCAGTTCTATTTTCACTTTCAGGTTTCTTTTAAAATCCATGTCACAGACTGCAAGGGATGGAATTTCACCATCGTCTTCATGAACTTCATAAATTTCTCCATCGTGCACTGAACAAATAGAACTTTTTTTAAAAAAATTGTGCACTCGACACTGAACAATCGGTTCCCTGCCTGCTTGCCATGTTTTCTGTTTTAATCAAGGACAGATTCTTGTGAAAATAGGTTTTTTGTTGTTTTATTAATTTCCTAGAACTGCTTTGATTTGGCTGCCCCTGAGGATTACCAAAGGCCAATTTAAATATAGAGGTGGGTGGCCCTTGTATCATTTGGTTTAACCGTTTTAGCGCTTGTAATGCAAATGATAATTCATTGCACCAAAGAAGACACTTAGGCCATTTTGGGTCAAGGCTAGAAAACAAGCTGATAGTTACAAGTCATTATTTTAGTGGCCCGTGAAGAACCTTGAAAAGTGAAAGAAACAATCCTTGCAGAAAGTTGCTTCATATTTGACACAGCAATGGGTTCTTAGGCTTTCCCCTTCGTCTCTCTCTTTGAAAAGCAGTCAATGTTTTATGGAAATAAAAGTAGATCACATTGATGCACAAATGGCTTGTAAGAAGCATGTTAGAAGACAACTAACTACAAAGCAATGGCTACTTAAATTGTTACTTAGGTTACCTACAATACTGACATAACTTCATTAGAACAGGAACAATTGGGTGGAGTTCAGGATGTCCCAGGGAAGGAATAGGCTTTGGTCAAAATCCTCCTGACTGGCTGTGCAATATTAAGTATGAAAAAAAAATGGTGGTGTAAATTAAAACAGTCCAGTTGCTGTCGATGGAGAAGGCATATTTCCCTCAAAGATTTCTCTCATATCTTGAAAAGTAAGATTTCAACTAATGCCCAAATATAACACCCACACACATCACATATATCAAAGTGCATGTAATGGAACTATACTGCTCTATCCTCATGTCTAGACAACTTCAGACAGACATGGAGATGTTGGTGAAGGGAACTCTGATTAAAAAAAAAAACAGATGTGGAAAATAAGTAGAGAGATTGTATTAGAGAATCAGCAGGCAGGAAGAAGAATGCCTCACCCTTCCCCACACGCATTGTTTTTTCATTTGTCATGCCTCCCCACAGCTGCTTTCCCCACTTGCAGCCCTCTTCCAGTTATGAAAACCATCTGGGAGCCAGGGGGTAGGGGCTTTGGCGGGGGACCCAGAAAAGCCCTACTGTATGCATGGAACTCTAGGCGTGATCCCTTAGATTTTGGCCTTAGTAAGAACTGAAGATACTCAGGAACAAAGACAGCTACTGATTTCTCAAGAAGAAATTTGTTTTGGGCTTTGGGAAATCTCAGCACCATTTCACAGTCACCTATCTGCAAGTGTGAGAGTGGAGATGAAAAATGGCCTGGACCTATTTAGTGTGTGTGCATAATCTCACCTCCTGGCAGCTTTCTTTGAAGGAATCATTAGCATTGCAGTTAGCACTCTTGAAAACTGTGTTATCACCAACGTATCAACACTTGAAAGCAAATACATCGACACACTCCAATAAAAGCATCAGTCTTTCTACTTTGCTTCTGCCTTTAAAAGCAACTGTGAAATAGTATAAATATCAACAGCATATGTTTGGCATTGAATCATGAAACTGCCTGCTTCTATTTCTGTAGTCTTATGAGCTTTAATTCCACATCCTTTCTGATTTCCTTTTCTTGGAGCAAAGCAAGCAAAAAAGCAGGAGCTTCATGAAGTTTTATGAAGCAGATGGCAGTCTCTCAGTACTCGTGCATACTTAGGTGTGTTTTATGTAACTGCAGCAAGTCAGGCTCTGGTATCACTCAGTGGGTGTTAAGGATCTTCAGCTTGTTGGATTTAACCAAATAATTTCCCTAAAGGAGAAAGATGATTCTTTTACAGGGCAGAGCTACATATTACAAAAATCACTGCACTACTACTCAAAATGGCAGCCTTCTGTAAACTCAAGATCAACTCACTCGGTGACCTCATATTATCATAGCAACCTATGGAATTAAGTAGCAACCTATGGAACTAAGCAGGCGTTGTGTAATGCCAGGTCTATAAATAATAAGACCATGGTCCATTGAGACTTTCTGCAAGAGCAGAATATAGACCTGGTATGTGTGACTAAGCCTTGGGTGTGGGAGGGGGAGACGGTAGCTCTCGCCCAATGTTCCCTTCCTGGGTTTTCAGTCCTTCACCAATTGCAGATTAGGGAGCGGAGGAGTGGCTTTATTCATCTGGGAGGCTTACTCCTTCAGGGTGCTCCCCCTGCCAAAGATCACGGGCACCGAGTGTGCTGGCCTGGTGTGGGAAGCCAGGGAGAGTTTGGCAATTTGGCTTGTGTGTCGACCGCCTAATGCACCGGCCAATAGCCTACCATCCCTGGTGGTGGCTGTATCAGGCTGGGCATTGGAACACCATAGACTGATAGTCCTGGGCAATTTCAATGTCCATGCTGATGACATGGCCTCTACTCAGGCAATGGACCTGGTGTCATCCATGGGAGCACTAGGACTCTCCCAATATGTAACGACCCCCACTCACCGAGCTGGGCACACATTCAATTTGATTTTTGCGGTAGGGGGTAACAGTGGACTGGGTTACTGCTTTGGCAGCCCCATGGTTGGACACCATGCCCCGAGGGCCCGCCTGAATGTTCCACCCCAACCCTGTTTAGGCACAAGCGTATTTTAGCTCACCCGTGGAGCCAGATGGACCCAGTGCAGCTCTGAATGGCTCTGCGGGATCTGATGCCCCCCTGGTGGCTCGTTGGATGAGCTTGTAGAGGACTGGCATAGCCGGCTCTCTGCAGCCCTCGACAAGATCACTCCCAGGCACCCTCTGCTCTCTCGCTCTAGGCTTGCTCCCTGGTTTACCCAGGAGTTGTGGCTTATAAAGCAAGAGCTGAGACAGCTAGAGAGATGGTGGTGCCATGCTCAAGATGAAGCTACAAGAGCATCTTATAGGACATTTATGAGATCCTATGAGATGGCAGTCAAAGCCATGAAGAGAGAGTACTATGCAGCTGCAATCGCAGCTGCGAACTCATGCTCAGTCCAATTGTTTAGAACTATTTGGTCTATAACTGTTCTGCCACAGGGTAGACCAAACGCTAGGGAATTGGATATTGGCTACGCGGCATTTGTGAGCTATCTTGTTGCTCCGCTGCAACCTCCCCAACACAGTTGAAATAGTGAGTGAGCTCAAGGCTCACTCCATGCACGTCTTAGTACCAACTAAGGTGAGCTGCCCTGAGCCTGTTTGTGGGGAGGGCGGGTTACTAACTAACTAACTAACTAACTAACTAACTAACATATTTATGCCATAAATAAACTGCTATAAAGTACAATATAAAATAATTACAGTCAAAATGGCAACAATTAAAACAAATGTCAGCAGCATGGATTATTTAATAGCCAGAATAAGCCTTTGCATGTTAATTGTTTTTCATGTAGTGGTAGAAATGGAAAGAGAATAAAGAAGTGGTGTCATGGATCATCCTAAGCAGTGAATTCCATACATTGAAGACCACCATGGAAAATGCCTGACTCTGTGTCATCTGTAACATATCAGAGTAAGGAGCAAGGCTTCTCCGTCCAACCTGAGGAACCAGGCAGAGAATATATGGAAGGAGGCATTAAGGTACACAACTCCAAAGACTTATTTGTATCTGTAATGTTATCTTAGTACTGTATGCTGTTTTAAGTAATTTATTGTAACTATTGTTTTATCACTTTTATTGTATGTACGCCACCTTAAGCCAGCTTGCCTGGCAAGGTGGGATAGAAATCAAAGTAATAAATAAATAAATAAGTAAATAAATGCAACAGATTTTATTTCCCAGATAATCGTACCTTATCATACTTTTGTTTGTGATGGGGGGGAGGAATCATAGAATCATACAGTTGGAAGGGGCCATACAAGCTATCTAGTCAAACCCCCTGCCCAGTGCAGAATCAGCCTAGAGCATCCCTGATAAGTGTTCATCCAGCTGCTGCTTGAAGACTGCCAGTGAGGGGGAGCTCGCCACCTCCCTAGGCAGCTGATTCCACTGCTGAACTATTCTTACAGTAATTTTTTTCCCTAATACCCAGCTGGTATCTTTCCACCTGTAATTTAAAACCATTATTGTGAATCCTACCCTCTGCTGCCAATAGGAACAGCTCCCTGCCGTCCTCTAAGTGACAGCCTTTCAAATACTTAAAGAGAGTGTAATCATGTCCTGCCTCAACTTCTTCTGAGAACTGACCATTCCCAAGTCCCTTGGCTTCTCCTCGCAGGGCTTCGTCTCCAGGCCCCTGATCCTCTTTGTCACTTTCTTCTGCATCCACTCCATTCTGTCCACATCCTTTTTGAAGTGAGGCCTCCAGAACTGCACAGAGAACTACAGGTGCAGCCTGACCAATGCAGTGTACAGTGGGACGATGACACTTTGTGATTTGGATGCCCCTGTTGATACAACCCAAGACGGCATTAGCCTTTTTTGTCACTGCATCACATTGACAGCTCATATGAAGCTTACAGTCCACCTGTACCCCAAGATCTTGTTCACACACACTGCTGTCCAGAAGTATGTTCCCCATCCAGTTTGCGTACATCTCATTTTTTTGTTATGCAGATGTAGAACTGAACACTTATCCTTGTTGAATTGTATCTTGTTCACATCCGCCTGCTTTTCTAGTATGTTCAGATCTCGTTGAATTTTATCTTTATCTTCAGTGTGTTTGCTACTCCTCCCAATTTGGTGTAATCTGTGAATTTAATGAATAGTCCCTCCACCCCCTCATCCAGATCATTTATTAAAAATATTGAAAAGTACCAGGTCCAGAACCAAACTCTGTGGCTTCCATCCAATCAGATGAAATGCCACTGACAACTACTGTTCAGGTGTGCTTCTCCATCCAGTTCCCTAACCACCTAACTATCCTAAAGTCCAGTCCACAGTCCTCCAGTTTAGCCATCAGAACGTCATGTCTAACTTTGTCAAAAACTTTACTAAAACCCAAGTAAACAATGCTGACGGTGTTCCCACCCTCCAGTGTGCCCGTTATTTGATCGAAGATGGAATTGAGATTGCTCTGGCAGGACCAGTGGGGGAAAAATCTGTGCTGATTTCCCTGGATCAGCAAGTTATCCTTCCGATGCTCACAGTTTGGCCCCTTTAAAATCTGCTCCAGTATCTTAGCTGCAACAGAGGTCGGACTGACTGACCTGTAGTTTCCTGGGTTATTCTTCCTCCCTTTTTGAAGACTGGGGTAACAGTCACCGTCCTCCAGTCTTGTGGCACATCTCCTATCCTCCAAGAGGTTTTGAAGATAATGGACAAAGGGTCTGCAAGTTCTCTAGAAAGATCTTTGAGCTCTCTTGGATGCACACCATCTGGACTGGGAGATTTGTTCTCATCCAGTGCAGCCAGGTGCCTCTCAACAACATCTCTGTCCGTGTCAACCAGATGCCAAGCCTTGTTTACTACCATCTCTTGATAAACTTGTTCTTGGGGGTGGGGGAACTGAGGCAAAATGGGCATTGAGCCTTTCTGCTTTCTGTCAGAGTTACTCCATTTTTACCCAACAGTGGGCCTATTGTCTCTTTTACCTTGCATTGCTTCTCACGCATCTGAAGAAAGCTTTTCTTGTTGTAGCAAGCCTCCCTGGCCAAACTCCGCTCACTCTGAGCTTTGGCCTCTCTGATGGCTTACCTACAGTGCCTAGCAACCTGCAGGTACTTTTCTTTAGAGGTATGTCCTCTCCATTTCTTGAACATTTCCTTTTACTTTTTTAGCTCACCATGGAATTCTCCGTTCATCTATACTGGCTTCTTGGACCCCCTACCATGTTTCCATCTGGTAGGAATAGTGATGGCCTGAGCATGCAAGACCTCTGGTTTTAGGAGTGCCCACCCTTCACTTGCCCCTTTTCCTTCCAGCATTCTTGCTCATGAAATGACTCTCATCGTGCCTCTGGGTTCATTAAAGTCTGCCCTACAAAAATCTAGCATACATGTGTGGTTATGAACATCATTGGGCCCCCACAAGAAAAGGAATTCTAAGAGTGCATGGTCACTTTCCCCTAAGGCCCCCACCGCCTTCACCCCATCTACGAACTCTTGCCTCTTGGTTAATATTAAGTCAAGTATGCCTGAGCTCCTTATAGTTACATCCACCATCTGAAAAAGAAGTTGTGAGCCAGGCATGTCAGGAAGTTATGTGACTCTGGTCACTTAGCAAAGTTAGTCTCCCAGCATACATCAGGGAAGTTGAAGTTACCCATAACTGCAAGGTCATATTGCTTTGATCTCATGTCAAATTGCTCAAGGAGGGCAGAATCCGCCTCCTCACCCTGGTCAGGCAATCTGTGGCAGACTCCAACCACAATACCACTTGTCCTTCCTTCCCTTACTCTCACCCAGCCACTTTCCACTAGAGTGTCACCCACCTCCTCCAGTATTTCCTGACAAGCAAACCCTCTCCTTACATACAGTGCCACTCCACTTACTCTTCAATCCTTTTGGTTTTTCTTGAACAACTCATATCCATCCACTACTACATTCCAGTGATGGGAAACATCCCACTAAGTCCCTGTAATGCCTTTTAAATCATATCCCTCTGTCTGCATTAGAAGCTCAAGGTCTTCCTTCTTATTGCCCAAGCTTTCTGCATCGGTACATAGGCACCTGAAGCTTTGCTCCTGAAGCTCCATTTGACCTGGCAAGGGATGGGCACAAACTGAACCACATGGTTTGCAAAGTCAAGTGTGTGGCAGGGCATCTGGCATGGACTTTCCATGAACTTTGACATTGTTCATGAAGGTTCGTGCCAATTTGTGAGCAGGTACATTCCCAGGCAGACTGTCTCTGGTCAATCAAAATGTTTACAAAACTTCAGAGCAACAACTTGGAGGGCAGGTAGAGAAGCATCTGGGGGAGGTTCCCTGTGACTTTGATGTCTCTAGCTTGTGCAGGATCCATTCTATACAATCCTGAACCTCAGTCATTTTGACAAATGTCAATGCAGTGACAAAAAATGCTAATGCAGTCAAGGTGTGCCGACTATGTGAGGCTGTGTCCCTGTTGGATCGGCTGCCCATCTATGCTCTTGCTTATTGTTTTGGAATAATCTTTACTGAATGTAATAAAAATTGGAATGTAATAAGAATTGAAGAAATTTAAGCTGAAGAAGTTTCTGACGAAACGAAGGATCAAAGCTGGCATCTTCATCCTTCGTCTGAAGATTTTGTGGTTTGAAGATTTCCTGTATAAGAGAAGACATGTATTCATGCATGCAGACCCTGTTCGGTTGTTCAATATATGTATAGACCCTGCTGGGCTGTTGTATTATATTGTAACAAGACCCTGTGGTCCCATTTAACTTCGTTTGAAGATTTTGTGGTTTGAAGATTTCCTGTATAAGAGAAGATTTATGTATTCATGCATGTAGACCCTGTTGGGTTGTTTAATGTATGTATAGACCCTGCTGGGCTGTTGTATTGTATTGGTCCCATTTAAAGCTCCACCTTTGTGAGGATTGTGAATCCTTATATTGTTTGTGAATTATTGTCTGCGTTAAACAGTGTTTTTTTTCCTGACAAATGTCATTTGACATTTTGACATAAGATTCAAGAGTTTATAGGTTGGATCCTGTGCAAGCTAGTCACCAAACTCACAGAGGACTTCCCCTGGATGCTCCTCTACATGCCCGACAAGTTTGGTGTCTCTAGCTTGCACAGGATCTGTTCTATACTCTCCTCCTGAACTTGCACCTGTCAAAATTACGGCCTCTCAGCTTTCATTTTGACAGGCACAGGTTCAGGAGTGTATAGAATGGCTCCTGTGCAAGCTAGAGGCATGAGACTTGTCTGTCTGACTCTCCTCTGCCTGCCCTCTAAGTTTGGTGAAGATTGGATTTATGGGGTTTGAGTTACAGCCCCACAAAAGGTGCCCCCAGGAAAGTGCTTTTGGGGGAAATGACCACCTGTTTTTCCTCAGAGAGCACTTTCCTGGGGGTACCTTCTTTGGGGAGGCCATAACTCAGACCCCATAAATCCAATCCTCACCAAACTTGGAGGGGAGTCAGACAGAGATTCCCTGTGAGTTTAGTGTTTTCAGCATGATGGGGGGGGGGCATTCTTCCAGGCCATGAACCTCACAAACTAAACCAGTTCGTGAGGCAGCTAAAAATTTGTGATGATCCATGGTTTGCAAACAGGGTACATCATGAACCGTGAACTGAACCGAACCACATTTTCCTAGTTCATGCCCTTTCCTAGACCTAGCTTTCCCCTATGGGCCTCTGCTGTTTGCTCTCCATTGAAATCCCTAAGTTGGTTGTCTCCTTCCCAATGTAGTGCCTGTTTAAAGCCCTCATGGTGAATCTCCCCAGGTTCCTGCCAATCACATTCTTTCCTGATCTTGATAGATGGTCCATTACATGCTAGTAGGCCACCTTTCAGAAAATCTAGCCCATGGTCCCAGAATCCAAATTGTTCCTGTTGGCACCATCAATGCAGCCAGTGGTTCACCTCCATCATTTTCTGTTTCCACTGCATTCCTCTCCCTCTGTCAAAAAGGATCAAATACCACCTGTGCCCCCATTCCCCCTTTCTCCCAAGAATGCCATAGTTAGTCTTAATGCTTGTGATGGTATTCACAGTCATGACATTCATCCTCACACACACCATCACAGATGAGTAATAATCTGTAGGTCTGATCAGTTTTGGCATCCAGTCTGCAATATCCTTAATCTGTTCCTCTGCCAGTGTTTCCATCTCTGTCACCTCTGCAAGGGCCTAAAATTGATTCATGAGCTCCAACGACACTGAGTGCCATCTTGCTTGAACCCTTCAGGTTCATGCTGTGGTGCTCAGAGGAGGTTCATTAGGGAATTCAACCACTCTGTTGTCCCTTTGACCAGTCTACATATCCATATGCCGGGCCTCACGTCTTCTGTTAATGAAATCCTCCCCTTTCTTTGATCTCATGAAGGGCAGCAATCCTTTTCTCCAGGCTCTGAATCTTCTCTTCTATCAGTTTACTCTTTTGACAAGTGAAGTCCATCTTGTCCTCAGGGAGGAAGACAAACATGGTGTGCTCCCTGCAGGTGACTGGAAATGGGCCTTGAACATTCACTGTCACCATCCAAGTAGATTCCTTCACCTTAGAATTTGTGTGTTGATATAACCAGGAACTTACAAGCCTGACCTGACTTCTACGGAAGCCGAAATCAGTAATGCATATGGCAATGTAAAAACTTCTTAGCTTCTTGCAGGGTCCCCGGGCTAAGAGCCACAGGCTAAGAGCCCTTTGGCTCATGTCTCTGATGAAGAGGAACCTTAGAGTTCAAAGGCTCACATCCCTTGCCTCTCAACAGCAGCAGCAGAAGGTAGGGGCAGCAATCAAACCCAGGCAAACAGACACTCCTTAATCAGCAACAAACCAGACAAAGGAACCAAACAGAACCAAACAGAAACCACTCTATAGAAGGCTACAAGCAGCCACTCACCCCCAAACAGTGTGCTCTCGCACATCAACCTCAGTTAATGCTCCCCAGCAGTTTAGGGAAGGCAAGAACAGGAACAAAACCCACTCCCCTCGCCAGCAGCTCTGAATCATTTTGGATCACTCACAAAACTTCATTATGAAAAAAGTTGTTACTATATATTTAGTCAAATGTCTTATAAAGTTACACAAGTTTCAAGTGTTGGCTGAAGCTGTGTGGTAGGAATCAGGTTTTGCTTGTGTGCCCGAAGATTTTGTGCAAGATTTTATGCGTAATAGAGTCAACAGCATAACACTGAGGTCACTTGGAGGTTATGCATCTCGGATTATTTTCATGAGGCCAGGTCTTATGGTTTTGCATGCAGGATATAAATTTTATAGCAGATGGAAGTTCTTGGGAGGTTTTAACTGAGTGTTGTCTTGAGTATATTGATCTTGAATGTGAAAATAGTGCTAACTCGGGAGATATCTGCCATCTTTATCTCTCTCTCTAATAGAGAGAAACATCTCAAAGGAAACAAGTCTTATGAACAAAAAGTTAGATGATTGTAATGAAATCAAACAAATAGCAGAAATAAAATTCAAAACTTAATTTGGGATTTAAGTAATAAATAATACAGGCAACAGGGTTTAACTGTCTTGATCTAATCTGAATCTTCAAACATCTAATAACTAGTCCCTTTATATTGTAATGAAGACTTTTATTTAGGCTACAAGCTATTTAAGCTCAATAATCACAAGCATTTCTACAGAGAATTAAATTATCTTGTTGGCTAGAGCCATATTTTATATGTGACTAACTGGTGTGCTTTACAAGCTGAATAGATGCATACTGATTTTATTACATTTCTATCCCACCTTTCTTTAAATCATGGGATTTGAACAAGTACACAAACAGTTCTCAGGAGACCTCCCATCCAAGCACTGACCAGGTCAAGATATGCTTAGTTTCAGCAAACTTGGTATATTATGTGCCCTCTATCCATACCCTGGGACATATTGCAACTAATGTGAATGAAATAGAGAATGTGCATTATGATAAACTCTTGTTCATTTGGTTCTGTCAGGTGGATTTTCCTTCCAAAACAAAACTGCTAAAAACCCATTTCCCCACTCTGTGACTGAGCAGCCCCCTTGTAGCATGTGTTAATACATGCTTTATAATGTTCTGCTTGGCCCACCCTATGATAGTGAAGTTTTGGGGTTTTTTTTGTTTTGCCCAGGCCAGAGATTTATTGTAGAAAAGCAGAAGCCCTTGGTAAATGGCACTTGACATGAACTAAAATTCAAATAGGAATGATGATTTTATTAAATAGGCATAGTTGGGTTGAGAATAGGCAAGAGACGCAAAAACTGAGGTAAATTTTGTAGTATTTACAGTTGATAGTATTTTGTACTGGCAACAGAGTATTGTTGAAGCTTATTTTCTTATAGACTCAGTTCTTAACAGTGAGAGGTTCACCTTGGAAAATTCTTAACAGAAACAATGTGTCTTAATAAAGATTCATATAACTATCTCAGTTTCCTGGAGGCTAGTACTTTCTTCCTGTACTTAATTCCCTTCCTCATGGGATTATACAGCTCCCTTTTGACTCTAGAGGAGTCTAAGACCATTCACTCTCACACCAGCCAGGGGTCCCTTCTGAATTGAACCTACTGAATAACTGAGAAGATAATATTTTCAGTTTCCTAGAAGCAATATTCCTTTTCTATTTGGCTAGACTGGTAGCTTCAACCAATCTATTCTGCCGAGCTTGATCCTCAGTTCTTGACACTGAATAAGCAGTTTTCAGCTTGGGTGACTCTTAGACTAAAATTCCTAATTTTGAACTTTTCTTCTGATTCTGGTAGTATACTGTAAGGATAAGGAGTTGTGTCCCTTCATTTCTAAGTGACTTTGTCTGATTCCCTCTAACAGACTCACCAACTTCAACTGTCTGGCTACTGACATGCCAATGCTGATAAGAGGCTGAAGAAAGACTCTTTTTCTTAGCACTCAGGTGCTCTTAAGGTTCTCCTCAACTGGCACTGACCAATCAGAGAGAAAGGGGGTGCACGCAGACAGCAGCCTGTCAATCAAACTGTGCTTCACCATGAGGCATTAACCCTTAATTTCCCAGCTCTCTGAATTTGATGCACTAAGCATCATGGTTTTGGAAATCAGTTTGTCACATGCATAAACACAGGCAATTGAGAATGTTTACATAAAAGCCTGAGAAATATTCACAAATGAACAGCAGACTCAGGACCAATGCTCCCTCTAAGCTGTGGAGTCTTGTGAGCAAAAATTCTACTTTGTGAGCTGCTGGCATTAAAGTTGTGAATGAGTGATTTGGCTCCTGCATAAATTAGTTTGCTCTGGAGCCAGCCTTCCTGAGCTACGACAAAAATGTGTGAGCCGGAGGCTAAAAAACTGTGAGCTAGCTCACACTAACTCAGCTTAGAGGGAACACTGCTCAGGACATTTCACAATTTCCCTGTTACTACATATTACCTAGATCCAGCAGAAGGTAATCATGACTAGGTCCCACTGGAAGCAGTGTGGCTTTTTAGACATAACTTACTCATCCCATTGATTTCAAGGAGACTGAGTCATGGTGAATGTGCATAAACTGACAATTTGGCTTCCAGTTCCATGAACGTTGCTTTGGTCATTATGCTATAGGCATAGTTTCATTGACTAGTCACACTAGGCAATACACAAAATCCTTCCATAAATTCACATTCTCTAGCATGTCTTAAAGACAATGCTTATTGATTGGTCAGTATATAAAATTTTCTGTTCAGAAAGGTGGGCTGTAAACGCAGTAAGTAAATAAATAACCTATTCATTTTGTACAATCAAAATATTTTCCCACAAATCCATCCTTTCTCCAAGGACCTCAGGGTGACATACATTGCTGCCAACAAGACTTTATTTTGGTTCATATCACTATACTCCCCAGTCCCCACTCCTCACCACTTTGATGTTAAGAGTAGCTTCTATCTGCATGTTACACTGGACCAGTGAACAGAGTTTCTGGCTTTTGTCTCAGACAAAAGAGAGAGAATTAGTAGGAGCACACCTTGCTCAGTTGTGCTGACTGGAATTGAATAGGCTGTCTTCAAGAGAGGCCACGCTTTACCATTAGACCAGTCATCAGGGCTTGCCAGTGATCAATCAATATGCCAGTAGCCACATAAGAACCTGTCACATTAAAATGTCTCAAACAAAAAAAAAATTGTGGCTATTATCAGCGGCTATCAGTGGCTATTAGCCACAAATTATAGATAGGAACTCTCAGTCAGGGGCAAGTGATGCCCTGTATTCTTGGTGCTTGGGGGGGGGGGCAACAGTGGGAGGGCTTTTAGTGTCCTGGCCCCACTGGTGGACCTTCTGAGGGCAGCTGGTGTTTTTGGCCACTGTGTGACAGAGTGTTGGACTGGATAGGCCACTGGCCTGATCCAACATTGGCTTCTCTTATGTTCTTATGTTGTCTTGCTTTGGAGTAATCTAATTTGGAATTAGAAAAGAACAAGAGTTACTGCTCACTTCTTCAGATACGCACGAAAGCTCATACCCTGCCACATAATTTGTTGGTCTTTAAGGTGCTACTGGACTTTGGCTCTTTTCTACTGTTACAGATAGACTAACATGGCTACCCATCTTGATCTAATTTGGAACTGTCTGTCAAAGACAGGCCATACCCTGTCCCTCCTCACCCATTACTGTTCTTGGAAATTCAGACAGTATTTGGATACTTTGAGTGAATGGGTACTGATACAGGCTTTTTTGTATTAGGTACTGTTATTGAATGCTTGATGTTATTTTGACTGCTTAAGTTGGCTAATTCTGCAGCCCAAGTGTTTGTATTATTCCCCTCAGTAAACTTTATTTCTGTTTATTCTCAGTATTCCTTCCAAGCTTGTAGAAATACCTTGCTACTTCATGAAAGATCTTTTACAGCTACTATGTAGGTAACTGCCCAGATTGCAACATTTCTTTATACTGGGTGTAGAGCCTAAGCCAGCAGCTTCTGGCATCAGAGGCAGTGGAAAGGTTTACTTTTTTGCACTCAAAGTCTTATAGTGGGTTCAAACTGGAAAGTGGACCATGCTCACACTGACACACGGTTAGTGTGTATGTCTTTTGACCACTTGTGGTAATTCCTCACCTTCATATTATCTTCAGAGGTAGGTCAGGTTGAGATATGGTGACTGACCTAAGGTCATCCAGTGAACTTCCTGGCAGAATGGAGATTTTATACCCACGTCTCTCTATCCTAGGCCAGATATCTAACCGACACAACTCACTAGTTCTCAATTACGTGTTTGTATATTTTCCATTCAGTTTACATTTATACAGAGTGACAACTTATATATTTCTGATGTTGCTTATTCAAAGTAAATAATTTGGCAGAGGCATTATATTTAGCATCCAAAAGGACTCTGTCTTTACCTTCACCAAATTATTAAAATGTTTTGATGCAAAGGACTTGCTTTGTCACCTAAGATGGTCTCCACCAGAGGGTGCTCAAACTTTTTAAAGGAGCATTTTAAAAAATAATGGGTACTTGTTACCATTTCAGATGGATGGCATATGCACATTTGGTTTGGAGGTGGGGTGGCTTGACTTCAATCTACGTGGGCTGGGAAATTCACTAGTTAGTTCACCACTACATTGTTTTATACTAATTACCCAGAATCCAGTTGCATTAGCATGAGGAGAGTTGAATGAGAGATGATCAGGTAAAGTTTGCAAGCGTTACTTTTGAGGGATATGTGTAGCAACTTCTGGAAAAACTGGAAAGAAATGTTTTAAAGTATTCCAGGCAAATAGTGTCCTAATCCACTACTGAGAATTGCCTTTCCTTGTATGCTGTTCATGGAGCTGGAAGCCGAACAAAAAATTGGGTGTAAAAAAAATTAGAGTGAGTTGAAGATTGTGTTTGATTGTTTGTTGAGTTATGAGGAGACTTAGACTCAAATTCCCATTTTGGCATGAAGTTCAGTGGATAACCTTGGGTCAGCCACTGTCTCCTGTATCTTCACAAGGTTATTGTGAGGACAAAATAGTGACGGGAGAACCATTTATTAATGTATTTATGACATTTTTAGCTTACCTTTCTCCCAAAAGGACTTCGGGTGGGATACAATATTTAGAGACATAGGCTTGTGTCCACTGGTAATTTCTGCTGGAGAAAGAGATTTCCATTAGGTAAATGGAACTTCTCCTTCTCCCCACTTCTACTGTACATCAAAATGCCCCCTGAGACGCTGTTCTGAGGGGACTGAGGAATAGACCCCTTTCACATTACCATTCTAAATTGGATGTTATCTGTTGTTGGTCTAGTTCTGAATAAAGTGATACAGAGATTAGGGTTGCCAGGTCCGATTTTGTCCACAGTGGGGGAATTTGGGGGGCATTCCCAGAGGGGGCAGGGCGTCTGTAAACAGCACACTACAGCAATTTTAAACAGCACACTACAGCAATTCAAAAGCACAGAGGTGAAAATGGAAGAAAGCAGTTTAGCTCAAGAATGGCTCAACTGGGCTTTGTTAACTGAATGCTAAAAATGAAAAGGTAAATAAAAATTGATAGCAGCCAGTTGCTAAAATGATTGTGTCCGAAATGACACAAAAAATCCATTAGCAACCGGCTACCAAAAAGGATTACAAAGGTTGTCTGAAAGAGGTCAGAGTGTAAGGTGGGGCATAGGAGGTCTGAAGCAGATGGGGGAACTGGAGAAAATCACACCCCTTCTCCTTCAGTAGAAAGTCTTTGCTCCAAATTCAGATCCTAAAAGTCATAACATCAGAGAGCCCAAGTTGACATAAATGCCCATTTGAATAACTCTGTTTGCACAGCCTCTGAAAAAAAATGTATTGTGCCAGCTTTCTTGACAGCCTCAGGAAGGCTATTCTACCACACAGGGGCCATTACTAAGAAAGATCTGTTCTAATCTATGTGCAAAATGGAACCTGTAATAAACCTTATGGCTTAGAGCAAAGCAGTTGCAATGGTGTGTATTGGGGTATGTGGTCCTGTAGATATGTATGCCACCTTGAGCTCCTTGGAAGATGAGTGGCATAAAAAGGTTATAGATAGCTTCAGTTACTGGGACCTAAACCACAGTACCAGCTTTTTTCCAGATGAGTGTGCATGATCACAGGATGCTTTATTAACATTCTCCATTCAACTTCCATTCATGCCAAAATGTAAATTTTTCAGAAGAGCCATTTTGATTTCTCCCATGGCTCTCCCCCACTTTGTATTGGTTGTGAGAACAGTGGCTGTGTTGAGCTGTGGTTGGAATATGTTGGCACAGTCATTCACATGGGCACCTTTACCCTGTGGCAAACTGTGCATGGGTACCCCTTTCTAATGGGGGAGGGTTCGAATCAATAAACTACAGCACCCTTATGGCTTGACAAATGTGAAATTGCTTCAAAAGTATGGGGGGGAATTCAAGGTGTTAAATGGTTTTTAGTATAATAAACATTTATCATAAACCTAATAACTTTACAATTAAAGATAAACCTGAATGATAATGTCTATGAACATATCAACATTTGAAGAGACAAGATCTTCAGTGCTCGTCAGGAAGAGAACTCAGAACAAAGGCGAATTTTAGCAAACATTAACACAAGGGGGGTGGGGAGAGGAAGTCCCAGACATTAACTTAAGGAAATGGAGGGCTGCTTCTTCCCCATATGCTCTTTAAGGGTACTTGTGCTGCTGCTGCTGCTGCTGCTCTGGAATCCTTTCTCTTGCTTGGGCTGGCAAAGAAATGAGCAATTCCCCTCAGTTAAGCTCTGGCCTTCTCTCTCCTGCTGCAGGCCAGATTGATTTAGTCAAAAGGAAAGCGTTTAAACCAAGGCTGAGGACAGACTGGCAATCTGGAGTGGGATGAATCCGGAGGCAAAAGCTGCAGGGGGGAAATCCCCCGGGGCTGGCTGTCTACATTAGCCAGGGTATTGCGCAAGGATGCCGTTACAGAGCATTCAGACTGCTGCGGAGTGGCCCTGGGTGGGCCGGCCTCCGCAGCTCGTGATAGGGCTGTTTTGGCAATTTGTGCATGTGTGCATGCGCTCATGTGCGCATGAGCGCTCATGCACAAACTGGCAAATCACTGCGTTCACACTGCCGCCTCCACTTGCCTCCTGCCTTCTTCTGGTTCACACTGCCTGGAAGCGGGAGGCAAGCACAAGACAGCCTCCGGACACCGGTTTCTCCCGGTGTCCTTCTAAAGCGCAAGAAAACCGGCTTCAAAGCGGGTAAGTGCGGAAGGGAGCCGAGGGACAGCTGCACATGTCTGAACAGGCTCCCTTCCCCCGCTTCCCATGCAGACCTATCCCGAAGCAGATTGCCAGTCTGTCCGCAGCCCAGGAGTGTCGAACTCATTTGTTATGAGGGCCGGATTGTGACAGAAATGAGACCTCGTTGGGCCAGATCATGTGTGTCATAAAATGTAATGCCAGGTAGCAGAGATATAAACTTTATAAAGGACACAAACACAAAGATTTTTCTTTTACTCAAAATAAAAACATGCTAAAAACATTAGCACTTGTACAATATTTTGTTGATTTAACAGTCTCTGATAACTGACACCTCTTGCTCTGAATTATTGCACCAAATTGTCTGTGCTGTTGGCAATCTTGAGTATGCTGTTCAGGTGTGTATCTGTAAGCTGCAAACCTACTTTTGATTTATTGACATCCACTACAGAAATCTCATGCTCAGAGTTCTGAGTCTAGGGACCCAGGGGGAAAACATGAAATGGCTGAGTGATTGAGAGAGTCTGGCGAAGCAAGCTATGATGCAGCAGCATCAACAGAACTGGATGCAGGAGATGGCCAGTCCCAGTGTGGGCCTGAGAGAAGCCCTCCGGGGGCCTGATGTGGCCCCCGGGCCGCATGTTTGACACCCAAGGTTTAAACCATATCTTTAATCACAAGTCAGTAGGGTTGCCAGGTCCCTTTGTCATGCTGGTGGGGGAACTTGGGGGCAGGGAGTGGGCAGGGACATCAGGAATGGGCAGGGACATCACATGACTTTCCAGCCACCCCACTCAAGCCATCATAGAGCAAACTTTCCCTGGGTCCTGCTTGCAGTCTCCTTTGCCCCCCCCCCCCAAGCCCTGCTTGCATCTTTCCCTCCCCGAGATCCACAAGCCCAGCTTTGATTGCTCGCTGAGAGCTGCTTAGACATGCCTTTAAAGCCTCCCTTCCTCTCTTGTGCTGTCCACTTCAGCAATTCCCACTAGTTAAAGATTCCTGTGTTGGTCAGAGAAAGAAATTTCCACTAACCACCATGTGAAGATGATTTGCATATTCAAGCTTGTCTTTACTTCCCAGCCACCAAACCTAGTCTTACATCCCAGAACCTCTGTTTTCAGCCAGTCTGGGTGCCTTCTGAAACCTGATCACTTTCTCCAGTGCCACTTGCGATGGTAGGCAAGTGACAACAACATAACTAAGACATGAGAAAACAAGCTCAATTGACAAAATGTATGCAAAATAAAGAGGAAGAGGAATGATTTGGTTAGTACTTTCATCAGCAACTTATGCTCCTTTTCTGTGATTTGTTTTAGCAGCTTCTGCAAAGAAGACAAAAGTGATTGCCTATTCAGGAAGTTTTGTCCTGGATAGGTTTTCTCTGCAATCACATTTCGGATTGACCAATCAAATGAGTCCAAAAAGTATTTCCCTCATTCTAAATTCATTTTGTTTTTCTGCAATGACATCAGCATGTTGCTTAACCTGATTGACTATGTCATGATTATGATATCATTTTGTGACACCAAGAAGAGCCAGTCTGGGGTAGTAGCTAGAGTGTCATACTAGTATCTGAGAGATCCAAATTCAAGTCCGTACACTGCCATGGACGTGTTCTGGGTGATTTGGGGCCAGTTACTCTTTCTCAGCCCAATTCACCTCACAGAGTTGCTGTGAGGATACAATGGAGAGGAGAATGATATAAGACGTTTTGGTCATTAACACAACAACGGTGCACAACTCAATTAAAGAGTAGATAAAGGTTTATGTAGGAACTAACATACGTGATAGGAAAGAGGAGAGACAGAGATAGTTCCTAACTACATCCCTAGCTAAGAGAGAGACTGAGTGTGGTACTTCTGAGAAGAAAGAGGAATTTGCCCTAAGAGTAGCAGTCTGGAGACAGACAAGGAATGACACTCTACAGGAGACAGAAGGTGCTGACCAGTGCTCTTTTTGTAGAAAAAGCCCAGCAGAAACTCATTAGCATATTAGGCCACACCCCTGACATCACAGCTCATTAACATATTAGGCCACACCTGATGTTACCAGAAGCGTGGTCATCCAGCCACATCCACCTTTTGCTTCTTATTCTGTTTACCTTGTTGTCAAAACAGTTATGACAAAACCAATAAAAACATTATTTTCTGTCCCATCTATACAAAATCTTGCCTGAACCAATATCTTATGTCCAACAATTATTCCCACACTGGATTGGAATCAATTCCTAAAGGTTAGGTTCCCATGGAAATCAGCTTGCGTTCCTGCAGAACTAGTACGCTGAATATGATTTTTTAGGGTTGCCAACCTACAGGTGGGGTCTGGGGATCTTTTGGAATTACAACTGAGCTTCAAACTACAGAGATCAGGTCAATGGCTGCTTTGGAAAGTGGAGTCCATGGCATTATGCCTTGCTTAGGTCCCTCCTTCTCCTAAACCCCACCTTCCACTCCCAAATCTCCAGGGATTTCCTCACCTTGGAGTTGGCAACCCTAGTTCACTGGCAGAACAACATTAAGAGCTAGTTTGGTGTAGTGGTTAAGCGCGTGGACTCTATTCTGGGAGAACCGGGTTTGATTCTCCACTCCCCCCTTGCACCTGCTGGATGACCTTGGGCAAGACATAGCTCTGTACCAGCTGTTGTCTCAGAGCACTCAGCCCCACCTACCTCACAGGGTGTCTATTGTGGGGAGGGGAAGGGAAAGGAGTTTGTAAGATGCTCTGAGACTCCCTTGGGTAGTGAAGGGCGGGGTATAAATCCATCTCTTCTTCTTCTAGGTTTGTGGATGCACTGGACGGGAGTAGTTTGTGGACTATTTTATTCAAGGTATAAGATTTCATGTGCCACCCACACTTCTTCAAATGGAAGAAGTGTGCATGCACACAAAAGCTTATACCTTGGATGAAACTTTGGACTCCAACTTTGTTCTCCTGCTTCAGACCAACACAGCTACCCACCTAAATTATTACACTATAATAGTTTTTACAAGCAATTGTGTACCAGTGGAGTGGTTACCATGCAGAGTCTGTCCCACAGGTAAAATTATCCTGTGAACAGGTGGTCTTTACCACATAAAAGTATCACTACCATCACAAGATCACCAATCACTGGAAGTCAACTCTTCAGAAGCAGAAATCTCTCTTATTAGGAGGTTTAATTGGCTGAGATCACTCCATGAAGGGCCTTAACAAAGGATGAAGACAGTGCTGGAGCAGCAGCAGATGAGATGAACAATGGCAGTGAACAGGAGTGGGTGGGTGCGGGGGAACACAATTATTTTCAACAGTTGGGATGGAATTGTCATGGGCCACCTATAAACAGGGGTTCGTTGGGGCTGGAGCTCTGCCAGCTTAGGACTGGCCAGTAGGGCAGCCACGGGCTGAATCAGATTCTCTTATCTGATTCAGCTCGCCACTGAATTGCCGCCGAAATTCAGCGGCAACTTTAAAAGCCACTGGAGGGGAGGGAGTTTGAGAGAGAGGCTCCAAACTTGCAGGGTAGCTGCTGGGGCCTCTCCTCGAAATACCCACCAAGTTTCAGGTTGTAACACTTTTTCCCACCATAGAGAACAATGGAGGGGATGGGACAACCTGTTTGGGGCCCCATAGAATTGGACCCCGTGGTCCAATCTTCTTGAAACATGGTAGGTATTTGGGGGAGAGGCCCCAGCAGCTACCCTGTAAGTTTGGAGCCTCTCCCTCAAACTCCCTCTTCTCCAGCTTCTCATATACCCTATGAGTTTTTGCCATTGATTTCAATGGTCCATAGGATATAATGGGGCTGAAACTGACATTCCCTTTCTGACACACTTCTGGTGATGTCAGAGGACGTGGCATATGCTAATGAAGTATGCTAATGAGTTATGCTAATGAGCTCCTGCACCTCTTTTTCTACGAAAGGACCCCTGCCTATAAAGCACTCTTTTCACTGGAGAACAAGTAACGTAGTCATAGTGAGAAAGAAGAGATTAAGGGAAACAGTAAGTTTATCAATGCAGAAAGAAACAGGTTAGGACTAAAATTCTTTTATGTGACTTTAGCATTGTTACCACAGAAGGAAACTTCCAGCTGACAATTCACACCCACATTTAACCTCATATTAGTAATGTTACTAGATATTTTTCTTTTCAGGGTGAGCTTCATGCAGTGGACCCGTTTTATAGCACTGCAACTGGTTTCAGAGCTGGGCTGTAAGTTCTGTATGATATAGCAGAGGCTAGTAAGGACATGGTGACTAGGGATAGGCACAAACCAGAAAAAGCGACTACACAGGAAATACCAATAAAACCCTGAGCGGTGAGGAAGTGCTCCCCACCACTCAGCAGTTTTTGTGGTTTTCCCAGGGAACAGAAAGCAGGGGTTTAAAGGGAGCATCCCTTTTAGGGTTGCCAGCCTCCAGGTGGGGCCTGGGGATCTCCCGCTTTTACAACTGATCCCCAGCTGACAGAGATCAGCTCCCCTGGAGAAAATGGCTGCTTTGAAGGGTGGACTCTATGGCATTGCACCCTGCTGAGGCCCCTCCCCTCTCCAAACCCCACCCTCTCCTGGCTCCACCCCCAAAGTCTTCAGGTATTTTCCAACCCAGACCTGACAACCCTAATCCCTTTAAACCCCCTCCGTACTGCTCTATCCATGAACCACCATGAACTGCTTCAAAAGTTCGTGACGGTAGACCCGTCATGAACTTTCGTTTGCAGACCGCAGAAATGGCAAAATGTGTGTCCTGTTTTGCTTTGTAGTTCGATTTGTGCTCATCCCTAATGGTGACTTCCTTGAATCCCAAGGCTACAGAGTAGGTGTTCTGTTTTAGGCTGTCCCAAGGTAATGTATTCTGCCCTTGAACTATGGCAGTTGAGGGAGAGATCCCTCTGCTCCAGAAAGATCTTTTAGGATCTGGCCTGCATCCTCCACAGTCACCTCTTGAATGGAAGAAAAGTGCAGCTGCAGGTACCTCCTGCCTCTTCCACTGGCACAGATACCTGTGGGCCCCAGCTGGAGAAACAGCCCCCTGCCAAACTCTGCATGGACTGAATCCAGCAATAGGAGGAGGCCAGGGAATCTGACACACCCCAGTCCCACATCAGAAAACAAGGCAGGTGACAGTAGGCCAAAGACCAGGGAGCCAGCCAGGATGGCCAGTTGCTTTGCATAATCTTCCACAGGTAATTATGGGGTAGCTGGAGCTCTTTGGGCCCTTCTGGACTGTGCCTGAGAGAGCTGCCCTACTCAGCGGTGTGCCCTAATTACACCACTGCCCCATGCATTATAAAAAGTAAAACATGAAAGGAAGTTGAGGAGAACTAAAGAAAGAGAATGCATGCAAGCAAGCTACTGAGGGATTAGGCCATAACTAGTGTAAAGATCAAGTGGAGGGTGATGGGGTAGTTATAGGGTTGCCAACCTCCAGGTGGGGCCTGGGGATCCCCTGCTTTTACAACTGATCTCCAGCTGACAGAGATCAGCTCCCCTGGAGAAAATGGCTGCTTTAAAGGGTGGGCTCTATGGCATTGTACCATGCTGAGGCCCCTCCTCTCCCCTCCCCAAACCCCACCCTCTCCCGACTCCACCCCCAAAGTCCCCAGGTATTTTCCAACCCGGACTTGGCAACCCTAGGTAGTTAGAGAATCTTTATCACTGAGTTGTCTAAGATCAAAGAGTTTTCATTTTACACTGGATCAATAGGAGGACAATTTTCAGAGCTCTTTTTGCTCCTGCCTGGTCCACAGGAATGCATATTAATTGTCTTTAGATGTATTTTCTTGTGTGTACTAATTATGGTCACTTCCTCCTCTCTTGTTTCCTGCATTGTGTTAAGTGGTACAGTGAGTTCCTATGGGAAGTATACTATGCTGCCTCGAAATGTCCCAAAGATGGGTATTGGTTGTAACAGGGGTCATTTAGTAGAAAAAGAAGTGGAGGAGCTCATCAGCATAATTCATTAGCATAACTTATCTGCATATGCTACACCCCCTGACATCACTGGAAGTGTGTCAGAAGGCAATACCCACCGCTCAGGCTCCACCCCAAAAATGGGCTCCCCGACGCCCGGCTTTGCCGTGGCGGAGGGGAGCAAGTTTGCCGCCTCGCATGACGCGAGGCAGCAACAGAGCGCGTCGGCGCTCAGTAGCTCAATGGGAGGGGGCGGGGCTTGCTCTATTTGAGCCGTTGCCCCGCTCCCCCTCTGCGCAGTCGCTCGGAGAGCTCGACGGAGGAGGACAGAGCACGAGTCGCGTGCTCTCGGCGAGGCCTGGGCGTGTTGGAGCGGCGAGGCCTGAGCGTGGGGATAGCGGCGACGGCGGCGGCGGCTGACGGGGCTGCGTTGGGCGGCGGACGGAGGCTGACGGCGACGGCGACTGCGACGGCGGTTTTTACGGGGCTTAGCAGATCCTTTGGGGAGAGGGAGGCGGCGACGGCTCCAAGGACAGCCGGGCGGCGTTAACGGCGCCGTTGGGGAACCTCGGGGCTCCGGGGGGCGGCCAGCTGCACAGATCCTTGTTGGGAAGGGAGGCGGCGGCGGCGCCGGCTCCAGGGGCAACCGGGCGGCTTAGGCGGCGCTGTGGGCAATCCCCGGGGAGGCGGCAGCGGCGGAGGCGCCTTACTTCATTTTGTGCTAGTGGGGTGGTTGGGTTGCTTGCCCAGACCCCCCCCCCCTGTTTTTTCCCCCTCGGCGGCCGAAAGCCGCAGCAAGCGTGGGCTCACTCGGGGGCTCCTGAGTCGTGCCGGGGCTTCCCCCCCCCCCTTCGATTTCAAACGTGGAGCTTCCTCCCCCCGCCCCCAGTTTCGATTAGGAGAGAACTGTGGCTGGGTCAGAACATCTGCTTGGCATGCAGAAGATCCCAAGTTCAATCCCCAGCATCTCCAGGTGAAAGGAACGGATTGTAGCTTATGACAAAGACCTCTGTTCTAATCACAGTTGTAATCAGGGCTTTTTCAGAGGGGGCGCCCCACATCTCCTGGGGATATATAAGAGTGATCCAAGGCGGTCTGCAGCCAGCAGCACGAAGCTCCTTGCCCAATTCTGGATTTGATTTCCCCCCCCCCCCAGTGCAGCGACGCGGGTCAGACTAGGCCTGCTGGCCGTGCTGCAGGCGGGCCTACGGTGGCCATTTTGGTGGGGGCTGCAAGCCGCATGGTCAGGGGCCATAGTGGGTAAACGGTCTGGCAGCCATTTTAGGCGGGGGGGCTAACTGCTAGTCAATTTTGCATCCTTTTTTTTTTTTTTTTTTTTCCTCTTTTCTCTCTTCCTCTTCTTCTTCTCTCGCGGGCTATTGTGCCCTGCGGTTGGGGAGTGTTTTTACTGACGATTGTATTTGTTATATTATTATAGTGCGTAGTCATGGCACCTAAAAAAGGTAAGGGCAAGGGCAAGGGCAAGAACCCAGCACCAAAGAGACCTCCTGCGCAGCCGGACCCGGTGGTTCCTTCCAGTGATGAAGAGGAGGATGTGATAAATGTGGCTATCCTTCAACGGTTGGAGGCGCTGGAGAAAGAGCGTGGTATGCCAGTAGGTGGTTTACCAGTTGATAATAATGCGAATATGTCTTTTAAAGCGCAGGTGCTGGCCCGGTTGGCCTTTCTTGAGGACAGGCAGGCTGCGGCGGCTTCAGTTCCGGCAGGAGAGAGGTTGGGCCAGCAAGGTCCAGGTGCGGGGGAGCAGCAGGTGGCTCTTTATTTGCCTTCTCAAGTTGCAGGAGGTAAGGAGCTGGCACTGGGTAGGCTTGGACCAATGTGGCCTTGGGGTCCAGGTGGCCAGAATGCTGCAGCGGCGCCTATGCCCAACGTTAGCCAGCCTATGGGTCAGGCCCCCGAGCAAGGTGCCTCCACTGCCCATTTACCGCAGTTTAATTGGCCAGCATTTCCTTATGCCAGCCCGCCTTCAATTACCCAGGGGGCTTTGCCGGCGTGGGGTTCCTCGCAGCCTGGCGTTAGCTATCATTATGGGGGCGGGGCATCTTATGATGCGGCGGCTGCGGGGGCCATTCCAAGTGGCGATACAGACCTGCCTTTAGGTGACCACCTTTCAATGGCCACTAAAGAGAAGATTTTAAACGGGGAATATGTTGATGTGTTTGGTTTGCTCTATCGGGAGGTGGAGAAAAAGGACAGGGATAATTTGGATGACCGGGAGAAAGAGCGCTTGAAGCGCCGGGTGGTAGATAGGACTTGGGCCAATTGGCTTCCAGGTTTCATAATCTACACAGCCGTCATAGTGCGACACCAGCCGTGGAGGGCTTTGTCGATGCTCCAGTATCTGGACATCATCTACAAGGCGTTTACAGACTTCCCAAGCCCGGCATGGTCGCAATATGACGAAGAGTTTAGGATGAAGGCGGCCATTAACCCAGCCATGCGGTGGGACAGGATCTGCTCCAATTTGTGGTTGCAAATCATGTCTCCGGCTAGGTCGGGCGGGGGTGAGCGGTCTCATAGTGGCCACTCAGTTAAGAGGGCTTTGGTGCAAGCAGGTTCCCGCCCGGTGGCGGGGCAGGCGGTTCAACGACGCCAGCTTTGCTGGGAGTTTTCTTCCCAGGGATCCTGCGGTCGTAAGTCATGCACCTTTAGGCATGAGTGCCCTTTGTGCGCGGGACCTCATCCCTTATCCAGTTGTCCACGGCCCAGGGGCCGTGGGGGAGGCAAAGGAGGCAAGTACCCAGGGGGGGGGAAGCCACACAACCCCCATCCTGACAAAGGGTCCTAGCCCGATTAAGCTTGGAGTTTTGAGACGCTGGTTGCGTAGTTACCCAAGGAGGGGGGATGGGGCCTACCTCTTGGACGGGTTCACTGCTGGTTTTCGCATACCGTTTCAGGGGATGAGGGTGCCCTATTTGGCTAAGAATTTAAAGTCCGTTGTGGGCATGGAGGACATAGTTAGGGCCAAGATTGCTAAGGAATGCAGGGAAGGCAGGGTTTTGGGCCCGTTTGTCAGTCCGCCAGTAGCCAGTTTAAGAGTCTCCCCTTTAGGTGTAGTTCCAAAAAAGGCACCTGGCGAGTTTCGCCTCATTCATCACCTGTCCTACCCTCGGGGAGGGTCGGTGAATGACGCCATACCTGGTGAATTATGCTCTGTCAAATATACTTCCTTTGATCAGGCCATGCGGGTGGTCCGCCTCTGCGGTGTGGGGGCCGAATTGGCTAAATGTGATATTAAATCAGCCTTTCGGCTCCTCCCGGTACACCCGGAGGATTTTGAGCTACTCGGGTTTGCCTTTGAAGGGAGTTTTTACATGGATAGGGCCCTACCCATGGGCTGCTCGGTGTCCTGTTCTGCTTTCGAGAGGTTCAGCTCGTTCTTGGAGTGGGCCTTGAGAACCAGGACTGGTCTCTGTAGTACCGCCCATTATTTGGACGATTTTCTTTTCGTGGGCAGGAGGGGCTCTGGCCAGTGTCGTTTCCTGCTCGACAGTTTCGTTTACATGGCAGACGAGCTGGGTGTCCCTCTGGCTCAGGAAAAGACTGAGGGCCCGACATCCGCATTAACGTTTCTAGGTATTGAAATTGATACGGTTAGTATGTGCTGCAGGTTACCACGGGAGAAATTGGACGCTTTAAGGACTCGGGTCATATCCGTTAGGTCCCTCACTAGGGTCACTCTTTTGGAGCTGCAGCAATTGGTAGGTCACCTCAACTTTGCATGCAAAGTAGTGGCGCCGGGTAGGGCATTTGTGAGGAGGTTATGTGACCTAATGAGAGGCCTCCGTCTTCCACACCATAGGACCAAAGTCTCCAAGGGAATGAGGGAGGACCTCTTTGTTTGGGAACAGTTTCTGGAATCGTTCAACAGGGTCTCTATGTGGCGGGATGAGCTCTTGTTAGAGGCGGAGCTGCAGATTTCATCTGATGCGGCCGGCTCATCCGGTTACGGAGTTTATTTTAGGGGGCATTGGTGTGCCGGGGACTGGCCTAAAGATTGGTTTCAGGCAGGTTGGGTTAAGGACCTTACCTTCCTGGAGTTCTTTCCAATTGTCGCAGCGGTGTGGGTCTGGCCTGACGATTTGGCTAATAGGACCGTCCACTTCTGGTGCGACAACCAGTCCACGGTGCATGTCATCAATTCACTTACATCCAAATCCCCTAGGGTCATGGCCCTGGTTAGGGCCTTTACTTTACAGGCTCCACCCCAAAAATCTCCAGGTATTTCCCAACTCAGAGCTGGCGAGCCTACCTGGAGAGAAACCGTAAAGTTTCATGAAAAATAAATTATTGCAAAAAACCCTGTTCAAATAAATGATCTACTTGTATGAACAGGGTAGCATTAGAGAATGGGACTTGTGCAAGATCGCAGCTTTTTTATATGCTCAGCAAAAACTTTTAATAATGGAAGAAAAGCCACAATCTCATGCAAGTTTCTCTTTCAGTCACTTGCAAACACTCCAGCAAGTGGTACACATTCTGCATGCTCCATGTTTCACAGGGCTAGCAGATCAGGATTGGACTATAAGAGAGCCAGTTTGGTGTAGTGGTTAAGCGCGCGGATTCTAATCTGGGAGAACCGGGTTTGATTCCCCACTCCTCCACTTGCACCTGCTGGATGACCTTGGGCAAGCCATAGCTCTGTACCAGCTGTTCCCTCAAGGACAGCTTGGGAAAGAGCTCTTTCAGCCCCACCTACCTCACAGGGTGTCTGTTGTGGGGAGGGGAAGGAAAAGGAGTTTGTAAGCCGCTCTGAGACTCCCTTGGGGAGTGGAGGGCGGGGTATAAATCCAATCTCTTCTTCTCTTCTTCTTCTATAAAGAGCTGTATTCAAATCCTTAACCGCTGAGCTTGCTAATACCTTCTCTTCTTTCAGTTCCTTAGATCGATTTGCCCAATCCCCCATCAAACTCAAATCTTATTGGCTCTTGCAACTATGAGTAAATTATTATTACACTTCTGTCACATGGTTCTTTCCTAATGGTTGTGGCTCCCAAGAATAGGTTGAAGATGATTGCGTGGGAAGCACCCACACAGCACCATGCCACGGACCCAGATGGCTCAGGTTAGTAAGCAGGGTCAGCTCTGACTAGTCTTTGGATGGGAGACCGCCAAGGAATACCAGGGACATGATGCAGAGTCGGGCAATGGCAAATCACCTTTGAATGTCTCTTGCCTTGAAAACCCTACAGGGTTACCATGAGTTGGCTATGACTGGCTAGCACTTTCCATCACCACAGGGCAAGTGCGCTTTAATGCCCAGAACCATTTGGGCAAGGTCTAATGTGTAACTACTGTCAGTAGCATAAGATGGACCCACAGCGCAATTGACTCTCTTATCACTGCCATAACATACACAATAATAAAAAGCTCAGTAACACCTTTAAAAGTAACAAACTGTATTGTAGCATAATTATTACAATAGCACAAGGATTTTCAGAAAGCCACACACTCTTTTCCAATCTCACTTCAGTGCCAGTTCCTGTCCTCAAATTCACAGAGAAAATAAAATACTCTCATTTTTGGTAGAATGACAACCCTCCCCTCCTCCACCTGACTGCTGTGCATCCTATACGAAGCAGGGTGATTTGGCAAATGCAAGCCAATGTCAGTGGTTTGCATGCACCAACTCCTACAGCAGAACCAGAGCTTCCAATTTCAGCACTGGAGCTAGGGATGCCAGCCTCCAGGTGGGACCTGGGGATCCCCTGGAATTACAGCATATTTCCAAACTACAGAGATTAGTTTCACTGGGGAAAAAATGATGGTCTGGTGGGTGGACTCTATGGCATTGTGCCCCACTGCGGTCCCTGTCCTCCCCAGACTCCATTCCCAAATCTCTGGGAGTTTCATAACCTGGATTGAGCCACCCCTCCCCTCATCCCCCAGAGGTGGCCAGGGGGAACTTGGCAACCCCAACTAGGGCTATTTTAGCAAGGGAGGGAGGGAGGGGAGAGGTGGAAAGAAAGCAAATCGATGGGGAGAGAAGGAAGGAAGTGAGGGAGGGAGAGAGGGAGGGGGAAAGCTGGAAAGAAAGCAAATCGATGGGGGGGGGGAGAAGTGAAAGACAGAAAGAAGGGAGGGAGGGAAGGAAGGAAGGAAGGAAGGAAGGAAGGAAGGAAGGAAGGAAGGAAGGAAGGAAGGAAGGCAACCTGGAGTGGAGTGCAGCAGCTCCCCAGCCTCTCCTTGTTTCCAGCTCTCACACACCTCAACAGGGGGAGAGAAAGAGAGAGAGAGAGAGAGAGAGCAGCCCCCCCCCCCCGCCCACTGACTACAGGGAAAGTGAGCCCAGGATGTTCTGTATCCTGGAGCAATGTGCTTTGTGCAGCACAAGAGTTCCTGGGGCTCCCTTTCTCCTGCAGCTCAGCCCAGTTTAAACTGCAGCCCAGTTTAAACTGGACTGCAGGAGAAAGCGAGCCACTCACGGATGGCACTGGCAACTGGAGGCCCCAGACGCCCCCCCTCCCTCCATTCTTGCCCTGCTCCCCTCCCCAACCGCCATCCTCCCCACCAACTGGCAGCCAGGCACATTCTCATCCTGGCTCTCCTACTTCCCCTGCTTGGATTTGCAGGATGGCTGGGTGGGTACAGCCCTGGGCTCTCACCCACTCCACCCCACCCCACCTGAAGCAAGCCCCCACTCCTTATACCCCCACCAACGTACCCTTCTGGCTTGTGGTGGCAGTGGTGGTGGCAAGCAGAGGCAGCGGGGAGGTGGACACGGGGGGGGGGGGGGGGTTGCAAGCATCACAAGCAGCTCTGCCTGAACTGGTTGCCCCCCGAGCCCTCATGTAGTCTATGCCTATGGTGCCAGGCAGCAGGCAGCTCCGAGTCCTGGGGCTGCAGGGGAGGGCCACAGTCAAAGCAGTTCATTTGAGGTGCTGGCTGAAGAAAAAAGCCTTGTTGCTCCGCTCGTTGCTCTGCTCATGTACTGTCCACCAGGCAGCGCAGCACGAGGAGAGAAAGTGCTGCCTGCTGGGTGGGGGTGGTCTACACATGTGTGGCGGCAGGCCATCAGCTGCGTCATATTGGATTGTCACTCATCGGCTGCTGCTGTGCTGTTGCCGCCGCCACCATATGTGCCCACTCCTGGGCTTGTTCCGCCCAGAATGCCATTTCGGCTCGTTCTGCCTTGAAATGACCCCTGGGTACTCATGTTTTGTTAACTGAGCCTGGATCTTTTCCTGAGGCCACATGCAGAGTAAGCACTGAAAGAGAAGTGCAATTATATATGCAAAGTCATCGTGGCCCATTTCTCGGCAATATTCTCTTTGGCAATAGTATTTCCACTGGAGTTATTCAGTACGTGTGTATTAAATTAGGCTGCAACTGTAATTAGAGCCACTAATGTCTCCTGGATTGCTTCCCACATAACTGTGTGAAACGTGGCCACCTAATGACTGAACTTTCAGTGTTAAAAATATCTATGTACAATTGAATATATGCCATACTTTGTAAAATTGTAAAACTGCAAGAGATCAAACATCCAGCTGAGCTCTGAAGAGCATCAGGAGACAGAGCTGCTAGAGGGGTGAGTGTTTTTTATTTGTTTTCAGCTGAGGTGGTTTAGCTGAGGGTACTGTGTGGGAGTTTTAAGTTGTGTGAGTTTTAAGTTGTTGCAGAGTGTGTGTGAGTTTTAAGTTGTTGCAGAGTCCTGGCTGCTTGAGAAAGGGTGATTGTTTGACTGTGAAAGCATGATTGTTTGACTGTAATTGGATTGCCTAGGTGAAATCTGAATAGCTGCTGGCCCTGCCCTCTGCTGGGTGAGGCTTCTATTTAGGGCTGCTCCTTGCCAGAGGAGAGCCGAAAAGCTCTTGGCCTGTGGCTCTTAGACTAGGGGCTCTGTAAGAAGCCCAGGAAAGACCAGAAAGCCAGGGCCCTAGTCTCTTTGTGTTCCCAGTAAGACTAAACTTCTACAAGGAGAACCACATAAATATGAAGGGTTTTAAAAGAGGGATTATATATAATTTTTTAAAGCGATTATGAAGGCAAAATTCATTCAGAGGGTTGGGGGCTATCCAGTGTTCTGCATGGAGTGTTACATGCAGGGCTCTTTTTCTAGCAGGAACTCCTTTGCATATTAGGCAACACACCCCTAATGTAGCCAATCCTCCAAGAGTTTACAGAGCTCTTCTTACAGGGGCTACTGTAAGCTCTTGGAGGATTGGCTACATTAGGGGTGTGTTGCCTAATATGCAAAGGAGTTCCTGCTAGAAAAAGAGCCCTGGACATGTATGACTATCTACCTACTGGACAGAAGTCTTGGGTGTGTGCCCAGTGCAAGGAGCTCCTGGTTCTCAGGGAACAAGTTTGCACCCTTTAGGCCAAGGTGGCTGACCTGAAGAAGCAGAGACAGTCAGTTAGGTACATGGAGAAGACTCTTGGGGACTTGTTAGATATGTCTCACTCTGAAAATGGCAGCCCCACCACTGTCAGGGAGCCTGAGGGTTGAGAAGAAAGAGGGCACCATGTTGAGGATAAGGGGAATGTGCCCTCAGAAGGGACCTCTTCTTCAGCTGGTGAACTGGTATCCTTTTGCACCAAGGAACCATCCTTGAACAAGGAGGGAGGGGGGGCTCTTGGTAGTTGGTGATTCGATCCTTAGGCAGGTAGACAGCTAGGTGGCAAACCCATGTACTGATCGTATGGTGACTTGCCTGCCTAGTGCAAACATAGCAGACATTACGCGTGTTCCAGATAGACTGGTAGACAGTGCTGGGGAGGAGCCAATGGTCATGGTACATGTTGTCATCAATGATGTGGGGAACTACAATCATGTGGTCTTAGAGGAAAAATTTAGGTTGCTAGGCAGGAGACTCAAGGAAAGGACCTCCAAGGTAGCCTTCTTGGAAGTGCTACCTGTTCCATGCACAGAGCCGGAAAGACAGGCACAGATCAGGAGTCTCATTGCATGGATGAGATGATGGTGTAGGGGGGAAGGCTTCAGGTTTGTTAGGCACCGGGATGCTTTTTGGAACAAGAGGGAGCTGTACAAGAGAGATCATCTCCACTTGTCCCGAGAAGGAACCAGGCTGCTGGTGCTTAAAATAAAAAGGTGGCAGATCAGTTTTTAAAACTGAATATTGGGGGAAAGCCAACAGGAGATGAAAATATATGTGCCCCATATGTGGCCCAGAGGGCACTGAGGTCAGGCATACAACATCGCCTGACTCTCCCTGGTCCGAAAGATGATTGGCTGGCCTGTACTAGGGCCAGGGCTTTCTCGGTGGCAGCCCCACACTGGAGAAATGAGCTCCCGAATGACATCGGGGCCCTGCAGGACTTATTACAGTTCCACAGGGCCTGCAAGATGGAACTCTTCCGCCAGGCTTTCAGTTAGGAGCTGCCACCGGGGGAATTGCAGGACAACATCGCCCTGGAAACACTGGCCGAACCCTTTGCCGCCGCCTTTCACCATGAGAACTCTGATGCTGCCAGTATTCATTGTTGCTTAATTATTGATGTTTGGTTTTTATGTTTTAATTTGTAAACCATTTTGATGGTATTTTATGGTTGTTAGCCACCTTGAGCCAGCTTGCTGGAAAGGCAGGATAAAAATGAAATAAATAAATAAATAAATAAATAAATAAATAAATAAATAAATAAATAAATGTCTCTGGTTCACGATGGCTCATCTCAAAGAGATGAAAAGGTAGCTGTTACTTTTCTACAAGGAAATGAATTAGAATTGTCCACTGAGACTGTGGCTAACAATATGGACTGCCTGGCAAGGTCTCGAGGCAGTAGGAGGAAGGTTGCAGGCCTAACGTGCATGTGAAATTATAGATGTTTATATACAAATGCTAGAAGTCTCCGAGGTAAAATCGGGGAGTTGGAATGCATGGTGTTGGGGGGAAATTAGACATTTCAGAAACTTGGTGGGATGAGGAAAATCAATGGGATATGGTGATTCTTGGTTATAAATTTTATCGGGAGGATGGGGGGGAAGGGTTGGAGGTGGGGTGGTTCTGTATGTCAGAGAGGGTATACAGTCCAGTAAGATTGAGAGGGTAACAGAATTGGATTCACTTCTGGAAATGCTATTGGTTGAAATACTGGGCCCAAAAGGAAGTTTAACATTGGGAGTTTGTTATTGCCCACCAAATCAAAAGATAGAGGAACATTATAAAATGATGAATGAATTAAAGATAGCAGCTAGATGAAATAACTGTGCCATAACTACCCACACATTGATGTGTTCAAGTCGGGGAAAAGAGGTTGAGTTTCTAGACACTATCAGTAATTGTGCTATGGAACAGATGGTTACAGAATCGACCAGGGGAGAGGTGATCCTGGATTTGGTCCTAAGTAGTACCCAAGACCTGGTGGGAGATGTTAAAGTGATTGCACCACTTGGGAACAGTGACCATAATGTTATTGAGTTCAACATTTGTATAAACAGGCAGTTGCCCAAAAAGACTGACACAACCACTTTTAACTTTAAAAGGGGTAACTTCTCTGAAATGAGAGGGCATGTGAGGAGAAAACTGAAAGGAAAAGTAGAAAGGGTCAAAACCATTGGGGAAGCTTGGAGACTATTTACAATCCTAGAAGCTCAGATAAAATATATACCGCAGGTTAGGAAAGGCACAAATAAGCATAGAAAAAGGCCTGCATGATTAACAAACCAAGTAATTGAAGCTGTAAAAGGTAAGAAGGATTCCTTTAAGTGGTGGAAAGCTAGTCTAAGTGAGATTGATAAAAGGGAACACAGGCTGTAGCAACTAAAATGCAAATCTGTGATCAGGCAGGCAAAAAGGGAATATGAGGAGTATATCGCAAAAAAACGTAAAGACCAACAATAAAACATTCTTCAAATACATTAGAAGCAGGAAATCAGCCACAGAGACAGTTGGGCCCTTGAATGACCAAGGGGTAAAAGGAGTACTGAAGGATGACAGGGAAATGGTTGAGAAGCTGAATGCATTTTTTGCCTCTTTCACTGTGGAAGATGAGAAGTGCTTGCCCACTCCAGAACCACTGATTTTGGGAGGGGTGTTGAAAGATCTGAGTCAGATTGAGGTGATGAGAGAGAAGGTCCTATGACTGATAGGCAACCTAAAAACTGATAAATAACCAGGCCTGGATGGCATACATCCAAGAGCTCTGAAAGAACTCAAATGTGAACGTGTGGATCTCCTGACAAAAATATGTAATCTTTCATTAAAATCTGCCTCCATTCCTGAGGACTGCAAGGTAGCGAATGTCACTCCCATCTTTAAAAAGAGTTCCAGAAGAAATTCGGGAAATTACAGGCCAGTCGGTCTGACATCAATACTGGGTAAGTTGGTGGAAACTGTTATTAAGGAAAGAATTAGAAGGCACATTGATGAACAAAAACTATTGAGGCAGACTCAGCATGGGTTCTGTAAAGGAAGATCTTGTCTCACTAACCTGTTACTGTTCTTTGAGGAGGTGAACAAACATGTGGACGAGTGAGACCCAACAGATGTTGTTTACCTTGACTTCCAGAAAGCTTTTGATAAAGTTCCTCAACAAAGGCTCCTAAGTAAGCTCAATAGTCATGGGATAAAAGGACAAGTCTTCTTGTGGATCAAAAACTGGCTAATTAATAGGAAACAGAGAGTGAGTATAAATGGGTAATTTTCTTAGTGGAGGGTGGTAAGCAATGGGGTACCGCAGGGATCAGTACTGGGTCCAATGCTTTTTAACTTGTTCATTAATGATTTGGAATTGGAGTAAGCAGGGAAGTGGTTAAATTTGCAGATGACATGAAATTATTCAAGGTGGTGAAAACCAGGGAGGATTGTGAGGCACTCCAAAGGGATCTGTCGAGGATGGGTGAGTGGGTGTCAATGTGGCAAATGGGGTTCAGTGTGGCCAAGTGCAAAGTGATACACATTGGGGCCAAAAATCCTAACTATAAATACATGTTAATAGGATCTGAACTGGCAAAGACTGACCAAGAGAGAGATCTTGGGGTCGTAGTAGATAACTCACTGAAAATGTCAAGTCATTGTGCAACTGCAATAAAAAAAGCCAATGCTATGCTAGGGATTATTAGGAAAGGAATTGAAAACAAATCAGCCAGTATCATAATGCCCTTGTATAAATCAATGGTGTGACCTTATTTGGAATACTGTGTACAATTCTGGTCACCACACATCAAAAAGGATACTATAGCATTGGAAAAAGTGCAGAAAAGGGCAACTAGAATGATAAAAGGGTTGGAACACTTTCCCTATGAAGAAAGGTTACAGCACTTGGGGCTCTTTAGCTTAGAGAAACTATGACTGAGGGCTGATACAATTGAAATTTACAAGATTATGAATGGGATGGAGCAGGTAGAGAATGAAGTACTTTTCTCCCTTTCTCACAATACAAGAACTTGTGGGCACTCAGTGAAATTGCTGAGCAGTCAGGTTAGAATGGATAAAAGGAAGTACTTCTTCACCCAAGGAGTGATTAACACATGGAATTCACTGCCACAGGAGGTGGTGGTGGCTATAAGCATAGACAGCTTCAAGAGGGAACATATGGAGAGCATTCCATCAGTGGCTATTAGCCACAAGGTATAGATAGGAGCTCTTGGTCTGGGGCAAGTGATGCTCTGTATTCTTGGTGCTTGGGGGGGGGAGCAACAGTAGGAGGGCTTCTAGTGTCCTGGCCCCGGTGGTGGACCTCCTGATGGCAACTGGTATTTTTGGCCACTGTGTGACGAAGTGTTGGACTGGATGGGCCATTGGCCTGATCCAGCATTGGTTTCTCTTATGTTCTTAAGATCAAGAGAGTGTGTGGTTGCAGCTAGAAAGCTGATAAATGACTGGCAAGGCCCTGGATCACTATCCCTGTCAGCCATGAAGCTCAGTGTGTTACCTTGGGTCATCTCTTGTCTCACTTACTTCTAATGAGTTTTGGGGGATAAAATAGAGGACCAGGACAACCACATCACTTATATCAACTTGAGCTCTTTGGAGGAAAGGCAAGATGAAAAGAGAATAAATTATACTTCATTGCTGATGAGGTCTGCCAACTGACTAAACAATCTTAGCTAATTATCTGCATTTTCATTAACTGGTGAAATTCTGTAACCATGCGAACTTAAAACACTTTCCTTGGAGTAAACCCCATTAAGCAAATGTGAGCAGAATTCTGAATAGATCTGCTTTGGGTTGCTCTCAAGGGACGTGAGTACTCAGAAGTCAGTCCTATTTTATTCAGTGAGACTTACAACAGGAAAGTAGGATATCAGCCTACTCTCATTATCTTCTCTCTTGCCCATCTTTCCCCCTACTTTACCTCAGTTCACATACGATTGTTTTGATTCTCCTCTGTGCTTCATGGCCTCCTAGTAACAGTCTTGTTGACCTCAAAATATGAAGAGGTAACTACGTGCCAGGTTGCCCCTTCTTATCTAGTCACAGTGTGTTCTCATCTGAGAATTTTGGCCTGGGATAGTATATGTGTATTTTATATGCTTTATTTTATCAGAGCAGCAATAGACAGTACATAATGTCTTCAGGCCAGGAGGGTTACACAGTAGATAAGGAAAATGTGGATGTTGTACATTCACTTGCCTGGCCATGAAGTTGCATAGCTTGTGCAGAAAACTCTGGGAACACAACATGTACATTGTTTCCAAACTTGCATGAGAACACCTGACCTATGTCAACAAGTTGAGATCCAAGTTGAGATTTTACTGGTTCGTGTGCTGACAGCAAAGGGGAAAGTCCGTCACTTCTGCTTGCTCTGTAGTTCTTTGTTCCCTCAGTACTACTGTCAGTTTCTTTACCATCAGTTTCAGAAACCATATGCTGTCTTTGTCTCTGAATGGTAAAACCAATGAACTCTAGTAGATATTGTTAGAGAAAGAGGTATGCTAACTGAACAAAACAATTGAGAAGTCAAAGCATTTAACCACTTGATACACTACTTCTTTGATTTTTCATCTATATTTTTTTTAAAAACCAAGATTGGTCTGGGAAGGCTGTGAAGACAAGAGGAAAAATGGTTGAAAAGAGGTTGTTTAACCCTTTCCACTCAGCTCATTCATGAGTTCAATTTCACCTCCACTTTTTACATACTTGGTGTGTGTGTGAGGAGAAATTGGGTATCTTCCTTTTCACCCATGGGTGAAAAGGCAGCTTACGGAGGATGAACTTCAGCTGACAAAAATGACCAGAGGATGAAGTGTTATGTAGACTGTCTGCATATGCCCTTTCTTTGTTATTCGACTAATCTTGGCTGTTTTTAAAAAAGAGGAAAAAATGGCACTCCAGACAATACATATCTGAGCCTTTTGTCTATGATACCGTAATGGTATCAGCACTAAGTGGTTTAGAAACTAGCCACCTTTGTAAAATGGCATCAATTTGTGTGAAAGGACTGACTTAATGTGTTTTCTATGGATTACTGCAAAAATCTGGCTGCAACATGGAGACTTACTTACCCAGCATCTGAGGCTCCCTCTAGTTTTTTCTTCATCTCTTTGCTCCCTCTTTGTAATATAGGTTGAATCCAGACTAATGCCAACCACAAACATCTATGCAATCAGACTGATTGCAGGGGCCTTGCAAGAAGGTTAGAGACAATCCATCTACAACCTGTTGAGGACCCATTCTAGGGCTGCCAAGTACCGGCGACTTACCGGCAGGGGGGAGTTGTTCTCCCCCTGGGAGCTCTTCTGGCGCGTGCACTTTGTGTGCACGTCACGGCGACGTAATGACGTCACCTCCGGGTGACGTCATTACACGGAGGAAGTCATCCTCACCGGACGACTTCTGGGGCGGGGTTTCCCCCGCCGGCCAAATGCCGGCTGGTGGATTGGGAACCCCTATAGCGGGGGATCCCCTGCCCCCCGGGCTGACTTGGCAGCCCTAACCCATTCTTTTATTCAGTTCAGTTCAGTTCAATTTATTGCAAATGGCTAATGGCCATTACAAATACAATACAATACAATACAATACAATACAATACAATACAATACAAGTTATAAAATACAGACTAGGATCTGCATTAAAACACAGGAAACAAAAATATATCTGCATTAAAACACAGGAAATAAAAATATATCTGCATTAAAACACAGGAAATAAAAACATATGTGTATCTAGCGTGAAACTGATTACAAGCTTAAAATAATACAAGATAAAAAGGCAGCAAAACATACAAAATATAAGGTTTGGGATAAAATTACTAAAAAGGACCTTATATACCTTAATATAGCCCTGGTTATTTGGCAGGAGAAGAATTAGTCAACTTAATTTGAATTTTCTTTGCTGCTAAGGCAAAGAGTGCAACCTTGTATGAATACTCTGGCTCCACTTCTGCAAGTAAAGTTATAACTTTTCTGGATGTGGAGCAGGGGCCCAGTTTATCGAAGACTGTGCCAAGAAACTTCTTTCTTGCGGATGAATAGAGTGGACAGTCCAGCAGGTAATGACACAGATCTTCAGGAACTGAGCCACCACGTATACATAGGCGCTCAGTTGCTGGTGTTTTGGTATATCAGCCTTCAAGCACTGCTGTTTGCATAGTTTGGAAGCGGAGGGATGTAAAGGCTGAACGCAAGTTAAAGAAAAAAATTTTGGTCAGATAATGTGCCCTGCGATGGTCCACTTTAATAAATTTATACTAAGGAGATGATTTATTTCTTAGTATAACTTCTCTATCTAGACCAGCATCATGTGTGTATATTTGCACCTTGCCATCAAAATCAGCCTGAGAGGTCCCACTTACACCTAAAGGACTATATTATACTTAGATTGCCAATTAGGGTCTTTCAAGCTTTCAGAAAAACAGAGGCTGGCAAGATTATCTGCTGGAGCCCTTTTCAATCTGTGCCAGTAGTTGGGGGGGGGGGGGAATTATGAGCACGTGCCCAAAGGGAGGGAAGACCCACTTCAGCTCTCAAGAGTGCAGCTGAAGTATTTGGAGGAAGTTCTAACAGCCTTTTTAGAAAAAGAATTTGAACTCTCTCCAAATTTGAGATCAGGGAATCATTCCATCCCCAAACCTCAACACTGTATAAAAGTTGGGTGATTAACTGACTCTGCAAAAGCTTTAGGGCTGGTTCTATCTGATAACCCCCTTTAGAATGGTAAAATTTAAGGATTGCCCCCATAACCCGAAGTACTGTTGATTTTATAATGTCTGTATGTGCCTTCCAGGAAAGTGTGTCACAGAAGGTAATACCCAAGTATTTAAAGGTTCAGCTTTGGTCTATTTCAAACCCATCCATTGTCCAGCCAAAAATGCACCGCCACTTCCCAAAGACCATCACCTTGGTGTTCGAGTAGTTAATTTGTAGGTGCTCCTCCTTACAGAAGGCGCTAAGCCTAGACACTGACCTTCTCAAGCCAGTATGAGTTATGAACAGCAGGGACGTGTAATCAGAGAGCCAGTTTGGTGTAGTGGTTAAGTGCGTGGACTCTAATCTGGGAGAACCGGGTTTGATTCCCCACTCCTCCACTTGCACCTGGCTGGATGACCTTGGGCAAGCCATAGCTCTGTATCAGCTGTTCTCTCAAGGACAGTTGTCTCAGAGCTCTCTCAGCCCCACCTACCTCACAGGGTGTCTATTGTGGGGAGGGGAAGGGAAAAGGAGTTTGTAAGCCACTCTGAGACCCCCTGGGGGAGTGGAGGGCAGGGTATAAATCCAATCTCCTCTTCTTCTTCTTCTTCTTCTTCTTCTTCATCAGCGTAAAGAAGGACTGAGATCTTTCTTGGCCCAAGATGGGGGCGGGGGAAGATCAGTGCCTGAAAGCCTTACAATGATGTCACTAATATAAAGACTGAATAAGAGAGGAGCCATTCTTTTATTTATGGTGGCCTGCACTTGTCATATAATAGTGCCATCATGAAGTCATAAGGATATTTCATGGAGGTACCACATTCTTTTGGTACTGCAGTGGTTAATGCATGGTTTCTTATTCATGGTTACTTGTGAACACACTTTGTAGCAATACCTCTGTGGCAAGACATACCATGTAAGGATCACTGAAAAAGATGGGTTAGAACAGTTACAGATGGGTTAGATGGGTTAGAACGGCCACAGATCAACTGCTGTTCTTTGTTAATGTTTTCAGGTAGGCATGGGTAGTATAGCACACTGGAGTTATTGCAGAAGGTATACATATAAACCCTGTTGCTTTATGCTGCTGAAATAAATGGGCACTTTCCGCATGCTAAATAATGCAGTTGCAATCCACTTCAGTGACGGTTTGCAAGTGGATTTTGCCATTTCATGCTGTAAAATCTAGTTGCAGAGTGCACTGAAAGTGGATTGAGAGTTTTTCCATCAGTAGAATAGGACTTCTTGCCCCACTGCAGTCTCAAATACCCCCTGAAATGCCTTTCCTGAGAGACAGGGGACTTCCAAGGGAATCAGGAGTCTACAACAAGAAGGGAGAATTGGTGAAAATGGCCATCCCTCATCCTGCATTAGTCAACATTTCCCATAGAATTCAGCTCACAAATATCATACTTGGTACACATTCCCTGATAACATCTTAACCCTTTAGGACAGGGGTGGCCAACCGTGCTTAACGTAAGAGCCACACAGAATAAACGTCAGATGTCTGAGAGCCGCAAGACAGGAACAAATATCACACACACGTTTTTATTTTTAAAAATATGCAAATTTGCTTTTTATTAACGTTAAATGGGACTGCCAAAAATAAAAACAAATGAGGAAAACCGGTTATTGATAATGATATTACTTGTTTGCTAATGATAATGAGAGAGAGAGAGAAAAAGAGAGAGATGGAAAGAAAGAATTAAAGAAGTGGAAAGAAAGAGAGAAAGAGAAACTAGGAAAGCAAATAGATGGGAGGGAGGAGGGAAGGAAGGAAGGGAGAAAGAGAGAAAAAGCATGCCTCCCCTTTGCTTCCCCATCTGCCCTTCCAGGAGCCGCACAATATGTGTGAAAGAGCCGCATGTGGCTCCCGAGCCACAGGTTGGCCACCCCTGCTTTAGGATATCAACCCTAAAACTCAGAACCAAATTAACCCCAAAAGTAACTATCATAATGCCAGCAGATTTGTTGTCATATAGATATTAATTTATAATGCCACACATTATATTCTGCTATCAATATATGACAGAAATTTATTGTGATTTAACATGTAAAATAATCACATCCCACTCAAAATCTTGGATGCAAAAAAAGAATAAATTCATAGTTTCAAATTCTGTGCTACTCTATTTATTCCTCCTAAGTGGTAAGACACTCTTATGTTCCAGCTCCACACGCCAGAACGGCATGTGAAAATATCCCAGGGCAAATTTTTTTGAGAGATTTCTGCATAGGGACTATCAGAACCGAGCCCATGAATTGCCTCTTAGTTTTGAAAAACAGTTTGGAGACTTGGCATGAAAGTTGTTCAATGGCAAAATCAAGGAAAATACCATGCAGCTGTCTCTTCTTCAGCTGTATGGGGCCCAAACTCTTTGATTTAGGCTCGTGGGAGTTTTAACAACTAGCTCGAGCTGGTTCAATGGTACTTTGCAGTCCTAAGCTGGATGTCATGAGTCCTGCTGAGGATGCGGCCCCAGCTCCAGCTGAGCACATGCTCCCGGCTTCAGCAGAGCCCACACCTGATCCTGATGAAACCTTGGAGCTTGCCAGCGTATCCCTACCACCTGTCCCAGCAACACCGGTGGAGGAGCAACACCTGACAGCAGGGGTGTTGAGTTTGGAAAATCCGGGGGGGAGGGGTTCTTCTGTGTGTGCACGCAAAGCATGCATGCCCGCCAGAACCATGTCCCCGCTGCTGCCGCCTCCCCCCCTGACTATTCCTGCTTCCGTGCCTCCCTCCGTCCGCCAGGGTGGCCCCTGGATGGACGAAGGGAGGACGGAATGGCCAGGCCAGGGGGGAGAGAGAGACGGCAGTGGCGGCCCTAGGTAGGGCCCGGGGAGGCACAGCGGAGGGTGCTCCGTTTTCCCAGGGGGGGCTCAGTCCCCCCCAAGGAAATTTCAGGGGTGGCTTGAGCCCCCCCCCCCGTAGTTGACACCTATGCCTGACAGGCAGCCCTCCTGACTTGCCTCCTCCGACGGTGCATTTGCAGAACCAGCTCAGGCAAGACTTAGCGTCCCAGCAGAGGGAGGTGCGCCTGCACAGCAGGTGGTCCCTCAGCCCTGCGTTCTAACATAAGCTCCCAGAGGAGCACTAATTAACCCCAGCACTTGAGGGGTATTTAGCTTCCCTTCCTGATGCTGGTTCCTTGTGCCAGCAACTAGTCAGTTTGATGACGCTCTGCACCTCCCTCGCCCGTGCTCCTGGTTCCTGATTCACGCTTTGAACTCTTGGCTCCTTGACTCCGGCTTCCAACGACTAGGCTCTCAGTTTGTACTTCGGACTCTGTTCTTTTGGCTCCTGCTTGCTACCCCTTGATTCTGACTTTAGACTGGACTTGGACTTTCACTCTCTCTCGCCCTGCCTGCACCCAGCCCGTGATCAATGCTCCCTCTAAGCTATGGAGTCCTGTGAGCAAAAATTCTACTTTGTGAGCTACTGGCATTGAAGTTATGAGCAGGTGATTTGGCTATTGCATAAATCAGTTTGCTCTGGAGCCATCCTTCCTGAGTGAAGACAAAAGTATGTGAGCTGGAGGCTAAAAAACTGTGATCTAGCTCACACTTACTCAGCTTAGAGGGAACACTGCCCGTTAACACTGGATAAGGACATTTTATCATGATATGGCATATGTCTCAGTAATGCCCCCAAGGCCCGCATCCCACAGGGACCTCTGTTTTGTCATGTTTGATCCTCATTTTGTACATCTGTAGACCCAAGCATGGGCCTAGAGATGGCAGATGGAGCTTTTATTAAACTAGTATCAAATTGCAGTGAAGCATACTAAGGGTGGAAAGTAATGCAGGGCGGCTCCTCTATCAATAATGCAAAAACCCACTCAAAGAGGGATTCAACAAAGGACCATTTCCCCCAAGGACCTTGGAGCCTCCTCCCAGATAATCTGATCTTAAATAATAACCCAGATCTCCAAAACAATAAGCAGTGGGCAGATTCCAGCAAGCTCCTCCATATCTTAAAGACTGGACAGGAAGGTTCCTGCCCTTCCTAAATCATGACAATTATCTAGCCATAGTTCTAACATCCAAACTGCCCCAAGGGAACATTTTTGATACTTTTAATGCAAACAGGGAAAAACTCCCCTCCACAATACAAAGATATATATTTTTAGAACTTGCTCATCTCTGGAAAGATTGAGCTTTTATTACTCTCATATTCTCAGGGGTCCTTTCGTAGAAAAAGAGGTGCAGGAGGTCATTAGCATAACTTATTAGCATAACTCATTAGCATATGCCACGTCCCCTGACATCACCAGAAGTGTGTCAGAAAGGGAATGTCAGTTTCGCCCCATTATACCCTATGGGCTATTGAAATCAATGGCAAAAACTCATAGGGTATATGAGGGGCTGGAGGAAAGGGGGTTTGAGGGAGAGGCTCCAAACTTGCAGGGTAGCTGCTGGGGCCTCCCCTTGAAATACCCACCAAGTTTCAAGAAGATTGGACCACGGGGTCCAATTCTACGGGCCCCCAAACAGGTTGTCCTATCCCCTCCATTGTTCTCTATGGTGGGAAAAAGTGTTACTTTTTCCCTGCCATAGAGAACAATGGAAGGAATGGGGGCAACCTGTTTGAGGGCCTGTAGAATTGGACCCCCTGGTCCAATCTTCTTGAAACTTGGTGGGTATTTCAAGGAGAGGCCCTAGCAGCTACCCTGTAAGTTTGGAGCCTCTCTCTCAAACTCCCTCCCCTCCAGTCACTTTTAAAGTTGCCACCGAATTTCGGCAGCAATTCGGCAGCGGGCCGAATCAGATCAGAGAATCTGATTCAGCCCCTGGCTGTCCTAGTGGCCACTCCTGAGCTGGCGTAGCTTCGCTCCGCCTCGCTCCGGCCCCAACGGACCCCTGCATATTCTGATGCCAGTACCCTTCCCTTCCTCATTCTTGGCAAAAGAGTATCAAGAGTTACCCCTCCATCCCAATATTGGTAGCTGGTTTGGACTCATCCCGTTTCTCCAACTTCACATTTGGCCTCTTGCTTCTTTGCTGTGTTTTCTTCCCTCACCTGGTCAGTTTCAAGCTCCTGACATGGCTTCATAATATGACAATATCCCTTCCTCTTCTCTCTGAGATCAAGCTTGTATGTCTTGTTTCCCCTCTTTCAGTCTAATTTCCCTATAGACAGGCAGTTTATTAAGGAAAGGTTTTAGAGTGTTTCATCATTGCATTTTTTTCTTTCTGTAAACTTCCATTTCACTCAGTGAGTTGCATAACTTAATTGGGTTTCTTTTCTGTTAATTAAATAAAACCCTTTTCTATTTAAGAAACTTATTCCCCCTTGTTCTTTCCAGTACCATTCTGAGTTTGGACCTTGATATATACAGGGTTAAGACCTGTAGCCCAGAGGCACTGCCTTATACTAGGGTAGCCCCAACAGTAGGGACATCCCACTTTCTAACCTGAGCCACAGACCCACAAGAAAGGCACCTCTTGTTCTGAAACACAGAGCAAGCCATAGTTTTGGAAAGGTTCTCCATTTTCAGGAGGCATAAAAGGCAGCCCTCAGAGGAAAAAACCTCCAGTCTTCTCCCCTACCCCAGAAAAAGGTATGTATATGAAACCTGGCAATTCCATCATGTAAAGTATCTGCATTCCTAAAGGCTATTCAAAGACCACCTGGTGGATAGCCCTTCCGCCTCCAGAACTTCACCTAGTCCTTTCTGTGATTCCTATACATATGTGAAGAATCTCAACACCTGTCCTTCCTGCCCTATCCCTCAGGATACCAAAATAAACCAATCATACATTCAAATTATTAACGTTCCTTCTTGGCATCTATCAGGGACCCATCTCCCACCTTTTGTATAAATCTGGGGAACCATTCAATCTACCTTGGCCAAACCATCAGTGGCCACCAAGACTCATTCAACTAGCCAACAAAGCTATTGTCCAGCTAGACTCTGCCCCTCTGGGACCCCATTGGTCACACCTGAATTATGCTTCACCTGGTACCACAGCTCCATGGACTTCTTATTGGTCTAGAAAATCTATTGTTCTCACCTGAGATCAGCCCCAAAGGCTTCCCATTGGTCTGGTTTTCCAATTTCTATATCCGTTGGAACACATGGCCTCAGATTTTGTGTGTCTGCCCCTGATGCCAACTAGCAGTTCACCCCTGACCTCTGTTTGGACCACAATCTAACCTCCATGGACCCCTGCACATTTGGACAGGTTGTATCACCCCATAACTGACCCCTCTATTTGATATCAATCACATCTGCTTTCTTAGTTCAGTATTGTTTGCTCTTTTTGAATGTTTAGTGTGCTGTAATTAGATAAATACTTTAATAAAAACTATTTAATTTGCTCTTCAAATTTGAGTCTTCCTACTGTGCTGGGCCTTGGGATAGACAGGTGTACAGGTCCCTTGTACCCCTCTGGTCTTGCCTGCTGTCTGCTAATTTCCCCAAACAACAAGACAGGCCATTGGTGGTAACAGACCCCAAAATAGACACATTTGCTCCATGCAAGCAAGGGGATGCCTTTGCACATTATGGGACCTTCATGTAAACGTCTTTTGGGGTAATACCATAGTCCCCTAAGAACATAAGAGAAGCCAATGTTGGATCAGGCCAATGGCCCATCCAGTCCAACAATCTGTCATACTGTCCTGATGGCCAAAAATAGAAGGTGCCATCAGGATGTCCACCAGTGAGGGCAGGACACTAGAAGCCCTCCCACTGTTGCCCCCCTGAGCACCAAGAATATAGTGCATCACTTGCCCCAGACTGAGAGATCCTATCTATATTTCCTTTCATCTGCTCTAACCCAACCACTCAGCAATTTCATGGAGTGCCCACAAGTTCTTGTACTGTGAGAAAGGGAGAAAGTACTTCTTTCTCGACCTGCTCTATCCCATGCATAATCTTGTAAACCTTGATCATGTCACCCCTCAGTCATCATTTCTGCAAGCTAAAGAGCCCCAGGCCCTGTAACCTTTCTTCACAGGGAAAGTGTTCCAAACCTTTTATCATTCTAAGTTGTCCTTTTCTGCACTTTTCCCAATGCTATAATATCCTTTCTGTGGTGTGGTGACCAGAACTGTACACAGTATTCCAAATGAAATTGCACCATCAATTTATACAAGGGCATTATGATATTGGCTGATTTGTTTTCAATTCCCTTCCTAATAATCCCCAGCATAGCACTGGCCTTTTTCATTGCAGTCGCACACTGTCTCAACATTGTCAGTGAATTATCTACTACGACTCCAAGATCTCTTTCTTGGTCAGTCTCCTCCAGTTTGGATCCCATCCACGTGTATTTATAGTTAGGATTTTTGGCCCCAATAATATTTTTTTGGCCCCAATAATATTTTTGGCCCCTATAATATTGCAAAGGTTTCTGGTGAACTCTTTCAGTTTGCACTAGTCATCAGCCATTTCCCTGAAAAGCAGTGTGAAGCCCAAATTAGGAGTGGCACAGAGTCATGGCTGGATAGTTAACAGAAAACAGCATCAAGAGATTTTGAGTTTGAAAGTAAAATGGTGGAGCAGACAGCTGCTTCCCATCCCCTTCTGGCTGTTTTTCTGCTTCGAGCAGAGGCGTCGACTTTTAAAATCCCCGTGGGGGGGGGGCTCGAGCCCCCCCGTAGTTTACGCCTATGGCTTTGAGTCAGTGTGTTCTGTAACATTAGACTGACCCATTAGAGCTAAAGAAACCAGGGTTCAAATCACCACTCTGCAATGAAGTTCAATAACCTTGGACTAGTCAAACTCTTAGTCTAACCTATCTTGCAGGGTTACTAGAAAGATAAAATGGGAAGGAGAGAACCACTTATGGCACCCTGGGCTCTTTAGAGAAAGAATGGTATAAAATATGATAGACAGGAAAATAAACCCCGATTGTTTTGCCACCTGTAGAGGATAAGGTACACATACCCAGGGGTCATTTCCAGCAGGAGCTCGGGGGAGCTCAGCTCCGGGAGTTGCTGCCAGCCCCCCACCCATGGGGGAATGCCTGCTTGTGTCATGGCTACAGCAAAATGACCCCGACCCCTGGAAAAGTCCTTGTTCCTCCGACCAGCCATCTGAAGGCTTCAGCCACCACTGAAGCTATCCTCCTGGAATAGTGGTATTTCTGAGGCTTGGATTAGTAGCTGTCCCTCTCTGCCAGCTCTCTCTCTCTCTCTCTCTCTCTCTCTCTCTCTCTCCTTTCTTGCCTTCTGACATACTTCCGGTGATGTCAGGTGGTGTAGCCTATGCAAATAAGTGATGCTAATGAGTTATGCTAATGAGCTCCTGCACCTCTTTTTCTACGAAATGACCTCTGCACATACCTATATTTTCCTCCCATCAGTGAAAAACATTTTGAATGGGAAAATATCTGAAAAAGGGGGTTAAGTAGACTCCCCATGTCATGTGTCTGTTCAAACTAACATTGTCCCCATAGTCAGAATAAAGAGACTCACTCAGGTGTGTTGGTATAAATAAAGGGCAGCTTTATTAAATTTAACTTTAAGTGATTGAACTCAACAAGGGTCAACTAAAAACATAAGCCAAGACAAAGGGATACACCCTGGTCCCCTTCCTGACCAGAAATGGGCAAACCACAGAGCCCTTGGCACAAGCCAATGATAGCATGGCTGTTGCCAGACGGCAAGACATGCAAATAACCCTTGAAAGGAAGCCAACCACCTCAAGCCATAGAACTTGAGGGGAGGCTGAATCCAAGGGGCATCACAGGCCATTTGCATTCCCCTCCGAGGCTCGTGCAGACAGATGGTTCCTGCCAAACGACCCCCCCCATCAAGGGGGGGCGGTCTGCCTGCTGGTGCTCACCACCCTAACCAAATCAGCCAGATTCCTGCAAAGGGAAGCCTAATTAAAGGCCCCATCCCACAGCCAATCACCTAATCACAGAGTACAGTGTGAAGTAGGCAAAAACATCCTCTTTCCAGGCCAATCTGAGAGAAGGCGAAAAATTCCTACTCAGCCCCAAGGTTGGCGACCAGCAAAAGCCCACACTATAGAAGGGAGGGCAGATGGGCTGATCAAAATGTGAAGACTGCCTGGTAGAGGGGCAGGCAGAGCAAATTAAACCCAAGGCTCTGTCACTTGAAAATACCCCTATGGGAAGGAATTGCCCAACCAGTCTCTTGCTCCTTCCATGGAGGCAAAGGAGGCCCTCCATTCTAAAGCAACCGCAAGGGTTGCTGCCTGGTAGGGCTGTATTCTATGAAGTCTACTTTTCTTTTATAAAAACTTGGAGTAGGAAACATTCATGTGACTTTGTATCATGATTGGTTTACACCTTGCAGTATGGCTAATACACCTTGAATGGTATGCTTGCCCTTATGAGCAACTAGGTATTGGATATAACGGGGGTCCTCATCATGGGGTCCACTAACACCTCTCCTGATGCCCAACAAGTGTTTTTAGAAGATGTTTTTGGCTTTTGCCATTGGAGATTTGATTGGCAGTGCAGATTTGTAAAGACATTGCTTTGGCAGCAGCTGCCACCATAGCCCAAGGATCTTTCCTGTCACTGAAGGTAAGCTGCAGCAGCCATTTTGTGGCTGGGTCTGCCTCCTGAGACAGTTATTTTGTTCCAGCTATTTTTGTGATTATGCTGACCACACTGTGCCAGAATTCCACAGGTGCCTGCAGGCTCCAGAATGCTGGGGACCCTTGGATTAGAAGAAGACCAGAAAAAATAAGATCAGTGACAAATTGTTGAACACTGTGCTATGCCCATGAGAATGAACACCTGCTCCATCGCTCAAACAATATAAGGCTGCTGTCACACTGCCTTTTAAGTCCGGGAGCCCTCCCGGATTTAAAGGGACCGGGTTTTTTTTATTTCGGGTTTACACATCCCAACCCCGCCGGTGGCAGCTGGTGGAGGAGGAGAAGGTGGTGGGCAGCAGTGGAGGAGGCAGCAGCGGCGGAGGAGGCGGGCAGCGGCAATGGTGGAGGAGGTGGGCAGTGGAGGAGGTGGCGGCTGGTGATGGCGGCTGGAGGAAGCACCCTTCCCTGAGCCCCGCCAGCCACCTGGTAAGTCCCCCCCCTTTTGCACTTGGGCACTTGAGTGCCCAAGTGCCCAAGCACCCAAGTGCAAAAAGGGGGGGGGGGAACTGGGAGGGATGATATGGACAGCCCTCTCTCGCAATGATTGCGAGAGAGGGCTGTCCAGATAGCTCAATTGCAGGTTTCTTGTGCGACCACCGGAAAAAATACTTGATTTTCTCAGGGTAGGAAAATGCTGGAGGAACCCGCAATTGAGCCCGCTTCAGCACGGAACTAGCCGTGTCCAGTCTGATCAGTCCCTTTAAATGCAGGAGGAAACAGCACTTCCTCCCACATTGAAGGGCTGTGTGACTGTGGCCTAAGCCTACTTTAGAGCTACCTCCTGCATGCTTTCACATGCACACAAACAAATGATAAAATGATTTCATTTCAAACTGAAGGAGAGAAATTGTGTGTGTGGACGCTAAAGACTCCCTACACAGAGAAAGCGAGGTATCAGGGGAAAGCAATCTATTTTATTTTTATTTATGCCGATTTCCTATTTGCAGAGGTTTTTCTTTTTAATTTCAAAATATTCAGACCATAAGAACATAAGAGGAGCCCTGCTGGATCAGACCTGTGATCCATCTAGTCCAGCATCCTGTCTCAGCAAGTGGCCAACCAGATCCTCTAGAGGTCCAACAATGAGGCATGGAGGTGGAGGCCTTCTGCTATGTTGCCTCCTGTCAATCTGTAGTTCCATAACTGCAGTCTGAAGTGGAACAGTTTAGGAACAATTTTACTGCCTCATCTACTGCTTGTGGGAATTAAACCCATGAGATAAACTATCCTAGGAAACCAAGGCAGAGCAAAACATCCAAGTGGAATAGCCCTTCAAAATGTTCACATCAAAACACAAGGCTACAGCAGCTAGGTCGTTACTGACAACAGGTCCATACTTGGCTTCATATAGAATAACATACACAAAGGACTAAAACACACAACAGCCAGTGAACATTTGAAACTAGGATACTTGGCTAATGACAGTCCAAACCACCCTCCTGTTGTCACACCAAAAACATCCTCCTTCACCAGGAACAAAGCTGTCACACTTCAGAGAAGGAGGCCTACACTTGAGAAGTTCTTTAATCAAGAAAGATTACATAAGCTTGTGGGGAAAAAAAACTTCAATAGCAAATGTATTAGATGGGGCTAACAACCGGAAACCTCTCCCCCCCCCCCCCCAGTGTTCTTCCTGTGATTTTCTGGTGGTTAAGCCTTGGCAGAGATTCATGAGGTTTGAAAGCATGAAAGGCCCTCTTAGCTATGACTCCTCTGTGGTTAAATGCTGGAGTCATTCAACAACCAAGACAGCACTTTTCCCTCACCCACCTTCCACCGCAAGTGTGATTCCTTCTCCCGCTCTCCTCCCACAGGTACTCACTGAGGTGCTGAGGTATTAGATTAATCCACCTGTGGTGGGCTCCTCCCAACACTAAAAAACATGAATTGTATGCACCCAGTGGAGTTTGGGATCCCACAACCAGGATGTAATGCTCTATCATCTCTTTGCAGAAAAGGGAAGGGCAAAGCTGGCACATTCTTGAGGCTGAATAATATCCCATGGTAACTTGAAGAATCAGGTTTGGGTAGGGGTAGATTGTATTGCTCACTGAAGTCTTAACCAGTCACTGATTCCAGCCATTGGTATTCTGCTTGATTTGGCTGGTACTCTGAAAAACTTGTTTTCCTAGTGCTGCTTGATAAGCACAGTGAAAATGTGGTGGAAGACACGACGCTTCAAGAAGGTTCTGTTCAACTGACAAGGTACCTGGGCCACAAAGATTTGCATGGGTAGCAGCACTGTTTTTCTTCTGGCTAATCTGTATTTGAGACCTATTTTTCTGCCATCCTCTTTCTAATTTTAAACCACAATAACACTCCTCCGTGAGCCCAAAACACACAGCCAGATACAAAGTCCAAGAAACTAGGATGGCCCCTGAGTTTTAGGAGCAATATAAACAAAAATAGGGGAAGGGAAAAGTATGATGGGATTGGGAATTCAGAATCCAAACAGACTTATAATCTTCCACCTCTGCAGGGATCTGATTTTGCTTGATGCATTTTTACATTAAAACACTCATAAAGGAGTGTGAAAAAAATGTACACAAATTGTATCACAAGTATATTCACTACCCGAGCCAAATTCCAATGTATCCTAGAGTGGCAAAATGTCACTAAACAAAATCTATATTTTGTGGTAACAGAAGGTAGTATGAAACATCTCATTGTTAACCACTTTGTATTTGAGGGATTATTTTCCTTTTCCAAGCATATATCTGCCTTTGGTGAAGTCAGTATTCTCTACTGAAGTCCATTGCTTGAACCAAACCATGAGCAACTATAACACTTTGTTTCACTGCCTCCCTAAACCCATTTTGCTTTGCAAAATCTAATAGGACTTCAAAAAAATCTCAGTGTGTTACATCGGCTGGGATAAAAACGCAGTAGTTTTTTGAGGGGTTGCTTCATGCCTCGGGGGCTTTTCTGTTTACAGAAATAAAGCTGTAAGTGGCAGTACTTTGAGCACTTATAAATAGTTCTTGGGCCACTTCTGTATGCCAGAGTCACTGCTGTTTATTATTATGACTTCATATATTCCTAAACTGGTCCTCACCTCACCTCTGATGCGCTCCCAAGCCCTGGGATGTTAAACATAATTAACAGCATCATGGAACTGCATACTACATTCAGCCATTTATTTAGTACATTTTTATCCAGCCCTTCTTCCAAGGAACTCAGGGCAATATAGGTTCTCCTTACTTCATTTTATCCTCACAACAACTTTGTGAGGTAGGTTAGACTAGCCTATACATAATGTGGAAATCGTAACACTGCCGAATACTGTGAGAATAAGGTTGTTCAAATTCCCTTTCTTTTTATGACGTTTAAAAAGTTATGTTATAGTTAGATATATGCTGTTTATCCTAAAATAACAAAAACTATTTTTTTAAAAAAGGTTAGGCCAAGGGCTTAATCAAACAGGACATTTTCCACATGTACAGTTATGTAAAGGTTTCTCTTGCTCGAAAGCCAGTCGAATCCGACTCCAGGGGGCAGTGCTCATCTCTGTTTCCAAGCCGAAGAGCCAGTGCTGTCCAAAGACATCTCTGTGGTCATGTGGCTGGCATGACTAGATGCCGAGGCACACAGAATGCTGTTGCCGTCCCACCGAAACTGTACCTATTTATCTACTTGCAATTTCTTGCTTTCGAACTGCTAGGTCGGTAGGAGCTGGGGCCAGAGACGGGGGCTCACTCTATCACTAGGGTCTCAAACTGCTGAGCTACTGACCTTCCGGTCAGCAGTTCAGCATCTTAACCTCTGGACCACCACAGACCCTTTTGTACAGACAGTTATGACTTTCTGGTAAATATCATGTATGTGTGTGCCACTCTTCCAAGAATGATGGTCCTTAGGCTGCCTGTTCCCCACCCCCATCCCTGCCCATGTAAAGTAGTCTACCTGACATCAGTCAGAGTCTGTGCCTTTTCCACTCTAGCGTCCACTTTGTGGAGTGGCTCCCTGAGAGTGTGAGGGGTGTGGGAAACCCCTTCTCTTATCCCCCACACTGAACCTCAGCCTGCAGCCTCCCCTTCACAGAACAACAAAGAATAAGTGGAAACTGATAGTGTCTATGATGCTTTGACGGCTGTTGCCAATGATGCTGTTCCACTGAAGGCCTGAGATGAATAGGAAAGTATTTCATGTCACTTTCAGTCCAATCAGAAGCATTGTTGACAGCAACTGAAATATTCTCTGGCATTGGACAGCACCATCATGCTCACTTCCACGCTGCTGTTCTGGGAGGAAGGGGCGAGCATGAGCAAGTGGGCAGCTCTGCATGCTTGGAAAGGTAACACGGGGGGGGGGGGGAGGTCTCACCAGAATGTTACAGGTAACTTATACACATCGAAAGCTCACGTCTGGTTAGCCCCTTGGAGGGTGTGACTGGCCCCAGGTCACCCAGGGAGCTTCATGTAGACTGAGGATTTGAACCCGGGTCTCTCAGACCCTAGAACAATATTTTAACTGTTCAACCAGTTTTGGCAAGAGAAGCTATGGCTGAGGACAGACTGGCAAAATGAAGCGCAAGGGAAGCGGGGCAAAAAGACCCGGGCTGAGTTGTCGCAGGGCTTTATTTATTTATTTATTTATTTATTTATTTATTCATTATATTTATATCCCGCCTTGCCAGCGAACCGGCTCAAGGCGGCTAACAACCATAAAATACCATCAATGGTTTACAAAATATAAAATAGACAGTTAAAACTAGCATAAAAACAACACAGCACTACACAAAAAATACGGCAACCATATAACAGCATTTTAGATGGCAGTTTCAGAGTTCTCATAGTGAACAGAGGCAGCACAAGTATGGCCAGGGACCAGGGCGATGTTATCCTACAAATTCCCCCCGGCGGCGGCTCCTAGTTGAAAGCCTGGCGGAAGAGCTCTGTCTTGCAGGCCCTGCAGAACTGTAATAAGTCCCGCAAGGCCCTGATGTCATCCGGGAGCTCATTCCACCAGTAAGGAGCCGCCACCGAGAAAGCCCTGGCCCTAGTACAGGCCAACCAAACGTCTTTCGGACCTCTTTCTGTTTTCACTGTGTAGACTGATGCGGGACCATATGGGGAAGAGGCGGAACCGAGCATTCACACTGTGGGGTGGCCCCTGGCGGTGCTGCCATGGTGGCGTGCAGCTTTGGTCCATTTTGCTGACCGGCACATAGGCACATGGGTGCAGCAGCCAGATCAGCAGGTTCACACTACCAGCACCGCTTGATGTGCAGTTTATTTGCATCCACACTGCCAGGAAGCGGGATGAATGTGCACCCAGACAGCTTGACACTGGTTTCCCCAGGTACCTTTTAAACACAGGATGAAAGCGCTTCAGGACCGGGTGAGTGCAGCACGGCAACGCTCAGCAGCTGCGGCTGTCTGAATGGGCTCTCTTCATCCGCTTGAAAAGCAGACTTCTTTCGGGCCAAACTGCCAGTCTGTCCTTGGCCTATGTAATAACTGCTGCTCAGCAGTCTAAACACTACAAAACAGTAACAAAACAGAAGTAATGTCTAGTGGGCAATTATGCAAGGCAGAACATACTTAAGTCACCAACGGTAGAGGTTTGCTGACTAATTTACCTGGAGCAGGTGGAGAGGGGGGAAATAGAGAGAATGACTAAAATGTTTTGGGACGGCTTGTTTTGCAAGCAGAGGGAAAGCAAGCAAACACTGGCCGCAGTTGCCCTGCAGCAGGTTTCCTATCTCAGCTTCAAACATTCTGACTCTAGTCAGCTTTGGGAAGGTTGACAGATACTGAGTGAGGTAAACATTTTCATTTTCACGGACACCCACTGCAAAAGGATACACCGCTTCCAGTGGGCATTCAGATTTTTCATCCAAATATATCCAGAAGGCACTTGATGGACCACAAAAAGGATATTTCGTGAATGTCATCTGTTTAGGCAGTTGTATTAGGGAGGGGTACTGTTCACACTGAGTTCTGTGATCTGTCCTTATTTCTTCTGTTTTTATTTTATCGCTATAAAGAATTATTGCCATATTCTTATGGCACACCAAGTGGCTAGTAAAGATAAAGAACAACAATAAAAATTACACGTGGAACAAATGAATATTAAAATCTCTTGAAAATTCTCCCCAGTGCAACAACATGCAATAGCAAATTCATCAGATTTACAGTAAATATTCTAAGAATATTTTGGGGGGAATAAGCTCCAGTGAATAGAGTTGAATAGCATTCTAAGTAGGCCTTCTTATGATTGCTCTCTTAAAACATAAAAACTGCCCATAGAGGCATACTAGGTCATACTGTCCAACTGACAGTTTGGTAAAGAAATAGTGTGATATATTTTCTATAGATCTATGCGGGGCCTCAGAATGTAGATCTCTGTGCCCCAAAACATTTTAATACAATCTAGGGTTCCCAGGTCCCCTCACTGAACCAGCAGGGGGGATTTGGTGGTTTTTCTGGGATGTCTCCAATGGGATGATGTCACCCCAAAGTGACATAATCATGTTGGTGACATCGGGGGCAACACTCTGGTTTTTGGGCAAACCTCTATAGTTAAACTGGCTTCAAACCATAGAGCTTTGCCCTCAAATCAGAGCGTCACCGTGTGACATCCCCGACATGATGATATCACTTCTGAGTGACATCATTGCATCGGGGGTGTCTCACGGTGATGTTGTTTGGTGGTGAGGTTTCCCCTGCTGGCCAGTTGGCCAGAAGTGGGCAGAAGCCCCCAAATCAGGGGAACCCCTGCTGGGACCTGGAGACTGGCAAACTAGTGCAATCTGTGGGGCATAAAGTTGCCAGTTCCACATTGGGAAATTCCTGGAGATTTGGGGTCAGAGCCTAGGGAGGGCAGAGTTTCAGGAGGGGAGGTAGCTCCACAGGGATGTGATGTCATTGAGTCCACTCTCCAAAGCACCATCCCCCCCCCCCCGGAAACTGATGTCTGTGGACTGGAGATTACTTATAATTCTGGCAGAAGTCCAAAGCCCACCTGGAGGTTGGCAATCCTAATAAGTTAATCAGGATTGTATTGAATTGTGAATTGTTCTTATGACACTCTCGGTTTTAGGAATGCAGGGTATACAGATTTTTGATGAACATGTGAAAATATTCCTCACAGCAATGAAGGACTACCACTCCCAAGACCCACATCGGTGAGTCAGTGTCTCTATGTATTTCTATGTGGCAAGTGACAATGGGTTGTAGCCTATGATCTGTGATCAGAAGGAGTTCATAGAATGGATTTCTTTCCCACACACATACCCCTTATGCTTCTCAAAGCTGCTCCAAATGTTTTTGGACCCTTTGGAACAAAGTGGAATTGAAGGGGGGGGGGCACTGCAGCCAGAATGGAGAGTCAGCAGTGTAAGACAGTGTGAAATATGCATACTTAGCAAGACTCAAGTAACCAGGGGTCCATTGGAGCAGGAACGCACAGGAGCGCAGCTCCGGGAGTGAGGAGCCCAGGGGGCGGGCACATGACCAAGCCCCACCCCCTCCTCGGCTTCCCCGAGCAGTGCAGAGGCGCAGCGCCCTGGGGAAAGCCCTGCTAGGGTCTTTATTGTTTTTAATGTTTTGTTTTAATATTGATAATTTTATCATTGTTCCTTTTATGACTGTGTGCTGCTTTTCCAGAGACTTGCTCAAGGTGGCATATAAATTTTCTAAGTATACCATTTTTTATCTGGGCACCTGGCACATAAGTACTGGAGAAATTTCACCAACCCTTCAGCAGCTTCCACCCCATCAGTTTGCTGTAGTGGTCAGGAGTTGGACTCTAATCTGGGAGAACCGGGTTTGATTCCCCACTCCTTCACATGCAGCTGCTGCTGTGACCTTGGGCCAGTCACAAGTTCTCTCAGAGCTGTTCTCTCATGAGCAGTTCTCCAAAGACCTCTCTCAGCCCCACCTACCTCACAGGGTGTCTTGTTGTGGGGAGGGGAAGGGAAAGGGATGGGTGGTGCACATGTCCTGGGTATCTCAAGTCTACTTGAAACCTCATGGTTTCAAGGGAGCAGGAAGAGAATGAGGGTGTGTGCTTTACGCTTATTTTTATTGCACAAAGTATTGGATGGGGAAGGGAATGGAGGAAGAGCAGGTCAGTTTCACTCACCTGTGGAGTGGAGCCTGAGGGATGGGTGTTGCCTTCTGACACACTTCCGGTATGTTAGGGGGTGTGGCATATGCAAATGAGTTATGCTAATGAGCTCCTGCACCTCTTTTTCTACGAAATGACCCCTGCAAGTAACCTTTGACATGTTATCCAGTTCCCTTGTGTACTCTGCACTGGCTTGAATTTGTCACCATTGGGGGATTATGGATTTGACTGACTGTCCCACCAGGACTGGCATTTAGTGTCCAGTGGGTGTCAAAATGGGCCATTGATTTTGAAATGTCTATTCATTTTTCTTCTTTTCCCTAGAGATAATCAACAGAGTGTGTGTCAAATCTTGGGACATATATAACAAAATCATAGAATTGGAAGGCACCACACAGACCATCGAGTCCAACCCCCTGCCCAGTGCAGGACCAGCCTAAAGCATCTCTGACCAATATTCGTCTTCTTGAAAGCTGCTTCCACCTTTGAACCACTCTGACTGTGACAAAGTTTTTCCTAAGATCCAGCCGATACCTTTCTGCATGTAATTTAAACCCACTGCTTCGGGTCCTGTCCTCTGCTGTCAATTGGAACAGCTCCTTGCCTTCCTCCAAATGACAGCCTTTCAGATATTTAAAGAGAGCAATCATGTCCCCTTTCAATCTCCTCTTCTCCAAACTAAACATTCCCAAGGCCCTTAGCCTTTCCTCATAGGGCTCGGTCTCCAGACCCCTGATGCTCTTCATTGCTCTCCTCTGCACCCTTGATTTTGTCCGCCTCCTTTTTGAAGCGAGGCCTCCAGAACTGCACACAGTACTCAAGGTGCGGCCTGACCAAGGCAGCATACGAAGGGGCTGTGACCTCCTGCAATTTCAATGCTGTGGCCCTTTTAATACAACCCAAGGCTGAATTTGCCTTTTTTTTTTGCCACCGCATCACACTGACTGCTCATATTTAGTTTAAAGTCCACTCTTACACCAAGATCTCTTTCACATACATTTCTCCCAGAAATGTATCCCCCATCCAGTATTTGTGCTTGACATTTTTGTGGCCCAGATGTAGTGCTGTGCATTTATCTTTGCTGAACTGCATTCTGTTTGCAACTGCCCACTTCTCCAGAGTATTCAGGTCTTGTTGAATTTTAACTCTACCTTCTTGGGTGTTTGCTACTCCCCCCAATTTGGTATCATCAGCAAATTTAATGAGTAGCCCTTCTACCCCTTCGTCTAGATCACTGATAAAAATATTGAAAAGTACCGGGCCCAAAACCAAGCTCTGTGGCACCCTACTGGACACCTCCCTCCAATCTGATGAAACGCCATTGACCACCACTCTTTGAGTATGGTCCTCTAACCAGTTCCCGATCCACCTGTTGTGTACTAAGGATGAGTCAACCCTAAACTAGCCCTGGGGACAGGTTGAGCTTGCATCCACAAACAATAGTTGGCTAGGATCTTAGAATGGACCAACAGAGAAACAATGTTATGTAAATAGCCTATCGCTGGGAGTGGGGTGTGTTCGGGATGTGGTTTGTGCATGTTTAAAAACCAGGCTTCTGTCTGGAGTTTTGACTTTTTGCTCCTTGCTGAAATCACTAATAAAGTAGAGCTGATCACTAGATTTGGGGGCCTGCTCATCCATGGAACCCACTATTTAACAGTGGCGTTGAGGATGGGCTCCTGTTGAGCCAGCCCTGCGCCCATCTGCACCACACCACTCACCAAGCTCCAGTGCCACATGCATCACATCGCAACTGGGACCATGGCTGCCACTCCAGGACTGCTGCCTGAGTTCGACCACACTCACCCAGAGAAATGGGAGGCCTGGGTGGAATGCCTAACATACTTCTTGAATTCCAAGAAATCAATGACGCCACTAAGAAGAAGGCTCTGTTGCTCAGCACTTGTGGGATTGCCACCCTGGAGCTAGCACAAGGCCTCATCACACCAGCCATGCTGAAACTCACCACTTTCAGCAGCCTCACCAACCACTTTGCACCCAAGCCCACCTGACTGGCTTGCTGCCTCAATTTCTTCAAGAGGAGCTAGAGGCCCAGTGAATCGGCCACTGACTATGTTGCCACCCTGCATAGACTGGGACTCCATTGTGAGTGCACAAACCTCAAGGAAGCACTCCTAGACTGTTTTGTGTTTGGCCTCAGGGCGAGAAGCTCTGGTGCAAGCTCATCAGCCAAGAAGGCGTAGATCTCCAAAAAGGCACTCCAAGTGGCTGCAGCGTTCGAGAAATCCCAGGAGGGTGGTAACCAAAAGGCCAACCACCATTCTGCAGCAGTGCACCAGGCCACCATCTCCTCAGCCTCGGACACATCTGACAGTGAAGAGGTCCTGCAACTACCATGCCCAGCCCACCACGATGCTTACCCCTCCATTCCACAACATGCTGTCAAAAGCACCATATCAACACCATGCACCAGCTGTGGGGATCCCCACAAGTGGAGATCCAGCCATTTCCAGGACACCATGTGTCAGACCTGCAGAAAGGTTGGCCACATTGCCTGAGCCTGCTGCTCCAAGGGAAACAAGAGGCGACCGATGGCAACCCCAATGCACATGATGAAACTACACACCACCTCTATCCGACAGCAACAGATACTGAACTTACCCCAGGGCACCCCCAATAAAATTAATGTGAGTGTATTGATTGAGAGGGCTCCCTACATGATGGAGCTAGACACTGGGTCCTCCATTTCCATAATCTCAGAGGACACTCTAAGTAGGCTCTGCCCTTGGGGGGGAGGGGCTCCACTCAAGCCTGCTAGGTTTACACTCCGGGACTTCCAACAAAATGCCGTGGCTGTAAGAGGGGTGGGTAACTTCCGAGTGCAGTACCAGGAATTTGATGGACTTTTGGACTTGCTGGTGTACAAATCTCCTAGGACTAGCCTGGTTCGCGCCCCTGGGGTTCTGAGTCACGGGTATGCATCACATTGCCAAGAGAGACTTTCAGAAAGTGTGTGACGAATTCCCGGCCATCTTCAATGTATCACTCAGCCGATATACCAGGCCCCCTGTCTCACTGCAGCTAAGCCCAGAGGTGCAGCCCATATGGCTGAAGGCCAGACATGTCCCATTCACATTAAAGCCAGCAACAGAGGCCTAGTGCCCAGCTCCACAGACAGTGACTCCTCCAATAGAACTGCGATGCTCAACCAAAGAAATACGTAGGCCCGCGTATGTATTGAAAATTTGTATGTTAGGGTGCCTTGGAACTTAGAGGGGAGGGGTGTTGTGTACTATTTATTTATTTATTTCAATTTATACCCCGCCCTCCCTACCAAGGCAGGCTCAGGGGGACTAGGGATGAGTCAACCCTAAACTAGCCCTAGGGTCAGGTTGGGCTTGCGTCCACAAACAATAGTTGGCTAGGATCCTAGAATGGACCAACAGAGAAATAATCTTATGTAAATAGCCTATCATTGGGAGTGGGGTGTGTTCAGGGTGTGGCTTGTGCATGCTTAAAAATCAGGCTTCTGCCTGGGAATTTTGTCTTTCTGCTCCTTGCTGAAATCACTAATAAAGTAGAGCTGATCACTAGACCTGGGGTCTGTTCATCCATGGAACCCACTATTTAACACCACCGAACTAGCCTATCGTTCAGTCCACAGTCTTCCAGTTTGCCCATCAGAATGTCATGGGGAACCTTATCAAAAGCTTTAGTGATATCCAGGTAAATCACATCAAGAGTTCCTACGATTCAGTAAGCTTGTCACAAAATCTCCCAGAAAGGCCTTTCTTACAGATAAAACAGAGATCCCCCCTTGTATTTGTGCTTACTTTATTCATAAGTAAGAAAATTGATTTTGCTGATTTTCTCTCAATCTGCAGTTTTCTGTGCTGCATCCTGTCTCTGGCCCTGAGAAATAGGTTGGCAGAAGAGGGAGGGGAAGAAAGCTGCAGGGGTAAGGAAGAAGGGGAAGAGGTATCATCTATCCCAAGATCTCTGATTCGCTGTTCATAGGATCAAACCCTAACAACTTGTTAGCCGATGTAAAAGACCTTTTTGGTGTGATTTCGATAGCCTTTCTTAAGTATCCTATACAACTGAGGACAAAGTTCATAATTAATTTCAAACATGACTTCATCATGTTTGCATTTTTATTTTCTTTATGTCAGTCTTGCCCAGTGTTTACAGATTGAAGCAAGGTGTTTTTAGCTAGCATTACTGCCAAGTTTGACCAAATATCTGAAAAGCAGGCCTCACGTGGTGATGATGTGTGTCCCCCTCCCCCTTCCCCCGGCTACATTCTGTTCAGGACCATCCCTGTTTCTCAGGCTTTGCAGTCATCCCCCATAAACAAAGTTCTGAGAGGGGGAAAGTGTAGCCAGTAGTATTGCTAGGGGAGGCTGAAGAACCAGGTGCTTTTCCCCTCCCAAAGAACTGCATTCACTTGGGAATGTTGACTTCGGTGAAAATGTGTTTATATCTATAATCTAAGCACCTGCATATCTCTCAAGATGTGCCAAAGAAATTGATATGGACAGTGCACAGGGATTTCTCATACCACAGATAATCTCCAGAAATGTCCACAACTTTGCTTAGAAGGTGGGGCTGACCAGATGCAACTTGCACTGCTGAACCCAACAAGTGTTCAGTGGCTTGGCAGTTTTAGGTCAATGAATCAGCAAAGATATTTCCACCCATTGTCACTTTCCCAGCAAACATCAGTTCAAAAGGAAACATGAATCTTACCAAAGATTCTTGTAAAAAAATGCTAGTGGACTGTTCAGAGCATACCTTTGGAACAGAAACAAACATCCTGAGCCAACAGTTATAAAGAGATGAGGCAGCTTGGATGCGTGCAGGAACTTTTCCCATTCCCCCAAGTTTATTTCAATGAAGGGATCTGAGCCAAATGCGCATTCCGCTGGTAACAGATAGCTGCTTCCCTAAGGCCACGAAGCAAGCTCAGGGCTGAACTGAGATATAAATCAGGGATTTCCAAATCATCAGAGCTAAGGGGCTTAACCATTGCAGTATCTCACATTCTCATTGAGATCCCAGCAGCAGGACAGGAATCAATGGGATTTGAGAAGATACAGACATGAAACAGCAGAAGCATGGGTACAATTTATAAAAGATTCCAAATGAGGAATACATTTAGAGTTGTGGGTTGAGGAAATTAAAAAGGAGCCACCAGATACCAGAGGACTCAGGTGAACCAGCTGCAGTGCAGCTTCGGTGTGAGAAGAACAGAAGAACATAAGAGAAGCCAATGTTGGATCAGGCCAGTGGCCCATCCAGTCCAACACTCTGTCACACCATGGCCAAAAACACCAGGTGCCTTCAGGAGGTCCAGCAGTGGGGCCAGGACACTAGAAGCCCTCCCACTCTTCCCCCACCCCCAAGCACCAAGAATACAGAGCATCACTTGCCCCAGACTGAGAGTTCCTATCTATACCTTGTGGCTAATAGCTACTGATGGATTTCTGCTCCATATGTTTATCTAATTCCCTCTTGAAGCCGTCCATGCTTGTAGCCGCCACCACCTCCTGTGGCAGTTAACTCCATGTGTTAATCACTCTTTGGGTGAAGAAGTACTTCCTTTTATCTGTTCTAACCCAACTGCTCAGCAATTTCATGGAGTGCCCACGAGTGCTTGTATTGAGAGAAAGGGAGAAAAGTACTTCTTTCTCTACCTGCTGTAGCCCATGCATAATCCTGTAAATTTGTGATTATTGGGGAAAATAAGAATCCCCAGTATGGAGGGCTGGTATGGAAGTGAGGGCTAGCAGAAGTGACAACGGTAGTGGCTGCTTTTCAGGGGGATGCTGTTACATGCATTTAATTGGAAATCACTCATGATGTGATAGAACTTGCCCTCATAGGTGCTGTGTGTGTGTGAGTGGGGGGGGAGAAATACAACACTTAGCATGGTAAGTGAATTTGTGAATTCACCTATAAATTTCCCCTTCTCCATTCTGTAGTTTTAGGATGCAACAACTGCCTGTATATCTGAACACATGAAATTGCCTCATATCTGACCATTTGTCTACTCTGACTGGAAGCAGCTCTCCAGGGTCCCAAGAAGAGGACTTTCACATTACCAACTACCTGATCCTTCTATGTGGAGATGCTAGGGACTGAACCTAGGACCTTCTGGATGCAAAGCAGATATTCTATCACTGAGCCACAGCCTTACCTCATAAATATTTGAATGTAACCCACAAGGACATTAACGAAACATCAAATCATGGCAGTTACTGAATTAACCTTAGGATCCAATGGTATGGGCTCCTATGGTTGTGGTCATACATGCCAGAAAAAATTGGGGGGAGGGGAGCAAGGCTATTTCCTCCAGAGGAATTTGACCCGCAGTTGCATGATCACACCTCCCTTTGAAGCTGTGGGTGCAGTCCATCAGTAAGTGATCAGACACAACTGTGGATGAGTCAGGGGTTTTTTTGTCCCTTCCCCCCATGCACTTAAACGAGGGACCCATGAATCATACCTCTGCACCGAGGGCTCCCTATGGAGTTTGCGATGATGCACATACTGCAAAGGGGGAAAAAACATTGCCACGGAGTCGGGATGACCTGATCAGACCATCCCGATGCCACGAGAGCGTGCTGGAGTGATCAGACATGGGAAAGTCCGTCCATGGCCTGTCACAACCTGTTTACTACCGGTTTTTCCCTGGTATTTTTTAACTCCACTTCTGCGGCGCTTCCCAGATGTTGTTGTCTGATTGCACCCTTTAAATCCGCTCGGCATTTGCACCCATGTTGGGTCTAATTGTGTGTATGATCGCAGCCTATGATTAGCATGGTTGACAAGACCAAGCATTTGTTCTGATGCAGTGTCGTACATGTGATTTTCCTTCACTGTTTACCAATGATAATTTGTACATATACCTACACTGGTGAGTAGCAGTTACCAAACCACACATATGTATTTGTTTTCTCTTTCGTTGCTCTTTGATAGACATCTCATGTGTGGTCAGGCTCAGATAAGCTCTCCTAAATCTCAGTCCTGTAAGACAGCTAAATGATTTACAGTGCCGCCTAAGCTTACCATTTGCCTGCTAGGGGTGGGAGATCTCCTGCCCCCAGTCCACATTGCCTTCTAGCATTCTGGCAGCCAGCTGGATGGGGAAAAAAATTAAAAGTTGCCATCAAGCAGTGGTGTTTCATCACTTCCAGGGAAAACCAAGAAGTGATGGCATGCCTCTCTAGGAATTCCCAAAACTTCTATGGTATTACCACAAAAAAACCACCAATCCCATCATCCTTGTATTGGAATGTTGTTTGTGGGAATGTCACCTCCTTTTTCAATGGTAAAGAATTTGTGTGGGGTTTCTAATCAGTTGATAAGGGAGAAGGACATGGAGGTCTGGCTAGCATATCTGGATTTGAAGTAGCAGGCCTTTTAAGGACCAAGAGCAGAGTCAAAGTAAAGTATTCTGCAAACTATACTTTGCAAAATGTATTGCAAGTGATTGTGCTCAGCTTTTTTGCAAGCCACAAGTTAATTAGCAAGATAGCAAGACCAGCACTGAGTAAGGAAGTAATTTCTTTTTGACAGAAGGCTTTTTAAAAGGAATATTGACATGGGGAGGCACTCTTTCTAGCCAATCCACCTTCTTGGATAGGAAGAGGAAGTATAAATAGCACACATAACCGACATTATATAAGAATACAAATTGAGAACTGATAAGCCTGGAAAGGGCCCTGCCCCCTTCTCCCTGACTTTTATTGAGAGAAACCAAGGGCTTGAAGACTGGCAATATTGTGAAGAAGAAGAGCTGGATTTATACCCCTCCCTTTACTCAGTGTCTCAGAGCAGCTTACAATCTACTTCCCTTCCTCTCCCCACTACATATACCTTATGAGGTAGGTAGGGGTTGAGAGAGCTCGAGACAACTGCTCTTGGGAGAACAACTCAGAGAGAACTGTGAGTTCACCCAGCTGGTTGCATCTTTTGTAAACACTACAGGTACTGCTTGTATAATTTGTGGGAGGTTAACCCCAATATACATATTTAGATTTCAGATTTTTCAACAAATCTGGAGCATTTTTCAGGTTTATAAAAAGAACTTTCTAGTCTGTTCATGGCTCCAATATTTGGATTTAAGTATCCAAAGATTTGGCCACGTTGAGAATTAGATGTATTAATGAGCGCAGTTAAACACATTTACTTTTGTCATTTTTACTTTTATTTTTTATGTTGTTTTAGAGGACTGCAGGGGACATAGTTGGGTTGGCTATATGATGGTATCTGAGAACCATGGATCTTCAGTTTATGATGGTTTTGAAAAACTCTTGTTTTGATGTAAAGATCAAATTTTGCACTGCTGAAAAACTGTTCAAAGATAGTATCTGTTTTCCCTAAAACATGTAACATGGTTCAGTATTTTCAAATACACCTAATCTGTTCAATAGTACTTCATGCTAAAGTCTAGCTGTGCACCTTAAAGGAGAAGAAAATCTGCTTAAATTATAAATTCATCATTGGTTCCCAAAACTGGGATATGGTAATTTGCTGGTCTATTTATTTGTAAAGAGAACCGAACCATGCTTACCTTGCCAGCTATAATTCAATTACAATAGGACAGGTAGTTACTTTATAAATAGAGGTCAGCCACATTTCTAATCATTGTCAATCCGAATTAATAGTTAAGCTTGTTTCAGTTCATCATTTGCTATTTACAGTGGAAATTAAGATCATCTTGGAGACCACAACCATCTACTTCCAGTGTGAGCTCCACACACATCTGTGTTACATTTTTCTCTGTGTAGTTGATTTATAAACTTAGAAGAATTTACTGTGTACTATGAAGAACAGGTTCAGACATGCCTGCTGCTAAGTAAGTACCATATTTTACAATCAGTAGTTTCTACATTCTGAAGAATCGAGCAAAGCTTCTTCTGAACTCTTCAACTTCACGTCTCATGTGGGGATGACATTATTTTTAATGCTTTTAAAGGAAATTTGTTGCCTATAAAAAGCTAGAATGCCAGGCTATGCTAAACCTTTGTCCTTGACATGCTAGTTTTCTACATGTGGGGAGGTTTTTTCTCCTTCCACGAGGGAGCATTTAAACCCCTCAGTCTGCATCCTGAAATGACACTGTCCAGAAGTTTGCTCCTTTATTCTGCGGAATACAGAAGCAGCCCCTAAACCTTTCATTCACCACTCTATTATCTTGTTCATTAGAAAGTGATTGAGATGTTTTTTTCTTCCTTTGGGGCGGAGGAGGATTCTCTGCTCATATATTCTATGTTCATGTGTTATGTTTATGTAATTTACTTCCCTGTAATAATGTGCATGTAATAATATCCGCCATTCGGCGGGGAGGGCAGGATATAAATATAAATAAATAAATAAATAAATATCCTGAAGACAATTTGGGGATTCATGCCTTAGTTTCCTTCTACTGTAGCTTCCCTCATTAGTTGAGCTTCCCTTGCTCAGCTCGGGAAGAAAGCAAATTCTTCTAGTGTTGATTTTTCCATCCCAGTTATGTGCTAAGGTGCCAGTGAACTCTAAAATTTCATCAGTATGCCACATTGAATAGTTATAGATCAAGTAGAACAGTGTAAAACTGTTTAGGCCAAGTCAGTTCTGTATTTAAAAAAAAAGATTGAACCTGAGCCTTGTGCCCAGCATGACAAAGTTCAGTCCCCATCACAAGCAACCTCTCACTTTCCAGTGCCCCTTTTGGGATCTGACTGGTATGGCTGCCAGCCCCCAGGTACGGGTGGGAGTTCCCCTGCTTTTGGGGGCTCTAATCCACCCTCGACCAGCTGCCTGGCAGGGAACTCTGCCCCAAGCATGACCACCCACCCAGCCACCCCTCTCCCTCCCCTCCTGCCAGATTTAAAGGGCTTCAACTGATTGGCGGGGACCATGTGGCCTGCTGATCAACTGGAGGGCCCTTTAAATCTAGCAGGAGGTGAGGGAGAGGGGTGGTTGTGGGCCTCATGCTTGGCACACAAAAAGGCCCCCGCATGCCACGGCCCTTTCCTCCTGCTAGACTTAAAGGGCCCTCCAGCTGATTGGCGGGCCACGTGGTTTCCACCAATCAGCTGAAGCCCTTTAAATCTGGCAGGAAGGGAGGGAGAGCGGTGGCTGGGTGGGTGGGTGGTTGTGGTTGGGAGCATCCCCATCCACCCCTGGAATGCCCCCCAAATCCCCCCACTGGAGCAAGGAGGGGACCTGGCAACCCTACTGACTGGCAAAAATCAGTATTCTGACCCTGCTTAACTCTGAGTTTCAGGCCAAATAAGATCACAAATATTCAGAGGGCACCCTTTGACTTTAGTGGCTTTAAAAGACTAGTCAGATTCCTGGAGGTAAGTTTATCAACAGCTATTACCCAGGATAGTTAAAAGGAAACTTCATGCTCAGTTGCAGTGTACCGCTAATACCAAATGATGGGGACAAATGGGGAAAGCCGCTATTTTCATGGCCTGCGTATGGCCTTCCCATTCCTTGCTTATTGGTTTCTGATTAGCCACCATTAGAAACAAAAAACTGAGGTAAATGGAACTCTTGTCTTACTCTTGGGGTAAAATGCAGGGCTGAATTTTCAGCTGATTTAAATCAGAATGGTTCTGTTATCATTAGAATTGCCAGTTCTAGGCTGAGAAATGGAGGTTTCAAGGGTGGACCCTGGGGAGGATGAGGTTTGGGAAGGGGAGGGACTTCAGCAGGGTATAATGCCATAGAGTTCATTCTCCAAAGCAGCCATTTTCTTCAGGGGAACTGACCTTCGTAGTTGAAAGTCAACTGTAATAGCAGGGGATCTCCAGGTGCCACCTGGAGGATGCCAACCCTAGCTATAATCTCTAGTCTTTTATAAAGGTGGGATAGGTAAAAGAAAAAATGAGAAGCCCAAAACATGCAGAAATATGGAGTATGAACAGATTTGTGGAGGACAGGTTTATCAGTCGGTGACTGTCAGGTTGGTGGGTGGGTGGCAGCTGTGGGCTGTTGTCCGTGGGCCCTGCTTGTGGACTTCCCTGTGGCATCTGACTGGCCACTGTTAGAAACAGGATGCTGGACTGGGTGGATGTCAGATCTCCAGTTAAGACACTCTCCACAGCTTCTTTATTGAAAAGCTTTATTTAGAGATACGCTTACTATGGAACTGCTTCCTTGTCAGGAATATAGAAATTGTACGAAAGCTAAATGATATAGGCAGGGCTATTTTTGGGCAGGAACGCACAGAAACGGAGTTCTGGCTGGCTTCTGAGTTGGGCATGCCTACAGCTCCCCCCCCCTGGGTTCCCCAGGCACCTCCCAAGCCATGGGGTGCCTGGGGAAGCCAAGCCAATCCAGGGAGGAAAGGCAGTTTAAATTGCCTCCCTTCCTTGGGTTCCTCATCTTGCAGGGTGCCTGGGGAAGCTGATCCAAAAACTACCTTTCTTCCCTCAGGTTCCCCATGTGCCGATCCTGGGAGTGAGCTGCGCTGTCAGGGGTGTGGCCTAATATGCTAATGAGTTTCTGCTGTTGGGTGTGGCCTATTATGCTAATAAGTTCCTGCTGGGCTTTTTTTTTTTTACAAAAAAAAGCCCTGGATATAGGTAAGATTCAATATCTCCCCACACCCCACAATCATATGTCAGCACTCTGCCCTAGTGTTGCTATGACAACTATGACAGATATAAACCTCTATTACAGGGGTGGCCAACCTGTGGCTCGGGAGCCACATGCGGCTCTTTCACACATATTGTGCGGCTCCTGGCAGGGCTGGGGAAGCAAAGGGGAGGCATGCTTTTTCTCTCTTTCTCCCTTCCTTCCTTCCCTCCTTCCTCCCTCCCTCCCTCCCATCTATTTGCTTTCCTAGTTTCTCTCTCTCTCTTTCTTTCCACTTATTTAATTCTTTCTTTCCATCTCTCTCTTTTTCTCTCTCTCTCTCAATATCATTAGCAAACAAGTAATATCATTATCAATAACCGGTTTTCCTCGTTTGTTTTTATTTTTGGCAGTACCATTTAACGTTAATAAAAAGCAAATTTGCATATTTTTAAAAATAAAAACGTGTGTGTGATATTTGTTCCTGTCTTGCGGCTCTCAGACATCTGACGTTTATTCTATGTGGCTCTTACGTTAAGCAAGGTTGGCCACCCCTGCTCTATTATATTCCCTCCTTAACCATCTTTTTTCCCAACTAAAATGTCCAGACTCTTCAGCTTTTCCTCACAGGAATGGTGCCCCAACCATTTTATCATCTTGGTTTCCCTCTTCTGTACTTTTCCCCACTCTGCAATATCTTTTCTGAGATACGCTGAACAGAGTTATACATATACAATTGATGGGTATATCTTATGACCAATAGGCCATATGCATTTAGGCCCCTTAGGGCAGGGGTCCTCAGACTTTTTAAACAGGGGGCCAGTTCACTGTCCCTCAGACCGTTAGAGGGCCGGATTATAGTTTTTTTAAAAAAAACTATGAAGATGGGCTTTTTCTTTGGTTATTTTGTGTGCAGGGAAGGTGCCGGGGGGGGGGGGGGAGGTGCGCAAAAAGGCACCCTTGACGGGGCTGTTGTCTTTCCCTCTCCGAAGAAACAAAGAACTCGGCATCCTCACAAACTTTTGAAGGCAGCAAGCCCCCAGCTGCTTCTCCCTGAAACTCCACTACTGCAGGCATCATGATGGGAAAGAGAAACCTCTCTCTCTCTCTCTCTCTCCCCCTCCGATTCCCAGCAGCACAAAAAGCCTCGAAAAAGACCCCCGCCCGGCTCTTGGGACTGGCGCAGGTCTCCTAACTGGCTAGGAGACTTGGGGCCAGCCGGAGCGCCTGCCACCCCACATTTACCCTCTTCCAGTCTTCCTTTTGCCTCCTCCTGGCTGACTGGAAGCAAGGGGGTGGGGCTTTGTCATGTGGCCCGGGACGAGTCGGCTGCAATTTTTCTGCTGCTTTGTGTGCTGCTGGGAATTGGAGGACAGGCAGCGGCACACCCGGTGGGCCAGAAAAATGCCCTCGGCGGGCCGCATGTGGCCCGCGGGCCGTAGTTTGAGGACCCCTGCCTTAGGGCTTTCTTCAGTGGTCAGTATTACTATTGTAAGACAACACACATCCAGAAATAAATCTATGAAAAAAGATTTTCTTTAGAGCCTGGTGTTGCTTTCTGGAATTATCAAAAGGGAGAGAAAAAAAGCCAAATTATTATATACCAAATGCACATAATAAAAGCACATCGTAATAAATTTAAAAATAACAGTAATTTTTTGCTGTTGTTACCTCATGTAGTGTACAGTTGCTGAAAGTTTACACAGTGGGCCATGGATAATCTCTCATGGTAACTGCACATACTCCCCAAATTGTTCTACCCAAAATAGAAATTATATAATTGTTAGAATTTATAAATAGTATAATTATACAGATAATTTTTAGCCATAGAGTCTTTAAATTAGTCAACCAACCTGGTAACAGATATCCAATATGTCTGGATGTATTAGGGTTGCCAAGTCGATTCTACTCACCGGCGGGGGGGAGTCCTCCTTTGCCCAGGAGCTCCCCTGGGCCACGTGCTTTGTGCACGCGCCCGGTGATGTCACCCAGAAGTGATGTCACCACATTGGGGGCATTTCCAGGGCGATGCTCTGGCAATTGCCCCAAAACTCTATGGTACCATAGAGATTTGGGGCGATTGCCAGAGCGTTGCCCTGGCAACGCCCCCAACATGATGACGTCACTTCTGGGTGATGTCATTACGTTGGGGAAGTCGTCCTGGCTGGACGACTTCGGGGGTGGGGTTTCCCCCGCCGGCCGAATGCTGGCTGGCGGATCGGGAACCCCTGTAGTGGGGGATCCCCTGGGCTGACTTGGCAGCCCTAGGATGTATGTCTCTTCCATCAAAGGTAGTAATCAAACTGCATACTGCTAACATTACATCAATATATAGTAAGACCCAGGGATGATGCAATCACCCACATGCATTGCATATTACTGTTGCCAAGGGAGAGTAAGGTAAATTTCTTTTAATGTGTCCTGGGTGGAAACTATGCATTGTTAAATATGTGTTGGCATCTGTGGGTTTTCTGTAAACCTCTTTCTGTCTATTATTTCCAGTCCTTCTAATTTCAACATCTAGAAAATGTACTTTGTAATAATCATATGTGAATTCAAATTGAATTGTGTTAAGAACATGAGTTTTATACTGGTCAAATTCAATCAAAGATTCCTTAGTGCCATTCCAAATCATAAAGACGTCATCAAGAAATCTTTTATAAAAAATAATGTGTTTTTTATACAAATTATTGCTTTGGAAAATGAATTTATTCTCTAGCCTATTCATGAATAGGATCGCTAATTCAGGTGCAAATTTGCATCCCGTTGCAGTTCTTGAAACTTGCCAGAAAATTTTTCCTCGGTACTGAAAAAAGTTTTTTTTTTAGCCATAGTTCAGCAATACAGCAGAGAAAAGTTGTAGGAGGGATGGGCTGCTCTATCCTTTTATCTAATACCTCCCATAAAACATCGAGGGCTTCGTCTTATGGAATGTTAGTGTACAAAGACACCGTATCTAGAGTGGCAAAAAACACCTCTTCTGCCTGCAGTTGTAAATTATTAATATGGTTAAGGAAATCCATGGCGTCTGATGTTTGGACCATTTCTTTTAACCTATTTTATCTTTTATTAATGTGTACACCACAATAAATATTTGTATTTTTATAAGAACTTATTTTGTTAGCTTGACCCTCTTAGATCACAGCCATATTTTGGGCTGAGTCTCCCCCCCCCCCCTTTATTTCTTGATTTCTGTCATATGTTGAACAGAACCATACACAGTAATCCAAATGATGCCACACCATGGCTCTAGGGTTGTCAGCTCCAAGTTGGGAAATACCTGGATATTTTGGGGATGTAGCCCAGGGAAGGTGGAGTTAGCAGAGGGGAGAGACCTCAGTGGAGCATAATGCCATGTACTCCATGCTCCAAAGCGGCCATTTGCTCCAGAGGAACTGATATCTGTCATCTGGAGATCTGTTGTAATAGCAAGAGATCTCCAGGTGCCACCTGGAGGTTGGCAACCCCACATGTCTCGATACAAAGGAATTACAATATTGGCTATTTTATTCTCAGTATCTTTCCTAATAATCCCCGGCAGGACTACTCTTATGGTCTTACGTAACATCCTTATTCCTTTACAGAAACATACCTGTAATGGTGCAGAAAGTAGCCTGAGCTAACATAGGTTCAGTTATGTCCTCTGCAAAATATTTGAGAAGAGTCCATCCGGTTATCTACTGTATTTCGATTAAGCTACATCCTTAGGACTAACTTCTTCTGAATTCAGTAAAGGTATGAACATCACTGATGAGCAGCAGAAAGGCTTAACACAACTTGTCAAATAAGTAGGGTTGTGGCTCTGTAACTTACTTTGTGTTGACCAAAGGTATTTTAGGAAGGCTCAAGCAGAGGCTCCAAAAGGAATCATAGGAAGGAGGGCTAATTTGGAAAATCCCACCCACAAAACATCACCTTCTAGGACCTTGTAAGTTCTCTAGGACATAAGGCAGTGAACTTCCCCTCCCCACCTTTTATTAAAGAAGAAGAAGAAGAAGAAGAAGAGATTGGATTTATACCCCGCCCTCCACTCCCCAAGGGAGTCTCAGAGCAGCTTACAAACTCCTTTTCCCTTCCCCTCCCCACAACAGAGACCCTGTGAGGTAGGTGGGGCTGAGAGAGCGCTTTCCCAAGCTGTCCTTGAGGGAACAGCTGGTACAGAGCTATGGCTTGCCCAAGGTCATCCAGCCAGGTGCAAGTGGAGGAGTGGGGAATCAAACCCGGTTCTCCCAGATTAGAGTCCACACACTTAACCACTACACCAAACTGGCTCTCAGCTGCTCTCAGTGTTGCTTCAGGCTTATCTAGCCACGGGGGGGGGGGGGGGGGGGGTTATTTCTTTGCCTTTCAGTTAATTTACACAGTCATATTTTTCTTCATATCTGGAGAGTTTTCCTGAGCTGGGAGGAAGGAATGCCATAGAGTCCACCCTCCAAAGAAGCCATTTTCTCCAGGGGAACTGATCTTCGTCATCTGGATATCAGTTGTAATTCCGGAAAATCTCCAGCTCCCCAGCCATTTTATTATTAGATATTAGGGTGGCCAGGTCCACCATGGAGCCAAAGAGTTTACTGTTGCTTAGTAGAGCAGTGAGGGAGAAATGGGAAGGGAAATAAGCATTGTGGCAATGCTATAACATCACTTCTGGAGTGAACCCAGAAGTGATGTCAATACATTGATGTGACACTGTAGGATTCCACTTGAACTCTATGGTAAAAACATAGAGCTTTGGTGGAATCCCAGAGCATCACACTGACATGCTGATGTCACTTCTGGGTTCTTGCTGGAAGTGACATCACAGCTTCATCTCAACCCCTTAGCTGGCAACCCTGTTAGATATAGGCAGCAGCTGGTACTCCTATCCCATCTTTCTACTATATACTCTTTGGCAATGGCAGTGTGTGCCATACAGCTAGGGATGCATGTTTGGATATTTCCAGTTCAAATATATATATGAAAAATACCTTATTAGAACAACAAGATGGACAGGAGATTGCCCATTTCAACTCAGTGCTAATTACTTGTGACTATTTGCCTTTGTATCTATTTTATTTATTCTCAACCATCTTCCCATATGAAGTCTCACACCTATCACAAGGAGACACAGATATAGATGGACCCTTTAGGTAACACTGTATAAATATACATTTCATGTATAATTGCATGTAATTTATGAATTCCATAAATTATGCTACAAATCTCTCCTATATTATAAAGCTGTTTTCAAGTGGCAAGATTCCATAAGGTGCCAAAATCAGTTGGCTGCAAGAACTGCCACTCAAAAGGGGTCCCTGGCCACTGGCTGCATTCCCTCGCTGTATTGCCTCAGTCCTGCCCACAGAGCCGCAGGCCAGTGTCTCGGCCTCAGTCTGGAGGGAGCTGGTGAAGGGGACAAACTGGGTGCTGGGTCCACTCTTCTCCTCTGCCCACTGCCAGGTGGGTCTAACTGTCCCCTCAGTGGCCTGCTTCTGTCAGTAAAAAGACAATGGACTTTTAGCATAACCCCTCCCCCACCCACTGCCAGCTTGCCCACGTTCCTGTCAGAATAAACTGTGAAAACGGCTCTCTCTCCTGCTTAGCTCCACCGTGGCTGGTTGGCTAATGAGGTGGGCGAGTGACCATCAAACCATTCTCTTTAACCCCCTTGCTGTGTGGCTGACTTTCCCCATAGAGTTGCCAATCTCCAGGTGGGACCTGGATATCTCCCACTGTTACAATTGATCTCCAGATGACAGAGATCAGTTCCCCTGAGGAAAATGGCTGCTTTGGAGGGTAGGCACTATGGCATTATACCCTGCTAAGTCCTTCCATCCCCCCCCAAAAAAATGCTGCCCTCCACAGGATCCACCCCCCAAATCTCCAGGTATTTCCCTAATCAGAGCTGGCAACTTTCTCCTCAGTGCCTGATGCTAGGCAACCAAGCTTGCTTCTCTGAAAGGCCCTTTCCACACCTACGTTGGCCTTTGGGAGAAAACTCATTGGGGACAGGCCTCAGCTGAACAGAATGCCATAGAGCCCACCCTCCAAAGCAGTCATTTTCTCCGGGGTGGGGGGGAAATCTGCTGTCTGGAGTTCAATTGTGATCCCCGGTGATATTCAGGCTCCATCTGGAGGTTGGGTACCCTAGGCATAGCAGTCAGTGCTTCAGAGCAGGATCTGCTAGACCCAGGTTCTTGCTGAATGGGTGATTTTTGGGCCAGTCACAGACTTTAAGCCTAACCTACCTCACAGGGTTGTTGTGCAAGTCAAAAGGGGAGAATGTTGTAAGCTGCTTTGGTCCCCATTGCAGAGAAAATCTACTTTTCCTCCAGGGAAACTATGGTTGCCAATCTCCAGGTGAGGGCTGGAGATCACTTAAAATTATAAGTGCTCTCCAGATGGCAGAGATCGGTTCCCCTGGAGAAAATGGTGGACTGTGTCCTTATACCCTGCTGAGATGGACCCTCTATGACAGCCAATGTGACATAGCAGTCAGGGCTTCAGAGCATGGTGGAGGCTGCAGGGGGGGAGATGGAAAGTTGAAGAGTGAGGTTGATGATTGGCTGGGAAGGAGATAGGGTTGCCAACCCCAGGTGGAAAATTCCTGGAGACTTGAGGGATGGAGCCTGGAGACAGTGAGGTTGGAGGAAGGGTGGGACCTCAGACAGGTACAATGCCATAGACTTCACCCTCCAAGCCAGCCATTCCCTCATGGAGAACCATTCTTGCCAATCTCCAGGTGGGGGCTGGAGATCACTCAGAATTACAAATGCTTTCTAGAAGGAAGGGAGAGGAGATGGGAAGCTAAAGCCAGGGGGTAGATAATGATACATTGACGGTTGACTGTGAGGGACATAGGGTTGCCAACTCCAAGTTGGGAAATTTCTGGAGATTTATGGGGTGGACCCTGGAGAGGGTGAGGTTTCAGCAGGGGTGGGACCTCAGACAGGTTCAATGCCATAGACTTCACCCTCCAAACCACCCATTCCCTCATGGAGAACCATTGTTGCCAATCTCCAGGGGAGGGATGGAGATCACGCTGAATTACAACTGCTCTTCAGATGGCAGAGATCTTTCCCTGGAGAAAATAGTGGACTCTGTGTCATTATACCCTGCTGAAGTTGCTACAGCAAAATAACGCTGAGTGCCCAAGGCTGGGGCACTCTCCCAGAGCCTCTTTCTAGAGCCTGTTGTATTTATTTCCACAATGGGCCTTATGCCTAGTCTATGGAATATGCTACATCCACGATCATCTCCAGCACATGTACAACTCCTTGTTTTCTCAAAGCTATATCGGCTCTCCTTTTCACAGCTACTCAGCTGTGGAGTAAGAGAAGTGGGAAACATCTGATGAAAAATCAAAGACTTCTTAGGGGTGTTCTGGAAATCTCTAATATTTTCCTCCCTCTCTTCAGCATCTGGATGGATAACACTCTTTCAAAAGACCATTTGAAGAACAGTTGCAAATTCTTGGAAACTGTTTTAAAACAATTCACTAGAAAACAAGTTAAAGAGAGATGAAGTGGAATGCTAGGAGGTTAAAATGAAGCCTTTTGTAGAATGATTAGAGGCATAGATTCAGCCAAGGTAAATAATTCAACAGAAAGCCAGGAATGGCTTGCTGAGTATTCTGGTACTAGTGTTAGGGGTGCTAAGCTACTACAGTCTCTGGTTTCAGATCCAACAATCAACATTCTGTCAGTTCAAGCTCTAGTCACTCTATTGATACTTTGGCAAACAAATTATTTTAAGGATGAGGAGCTCTTTAAAGAAAATTCTCAGAATCATGTATTCTTTTTGAAAGGAAGAAGACCCAAATGCAAATGCTATATAGGATCATAGGACAGTAAAGTACAAAGAGAATGTATCCCCTATATGTTCACATGCTTAATATCTGCTTGTTCTGATCACAACTGGACTTTCCTTCTACCTAGTCTTATCTTCATGTTCTTTCAGAAGGTTTTTCTAAACACAGTATGCAGACAATCTTCATACTCTGTCCTTTATACCCTCTGCAATGGACACCAAGATAGTAAATAATCTTTCAAATTAATTAGCCTAGCAGGGCTTCACAACCACCACCTTTTTTACACTGATTAGTAGGGATGGGCACAAACTGGCTTACAAACTAAAGTTCGTCATGAATTTTGGCTGGTTCATGTTTTGTGAAGCCATGTTCATGAACTGAAGAACCTCCTCAAACTTTCATGAATTTTGATGCAGTTTGTGGTAGATTGTGGCAATTTGCGAAGAGCAGAAAATGGGGGGTTAAACCCCCGCTTTCTGCTCTTCATGAAAAACTGCTGAGCAGCGGGGAGCTCCTTACTGCTCGGCTGTTTCATTTAAATGGCTCTGAGCCTGGGGTTAGCTGAGGCTAGCTGCTCACGGAAGCCCCTTTAAACAGCTGAGCTCCGCAGCACAAACTGCCCCAGGGGCTGGCTGCCTAAGCAAGCCCATTTAAACAGCTGAGCCATGGGAGCAGGCTGCCCCCATGGCTCAGCTGTTTTGGGCACTAACCTCACAAACCTGGTTCTGTTCATATGCAAGCCAGCTGGGTTTGTGGGGTTCATGGTTTGCCCACAAATTATGAACTGAACCACATTTTTCTGCTGTGTGCCCACCCCTACTATCAGCCCAAGATACTAGACTTGCTTTTACTAAATATGTATAGGATTATAGTTATCAAAAGTATAACTCCTGGGTCCTGTTCCTCATAGGATACCTCCTCCTGCTGTGGGCCAGCACTCTGTTGCAGTAGTAACTTTTGCTTTCCATTTACGGTTTGAATTGTGCTGTGTTCATTCAGACCGGATGGGTTTATCCCCATGTGGCAAATCATTGACAGGGAAATGAGTACTAAATATTGTCTAATAAATTACCTCTCTACTTCCTCTTTATGTCAGATGCTTTTAAGATGCATGCTTAGAATGGATGTTCTTCAAGCTGCTGCTTGTAAAGATGGGTTTATGAGACCAAATTTGAAATGTTCTAAATGCTACTAAGGGCCAGAGTGCAAACCAATGCCCTCTCCATCTGAAGCTTTGCATTGTAAAGAATCATCTGGCAAGTGCCCTTGATCCTTGCTGCTGCTTTTGACTCTGTTTATTGGGCCCTTAGCCATAGCACCGAGGAACAATTCAGAATTTACTGGACATGGCAATTAAAGGCACGCAACAGAAACTGGCACAATTTCCAGATGACCAAGTCCTTTTTTTAAATTAATTCTGCCACATCCTTCTTTGCCTCTCAGAGGGAAGCAGAGCACTTTACTAATGCACCTGAGCTGTCCATTAATTATAATATAGTCTTGCTCTGGACACTCAATCGAGAAGTCATTCTTCTCTAAATGGGTGGACATACATTGGGAGGAGGGGCAAAATCCTGACAGCTAGAAGCCAGACTACGATCTTTTTTCCACTGCTCAGTCATTCATTTTTCCTCATTCACCAATAACCAGATATGAAACAAGACAACAGCTAAGGAAGTGCTATATCCTTATCAGACTACATTCCCAGAGGCAAGAACTCACCTGATGTCTACTTGGTAGTAGACCCCCTTCAGCAAAGGTCCTGCTTCTCTCTTCCATTTCCTTTTCGTTCCTTTGTTCAGGCAAATTAATTACTTCCTGTTCTGTCTTAGCACTTACGAATCAAAGGTTCCAGTCTGTGTTCCTTATGGGGGGCTTAATTACATTTTAATAGCCAGCAAAAGTTACTGTTCACAATTTGTATTGGATTGTTTAATATCATAACAGTGCAATTATTGTTAAAAACTTAAAACAGTAATGAATTTAGCAAATCGCAAAACAGTCCTTACCTCCCACCTTGATAAGAGTTGATTATTTACAATTGATTCATGAATGCAGGACAAAGAAAACCGGGATGCCTGCAGGGGTACAGAAAGAAAGAACTGAACACTTAAAGGGTCAATATCCTTGGGAAATCTTAGTCATGGTTTGACTGTCCCACTTGGGACAGCATGATGTTGTATCTATAGTTTAAGCTTTAAAAAATCTCCACACATTAGAGCTGAAAAATGATGGGACAAGACCACAGAAAATTCTGAAATATAAAATGTTTACCACTATGTCATCTGAAAGGTTCATAAAAACTGAGTGAAAAAATCATGGTGGTTGCAGACTAAATGCATAATGGGGAACCAACAGGAAAGGTAGATCCAAAGGTAGTTTCATACCCACTACTTTATATCATTTATAATTTATTTTAGAAGAAGAAGAAGAGATTAGATTTATACCCCGCCCTTCACTCACTTGTAGTCTCAGAGCGGCTTACAAACTCCTTTCCCTTCCCCTCCCCACAACAGACACCCTGTGAGGTAGGAGGGGCTGAGAGAGCTCTTTTCCAAGCTGTCCTTGAGAGAACAGCTAGTACAGAGCTATGGCTTGCCCAAGGTCATCCAGCCAGGTGCAAGTGGAGGAGTGGGGAATCAAACCCGGTTCTCCCAGATTAGAGTCCGCGCACTTAACCACTACACCAAACTGGCGCTCTCTTTAATTGCACAGTATATAAAATCTGCACCCCCATCAGTTTATATCCCATTTTTAATCCACACAGGATCTTTCGTATATCAAGGGAAGCAAGTGGAACTAATGCTGGCCATGTGTGTGTCCACGTTTTTGGATATACCCTGAACTTTACATATGAACCCTTTGTGGACTTTACAAGAAGTGCTGTGAACCTCTCTCGGATCCTGAGAGTTAATGGCAAGGAGAACCACAGAATTAAAAAGGGGGCAGAATCTAGTATCAATGCACACACATACAAGCTCTTCGGATGCCAATAATGAGTTTTTTAATTCTTAATACTTCAAGATGTACATATTTCAAACATTTAAACACAATTTCCTCGAGGAATTTTTGCTGCTAGATGGTAAATTTATTTATCTGGTTGGCTGAGTTCTTTGGGCGAGGAATGCTTCTTCTATAGTCAAAAAGACAAAAATGGATTTTAAATAATAAACATTTTTGGTATTGATTAAACCCCTGGATTTTTAGCACCTTTTTTTTTTTGCTCTGGGAAACATATGCCACAATGACAAACATAAAAGGAATCATCTTGGCCATGCACAGGCTTATGCAACCCTTCTGCCAGACAACAGGTGCTTGGGCTACCAGTTGACAGAATTTTAATATGTTCAGAAGACAGGGAAAAATTCTTGTGCTATATTGAAGTACACAGGAAGGAATTCAGACCATGCTCAGGTGCTGTGTTAACTGACTGTTCCACTTTAGCATTCAGATCCAAGGCATTTATGACCCTCTGTTTTGTCACTGGATACAATTTGCTGCACGCCAGAGACAACTGTATAAAATGGGATACGGGTTGATGTCTGCATATTAAAAAGTTGTTTTCTAAGCCGTGTGACCGCCAGCCAGCTGCTCCTCTCTATGGCAGTCACTGGAGACCACTGCAGACACACAGTTGCTAGGGTCTGAAGGGCAAAAATGCCTGTGTCTCCAGCTCTAAATTCCTGAAATAAATCCTCACAATTCTTGTATTTTCACAAAGATGTGGCCTGCTGATGGGTGACCTGGAAGATGCAATATATATTGCTCTGTCAGCACACTGGGCTCACTGCAGCTGTTAAGGACCAAATCATCTTATGAATAATGTAGAGAAAAAAAGGAGAGGAAGTAATATAAACACACCATTCAGGCTATGGCTGGAGGGAAATGAAGACAGAGTTTGCTTTCTTCTTGGTTGCTGTCACCTGGTTGCTGTCACATGGCCAGGTAAAGGAAAACGAGAGAAGAGATAGGAGATCCATTCAGTGGCACACCTTTCTATATAAAGGCTTTTGGAACATGAATCAATTAAAATTTGGAGGGACCTGCACAGGTTACTTTCAAATTGTATCAAAATGTTTTCTAAAATAATACCTTCTCATGCTTCCCACTTAGGATTGCGATCCTCTAGGCGGGGCCTGGAGATCTCCAGACGACAGACATCAGTTCCCCTGGAGAAAATGGCTGCCTTGGATGATAGACTGTATGGTACTATAAACGACTGAGGTCCCTCCCCTCCCCAAAGTCCACCCTCTCCAGGTTCTGTCTCTAAACTTTCAAGTGTTTCCCAACTCAGAGTGGGTAACCCTATGAATCCCACTTTTGCAAGGAGAAAAAAGTTCCAATGATAGCTTCTGTTGTGTAATGAAGAATCCATGAATTCCTTGTGATGGACAGTTCTATAGGCCTATGGTGGTTTTATGATATCTGTTCATTTATAAGTACATAAACTGATCATAGGTGAGAAAGCAAATACTGGGACAGACAGTGCAAGTCTTTAGATCAGTATGAGTTCCCCCCAAAGCAAACAGCATGACCTTGGCATTCCACTTCATCATGCTCCTTCTTGCCAGTCTGCTGAAAAACAGACATCTGACTTGTTTGCTAACTACACTCAATTTTCAAGGTGTTTTTTCCTCACACATACAACTTTATGGGGTGTCCCCAAACTCATCAGTGTTGATTTTCACTTATTTTTCAGTATCCATTGAGGATACATATTTAGTTATTAGCTAAACAAAAGCCTAGATAGATGTTAATCTATTTATGTGGCAACCATAATTATGTGGCAAACCTGATTCTTAGCTAGGGCTGCCAAGTCCAGCATTCGGCCGGAGGGGAAAACCCCGCCCCCAAAGTCGTCCAGCCTGGATGACTTCCCCCACGTAATGACGTCACCCGGAAGTGACGCCATCACGTTGGGGGCGTTGCCAGGGCGACGCTCTGGCAATCACTCCAAAACTCTATGATACCATAGAGTTTTGGGGCGATTGCCAGAGCATTGCCCTGGCAATGCCCCCAACGTGCTGACATCACTTCCGATGATGTCAGCCGGCGCGTGGGTGAAGCTCCCGGCCGGCGGAGGACTCCCCCCCGCCGGTAAGTTCAACGGACTTGGCAACCCTATTCTTAGCTGCCAAGGGAAGTTATGAGATTTCTCATTCTGTTTGTCATAATGAAAGTTGTACTGCAGGGGGGAAAAAAAGGATGATAGAACTTGCACCCAGGTTCTGTTTTCGTCTGCCGCTTAACAGCAGCAAGATAAAAATTAAGAAGAAAAGTAAGCCATCTACCTATAGGAAGTTCTTACCATAGAGTTCCTGATGATTCTCAGAGCTACCCAGACATGAAAAGGGTAGCTCTAGGAATCAGAACTTCCAGTTTTACCATAGACATTCCAACAATTTCTAGAGCAACACTTTTCACTTCTGGGTAATTCTAGAAATTGCCAGGACTTCTGTAGTAAAAACTTCCTGCTATTAAACAAGGCCTTATTTTTCTTCTAATTTTTTTTTCTGGGATGATGCCCCCCACAACCCTCCTAGCAGTGCCTAGCAACCCTATTGGAAACTCCAGTTGGTACAAAATGCCACAGCTTGGATATTATTAGGCACTAGATGAAGCATTTATCAGGCGCTAGATGGACACATTCTGTAGTCATTCTGTTGGCTGCCTATCAGCTACCAGGTTCAGTTCAAGGTACTGACTACCACATATAAGGCTTACATGGCCTTGGACCCTGATATCTGCAGAGTTGTCTCTCCTCTTATGCTCCAATGGAAGCTTCACTATCTTATCAGGTTCTTCTGCAGATTCCATCCTACAAACATGCAAGATCAACAGCCACCCATATATGTGCTTTCTCTGTCATGGCCCCCACCTTGTGGAATGGACTGCTTGAGTAGGTCAGATGGTAGGGATGCCATTCCCCAGTTGTGGGTTGGGAATCCCTTGGTTTTCCGGGCTTCTGCCTGCTGTCAGCCAGTTGGCCACTGGGGGGGGAATGCTACCCCCAAATGTCACGTGCTGACATCACATGGAAATGACATCATCACGTTGGTGGCAACATTGCACAGTGACACTCTGATTTTTGGACAAAACTATGGTTTGAGGGAGATTTTACCATAGAGTTTTGCCTAAAAACCAGAGCATTGTTGTCAATGTGATGATGTCACTTCTGTGTGATGTCAGCACATCGCAGTGTTTCACTTCCATTCCTGGAAAGACACCCCCCCCCCCCCCGGGCGCAATCATCGGACCTGACAACCCTATCAGAAGGGCTTCCCCACTCCTGTTATTCCCAAACTATGTAAAATGGAGTTGTTCTTTGAAGCTTTTCAATAAAGGTTATAATATACTATAACAAAATAGTTCAGGAAAGTGCTTTTAAAAAGAAAGAGACTGCGGATTATACTCCTATATATAGGACGTATTATAAGTTGGCTGCACATATTATCCCGTTGACATTTCATAATTTTTTGTACTCATGTAATACTATTTGCTGCATTAAATCCACACTTTGTGTCATGTCTAATATGGTATGCTGTTTCAGATTTCGGTAATCTTATCCTAATAAACTGGTCATTGTCTCCTTGTATTGATTGTATCAACCTACCCTGCTCTTATTAGATGTCTCTTCATATGGAGTGTTATTGATTTACATCTGTAATGTGCTTTTGGTGAGAAAGGGAGACTATACATAAATAAATAAAGCTCTGTGTTTCATCATAATAACTGTACCAACAGCAGCCACAGGGGTTAAGGAACACGTTACTGGCCAGGGGTGGTAATCATATAGGAGGAGACTGCCCTTCAGATATCCTGGTCCCAAACTATTCGAGTCTTAAAGGGAAGAATCAGCACTTCCAATTGTGTCTGTAAACATATGGGTAGCCAGAGCAGATCTTTCAAGGGAGATAGGATCACTGAGCCGGGGACAAGGGTGATATGATCTCTGTAACCAATATCTGACCGTAGCCTCACTGCTGCATTTGCACCAAGAAAAGTTTCTGCATTTTTTTCCAAGGCAGCCCCATGGAGAGTGCATTACAGTAATCTGACTTGGATGTGATCAGAGCATGGATCACCATGACCAGATCATGCTTTTCAAGGAAAGGACATGGCTGGTGTACCAGCTATGTGCCATGGAGGAGATCTGAGTCTTTAACCTCAGGCGAGGATTTGGCAGTACCCCCAAACTACCAACCTGCTCCTTCAGGGAGATCACAACCTTCTCTAGGACAGGCGGATTCTAGTCCTGAAGCAGCTTCTCCATTCAATAGCACCTGAGTCTTGTTTGGACTGAGCTTCAGTTTATTAGCCCTCATCCATTCTGTTATGTTCTCCAAATACTTATTCAGGTCTTCCAGAGGCCCACCTTATACAGCTGATTAAGAAAAATAGAACTGGGTGTCATTTGCATATTGGTGACACCTGACTCCAAATTTCCAGATGATCTCTCCCAGAGGTTTCATGTATATGTTTAAAAGGGTGGGGGGCAAATGGAACCATGCATGATGTCATAGCATGAATGTCATGGGCAGGGGTCATTTTGTAGAAAAAGAGGTGCAAGAGCTCATTAGCATAACTCATTAGCATAACTTATTTGCATATGCTACACCACCTGACATCACCAGAAGTATGTCAGAAGGAAGGAAGGAAGAGCTGGCAGAGAGGGGACAGCTACTAATCCAAGCCTCAGAAATACCACTATTCTGGGAGGATAGCTTCAGTGGTGGCTGAAGCCTTCAGAAGGCTGGTCGGAGGAACAAGGACCTTTCCAGGGGACGGGGTCATTTTGCTGCAGCCATGACACAAGCAGGCATTCCCCTGCCGAGGGGGGGGGGGGGCTGGCTCCAACTCCCGGAGCTGTGCTCCCCCGAGCTCCTGCTTGAAATGACTCCTGGTCATGGGGCCAAGTGTTTGCCAAATTGCTCTGTTCTTTAATAAAGATGGGGAATTAATGATATTAATGTGCAGTTGGCATAACTATATGATCAGACCTGTGTATACTGGAGTTGTTTTTCCCAAGAACCCAGAAATAGATGCAGAAGCTAGATTACTAAAGCAGTGATTTCTTTACTAAAGGATTCTTAAACATACAAACATAAAATCAAGCATTCACACACACAATAGAGAATTAAGGAAGCAAATGTGATTGATAGCTTAATAGAGGGATTAGTTATGGGGTGATAATGCCTGTCCAGATGTACAGAGGTCCATGAAGAAGGGATTATGGCCTAAACCCAAAGGGTTTAGGGGTGGACTGCCAGTTGGCATCAGAGCAGAAGCACATGGTCTAAAACCATGTGGTCACTGATATAAGCATTGGAAAACAATGCAGACCAATGGAAGGTCTTGGGGGCTGGTCTCAGGTGAGAACAATAGATCACCTGGACCAATGATGAGTCCCAGGGGTGCGTGGCATCAGGATGGGCAAGGCCTAGATGTAGCCAATGAGCTTCCAGAGGGGTCAGAGTCTGGATTAACAACTGGAGCCAGGTGTGCTGGGGCTAGCTGAATGGATTTTATGACCACTGTTGGTTCTGCCAAGGCAGTTGAATAGGTTCCCAGATACAAACAAAAGAGGGAGATGGGCCCCTGATTAACGTAAGGAAGGATTGTTAATAATTTGGATGTTTGGTTGGTTTATCTTGGTATCCTGAAGGATGGATCAGGGAAAGACAATGAACATAGACATGAAATGACACAAAAAGGGCTGGGTGAGGTTCTGGAGACAGAAGGACTATTTGCCAGATGGCCTCTGAATAGCCTTTAGAAATGTAGATACTTCACCTGGTGGAACCCATCGTTATCCTGTAAGCATAATCTCTTCTGGGTGGAGGGGGAAGACTGGAGGTTTGCTTGAGGGTGCCTTTTGAAACCTGAATATGAAATCCCTGTTTCCAGAGCTATGGCTTACTCTGTGTTTCAGAACCAGGAGTGTCTTCCTTGGCCTGAGTTTTGTGGGTTAGAAGTGGGGTGCCCCTTGCTATTGGGGCTACCCAAGAGTAAAGACAGCACTTCTGGCAACACAAGCAGCATTCACTCAACGTCATCTTCTGGAATCTACTTGTCAAGTAAGAGCCATGTGCCTGCTTTGCAAATGCGAATTTTATTTGCCTCTAAATAGGGACGTGTTATCAACAATTCGAGGGTAGGGTTCCCTTGGGAAGAGGAGACCTCTAAGAAGTTGATTCTGCTTGTGTAGGTAAGAGGAAAGTTTCAAGAAGAAATGTGTTTCCTATTGAAACCAATGACTTACAGGCTAATTAATGAATAACAATAGTTTTAATAATGATACTGAAAGATTTCACTCAACTTTTGAAAGCCAAAACACCACATCCTTGATTCAGAAACCAAACATCTTTTGCATTCCCTATCAACCAAACAGTGTGTGAACTCGTATCGTACAAGCACTGACATTCATACTAAGATCTTCGTGTTACAATGAGGATAGTAATTATATGAGCTTGTACCAATCTGAAATTCTAACTGCTAACTCTAGGCTGAAATTACAGAGCTGGAAGAAAAATTAATGCACTGTGTCTGCCTTGGAAGGGGGAAAAACATAATAAAAACACATGATAATGCTTGTTTACCTGAGATACCTGCTCTGTAAGAAACACTCCAGGATAGCCACAGGTATTAGGGAAGGGCACCAATTTACCTCTGTAATGGGTATTAACGCTGTTTTCTGATCATCACCAAACTGATGATCATACACAGTAACTCAGAAACTAAGGTCAGTCAGTGCGTAAATCTAACCATTAATGAGGAAAATAATGCCACCACAGCCTCCCCCCACTGACTGTGTCACAATGGAAAAATAGTTAGGCCTTATCTGCACTGGTGGTTTACAGATGTGTCAGAGCAGATTTGAAGACATCTGGCATGTATTGCTAGGATTTAACTTTGCATAGTTGCAGTTCTCCTGCTTGTTGGTTTCATGGAAATGAAAAACAGGAGGACCCAGGGGATCCAGAACTCTCAGAGTACTAGGGCTGCCAAGTCAGCCCGGGGGGCGGGGGATCCCCCGCTAAAGGGGGTTCCCAATCCGCCGGCCAGCATTTGGCCGGCGGAGGGAACCCCACCCCCGACGTCATCCAGCGAGGACGACATAGTGACGTCACCGGAAGTGACGCAGCACATTGGGGGTGTTGCCAGGGCGACACTCTGGCAATCGCCCCAAAACTCTATGGCGCGCTCCAGAAGAAACTCCCGACGAGAGGAGGACTCTCCCCCGCCGGTGAGTTTTCAAGACTTGGCAACCCTACAGAGTACCGAGGCAGCATGATTAGAATCCTACTCTCCAGCTCCCTCACAACATTTAGCAGGACTACCCAGTAGTGGTGGCCGCTGTTGAGCTCCTGATTACCACACACTGAGTGCCAAACTACACCGCATCCCAGACCCAAACCCTGCCATGGGATCTTTCAGAGCTCATTTTTTTAACTGTATAAAACATTTGGGGGTCAGTAGCTGACGGGCATCCGATCATAATATGGACTGCAGTCTCTCTAAGTAGGCACACCAATGATCAGATGCCCGTCAGCTACTGATTAAGAAAATAGGAGAGAAGACCCTATGCTGGTCTATTTGCAGCATATACTGAAGAAGTCTTCGAAATGAAGAATGCAAGTCGGCGTCTTTGTCTCATCATTTGAAGACATTAGTGGAACTTCTAATTAAGGGGACTTGTCTCTGATTTGCAATAATCTCTTACCTTGTAAAGACATTTTTTTATCTTATCTGTATTTGTACTTGTATTTGTGGAGATTTGTCTATCTCTTAGGTTGTATTAATTACTGTTGTGGTAAAGATTGTTTGTGTTAGTCAGTGTTATGTGATTAACCCTAGCGGGGCACCATCTTTAGAAGTTTTCAGGAGGTGCTGCAAGGCTGTTTTCTTTGCTAGGACTGCTGTTATTGAGCTCTAAGCTGCAGGCATTTCCTTGGGGGAGGAGTTAATGGGGGATTTACTGTATTCTATATAATTTCAATATGGAATTGTGAGCAGTCTTGAACAATGGGGCACAAAAATTAAAACTAGCACGCCAGTGTGGCTGCTCTTCTGGAATCTACTGATTCTATTATTGAGGTGACTTGATCTGGATCAAGGGAGCATGGGATATAAAGGTTAACAGGTGTTTATTCAGGGAGGTTTTAAATCTGACCTGTTATGTGGGAAAAGTCAAAAGGCCATTCAGCCTATTATGCATCTGTGTTAATTATTAGCTAGATTAAGTTTTCTGTTTAGTAATGAGGGTTGGAAGAAGACCCAATATGAGACAGATTGACTAAATAAAGGAAGCCGCAACCCCTGAGCAAGGCTGTTAACGAGAGCACATTTTGGAGATTGTTAGTTCACAAGATTGCCATAAGTTGGAAGTGACTTGACAGCACATACAATGTGGGTTGCTGTGAGAATAAATCAGGATTCCAAGTGTAAAAAAACTTGCAAACTGCTCAAACACTATAAAAGTTGTCATTAATAAAAGATTTGCTGACACTGCTGCCATTGTCCTCTTTGCTAAAAGAAGGAGCAGGGAATGTTCACAGAGAAAGCGGAAACTGGCAAAATTATAAATATTGTAAAACATGAATTTTCACAATACTTGTTTTTTCCTGATCAAGAAAGATCCACCTGTGCAAGCAGTCTGGTACACATCTGTCCACAATGTGATATACCTCGTTCAAGGTCCCACTGAAACAGATGCATGTATCTTTCGATGAGAATGTGAGTGCAAATGGAGAGTCACTGGCTGCTGCATGTGATTGGAACTGGATGGCGGCTACTAGTACTGTGACCCTCTCCCCCCCCCCCCCGTATAATAAATGGGCAACTTTATATGCAGTTATTGTGTATTCCCAGAGCATCTGGTTGTTCATAATCTTGTTTCATGATCATGAAGAATATCAGGCTATGTTGCGGAACATTCATAAATAACTTCCAAGAGTTTTTCTACTTTGCTCAGGTGTACTCAGGTTTTCAGTTTGTCCCCTAGGAATGATCCTGCCAACAGATTTTGCGCTCTTTTCCTCTATGCCTGTATGAAGTCTTCGATGAAAAAGCCTAACTGCTCATCAAAGTGCCTAACCTCATATGATAGGACCTAGCTAACCCTCACGAATACGTTTGGATCTCTTTTATTGGAAACACAGATGGGGAAGTAATTCAGAGCTGAGAAAATGGTAAACAGGAAAAGGTAAAGGGAGTCCTGAGCTTTCCTAGTCACTTCTCCATGACCACCACCCCTCACCCTTATCCTTTCCAAAGCCACATTTGCTTAGAAATAGCAGCTGCCAGGGATTCATTATGCACCTTTTCATCAAGTATATCTAGATCCACAGCACCAGTGTCAGGGGGATTGGTTCAAGCTCTTCTTCTAAGCTCATACATAGAGTTGCCAGTTCTGGGTTGGAAAATACCTGGAGATTTTGGGGGTGGAGCCTGGGGAAGGTGGGGTTTGGGGAGGAGAGAGACCTGACAGGGTATAATGCTATAGAACCCAGTCTCTAAAGCAGCCATTTTCTCCAGAGGAACTGATTGTGGTCATCTGGAGATCAATTGTAATAATGGGTGATCTGCAAGTGCCATCTGGAGGCTGGCAACCCTAACATACTACCACAAATGACAAAACATTTCTGTGCAGAACACCTCTCAACAGCATTTTTTTGTATGCTGTTGTTGGGTTGGTTGGAGCATTTGACAAGGGAGTAATAGCCTTTATTGGGTGAAGGGATTTAGCTTCAAAGACATAGGCTGGATAACTGTGACATCCTTCACTGAGGGAGAAGGTTAAGAGTTTTGGATGAATCATATATTTATGCAAGTCAATATCCAACTCACACATATTCATTTTCAGGCTTTTCAACTGGTCAATATTAGCCAAGGTGGTTGTATGAAGTGATTATCGTAAAGATTTTATTGCATAAAGACTGATAATTCAGGGAAGTTTACCTGCTACATATGAATAACAGGTTGAAATCCAAACTCCTGAACAATCTATATACTAATTCCCAGAGGTTTTTTTCTATGTGGATACTTATATTTGCCAAAAGAGAGCTCCCCCAACAGCTTTTTCTACATAGTCAGGGGCCTTCCTCAGTCTGCAGAAAAATCCAAAAAGTTTAAAAAAAACCCCTTCAGGGACCATTTAATTCCCCCCAATACCTTTTGAAATGGCATCAACTCCAGGCATCAACTGTGAGAGATTAGAATGTTTGGGGGAGGGGAGAAGTTTCTAACTGTTTCTGTCAGTAAAAGGCAGGGTTTTTACTGGCAGCAGTCTAGGGTTGCCAGGTACCCCCCCGGCCACAAGCAGTGGATCCAGATCCAGGCTGGGAAACTCCTGGAGATTTGGGGGTGGAGCCTGGGGAGGGCAGGGACCTCAGTGAGGTACAATGCCATAAACTCCACCCTCCAAAGCATCCATTCTCTCCATGGAAAGTTATCTCTGTAGTCTGGAGATGAGCAGTAATTCCAGGGGATCCCCAGTTCCCACCTGGAGGCTGGCATCCCTAGGCAGCACCCGCTGTGCGAATTGACACCACCTGATTTGCATGACTTAATTAGCCCAAGCTGCTTTGCTATCAGCAGCCACCCTATGAAAGCCATTGTTTCCTTCCTTGAATGCAACGAACTGGCTATGGTGATCCATGCTTTGGTCACCTCAAGATTGGATTACTGTAATGATCTCTACATGGGGCTGTCATTGTTCCAAATCCGGAAACTGCAGCTGGTGCAGAATGTGGCAGCACAGCTGTTGATGGGCCTCCCCATACAGGAGCCCATCCAGCCCACCTTAAAAGCACTGCCTATAGCATACCGGATAAGGTTCAAGGTGCTGGTGCTTACCTATAAAGCCCTATATGGCTTGGGACCTACCTACTTGAAGGACTGCCTCTCTCCATATGTTCCCCAGCGAGCACTTTGGTCCGGATCCCAAAATTGCCTGGTCCTCCCAGGGCCGAAGGCAGTTACGAGGGCCAGGGCCTTTTCAGTGGCGGCCTCACACTGGTGGAATGAGCTCCCGGATAACATCAGGGCCCTGTGGGACTTCTTACAGTTCTGCAGGGCCTGCAAGATGGAGCTCTTCCACCAGGCTTTTAAGTAGGGGACGTCTAATATTTACATCTTTGGCCCTGGCCCGATTCTATCCGCCAGTTTGTGTGACCACTCATATTGGTTAACATCTAGATGCTGCCCTGATATACCAAATGAGGATACGCCATCTATATTATGTTATTATGCTGCTTTGTGTATTTTAATGTTTTTTAAGATATTGCATATTGTAGTGTTTGGATATGCTGTTAGCCACTCTGAGCCTGCCATATGGCGGGGAGGGCGGGATACAAATCTCATAAAATAAATAAATAAATAAATTGTGATGCAACAGTTAGAGCTTCAGACTGAAATCTGCGAGACCCAGGTTCAGATCCCCATCTTGTGATGGAAGCTGACAGGGAGCTTTTGGACCAGTCACATACTTTCAGCCTAACCAGCCTTACAGGGTTGTTGTGCAGATAACAAGGAGGAAATAATAATGTAAGCTGCTTTAGTCCCCACTGTGGAGAAAGAGTGTAATTTTCCTAGGTAGAGGCAGTGGGGGAGGGGGGTGGAGATGGAAAGCTGAAGAGAGAGAAAGGTAGGTTGGCTGTTGGGTGGGAAGGAAATAGGGTTGCCAACTCCAGGTTGGGAAATTCCTGGACACTTGAGGGGTGGAGCCTGGGGAGGGTGGGATTTGAGGAGGGACTACAGAGCAGTATAATGCCATAGACTCCACCCTCCAAACCAGCCGTTTCCTTCACTTAAACTACCATTGCCAGCCTCCAGATAAGGGCTGGAGAGCACCCAGATATACAACTGTTTTCCAGGTGACCGAGATCAGTTCCCTTGAATAAAATGTCTGTTTTGGAGGGTTGTTGAGGCTGCTTACCTCTCCAAGCCTCACTGTCCCAAGGCTCCACCACCAAATCTCCAGGAATTTTCCAACCTGGAGCTGGCAGCCCTAAGGTGAATTGATCTCTGCAGCTCGGAGATCCATTGTGATTCCCAGAGCACTGCCACTGTTGCTGTGGGGGGAGAGGAAGCAGGCAGGAGGCTGGGAGAGTGATGGGGGCAGAAAGAGAGAGTGATGGAGTGGAGGGGCAGAAAGAGAGAGAAAGAGATCTTCCACATCACCTGCTACATGATCCTGTTAACAGGTCATGATGAATGTTGATCCTGGGACTTACTTTATGCAGAGCAAAGTAGATGCCTCGCCACCAGTGAGCCATGGCCCCAAGTTGGAAGACTGTGGAAACTACATTTCTCATCACTTCCAGCAAATAACTTTAAAGAAAATGATCCAGTTTTACTTTTGAACAAGTTATTTGTGAAGAACACAGTGTCACTAGCTCAGGGGTGGCCAAACTGGGGCTCAGGAGCCACATGTGGCTCTTTCACATGTATTCTGTGGCTTCTGGCAGGGTGGCTGGGAAAGTGAAGAGGAGGCATGCCTCCCCAATTGGTCTACCCTTCCCCAGCCAGTGTTCCCCTCCCTGGGTAGGCCTGAGGTGGGGGGGGAGCAGAGAAAGAAAGCAACTTTAACTGTGTTCTCACCACACACACGCACACCCCAGCTGACCAACTTGAAGAAGGCATTTGTCTCTTTAAATCCCTTCTCCAAGTGAAGCCAGCTGGCATGGGGAGGGGCTTGGAGGACACATTTAAAGTTAAAGTTGCTTTCTTTCCACCTCTTCCTTCCTCCCTCCCCCATCTATTTGCTTTCCCCCCACTTCCTTTCTTTCCACCTTTCTTTCTCTCTCTCTTTCTCCCCTCCCTCCCCATCTAAAGTTAAATGCATTCTCCAAGCCCCGCCACACTGCCACACCAGCCAACTGGCTTGGCTTGGAGAAAGCATTTGTCTCTTTAAATCCCTTCTCCAAGCCAAGCTGGCATAGCAGCCGGGGGGGGGGGACTTGGAGAACACATTTAAAGGCGTTCTCCAAGCCCCCTGCCCCACAGCCCCATCTGCCAGTTTGGAGAAGGCATTTGTCTCATTAAATCCTTTCTCCAAGCCAAGGCAGCTGGTGGGGGAATGTGGGGGGGGGGGTGTTTGAAGAACACATTTAAAGTTAGTTTCTTTCCCACCGCTCCCTCCCTCCCTCCCCATTTATTTGCTTTTCTTCCACCTCTCTCTTTCTCTCCCTCTCTCTTTTCCCCTCCTTTCCTCTCCCATCTATTTGCTTTCTTTCCACCTCTCTCTTTCTCTCCCTCTCTTTCCCCCTCCTTCTTTCCTCTCCCATCTCTTTGCTTTCTTTCTACCCCTTCCTTCCTTCCTTCCTTCCTTCCTTCCTTCCTTCCTTCCTTCCTTCCTTCCTTCCTTCCTTCCTTCCTCCTGCCCTCCCACCCTCTCTCCCTCCCTCCCTCTTCCTTCCTTCCCCCATCTATTTGCACACTCTCTCCCTTTCTGTCCACCTCTTTCATTCTTTCTTTCCACCTCTCTCTCTCTCTCTTTGACAAACAAATATCATTAGCAAACAAATAAATATCATTATCAATATGTTTATCCCTTTTGTTTTTATTTTTGGCAGTCTTGTTTAATGTTAGCAAATTTGTTAGCAAAATGTTAGCAAAATAAAAAGCAAATTTGTATATTTTCCAATAAAAACTTATGTGTAATATTTGTTCATGTCTTGCGGCTCTTAAACATGTGACATTTATTCTGTGTGTCTCTTACATTGCAAGTTTGGCCACTCCTGCAATAGACTGACATGGAACCTGAGGCCAGCACTACATAAGTGGTATCCCCGCACTGGCACTAGGACCCTAGACTGTCCAACTATAAAGTACTGGATTCGGAGACTCTTGGAGTGATCACAGCTCATATTTTACTTGAGGTCAGAACAAGGATACAGAATGGGACCCGGGGGTCCGCTTATATTTGTGTTCCCAACCACACCCGTAACACACCCCACTCCCGTGATTGGCTATTTACAATGGGAACCCTTTCCATAGGTTCCCTTCAGAATCCAGTCCCTCCTATTGGCCCTTATCTGGATCTGCTCTTGCTATTGTCCTGTTGCTTGAAGCTTGGCCGTGTTTGTCTCGACCACATGGTCAAGTTCCCCGTGGGGACATAACACCAACACATTTAATGAGTTTGTTTCCCTTCCTCCAAAAGATTATTCGGACATTACATGGCAGTAAGCATGCAGTTGTCCATCCTGACTGTTAATGAATACTGTAATGTCTGAAGGGATCAGGATTTAAAATGGTCACATGTTCGGAAGTCACACATTGGATACAGCTCCTGCTTCTACGCAATCACAGATCTCCCCTTCAGGTGCTGAGGATGTACACCAGAAGACACATGCCAGATAAGGGGCAAACTGATCTCCTATGCAAAGAGTGAATCAGCTCTTAGAAAGACATTTCCTCCCTTTCCATGGCATCATTTCCTCTTCAGCCCCTCAGGCGCAACCATTTTGACCATTGCTTACTGGAGTGATAACATTTCATTTGCCTTATTCTTCCTGAGAGTTCAATCCAAATCCTTCCAGATCTGAATAAGAAAGTATGGGGGGGGGGGGGGAACAGACCACTGTCATGTTTTTTGTGTGTTTTTTGTTAAGAAAGAAGGGTGTTCCTCTTGATCCATACCTTTATGCACTGGCTTGAGTCCTTTGGACCAGACACTTTCACCGGGGAGGACACTGGATGCAGAAGGGGAGGGGGGGGAAACCAGGTGCTACAAGGTAGTCTGAGGATAATAGGCATCATAAAGAGGAATTTTTCGCCTGCTGTTTTTGTTTGTTTTATCACAGAGGCTCAGCGGAGCTGGCCAAAAGCCTCACACAGCAGGTGCTGCCTGAGAATGCAAGGGGGGAGGGGGGAAATCCTACTAAATGGGAGCATTATTCGACACCACTGCCTTTCGCAATATTTTCCTTTTGTTTCAAGCAAACGCCAAAGCCTCTTGGGCATCAGTGGTCAAGGCCATTGCAGGACACTTCTGCAATGAGAAATGGAGACAGCGTATTCATGGGCATTTCGGGATGAGAGAGAAAAGACACCTTACATTCCAAAAGAGGAGCTGTGCGGGGTCCGAGCTGTGTGCATCATACATCAGTGAGGCATGGTTTCCACATTAATAAACTACATGCGAAGGAAAATGGCAGGTTCAGGTCTGAGGTATATCCCTTGAAGCATAACGACAGGCAGGACAACAGGAGTTAAACCTGAAAGCAGGCCAGTGGCCAAAAAGCTGAAGCCTTGAGGCTACTTTCAAAGCAGCGTTCAAATCCCCCGTCAGCTTTGAAAATCCCACTCTGTATTTTTGGATATTAATAAGAAAAAGATTAAGGCAAACATTACTCAACCTGAGGGGCTAAGACAGTGCAGTTTCACCTTCTTCCATATTTACTCTTCTTCCTTATTGGCTGGCCTTGGCAGAGCTCCTCTTTCCTTCTGGATTAGCCTGCAGCATGGTTTCACCTCCTTCCATATTTATTCTTCCTCCTCATCAGCCAGCCTCAGCAGAGTTCCTCCTTCCTTCCAGATTAGCCTGCACCCATGTCCTCAGCTGAGCTCTTCTTTCCTTCCTGATTCCTACCGCCTCGGGCAGAACTCCACCTTCCTTCCTGATTCCCATGGTCGGCTGCTCCCAGATTGCTCCTCTCATCCTCCCTGACATCCAGTAGGCATCTCTGTTGTTCAGGTTCCTGATTTGTGGCTTTTGGGGGGGGGGGGGTTGGTATTAATTGCATGCAGTATAAGTAGTTTAGTGGAGGAAATCCAGGATTGCTTTTTTGTTACTGTTGGGGGGGTGCTATGGGCTGGTATTTGTTCTGGGGTAATTATTACAGTTCTTCTCCTAGTTACTGTTGGGGGGGGGAGTTGTGGGCTGGTGAGGCCATCCGATTTAACTGTTGGGGAGGGCATTAATTGCATGCATTATGAGTTGCTCTGTGTTGGTTTAGAGGCTAGTTGCAAAAGTTCTTCTTCCAGTTATATATACACACACAAACACACACACACATTGGCTTTAGGTATAATGGTGTTTAGTACTAGTTTATGTAGCCCAGATGTGTTGCCTTACGTGTGCATAGCCCTAACAGCAGGGGCACCCCACTACTGACCTGAACCAAAGTCCCCCAAAAGTTAAGCACTCTCAGCTTGAACCTCAGAGTCAGCGTATGAACACTCTGCAAAAAGGGGGTTTCATATTCAGGTTTTCATACAAGGCAGCCTTCCAAGGCAATCTTCAGCATCACCTCCTCCAGCCGCAACAATGAAGGCAGGTTCCTCCAGGTGTAGTATCTGCATTTCTAAAGGCTATTCAGTGGCCACCTGACACATAGCCCTTCTGTCTCCAGAACTTCACCTAGCCCTTTTTGTGATTCCTATAAATCCTTTGTCCTTCCTGCCCCATCCCTCAGGATACCACGATAACTAATAAAACATTCAAATTATTAACAATCCTTCCTGGTGTCTATCAGGAACCCATCTCCCACCTTTTGTGTAAATCTGGGAACCATCAGTGTCCACCAAGAGCCATTCAACTAGCCATCCGGCACCTGACTTAATCCCATCAAAGCTGTTGTGCAGCCAGACTCTGCCCCTCTGGAAGCTCATTGGTAACACCTGAATTATGCTCTGCCTGGTACCACACTTCAATGGACTCCTTATTGGCCCAGGTAATCTATTGTTCTCACCTGAGACCAGCCCCCAAGGCCTCCCATTGGCCTGCATTGTTTTCCAAAGTCTATATCCCTCAGAGCACATGGCCTCAGATTGTGTGTCTGCCCCTGATGTCAACTGGCAGTTCACTCCTAACCCTTTGGTTTGGACCAGAATCTCATCTCCATGGACCCCTGCACATCTGGACAGGTTGCATCACCCCGTAACTGACCCCTCTATTCAGTATCAATCACCTCTGCTTTCTTAGTTCTGTATTGCTTGCTTTTTTTGAATGCTTAGTGTGCTTGTAATTAGGGAAATTCTTCAATAAAACCTATTTAATTTACTCTTCAAATCTGGAGTCTTCCTACTGTGCCGAACCTTGGTATACAAGTGGTGTGCGATTCCTGTATCCCTCTGGCCTATCCTGCCACATAGCTAATTTCCCTAAACAATAAGGCAGGCCATTGGCTGTAATACTTACTGCTGGCTTGCATATTGGGTTCTCAAGAAAACAATCACAAATAACATCAAGATGGATGCATTCATAGAAAAATTTAATGCCCAGTCATGTTGACTTCTGCTCTAATTGTTCAATAGGCTGAAAAGTGTAGAATGGCGACCAAGTTCTCTAATGGTTAACATGCTTTAGAGGTGCTGGTTCGTTTATGCTCTACATGTAAATGTCTTTGTAATAAACCTGAAACATTTCTGAGTGATACACCACTAGTCATCATTATTTAGAAGTATAAGCATGGCAGACACACATACAGACACATAGTAGCTGCCCACTGAGCAAAATTCTGGCTATGGGCCTGATTCCAGTGCAAATGGATCATGGGAGTGTGGGGAGAATTGGATGTTCCAATTTTATTGGGGAATGACCTGGCCTCACAAACTAAAGTAGTTAAAGTAATTACCAGGAGTAGGCCTCAGAATTAGGCTTCAGTGCAGCACACTAGGCCTGAAACTCAAGCGGTTGCTACGGAAACCAATTATAGCAACATGTTTGCTATGGAAATTTACAAACAGAGCCCAAAATGTAGGGCTACCAGAGAACCCCCCAGGAGGGAGGGTTGCCCACTTTCAGACCCCCAGATCTGCCAGCCCGGATTTGGCCAGTGGGGGAATCCCACCACCAAAGCACCCAGCATGCAGCAATATGCCTAGCACAATGATGTTACCTGGAGGTGACGTCATTGGGCAGGGCACATTGCAGGGGGGTGGTCAGTCAATCATTTAAGGAAAAACTATAGTGTTAAATGGTAGAGTGTCCCCTGCAACATTCCTGGAGAGCCTTGTGCTCAGCTGAGAAAAATCTGGAGATCCCTGGCCTGAAAGCTATCCGGCTGTTCTCAACCAGAGCTGGAGCTTTTTCGGCCCTGTCCCTGACCTGGTGGAACTCTCTGCCAAATGAGATCCGTGCCCTGCAGGGCTTGGTTCAGTTCCACAGGGCTTGTAAGGCAGAGCTGTTCCGCTAGGCCTATGGTTGAGGACAGCAATATTTTTTAATCAGCTTGGCCTCTTCTTCACTCACTTTCTCCCCTTGGAGTAAGGACAAATTGATTTTAGACACCAGTTCCAAATTAGACTGTTACTGTATTTGAAACTGTGTTTGTCTTTACTGTTTTAATTAATTGTACTTTGTATATGGAATTGTATTTTAATTAATGTGTATTCATAAATGCTGTACAATGCCCTGAGTCCAGAATATGAGGGTGGTCGGTCTAAAAATCAAATTTATACAAATAAAAAAATAAACCTGGAACGAACACCTCCAAAATCTGACAATTGTGATTCAGAGAATCAAAGAGGTGGGTTTGACTGTAAAGGCCTCAAAGAATACTAGATACACTGTAACTCTGGCAGCTTACTTATCACTGTTAGAGATCCTGTCCCATCTCAGGGCTTACTCTATGGCTACATGGAATATACTCCCCTCTGCAGTAGTGGAGGGCCATTATAGAAAGATCTTAATAGCAGAGAGGGCTTGCCTGTGTGGACCAGGGAAGGTCAAGACAAATGGGCATATTTTGCTTCAGTGGTGTTTCTACCAGGAAATTTGCATGGTATTGTACCCTTCCTTGAGAGGTTTTCCACCTGCTCTGAATCTGAAATTATGAGGAAGTTCCTTTCAGGCTCAAATCCTCAGTCCACACTCCTTTATTTCTTGCAGCATCATGTAGAATTCATAGGGAATTAACACAGAATGTAACTGAACCATAAAATTTGGATGTTTTGTTCAATCTGTTCTGTGATTTTAAGAATGCATCGGCTATTCAGTAATTTTAATATTGTATATTTCCTCAAATTTATAAGACTCATGTACATTGCTGTAATTGATCTTATGCTGGTCATGAACTGTATTAATAGATTTGATATTTGAAGCCTCAAGTGTCAAATAGCAATGAGCCAAGTGAAATACCTGAGGCTTGGAGGTGGAATAATCAAACCTGACTGGGGCACATTGCAAGTTATACAGGAGTGGCCTAGACCCACAACCAAAAGGCTGATCAGAGCATTTATAGGGGTTGTAGAAGGTTTATTCCTGAATTTAGTTCCATCGCTACCCTTTTGTGTGGGCGCACAATGAAAACCTTTCCAGATAAGGTGACTTGGACACAAGAATGCCAAACTGCATTTGACTGCCTAAAAAACATACTAACCACAGAGCCAGTGTTAAGGACCCCTGACTTCATGAAACCATTTACCCTCTATACTGATGCATCTAATATTGGGACAGGGGCCATGTCAAGTCAGACTAGGGAAGATGGAAAACAACACCCCATCCTTTACCTTAGTAGAAAGTAGGTGGAAAGAGAGCAACACCTCTCTGTGACTGAGAGGGAATGTTTGGCAATAGTATGGGCCATAGGTAAGTTAAAGCCATACCTATGGGGAAGGAAATTCACTTTGTGCACTAATCATTCACCTGTTGTGCTGGTTAAGAGTACAAACAATAAACTGATAAAATGTAGTCTTCAGTTACAGGATTACAATTTTGACACAGTGCACATAAAAGGGAAGGAGAATGTAATTGCAGATGCACTCTCCAGAAGCACCTGAGGGTGGAGGTTGTTGAAACAGGTTGCTGATGCATTTTGAGTGTTGTACATATGTTAGTATAAGATGTTTAACTATTGATGTTAAAAGTAAACAAAAAGGTAATATGCACCCACATGCTTCACCCGTTGCACAGGAGAGGCTTGTGAGAACCTCCCCTGAAGCAATTAACTAAAAGTGTGGGACATGTGAAGGACCACACTTTTAAAAGCTTAGAAATGTTGTGTAAACAGATAAAGGACTGTGAAAGATTAATTTTTCAAAGAGCCAGACAACCTTGAGTTACAGGGTGTTCCAAGAGATCTGATTGATTAGCATCAGCTGAGAAAGACTTCTGAACTGGAAGCTAAGGAGAATTCAGTCTGATTTCAGCCCTAGCTGAGAAGAGTTGAGTACTGTCAGTTTCTGGATGCAGCCCTGACTGAGAGCAGTTTAACACAAACAGGAAAACTAGGAGAAGGTTGGCAAGGAAGTTTGGGAAGTAGGCAAAGACTCCCATTCAGGCCAAAGAAAGGGGATATACCTTGTAGTGAGAAGAAAATTTCCCTACCCAGTCAAACAAGGAGTTAGCACTGAAGAGTACAGAGATCCCTGGCCTGGTGTGGTTAAAGACCGCCTGTAGAAACCTTAAGAGTCAGTTAAAAACTCAAGGCTAGTACTGGTGTTTCAAGAGAAGGGGTTTGGGTACTGGAAAGAGTGTACCAGCCTTTTGGAAACCAAAAGAGTCAGAGAAGACTCAAAGAACATGTACTAGAGTGTTTGGAAAAACACTGGAGCAAAAGCCTCTTAACATAATGATTTAAGTAACTGTGAATAGTGGTATTTGATTTTTATGTTTAATGCATTGTAATTGATATTCTATAGTACTTGATGTTATTAGTATTTATAGTACTGGTAATAGAATAATGTATTGGTGATTTTTAAACTGTCTTTCTTCAGGGACTACTTCCCTCACTGATTCATCAGGCAAGAAATTTTTGTCACAGCTAACATAAGATATTTGGAGGCTATTTTTTTTTTGTGGCTCAGATATAACCAAATGCATACCCCTAATATTTTACTGTTGACAGTTTATGAAGTTTCATATTTGAAGTGTGCCAAAATGGAAACATTTACAACATGCCAATGAAGCATTCAGATGCTGATTTCTCAATTTTTTATTTTTTTTAAAAAATGACGACTTTGTGTGGAGAGATTTTAAAATGTGCAGAATTCAAATATTTGCAATTATTTGATGAAGCACTACTGTATGACTGTACTATTGATACTTTTAAGAAAGCTTCTAAAATACCATGAATCTCTCACTCTGACAGTTTGTGCAAGGCATGGGAATTTCAGTTGCTAGAGATTTCGATGCAGCTTTCCTTTGGTTTTGTATATAATTGCTTAAATTGTCAATAAATTCTACAAATAAAGTATTATCTATGAGACTAAAATTACGAGACTCTTCCACAGAGATGTTAAAAGCACTGAGGTCCTTCAGGATATGGTAAGTAGTGAGAAAGCCATTGAACAAAGAGCCTAAACAAAATACAATACCTGCAAAGGCCTCCTTGTCATATAATTACTGAGCTTGATAAGACATGAAAGTAACTGTTTTACTAAATGAGCTTTTCATCTTACTGTAATGTTACCATAGATGCCATGTGACATTGCATGGAATAACAGCAATGGAAACCTCACAGAGCTACGGGTAATGCCCATGACAGCGGAACTAATGTACAGGCAATCATTCTTACATTATTCAGCAGTTTCAATCACTTTGGTTTTTTATAATGGTTATATGAAGTAAGAATATATAAATACTGTAAGGGAGGATCTATTTATGGCTTAACAATGGAAATATTAATGTGTTCCTCCCAGCAACCTGATTAGCCCAATTTGGTCTGAGCTTCTCAGGGCTTGGAAGCTAAACAGGGTCGGCTATGGTTAGTTCTTGGATGGGAATCTGCCAAGGAAGACAGTGATTGCTGTAAGGATGGTAATGGCAAACCATCTCTGTTCATCTGATGTCTGGAATGCCCCATAGAAAGGGATGTCATGAGTTGGTTGCAATGTTCCCTCTAAGCTCCACAGTGTTGTGAGCAAAAATACTACATTAAAGTTGTGAGCAAGTCTACATTTGACTAGCACATAAATTAGTTTTTAGAAGATTATTTCCATAACCTTCAGAATGAATTCTTTTAAACTACACTTAAACTATATTTTAAGAATAATTTAAACATAAGAGAAAACAGAATCAAGTCAAATTTCATTACAGAAAATATTGTCCACTATGGGGATAGAGCAGGTCTCTTGAGGTCTACCCGCTCCTTTCCACTATATTGGTAGACCTGGCCTTGGACCATCACCCTGTGCTGAGCCTTAGAAAACATACCAGCACTTGAGGGAGAGGGGGACTCTTGCACTCTACTTTGGGGGGGGTTAGTGAAATGTGACAAATTTACAGATCAAGCTTAACAGAGGTGGAACAATCACTGTCAGAACTCTGCCTAACTTAACAAACAGGAAGTTGCTTAAATGTTATCAACCTGCCCAAACTACTTATTTATTCAAATATTCATATCCCAAATCATACTGAAAAGCATAATAGGGGAGTGCAAAAACAATCTATTTTTCCCAGCTCATTATAGCCTATGGGGACTATTGTAAATGGGCCCCATAGGCTATAATGGAGAATCTGGGGTTCAGGAGGGCTGTTTTTTGAGGTAGAGGCACCAAATTTGCAGCATAGCTGCTGGTGCCTCTCCTCAAACCCCGCACTTCAACTTTCAAAAAGATTGGACCAGAGGGTCAAATTCTATGGGCCCAAAAAGGAGATGCCCCATCCATTGTTTCCAATGGAGGAAAAATGTTTGTGAGCTGGAAGCTACAATGTGTGATCAGGAGCTAAAATTTTGTGCGCCAGCACCTCCTAGCACAGCTTAGAGGGAACACTGGTTGCTACTCAATGGCATCCTCTTCTGTTTTTATACTAACTTCATTAGCTGCAGCACGACAACAGATTTTCCAAGCAGGACAAGAAGTCCATTAACACCTTTTATCTTCCGTCATCAAAGAAGTTTCAAGAAATCCTTAGCAGGTGATTAGCTGAGTTTGCTGCCTGTCCACGAAGGACCACCCAAGTTTCAAATGAATTGGACCAAAGGTGCCAGTTCTATGGGCCCCTACACAAGGTTTACCCAGACAAAAAGGGCTATTTTCAGAACAAAAAAGAGGGAGCAAAGTGGCAGCTCTCTGCAGTTTGTCTCCAAAGGTGGCTGGCTGTGAGTGCTCTGTGCTCTTCCCTTACAGCAGGGCTGGGCAAATGGCGGCCCGCGGGCCGCATGCGGCCCGCCACAGGGTTTCTGGTGGCCCGCCAAGGCAGTCGGGCACCAGGGGCTTGCTGGTCCTCTGCAGCCACCTGTCGCCCGTCACCTCGACAGCTTCCCTCAGCTGGTGGGCCGCCCAGGTTGGGTCCAGCGCGCAGCGCCACTCTGCCCCCAGTGAGAGGTCCAGCAGGAGAGCACCCGGGCTGCTCCCGCCTCCCCCGAGGCAGCTCCCAGCCCGGCGCCAGCAGCCCCGCCAGCCAGGTGGCCACGGGCCAGCAGCGTAGCATCTCCAAGGCTTCCAAGGTGACAAAGTCCAGCCCCCGCCGGAGCGGCTCATCCAGCCTCGGGGCACGCAGGGAAGGAGGGGTGCGAGGATCCCGGCTGTGGTCTCCAACGCCAACTTGGGGCCGGCCAGCCGGCCGCCTCGCTCCCCAAGTCCTCTTGGCAGCCTGCCCCCTCAGCAGGCGGGCTCCCTCGGCTTGGCTCGGCTCACAGGTGCAGCAGCGCTTGTATTGCCGCGGCAGCACCTTCGCTCACTTTCCCCCGGCCCTTTCCTCCACCACCGTGATGGTGCTGCTGCTGCCCAGCGACCGCAGCCGGGTCGCTCCCAACGGCCAGTGCCAGAGGCAGAGCGGCCTCCCATGATGCAGGCAGGGCAGCAGCAACCTGCAGGAGCTGGAGGGGGCGTCATCACTCTGAGTCGTTCTGGAACGTTCTCTTTTGGCCCTGGGGCAGAAGTGCAGGGACGCAGCCGCTCTCTGACATCGGGGCTTGGGTCCTTGCGCGGGAAGAAAAAGTGGGTGGGTCTTCAAAAACAGCGAGGAGCGAGTTGTGCACGCGGTGAGAGAGAAGCGGCAGCAAAAAGGAGCTTTCAAATTTCAGTACCCGGTTTAAGCTGTGAGCTTCGCTGGGACTTTGGCTGGCAGGTTAGGGGGGGGGGGTAGGAGGAGGAGAGGGAGAGAAAAGGAAAACGTCTCTGGGGAGGGGAGGGGAGGGGAAGGGGTGGGTGGAGGGGGGTGGGTGGAGGGAGCAGCCAGGATATAAATTCTCCTGACCGGAAAGAATATTCCATCCCTGAGAGCCGCTTCCTTATTTTCTTCTCCCCCAACCCCCGCTTCCTCCTCAAGTCCAGAGCATGTGGCCTTTTCATCATCCCCTCCCCCCCCCGTTTAATATCAGACCCAGATGGTGTTTCCAGCTGGCTTCTCCAGGGCTGGACGGGAGAGGGTGAAAGTAAACGACCCCCCCCCCCCCCCGCTCTTTATTTATAGAGGAGGAAGAAACTGGGAACTCCTCTCTGACTTTACCTGGTTATAAAATGGGAGGGAGAGCGAAGCCCTGGCAGGAAACTCGTGCGCCTGCTCTAGGTATACGAAACAGGAGCGCTTCCCCCCACTGAAGTAGTTCCCACTGATTTAAGGTGCAGGGTAAACAACAGTAAATTTCTCCATCGTTTCTGCACCTTTTGTTTTTGCCCTCTGCATGTGTGTGTGTCTCTGTGTCCCTCTGTCTCTCTCTCTGTCCCTATGTTCCCCTGTCTGTCTCTCTCCGTCCCTCTGAGTCTGTCTCTTTGTCTGTCTGTCTCTCTCTGTCCCTCTGTGTGTGTGTCTTCCTCTCTCTCTCTCCATGTTCCCTGTGTGTCTCTCTCTGTCCCTCAGCGCCGCCCCAGATGGCTTTCTTGCTGCCCACAGCCTCCATTGAGAGCCAGTTTGGTAGTCAGTGGTTAAGTGCGCGGACTCTAATCTGGGAGAACTGGGTTTGATTCCCCACTCCTCCACTTGCACCTGCTGGATGACCTTGGGCAAGCCATACCAGCTGTTCCCTCAAGGACAGCTTGGGAAAGAGCTCTCTCAGCCCCACCTACCTCACAGGGTGTCTGTTGTGGGGAGGGGAAGGGAAAGGAGTTTGTAAGCTGCTCTGAGACTCCCTTGGGGAGTGGAGGGCGGGGTATAAATCAAATCTCTACATGCAGCTGCTGGTGTGACCTTGGGTCAGTCACAAGTTCTCTCAGAGCTGTTCTTTCATGAGCAGTCCTGGAGAGAGAGCTCTCAGCCCCACCTACCTCACAGGATGTCTGTTGTGGGGAGGGAAGGGGAAAGGAGTTTGTAAGCCGCTCTGAGACTCCTGTGGGTAGGGTGGGGTATAAATCAAATCTCTACATGCAGCTGTTGGTGTGACCTTGGGTCAATCACAAGTTCTCTCAGAGCTGTTCTCTCATGAGCAGTCCTGGAGAGAGAGCTCTCAGCCCCACCTACCTCACAGGGTGTCTGTTGTGGGGAGGGGAAGGGAAAGGAGTTTGTAAGCCACTCTGAGACTCCTGTGGGTAGTGTAGGGTGGGGTATAAATCAAATCTCTACATGCAGCTGCTGGTGTGACCTTGGGTCAGTCACAAGTTCTCTCAGAGCTGTTCTCTCATGAGCAGTCCTGGAGAGAGAGCTCTCAGCCCCACCTAACTTGCAGGCTGTGATGAGAATCTCAACAAGCAATCTCACTCCTGATTTCAAAAAAATTGTAGAAAACTGTGACAGGGTACATTTGTCTCATTAAAACTGATTCTAAAATTAAATGTGCTTGCAGCTATGGATGATATGAAATTAGCACAATAAATAAATTTAATAAAACTACCACTATTTTATTTAATCTATATTTATTGATTTTTATGATACAATTTATACCTTTTCTGAAATGCAAAGTTAATTAAGGAATGCAATCATTTTAAAAGGTGCGGCCCTCCACTAACCTCCGCTCCCACAAAGTGGCCCCCGAGCCAAAACAATTGCCCATCTCTGCCTTACAGGGATCAATTGGAAGGGAGAAATGCTATTGCCTGGGAAAGCAGTAGAATCAAAGCAAAACACAAGTACATGCTATATTGCTGGTATGCACCCAATTTTTTTTTTTTCAAGGAGGAGTTTTTATTATACCAACAACCATGGATTTGTATTACCATTCCAGGAAATCCCTGTAACAACCCAAACTAGTGATTTTGATGTATAACCATCTAACACCTCTTCTGACATGAATGGGATCCTCCCCATACACTACTTCATAGAACCAAGGAATTGTTGAGAATATTCCACCCATGCTGGGAAGGGCACAGGGTACTGGTAGTCCTCAGATGCTTCTGTGCATGTGTTCATGTGCTGCACATCCAGAGTGGCTGAGCTTTAGGTAAGTATTGGAAACAAGGTGAACCATGTCACAGAAAGGACAAGGAATATGTTTAACACAAACATAAATGATGCAAACACATGCTTCATATCACAAATAGGTAGTAATTGAGAAATAGAGGCTCAACATACCCATTCAGTCTCTTTGAGAGAAAATGTTTTTATATCCATTACTTATCTGTCCTACCATGGCTAGTGGCTTCCAATCCTGATGTTTTAAATAACCTGCAAAATAGAATTCCAAAGGAATCACAAATTTGTTGTGCTATGAGCTTCCTTAGTTGCCATTAACACCAGATGAACTGGTCATTGTAGCAGGGGCGTAGACTTTCCATTCTCCCGAGGGGGTGGGGGGCTCTCTCTTGCATGCACAAAGCACACGTGCCCCCACCAGTATGATGTCCCTACCACCACCTCTCCCCCCACCTGGCTCCCATGCACCCCTCAGGGGGAGGGAATGGGTGTGGGGGAGCAGGGGGGGCTCTTGTGGCAGTGGCCAGGAAGGCTTGTGGCAGGCGGGGTGGTGCAGTGGCAGATGTCCCTACCATGGCCAGAGCTGCTGCCATGCCACGTGGTGATGTCCCCACCACCAGAGCCACCATGCTGCCACTCTCCGAGAGGGAGGGAGGAGTGGGTGGGGAGAGCAGCTCTGGCGGTGGCACGGCTCTGGCAGTGGTGCAGTGGTGGGAAGGTGCAGCGGTGGGTGCTCCATTTTGCTGGGGGGGGCTCAGTCTCCCCCAGGAAATTTTGGGGGTGGCTCAAGCCCTTGAGCCCCCCCCTAGTTTACACCTATACATTGTAGTGTAAAAAGCAATTGTAATTCCAGCAGAACTCCAGGCCCCACCTAGAGATTGGTAACTATGTATAGTTTCATGCAAAATGAGGTATATGCCACATACACACACAAGCCTAAGGTTCATTTAGGGTTGCCAGCCCCCAGGTGGGGCCTGGAGGTCTCTCATTTTTACAACTGATCTCCAGCTGACAGAGATCAGCTCCCCTGGAGAAAATGGCTGTTTTGAAGGGTGGCCTCTATGGCATTGTACCATGCTGAGGCCCCTCCCCTCCCCAAACCCTTCCCTTTCCTGGATCCACCCCCAAAGTCTCCAGGTATTTTCTAACCCAGACCTGACAACCCTAGGCTTGTTCCTTCACCCTGTCATGTGTAGAAAATTCAGTCCTGGGCCAGTTGTGAACCTGCCCATCGGGAGAACTTTCTTAAAATTATCAACCATAGTTAAAACCATTGAAGGTTCTTGCTTCAACAATTGTTCAGGAAACCCTATCTATACATTTGTTACTTTGATGGCTAAAAACACTTTTTCTGGTTTCCAGCTCATAGTCAAATATATTTCCCAGTTCCTATGCATAGTTTTTTCAGTCTTAATAATATATCCTACACTGTTCTAAATCCCTCTCTTGCTGCCAACATTTTCTGCAATACAACTACATTTTCCCCCAGCCTCCTGATATTTTTTCAGCAAATACCAATAGGACAAACAGGAATGAAAAAAGATGGATAAACTCTACTATGATCCTTATCTGTCCACATTACAGTAGTATCTGAGTACCTCAAAGCATTTAAAGCATTTGTACTATTTTCCACTTCTACAAATGGAATATTTGTAGAGTACAAGGCTACCTTTTGATCTGCTATCATTTTCCTCAGAGCAAATTATTCAAGCAAGGTCTTGTTCTCTGAAGTGTTAGGCTTCCTTTGCATCCATAAGACTTTTCATGTTTTGCAAAGACATGATTCAGAGCAGTGAATACTGAATAAACATTAGAGGAGTCTGAAGTGGGTTTTATAAGGAAAACAATGTCATTTCCATAAGGACAAGAGAACCAATTTTAGCACAACTGTCCCATATAAATATTGTTCCTCTTATGCTCACAAACAGCTTGATGAGCAACTTACTCTCTTCTGATAAAACAAAGTGTACAGCTTCTACAGTTGTCCACTAATAACATTAGGCAGAATTACACACCGCCATATTTCCTGAAACTCCAACTGCTCCTCCTCTGCATCCTAGTGCCAGGAGGAGATCTGCAGGACATAAGTTGCAGGTAGAATCTGTGAGGAAAAATTTTCTGGACACGGATCTGTGAGGAAAAAAATTCTGGACATAGATCTGTGAGGAGACATTATCTGGCTGAGTTTCTGGAAAAGTGGGGGCAGGGAAAGATTAACCACTCTTCCTCCTGCACACGGTTCCTCACCTGCAAATCCCATTGTTGTTTTGCCAAGAAACAGCAGGCATGAGATCACTTCAGAACATGTAGCTCCAGCTCACATTGTCATGTAAGTAATCTCTTTCACTTTACTGCTGACAACCATTCCAGGGTTGCCAGGTTACAACTTAGAGACCTTTGTTGTACTGTTACATTTCATGATATATTTCATGATCATTGACAACCTGAGCTTCACCGATTCTAAAATCAATTGCTGATTGTATCTCTATTATGTCTGATGCTTCTATTGCTTCGCCATCACCATACAAACTGTTCACTAGCACTTTATGTTGTGTTTTATGCCTATATTTATATTTGTTGTTTTTGTCTAAATTTTATGTAAGCTGCCCTGATCCTGCTTTGCCAGGGAGGGTGGGGTGTAAATCAAATAAATAAATAACTATACTTTTCCAACCTGCAGTCATGAGCAGGACTGCTGGTGTGATGTGTGAGGGAGATGTATAATGGGAAGAGTGGACTAGAACAGCCATGCTTGCTAGCCATGCTTGCTAGAGAGCCAATTTGGTGTAGTGGTTAAGTGCGCGGACTCTAATCTGGGAGAACCAGGTTTGATTCCCCACTCCTCCACTTGCACCTGGCTGGATGACCTTGGGCAAGCCATAGCTCTGTACCAGCTGTTCCCTCAAGGACAGCTTGGGAAAGAGCTCTCTCAGCCCCACCTACCTCACAGGGTGTCTGTTGTGGGGAGGGGAAGGGAAAAGGAGTTTGTAAGCTGCTCTGAGACTCCCTTGGGGAGTGGAGGGCGGGGTATAAATCCAATCTCTTCTTCTTCTTCTTCTTCTTCTTCACCTCCTACATCAGGGAATACAAAGGATCAGTGCAGATGTTAGAACCACAACCTGGAATACTAAAACACTGTCATGTGACTTAACACTGCATGTGCTTCAGAGTGAATTTGTTTACAGGAACTGATGAATGTACCCAGAGCAAAGTAAAAAACTGGATCATTTACACATTTTTCAGATAGTACAAGGAGTAAGGTCAGATTTTGAGAACTACTTTTTCCATCTCCAAGCTATTTCTGTAACCACTATGTCATCCTCCTTGGCTCATGTTTGGCTTCTGCTTAAGGGTCAAACTCATTTCCCTTCAACGTAATATAAAACGGAATGCCTACGTATAATCAATCTTTTGGTATGTACTCACAATTATGATTTTCTGGAAAGCACGCTGTGCTGCTTTGTTCTTATTATCCATTTCCTACCAATACAATTAGGGAAGAACAAATTAAATTGTAACATCATTTTGAGAATGCTAGTCTTGTTTTGCTCTACTTCCAATTTTCTCAGAATTGAATGTTTACAGAGATTAAAATACAACCATGAAAAAGTTCAACTAGAAGACAGGAATATAATATAAACTTTTTTAAAAAAGCCTGAAGTAAGTAAGAGAGGTGAATAGGCTGATGAGTATCTTGTTGGTATGTTCAGAGCAGAACTGGTAGATGTTGGTGTGACGGAATTAAAGATCGGGGACCAGCAGCCTGTCAACAAGGAACACTGCTGAGTCACATGACTGAGTGGACAAGAGAACCAAGAGTGAGGAGGGGGCCACTTGGCTGGGAACACTCAGTGACTGACACTTAACAGGCACAACTGACAGTTTGGGGCTGACAGTTGGGAGAGAGAGTGGAGAGTGAGAGTCTATGAGGGAACAGTCTCTTGGTAGCTCTGTGAGGATTCTGAGAGTCTCTCTGTAGCTCTGTGTGAGCAGCCAAAAATACCAGTTAAAGCGGATAACTGGGTGCTGGATAGTCTGGTTCATGGGACAGTGAACAGACTAGTAAAATCAGAACACATAAGCGGTCACAAACCTAAAATACATCACTCCTGAGGAACCTGAGATAGGAGGTTAAGGGAGGGCTGAGGCAAAGACTGGCAAAGTCTGGACAGCTGGTTGGTGGCTAGTTGGGACGTAAGGGCCAGGAAACCAAAGCCGAAAGGCTAACCCCTAAGCAGGACAGGAGAGTGTACTGAGGAAGGTGTTGAGTGAGCTTATGTATGGTTAAGGAAACAGCAAACAAGATATCCTACTGCCTAAGTATCATCTAAGCCAAACGTGCCAGCCTATACAGAAACAAAGTGTCCACTGTATATACATCCGCCATCCCCTGTTTGGTTCTGGAAATAAAGTACTGTTGTGTTTTGAACCAAAAGCCTGAGTGCCTGACTCTTAAAAACAAGAACAAAGATATCTAGCGATAGTCCTCAACTAACATATAAAGCAATTTAAAACAAACCCCGAAGAGATGAGTAAGAGTGAGGAGGGAGCTGGTCAGAACACTAAAGTTGAGCCTGATCAGTCTCCTCAGAGAACGCCACAAAACAGCAGATTAGAACGCCGCACGTCATAGTTGGCTTGAGGAAAATAGTGTTGCACGATTTTGAAAAAGATTGATGACTCCAAAATAGGAGTGCATATCCTTTTTCTGCTGTACCAGTGCCACGGTACTCAGGCCACTACCAGTAAAATCAATGTTAGATTATTTCCTCCCTTTCCACTCAGGAAACCGAACATTTGTAAAAGAAAAGGCTCAGCTTTCGTTTTGTTACTCTGACTTCTTCTTGACAAGTCATAAGACATGAATATATGTTTTATAGTTTATATACTGGCAAAAACACATTGGAAAAGATTAACTGGGCCTAACACATGACCATTAGGACAACTATTATGAAAATGTAGCATATTCACTTATTTCAATAGCTTGAGAATATGCAAAAGATTCAAGTAATAATGCAGCTGATGTTGTTCATACAGCAGTTTTAGTTATTTGTGTTTCATTTGTATCTCACTTTTCCTCCAAGAAGTTCAGAACAGCATTTCCCCTCCTATCAAAAATACCTGAGAAATAGGTTAAGCTTGGAGACTGAGAGAGCAACCCAAAGCAGATCTATTCTGAAGTAGATCCCATTTTATTCAAGGAGGCTCACTCCCAGGAAAGTGTTTTTAGGATTGCAGCCTGCCTTGCCTAAAATTGCTTGCTCCCTTGTAAGCTATGCGGCTGAGAGTTGAATCATGTTGCATTAAAAACACCTTGAAGAATGAAGACAAACCACCTATAAAATATTTGGGGATATTCAAACCTTAGAGATTGTAGTGGATAACAAACTGAAAAGGGTTCACAAGCTGATGCTATGACAATACCATCTTAATGAAGAGCAGCACTCTACTCAGCATGGGGACATCTGACCATTTCCAAGCTCTATATTAAAAGGAAAACAATTATTTGCTCGGTACTGTATGACAGGCCTGTGCCTTTAAGAAAAAGAAAAGCAACACAAAATTAGAGGAAATCCTCAAGAGTTTGTGGGGCCACCTTTCTAGTTTGTGTGTATGAGGGAGAGAGAGAGAGAGAGAGAGAGATGCTTGATTTATTGATGTGCATTTAGGGATGTTCCATTTATCCCATTCTGTCCACCATTATATAATATTGTTTAGTGCTATACCTTTGCTACATTCCCATTGCGATGGAAAGTTCTGGGCAGCCATTACAAGATCATTTTTTTATCTGGAGGAAAGAATACAGCAGATTTGTGTTGTATTTGTAATAATATGTTTCTTTCCATGAGTAGAGCTTGAGCAAGCATTAAGGAGGCCTAGGAACAAGCTCGTGTACAAACACTGCTAGCTTCAAAACTGGACCTGTTCAGCTCCACACACACCAATCTGTCCTTGCTTTAGTAGCTTTTTAGCCACTTTTCCAGACAATTCAAACTTCCTTTTGTTCTATTTGCCCACACTCTCTCATGCTCTGTAGTATTTTTTTCATATGCATTTCTTTCGTTAGGCCTTCTCAGGTAGGTCAATACTGCTCCCATTTAACAGACTGGGAAGCATTGGTGGCTCAGTTGGGCTTTCTACCCAGTTTTCCAAATTCCAGTTCCACTACTCTGTCCTCTGGATGGATTATACAATATTGTGGCTTTCACCAGCTCCAAGATATATGATGCATAGTCTGATAGGTATACAATTATGTGAATATTTGAATAAATGTATGTATCTAACTCATGGTTTTGGATGACCAAGATTCTCCGGGCTGGTTCACCTGTGAATATCTTAAATCCTTTTCACTTGATTGTATGTGTAAAGTGACATCAAGTTGCAGCAGCCCCAGAAAGGGACTTTCAAGGCAACTGAGAAGCAGAGGTGGTTTACCACTGCCTTTCTCTGCAAAGTCTTCGTTGGTGAGCTCCTCTCCAAGGACTCCAAGCTTAGCTTCCGAGATCTGACAAGACTGAGCTATACCATTCTGCCTTCCCTCTCTGTCGCTTGATTACATAACACCAAGTAGCAGTCACTTGAACACATGAAGCTGCCTTACTGAGTCAGACTTCTGGTCTATCAAGGTAAGTCTTGTGTACTCTGACTAGCAGCAGTTCTCCAGGGTCTCAAGTAAAGGTCTTTCACATCACCTACTACCTGATCCTTTAACATAAGATAATGGGGACTGATTACATGCTGAGACCATTTGCATGTAAAGCAGATACTCTACCATGGAGCCATAGCTTTGCAGGACAATGGTTAATGTGTTAGTTATTTTTTTTAAGTGTTTGAAGTGGTGATATCAATCCTCTGCTTGGGGCTCATTCATACTGCAAGTTGTCACTTGCTGTTTCAGATTATGTGTGATGAATATACATGTAGGAATGCGGGCCTCAGGTTATAGTTGGAAGGCACATGATACAGCAGCCTTGCTGCAGTGAAGATAGGCTAGATCTTATCAGCACCTAGATAGGAGCTGCTGAATTCCATGATGGAGGAAAGGTGAAATACAAATGCAGTAGGCATAAACATGGTCTCACGAGAGGTATTTGTTGTTTGTTTGGATGCCTAAGGCTGACGATAGCCTTACAATAGTAGGAAACCCAGCAGTGTTGCTATATTACGATTTTCTTTAATACTTTGTTCCTGGCTCCGGAATGAAAGCTGTTTTGCCTATTACTAGAACAAAGTTTGTGTCCAGGGGCACTTTTAAGACCAACAAAGTTTAACTCAAGATATGAGCTTTCATGTGGAAGCACACTTCTTCAGATAGAGAGAACAGAATCTCTTCAACCATTACATATAGGGGGTGGGAGTTACTTGTTAGGAAGGACCAGTCAGAGTCAAGATGCATAAGAACTGGGTGATTTCAAAATTTCATTTAAAGGAGACCTTGGTTGCTTTAATAATGGAAAAGATGAGCTGTCAGAAGAGATCTAGGTCCTACACATGGAGATAAAAGACTGGGAATACGTATATCCCTCCATTGTTAAAAAGTGAAGTACATCAAGGATGGTTTCCTTGGTCATGGTGATTTTATTTCCATACAGGCAGACCCATTTAAGTTGTTAAATGCCGATGTGAAAGCCTTCTTACTTCTTGCTTGCACTGGGAAGTTGAAATGGTCCCTTTTTAAAAAAAGTCTTCCATATTTATTTATTTTAGTTGCTGCCTGCTCAAAGTGCATTCTTTGAAAATGTAGTTGATACGTCTGTTTGCATAGACTCTGCTTCTGGTGAGCTAGACCAGAGTTTTGTGTTCATTTTGGGGGAAAGGATCCTAGCCATCAAAAATGTTTACTATATCTGGAAATGAATACACTACTCAAAGACTCCGAGAGAATAGCAACAAAAATTAAAACAAGAACCTCGTATAACCCGTTTTGTGTTTTATCTCTTACAAACAGCCCCATGCGTAACAAATTCAGTACAAAAGAAGTCGTTTTATTGGGGTGGGGTGTGTGAATTAATTGTCCGTATGTTTCTACTCTTTTTTGCACATGTTGGTAAGTTAAAAATCAAATCAGGTCTCTCGTCCACCTCTCATTCCAAAACTTCACTGTGAAATAACACTACTCAAAATGACTTCAAGCTGTCACCATTACACAACCTAAACTTTATTTCTTCATTAATGCATTACAGAGCAAAAAAACAATGAGACCATTCCTCTGGAATGTGTGTTTACTGAACACAAAATGATATGTTTACTGAAATAGCAGTTGCTGCCGGGTTACCCAGTGGGGGAAAGCTTTCTCTTTCCACGCTGTTCAGATCTCCTGGTGTCACTCTGATCCACATTTCCCTCTAGAGATAGGATGATTTCCTTCCTCTCCCCAGATATTCATATGTACACACTTTCTGGTTAGGATCCCTATTACAATGGTCATGATTTGTTCTGAGTGCAGAAAAGGGTCATTTCTTAATATGAAATGCTTAATATGCAGAAAGAAACTACAAAGGGAGGACAGTATACGTACGAAGCTGCCTTCTGTTGAGTCACACCACTGGCACATATACTCCAGTATGCTGAACCATAGGCGTAGACTACAGGGGGGCCTGAGCCTCCCCCGAAATTTCCCAGGGGGACTGAGCCCCCCCTGGGGAAATGTAGCACCTGCCGCTGTGCCTCCCAGGGCCCTTCCAAGGCCGGCAGCTGCTGCTGCCTCTCCCCCCCGCCTGGCCACTCTTCCATCCTTCCCTCTCCCTCTCTCTTTTCCCGGCAAAGGGAGAGGGAAGGGGTGGGGTGGGGGAGAGAGGCCCCAGCAGCATCGGCTGGCAGGCCCCAGAAGGTCCTGGGGAGGCACGGAGATTTCCCGGCGGGGGGGACATCGCCCCAGCGAGCGCGCACGCTAAAGAGCCCCCGCCCCCCCCCCCCGGAATTTACAAAACTCTACGCCCCTGTGCTGAACCGATAGTGGTTCTTCTCCTGCCATGCCTCCTGAGATCTTCTGAAACTGGAATTGCCATGGATTGAACCTGAGACTTCATACAGGCAAAATATTGACCAGCACTATGAGCCTATGTTCAATAGAAGACAGGTCCACTGAGACAGACCAAATTGAATGGGTTGCTTTCCTTTGAGTCTTTTGTTCTGTAATCATTTAGGTCAATAAGGCAAATTGCTTTCAAGTAAGTCATTGAAAATAGAAGGGGCATTCTTCAACCAATCATCTGTAAAACTGCTCTGAGTGAGACTATAGTTTAATAACATTACCGTCTTTGTGGTCCTAGGTTGCAAAGGTAATAAACTGAAACAGAAAATGTGGTCTCACTGAAGTTGTGATTGGCCAGTTTATTGGTGGCACTGAAATACAGATTCTCTTCTCCTTGATTGAGGAATGTAGACCAGCCTTCCTAAAACAACAGCATTTGGGTAGATTAAACACCCAAAAAGCATTTGTTTTGTCAGATGTATGATACAACAATGCCTGAGCAGAGTATTAAAAAGCATATGGTATAGTTCTTCAGACCTGTACCATTTCAAAGTACAGGTGGGATATCATAACTTCTTTATTACTTAATATAGGGGAGACGGCATGTTTGAATATTCTCCTTCAAACTTACTGGAAATGGGAAAGTAGCATTGACATTGTCTTCTCTTTAAGGCTTGCAGCCTTCTCTCTGAGAGGTTACATTCCTATTGTCAGAGGGATTTTTTAAATGAGATTTTCACCTATATTTTAGTAGATGATGTGCTATTTTCTGGATCCATGTCTTGGCTGCAACCCTAAGAATGCTTTCTGGGGAGTACCTCCCACTGGATAAATGGGATGTACTTCTGTGTAGACCTGTTACCTTTGTCTTTTATTGAAAACTAGGAGTAAGGCCCATTGTGGGAAAAAATACAACGGGCTCTAGAAGGAAGCTTCAGGTGAATGTCCTGGCTGTGGCTGGTGGGGTGGCAGGGGGAAGGGGAAAATAGAGGGAGGTAAGCCATGTTTATTTCCTTCTCTTTAGTTATAAGGCCAAGTGGTCTCAAGTTCGTTTACTGCCCAAAGTGGGTAGTATGGGAGGACAGCCACATGGTAACAGGTATGGTTCCCTTCACCCCTAACTTATGTTGATTTGGGGTTATACAGTGTCAGCTAAGGTAGAAAAGCACCTCCTCCTATGCCATGTCTTCTGGGTTCCAAGGGTCTGGAAAGTGAGTTACAGGGTTGGCGACTCTGGGTTGGGAAATACCTGTAGATTTGAGGGGTGGAGTCTGGGGAGGGCCAGGTTTGGGGTGCAGAGGGACTTCAGCAGGGTTTAGTGCCATAGAATCCACTGCCCAAAGCAGCCATTGTCCCAGAACTGATCTTGGTCATCTGGAGATTAGTTGTAATAGCTGGGAAATTTTCTGTAGGGGAAATGATGTGCTGTGGCTGGAGAACACAGTGATTTCTGGGAGATCTCCAGACCCCACAGGGAGATTGGCAACTCCAGGGACCATTTAAGGCAAGATTGGGAGATGTATTTTACCTCAGGACACATTCAATGTTTCCCAACAGCAAACTGTTTAGAATGTTGGAGGCAAAGGCCAATCAGGCTGCATATGCAAATGACCTGTGCGGTCTGACTGGCTATTGGGGGAGGAGGAACAGCAAACTGTTTAGAATGCAGGAGGCGAGACTTAGGCAGTGCAGCCAGTGGATAGGGACAGCCTGAGTGACACATCGTGGAGTCAACTGATCTGGGAGTCCGTGGAATGTTCAGCAAAGTGCCACCCAAAAACACAATTATATATGGGAGATTGCCTTTCCTACAAATATACAAACAGCAGCTAGCCTGTTTCAGACATGTTTCATTCTTCTTGAAAGAACAGTTCCCCAGGGTAGGGTTCTCTTAGATCCATACTTACTAACGGAAGCTCAGGTAGCACATGACCTCTTTAGTGTGCTTTGACTGTACACTGCACAGACTGCAACCCTTCCTTGGGAAATGTGATTTAGCCATGGTTATGAATACCATGGTCACATGCAGCTTAGACTACTGCCATACATTGTATGTGGGGCTACATTTGAAGAATGTTTAGAAACTACTGAGTGTAAAATACAGCAGGAATGCAATTAACTGGCGTGTTTTCAAAGGTAGGGTTTCAACTGTTAAAAGTTCTATATTGGCTGCTGATTCACTTTCAGGCAAAATTTAAAAGCACCAGTTATCTTATTCAGGCCCTATAGGCCATATGACTCAGGGGTTGCCAGCCTCCAGGTAGCACCTGGAATTCTCCTGGAATCACAATCCCCAGACTACAGAGATCAGTCTCCTGAGAAGAAATGGCAGCTTTGGATGATGGACTTTATGGCATTGCATTCCTGCTGAGCTCCTTCCCCTTCCCAAACATTAGCCCCAACAAAGGCACCACAATCAAATCTCCAGGAATTTCCCAAGCTGGAGTTCAAAACTCGAGGCACTTGAAGAATCACTTAATCTTATACTAATCAGCCTGATGGCTGAGATAATCTTTTAAGACCTTTCTCTGTGTGCCTCCTTAATTCGTTATAAAATGGTTGTCCACAAGACACAGGGCCTTCTCTTTGGTAGCACCACAGTCACGGAACACCCTTTGCACACCTATTTGCACACAGCAGACATGAATGCTTGTTAAATGTTTAAAACCATTGCCACTTGAGCCTGCCATTGCACCCCAAAATATAATGTGCTGTTTTAAACTTTTCAACTGTGGTATTAATTGCTATTTTAACACTGAGCTTGCTGTGGTTCTTTGTTTCTATATATTCAGCACTTTCAATACGTTGCTCTTTTAGAGTGCTGGGTGACTGCTTTTTATTTTACTCTTGTGTCATTTTAATTCGTTTTCTGTTTTAGATTTCTTATTTTTATTGTTGCTGTAGGTTTAGCTATTTATATTGGAATGATGACATTTTGTTGTTTTTATTTTGTTTTTAACTGATTTTTGGTGAACCAGCTTGGGAGCCTTCATGCTAAGCCTGTGGAAAGAAAGTAAATAGCAGAAGAAATTCTCAGCTGGTGCTTTAAAGATTACCTGCATAAACCTGTGAAGTGAAACCCAGCCACACTGCCATATCCATCCGCCATTGAGAAAGTGAATGCACTGCTGTGGAAAAGACAACCTTATTTCCTAGGGAACTGCCGTAGGGCCACTTTTAAAAGGCTTTTGAGATATGCCTTAGTGGCAAGAAGGCAGATTTTTCAGCTTCACTTATTTTATCAAACGTACACAGCAAACATAAATCTAGATCTAACATTAAGGAGTCATTTGCTGGTAGGTATAAAGTTTAATTGAAGGAATATCTGAGATCTGTGTATTCTTTGCATATATATCATGAATACACCTATATAACATTAACCTTATTTTTTACTTGTTATGAACCTGTTTACCACCTCAGATCCTCCCAGGGCCACCCCCTTGCTGATACCTCCATTCAAGTTGTCCAGTCAACAACAGTGCAGGGCCAATCTTTTTCATCAGCACCTCCAGCATTACGGAAGTGCCTTCTTAAGGAGCTGTGAAGGGCCCGGTGCTGTCTACTTTCTGTAAGAAATGTAAAGTTATTAATGGAAGTTGTATAGGTATATTTTTCTGCCTTAATTTTTAATTCTCTGTTACCTGTAGAACAGGGGGTTTTTTTATAGACCACTCTGAGTCATCATAGTTGGAGAAAACTGGTGTATTAATATTTAAATGAATAAATAAATGGGGGCATTCATGATTTTGTATACTTGAGAAGCAATGGTGAATGAAAGGTTGAAGACCACTGCTTTAAGACTAGTTGGACTTGCTTGCAGCCCCAATTCCAAGGGGAGAGGTGAGGTGGGGGACAAAGGCAAAGAGGCCCTCCATACCCGACCACATGTTAACCCCGTTTACACTTCAGTTGAAATGATATACCTGCACACAAAGTTTTCAGAGAAATGTGGAATAAAATTGGCCACAACTTGATTGGTTACAGCTGTAGTCTGCTTTGGCACAGCATGGGTTACCAGTTCCAGCTCATCGACTGACCTACCTGCTAGTCAATGATCCACTGGTAACTGTGGGATGACAGGTCTCTGGATCCCATAAGGGTGGATGCCTCAAGGTGGTCTCCCTTGCCACCTAAGCATGAGGGTAATCCCCAGCCATGTCCCCAGGCTGGGCATACCACTTGACCCTCACCCCATGCTGATACCACCACAAGAACTGGCCCCCAGATGCCCGGCTCCCACCAATGTTCCTACAGCTGTAGCCAAATGCGTAGGGCCTCCCTAATGCCTTATAGCCAAAACATCCATACCCTAGTCAGATAAGTGAACCCCATTGGTGTGAAACAGAGCATCCAGGTGTAGCGCCCTCCTGTGGGTGCTGAGAGGGGTCTGGGGCTGCAGCTGTGGTCCTTGGGGTAGACAAGGCAAAGAGGGGTTCTCCAGGTGAGGAAAGTGCAAGCCTCAGAAAGGGGGGGTTGGGGTTATGTCAACTCCAACACCTCACCCCTGCAGGGGCAGTGGCTGAGCTAGGTCACAGGCCAGGCTTTCTCTCTCTCTTCCCCTCCTGTTCTATGTCTCTCTCATCTTCTTCCTCATGTGAATGGCCGCCTCTCTGCTCCCTGCCGTATCCTCCCTGGCCAGTCGCCTGCTGTTCCCCTCCTTTTATTTCTGTCTTTGCCTCATGGCTCGCCCCTTTTCTCCCTACCCTGTGTCTCAGTGGTTCCTTGTCTTGTTTGTCCTCCGTGTTCCCTCTCCCATTGGTGTCTTCCTTCCTGTGAGCCCTCCCCTCTTGTGTCCACTCTGCCCCTGGAGGCCCATCCTTCCTCCCCCCTCCCTCCTGTGGAGGAATCTCAGCCATCCTGCCAGGCTGTGTAGAAGCTTGTGCATCCTCCCAGAGCACCAGTAAGCATGCTGGGGAAGGGGGTCGGGTCTCTGGGCTGGGTACTCACTGCCCCCAGGGCCAGAACTGGGCACATCTGGGCAGCACTGTCCTCTGGACCGGGCCAGCTGTGCACAGCGGATCGCACCCAGGCAGTGTCGTTGCTGGTGGTGCTGTTGTCTCAGGCCTGGCCATCTTGAAGCCCCATGTGAATGGGGGGGGGGGGGTCGCCGGAGTCGCCATGTCTCCCTCCGTCATTCCGGGGCCTCCTGGCAACTGGCTGGTGAGAGGGGGACGGGGCTTGGGTGCTGTGGCAAGGCCTGACGCCAGGCCGGGAGGGTTCACGTCGGGACACCAGGCATAGTGAAATTCCCAAGTTCTCCATGCTGCTCCATAGCCAGATGGTCAGCTAGCCTGACTCCAGCTCCTCAGACTAAAGGATTGTCATGGTTGGGACTCTACCAGTAGTGTCCTCTTATTCACCTCAGTCTGGAGTGCCAAGTCACAATCTCGAGCAGTCCCCCAGTGCCAAGTCACAGCCCATGCCCCGTCGTCTTACTTGCACATTTGGGATTTGCAGCACGCATTCCAGACCGCACCAGGCCACACAGGGATTGCATAGTCATACCCCGAGCTATTTTTGAGCAGGAACACACAGGAACAGAGTTCCGGCTGGCTTCTGAGTTGGCCACGCCTACAGCCTCACCCCCCCCCCCCAGGTTCCCCAGGTGCCTCACAAGCCGCAGGGTGCCTGGGGAAGCCAATCCAATCCAGGGAGAGAAGGCAGTTTAAACTGCCTCCCCTCCTCGGGTTTCCCAGGTGCCCCACAAGCCACGGGGCACCTGGGAAAGCCGATCCTGGGAGGAAGCTGCACTGGTGTGACCTAATATGCTAATGTGTTTCTGCTATTGGGTGTGGCCTATTATGCTAATGAGTTCTTGCTGGGCTTTTTCTACAAAAGAGCCCTGGTCATACCAGATTCACTGCCTCTCCAGAACAGTGCACCTGAGGCATGCCACGTCCATTCTAGGCCGAGGTCACCCAGTCAGCCACCCAGCTATCACACCAGTGTACCACAAGTCAAAGATTTCAGGCTGAGGTCACCTCCACAGTGACTGCCAATCTACACCAACATCTGTTACCTCCTTAGAACTTCTGGTGCCTCCATGGAACTGAGTAAGGCATTGTTAACAGCTAGTTGCCAAGGTGTCTCGGCAGCAAACCTGGGACTTGCAGAGCCTGTTCCAGGCCACATCTCCACCACATTGATCACAGCTCCATCCCAACTTTCAATGCTGCCCTGGAACTGAATTAGGCATTTTTTAACATTCAGCTGCCCCTATGCAGCCCAACGTAAGCCTTGCATAGCACCTAGCTGCACGATGGCTGTAGCCCCAAGTTGGTGGCTGTGGTTGCCTCCCTGATATCTTGTGAGGGGAGAACCATCCCTGCTGGGAACACATCTGTAGCCTGCACCAGGCATAGACCTCACCCTGTCAAAGTACCCAACTTCAGGTGAACCCCATGCACCTGCTGGTCAGTTTTAAACCTCCAGAGGACCATAAATGCCCCCTAAAAACAAGCACCAAGGTAAATGCTGCCTCAGATAGAGTGGACTAGCGCAGACTCGAATGTTTTCTTTCCAGCCATGACAGGGCATTGAATGCTAAGGGCCCCACCCCAGTTAGGAGCTCAAGGGGAGAGTCTGCCTTATGAGCCAGGAAGCAGTTGTACAGGTTGGCGGCGCCATGTGCTTTGCCAGAGAAAAAAGCAGGCAAAGTCTTGAGAAAGGCAGGCACATCCCTCCTACACCAACCAGGCATCTAGACCTCCAGCATGTGTGGAGAAGCCTAAGAAGGCTGCTGCTGCTGAACTCCTTGAGAAATGGGACTGGGTAGCGGTTGTCCCACAGTGCCAGGCTGCAAAACCTCTCCTCCTAAAGGCGAGACCAAGCCTACTGTCAGGGGTCCGTTGGAGCGGGAGTGCACAGGAGCGCAGCTCTGGGAGTGAGGAGCCCAGGGGGCGGGCACATGACCAAGCCCCGCCCCCTCCTCAGCTTCCCCGAGCAGTGCAGAGGCGCAGCGCCCCAGGGAAAGCCCTGCTAGGGTCTTTATTGATTTTAATGGTTTTTTTAATATTGATAATTTTATCATTGTTCCTTATATGACTGTGTGCTGCTTTTCCAGAGACTTGCTCAAGGTGGCATATAAATTTTCTAAGTATACCATTTTTTATCTGGGCACATGGCACATAAGTACTGGAGAAATTTCACCAACCCTTTAGCAGCTTCCACCCCATCAGTTTGGTGTAGTGGTCAGGAGTTGGACTCTAATCTGGGAGAACCGGGTTTGATTCCCCACTCCTCCACATGCAGCTGCTGGCGTGACCTTGGGCCAGTCACAAGTTCTCTCAGAGCTGTTCTCTCATGAGCAGTTCTCAAAAGACCTCTCTCAGCCCCACCTACCTCACAGGGTGTCTTGTTGTAGGAAGGGGAAGGGGAAGGGATGGGTGGTGCCCATGTCCTGGGTATCTCAAGTCTACTTGAAACCTGGTGGTTTCAAGGGAGCAGGAAGAGAATGAGGGTGTGTTCTTTACGCTTATTTTTATTGCACAAAGTATTGGATGGGGAAGGGAATGGAAGAAGAGCAGGTCAGTTTCACTCACCTGTGGAGTGGAGCCTGAGGGGTGCTGTTGCCTTTTGACACACTTCCGGTATGTTAGGGGGTGTAGCATATGCAAATGAGTTATGCTAATGAGCTCCTGCACCTCTTTTTCTATGACATGACCCCTGCCTACTGTGATGCTGTTATGGATGCCTGCCACCTGGTGAGCTGAAAATGTCATCTTAGTGAACAAACACCCAAATGGTGTGTACATGCGAATTTAATAATTATTCGTATCACACAGGCTCTGTCCAATAGGTACCTGTGACAACTATATAACCATCTTCCACATAACCATCAGTACAGGGTGGCTTACACTAGCTGGTGAAGAGTCACTTTTCCCCAATAACAATTTTTCAGTTTCATTACTGGGGAAATGTGATATCCATACAACAGGAATACTATCCAGAGGAATAAGTCGGGATCCCTTGCAACAAATGAGTAAAATGGTGCATTTATACTGTTTCCCAAAAATGATTGCATGGAAAGGCTCTTGGCTGAACTAAGAGGCAAAGTGTCACCACAGGAGTACAATAGACTACGTGTCCCATTTTTCATTTTGATAGTCATTGCTAGGTTATTGGTGGGATAAGCATTTATACTCTGACAGCTATTTTTATTGGTTTGGGCCCATCACACAGAGGCAATGTTTGAATACCCCCAGCTGTAATGATTGGGAAACAATACTGTACTTGAGTCGGAAGAACTAAAGACGTATGGCAGTTCCTTCTACTTTTCTGGTCCAAGCAGTAAAATCAACCTGCACATAATTATGGAACGTTTTCTTAATGCAGCTGCCAAGCAGACATCCACATTGGCTGTAGCTCTCCTTGGTGCAGATACCACCATAACTCTCTAGTGAATCACAACAGCCAATCAGAACAAAGTTCACCAGTTCACCAAGCAACATAAACAAAATATCGGGGAGGGGTTGGGTGGGTTATATTCATTCCTTCATCCTTAAAAAGAAACACACTAGAAATTACTCCTTGTCAACCCGGGCACAGCGTATTAGACTAATGAAGGGATACTGTTCAGGCAACCATCATATGCCACCAAGAGCGGGAACAAACAGTCCCCACAATTTGGATGGAACTGCTTTTGAACTTTTCAGAGGCTTATAATTGGAAAATTCCTGCAGGAAATGATCTCTCCTCCTTACCACTGCCCTGTTCTTTATGAATAAATGTGAATCAAGCTATGGAAATGAAGATATATATGGGGTATGTATGGGGAAAGGCAGTCCCTCAGGTAAGTTGGACATTGGCCATAAAGGGCTTTAAAGGGAAGAACCAGCACCTTGAAGCAAATCCGGTATGGTATCAGCAGCCAGTGCGATGCCTTCAGGGAGACCAATCAGAAGCCCAGCCACTGCATTTTGCACTAGCTGCAGCTTCTGGATCTGCAACAAAGGCAGCCCCATGTGGAGAGCATTACAGTAGTCTAATCTCAAGGTGACCATTGCATGGATCACTGTTGCTAAATCGTTAGGTTCGAGGAAGGGAACCACCTGCCTAATCAACCAAAGATGGTAAAAGGCTGACTTGGCAGTGGCTGCTACCTGGGCCTCCATTGTTAAGGAGGCATCCAGGAACACTCCCAGGCTCCTAACCACCAGCACTGGCACCAATGGTGCCTCATCGAAGGACGGGAGAGGGATCCCTACCCCTGGACTGCCCCAACTCAGACACAGAACCTCCATCTTCGTTGGATTCAATTTCAGTCAACTCAGTCTGAGCCAACCAGCCACAGCTTGTAATGCCCGGTCCAGATGTTCCAGTCTGGAGCCAGACCGACTGCCCAACATCAGATAGAGCTGGGTATCATCCGCATACTGGTGGCATCCCAGCCCATGACTATGGTCAATCTGGGCAAGGGGGCACATGTAGATGTTGAATAACATTGGGGAAAGCATTGTCCTTTGAGGCACACCACATTCTAGTGGGTGCCTCTGGGAGAGCTGTTCTCCTAACACCACCCTTTGTCCCCGACCATGGAGAAAGGAGGCAAGCCATTGCAAGGCAAGCCCCTGAACTCCTGCATCAGCGAGGCGGTGGACCAGTAACTGATGGTCGATCATGTTGAACACAGCTGACAGGTCTAACAACAACAGCACTGCCAAACTCATGGAGGTCATCCATGAGGGCATCCATGAGGGCAACTCATGGAGGTCGTCCATGAGGGCAACCATGAGGGCTCTGTCCCATGAGCTGAGTGAAAGCTGGACTGGAAGGGATCTAAAATGGAAGCATTATATGATTCCTGGGACATATGCAGTCTTTGTCAAATCATATTTTTGTGTGTATTTGGAAAGTTCCTCAATTATGTAGAAACCCCATTCTAGCATAGCCTGATTTTTTTTTGATTTTGTGATTGGCATGGGGCCGAGCCATCCACTTTACTATCAGATTTAGTGATTAGACAAATACATGGAACATAGTTCTCTCAACCATTAATAACTCTAAAAGGAATCTATGAAGTCTGAGGCACTGTATCTCTGAACAGCATAAACTGGTGGGAACGGGGAACTGTGACAGAAGACTGTTGGCTTTCCAGGCCTTCTGGTAACCTCCAGAAGCACCTGACTGGCTGGCTAATTCTGAGACAGAATTCTGAACTAGAGGGATCATTTGTCTAATCCAGCAGGTCTGTTCCTATATTTTTAAGCAGCAGGGGCGTAGAGTTTAAAAACTCCCGGGGGGGGGGGGGGCGCCGGGACCATGTCCCCACTGCCGCCTCCCCCCCCGCCTGACCACTCCTGCTTCTGTCCCTCCGTCCAGCCAGGGGACAGCTGGGCATTTGCTTAGCTGGCCCCTGGACGGACGGAGGGAGGGCCAGGGGGAGAGAGACGGCAGCGGCCCTAGGAAGGGCCAAGGGAGGCGCGGCGGAGGGCACACCATTTTCCCGGGAGGGGCTCAGTCCCCCCCGGGAAATTTCGGGGGTGGCTTGAGCCCTCGAGCCCCCCCGTAGTTGACGCCTATGTTAAGCAGTATGGTGAGAATCTGTCTGCCACATAAAGACTTCTTCTCCACCTTGCCATATCACAGCATGCAACTAGTCATGAGCAGTGGAGAAACAGGACTAGCTTAAGCATGGCTTACATTACATTGGACATTTTCTCACTGGATGCTTTCTGAATCCAGTTCACCAAATGAGATTGCCAAATACCACTGGGTAAATGTGATTGAACTGGACAACACTATTACAATTCTGGCATTACCTCAGATTGTGCTATGCACTCTTGAAACTATTATAACACTTCAGGTTTCTAACCCTTGAGCTGAATGTTAAAAGTAGCTATATCTGCCAACATGACAATAAAATTCTTTTTATAATTAATAGGGCACAAAACACTTTGTCTGAATGCTTGCAGTGTTAAGCAATAAAGCTAGTAAAATGACATCATTCCTTAATATTGCTGGGAAATAGTTTATACTCTCAGTGTGTAAACAGACCCCCATTCTCAAAAAAAAAATCCAGTGACCTAGTCTGGAAGTTATTAAGAAGAGGTGGGAAAGGCTCACTAATAAAGTGGATGTCTGTCCCACAGGACAGACAAAAGCCTCTGTAATTGTTCTGGAATAAGAGGAGAGAAACCATATATCCTCCATCTATCTAGATGCTGTGTGTGTGTGTGGGGGGGGGCAAGACATGTCTTTTTTATTTTACTTTTCAGGCAGCTATTGCCAAAAAATTTCCAACCATAGCTCTTTCTTTGTTGAAACTGCGTTCCCTCACATGTTCTTACCTCTGTATGTTTCACTTGCCATTTAACACTTAAGCCGAAAGCTAGCAGTTAAGATTTCGATGTCTCTGAAAACAGACCCCTGACCCAGATTTTCTATAAGTAGTAGCTGAAGCCAGTCTGCCATATATTGGACCCATCTGCTACCCCTTATTATGCTTTTGATCTAAAGGATACTACCCAGACTGTACATTTACAACTAAAATGCTCAAGTTGCTAAATAGCCCAGCCTTGTTCTGTGCATGTATTAGAGTTTTTCTGCATATAGGCAACAGCTACAAAGGGAATTATTTTCATATTGTAATATGTGAAGTATGGTTTGAGACGGGGCTTGTGGGTCAGGCAACTTCTTCTTCAGACTTCCATACTTCTCATCCCCAGGGGTCCTTTCGAGCAGGAGCTCAAAGGAGCGCAGCTTCGGGAGTTGGTGCTGGGGAAATGCCTGCTTGTGTCATGGCTGCAGCAAAATGACCCCATCCCCTGGAAAGGTCCTTGTTCCTCCGACCAGCCTTCTGAAGGCTTCAGCCACCACTGAAGCTATCTTCCCAAAATAGTAGTATTTCTGAGGCTTGGATTAGTAGCAGTCCCCTCTCTGCCAGCTCTTCCTTCCTTCCTTTCCTTCTCTCTCTCTCTCCTTTCTTTCTTGCCTTCTGACATACTTCCAGTGATGTCAGGTGGTGTAGCATATGCAAATAAAGTTATGTTAATGAGCTCCTGCACCTCTTTTTCTACGAAATGACCCCTGCTCATCCCAATCAGGTTATGTATTGCCTCAGTTCCCTCTCTGTGTTCTTTCTAATCCCCTATGTTGTAGAATTTGGCAGGTCATAATGGATCATCTATAGCACTTTCCCCCCTGACATGTTACCCTTGCTTCTAGTGGGCATACCTGTCCATGCTTTTTGAAACTGAACATCAGCCTTTGGGTTAACTAAATAAACACTGCTTCTTTCAATATTTCCTTTAAATAATTGCATTTGCTCATATTTATCTATACATTCTGTCATTCATATCCTTCCTCTTTTGCTTGCAGTCCTCGCTACTTCCTTCCACTTCCTATGTTCCTGTAAATTCCACGAATGAAATCTAGCTTGTTCTTTCTGAAGCCTGGAATTTAGGCAAGCTCTCTCTCTCCCCCCCCCCCCCAATTAATTAATGGCTTCCTTTTACAAGCTTATTTAGCAAATATTGCTAAATAACCGGCACCTGCAAGAATACATTTGGTTAAGAATCACATAAAGCCAAAAAACAGCTTCTTAGCTTTTTTAGCTATAAGGTACCTAAAGAGATGATGATCAGAATTCAAACAAGGAGAGGTATTTTCTAGTCCAAACACAGATCAAAAACAGCAGCAACTCCATTTTGGTTTGTGATATCCTGTGGGCTGTTGTTGTACATTGTTTCAAAAAGCTGAGACATTCAGTTTAGCCACCATGGTCTTGTGCTAGTGCATAGGTTTAGGAGAGTGGAGAGCCTATAGCCCTAGCAGGGGTCCCATGGAAGCAATTACTGTAAGACTTGGGCTGCTTTCACACACATTGGATAGTGTACTTTCAATGCACTTTAGAGATCATTTGCAACTGGATTTTCCTAGGAAACAATGCACTGGAAACTCAGTGATGTGGGTTTTCTGGGGAAATTTGAACTGGGAAATTTCCTGATTTGAATTTTAATAAATAATTGTCAATAATGTTAGAAAAATTAAATAATAGCAAAATAAGGCAAACACAACATGTACAAGAACTTTGGGTTGCCCGTTCTTCATATCCCACATTCAGCCCATCTAACATGAGCCGTTTGCAACACAACAGCCCCGACATCTATAGGTAAACAGACTACATTTACATATATTGGGTGGAAAAATTCTACCCCACATCACTGGACATCAGGAGGGGCTGTGGCTTAGTGCAAGAGCATCTGCTTTGCATGCGGAAGGTCCCAGGTTCAGTCTGCAGCACCTCCAGTTAAAAGGACCAGGTGATGTGAAAGACCTCTACCTGAGATACTAGAGAACTGCTGCTAGTCTGAGTAGATAGTATTGACCACGAAGGACCAATAGGCTGATACAGTATAAGGCAGCATCATGTGTTTGCCTTGGGTCCCCCACAAGGAAGCTATTCAGACAGCTGCCAAGATACTTGGTAACAACAACAACAACTTTTAGAAAGACTACTGTGGTTGTGTAGTCCTGCAAGCTGCCTTGGTGTGTGCTGACTCAAAAGATACAGATGAGCTTTCACCAGCTATCAACACAGAACTGCTTATCATGGCAGCTCTGTGAGAATGAATACTCACACTCGGTGCACTTTTAAAACATGCTCTGTTAAACACAATTCGGTGTCCCATTATTGCCATGTAATTCTGGCTACTTTATTCTGTTAAGTAGTCGGACACTAGTAGGTCTATTAGGTTGATTTGAGTCTACAGCCATGAAACAGTGAGTGAGGATAGCCCTCCAAGTTCAAGGATGTCTCTGACGTCAGCCACCTGTTCAGTGTTTGAAATCCTAGACAGCCACTGAATACTGGGATAGGGAGTTATTTTGCTTAGCATACCATAGAGTGCCACCTGTATTTCCTACTCCCACTAATAGAAAACTTGAGCTGGTTGGAAACCATTATTGTTATGGAGAATGCCTATGATAAATGCAATCACTCCCACTTTCTTTGTACTTAGACTACATATCTCCAAGCCAAGGACATTGCTCTGCACAACATCAGGTGTACAGAGGGGTCTTTTGCACTTGTTTTTGCCAGGAGATAGCTTTCTATGGGGAAAACAGTAGTTAAAAGTAAAGTAGCATCTAACCATGCCTTACAGTCAGCTTTAAAACCAACTAGCATGGTCACTTCATTGGAACAGAACAGTTTTGGGTTTTTTTTTAACATTGTGAAAAGGATAAGGGAAAACAATGATTTTTTTTTTTTAAATAGGGCTGGGGAAAGTACAGCACTGAAGAATGATTTTTTTTGTGGGAAAATCGTCCCAACCTTGTTCTTCTGTCTCCAATGGCAATGGAGTTCAGAGGGACTCTCATATGGGCAAGTCACGGAGAACTCTAGCAACTTAAAAAGATAAATATCTTGATCTTCCTAGCTGATATCAATAATCCTTTCCTCTGTAAATTTTAAGAAGTTTTTAAGCTCAGCAGAACATACCAGCAGATCCCAGGGAGACTGTAGAGACCATGAACTGGAGGCAATCTTGGAATGGATGAGGGATAACAAACTGGAACTTAATCTGGACAGAATTGAGGTGTTACTGGTGGGGGGAAGGTCTCTCCCAGGAAATGGTCTATCCCCTGTTCTGGATGGGATTACACTCCTCATAAAGGAGTATGTTTGTAGCTTGGGAATGTTCCTGTTTAGCCTTCTGTTGGCTAAACAGGTGGTAGTGGTGGCCAGGGATGCCTTTCACCAGCTGAGCCACCTGCAGCCCTTCCTGAGCAGAAAAGATCTTCCCACTATGTTGCATACCCTGGTAATATTTAGATTAGATTACTGCAATGTGCTCTACGTGTGGCTGCACTTGAGGACTGTTGGTAAAGAACGCTGCAGCTAGAGTGTTTGAGTGGAATGGGTTGTAGGGACCATATCACCCCAGTCTTGTTCCACTTACACTGGCTTCCAGTTTGCTTCTGGGCTCCATTCAACATGCTGGTACGGATTTTTAAAGCCTTATATGGCCTGCATCCAACATACCTTAAGGACAACCTTCTCCTATACAAACCTACCCATTCACTCCAGTCATCCTCAGAGGCCCTGCTTTGGTTGCCTCCTCCAGCTGATATTAGGCATGTGGCAACCCGAGAAAGGGCCTCCTCCATTGTGGCACCAAAACTTTGGAACTCCCTCCCTTGGAGTCTATGCCTGTCTCCCTGTATTGGTTTCTTTTGCCAACAGATGAAGACCATTTTGTTTCATGTGTTATACCCTCAGTAACCCTCAGTAACGGTTTTTGGATTAGCTTTCAGTGCTGTGTGTTTATGTTTTTTTTAACTGAATTTTTATAATTTTTACTGTAGTTGTAATTGTTTAAATGTTTTAATATTTTTATGTTCACAGCCTTATGAACCCTGATTGGGTGTAAAGGTGCCAGTAATTTTTAAATACATAAATAATTCCTCATATTTATTAGTAAAATGAGTTTTTTTTAATCCTGTGGAAGCAATCACTCTTTTTTTTTTGCATTTTTAAAATTACTTTTCAAAGTACAATATATATTATGCTTATTTCAGATCCTGAACATGAGTGTCATACATTCACTATTTCCAATGTTTACATCTCACAATATATTGGACATTTCCCTAAAATAATTTTCCAGTCCATTTATACACTCCTGTCCAAAGTTCCTTATGTGTTTCTTCATCTTTCCCATGTAATAAACTAGTTAATCTGTCCATTTCAGCCAGTTCCAGCAGTTTCTGAACAAGTTCTTCCCTTGATGGAGTTCTGTCAATTTTCCAGTATTTGGCAAACAAAATTCTAGCCATTGTTAAGATATAGACTGTCATATCTTAAGTTTTTATACCCATCTGGAATTATATTTAGTAGAAAAAATTCTGGTTCGAGGGGTAATTCAATACCTATTATTTTGTGTATAATTCTTCGAATTTCTAACCAATACTTTTTAATTTTGCCACATGTCCACCACATATAATAATACATCCCTAAATTTTTCTTACATTCCCAATAATTACTCGATAGCTTTGGATAACATTTGGCTAATCTATCCAGTGACCAATGCCATCTGTAAAGCATTTTATATATGCTTTCCTTATAAGAGATGGCTCTAGTAATCTTTATGATTTTCCAGCTTTTTTCCCAACTGTCCATATAGATGTTATGACCGATATTTTGCACCCAAGTTACCACTGACGTCTTAACTATCTCATCTTGCATATATGTCTCTAAAAATAGGGTACACAATTTTTTTATTAGCTTTTCATTTGTGCAGCCATATTTTATCTAATTCTGTTTTCTCATAAAAGCCAGTTCTCTTGTCCTTATTATATCTTGATTCTAGTTGTAACCTTTCCCACCATGTGAGTTTTGTGTTTTGTCTTACTAGAGTATCTTCTGATTTAAGATTAATATTTATATCTAATAGGTCTTACTAGAGTATCTTCTGATTTAAGATTATTATTTATATTTAATAGGTCTTCATATCTCCACATATCATATTTAAAAATTAGAGTAGGTTTTATGAATGCTTCTAATGGGAAGACCCATTTTGGAGGTTTTTTATAATAAGTTTCTTTATCTCCTTCCAAGTTTTTATCAAGGCTCCTCTTAACATATGCTGATGGAAGTTTTTATGCACCTTGTCTTTGTCATACCATGTATAAGCATGCAAATCATGTCCTGCTAGTTTTAAAAGCCTTGAGTTTCCAGAGTAAACCAATCCTTTATCCAGACTAATGAGGTGGCTTTATAATACAAGACCCAGTTAGGTAATGCAAAACCTCTTCTCTTTCCTGTCTTGCAATGCTTTCCATTTTATTCTGGGTCTTTTCGATTGCCAAATAAATTTTCCAATGAGCTTATCTAGATCCTTAAAGTATTGCTTGGGCAAGAAATAAAAATTGAGGTAAGATATTCATTTTAACTGATGCAATTCTCCCCATAAATGAGATTTGTAAATCTTTCCATTTTTCCAGATCTTTTTTGATATCTAATAGCAGTTTCTTATAATTATCATCTTGTAATGAACTGCATCTGTTTGACAGGACTATTCCTAAATATTTTACTTTCCCCCAAACCTCTATATTGGAGATTTCCTGTAACTATTGTTCTTACTCTTTAGTACAGTTTTTAGCTAGTATATGGCCTCAATCACACGCAGAATTAGCCATGCAATAGGCATGACTCCCAGCTGGATTTTAAGGGTGCAATCACAAGAGAACATCTGGCAAGCATCCCATACCCATTGGCAAGCCGTTTTGCTCTGCTGGAGAGGTGGAGTTTAAAAAAAAAAAACTAGCAAAAATCCAGTATCAAATGGGTTGCTATAGGTCACAGACAGACAGACTTTCCCCATGTGATCGCTCCAGCGTGCACTTGTGGCATCAGGGATAGTCTGATCAGGCTATCCCAACACCCTGCCATTGTTTTTTTTCCCCTTCTCAGTATGCGCATTATTATATACTGCCATTGGAAGTCCTCAGGGTGGAGACACGATTCATCAATCCCCCGTTTAAGCGACTCAGAAACGAATGACAAAAAAACCCCCCAACTCGCCCGCAGTTGCATCTGATCACCCAGTGGTGAGTTGCACCCACAGCTTCACAGAACTGTGGCCAAGGACAGACTGGCAATCTGCCCCGCTCTGCCTCCGCTTCTAAAGTGGAGGCAGAGGGGGCGTTCAGATTGCCGCATCTGTCCCCCGTCGTCAGCGCGGACTCACCCGTCCGCGAGGCGCCGTCCTGCCGCTTCAGCCGGAGACCACTTTAAACAGGTCTCCGGCTCTCCGGCCGCGCATCCCTGCCACTTCCTGGCAGTGTGGATGCGTCGGCAGCGCGCCGGAAGCGGGGGCGGAAGTGCGGACGGACCCGCAGCCGTGCGCCTCCTCCCCGCCTCCTCCCCGGGACATTGCAGCCAGTGCGAACGGGCCGCACCGGGCTGCTTTTCCCACGGGGCTTTTGGCCCCGCGACTGATCCAGGGCAGATCTTCAGTCTGTCCTCAGCCTGTGTGATTGCACAAGTCCAGTGCAAACAGCCTTGCTCCCCCCCCCGCGCGCTTTATCTCGTGCATGTGACCACAACCAATTTGTCTTTCTAACGTTAATTCTTAGACTCGCCACCTGACCAAAGTCTTGCAATCTATTTAACAGTTGGATAATGGAAACTGAAGGTTCTTCCAAAATAAACACTAAGTCATCCACAAAAGTCAGCAATTTGAATTCTTTCCCCCCTCACTTTAAGATCTTTAATCAACTTCTCTTCTCTAACAATATTATTCAGTGTTTCAAGCTTAAAAATGAAGAGTAAAGAGCAGAGGGGACAGCCTTGTCTAGTCCCTTTTTGTATCTTTAGGCTTTGCGTGTACTCTCCATTCATGATAATTTTATAGGACTTCTGTCCACAATCCCATGTACATAATTGTTGTAATAAAAATTCCCAACTGACATTATCAAACACCTTCTCTGCATCTACAAAAACCAATGCAGTCTGTTTCTCTGGATGGGTCTCATAATACTCCAAAACATTCAATATAAATCTTACATTATTTATTTGTTGCTTAGGCAAAAACCCTGTCTGATCCTCGTATATTACATGAACTAAGACTCTCTTTAATCTGGTCACTAATATGGTTGCAAAAAATTTATAATCTGTATTTAATAATGAAATCGGTCTATAGTTCTTAATTTCCTTTCCCTCTGTATCCTGTTTATGAATCAGAGTAATTAGAGCTTCATTCCATGTATTCAGGACCTTTTCTTTTTGAATAATATTTTGCATTACAGATTTTAATGGGAATATTATTTGTTCTTCAAAGACCTGGTAAAATTCTGTTGGCAAACCATCTGGGCCTGGAGGAAGCAACCACTCTTAATGTTGTGTTCCATGGCAACTTCTCTGCAAGACCTCATAGAAAATAAAACCGTACAACAAAATTGAATCCTGCCTAATCTAACAATAATGACGGTAATCATTTCAGTCTTAACAGTTTCATAGTAATCAGTGATGGTTTCTTCCTATAAATATCCAATAAACATCTTTAAGATGCATGAAGATTTTTAGCTGTGTTGGTAGACACCATTGTGTGCTACATTAACTGATAATAGGGTCTTCACAGCAAACAGGTATCTGAAGAAGTGTGCTTGCACATGAAAGCTGATAACTTGAATTAAACTTTGCTGGTCGTAAAGGTGCCACTGGACTCAAATTTCAGACCAATACAGCTATTTATTTATTTATTTATTTATTTATTTATTTATTGTTTGCATTTTTATTTTGCCTTTCAAGTGAGCTGGCTCAAGGCGGCTTACAACATACAATACCATTGAGGTGGTTTACAAGCTACCCACCTGAATCAAGCTTCACAGCAGCCAGTTTGATATGAGTTGAAATATGTGTACTGGGTTACATATACAACTTATAGGTTTGGATTCCAACTAAAGCTTCTGTGAGCACTACAGGTGAGTGAATTTTGCAAGTTCTCCCTCCCATGGAAGACCTCTGATTCCTCTCCAAGCCATTGACATAATGGATAGATTGATGGACTAGGATCCTTTGGGACCCAGGTTAGGATCCCCACATCTACCATGGAAGGTCACCCTCAGTGACCTTGGCCAGTCGTATTCTCCAAATCTAACCTACCTGACTGCATTATTGTTTTGAGATAATGGATGAGGGGAGAACAATGCTCTAAGCTGATTTGAGTCCCCACTGGAGAGAAAGGTAAGATATAAATAAATACATTCCAGGGGTTCCCCAAAGCCTTGGAACTATTTCGGGCAGTGTTTTGGGATATAAGAGAATTGGCTAAAATCACTCCCTCCTTGTGCATGAGAAATTAAAAGAGTGATCCAAATATTAATTTCACTGAGATATTGATCATATGCAAATCTAACAAATGAAAAGGCAGATGATTAACCAACTAACAATTCTTCAATCAATCATCATACTCTAAAAAGACATTTTATTTTGAAGGTCTGGTGTCTGGGCATAGATTTCAAAAGAAACAGATCTCTCATGTAGCTGACCAGTGCTCACAGTGACTGTGCAGTGTTCTCTTCAGGCTCTTTTTAAGAAAGCACACAAGATATAGACATAACATTTCCACCCCTTATGAAGCCTTTTAACTTTTTCAAAATCAGAAATCAATTTTAGCTCTTATAAGCAAGCCACTTCCTCCCACCTGAGTAAATAGTCACATCTGTTCAAATTAGGATTGTTGTTACCCTCTTGATGTCACAAAGAATGTTGCCTTGGCATCTTCCCAGCGACTGAGATCTGCTGGGTCAGTCATTTCATTAACCCTAGCAGAAGCCTCACTGAGATCTGGCCCTTGGCATTATCTCATCAAAATAGACAGGCTGAGCAAATTTGTCTTTCTACACAGTACGAGGGGATGAAGCAAGAGCAACAGAATATAGGACTGTGGAAACTACAGACATAAGAAGGATCTGACTGTTGTGTGATTCTGGACAAAGGGAAGGATGCTGAGGTATCAAATTTGAAGTATCACATTCTGATTTAGGAGAAATTTAGGAGAATCTTAGTAAGTCTGTGCCTTACTGACAGCACTTATATAGACTTAATGCAATTAGCAAGTTGTACAACAGTTTAACAAAGATCTGCTGAAACTTCCCGTACATTTCTGTTTAATTTCATTGTTTCTAAATTGCATCTCATATTTCCGGCCTCTAGGCTACCAGATGTCTTCCAGTTCATGGTTCTAAATAAAATAAAATGAAATCAAAAAGCAAAATCCAAAGCACAGTCCAAATTATTGTAAAAGAATTAAGAGGAATAACATCCATATAATCAGCAACAGTTAATCTGTACCATTCAGCAGTTATTAGTAAAATGTAAGGGTGCTGAAACACCCACCAGTTCTTCTCGTGCCCTATTTGTCGGTTATGAACAGGGAACCAATTTTTTAGTGATCTGTTAACTGCTTGTTGGCCTGTTTGTGGCTGTTCAGCAGGGTGCTTCACTGTGTTCCTTCTTAACTGTGCAGTACAGTTCAATCTGGCTTTTTGCGTGTGCACATTCTCACACAGCATGATTGAATTTTATTACCTACCCCTCTTCCTTGCTATATAGCAGCTCTGCTCAGCAGGCAATTGCTAAAATAGACAATCAAATCAGTTACATATCTTACAAGTCAGTCATAATAAATGCTGTATTTTAATAAAATCCTACCCTTTAGTGTTCATCTAAGTAGTTCCCTCCAGTGATACTAATGGCTGCCAGTTGGTTGGTACCAGTAGTGTCTTTGCATATGCAAAATTACAGGTTTTAGCCTCTAGCTCACAGAATTTTTGTCTTCGCTCAGGAAGGATGGCTCCAGAGCCAACTAACTTATGCAGCAGCCAAATCGCTCGCTCACAACTTTAATGCTAGTAGCTCACAGAGTATAATTTTTTGCTCACAAGACTCCACAGCTTAGAGGGAACATTGATGAAAACCCTGCACAAACCTTTTCAGCAGGCATCTGTGGCCATTTAGCATGAACTGAACCATCTGGGTGATCAGTTCATGTTCGATTGACATACAGACATGGTAAATGTGACTGTCAATCTCATTTCTGAAAAAAAATTGCAGCATCCCTAATAAAATCACCAAGAGGGCTAAGAGAAAAATCACTACAATCAGCATCAAAGAGATAAAACAGTACACACAGTAGAAAATCAGCAATAACAATAACCACAGATTTGGGTTTGCATGAATACAATGGTCCCCCTGCTTCCCTTTTACTTCCTGTGGGCTGAGCAGTCCCTTTTCTTTTTTTTTCCTTTCCTGTGTGTGTGTGTGTGTGTGTGTGTGCACGCAAGTGTGAGTGTGTGCATGCTTGCGAGCCTGGAAGTTATGGTAACTTCTGGCAACCCCTAGTGGAACTAGGATGTTTCAGAGAGGTGGCTTGATATCCTGGTTCCACTAGGGGTTCCACTAGGGGTTGCCAGAAGTCACCATGACTCTGTGTCTTGCCCTGTTATTCCTTGGATGTTTCCCTTCCAAGTACTTGCCAGGGTCAGCCCTGCGTAGCTTCCAAGACCTGGTGAGATTGGGCTTGCCTGGGCCATCCAAGTCAGGGTGAGAAATCCCTTTTCTTGTTCTTTGTTTCTCTGTCTGTCCCACCCAGTTGTTTAAAAGTACTTAGATATATGCTGACCCAGCCTAGGGAACAAAGGAACCAACAAAAATCCTTTGTTTGTATATATCAGACAATAGCACATAAGAAGCTGATATTAATTCAAAACTAAACAAACTGCTTTATTTCACTTCAAAGGGGGAATGGTAAGGTAGGTATCAGATTTGGAACTAGGCAGGTGAATAGGCAACAGGAATGAGGTAACTTTGTATAAACAAAACATAGTTTGTCACAATAAAGTAGCTGTTTGGTTTTACAGACAGGTCTTTAAAACTGTGAAGAGATCTCTTGGCAGTCACTGCTTAAATAATCAGGCATAAGCTTCTTTGTCTTAAAAATACTTAATTTTGTGAAGGCAGGAACATACATACATATTCAACTTTTCTTCTTTGACTCTTGATAAGGATCACCCCCCTTTTACTAGGAGCTATTTCCATGAGGGAAGGACTACTAGTCCTACTTCCCTAATTCAGGATTCTCCTTGATCCATTCTCTCTCTTAATCACCAGGGGGCTCAGAGTCTCCTTCCCCTGATCTGTTCCTGGGGCTGTCCGCAGAGGCAAAAAAGTTTTAACACTGTCCAGAGACACAAGCAGTTGCTAACTCTCTTTGGAGAGGAGGCGTCTGAAACCAATGATTCAGAGGAGGGGGGAGCCTGCAGTTTGAAAACATGTCCACACCCTCCCCAGTGACCCCTGTGTGGCAGAGTGCCATGTTTGCAACATCCATGTCTGGAGGATTGCAAACCCTTAACATTTGTCCTTCTCCATCCTCCACAGGCACCTGCAAAGGGTGCACCCAACTATGTTGCCACTGGAGGAAAGAGTGGCAGCCAACAAGAGGAAGAAGAGGCCCACTTCCTCTCAACAGGGAGAACCAGAGGGGGAGCAGGAAGTGCCTCCAAGAAAGGATCCCTGCACATCCTCCAAGAGGTCAAAAGGTCTATGAGGAGGGCCCAGGAAGCAGTCACTCACCTCATCAGTGACATGATTGCTTTGGATGGCTAACCTTTCTCCCCTGTGGAGGATGTAGCCTTTTGCCAGTCACAGTAGTGATGGTCAAGGCTCAGCTCTCCAGAGTGCAAGGCAGAACTATGCACTTCACAGCAGGCCCCTGGAGCAGCCAGTAGGATAGTCGGGACACGGACCAGGCCCCAGGAGGGCACTGTCCTGCCACCGGGCTACAAAGTGGTTCTGCTCTATATGCAAGGGATGGATGCAGACCACATGGTAATGAACATCACCACTATTTGATACAGAGTAGCCTGAGGAAGTGGTTGGTTGGTGGCAACATCATCCATGGCTACATGGTTACAGATGCCAGTTCCAACATGCCGGCAGAGGTGAAGTATGTGCACCTCAAGGGCATCGTCTGCCTGGTGCACATGCTTCAGCTGGTGGTGAAGGATGCTCTGGGGCTGGGGAGCACTGTCAAGGCCACTTGGGATGCTGTTCCCCTTGAGATGCAGTCCTTGATGGAGACCTGCTGGTGCCTGGCCACCCACTTCCAGTGCAGCATCAAGCCTGCTTGTCTGCTGCATGAAAGGCAGGGGGAGGGAGATGAGGAACTCCACCTATGCCATGATTGGCCATTTGGTGGAGCAGAAGAGCATGGTGCAGAATGTCATCTCCTCCATGACCATCCTGCACAGGGAAGAGGAGATCAGCATCAGCTCCAATGACTGGCTGACCCGCTCCCAAATGGTGCATGTCCTCAAGCCCTTCCAGGACACCACTGACATGCTGTGCACCCATATGGCTAGCCTGGGGCAAGTCATCCCCCTGATTCGAGGGCTGGACCAGGCTCTGGCCTCTGCACTGGAGCTGGCTGTTCTTGCACGGAGATTGCAAAGGGATTGCAGGTGGGCCTCACCATCAGGTTGCATCCTCACTGCAAAAAAGGGGAGTACAAGCTGGCTGGGGTCTGTGACCCCCGGATAAAAGGCAGCATTGCTCTCCTGAATGCAGAGCTCTTGCAATGGAAATGTGAGTTCTGCAAAGAAGTGCAGAGGCTACAGGCCAACAGATGTGGCCAGAGGGAACAGTGGGTAGAAGAGGCTGGGTGGTGAGAGGAGCTGCAGCCCAGGACCTCTGCCTCAAATAGTCCAGTCAGGAAGGTCAGCAATGGCAGGGATGCCAGGCATGCAGTGGTGGAGGATTCAGCAAAGGTGATGGTGGGGGAGTACCCTGCCAAGTCCCCTAAGCCTGCCTCCACCAATCCCCTGGAGTACTCATCACACAAGGCTGTCATCTGGCTCTCTTGCATGGTCATGAGCCCTGAGTCCACCTAACACCCAAACTCCAACAAAGGGAGAGGAGTTCACAATCAGGAGGGTATAAAAATCTGGGTCCTCAGCCAAGGCACTCGGCGTGAGCAGAGAGACAGGGTGGCTCAGAGCCCTGAGTCCACTTAGCACCCAAACCTCAGCAGGGGAGAAGAGTTCACAATCGGGATGGTATAAAATATGGTTCTTAGCCAAGGCACCTGGTAGCTAAGCCCCTCTGTTTGTCATGAGCAGAGAGAGGGGTGGCTCAGAGCCCTGAGTCCACCTAACACCCAAATTCCATCAGGGAGAGGTGTTCACAATCAGGAATAAAGAAGTGTGCTTAGCTTTTAACAAGTTCCCTGCCTCTTTGTCTAACTGCCAAGAGCCAACAGAAGAGAGGCAGTGGAGTTGAGCCAATATATAGCATTCTGATCTCATAGAGCAGAATGGGAACTCTATTATTAGCAGCCAGCAGTACCTGTTAAGTGTTGGAGGGCTCCTATTGGTTTTTCCAAGGCTGGAGAATTCTGCCCCCCCCCCCCCCCCGTTGCTTTGACATTTTTTTAAACAGTTTGAGTGGAGACAGTCTGTCTAGAAATGTATCCATTCACAAAATGTTGTGGAATGTTTGTACCAGTTGCCCTGAACATCACTTTGTAAATCATGAATTAGCCAAAATTTGTGACAAAGTTTAGTCTGTGACCTGGTTCGTGCCCATCCCTAACTTTGACCCTGGACTGAGATTCTGGACTGCTTCTGACCTTGCCTTTGGATTGTGCTCTTGGACCCTGGACTTTGACGTTGGATTATGACCTAAGAACCCCTGCAGTAGGACCCTCTGGTTGTTGGGACTGGCCTCCCCACCTGGTGTCCAGGACCACTACTGTGTGAAACAGTATAATGGACTAAATGGACCATTGGTCTAATCCAGCAGGTTCTTTTTACATTCTTACAGGTTAAATCTTTGTTTTATTGTTTGGTTTTTTTAGAATTCTTATTGTTGTAAGATATTTCTCATTTATATGGAGAGGTGTAGCATAAATATTCTAAATAAAAATTACGGTAAGAGAAAGTGGGGGTCCAGTCATAGATCTCCCCAGGGCTCATTTTGTAGAAAAAGAGGTGCAGGAGCTCATTACCATAACTCATTTGCATAACTCATTTGCATGTGCCACACCCCCTAACATACCGGAAGTGTGTCCGAAGGCAGCACCCACCCCTCAGGCTCCAGTCCACAGGTGAGTGAAACTGACCTGCTCTTCCTCCATTCCTTTCCCCATCCAATACTTTGTGCAGTAAAAATAAGCGTAAAGAACACACCCTCATTCTCTTCCTGCTCCCTTGAAACCACCAGGTTTCAAGTAGATTTGAGATACCCAGGACATGTGCACCACCCATCCCCTTCCCTTCCCCTCCCCACAATAAGACACCCTGTGAGGTAGATGGGGCTGAGAGAGGTCTTTTGAGAACTGCTCATGAGAGAACAGCTCTGAGAGAACGTGTGACTGGCCCAAGGTCACACCAGCAGCTGCATGTGGAGGAGTGGGGAATCAAACCCGATTCTCCCAGATTAGAGTCCAACTCCTGACCACTACACCAAACTGATGGGGTGGAAGCTGCTGAAGGGTTGGTGAAATTTCTCCAGTACTTATGTGCCGTGTGCCCTGATAAAAAATGGTATACTTAGAAAATTTATATGCCACCTTGAGCAAGTCTCTGGAAAAGCAGCACACAGTCATAAAAGGAACAATGATAAAATTATCAATATTAAAACAAAACATTAAAACCAATAAAGACCCTAGCAGGGCTTTCCCCGGTGCGCTGCGCCTCTGCACTGCTTGGGGAAGCCGAGGAGGGGGCGGGGCTTGGTCATGTGCCCGCCCCCTGGGCTCCTCACTCCCGGAGCTGCGCTCCTGTGCGCTCCCGCTCCAACGGACCCCTGAATCTCCCATGTGCCATGTGCTGTTGGCCATATACCTTAACAATGCAAATGTGAAAAAAATAACTTTTAGGAGAATTTGGGAAAGACAGAACTAAAGCTTGTATATAGATAATTCTGTATGGGGCCAGTTGCTCAGTAGAACTGCTGTGTTTCTGTAGCCATTTGTGAAGACCATAAGAGGCAGTATTTTTTTCCCCAGTTTAAATATTGCAATAATGCAGATATCAGAAGAATATGTATTACTTGTTCCTTAAAGTACGACAAGAATATAAATCTTCTTGCCCAAGGTGAATGTACAGCAAATTCATCAAATGTGTGACGCATTTCAGTATAACCACTTGTATTTTTGGATCAGGATTCAGAATTCTCATAAATGTAATATTTACCCTAAATTATGCATTTTTTAAATTCAAAAACAAGTCTAATTTTCAATAGGTAGATGACACCACATGGAAGACACAACAGGAAAAAGGAGAGCTTTAAAAGGAAGCAGGAACTGGAAGATCTTTAAGGGAAACTAAGGGAGCATAGAGATGATTAAAAACCAAGGAGAGAAATTAAAAGAAGCTACTACAGATTTATAATGGTTTCCACACCATTGGAGAAAAGTCATAAAGAGTCCCTAGTGAGGATTTCTTGCGCACTTGCTTGCAGGTACTTTGCAAAGATTGATTCATGATTTCTGGTGACTTCTATTCAATCATGGGATGTTAGTTCTCATTTTATGAGAAATGGCACTGATATATTGTAACCTGGGATTGAAAAAGCATTTCTCTGAAAAAGAGATGGCTGCAACATATGTCCTTAGGGTTGCCAGCCTCCAGGTGGGGCCTGGGGATCTCCTGCTTTTACAACTGATCCCCAGCTGACAGAGATCAGCTCCCCTGGAGAAAATGGCTGCTTTGAAGGGTGGACTCTATGGCATTCTACCATGCGGAGGCCCCTCCCCTCCCCAAACCCAACCCTCTCCTGGCTCCACCCCCGAAGTCTCCAGTTATTTTCCCACCCAGACTTGGCAACCCTATATAATGCCCTTCTGATGAGACTTCTGTAAGACCAGAAATCTGAGATCAGCTGGGAAGAGCTGATAATATGGCTCTTTTCTATGGTGTTGTCACCTTTCCAGAAATAGAGTGATGCTGGTAGGACATGAAGTCACACTAGGGTTGCCAAGTCTGGGTTGGAAAATACCTGGGGACTTTGGGGGTGGAGCCAGGAGAGGGTGGGGTTTGGGCATGGGAGGGACCTCAGCATGGTACAATGCCATAGAGTCCACCCTTCAAAGCAGCCATTTTCTCCAGGGGAGCTGATCTCTGTCAGCTGGAGATCAATTGTAAAAGCAGGAGATCCCCAGGCCCCACCTGGGAGTTGGCAGCCCTAAGTCACACCATGGGCTCCTCCCATGTGATTTCAGACTCCAGACCTTACTGGACAGGAAAGATAGATAGTAGTAACTCACACTCAGCTAAGGTAACATCAGAAATTTATTTATCCTTTACTTAGTAGTCAGTAGCGAGAATGAGTGAGATAATTTTGCAGGTGAATAGAGCTAGGTTTGCAATGCACTCCCAGCAGCAGTGGCACCCAGGGATCTCTCCATGTCAGCAACGCGGGCCAATACAGGAGGTAGGCAAATGCAGGCAGGAGGTTCACTGGGAAGTACTGCCTGTACTGGCTGCTGGGAAAAAGGAAAGAGTTACGAGTGCCTGCCTGTGTTCTCCTGAACATTCGGGAGCTTTTTTTTCTTTTTCTTTTTGATAGGCGGATGGCCTCCGTCTAAGTGCTGGAACTAGGCCCAAGAAACCCTTGGCACTGTGATATTCAGCTATTTTTCCTTTTCCATCATCAGTTCATCTCAGATCATTTCCTTCCCTCTCCCTTCATGTTTACACCCTTCCAGTGGTTTTTTTTTTAAAAAAAAGATAACAAGGTATTGGGAAAAATGTAAATATGTTACTTGGCTAGTGTCTTTAAAAACTGACTTCATGTCAGCTTTCTTTCTTATTACTCCATGTAAGTGCTCCTGGCGTTTGGAGGGGGGAAAAACAGAACAACATGAAAATCAGTAATTACTTATGCTTTCCCTTTTTTGACACAATAACAATAGCAAGAGGGGGCTTGAGTCCCTGTGAAGTCTGCTGTGCTCAAGAAGTCTGCTGTTCTTCTTTCATTTAAGGAAAAGGGATTTTGAGGTCATGCCATGAATAAATGATATTGCAAGACGGCAACTTGCTTCGTTACATAGGAAAGCGAGCATAAAATGGCACAGCTAGAGGATGTACTCTGGGGACTGCTGTCCCAAGTCTATCACTTATTTCCAGTAGCAAGGGAAAGGTAGCTCACGATTTGTCTTCTTAGCAATCCTGATCTCAGTTTAGGACAATACAAGCATGCAGCTTCATTTTCCAGCTGATGCTAAATGTCCATATCTTGTTATCCTTCTCTAAATGAAAAAAAACAAAATAAAACCCTACAACATCTACAAAGTAAAATTCCACTCACCCTGAATTTTAATTTGAGGATGCGATAAGAAAACTTTCTTCACAGCTGTGATGCCCCTCCCTCAGGAAACACGGGCATCTGGGGTAATCCTATCCATGTATCACTACCAGTATAAAATTCAGAATCTGTGGAACTTACGTTGGTTAAATAACTGTGGGCATTTTCTCACTAGCTTTCCCCCGCGGTTTACATCGAAGCTAGCACCGGAGCTTCTGGTCAGTTTCCCACCATTTGCTCCGTGCTCACAATTTCCTCCAGAGTATCACTGCACTGCTCCGGAGCTTCCCTGGAGCAAGAAAATCCTGCTAGGAACAGCTTCGGTGTAAACCGCAGGGGAAGCTGCTAGGAACAGCTTCGGTGTAAACCGCAGGGGAAAGCTAGTGAGAAAACGCCCTGTGAGTTATTGCAGGTCTGAAGAGGCTTTGGTATCCCTGTTACGTTGCCGTTTCAGGAAGAGACCCCTACTTTTTTTTTGCTGTAGGGGAAAATAAGACCTTTTAATCTTTATTTTCTACAGTCACAGCTTCAAGAAGGCTGGCTAGTATCTCTGGACTGCGAGTAAGTCAGATTTGCTTTAGAACCCTGACCCATATCCTAGAGATGTCATCACAGGTTGTATCTGGTAATGTCTGCAATGAGGGATTGGGCTTCAGTAAGCACAAGCATTCTGCAAAAGTCAATCAAACAGAGCTGCTATGAGCATAAATTTACGTAGTCCATCTTTGTTTTCTGCTGAGATTAGAGATCACAGTTCCTCTGACAAAAGATAGTGTTTGGGCAAATACTGAACGGTAGCTAATGTCTTCATTGAGTGACAGGATGCTACAAACCCTCTCATAATAGCCATTTCTGCTTGGTTGGAATTCAGGTCCCTAGAAAAGCCTTAAGTGTCCACTGATAGCTCCAGCCAGGGCTCCTTTCATATAGGGCTGCCAAGTCAGCCCAGGGGGCGGGGGATCCCCCGCTAAAGGGGTTCCCGATCCGCCGGCCAGCATTTGGCTGGTGGGGGGAACCTCACCCCCGAAGTTGTCCAGCGAGGACAACGTAATGATGTCACCGGAGGTGACATCAGCACGTTGGGGGCGTTGCCAGGGCGATGCTCTGGCAATAGCCCCAAAACTCTATGATACCATAGAGTTTTGGGGTGATTGCCAGAGCGTCGCCCTGGCAACGCCCCAACGTGCTGACGTCACTTCCGGTGACATTGCTGGGCACGCGCGCCAGGATAGACTCCCGGCCGGAGGAGGACTCCCCCCCCCCACCGGTGAGTCCCCATGACTTGGCAACCCTACTTTCGTAGCAGAAGCTCCTTTGCATATTAGGCCACACCACCTGATGTAGCCAATCCTCCAAGAGCTTACAGAGCTTCTTACAGGGGCTACTGTCAGCTCTTGGAGGATTGGCTACATCAGGGGTGTGTGGCCTAATATGCAGAGGAGCTCCTGCTACGAAATGAGCCCTGGGCCTCCAGCAAAGACGTCAGTGTGGTCCACGACTGGAAAGTCAAACCAGTGGGGTTTTTAGGGCTTCCATGAAGTTGGCTGGCAGAATGCAGAGAATTTTAAGGAACAGGTCAGGACTCCTGTCTCTTGCCAACTCCCGCCATTCCAAACCAGTCTGCTAAAGAAGCCTAGGGGAAAAAAAAAACATGGAATATGAAGACATTACAGAAAAGGCTGACCTCTGGCTTTTAGATTTCTTGGGGGGGGGAATCCCTCTCCCCTCTTGGCTCCCTTCACTCCCCCCCCTTTGCCATGACTGGGCTGCTGCATCTCCCAGCCACACCCACTCCACTGCCAGGCCCACCAGTTTCTTGCCCCCATCACTGCTGACTAGGGCGGCCAGCCTCCAGGTGGGGCCTGGGGATCTCCTGCTTTTACAACTGATCCCCAGCTGACAGAGATCAGCTCCCCTGGAGAAAATGGCTGCTTTGAAGCGTCCACTCTATGGCACTATACCATGCTGAGGCCCCGCCCCTCCCCAAACCCCGCCCTCTCCTGGCTCCACCCCCCAAGTCCCCAGGTATTTCCCAACCCGGACTTGGCAACCCTACTGCGGCTATTGCCTGGGCTGTCACGCCTCCAAGCTGCCACCACATTGCCACCACGGCTGCCAGGCCCAGCGTGCCTTCTGGCCTCCATCTCTGGGTTCTCCCGGCTTCTTCCACCACTCACTGTCTCCATCATCACAGGTGAGCCTGGCACACATCAGCTGCTGGCCTGGCAGCACTTCCTCCTCCTATGCTTGCTGAGCGTGGAGGAAGAGGAGGAAGTAGAAGTCCTGTCAGGGGAGACTTTGCCATCTAGGCTATTCTCCACCTACTCAGTCCCACCCCCACCCCCCCTCTGGTGATGCCTTCAAAAGAAGTTGCTACCTAGAAGTCCTGCCTTTTGCCTGGGCAGAGATTTTTTAGTTCATAGTTAATTGTTTGATGTATCAAAGTGGAATTTTATATGTATTGTGACAGGATTTCAAGCGTTGCAAGTTGCCACAAGGGAAAAAAGTATGTGTATTGTTAAAAGTATGTGTATTGTTTGTGTACGTGCCAAAAAACATTTCTGTTTTGAGAGGGATTTATGTCCCCAATGTATTTTTCTTAGCATTTTCAGAGTTTTCTGCAAACCTGTTGATTCCCCCAAGCTTGCAGAAGTACCTGTTTTTCGTTAGTGTGGCCCTGATTTAAATATCTGCAGATTTGGCCACACTTGACTATTAAGAATGTATGATCCTTGCATATTCTTGCTTCATATCATCAGGGGTCATTTCGTAAAAAAGAGGTGCAGGAGGTTATTAGCATAACTCATTTGCATATGCCACACCCCCTGACATCACCGGAAGTGTGTCAGAAGGCAACACCCACCACTCAGGCTCCACCCCAAAAATCTCCAGGTCTTTCCCAACTCAGAGCTGGTGAGCCAGCTTTACACTTTGACTAAAGACACTTTAGGTTTCATTTGCGCTTGCAGGGAAGCTACCCTACAACAAGCATGAAAATACAGTGCAAGTTACTATGCTTTTGCTTTTTTCCACAGCACATCACCATATGTGCCCGCTCCTGGGCTTGTTACTCCTGGAATGGCGTTCCTTCATGTTCCTGCTAGAAATGACCCCTGCATATCATACATCTAATTCTGTATACTATAGAGTATATGATGAAAATGAAGGTAGGGACAGATATGGGAAATTTCTCGCAAGCCTGAAAATTTACAGAAAAATCTGAAATCTTAAAACAAAAAATAGATTGGGAGATGAAAATCCCCTGAAATAATAGAAACAATACCTGTAGCTTTAGGAAAAGAACGCCCACAGTCCTCACTGGTCATTTTGGAGGTTGCTAGACAACCACAACAATATTGCTGAGTCTTCCTTTGTCACTATTCTTCCTTTCCACTTTCTCTGCTCTATTTACCAAGTCTCCTACATCCTTTAAGTAGAAAATCCCCCCTGCTACTGGAGAAAAAACTACTGAAGTGTATGTGTCCTCCATGGCAGCCATTTTTGTGGTAACACACTGTATTCTTTCTCAAAATCCCTACTAAGGTATCCAGAGGCTCAACAAAGCTGGGGATCCCTAATGTAGTTAGTCCCTCATCCTAGCCTTTGCCCTCTTGTTGAAAAAGATAAAGTCAAAAGGATATTTAGTTTTAGAAGCTTTTGCCTACACAAATGGTAGATGGCTGCTACAAGCAGCCCCCTTCTTCAGATAGCATGAAAGTTTATCAGGGGATTCAGCAATCATTGCATGAGTTACATGTGAAGATTGGGAACTTGTGGCAGGCTTAGTAGCCTTAAAATGAAAATAACACACCCAAAGGAAAACACTTTTTTCCTGATTAGCATGGGCGTCAACTACGGGGGGGCTCAAGGGCTCGAGCCTCCCCCGAAATTTCCCAGGGAGGGCTCAGCCACCCCCGGCAAAATGAACACCAGCTGGTGGCCAGTCAGCCGGCCGTCGCCGCCTCTCCTTCCCCCCCCCACCCCCGGCCTGCCCTCCTGCCTCCCTGGGGCGGGGCGGGGGGGGAGAGAGGCGGTGACGGTCGGCTGACTGGCCACCGGCGGGTGTTCATTTTGCCGGGGGTGGCTGAGCCCCCCGCCGGGAAATGCGAGGCGGAGCGGGAGCCGGGGGCCCGCAAGGGCAACGCGCCGGCCCCCGGCTGCAGGCAGCAGCAGCAGCAGCGATTCTACCCCGCCGGCGCCCGAGGTGAGCGGGGAGAGGGAGGGAGGGGGCGGGGAGCGCGGCGGGCGGGCGGGCACGGCCCGGGGGAGAGAAGCGGCGGCGGCGGCTCCCTGGGGCGGGGGGGGGGAGAGCGGCGGGACATGGTCCTGAGCGCGCGCGTGCGCTTTGCACGCGCGCACGAAAGAGAGCCCCCCCCCCGCCCCCCGGGGATTGAGAAAGTCTACGCCCTTGCTGATTAGATATGGAGAAATCCCAAACTGTATACTCAAGACAAAGATTACAAAAAAGTACTGTAATGGGACAGGTATGGTGTTAGACGTCTCTTTATCAAACAGGCTATTACATCATTCTGTCTGAAGAGGAAAGGACTTCCCAAAGTATATAATACAAGCAGATCCTCAACAGCAGTCAGGAAGCATGACCAGCCAGTCTTACATATACAAAGTGATTCTACTTGTTACACAGACAGCAGTCTATTAGAAACTCACGACATGTTTTTTTACTGAAGCTACTTTGAGAGAGGCTATTTGAGCTGGCAAGCACCCTGAGATATCAGCAGTAAGGGGGGGTGTCCTCAAACTGGGTACCTAGTGGCTTGGCAGTCGGGGAAGCTGGGGGGGGGAGCATATGACAATCCTTAAGGCTTAGCAGTCGTGGGTGGGAATGTGCTCCTCCATCCCCTCTATGCACTTGGGGTGTGAGCTGTGGCATAAGAGCATAAGAACATAAGAGAAGCCAATGTTGGATCAGACCAGTGGCCCATCCAGTCCAACACTCTGTCACACAGTGGCCAAAAAGACCAGGTGCCCTCAGGAGGTCCACCAGTGGGGCCAGGACACTAGAAGCCCTCCCACTGATTGCCCCCCCCCCCCCAAACACCAAGTAGCATCTGGAAGGATTGTGGACCTGGCTCTAAGCTGGGTGTGTGTGTCCTGTTAAGAAACTTGCTTCACAGGCACAATGCAATCTGTGCTTAAACGGTGCAGATCAGTTTATATGTAAATAAAATCCCCAGTTTAACCCATAACTTGTGTTGTGCTTCATTTGAGGGGTGGGTGGGCAATAGACAACAGTCTACTAAAAACTCACTACATGTTTCTTTTCTTTTTTTTACTGAAGCAACTTTTGTTATAAGAAGTCAACTCATCAAATATTTTTGAGCAACATGGCTCTCATTAAGAGCAAACCTGCACAATCTAAGTCTTCCAGACATATTGTGGCTCCCTCCTTAGGAATTTGTGGCTTCCTTGGGGAATTCCAAATGCTACTTTTGCAGCCCTTTGCCCAGTTCTTGTGGAAATACCTAATGTTCACCACAAGTGGCAGTGAGGATGAGGCAATGCCTACATCAGGGGTCATTTCGAGCAGGAGCTCGGGGGAGCTCAGCTCTGGGAGTTGGTGCCAGTCCCCCCCCCTCGGCAGGGGAATGCCTGCTTGGGTCATGGCTGCAGCAAAATGACCCCGTCCCCTGGAAAGGTCCTTGTTCCTCTGACCAGCCTTCTGAAGGCTTCAGCCACCACTGAAGCTATCCTCCCAGAATAGTGGTATTTCTGAGGCTTGGATTAGTAGCTGTCCCCTCTCTGCCAGCTTTCTTTGTTGCCTTCTGACATACTTCTGGTGATGTCAGGGGGTGTGGCATATGCAAATAAGTTATGCTAATGAGTTATGCTAATGAGTTCCTGCACCTCTTTTTCTACGAAATGACCCCTGCCTACAATGCCGTGCCTACCTTGTTCTTCCTTTATTTGGATTTGGTGTTTCTAGCCCATTGCAGCCAGCCAGCCATGCAGTATGGCCCACTAGTATGTGAGGTTCTCCCCAAGTACAAATTGCTGAGGCAGAGAAAGCCTTGTGCACATGTGAGGGAAAGTATTTTTAAATACAATTCATATCCCACCTTTCTGCCCTTACAAAGACCACCAAGGCAGCTAGCAAATTAAAATATGCATAATAAAAATCACATTTCAAAACCAACCCCTACACACGCACACACAAAAACAACCCCGCACACATCACGAAAACAATTAAAAACAGATAAAACATTGGTCAGGGAGGAGGATCACCGAAGGCATAACAAATGGAGGAGGCCATAAGACGCCCATTCTGTCCAGGTTTGCCTCAGTCACAGGCTTCTCCAACATCTTTGAAGGCCATGGACAGCACACACATTGGCCTCATCACCGCCCCCCACCATGAGGAGCCCCAGGTTTACTATAACCAGCATCACTTCTACAGCCTGAGCATACAGATGACCAGCAACCACCAGGGCATCTTCAGAGACATTGTGGCTAAGTTCCTGGGCAGCATATATGACATCCCGGTCCTCACAGCATCTGGCCTTAACCACTTGTTGGCTACCTAGCCAGAGGGCAAAGGATGGCTGCTGTACTGCACTCTGCAGACCAGCCCAGTCAGGTATCCTCTGGAATAGTGCCCTCCAGTCTCGAGAGCAAGGCTCAGGAGCATCAATAGGTGCTGGAAGCCAGGAGCTTTGGTGTTGAAACACAAGCTTGTACCCAGCAGGCCAGTTGATCCAGCAAAGCAGCTCGCCCAAGCCTCAAACTAAATACCGCTGGAAAGTAATCAGGCTCAGCTGCCCTGCTGGCAGGTGTTAAGCTCCCAATGAACTATGCTTTGGCCAGGATCCTGCGAAGAATTATTGTTCTCACTGCCTGGCCTGGGATGGGTTTCCCTGCAGCCAGTTGAGCACGTCACCTCCTTTAGGCCACCTCAGCCCAGGCCTTCTGCCACCACCACTCCTGCAGAGTGAAATCATCTCCTGGGGGGCTATGGGCTTAAGTTTTCATCCTGCCTGGCAGAAGCCTGGTGGTTATTCCAGGGGCCAGTGGCAAGGTCTCTCTTCTAGACTCTGTCAGTGGGGCCTCTGGCTCTGCTGGAACATTATTAGCAGGCACCTCTGCACTCCCTGATCACTCTGGTTCTCCTCGGTCTCTTCTCCTGAGGACTTTGAGTCAGAGTCACTGGGCTGGGCAGAGGAGGTCATTACAGCTGCTGAGTTAGTAGCTCAGGAGTGGCTATGGGGCAGGGCCCTGGGTGCTGATGGCTGTCCTTCCTCCCACAGCTGGTGAATGGGGGTATTACCTCTACCTGCACCTGCAGATGTCATATCCCAGGGATGAGCTGCCAGACTGTGCCACCTACAACCAAGCCCATTGCTAGACAAGCATTGCTACAGAAGCATTCAGCCAGCTGAAGATTTGGTTCTGTTGCCTCCACCACATAGGGGGCTGCAGGGCTACACAGCCCCTGTGGGTCATCAACCTCTTTACTGTCTGTGCTGTCAATGAGCCCAATACAAAAGGTATCAGAGGGGTCCTGGGCTGGGGAGTTGGGTGATGACCAGCTGGAGGAGGCAGTAATGGGGCAGGATGGCAGTGTCAGCTGGGTGGAACTACGCAAGTTCATTGACAAAAACTTGGCACAGGGTTTATTCAGCCCACAACCTTCCCCCTCGCAGCCCCTGTACTGTTCTGGAAAAAGAAAGGTGGGTTGAGGCTGTGCACAGACTCCGCTTCTGAAGCGGAGGCGGAGCGGCCGAGACGGCCAATCTGTCCTCAGCCCTAGACAATAAAACAAAAAGTAGAGACATCACCCTGCCAACTAAAGTCCGTATAGTCAAAGCCATGGTATTCCCAGTAGTGATGTATGGCTGTGAGAGTTGAACTATAAGGAAGGCCGAGCACTGAAGAATAGATGCTTTCAAATTATGGTGCTGGAGAAGACACTTGAGAGTCCCTTGGACTGCAAGGAGATCAAATCAGTCAATCCTAAAAGAAACCAACCCTGACTGTTCCCTGGAAGGCCAGATCCTGAAGCTGAAGCTCAAATACTTTGGCCACCAAATGAGAAGGGAGCACTCACTGGAGAAGATCCTGATGCTGGGAAAGACTGAAGGTCAAAGAAGAAGGGGACAGCAGAGGATGAGATGGTTAGAGTAGACAGTGTCATCGATGCAACAAACATGAAATTAAGCAAACTCCAGAAAATGACAGAAGACAGGAGGGCCTGGTGTGATGTGGTCCATGGGGTCATGAAGAGTTGAACTCAACTGTGCAACTGAACAGCAGCAGCAGCTGCAGTAAAATTGACCCCCATCATTCAATTTACTCAAAACTCTTCAGATTAGAGGGAGGAATATGTTCTGTGCAAATTTGGTGGCCTTATCTTGATAAACAGCTGCCCCAGACCCTCATATACATTTTTCATTGAAAATAATGGTCCCAAACTCTGAAACCAAGTGGATTTGAATCCCAAACTGATAATGACCTATCTCTAAAATAAGCAATAATGGTAACCCTTTCCCCCCAAAGCACAGATCTGAAATTATATATTTTTTTCTTGGTGCACATCCCTAAATTTTTTACCAGTTCATGGTTCACAAACTGAAGAGCGCCATGAACTTCCACAAACTTTAAAGCAGCTGAGCAGTGAGGAGCAAAAAGCAGGGGTTTAAATCGTTCCCTGCCACTTTTTTGCAGAGAAACCCCTGCTTTCTACTCCTTGTGAAAAGTGGTGAGGAGCAGAAAGCAGGGATCAGAAACCAATACGAACTAGTTCGGTTCATGAACCAACCTCCCAGTTTGTATCAGTTTGTGGTTCGGCCACAAACGATGAACTTAAACCAACCACAAAAATCTGGTCCATGCCCATCCTTAGTGACTAACAGTGCCATCCTAAGCAGAGGTATACCATTCTAAGTCAATTAAAGTTAACGGGCTTATAAAAGTGTAATTCTGATTAGGATGGAATTGTAGTAGCTAGCTGCTGATTGCCCCAGGACCCTGCAAATGAATTTCCCCAGCATAAAGATTTGAATTCATGTTCTAATCTAAATACTATTCGCAATGTGTGGCTGCCATCTTCAGAACTAAATCCATGGATCAGGGCCACACAGATGCTAAACAAATTTTTCAGCAAACTTGGGGGACTCCCCTGGTTTGCAGAAAAATCTGAAATGAAAAAACAAACAAACATTGGGGGTTTCAATCTCCAAAAAGTAAAGTTCAGCTGGTGACAGCTGCCTCCACAGGAAACCACTCCAGACCTGGCCATTGTGAATGCCAGGACTGGCTCCTTGCCCGGCGGCAGTGGTGGTGAATGCTGGGAACAACTCAGCCTTGTCTGGCTACAGTGGCAGGGGGTACCAGCAGCTGCTATGGACTCAGAACAGCTCCCGGGCACAGTTGCTGTCACCGCTGAGCTAAAAGTGGGTGAAGGAGCCTAGAATCCCCCTCGCATTCTTAAGGGAAATGGACAGAGATTGGGGAAGGATCCCCACTCATCTGCATACTAATAGTGAAGTCGGCCAAATCTTTGGATCCTGAAATCCGGCGACTGGAGCTATGAATGGGCAAGTCATATCTTTCTACAAATCTGAAAAGGGCTTGAGGTTTGCAGAAAAATGTGAAATCCAAATACATACATATACAATACATACATACATTGAATGATTTAAAAAAATGAAAATGATAAAAGGAGTACCTGTAGCGTTAAACAACAGATTTTCTCAGTGACTGTTGCTAGACTTGGTTCTGTCAGTAAAAGCAAGGAGGAGGGGGAAGAGCCCTTTCCAGCCCTATTTTGGTTTGGGGAGTGGAGAGGCCTCACTGGGGGAATGGATATCTATAGTTGGGAGATGTGTTGTGATTCCAAAAGATCTCCAGGCCTCACCTGGAGGTTGGCAACCTTAGAAGGACATCAGGAAATGGTGAGGATACAGGGGCTATTGGGAAAGGGAAAAAGGAAATAGTGGACGAAGGTGAATTGTTTCCTGCAAGTCCCTGCAGGTTCCCACTTATTCTTATAGAACCTGAAATTATATCAGTGCAGAATTACATCAGGTTAAATGGTTCAGTGGTTAAGATGCTGAACTGCAGACCAGAAGATCAGTAGTTAGGCAGTTCGAGACCCAAGTGCCGGGTGACGGAGTGAGCTCCTGTCTCTGGTCCCAGCTCCTGCCAACCTAGCAGTTCAAAAGCCAGAAATTGCAAGTAGATAAATAGGTACTGCTTCGGTGGGAAGGTAACAGCATTCTATGCGCCTTGGCGTCTAGTCATGCTAGCCACATGACCACGAAAATGTCTTTGGACAGTGCTGGCTCTTCGGCTTGGAAACGGAGATGAGCACAGCTCCCTAGAGTTGAATTTCACTGGCTTTACCTTTTTAAAACAAAGCAAGCGACTATCATGAAATGTGATTAAAAATATATATTCCATTCAAAAATATATTTTTGCCTTTTTATTACTAGTTTTGTTGGAAGCACATCATTAAAGTATGTAGAAAATGTCTGCAGAAAACTGGTTAGAACATCCTTTCCAAATTTCTTCTAAAATATCTCCCTCCCGCCCAGCCCTTGTCTACAGAATAGCATTTAAAACTATAAAACAGCAAGTTGTAATGTCTATACTTTAGGTGGCATTCTCAGGCTCAAGGCTAAAGGCCAAATGAGCTTATCCATTTGATGTATAATTGTTGTTTCCAGTCTCCTGTTAGAAATGCCTATGTGAAATGGAATGTATGAATAACAAGGAAAACCCATTAAGAGACATTACTGTCATGACCATGACATCATTCCTAGCCAATAGGAAAATTGAACGGATACTCTGAACTGAAATCATGTCTTAAATAAGACTAGCGTTTTTAGCCTCTACAGTTCTTTTTTGTCAGCATTGCATTCCTTGTTAGCCATTCAGATCTAAGATAACAGTTCCCAAACTTCCTTCCTGTATATAGCTATATCTGCTCATTTCTTTACACTTCCAGTATTCAACAAGAACCGGCTGCCGGAGTCCCTGGGTGTGACCTGTACCCCTGCTTCTTCTCAAATGCATTTAAAGGGATCCTCCAGCTGATCGGTGGGCCATGTGCTCCCCACTGATTAGCTGAAGGGCTCTTTAAATCTTGCAGGAGGGAAGGGAGAGAGGTGCATGCCACCCCCCCTTCATTATGGCAAATAATGGCAGCCCCACCAGAAAAAAATTTGCCCCACCAGCCACAAATTCCTGGCTACGGGCCTGATGCCATGCTAGGGCTGCCAAGTACCGGCGACTTACCGGCGGGGGGGGGGGTTGTTCTCCCTCCGGGAGCTCTTCTGGCGCGTGCGCTTTGCGCACGTGCCACGGCGACGTAATGACGTTGGGGGCGTTGCCAGGGCAACGCTCCGGCAACGCCCCTAATGTGATGACGTCACCTCCGGGTGACATCATTACACGGGGGAAGTCGTCCTCACCGGACGACTTCTGGGGCGGGGTTCCCCCCGCCAGCCGAATGCCGGTTGGTGGATCGGGAACCCCTATAGCGGGGGATCCCCACCCCCCGGGCTGACTTGGCAGCCCTATGCCATGCTGAGAAGGCTCATGGAGTCACCAACTTTGCGGTTTCAGTTTTATGCACATGACAGAATCCTTCATTTTTAATTATTTAGCTGGAGGCGATGGTCTTCTTTAAAATGGTTTCTCTGTTTTTTTGTTAAATTTGCCCAACGTGACAGAACATAACTTTTTTTTTTTGCAAGATTCAGTTGGAAAGTATAAAGTACTGGGTCCAGAAACGCATTGCAGTGAAACCGGCTCATAAATTTATCGATGGTACAATTCCAGACTGCTGAACGGGGCTCGGGGGTCTGCTTAAATACATGTCAAACAGCACCCCCGGCCTTGCCCAAACTCCCTGATAAGATTATGCCCTCTTCCTGACAGGATTAATCATGAGTTACCTTAACATAATCCTGGGTTACCTTAGGACATAACAGAAAGATTACTGATTAAATGCATCTTTTTCTGTCTATGACAGCTAGTAGTACATAGATCTGTGCTGGAAGCTGGTCCTGTGAATTCCTCCATGAGATGGAGGTAGTTTGTGTTCTTTATCTAGAAGTCCTATAACAGTTAGATTGCTGTATCATTATTTAGAAAATTGCTTGACTGCTGCCTTCCGATGTAATTGCTACTGTTAGAGCATGTTGGCATTCCTCCTTGTTTCTGGCTGTGCTACAACATGCTTGGGTCCTTGAAATAGGAATATAACAATGTTGTGAGCCTTTCCGTAGGATTTTTAAAAAAGGATGTTACAACCAAGTGCTAGGCATAGTGAATGCCCCAGTGGTGTTGTACTTAGCTGAGTACAACTCACTTCAGGAGTAAATCATGCTTGTTGCTGTTTGTTTGTTTTAAAGAAATTGGGTTCAATGTGCTTTTTGAATGCCTATTCACATCTAAAGATCTCATAAAAAGGGGTCTCATTTCAACATTCTACTCCTTTTTTATCCAAGAATCGTCCCGTCCAACTATACCCTTACAGTCTGCATGGCACAAAAATCTAGGCATAGATCTAGGCACCACACTCTCGAGTGAGCAATGGGAAAGAATATGGACATCGAATATTTATAGATCACGGTCCACCCCAGTACAACTACAAGCCCTGAAAACATTCAGATGGCATCTTACACCTGCCAAACTATCACATATCTACTCGGCACACTCTTCGCTTTGTTGGAAATGCCGCGCCAAAACTGGGACTTACATACACACTTGGTGGTTTTGCCCTCTTATTGCCAAGTTCTGGAAACAAGTTCTTACAGAAATCAAAACGATGCTTAAGATCTCCATTCCCTTGGATCTAGCACTGATATTACTTAATCTATGGCCCAAAATGAAGATAGAAAAAGAAACAAGAGACTTAATAGAGGTTCTACTCACAGCGGCAAAATATGCATTGGCAGTAACATGGAAAGGCCCTAACAGCCCCTCAATCATCACTTGGCAGCCCCTTAGAAAGCAAGGAATCCTTAGAAATTTCCAAAAGCCCAATGACCAAATGGTACCCTATCATTAGTAAACATCCTGTAAGTGGTGGGGACACACTCCCAATATCATGGGCAAACAACTCCTCATTGTATTTATACCTATGATTGATGCTATTTTCACTTGTCAAAATGACCTTACAAGAAAAGGATTGGCTGAACAGTAGCAATAAGTCATAAAACAAGTCATAGGATTATACTTAGTGCACAAGATAGCTTTAAGGACACCTTCATAGACATGTAATGTAAACGTTTATTGTATATACAAATGTTCTGAATTCTATGTAATTCATTACAAAATATTTTTTTCAATTTCTGTACCCTCTTGATCATTATAGTAAAAGAAATTTCAAAAAAACCCAGTTACAATGACCTCTACATTGCTTGAACTGAGCAGCAAGGAAATGCATAACTATTTAAGTCTGGGACATGAAAACAGAATCAGTAAGCAGGAGAAAATGTGCAGCTCATTAAGTGGAAGGAAAGAGCTGTGTTATTCAGGATTAATGTTACAGACAATAACGATGCTGATTATTTTTTAATTGAGGGGCGGGCTTGTTCTCTACCTCCTCCCCTGAAAAGCCTGGTCCCACTTTTTTAGTTTGATTCTCATTTTGACTCAAAATGGGGTTTGCATATGCACTCTTGCTCCTTCTTCATAGTTGTGTTTCTCCCAATTGCTCTCAATGCAGCTTTCACATCACTTTCTAAAATAGTGTAGGTTCGTCTTCAAAAATTTCTTCTTGTAAGGAAACTGTCATCCTTTTATCTCTCCTGTATAGTGCCTCAGTGTATTGTCCCCTCTTTTCTTTATTTTGTCCTGTTCAGTTAATGCATTTCCATGTTGATTTTTCAGCATGCCTAGCCATGTTTTGAATTTCCCTTTGATCTCTTGGATCTTATGGAACAGATCACTTGTTCTTTTTTTTTTCCATTGTTCTCTTTTCTAATTCTTTACACTGGTTATTATAATAGTTGTCATTGTCTCTGTGTGCCAGTTGCTGGAACACTGCATTTAGACTTTTGATTCTGTTTCTGTCACCTTTCACTTTTGCTTCTCATCTATCTTTAGAAATTTTAAGAGTTTTATCCATCATCCTTCAGCGCTTTTCGTTGCTTTTGGCTACAGGAATAGGCTTTGTGTATTTGTCCTTGACAATATTTCTGGTTTCAACCTATAGTTCTTCAGGTTTACACACACTTGAACTTAGTAAAGCAAATCTATTCTTTACATGTTTTTTAAACTCTTCTGGAATGTTGTTTAGATTGTGTTCTGGAATTATGGATGGTTTGGTTGGGAAATTCCTGGGATTTGAGGGGTGGAGCCTAGAGAGGGTGGGGTTGGACCTCAGACAGGTACAATGCCATAGACTCCACTCTCCAAACCAGCCATTTCCTCCTGGGCAACAATTGTTGCCAATCTCCTGGTGGGGGCTGGAGATCACTCAAAATTACAACTGCTCTTCAGGTAGCAGAGATCAGTTCCTCTGGAGAAAATGGTGGAATCTGTGTCATTATCCCCTGCTGAGGTCACCACAACAAATTGACACTGAGTGCCCAAAGCCGGGGCACTCTCCCAGAGCCTCTTTCTAGAGCCCATTGTATTTATTTCCACAACAGGCCTTATTCCTAGTTTTAAATAATACAAAGAAATGAAAAAGGAAGCTGTGAAACTACACATGCAAAACTTGCTTCAGTGATGCATCAGTGTTAAGCAACAGAAGCACATTGCTAATATTAGCATTAGCACTGCATCTTTATGACTGGATCCCCAGGATTCTGGTGAACATGACTGCTGAAAACACAAGACCTAAGGACATTACTGTCTCTGTTTTATAGAGAAGTCAACTGGATAAGTTACAACTCTTTGACATCTTTTCCATAAGAAACTATACTTGCAACATTGCTGTAATGTCTTAGCATCTCAAACATGGCATTGGCAAGCCTCATTAGAACACTGGTTTATCCTCCTAGTAAAACTGGTTTATCATCCTAGTAAAACCAGACACAAAAATAGCCATCAAACTGAATGAGAAGTCAGAAGAAAACAGTGGGCAGGATGGGAGGGGAATACTCAAGGGACTGAGGTAAGTTACCACTCATCCATAATAATAAAAGGATCCACATGTCCATCTGTTCATCTGTGGCAGGCATAACTGAACAGAAAACAAACAAACTAGGAATCTCAGAATTGGCCACAAGGTTCAGGATGATTTTGGGAGTTCCAGAACCAAAAATGAACCGAAATGGAATATCTTGGCCCAGGTTATCACCAGACCCCACCCCCCCCCACGGTATCTGCAATGTTTAGTGGTTGAAGTGTTGAACTAGAATCTGAGAAACTCAGGCCGAGGACAGACTGGCAATGTGCCCCGCTCTGCCTCCGCTTCTAAAGCGGAGGCAGAGGGGGTGTTCACATTGCCGCATCTGTCCTCCGGCGTCGGCGCGGACTCACCCGTCCGCGAGGCGCCGTCCATCCGCTTCAGCCAGAGACCACTTCTAACAGGTCTCCGGCTGGAGAGCCGCGCGTCCCTGCCGCTTCGTGGCAGTCTGGACGCGTCGGCAGTGCGCCGGAAGCGGGGGTGGAAGTCTGGACACCCCCGCGTCAGCGTGCCTCCGCCCCGGGACAGCGCAGCCTGTGGGAACGGGCTGCGCCGGGCTGCTTTTCGCGCGGGGCTTTTGGCCCCACGTTTGTCCCGGGGCAGATCAGCAGTCTGTCCTCGGCCCCAGGTTTGAATCCCCCCTCTGCCATGGAAGCTCGCTGGGTGACCTTGGGCCAATCATAATGTCTCAGCCTGATCAACCTCAAGGGTTGTTTTGAGGATAAAATGGAGGAAAGGAGAACAATGTAAGCCACTTTGGATGGGGGAGAGAAATCAGAAGTGGGGATAGACAAATGGCAGATCATGAAAAGATGAGAGCAAAATGAATGAGGAGAAAAGTGTGGGGAAAAACTTAGAGAAATGTAGGGAAAGACAACCAAAACAAAAGGGTTTTTTTTTGCTAACACACACTAACAGGGCTGCCCCTTTGCAAGATCCAGCTGTGCAAGACCTGGGTTGAACTAAAGGAAAAAGCAAACCATAGGCTGGTGAAGATAATGACCTTGTTTGGAGGCTGCATCCTGGCTTGTTCTGGCTGGTCTTGCTCCATTGCTGACTTGGCTGATGGATTTAGCAGGATCTGATCAGCAAGTGATTTTCCACAGCTTCACAGTAAACTGCTAAAAGGCCCAGCCAGTAGACTTGAGTGCTTTTTACTGTGCTCTGCCTTCCCTGTACCCCTAGTGGCTGCAGGCAGAACTACATTAGATTTTTTTTTAAAAAAATGCATTCTATAAATTCAGCAAGGCTGGCTTCAGGAGCTCTCCAGCTGACTTGGGCCCTCTGAAGGTTGTCAAGATGCACAAGGGGAGAGAACCGCAAACCCAAATGGAGGCACTGCAACACTTCTTCAGAGCCAGCATTGACAACTTTTTCATGCATTAAGATTCTACAACTCTGCATCTCTTGCTGGCCTTAGAACTTTTAGCATTTCCAAAAAAGCCTATCTTGAAGTTCATGAATGTCTCTCTCTTTCTAATAGTCAAACTTGCTAACTGGCATGAAAGTCATGCTCACCCCCACTGCTCCATTGCAGATATCTACAGAAGGAGACTAGAAGCAGACTTGATCTCTCACCCCCCCCCTTTTAAAGACCATGGGATGCTGAACATTTCTCCAATTCATTTAAAAAACACTTTTAATTAATGTCTGTTTTCCCCCAAAAAATAATTCAAAGTTCAAAGTTTATTTAGGTTTAATAGCCCATAAGCCATACACCATAAAAAATTAAGAGTTTAAAAAACAGTAAAACAAAAATTTGCCACATCCATGATGCAATTTTGGCAGAGGCTGCTCAGAAGTTGTCTTAATCTTGCTGCATCAGGAAAAGATGGATATTTCAACAGCCATTTTCTTAGGAATCTTTCTCTTGCTGCTGCATGTTTTGGACAGCAGAAGAAAACATGACATGCCGAGTCAAGTTCTGTCAAAGGGCAGTCACAATAGCGCTGGTCCAGAGGGGTCTTGAGAAAACGGCCCTTCATCTGGGCTGTTGGAAACGCATTGCAGCATGCAATCATGTTTGACCGTCTCAGTTTTGGATGGTCAACATGTTTAAGTAAAAAGGCAGGTCAAATTTGGTGGAATATGTAATTCCTAGATGAAGTGGGGGGCATTTTCATCTAGCATCTGTTTGAAGAGCGTCCCAATCATTTTGGAGCAACTTTTCTGTGAGTAAAGTTGGTCTTCTTTTGGTTAAGTTCTTTCTCTTCCATAAGTCCAGTTGTCTTGTTTTCATATCTACAGCATCATTCCATTTTGACCAGCAACGTTCATGTTCTGTCAGCATGGTCAAGGTTGGGAGGCTTTCAGCATTTAACAGTCGATATTTATAGCTGACTATGGCCTTCCAGATCAGAGTTGAGATTTTTGGGAGGCCCATCTCGAGCCTTGTGACTGTGGAAGCGATGCATGATGGTAAAGTTAATATTTTATGGAAGAAGGCTTGCTGTAGTTTTTCAAGTTGCTCTGTTGGACCAAAGAACCAGATTTGGGAACCATGTAGTATGTGCAGTAGTATTAAGGTCTTATACGCTTTTAGGAGCGCTGGCACATATTGAGCTCCTTGGATATAGAAAAACTTCTTCAAGGCTAGTAAGGCTAGGCCGACATTCTGTCTAAGGCTGCGGTCACACACACTAAATAATCCACTTTCAATCCACTTTCAATGCACTTTCAAACTGGATTTGCCAGTTCACACAGTAAAAATCCAGTTTCAAAGTACATTGAAAGTGCACTGAAAGTGGATTATTTAGTGTGTGTGACCGCAGCCTAAGATATTTAATGTTCTTGGACCATGATAGGTTTGGCTGGAATACAATTCCTAACTATCTGAATTAATCAACCTGTTGCAATTTGTACCCTCAAAATATTTTATTTATTTATTTGATAAAGTGATGATGGTTTATTAATGCAGACCAAAGAAAGCAGAAGTCTCTCTCAGCTTTTTTATTTTTAAATAAGAGCTTGCAAAAAAAGTTGTCACTCTGCTTTTGGTTATTTTGGATGCTGTAGAATTAAATCCTCGTCGGAAATTGTCTCTGGAATGTTTAGGAGTACACTGGGTTGATCAATCCAACCCCTTGACTATCTCCCTGACTATCATATTGACTGTTTCTATTTCATGCTTGTCAGTTAGTGCTAAGGGGTACAAAAGTACCCATATATTTTGTTCCTGCTGGAATAATTAGAGACTCAGTATCATACAAGAAAACATGCAAGCCCAGTTAGTCTGGTTCATTTTGTGGGCACTGTAGCTGTGAGCTCCCGGCTTCCATCATGGTTTTTGTCTCCTAGGCTGCTCACCTGTGCCATATGCAATCCACCGCTGTATTGTATGAGCCCAGTTTCACAGGTGGAAGGAAACGAACTGTTCTTATACCACGTCAGTGACCTAATAACTATTCAACATGCATATTGAGATTGTGAAGTGAAATATTTTCCCCACACCCCTTCAGAAGAGAGCCATAAACTGTATGCCAGCATTTTTGTCTGCTTGGCATAAGACAAGGGGATGGAATTTAGGACGAGGCAGCAACCAGGACACAGACCAGCTGAATCACATGGCTACCATTGCAGCATCTAAACAGCTATCAAAAATGAGAGGCAGAAGATGCAAACACAGTTGCATAAAGTGGATAGCCGAGACAAATACCTTAGCCACCAAGAGGAAGAACATCAGGGTTTCTCAAAATTATCGGCACGATTGGCTTCTGCCAAATACTCTTAGAACCTTGGAAATGGTTATTAGTGCTGAAATGAGACCAGCATCAGCAGTTTCTTCTCCCTGACATGTTGATACAGTACGAAATATAAAGAAGTATACTACAGTATCAGAGGCAACCCAACTGCAAACATACAGGCATCAGTCTCAAAATTCAGCACTCACAAGCAAGATTGCAAGATCCAAGCAGTGATGCTTATGTCAGCTAAATAGCTTCATTTGGCAGATAAACGCTGGTTGCGCACCAATGGCTGTAGACCCCACAGTCCTGCACACATTATAAGAAAATCAGTATTGCACTGTACTTAGCAAGAGGACATAACAAGTGGGGGGCACACAAGGACTTGTAGGGAGCATCTCTTTTTTTCACTCTATCCCCTCCCCCACTATTTCCTCTTTCACTTCCCTAGCAGCCTCCGTAGCCTCTATCCTTTTTCTGTTTCCTTCTCTTTTTTCCCGCCCACCAGCCAAATTCACTTTTTCTGCTTCTCTGTCTTGACCTTTCCCTACTTCCCTCTCCCTGGCAGCTCAATTGTGTTGCAGCTGCCACTAGATTGGGCCTAGTAGCACAGTGACTGCCATCTCTGATAGGGTTGCCAGGTCCCTCGGACCAGCTGGCACGGGATGCGGGGGTGAACGTACTGGGAGTGGGGAGGAATGCCAAAAATAAACGTGACATGCCTACATGACCTGAAAGTGACGTAGGCACATCGGGGATGTGGGGGTGGCACTGATGCTCTATTTTGGGGGCAAAACTCTATGGTAGAACTTCTACCATAGAGTTTTGTCCCAAAACCAGAGTGTAGCCCTCCAACATCCTCAGTGTGCCTACATCACTTCCAGGTCATGTAGACATGTTGCATTTATTTTTGGCATTCTTCCCTGTTTGGGGGAGGGGTAATTCCCCACCACCAACTAGTTGGCCAGTGGCAAAGAGGTGGGGTTTGAAAGCAGGGCACCCCTGCCCTCGCCTGGGGGTCTGACCTGCCTATTCTCTGGGCCTATTCTGGTTTTGTAGGTAGCAAGTATCCAGTGATCACAGTGTTCCCAGAGAGCCCTCCTCCATCAGGAGACATGACAGGGGAGGGGAACAGAACCTTTTCCACTGCTGTTTCGGCCTCCAAGGGCTCTCTCCCATGAATTTGCTATACAGAAACTGAGTCTTAGAATTTTTAGCAATATTCTTGTGTTTGCCTACTGTAATGTAGTATGTTCTGTGTAACAACCAGCTTGCCATGTGCTCCCAGGTAATGGCGCCCACCACATGGCCAGAGCACATGGTCAGGCAGAGAGGGGAGCTTGAATCTGGAGGAACAATAGACATCCGGATTCTAAGTCTCCACCAATGTGGGACCTAGGTTCTCCCTGGGGAGCCAATGCGGCCAAAGGCTCCTCCAGGGAACCTATGACAAACATGTGCATATGTAAAGCCCCTATCAGGTCTTTTGGGTGAGGCTGGAGGTGTGGCTCTGGCCAGCATATAATGAGGGCCCTGGAACCCTGTAAGTATGCTTGTTCTAACCATCTACTGGACATGCTGAATCACTCAATAAAGGCTTTATGATTTCACCGTTCCTGGTCTCCCGAGTCCAGTACTCTTCACCTACCGACTTCCAAACTTGCCACTGAAAGTTTAGTGGGCATTCTTGGTGTAGTGGTTAAGTGAGCAGACTCTAATCTGGGAGAACTGGGTTTGATTTCCCACTCCTCCACTTGCAGCTGCTGGATGACCTCAGGCAAGCTGTAGTTCTGGCACAGCTGTTCTTGAAAAAGAGCAGTCTCTGCCAGAGCTTTCTCAGCCCCACTTACCTCACAGGGTGTCTGTTGTGGGGAGGGGAAGGGGAAGGAGTTTGTAAACAGCTCTGAGACTCCTTCGTCTAGTGAAGGGTGGGGTATAAATCCAATCTCCTCCTCCTCTTCCTCCTCTTCTTCCTCTTCCTCCTCTTCTTCTTCCTTTTCCTCCTCTTCTTCCTCCTCTTACTCCTCTTCTTCTTCCTCCTCTACTTCCTCCTCTTCAACTTACAGCATTGTCTTATTATTTTGAGGGTTTCTAATGCTACCCTTTTTTAGATTTCAGATTTTTCTGCAAATCTGGAGCTTTCTTCCAGTTTGTAGAGAAATCCTCCAATCTGTCCCTAGCTCTATTTGCAGGTCTGTTGATCCACAATCTATGACCAGGTTCAGAATTAGATATATGACCAGTGAGGAACCCACAAGGATTTGCCATGGTCACTTCTCCCCCAAGATGTTTCCTTTCCCACACTATTTCCTCTTTCTCTCCTCCTGGCAGCCCTAATATCATTTCACTTTTCTCTGCTTCTTTCTCTCCTTCCCACTCACCAAGCAAACATTTTTTTATGTGTCCCAAATATTTAGCTTTATTTATTATCCACTTCATTTTGACCCTATTTTTCTCCCCAATGGGGACTGAAAGCAGTTTAAATAATTCTCCTCTCCTCCATAATATCCTCACAACAACCTGTGCGGTAAATGAGGTTGAGATAGATTGACTGGCCAAAAGTCACCCAGAAGGCTTCCATGGTAGAGTGGGAATTTGAATCTGGGTCTTCCAGATCCTAGTCAGACACTCTAACAACTACAGGAGAAAACAGAAGTACTCACATAATATATGTAATGCAAAAACACCAATAAAAAAAAGGAGGAGGTTGTGCCGCGGCAAAGTCAATCGTCTTTGTGGATCTCTCCTGTGTCACACGGCCAAATTGGCATTTTCTTAGAGAGCCTTCCAGTCCGTTGTGTTCCCCCCAGAGAGGGACCCAATCCAAAGGGCTTGATTGGGGCTTTCTGCATGCGGCGGCAGTGGGTTGTAGCCCCCGATCATCCTACAAGGAAGAATCGTCAAGAGCTCCTTATTGCAGCCATAGGAGTGAAGCTGCGGCTCCTGTGAATGGCGGGGGTAGCGTACTTTTACTTCTTCACTGTGCAAGAAAGACCTTCCATTGTAAGTACTACCAGCTGCAAAGTCAAGCTTTAGATTCTCCAATTTGAATATATTGGAGTCCTTTAACATTTTAAAACACTGGCACTGTGAGAGAGGGGAAGGTCCCCCCCCTTCTCTCAGCGGCTTGCAAAAGGGGCATTGGGCTTTTAACTTTTACATTAGGCTCAAAAAGAGATTGGGCTCAAGAGAGGTATAGTCAACACTGAAAACAGTGGATTACTACTTTTCAACTTTATAGACCTGCTTGTGGAGTGTTATAACTTCTTCTACCTCTCTACTTAATAAAAAATAAACTGGATTACCTCTCCTATCTCTGGACATGACCAAGTGTCTGGATCTACAGCTATTCTTGTTCATAATATAGACAATGAAAACACCCTTTTGCCCTAAGTGGATTATAACATCATTTTCTTTTATACAGTGGTTAATACTTCTGTGGAATACAAAGGCCGAGGACAGACTTGTAGTCTGCCACGCCTCCGCGGCACAGCAGACGAAGGCGGGGAGAATTGCCACGCCACGCGGTGTTCGCACGCCACCAGAAGGAAGCCGCCCGCAGCGTTCAGACTGTGGGCGGCTTCCTACGGTGGCATGCGAACGCCGCGCAGCTCCCCCTCCTGGCATGTGTTCACACCCACCAGAGGAGAGTGGAACGCGCGCCACAGCAGCTGGGGCACCACTTTTAAGTGGATTCCTTCACTTTTAAGTGGATTAAATGGATTCCTTCATGCAGAAGATGTCATTGCAAATGGAGGAATTTCAGAAGCAGTTTAAAGAAACTAAACAAGAAATTGTAACTAAAGACAACCCAACCCAATTGGAAGATGAGCAAGAGGAGATGGATACTAAGATACAAAATCTGACTTCCAAAGAGATCTATGAAAGATGACCTTATTAAACTTGAATTAGAAAAAGCTGCTTATATTTTGAGATTCCAAAACTGTCCAGAAAATAAAGATGAGAAGGTAAAAAAATTGTATGGCACAGACCCTGGCCGAATATATGGGTGCACCTAAACCAGAAGAAGTATACAATGAAATTGATGTGGCTTACAGAATGGACTCAGCATATGCCAAAAGAAATAGTCTGCCTAGAGAGATACACGTGAGATTCCATAAAAGAACTTTTAGAGACAAAATTCTTAAAGCTGCAGATACTATACCTTTACAGATTGAGAACACAGAAATAAAAATCTTGAAGGAAATTCCATGGAGAGTGAGAGTGAAAAGGAATATATGAGCTCACATACATCTTGAGAAAAAAAATGGAATTATGTACAGATGGTTATTTTCAGAAGGTATTTTCTTTACCTTTAAAGGGAAAAGATACAAAATTAACTCGGTATTCAAAGCAGAAGATTGTACTGAAAGATAGGAACATGAGCAGTACAATCAAGCAGATAAGATTAAAAGTATACCTTTAAATAAGATCAAGTGCAAAGAAATTGAAAGCTTTCTCTAGCAACAGGCTAGAAAAGTAAAAGACCAGCTTTGGAAGTAAATCGTTTAACCCTGATCACGGGCTAATGACCAGAAAAGGTCTTTAAAAAACTGGGAGCTGGGAGATCCGCTAGCTCCTTCCTCCTCCCCCTTTAATAAGCAATAAAAACATTAGAAATGAATAAACAAGCAAGCCAGAAAGCCATTAAAACATAATAGCATTATGGACAGAACATCATAACTATTCTGTGGTTAATTGAGTTTAACATAGCAAAGGTTCTACGTACTGTCTGCTGTGAGTGATCTGCATCTCTGAGACTCCAATCATGAGGCATTACATGAGGGCAAGCCACTTGCTGACATTAGAGAGCTGTCAGAATGGGATGGAAGTTTGTTGTATTTGTCTGCTGTGGTAGGAGATCGTGTTTTTCATTTCATTGAGTGACAGTAATGTTCAGAGTCGTTGGAGATATGTAATCTATGAGAGCTCTCCCAGGATCTTCATCTGACGTATGCAAAAGGTAGCCATGGTGTGCTACTTGGAGGTTTCCCGAAGAGAGCCATCTGTATCTTTGCTGTTTGCAATTGTGAGGTTACAGCTTTAAGAGATCTTCTGATGGCAAGTGCTTCTTCTGGTACATCTGGAAATCAGTACCTTTTCCCCACTAAAAGATAAATGGCCCTGGACTCTGGCTTCATCTAGGATTTTTTCCCTTAGATCTCCAGTCCGCTAGCTGTATCAACATGTCTCTTGGACCATGTCTTTTGAGACTGGAGAGAGAGCCAATGCGAAATGCTTTCAGAGTTAGTGAGGCCACCCCCCAATTCCAAGTGCTGCTGCCAGCCAATTGGTACTAAAGCAAATCAAGTCCACCCCCTCTGGAAGTCCTCTCAGTTTCAGGTTAAGTTGCTTTATTTGGGATTCTAAGGTTATGAGTTTCTACCATGAGCTCAGCTCCCACTCCTGTAACTCCCTCACATTTTCTTGTAATGTCATGCTTACAACCCGGGCTGTTTCAGTGATTTTCGCTGTTTTATCTAAGGATTTGTGAATTAGTAAAAGTTGTTCCCTTATTGATTGCAGGAATTGCTGTATTTGATTGCCCAGCTGTCTCTCCATTTTTTCAAGCAGCCCCGGTAAGTCCTGTTTTGTTAGGGCTAGCTCCAGTAGTTGTGAGACATTCTTGTCGTCTGCCATTTTAGTTGATTTGGTGCCAAGCACTATTTGTTCTTTCCAATTTTCTCATGGAAAGAAGAAATCTTTTGGCAGGTTTTTTTGGTAGATTTGTTGTTCTGAGCATTATTATTGCTGGTTCTTCTCATAATTAGGAAGGCTTTTGCAGAATTTGGCTTGCTGGGAGTGTTGGGGGAGGAAAAGCAAGTGGAGCTAAAGGATCAAGCGACCACTATTTTACTTGGCATCGCCACACCATGCCCCCATAGATGGACTTAAAACACATTTTTATTGAAGAGCAAGAAATTTGTGACAGAGATGAAAAAGGAGATTCAGATTTTCTTTGAAAAACATATACAACCAGATACTCCTATTAGAACTATTTGGGTTGCATTTAAGGCTTATGCTAGAGAAGCGAAGCATAAGCGAAGCAGCACATGTTAGGAAACAACAAATTTTTTACAAGCTAAAAAGCAAATTGAGAAATGTGAACAAGAAATGAAAAAAAAAAACTTCTCAACCCATAACTTGAAAATAAAGTTGAAAGTACTACAACACCAAATGAACTGTTTGCTGCCACAAGAAAAAAAATTACATATGCAAAGCTAAACTATTTTGAAAATGCCAATAAACCAACAAGATAGTTGGCCTACAAACTAAGGAAAAGAAAAGGAAAAAAGAACTATTACAACTATTACAACAATGGGAATGAGAAAAATCTCCCTGAAAAGCTAAAAGCAATTGTTGAATCCTTCTATGAAAAATTATACCAAAAGAGGGAAGCTGCTCAAGATGGTAATGAATTTTTAGAAAAATATAATTTGAAGGTTTTTACAGAGGAACATAAGAAAATTTTAAATGATCCAATAACTTTCTCAGAATTGACTGAAGCACTGAAAAAGCAGAAAAAAAGGAAAACTTCAGGTCCAGACGGCTTTCCTGCAGAATTTTATCAAACTTTTGAAGATCAACTGATATTACCTTTAAAATTGGTAATACAAGACATATTGACTGAAGGTAAAGTACCAGATACCTGGAATGAAGCTTTAATAACTTTGATAAACAAAATACAGACCAGAAGGAAATTAAGAACTATAGGCCAATATCACTATTGAATATGTATTACAAAATATTTGTTTCTATTCTGGCTACAAAATTTAAAAGAGTCTTGACAAAAATAATTCACCAAGATCTAGCAGGATTTTTACCAAAAAGACAGCTTAGAAACAATGTAAGGACTATACTTAATGTAATTGAATATTTTGAAGCACATCCAGAAAAACAGCTGGCCTTGGTTTTCTTAGATGCCAAAAAAGCTTTTGATAATGTCAACTGGAACTTTATGTTTGAACAGTTGTGGACTTCACAATGTGGTAAAGAATTCTATACAATGGTAAAGGCAATTTATGCCAGACAACAGGTGAAGATGGAGATTTAATGTTAATGGAGATTTAACAAAAAATATTTTGTTAATGGAGATTTAACAAAAAATATTGAAATACAAAAAGGAACCAGACAAGGTTGCCCACTTTCACCATTACTATTTATATTTGCATTCAAAATATTAAATGATATGATTAGAAACAATAATCACATTAGAGGCCTTAAAGTCAGAGATGAAGAATATAAATTACAAGCATTTGCTGATGATTTAGTTTTTACACTAGAGAATCCAATGGAATCTATTATGCAGCTTTTAAATTTCTTACAAAGTTATGGACATGTAGCTGGATTGAGAATTAATTTCAGTAAAAAAAATGTTAGCAAAAATATGACTAAAGAACAAAATTTACATCTTCAACATTTATTGGGCTTGGAAGTTAAAGAAACTGAAATACTTAGGAATAAACATAACAAATAGATGCAGTTATTTGATGGAAGATAATTATATGCAACTCTTTTTGGAAATTAAGAAATACCTTGAAAAATGGAAAAACTTACAAATATCCTTAATGGGTAGAATTGCAACAATAAAAATGAACATTTTACCTAGGCTGATTTTTTTGTTCCAAAAAATCGCTATTCTTCAAAACCAGAAGTGTTTTGTGGAACTTGATAAACTGATGAAACATTTTATATGACAGGGAAAGAAACCAAAAATAAAACTGAAAGCACTACAGGATGCAAAAGAAAGAGCTGGCTTTGCATTATCACATTGGTTGCTATATTATAAAGCAGCATCACTGACATTGTTAAGAAAATGGATTATACTAGAAAATCCCAGAATTTTAGCTTTGGAGGGACATGACTTGTTACTGGGATGGTACGCATTTGTTTGGTATGGGAAAGTTGAGTTTCATTAATATTTTAAACAACACCTTATAAGGAAAGCTCTATTAAAGGTACGGGAAGTAGTTAAAAAACTTTTCTATACTAAGATTCCAAAATGGGTCTCTCCATTGGAAGCTTTTACAAATCCAACCTTGGCTGTAAAGACTTTTGTGTTAAAATATGATGAATTTTTGGATAATAAAAATAAGTTAAAATCACCTGAAAATATCAAAAATTTAAATTCTGACTTTAGTTGGTGGGAAATGGTACAAATTCAATCAAGATATACTAAAAATAAGCCAACAGGTTTTTGCTCTAAAGTAATAGAAATAAAGAAAATATTGTTGTATGCTGAAGAAAAACTGATTTAAAAATAGTATCTGTTAATGTTGGAAGATAAAACACAAAATGAAATAGTTAAAAATTCTATGATCAAATGAGCACAAATGAGCACAAAATATAGACTTAGACCAATGGTCTTAGGTTTAGGAAATGAATGTAAAAATTACCAAAGCAAGTGCATATAAAGAGAACACATATAAAATGTTTTATAGATGGTATATTAAACAAACAAGCAAGCCCTGTGATAAAATGACAATAACATTTAATAACTCTTATAAATATCAAATATTTTGTAAGAAAAGTCCAACATCCTCAATGAGCACCTGGTTATATACTCATTTCATCTATCTTCCTCAGGAGCAATCTTATATTGAGTAAAAAGTGTCAGCCTCTAGATATAGCTTAGCTTCTATTATACTTTCTTCAAATTTGTATAGCTTAAGTTCTTTTTAGCTTTCTTTTAGCTTTCTTTTTGGCTCAGTTGCTCTCTGGTTGTACATGGTAGAAGCATGCATCAGTCCACTTTTGTCCCAGCTAGAAGCCTTCTTTTTAAATAGTCTTGTGTTAGCAAAATTTTACCGTGAATTATCAAATGCTTGTTGGAAATGTAAAAAAGTTGTTGGTTCCTTTTTTCATATGTGGTCGACATGTGATAAAGTTAAAAAAAATATTAGGCCTGGATCCATAAAATATTACAAAAAATGTTGAACTGTACCATACCTTTTACTCCAGAATTATTTCTATTTAATGTAAGATCAGAAAATTGCAAAAAAGATGACTTTTATATTATACATGTATTAACTACTGCGAGAATATTGTATGCTAAGTACTGGAGGAAAGATGAAATACCTTTAAAAGAAGAAATTATAACTAAGACTCTTGAAACTGTGAAGATGGACAAATTGACTTTAATTTTGAGAGGACAAGAAGAAGAAGAATTCCAAAATATATAGTCAAGATTTTATACATGGCTGAAGGAATACAGTAAATGAAATACTGTATTTTCTGGCGTATAAGACTACTTTTTAACCCAGGAAAATCTTCTCAAAAGTCGGGTGTCGTCTTATATGCCGGGTGTCGTCTTATAGGGCGGGTGATGAAACTTCCAAGCCGGACTGGAGAATCTGCGGTTACCCCATCCCTACCACATCCACAGCTCGGCCGACGGAGGGGAATGAGGGGACAACCAAAGGGAAGGGCACTGTGCAGACCTCCAGCCAAAGGGCACCTTCCAAAAGATGGCGCATGGGGCTTAGTGAGGCGGGACTAGGCAGGGCCCCCCCTGGGAAATGAAGCAGCTGCTACTCGCGCCGGCGGCGGCCGGGGGAAGAGAGGCCTCGGGCCGCTTGCACTGCCGTGGGAAGGGAAACCTCGCATAGCTCGTGGCAGCTGCGGCGAGGTCTTGTGCTGCTCGTGCCATTGCCGGCCACGGGGAAGGAAGCCTTGCGCCGCTTGTGGTGGTGAGGCCCTGCGCTGCTTGCACCAGCTGTGGTGAGGCCCCACGGCCGGGGGTGGCGCAAGCGGCGCGAGGCCTCCCTTACCAAGGCCAGTGGCGGCGCAAGCAGCAGCCGTTTCATTTCTCAGGGGGGCTCTCACCGCTGCCAGCCGCAGAGAAGGAAGCCCCCACACCACTCACAGGGAGGCCCCACACTGCTCACAGTGACTGCAGGGAGGGGTTGTGCTGGTGCACAACCCCCCCTAATTTAAAAAGACGACGCCCTTGGTGTGAGCTAGCTTACAGTTTCTTAGCCTCCGGTGTCCACAGAGCCGCTTGAGAGAGAAGGACTAACTGAAGGTCTGGCGTTGTATTTGGTGTGCATTGGAAGAGGGGTAGTCTTATATGGCGAGTATATCCCAAAGTCTATATTTTGACTGGAAAAGTTGGGGGTCGTCTTATACACCCAGTCATCTTATATGCCAGAAAATACGGTATATTGACTTTTAACATATTTGGAGACATTACAGATATTATTTACATTTATATGCAGATTACATAGATAAAGTATTATGGTTTTTACATGTACTCAACATATAACTGGATATTGAAAGAAGTACTTAACAGACACTAGAAAAATGTAAGAGACCCCCCAATTTTTATGTATTATGTGTTTGTTTTCTTTTGTATGTTTTATATGTTCATTTGTGTTACAGTAAAACTAAAATTTGTAAAAAAAAGAAAAGAAACAGCAATAAAAAGGATTCTATTCAACATTTTAGTTCATACATATCAAAATTCACTATACTACAAAAAAGGATGACAAAATACTATGTATGGGCAAAAATATGACACTGTTCGCAGGCAGTGTACACAGTGATAGGGATGCACATCAAAATAGCAAAGCACACATCTCATTGACTCAGAATATTGTCCTGGCACATGAGGGGGGGGAGGGGGCTGCTAGGATGAAGTCAAGTGATGTAAAAAACATTTTGAGTAGATTTGACCTAGTGTTACTTTAGGAAACATGGGCAAAGGCTTTATCTCTTATTCATTATTATACTGGGGGAAATGGAAGGTGTTCCAGAGGGAAAATTTGCTTGATCTCAGTAAACCTCAAAGTGAAGGTTACTGAGTTGCCCAATCATTTTCCATATGCAACGGTATTACTCGTGGAGTTGAAGGAATTTTCTATCATTCTGGTGAATATCTGGCCGAGGACAGACTGGCCATGGAAGTGGAAGAAAAGAGCCCGTTCAGACATGCGCATCTGTCCCTTGGCTCCATTTCGCACTTACCCATCTCCCAGTCGCTTTCCATCCGCTTTAACAGGACACTGGGTAAAACCGGTGTTCAGGGGCTGTCCTCCGCATGCCTCCCACTTCCAAATAGTGTGAACCAGAAGAAGTGCGGTTGTGCGCATGTGCGAAACACATCAAAGGAAAAACAAAAAAAGCGCAACGGCACGCACGAGCCGTGCACACTGCGCGCGCCGGCTCCGCAGCAGTCTGAACGCTCCGTATCAGCACCACTGCGCATTGCTCTGGCCAGTATGAACGGCCAGCTCCGTGGAGTTTTTCCCACACACCAGTTCCCTCCACTTTGCCCCCGCTTTACATTGCCAGTCTGTCCTCGGCCTCTGTCTCCCACCATATGTCCATAGGTCTAAGATCTCCCAGTTTTGGAACCAGTTAGATGTCTACTTGGAGAGTCTGACTAAGCTTCAACCTGTGACCACAGTACTTTTGGCCAGGAACTTTAATGCCATGGTTGGGGAGAGAAACAAGGATCATCTCTTGAAATGCTTCAAAACCCAGATAAAAGATAATCCAATTATGAATTCTAGAAGATCCAAAGACTGGAAAATAAATGGCACTGGTAGACATTTTGCACCATTATTATCAAAGAATGATCTGGTGACATTAAATGGATGCATTCAGTTTGATGGAAAAGGACATTATACTTGTATAAACCATAAAGGGGGCAAGTGTAGTAGATTATTTTGTTGCTTCTGTTTGTCCCAAAGCACAAACAAACTTGTAACAGCCGAAAGCCACAGATTCCATTTGAGATATGAGATGTGCCTGCATTACTGTGGAAATTGGGTTCCATTTTCAGCCGTACAACTGAGGAAGATTGCTTTGAAACATCTGTCATACCTGGGAGGACATTTTGCTTTGAAACCTCTGGCATACCTGGGAAGTATGTTTTTGGCTGTTACAAGGTTGTTTGTGCTTTGGGACATCCTCTGCCTTTTTTGTGGACTTTGAGGTCTTTTGGACACTATTATATTCAAAGGATATAGAGGAGTTTCCTGTTGGATATTTTCCACTATCACCAAATTAAATTTTGAATTTGCAAATAGTGTTTTTGAATTGTGACCACCAATTCTATTGTATTTTCAATTTATTGTAATTGTATTTCAATAGACTGATGTCTACTGTTTACTTGTGAATCTTTTGATGGTCTACCCTTGTGGTTTATATTTTTGCATACTACATACGCTTGGGGTCCCTGTTATTTGGATCCCCTTTGCTGTTGCTGGTTGGCATAGCCTTGAGGAAAGCAGGAATGGGTTGGGAGGCCTAAATAGCCCTGCAAAGGATCCTCCCCCTTTTACTGATATAAACAAAGGTTTGAGGGTTGACAAATTTTTTTGTGGTTGTTTAGCAAACCCCACAATAGCTCCTGAGTTGTCAGAGAACATTTATTTCTTACAGATACATGTGCTGCTTCTATTAATGGAGGGGGGGGGTAAGCCCCTCATTTTTTCTTAATTTCATATTTTTTCTGCAAACCTGGGGGTCTTCTCAGGTTTTTAGAAAGATCTGTGTTGTATGTTCATAGCACCAATCTCCAGATTTAAGTATCCACAGATGGATCTGTGTTGAGAATTAAATATATAGACAAGTTTTCATAGTATTCATTTTCATTTTCATAGTATAGTTGGTTATGTTTAAATGGCTTTCTTGCAGTGACCGATTTGTTAGCTTTTTGGATTTTCTCTTTTTGGCAAGGCGTCCTCTTTTTTGGCATTGTTCTGTATGATACCGATGAGGGATTGTTGTTTCTGACAAAAAAAGGCAGAGATTCTTTCAATTGTTCTGAGCAGTGCCCTCTTAAGGAAGGACAGCCTTTTGTGAAGGGAAGGGACTGGCAGTTGGAGCCCACTTTCCCCCTTTTCCCTGTGTTTTCCCCTTTTTCTTTATTGAACACTGGAAAGAGAGCCATTGAGCCTTGCTCAGTTCCCTTGTGCTTAGTCAGCCAGCCAACTGAAGTTGGCTTCAAAGAGGAGTTTGCCTGGGAATTACAATCACTTTGTATATGTGATGTGAGATTTCACAGACTGGGCACTGCAGGTCTTGAGGTGCTAAAGGTGTCCTATACCACTCTCCTTTTGAGTGCTGCCAAAAGCAGCTGTTTGAATGGCCATTGGTTTATCAATGAATCAGCCTGAAGCACTAGCAAGCCCTGATTTCATAACTGAGATTTTAGGACGTAAGAGGATTTTATGGTATTGACTTGATGTTCTTAAACCAGAGATGATAAGGAGTGAATTTAACATTCTAAGTGGGTGTGGTAGGATTTGGCTCTGCTAAGGGCAAGAAGAAATGGATTTACTAAAGGTTAGCACCTATTCTTAGGTCATACAATCAGGCTTTGAAATACCCTCCTATGACAAATCTGTCCTTGGATTTTTTAAAAACAGAAATGTAAACACATTGTTTCAAATTTGGAAGTGACTGAATGGACATTTCAGCCTTTATTAGAAGCTGCTCCTTCTATTATTAGCACTTTATGGTTTTAAATGATTTTAATGTAACTTAAATTTTAATGTATTTTATGTTTCTGCGTATGTTTCTGAGTCGGCCTTGGCTGGGAGGGCGGGGTAGAAATTTGACGTAAATAAAATAAAATAAATAGAATAAATTCTTGTCTATATGTTGGATAAAGAATTCTTTGAAGCCAAATAGTATACGAATGGTTGTTTATAACAGCTTTGCCATCACGTGCATTCACACAGCCAGCCTAGCACATTAATAATCCAACGGAATACAATACAGCAGCAAAACACTGAAGCATTCAAATAATATGCATACACATTTCTACAAAGATGTTTAAAACTATATTACACTTGCAGCGAAGGCATTGTTTGCTAATAGTCAACGGATGAGCTAATTAGCTGTGAAGCTTAGATAAATTATCCTACTGTCCAGTTGCAGGAAGGAACACATGAGGCAGAGAGCCCATTGGATAAGCTAGCCCACTTCCCTCTTTTCTCCCTCCCCCACTCTTCAGCTACGAGGCCATATGTTGAAGGCGGTTTAAAATGTGTAGGGCCTCTGGAAGCTGCATTTACTGATGGAAGGGGTTTGGTGTAGGATGCTGTGCTGTAGCTTGAATGAAAATCAGTTTGACCCCCTTTTCCTTCCTCCTTCCAGCCCACTTCCTCCTCTCATACACTGTACTTCCTTTTGCTACAGTCTCAACTTTGCCACTCTTTATCCCACTCTGCATTCCTCTTAGTAGGTATTCTCATTCAGCAGCTCTTCCTTTTCTCTCTTTTTCAGCCCTGCCTCCTTCCCTTCTGCTCTTACAAACCTCAAGTCTTTTCACTCCTTTTAAAAACATAAGGCAGCATAGCCCTCGAGGATATTCATTACTGGGAGCCTCAAGTGGCCTGACAGAATTTTCTGTGCAATTGTCATAGCTGAAGCCTCTACATACAGAGAACACACTTGTGTCTGTTTAAGTCTCTCTCTTTGACACTGTCAGGCTGTAATATAGCTAGTTTAAAAGTAGGTTGGTGGTGGTACGTAAAACTTATACCCCTACATGTCCTAGTGCTGGCTGTACACAGACAGAGAGTCATAAGTGAAGCCTGTCCACTTCACACTCCCCAAGCTTAAAAACCATATCTCTCTAATATAATTCTATCCCATCCTTCTTCCAAAGAGCTCTAACAGTTCTCCCGGCACCTTTTTATCTTAACAATGCTGTGAGGTAGGCTAGGCTGAAGGAAGGTAACTGACCCAAGGCCACCCAGTAAACTTCATGGCAGAGTGGGGATTTAAACACAGATTTCCCAGACCGTTGTCCCACGTGCTAACCAACACATCACACTGGCTTTCCAAAAGAGCTCAAAGTCCACATGGTCCCCATTCACAATATTAGAACACATGATTCAGAACTGATTTGTCTCAGTCTGAGCATCATGATACATTGTCCTTAATTCTACCCTGCTGCCTAATGTAGATTATCCCAGCTCTCACCTTGTATCTTCTTCAATTAGTTTTTTCCTAGTCTTAAATCATTCCTGTAGTTCCTTCCTCCAAACAGTACTGTCAAAATACTAAGCATAAATGGACCACTCCATTGATTTTGTCTCAGTGCCAAGCTATAATCAGTTTTACAAGCTCGGGTCTATTTCCTTTCAGAATGAAATTGGTCTCCCTCTCTCCATGTTATTAAATTCTGAAAGCTAAATGCCTGTCTGCCTTCTGTTGGCTGTTTGAAGAAAATAGAAGTTTATTTTGATATGGGTACAAGGTAAGGCCTTATACTGAGTCACACCAGCAAATATATGACATTTGTGCCGACTGACAGCATCTCTCCAAGGTCTCTGGTAAAGGTCTTTCCCTGATCTATGATCCGATAAACCGCCTCCCACTTTAAAAAAAATGCTGGAAGTGTCAGAGATTGAACCTGGGACCAAAGACAGAGGTGTTTTCCAGACTATAGCCTCCTTCTGGGTTTTCGTCAGGCTTATGGCAGTTCCAATGTTTTTGTTTCCCGTCAGTGTTCCATCTGTTTATATTCACATTCTGGATTGGTCTTCCACTCTTTTTAAAGGGTATTTTTGCATATGCACTGAAGCACTGCGGAACTTCAGCAGCCTCAAGGGGGCTGAGAGATCCCCTTACGAGTACATTCTCCGTCCACCACACCAAACCTGAGAATCATTATCTGGTGTACATGTCTCACCCCTTATTGGTTGCCTCTTTCCCACATTTTAGCCTTCTCTCTCATTGGCTCCCAACATTTTGAATCCCTTTACCTGACTTGCATCAGGTACACATTCTCACAACAGCTTTGACTGCATGTTTTTTTGGCTAACCGCATGCACTACAACATGTATTTGAAAATGGCACCCAGGGATGTGCTAGAATTTGTTCAAGTGTAAATGGAGGAATGGGAAGGAAGGCAGTGACTGGCTGCTGGTGTTGAGCCTCCCAAATGACCATTTGTTTCAGTGCAGGTGCTCTCCAGCACTGACATGTTGAAACGCTGGCAGGCAAATTTTAAAAAATGCTCAACACCCAAACCTGCCCTTTCTGGGCAGGTCTGGGCAGCAATCCACGAGGCAGGAAAAAAAAATGTTCAGATTCCAAGCAAGAGGCTATCTTGCAAATGCATTCTGCAATGGGAAAAAGAAGTAGGAGAGAAATTAGCTTAGGAAGGAACTGGGATGGCATGGAGATGTTAACAACGTTGTCTGGACACAAGGAAAAAGGCTGGTAACACAGGGGAAGGAAAATGGAACACTAGGAGTATCTGGAAAAATGCCAGAGAAAGGCATTTCTAACCCTGAGCTATAGCTCTCTCTCCAGTGCTGTCTCTCTTGACTGGCCGTGGTGGCCCTCCAAATCTACCCCCCCCCCACAGAGCCCTACTTTTAAAACTAGAGATATTAGGGATTGAACATCGGGGGGACCCTAGGGTCATGTGTGAGAAGTGCATGTGACCTTTCTGTGAAACTGAGGTTAAAATAAGTGGGCCATTCAAGCAGTGGCTTATTCTTTCAAGACAGGAATATAGTTGCCATATAAGCCAGCACTCCTAATGGTATTTTTTCCCAACATCCCTTTAATTGACCAGCCCACTGATTTTTTTTTAAAAAAAAATCAATTATACGCTAAACCTTTTTGCTTAAGAAGCGTTCAAGGTTGGACAAAACCATGCAAGCAATTAAAACCGCAATCGGCAGTTGAAACAACTAAATAAAGTTAAATACAGCAGCAGTAAACATTCAAGATACTTTGCCATCAAATATTGGAAGAATAAAATGCCTTAACTCGATGCCTAAAAGTTCACAGAATGGGTGCCATTAGGTTTATCAAATGCCTGGAGAGAGAAAAAAATCCCTGTCCCTTACAAAGAGGCTTAATGAAATGTTATTTACGAGGTCATTTTTACCTTCAAGCCCTGAAAAGCTTCAAATGCCTATTTCTACACATTAAGACTCTGTTGAAGAGACCGGACATTTTTCTCCAGTCCTGTTTGCAAATTTTGATGCCATTCAAAAATCTCTGGCAAAAGATTTCCATAAATATGGAACCAGCACAGGAAGTCTAGTTTTCAATCTTAAGCTGGAGCACCACTTGTGGCTGGGTGGAAGAAGAGGAGACAGGATGACTCTGAGCAATTGTGCCCAGCATTGGCTCTCAGCCTGGTGGTTCTCCAGCAGCTTTCTGCAGCCTCATCCCCATTGGCCAGCTACATGACTGGGGGGTGTGGTCAGCAGACCTGAGGGCTGCAGGTTCCGATTTGGTCCATAGCAAAGAGTATATGCTATGAATGTTTAATTGTCTTGTTGAAAAGAGCATACCCACCACAACCACCTGTTGGCATTTCAGCATTGGTGGGAGAACCTAGTACAGGTTATGCAGGGTGGGCTCCCTTCGTGACCCTAAAGGGGGGCTCTAGGGGCTGCACAACAGCTAGTCTCAGGCTAATGCACTGACAACCCCAGGAGGATTGTGATGCGCAGGAACAGCAGCCCTAATACTAGCCCTCTTTCCTTGAGTACCCCAAAAGTCAGGCCAGGGTATTTATTTATTTATTTATATTTATATCCCGCCTAACCAGCCAGGCCAGCTCAAGGCAGCTAACAACTAAAATCATAAAACAGTAACATGAATTAAGGCAGAATACATTATACATAAAGTTGCAAAATAAAACAACCAGAAGATGGCGGCGATACCAGAAGCAGCAACCCGTGAATCCCGGGCCAGGAGAGTTCCACCAGCTGATTTCCCGGGCCAGGAGAGTTCCACCGGCCGCTTTCCCAAGGCCCGTTTCCCCCAGTGGCAGCTTCTAATCAAAGGCCTGGTGGAAGAGCTCCACTTTCCAGGCCCTGCGGAACTGCAGAAGGTCCCTCAGGGCCCTGATGTCTTCCGGGAGCTTGTTCCACCAGAGAGGAGCCACCACTGAGAAGGCCCTGGTTCTGGTGGTCACTAACCTGGCCTCTCTCAGGCCAGGGAGGGTCAGGCAATGTTGTGAGCCTGACCACAGTGCTCTCTGTGGGGGGGAAAGGCAGTCCCTTAGGTAGGCAGGCCCCTGACCATATAGGGCTTTAAAGGTTAGGCGGGTGGGTGGGTTGCTGACAGGAATTGGGTTGTCAGTTGCATCCAGTGTCCCTAGCCTATACTGCACCAAGGCCTGAGGAATCTGTAAACAATAAAGTTGTAGCCTGATTCTTCCCAGCACAGTGGGTCTATGTCACTCTTCTCTCTCCCTCATGGGCTGGTCCCCACTGCAGGCACAAATGTCTCAGACTGGATGCACTGCATGCTGCAGGCAGGGTCACTTGCAGCAGAGCTTCTGCTGATGATCTCAAAACATGAGCAAGGGCACTCTGAAGGCAATGTATATTTGTTCCATGGCGGTCTCATCTCATTTCTGCCAGTCTAGTGGCTCTAGATCCAGTTTCTTGGATATGCCACAAAATATACTCACAGGCAAGCATACATCTGTGGAATGGATAGCTGTCCAGGATTATACATTTAAAAATGATCCCTATGTACAGGGTGCTAATGTATGGCTCTTTGATGCTTTCCACTTGCAGACAAGCTTATTATGCAGCATGGTAGCAATAGGGTTTCCACATGGCCAGTTTCCCCATAGTTTCCAAGCCCCTGTCCCCCACCAGTGGCCAAGCCCCTCCCATGCAATCAGAGTTTTTTTGTTTGAAAAAAATCAGGAATTGAGTATCATTATATCAAGATAACATAACCAACTCTCACATTCAGGGCCAAGCCTGGCACTGTTGCTCTACCCAGGGATTCTGGGATATACAAATGCAGTACAATAAACACAGCAATAGGTACAGAGTCAAGGTCTACAAACCAGTCTGGAGTCAGAGATCACAGGTCCTATCCAAAGGTCAGGGCAAGACGGGTCAAGGGTACTGTTGCAGAGCTGGGGAACACGTAGAGGGTCTAGGTCCCAGGCTGTAGGAGTAAGCACAGGATACCAGTAACAAGGTGGAAGTCAGGGTAGAACTCTACTTGCTAAGAGGTCAGCTTCATGGAAGTGTAGCAAGCAAGGTTGCCGTCACACCATTCCTTTTATCTGCCTCCTTTGCTGACTCATTCCCCCCCCCCCCCCCCCGAGGCCCAGGTGTCGCTCCTTACAGTCAGGTTCCCCTTCCTACTGTTGCAGGTCTTTATTGCTTCCTTATCAGCCTGTCAGCCCTGATTCTGCAAGGACTTCACTCCAGGAATTAACACTGATCATTGCTGAGCAATCAGCTGAGCTCTTCATCTTCTCTCTAGAGTACTCTCTCCTCCATCTACACTCTGCTGGGTCAGGAGAGGCTGGCAGAGATGGGGACACCAGCTTCTGTGGCAACTCATTCCTCTCCTGGAAGACTGAGTAGCCTGGCTGTGACTGGGAAGCCTTCTCACTTCCTGATGCTTCTTCTGTTGGGTCTGCTGCTGGACCCAGCTGCTCAGGTGGGGATTCCATCGATGCAGGGGTCGATTCTTCTGATTCCTCCTCCTCCAAAAAGGAGGTAGTAGCTGGCCGGCCCATGACACCAACCCATGTATAATTTTATGAGAATTCCCAGTTTTCAAAGTAAGTCTCTCTATCCCCTTTCGCTGCAAAGATATACAGGGGAAAGCATATTCTGCAACATATTCTTTAACAAACCTTTTTTTAAAAAAATGAAAGCACAGATGATACAGATTGTTATAATGTTATAACATCATAACACCTCTGTTTTTGTATTGACTGGCATTCCCTCACTGATTCTTATCGACGTTTCCTCTCATTCATGTGTTTATGTATTCTTTTAAAATTATTATTAATTTTTAAATATATGTAATAGCAGGGGTCCATTGGAGTAGGAGCACACAGGAGCGCAGCTCCAGAAGTGAGGAGCCCAGGGGGCGGGCACATGACCAAGCCCCGCCCCCTCCTCGGCTTCCCCGAGCAGTGCAGAGGCGCAGCGCCCCGGGGAAAGCCCTGCTAGGGTCTTTATTGTTTTAAATGTTTTGTTTTAATATTGATAATTTTATCATTGTTCCTTTTATGACTGTGTGCTGCTTTTCCAGCGACTTGCTCAAGGTGGCATATAAATTTTCTAAGTATACCATTTTTTATCTGGGCACATGACACATAAGTACTGGAGAAATTTCACCAACCCTTCAGCAGCTTTCACCTTATCAATTTGGTGCAGTGGTCAGGAGTTGGACTCTAATCTGGGAGAACTGGGTTTGATTCCCCACTCCTCCACATGCAGCTGCTGGTGTGACCTTGGGCCAGTCACAAGTTCTCTCAGAGCTGTTCTCTCATGAGCAGTTCTCAAAAGACCTCTCTCAGCCCCACCTACCTCACAGGGTGTCTTGTTGTGGGGAGGGGAAGGGAAAGGGATGGGTGGTGCACATGTCCTGGGTATCTCAAGTCTACTTGAAACCTGGTGGTTTCAAGGCAGCAGGAAGAGAAAGAGGGTGTGTTCTTTACGCTTATTTTTATTGCACAAAGTTTTGGATGGGGAAGGGAACGGAGGAAGAGCAGGTCAGTTTCACTCACCTGTGGAGTGGAGCCTGAGGGGTGGGTGTTGCCTTCTGACACACTTCCAGTATGTTAGGGGGTGTGGTACATGCAAATGAGTTATGCAAATGAGTTATGGTAATGAGCTCCTGCACCTCTTTTTCTACGAAATGACCCCTGTGCAATAGTAATCTTGTTTCAACGTTTCTATTGTTTGCTGTCTTAAGGACCTTAAGCTGAGTGGAGAGGTGGCTTTAAAATGTAATAAAACAAATAAATAACAATAAAATAAAAACTTAATGGTATTCATTTGTTGATTTTGAAAAAATAAAGCCTCCTGATGGCAGGGGGGAGGAAATGGCCACTGTGGGACAAGGGCAGGGAAAATGGCTGCCATATGGGAAGGTTGGGGAAAACTCAAACTTTCCCACCAACAGGACTGCCAACCCTCATTGCTACAATCTTTCCCAAAACTTCGTAGCGAGGTATAATTGGGCAAGATTTGGAGGAAAGCTGGGGAAATCCCAGGAGGTGCACAAGTGCAACAGGATGTGGTGGGGAAGCAGCAAAAAACCCTACTGCGCAAGAGCATTAAACCTGAAGCAAATAATCCATATGAAAATGGCCTTTGTCTCCAACAAGTATTAAAAGTATATTCATACTCCTCCAATATGTAATTTTAATGCCTCAAATCCGAAAAACAGTTTGTGAGATTCATATAACCTCTTTCAATTTAGGTATAAAGATGAACTGAAATCAGAAAACTTCATGGAATCATGTTCTACACATTCAATTCCACTATATGGTCCTAATGTCACAGGTAAAGTCCCTCACAATAACCCTTCCCTCCTTTTTAAAATCTCCTCCTGCCCCGTCTTAAATAATAGAACTAGGTTTGCCAGGTCCAGCAGACAAGCAGGTGGGGAATGGGGTGCACTTACTGAGATTGGGGAGGGAAAAAGCTAGAAATAAACATGGCGTGCTTATGTCACCCAGAAGTGATGTAGACACTTTGGGGACATTGGGGGGAATGCTCTGTTTTGTGGGCAAAACCTCTATGGTAGAATTAGCTTTGAACCATAGAGTTTTGCCCAAAAACCAGAACATCACCTCCTGATGCACCAACATGTCAATGTCACTTCTGGGTGACATAGGCAAGTCATGTTTATTTCTGGCTTCTTGCTTGTGTGTGTGTGTGTGGTGGGGGGTAACTTCCCAGTAGCCAGCTGGCTGGTGGTGGAGAGAAACCAGGGGACCCCTGCCTGCACCCTGTGTGTGTGTGTGTGTGTGTGTGTGTGTTTGTGGCAACCCCAAACAGAAAAAAAAACCCCACTGCACCTTTACAGAGAACTTCAGGGACTGAATATGAATCATAGAATCACAGAGTTGGACAGGACCTCCAGAGTCAACTGAGAAGACTGGTGCCAGTTTATTTGTCTAATCTCTTATTGGTGGTTACCCCATGGAGGTTGATGTGTGTAGTTTCCTCATTGCTGGTGCATCTGCTGATACAGTGCAGTAGTAACTGGACTTCCACACAGCAAATTTCTCTGCAGTTCTCCCGCCTCAGTCCCCAGACAGGGGCCATTATCCTCCCCCTGGGCCACCAGGGCTTTTCAGTTCTTTAAAAAATAATAATCTAAAATTGAATAATGCTGGGTATTCATGCACCTCCTGGGGTTTCCAATCTGTGTGTCAGGTTCACTGAATGCACAACTTTCATTTTTTAAAAAGTAAGTCTTTAGTCTTTTCATTGCAGAAATATGACTTCCTCCATATATCTCCACAATGAAAGGGGCAAGAGACTTATCTTTTAAAACAAAAGCAGAGAATTCAGAGAACCCAACACAGAGATTGTTATAATGTATATTGATATAAGAATATTTAATTGCTGTTTTTCTTTTAAAAAATAAAGTCCTCTGGTATGGGGGGGGATGACCTGGGCCAGGGAAAATGGCTGCCATGTGGGCAAGATTGGAAACATCCAGACTTTCCCATTCACACAACAGCTATCCAGATCAGAGAAAAACTGGGGGAACCCACAAGGGGCACAAATACACAACGATGCTGTGGGGAAGCAGGGAGGAAAAAACTGCTTCCCAACTTCAACCCCATGTCCAATAATCTATGAGGCAATGGCCACTGTCTGACAAGTACTGAAGTCAGAACTGACAAAAGGAGGCTTTTCCTAACCTCCTATTTTCCCCCTCCCATTTACATGCCTACAACCCAAACATAAGCAAGTATCATGTTTGCAAACCACATGTGAGTATAACGTGGAGCCCAATAAAATCGTTTCAGTGATGCTGTCCTCGCTTTTCCCAACTAAAGTGGAATGAATCTGTGAAAACTACATTGTTCCAGACCAGGAGTGATTGTGCAGCTGTATTTCATTAGCAGCTCTGATCAGGACTCCAAATAAAAATGGGTCTGGACTAAGTGGTATGGCAAGTGAGCGCATTAATTATACCTCAACAAAATAATGGAAACCTAATGTTACCAACCAAGCAAGCAAAAGCAGCTTGAACATTTCCCAACCCAAATATTGATTCTTCTTGGTTACTGCACCTTCACAGCCAAGTTTACAACCCAATGCACTGACGTCTTCATGGTGACTTGTTTCTTGAGTCTTTAACAATAGCTAGTATGAAATTAGTTCACTAGTGGAGGGGAAAAGATCTCTGGTGTACATGCAATAGGGCAACTAATGAAGTACAAATGAGTAAGTGGATACTTCAGGGAGAGAAGGGGAAGTCTAGCATTCTCATGCCCTGTTAACTTTCCTCAAATATACTGAGATGCCAGTGGCATATTTCAATTTGGAGAGCTGCACAGCCAAGAGGGTTTGTCACCCTATTACCTATTCTCAGTTACATCAAAATTCTGTCTTAAAGTTGCTGTTCTGCTGTCTGTGAACTATTTTTACCGTATGGACTTCTAAACCCCTCACCTATTTGCTATGGCGGACAGGATGCTCCAGTTCTGAGTTTCCCCACATAGAGTCTTGCAGGAAGTGGCGCAACACAGCTGTTTATTTCTCAGCATGAATGTATCAACGGGAGATTTCCACTTAAAAACAACAGTTGGACTTTTTAAAAAGTAAAAGCTATTTTTAATCCTCTGGTAGTGGTAGGTTTGTTCTGTGGCATCTGACATTCAACCACATGTTGAATTGGACATCAACAAAAGTCCCTTCTTTCTCTGATCTATCGAAAGTAACTTCAGAATGACTTCATACTTATGAAAGTATCAACTTTCTCGTGACAGAGTTAGGTTAACTTGTACTATTCATAATCTTTGATTTGAATTTTGTTAGAAAAATAAGTGGCAGATTTCTCTGTTGAGAAGGCAGAACAAGTTAATGGCATAAGACTGTTTTTTAGCCATGCAAAACTTGGCATTCTGTACTGAATATGTAGTTGCATGGTTGTCTTAAAACAACAACAGCCCTGCACCGAGAATTTTCTTGATATAATGAGAGCTAGTATAGACTTTAAACTTATGGCTGCGGTCACGCACACTAAATAATCCACTTTCAGTGCACTTTCCAACTGGATTTTGCCAGTTCTCACAGTAAAATCCAGTTGGAAAGTCCACTGAAAGTTGATTGAAAGTGGGTTATTTAGTGTGTGTGACCACAGCCCTATGTTGTGTTTCCTCCCATCATCCTCTGGACATATCATTTAGAGTTTCTCTAGCCATGAGCCATATCAATGAATGGGTAGGAAAATGGATAACTCTGACCAACACTGTGAATTGGTCCAAACAACAAAGCTGGGGGTGGGAAACTTGCCCTGTGGGTATTAATCCCTGTGGTACCAAATACCTAGCACAGCTATCAGTTGGATCTGACAAACAATTCTTAAGCAAATATTAGAAGTAACTGTATTAGTCAATTATAGCAATGTTATTGTTCTCTTCTTCTTTAGATCAATATCTATGCCAATGTATACTGGCACCTGGAAAAACTGCACGGTCACCTAGGATGATGGTAGTACAACACTGAAAAGTCAAACTTTACCCTAAAGTTGGAGAAAAATGGCCACCAGGCCTGTTTCAATAATGGTCTCTCTCAGGTTCAGGACACAGCAGAGCTGACCAGCAAAGCCCTTAAATCTGCTGTTTTGCATTGTATTGGCTGGTGGCCAAAGAGAAATGGATTATAAAAAGCAGAAGTGAAATCTTCTGTCTTGCTACCTCCCATCTCTCCAGCCAGAGTTGCTCAGGAAGTTCATAATGCACAAGGCAGCAGAAGTACCATATTAACTTGCAAATGCCAGACATTATGCAATGTTCTTCTTTTCTAATTATGCTGTCCTTAACAATTCTGCACTGCCCACTTGCACATGCAGTGCATTGCAAACATGCACATGACCCACAGTGGTTTAACCTTTACTTTGTCAAAATGGAATGTTTTATTCTTTGAAATAACCCCACAAGCAAAATACTGTATATGCCTGGACAGGCTAAATCTTTCCCTCATAAATTGGGTGGAGGGAAGGGATGTAAGGATATTTTGGATGACCATCATATTTTAAACCATTGCTCATTCTTCTGTTGTGTTGAAACAGCTTAACAGAGCTGCTTCAGCTTTTTTTGCCTAACAAAACATTCCTACCATGATTAACATTGAGAAGAGTGGCTTTTCATGCCCCTGCATACCAGAGAATGGAGAAGGGAATGGAGAGGAGGTTAGGGTTCCATCTGAGCCAGGTATCTCCTGGCCTTCAACCCCTGGAAGAGAATGAAGAAAAGAGGTTAGGCAGGATGACCATGTCCCATTAGGTAAGACTTCTGGACTCTCCTAAAGTAAGAGCAATGTTTTGCTTCCAATAAGCCTTTAATGTAGTATTCAGAAGATTAAATTTCTCCTTACACACAAATGTAGATACATTTCTCAGTCTTGGACAAAGTTAGAGGTTCTTCAGCAATGATAAAATTCCTATATAAAAAGATAGCAAATAAGCACACAGCTAATGTGATGACTGCATGATTTAATTGGTGGTACACAAGGTATATGGGAGCTGTGATGTCTCAGAGGTTAAGATACTGAGCTGCAGACCAGAAGGTCAGTAGCTCAGCAGTTCAAGACCCTAGTGCCACATGACGAAGCAAGCTCCCGTCTCTGGCTTTAGCTCCTGCCAACCTAGCAGTTCAAAAGCAAGGAATTGCAAGTAGATAAATAGGTACCGCTTCGGTGGGAAGGTAACAGCATTCCATGCTCCCTGGCATTTAGTCATGCCGGCCACATGACCATGGAGAAGTCTTCAGACAGCACTGGCTCTTTGGCATGGAAACAGAGATGAGCAGCGCCCCCTAGAGGTGGATTCAACTGGCTTTCGAGCAAGGGAAACCTTTACCTTTACTTTTCTATATAAGGTATATAAGTGCTAGGATGCCATTAGTTGCAGGATCTCCCTGGGAAGTAGAAATACACATCTCTGTGATAGCTGTGTGTGACCCACCCATGAGTTGCATACAATTGCTCTCATGAATTTACAATTTTTATTGAGTACATCCTATCCATATACATACACACAATCCTTATCTTAATATTATACTCATTTTCAGCCTTTTAACAACATAATAAATGATGAGGTTACTATTTATCCGACAAGATACAACTTAATCCCATTTGTTCCCTCCTCTTTATCAAATTCCCTTATTTTACCCATTTAAATAATCCCCATGCAACTTTCCCCAGCAAATTATAATAATTCTGAATACATTTCTTTTAATCTTCACTTAGTTTCATACATCTAATACTGATTTCTTCTTTCTTCTGTTCCTGAAAAAGACGTTGAATGGAGTTGCCTCCGAATATGGGTGCTGAAGAGAAAATCTCAATTGCTCTCATGAGTGGGAATATTCCCATGCTGGACTTTTGGTACTTTTGGAGCAGCCCTGAGTCTAATGAAAATAAAGGCTGTGGACAGACTGAAAGTCTGCCGCGCCTCCGCAGCGCGGCAGACTAAGGCGGGGGGAATTTCCCCCGCAGTGCGGCATTCGCACGCCGCCGGAAGGAAGCCGCCTGCAGCATTCAGACTGCAGGTGGCTTCCTATGGCGGCATGCGGACGCCACGCAGCTCCCCCTCCCAGCGTGCGTTCACACCCGCTCCGGCGGGTGGAACGCACACCGCAGCAGCCGAGCACCACTTTGGAATGGTGCTCGGCTGCTGCGGGAGGAGCGCGGCGCCGGACATGATGCATCCGGGCTGCCTCCTCAGGGCAGATGCGGCCATCTGAACGGAAGCAGAGCGGCCGAGACTGCCAGTCTGTCCTCAGCCAAAGATACCTCAAAACTTTGGTAAAATCCATTCAAGGTTGACAGTGTTCCAATCCTGCTGGCAGTGATAATGTCCTAAGCATAAGAATTAGTTTTAGGCATTTGGGTACTCCATGATAATGCAAAATCTCTCCACCATATATACATCAGATTGTTTCCAATAACTGTCTTTTTACCCACTCAGTAGGCCTGTTATATTGGCCAAGGGACATGAATTCTGACTGCTGTCATCATTTGTGCAAAAATAGCGTAGGGTTAAAATAAATGTAGGTATTTCATCTTGACCAGCGCAAAACAAGGGTGGTGTTAGATATTTCAGCTATCCACAGCTTCTTTTCATCAAAGCTTCCTTTCAGGAAACAGCATAATTTAATGATAAACAGGAAGCATCTGCTTTCTCCTATATGATAATAAAGTGGACTCCTTACTGCCCGGCACATAGGAAGTTGGGGGGGGGGGTGTTCCTGAAAAAAAATCTCCACTTCTAAATTGTTTTGCTCAGTAAACTCTTACTGTCAGTGATGTAAGGCTTTCCCCCCTGTAAGCTACAAAAACACACACACATCAGTGACTGGGCATAAGGCAAAGAACAGACTGAGCTGGTCTCTGAGAATGACTTTTCACAACCACATTGAATTTTTTCAGAATCTGGGCTCAGTGGATACATGAGGTGTCTGACTCATGCTGAAGTGAATATTATTGCCCCAATTTGCTCCAGCTTGTAACTCAACCTGCATTTAATGTACTCTTCGCATTCTTTGGAAAGCACTGAAGAGCGATGAATGCAGCTGTTTTGCATGAGGAGTATACAATGAAGCACTCATATACTTGCTTTGCCATTTGCAGAACACTCCATGGTCTCCATACTTAATCTGTGGTTCCAACACACCTATGTCAGGGGTGGGCAAATGGCGGCCCGCGGGCCACATGCGGCCCGCCACAGAGTTTTTTGCGGCCCGCCAAGACAAATTCAATTTGCTCTCTTATCCCATCACTGCTGGTATTGATACAGCACCTGAGGAGCTGCAGCTTGAACTTACTGACATGCAGTCAGATCACACTGTGAAAGAAATGTTTAATGCTGTGACATTAGTTGACTTTTACAAATCTTTGTCTGCTGAAAAAATTTCCATGTATGAAGAAATTTGCTGGGAAAATGTTCTCTGTATTTGGGTCTACATATATTTGTGAGCAAAGTTTTTCTTGCATGAAGATCAACAAGAGTAAATATAGATGCTCTTTGACAGACATCAACTTGCAGGCTGTGATGAGAATCTCAACAAGCAATCTCACTCCTGATTTCAAAAAAATTGTAGAAAAGTGTGATAGGGTACATTTGTCTCATTAAACTGATTCTAAAATTAAATGTGCTTGCAGCTATAGATGATATGAAATTAGCGCAATAAATAAATAGAATAAAACGACCACTATTTTATTTAGTTTATATTTATTGATTTTTATGATACAATTTATAGCTTTTCTGAAATGCAAAGTTAATTAAAGAATGCAATCATTTTAAAAGGCGCGGCCCTCCGCTAACCTCCACTCCCACAAAGGGCCCCCCGAGCCAAAACAATTGCCCACCCCTGACCTATGTGATCGTTTGAATCGCCCCCCTCCAATTGTTTTCATGCAACAGACTGGGTTGCTCTGCTGGCTCCGGACTACCTTGTATTTTTTCCATTTCAGCCTAATCTGTTTTATGTAAATTTTGCTATTTGACTGGTCTGAAAGATTTAGTCAGTTGAGAGGTCAAAGATGGGAAAGTACTGTTCCAGTGTTTTATTTGTAAAATGTTAACTTGACTAGAAAAACATTTCGTTAATCTCAAACAGGTTGGGCGCCTATCTGTGTTGCAAAACAAATCAATCAGTGGCTTTTAACTAAACTGTGACATTAACTTTAACCATTATAATCAATTAATGTAAGTTTTAACAATGTTAGATACAGGTTCTAATGACTGGCTGAATGGCTTTTCTCTTTGGCCACTTTTCTGGAAAACCAATTTCAATCTATTGTTACACTTTAAAAAAATTCAATATCAAGCACTGTTTAACGCAGATACAGGAGTTAAATCCACCAAATGTATTGTATTTCAACAACCTCAAGATCACAAGAAAAATATCACATCACAAAATAGATCATAGGTCTTAAGCAGCAATTACAAAATGTGAGACTGTGGTCTGTTCTGATTGGCTGCCAGACTGTGATTTTGTTGATGTTTCTGGAGTAATTCCCTTGGAAATAATATAAATGGATACTGTGTATTAAGAACATGGTTCATGATTATGCTGAGAAGAAGAAGAAGAAGAAATTGGATTTATACCTCGCCCTCCACTCCCCAAGGGAGTTTCAGAGCGGCTTACAAACTCCTTTCCCCTTCCCCTCCCCACAACAGACACCCTGTGAGGTGGGTGGGGCTGAGAGAGCTCTTTCCCAAGCTGTCCTTGAGAGAACAGCTGGTACAGAGCTATGGCTTGCCCAAGGTCATCCAGCCAGGTGCAAGTGGAGGAGTGGGGAATCAAACCCGGTTCTCCCAGATTAGAGTCTGCGCACTTAACCACTACACCAAACTGAGGAAGCTTTGATGAAATGAAGGTCCAAAGCCGGCATCTTCGTTCCCAATTTATGGAGACTTTCTACTCAGACTCAAATTATGAAGACTTTCTACTCTGAGAGGACTTTTTCATTCATTCTTCTAATTGCTGCTTGAGAGCTATGGTCTATTTTGTGATGTGATATTCTTCTTGTAACCTTGAAGTTGTTGAAATACAAGACATTTGGTGGATTTAACTCCTGTATCTGCATTAAACAGCGCTTGATATTGAATGTTACTATTACTGTGTTTATCGTTTGTATGTTAAAACTTTTTTTTAAAACCCATGAAATTAAAACAGAAGCAAAATAGGTATAAAAATCTTAAAAGCAATTGTGCCAAGTGAACAGGAAATCGATTCTACCTGTTCAGAAAGGGCTAGTGTTATAGCAGGTGGCCTATAGGAGAAGCTTTGCTGAGCTGCTCTATTTGCCCCTGGTTGCTATAAGTCTACTGGGCAAGCAGTCTTCAGTCCTCTCTTGGTAACCAATGACATTGCAGTGAAATAAAGAAAAAAAAAGCAGCCACTCAAACAGTGACATCCTTGGCTTCACAGAATATATTACAATATTTTTAAAGTAATATTTGACCATGTCAAATTTGCCAGTCAACTTACAATATTTGAACAGTTAGTTAACCGTCATGCCAAACCTAGTTGCTTGGAATGGCTATAGCTCTCCTTCTTGCTTTGCCAGTCTGGTGTAGTGGTTAAGTGCACGGACTCTAATCTGGGAGAACCGGGTTTGATTCCCCACTCCTCCACTTGCACCTGGCTGGATGACCTTGGGCAAGCCATAGCTCTGTACCAGCTGTTCCCTCAAGGACAGCTTGGGAAAGAGTTCTCTCAGCCCCACCTACCTCACAGGGTGTCTGTTGTGGGGAGGGGAAGGGAAAGGAGTTTGTAAGCCGCTCTGAGAATCCAAGTGAGTGAAGGGCGGGGTATAAATCCAATCTCTTCTCTTCTTCTTCTTCTTCTTCTTTAGCTGCTCTTCAACTACTACATAACTGGGTTTCACCTACCAGGAACTATTGCTTCCAAAGCAGCACAACCCTGAAGTTGCCTTGAAAACACTGAAGTATTGTGTTGTTTCTAGGCTACAATCAAGATACTCTTATTATGAAATTCATCTGCATTTTTAACTGTCATCCATTTCTGAGCACATCTATATCTATTCTATATCATACAAAGACCATGTTTCTTAGCTGCCAAACAATACACAAGGATCCCAGTCAAGAGAACCTGATCCACACATAGACTGACTCTTCCATAAATAGATTAATACTTCAGGGAGCATACCAGCTCATAGCGTTCCTTCACAAAGGAGCTGTGACAGGGCTCCAGAAAAAATAACCAAGGGTGAATTAGAAATTCATAAGCACCATTCCATCCCAAAGCTAAATGTTGGGGACTACTGAGAGGATCTATTCAGAATATGTTATTGATGAAACATTTAAAATGTTATTTCATCATTAGGTAGTTTTCTGTCACCTTAAGCATCTTAACAGAAGAATATAAGAGAAGCCAATGTGGGATCAGGCCAATGGCCCATCCAGTCCAACACTCTGTCACACAGTGGCCAAAAATACCAGGTGCCATTAGGAAGTCCATGACACTAGAAGTCTTCCTACTGTTGCCCCCCCCCCCAGGCACCAAGAATACAGAGCATCACTTGCCCCAGACTGAGAGTTCCTATCTATACCTTGTGGCTAATAGCCACTGATGGACCTCTGCTCCATATGTTTATCCAATTCCCTCTTGAAGCTGTCCATGCTTGTAGCTGTCACCACCTCCTGTGGCAGTGAATCCCATGTGTTAATCACTCTTTGGGTGAAGAAGGACTTCCTTTTATCCATTCTAACCTGACTGCTCAGCAATTTCATCGAGTGCTCATGAGTTCTTGTATTGTGAGAAAGGGAGAAAAGTATTTTTTTCTCAACCTGCTTTATCCTATGCATAATCTTGTAAACCTCTATCATGTCACTCCTCAGTCATCTGTCGGGGATGGGCAAGTAGACATCAGTGTGGCAAATGGGGTTCAGTGTGGCCAAGTGCAAAGTGATGCACATTGGAGCCAAAAATCCTAACTACAAATACACGTTGATAGGGTCCGAACTGATGAAGACTGACCAAGAGAGAGATCTTGGAGTTGTAGTAGATAACTCAATGAAAATGTCAAGACAGTGTGTGACTGCAATGAAAAAGGCCAATGCTATGCTGGGGGTTATTAGGAAGGGAATTGAATTGAAAACAATTTAGCCAGTATCATAATGCCCCTGTATAAATTGATGGTGCAACCTCATTTGGATTACTGTGTACAGTTCTGGTCGCCACACCTCAAGAAAGATATAGCATTGGAAAAAGTGCAGAAAAGGGCAACTAGAATGATAAAAGGGTAGGAACACTTTCCCTATGAAGAAAGGCTGAAGCGCTTGGGGCTCTTTAGCTTGGAGAAACGACGGCTGAGGGTTGACATGATCGAGGTTTATAAGATTATGCATAGGATAGAGCAGGTAGAGAAAGAAGTCCTTTTCTCCCTTTCTCACAATACAAGAACTCGTGGGCACTCCATGAAATTGCTGAGCAGTAGGGTTAGATCAGATAAAAGGAAGTACTTATTCACACAAAGAGTGATTACCACATGGAATTCACTGCTGCAGGAGGTGGCGGCGGCTACAAGCATGAATGGCTTCAAGAGGGAATTAGATAAACATATGAGGCAGAAGTCCATCAGTGGCCATTAGCCACAAAGTATAGGTAGGAACTCTCAGTCTGGGGTAAGTGATGCTCTGTATTCTTGGTGTTTGGGGGGGCAACAGTGGGAGGGCTTCCTGCCCCCACTGCTGGACCTTCTGAGGGCACCTGGTATTTTTGGCCACTGTGTGACAGAGTGTTGGACTGGATGGGCCACTGGCCTGATCCAACATTGGCTTCTCTTATGTTCTTATTTATCCCTTTGGAGTGCCTCACAACCTTCTCTGGTTTTCATGACCTTGAATAATTTCATGTCATCCACAAGTTTAGCCACTTCACTGCTTACCCCCAACTCCAAATTGTTAATGAACCAGTTAAAAAGCATTGGACCCAGTACTGAGCCCTTCAGTATCCCACTGCTTACCATCCTCCAATGTGAAAATTGTCCATTTATACTCACTCTTTGTTTCCTTTTAATTAGCCAGTTTTTGATCCACAAAAGGACTTGTCCTTTTATCCCATGACTATTGAACTTACTTAGGAGCCTTTGATGAGGACCTTTATCAAAAGCTTTCTGGAAGTCAAGGTAAACAACATCTATTGGATCCCCCTTGTCCACATGTTTGTTCACCCCCTCAAAGAACACTAACAGGTTAGTGAAACAAAATTTTCCCTTACAGAACCCATACTGAGTCTGCTTCAGTAGTTTTTGTTCATCAATGTGCCTACTAATTCTCTCCTTAATAACAGTTTCCACCAACTTACCCGGTACCGACATAAGACTGACTGGCCTGTAATTTCCCGAATCTCCTCTGGAACCCTTTTTAAAGATGGGGGTGACATTAGCTACCATTTAGTCCTCAGGAATGAAGGAAGATTTTCATGAAATATTACATATTTTTGTCAGGAGATCCACAAGTTCACATTTGAGTTCTTTCAGAATTCTTGGATGTATGCTATCCAGGCCTGGTGATTTATCAGTTTTAAGTTGTCTATCAGTTGTAGGACCTCCTCTCTCATCACCTCAATCTGACTCATGTCTTTCAACACCCCTCCCAAAATCAGCAGTTTTGGAGTGGGCAAGCACTTCTCATCTTCCACAGTGAAGACAGAGGCAAAAAATGCATTCAGCTTCTCAGCCATTTGCCTATCATCCTTCAGTAATCCTTTTACCCCTTGGTCATTCAAGGGCCCCACTGCCTCTGTCACTGTTTTCCTGCTTTTAATGTATTTGAAGAAAGTTTTATTGTTGGTCTTTATGTTTTTTGTGATATGCTCCTCATATTCCCTTTTTGCCTGCCTGATCACAGACTTGCATTTTATTTGCCACAGTCTGTGTTCCCTTTTATCAACCTTTTATCAGTCTTATTTCGGCATTCTGAGTATGGCTGTGATCAGACGTGCTGTTTGATCCTTTGCTGTTCCCGTATGTATTTAAAATGCATGATCAGTGAGCAACATCTGTCTGTCATGCCCCAGTTGTCTGAATACCATCCCCCCCTTTAGTGCATGTTTCTTTGATACCTGTGAAAGTTCAGTCCTGTTGGTCTGAGCTGGTTCCAAAATGGATTTCCTGTTGTCTGTTGCTCACCCAACCTGTCAGGCAGGTCTGACTGGCTCTTGTTTTCTAGCCACCATTTTTTTTTTACTAGTTAGCGATGTGTGCATAATGGCATATTCACATCTCTCGTGCGCGCTCCCCCTCCCCACAGGGGCTGCTCAAAACTTTGTTTTCTTTAGAAAAACTTTCAAAGAAAGCCGCCTCTGTACTTCAGCTTCTTTCTGTGCTTTGAGGAAGAGGTTAATTGAAACGTTTAGAGAGGGAGGACAGCAGTGAACTATGTATCCCAGTAGTCTCATCAGCGCATGTGCGCATGCTTAGAGGACAATTTTTTTTAAAAAAAAGTAGTCGATGGCCCCATGAACTACATGAGAGGGTCAGCAGATTCAACATAAAGGAAAGCTTATAAAGTAGTGTGAGGTAGTATGCACACAGAGAATCATAATTCTGAAGACTACAGTTACTTTATCATTAGTACTGTATAAATCATAAGGATAGAACAACAGCTACTGACAATGGCTGCTTCTGTCAATGAGATGAGATTTGACAGGGCAGGGTTAATCATTATGCCATGAGAGAACAGGATTTCTGACAGATTCATGATCCGCTTGTGCAGAAGTTACCTGAGGACTCCTGGGGGAAACTCAACCTCTTCTTTGGATTTTCTGGATATCATAACACTATGATTCTTTCCACATGATAAGACAGTAAAACACTGGCCGCCATTTTCTCTAACAGGAAGTAGCAGATAAAACATAAGCAACCAAATGGCCATGTTTTTGGCAGAATATTATATTTCAGATGTGAGGGAAACATGAGTCTGCCAGAGAAGATACATGAGGGACTACAAAATACCTTTTAGGAAAACAGCTCCATCTCCTCTTAATCAAGCCCTATGTACAAGGCTGGATCTACTTTTCCTCAGAGTCTATTTTCCTAGACAGCCCTTGAGATCCTTGCTGCTGCACTGTTGGTCTCAACAGATGGTAAATTCAGTAGCGGTAGACTCAGCAACATTACTATCCCAAATTGTGGCTTGGAATTGGGCCCCTGCCTACTTTAATCTTGCCCTGCCTGCATGTACAGATAAAAACAATGAGTAATGTACAAAATTAATCAGTTAACAATAGACTTTAATGATTTAATAAATGTTTTGGTATAGGCCTATTGAGTTGTGCCAATGCTGAGCTTATACTGATTGAACATATTAAAGAACAGGAAGCTAAACGTCACATCTTAGCTTTTTCATGGCACTGAAAGACGCAAACCAGCAGGCTGGTCTTATCACAATGTACAATTCAAGGAAAATGAAAGGGTATTATTCATGAGGGTGGGACATCTCAGTGCTGATTCACCATTCCACCCCAAACAATTTTATTTTTAAGTGTTACAGCTGCTTTTATATGGATGTTTTTTAACAAGGCTATTTGGCTAACATATTCTCTGCCTGCCACACAGTATTGTTGAGGTCAATGGCTTAGATTTATTTAAAGATTAGATTCCTTGGTTCTAAGAATAGGGCCTGCAGTTACATGTAGAGTAATAAAAAAAAATTATAAAGCCCGAGAGCCAAATGAAGTAAGACTCTACTCTACACTTCCTTGTAGCAACACATTTTCCCCCCAAAATAATCTGATTTCTCCTAAGAATTTTTATTTTCTCATGTAAAAAGCTTCAAAGATACACGCAAGAAATGGACTGACCAAGTAATACAGGCTTAACTGATCAGCACTGATTTTTTTCATTCAAATCAAAAGTATGAATCTTTAACCTTATCAAGCTTGAAAGGAATCAGCAGTTGGTGTTAAAGGCAATTGAAGAAATTGGTCTGTTTCTAAAAACAACAAAGAAACTTGTGACATGTGAAGATAATTATATATTTTTTGTGAGCCAAAGTGTAACTGACAAAGTGGGGTTTAGATCTCAAAAGTTTACAGCACAGTAAATCTTTTAAGGTACCACAAGACTCTTTGTCTTACAAGCAGACTTTTTTTTTTGGTATTATGCGTGGGACTCAGTACACTAAGAGATAGGCAAGTTATTTACCAAGACATGGGCAAGTTCTTTACTTTGCAGCACATGAATGAAAAGATCCAGTCAAGAATTTTTTTTAATCCAATGAGAGAGAGAGAGAGAGAGAGAGAGAGAGAGAGAGAGAGAGAAGCTAGCAATACCCTTCTGTTCATAGTGAGCAAATTGGTCTGTCTCTGTGCAAGGATATGAAATGGTAAAGATATAAACAATAGAAACCCTCAAAAAACATTGATATTCAGTAACAAACTTGAACTTGATATTCAGGATCACACTTCAACAACAAAAGCAGCAATAACCATGACAAAATCAAAGGGTAACCTTGGCAGAAAGCTGCTGAATTAGAATTCATTTACAAATGTGTCACTGGGCTTTTCCACATTCTTATTTTCATCACTTGTGTGTCCCTATTGCTTTGGGTGGTGTGCGTGTGGGTGTTTTCTGCATGTGTTTTGCTCCCTTTAATGGTTGGTTTGATATTACATCACTGTGCGTCCGGGATCTCTCCCTACAGATTTAAAGTACTGGGGAAAATACCAGACATACAGCGATGTAATATCAAATCAACCTCTAGAGGGAGCCTGTGAGATGGCAGCCAAAGCCGTGAAGCCTGATTTCTATGCAGCCACGATTGTGTCTGCAAGCTCATGCCCAGCCCAATTATTTAGAACAATTCGGTCCCTGTCTGCCCTGCCACAAGTCAGGCCAAACGCTAAGGAACTGGACATAGGCTGGGAGGCCTTTGCAAGCTACTTTGCAGATAAAGTCTTGTTGCTCCACCACGACCTCTCCACCACATTGGAGACAGTGAGTGAACTCGAGGCTCCATGCATGTCTTCAATTCAGATCATGGATCATTTTGGCCCACTCAGCTAGAGGAAGTCAACAAATTGCTCCTGGCTGTACACCCAACTACCTGTTGTCTTGACCCGTGCCTGTCGTGGCTAATTAAAGCTGGCTATGGTGGGTTTTGAGGTACCCTAAGCAAGCTCATCAACAAATCTCTCACTGAAGGATTGTTCTCTAGGGCACTTAAAGTGGTCCACCCACCCTTGAAAAAAACATCACTGGACCCAGCTGATTTGGCAAATTACTGGCCGGTCTCCAACTTGCCCTATCTGGGCAAAATAACAGAGAGGGCTGTGGCAATTCAGCTTCAGGGCTTTCGGGATGACGCTTCCATTTTAGATCCCTTCCAGTCTGGCTTTTGCCCAGGCCATGGGAGAGAGATAGCACTGGTTGTCCTCACGGACGACCTCTGGAGGCAACTGGATCGGGGTGGATTGGCAGTGCTGTTGCTGTTGGACCTACTGGCAGTGTTCGACACGGTCGACCATCAGTTACTGATCCACTGCCTCGCCAACACAGGAGTTCAGGGGTCTACCTTTCAATGGCTTGCCTCCTTTCTCCGAGGTCGAGGACAAAAGGTGGTGCTAGGGGAACAGATATCCTGAAGGCTCCCACTGAAGTGCCTTAAGGGGCAGTGCTCTCCCCAGTGCTATTCAACATCTATATGCGCCCCCTTGCCCAGATTGCCCGAAGGCATGGGCTGGGTTGTCACCAATATGCGGACGACACCCAACTCTATCTGTTGTTGGGCGGCCAGTCTGACTCTAAACTGGAAGATTTGGACCAGCTGCTAAAAGCTGTGACTGATTGGCTTAGACTGAGCTGGCTGAAACTGAATCCAACAAAGACAGAGGTCCTGTGCCTGAGCCGGGGTGGTTTGAGGGTAGGGATCCCACTCCCGACCTTCAATGTGGCACCGTTGGTGCCAGTGCCAGAGGTTAGGAGTTTGGGAGTGCTCTTGGATGCCTCCTTAACAAAGGAGGCCCAGATAGCAGCCACTGCCAAGTCAGTCTTTTACCACCTCTGGATGATCAGGCAGTTGGTTCCCTTCTTCGACTGCAACAACTTGGCAACAGTGATCCACACAATGGTCACCTCGAGACTGGACTACTGTAATGCTCTCTACATGGGGCTGCCCTTGTCACAAATTTGGAAGCTGCAGCTAGTGCAAAATGCAGTGGCCAGACTTCTGGTGGGTCTCCCTATGCAGGAGCACATCCAGCCTGTGCTAAAAGCACTGGCTGCCACTAGCATTCTGAGTCCGCTTCAAGGTGCTGATTCTTACCTTTAAAGCCCTATATGGTCAGGGGGCTTTAAAGGTAAGACACTCCCAGGCCCTAAAGATGTCAGACTGGCAACAACTAGGGGCAGGGCATTCTTGGTGGCAGCTCTGTAGTGGTGGAATGAGCTCCCAGAAGAGATCAGGGCCCTGCGGGACCTTATACAGTTCCGCAGGGCCTGCAAGACAGAGCTCTTCTGACAGGCCTTCAACTAAGGAGCCGCCACCACCACCACCACCACCAACATCATCATTAAAGAGGTGCCTGGCTCCACCGTTACACCCTGTGCCAGTCGATAAAGATCGAGAACTGACGGGAAAGTAACCATTGCTGCCATCCTTAATGTATTAGTTTACAACTAGCTAGCACTTTATATTTTGATTAGTTCTTAGAACATTTTAGGTATGTTATAACTGTTTTTATGTGATTCTTTGTAAGCCACCCTAAGCCTGCTTTGGCAGGGAGGGCAGGGTATAAATCAAATAAATAAAATACAATAAAATAAATATACTTATTACTTGTTAAAGCACTAAGGCTTTAAAACAAATAAACAAGTGCAGGTATACACAAAGAAACCTCCCAAGAGCGAGACCAGTAAATGGGCTGTATGCAGTCCTTGAAAACAATTATTATCTTCTTTACTGCTTCTTCATTTCCAAGCTCTCAGGTCTGCAGGGAGGCTAGGAAACCTGGCTGATGTCTCTTGTCAGCCACGAAAGTTTTGATTCTTCTTCTTCAGAGCCAATGTATTCTTATGGAACCACAAAGTTTACATATTTTGCATGCCTTATCACACTCTCACCTGGGCTCAGTTGCACTCCTTTCAGCATTGCTGTCAGACGGCCATCTAGCCTTGGTTTAAGGTCCAATGTACACCTCCCCTCTGAAGTATTTTGACTGCTGTCTTTTCCCAAGCTCATTTCACGCTGGTTTCAAATTTCACTCCAGGGGGTCTGAAGAGTACTAAGCAACGGCATTTGTTTAAAGCAGTATAATGCTAGCTTGACCACAGGAGGGCAATTAATGAATGTAAACATTAATTTATAAACATTAATTTATAAACTATAATTTATAAAGTATGGTTTGAAACTAGAAACAGGTATAGACAGGGCTTTTTTGGAAACTAGAATGATTCCAGTGGGAAAGTCAGATGTAGATTTGACCTTAAAACCTCCAGAGAAGATGCGCCCACCACATCCACTGAGAAACTGCTCTGTCAGGCAGTTGTTCCTAATGTTTAGCCGAAAACTCTTTTGATTTAATTTCAGCCCATTGGTTCTGGTCCGACCTTGAGAGCCAGTTTGGTGTAGTGGTTAAGTGCGCGGACTCTAATCTGGGAGAACCGGGTTTGATTCCCCACTCCTCCACTTGCATCTGGCTGGATGACCTTGGGCAAGCCATAGCTCTGTACCAGCTGTTCCCTCAAGGACAGCTTGGGAAAGAGCTCTCTCAGCCCCACCTACCTCACAGGGTGTCTGTTGTGGGGAGGGGAAGGGAAAGGAGTTTGTAAGCCGCTCTGAGACTCCCTTGGGGAGTGGAGGGCGGGGTATAAATCCAATCTCTTCTTCTTCTTCTTCTGGAGCAACAGAAAACAGCTCTGCTCCATCCTCTATATGACAGCTCTTCAAGTACTTGAAAATGGTTATCATATCACCTCTCAGTCATCTCCTCTCCAGGCTAAACATACCCAGCTCCTTCAACTTTTCCTCATAGGAGGTTCTCCAGACCCCTCACCATTTTTGTTACCCTCCTCTGGAAATATTCTAGCTTGTCTACATCCTTCTTAAACTGTGGTGCCCAAAACTGAACACAGTACTCTAGATGAGGTCTAACTAGAGAAGAGTAAAGCGATACCATCACTTCACGTGAACTGGAGACTATACTTCTGTTGATCGAGCCCGAAATGGCTAAGCATTCCTTCTGATGAAAATGAGAATGCAGAAGAGGGCATCGTCAGACTTGGGAATGCCTTGCTCGGTAAAGAAGGAAATTGATATTTAGACTGGCTGCTCTACCCTTTTAAGGTACCACAAGAATCTTTGCTGGTTTGGGTTTCCCCCTCTTCATATCGTAGACTATAGTGAGTTGATTTTTTTTTATTCTAAGCTCTTTAATGATTGCTCTATTAAAATGCTTGATCTTTTGTCATGCCCTGTCATTCAATACTAACTAGTACTAAACAGGAAATGCTTGCAAATGTGCCCAAAAACTAATATTGGTTTTCCTATTGAACTTTAAGGAGGTACAATTTCCCCCAAATTCTTCAATTAATATAAATGCATACTCCATCCAATATTAATAACAACCAGTCTGAGGTTTTTTTGTCTGCTTGGATAAATTTTGTATCACCTGCAAATCTGGTGACTTTGCTATTCACATCCTTCCTGGGTCAATATGTAATCTGTATTAAATAGCACAGGTCCCAACACAGAGAGTTGGCACTTCCTGCTGTTTACTTCTGCCCATTGTCAAAATGGGCCTTTCATTCCTACTCTTTGCTTCCTAACTGTTCAATTAACTGCTGATTCATGAAGTAACCTTTATATGATTCTCCCTTATATGCTAAAAATATTTAGTCTCAGGGCCTTCGGTAGGGAATAATTTCAAATTTCAAAGGATATGTGAAACAGAAGCTTTTTATATGAACTGGATGGAGACTGGGGCTCATCAAACATATCCAAAGGGAGCATACAAGCTATGTGCTACACTGCAATGTCAACATGTTCCATAAGCAATGCTATGATCCATAGGGGTCATCTGTGCACACAGTAGAGTTGCCAAGTCCATTCTACTCACCGGCGGGGGGGAGTCCTCCTTTGCCCGGGAGCTCCCCCAGCACGCGCGCCTGGTGACATCACCCAGAAGTGACGTCACCATGTTGGGGCGTTGCCAGGGCGACGCTCTGGCAATCGCCCCCAAACTCTAGAAACAAACGCTAAGCCCCTCCCTGGCTTTTCCCCTCTCACCAATGAACGACATCCACGGTTTAGCAAAGCCTCCCGAACGTATAGCTGTTAAAAAAAAATGCCTCTCCTCTTCGCAGTTTTGTTTCGCTATTGAATCACCTCAACGGTACGCTCTTGTTTTATTCTGTTTCAGTTGCGATTTTTTAAAAAACACTTCTCTGTTCCTTCTCTGGGGGAAAAACCACCTATAAAACAGGCAACAGTTCGGGCACCATGCCTGAAAGTCGAAAGGGCCCCTTTCGCCACTCAGTTGCATTCTGGACAATGTAGTCTCTAAGGCCTTCGGCGTGTGCCGGGATTGCTGCGACAGTGGACAGGGCAGAAACTACAGCTCCCAGATCCTCGTGTTAACATGAGGGTGCCTGTGTGTGTCCCTTCTGGACACATTGGGGGAAGTCGTCCTCCCTGGACGACTTCGGGGGTGGGGTTTCCCCCGCCGGCCGAATGCTGGCCGGCGGATCGGGAACCCCTGTAGCGGGGGATCCTCTGCCCCCCGGGCTGACTTGGCAGCCCTAGCACACAGCCTGGTGTACACGAAGAGAGCAGAAATGGCCTATCCACCCAGGCACATCCAGCTACTCACTACTGTGTCCAATTTGGCATATCAGTTTATAGGGCATGTGTGAAATTACTGGGACAGAATAACTATAATAGATGTGTCACATATAAAATCAGCAAGGATAGTATTAGGTGCACAGGGATCGTGCCTGGTTTAGTGGTTCAGCAACAGAAGTGAATAAAGCAGAACATAATTTACTGTCAACAAGGGAAATGTGCAGCAGATCTAAGAAGGGATCTGGAACAAGCCACAGGCAGCTGAGCAGTGCTGGAGACCCATGACTGGGAAGGTGAATGGTGTGGACCATACCCCGACACATGCTTCACTGGAGATGTCCTCTGCAGTGACCAAGTGGTCATCTGGACAGAAAAAACTAGTAGTCAAGGGGAAAGGCAAATTGCAAGACTAGGGGAGGTGCATGCATGAATTCATGCAAAGTAACAAGAATTTGTTACAGGCCAGGCCACAAAACAGATGAGCAGCAGAATAATTCCTCAGCAGAAGGACATGGTTTCAAAAATATTGCAATATATAAAGGGATATCAATTTTGCCTTCTTTTTTCTTAGAAACTGTTCTACATTAATTGAGGAAAGTCTGGATTGGGCAACGCACACTGAATTATATGTGCATATGTCATTGCTGAAGCTATAGATAGAGAAATTGCTGAAATTTTCATAAGATTTCATTCTTTGTGTTGTAGCCATTTACAAATGACATCCCGAAGTGGAAGCTCCCCGGACCTGGATAGCCCAGTCTAGCCCAATCTCAAGCTAGGATCAGGATCAGCCCTGGCTAGTATTTGGATGGGAGACCGTCAAGGAATACCAGGGTTATGACATGGAGGCAGGCAATGGTAAACCGCTCCTGAATGTCTCTTGCCTTGAAAACCTTGTAAGGTCACCGCAGATGTGACTTGACAGCAAACAAAAAAAAGTGGAAGCCAAAGCAAAGAGGAAGAGCAGGAATGAGTGAACCCCTGCTTGGGACCAAACTCATTAGTTCCACCCACATACATGGTCTCTAAAACATGGGCATACATAGTGTATATGACCCTGTGCTAAGAAATGCCTGAAAAAGCAGCATTCTCCACTGGGACAGAAACCGTAGTTTTCATCTGCATAGCCTCAGTACCAGTGTCCCGGGTGACTGTACATAGGTGGGAGCAGGGGTCATTATGTAGCAAAAGAGGTGCAGGAGCTTATTAGCATAACTCATTAGCATAACTTATTTGCATATGCCACACCCCCTGACACCACCGGAAGTATGTCAGAAGGCAAGAAAGAAAGAAGAGAGGCAGAGAGAGAGAGAGAGAGAGAGAGAGAGAGAGAGAGAGAAAGAAAGAAAGAAAGAAAGAAAGAAAGAAAGAAAGAAAGAAAGAAAGAAAGAAAGAAAGAAAGAAAGAAAGAAAGAAAGAAAGAAAGAAAGCTGGCAGAGAGGGGACAGCTACTAATCCAAGCCTCAGAAATACCACTATTCTGGGAGGATAGCTTCAGTGGTGGCTGAAGCCTTCAGAAGGCTGGTTGGAGGAACAAGGACCTTTCCAGGGGACGGGGTCATTTTGCTGCAGCCATGACACAAGCAGGCATTCCCCCACGGGGTGGGGGTGGGGGGCTGGCACCAACTCCCAGAGCTGTGCTCCCCTGAGCTCCTGCTCGAAAGGACCCCTGGGTGGGAGGCAGGCCAGCATTCTCATTCCTGCTTCCCCCTACATGTGTTTGCTTCCATCTAGGTATGTCTCTGTATGGGATTAGGTATGTCACTGTACAAGTTGTCACACTAAGCTGTAATTAAACTATGATTGGGTATGCACACAACTTGTCGCTATGTTAATGTGCTCCCCTCACTCTTCCCAGCTCCATCTTCTTCTTGCACATGGAGCTACCCAGAAAACTACCCAGTCTGGTCAAGAGCCAATTTGCCATGACATCCAAACACAGCTGCTTCAGCAAACAGGATTTTTTCCCTTCCCAGCATGCTTAGCATGCCAGGTTTGGGTGGGGAAGGTTCAAAGTGGGCAACAAGTTTGTGTTAGCGCATGATCACAGCTTGTTGTGATGTCTGAATGCAGCCGTAGAAGTGCCGTGATCAGATACAACAACATTTAAATCAATGTTATGCCTACCAATTTCAAAGTACCATGACAACTTATTGATTGATTACATTTAAGGTTGCCAGGTCCCCTCACTGCTGCAGTGGGGGAATTTGGGGATGGTGTTCTGGGGGTGACCAGGACATCATGTATGATGTCGCTGATGCAATGTGATGATGTCACTCAGAACTTCAGAAGTGCTGTCATAGCATTGGTGATGGGGGCAAAAACTCTATGGGATTTTTTGGCTTCAAAACCAGAGTTTACCCCAAACCCCAAAGTGTCACTGCGCAACATTGCCAACATGATGCTGTCACTTCTGGGTGATGTCATTGTGCCAGGGACTTCGCGTGACCCCCTGTTTGGGGGGTGGGGTTTTCCCCACCAGCCAGCTGTCTGGTGGCAGATCAGAGCCCCCAAAAGTGGGGGAAGCTCTGCTGGGACCTGGGGGCTACCAATCCTATTTACACTGGCAATGCAAATGGAGCAAGACCATAACTGTTTTAAAGGCCTACAGTTGAGGACAGCAACAGTTTACCAGCAAGCCGGGCCTCCATCTCTTGCCCTTTCCCTCCCCCCCACCATGGGGAGGCTAAACTGACATCAGACACCTCTAGATGAGCTTATTATTGCAATGTGTTGTCTTTTTTCTCATTAATTTTTTGTTGACTTTTACGCAGAAAAAGTATATAAAACATTTCAAATTACACAAGTAGATAAAGCAATTTACAATCAAAAACTGTGGATAGTTATATAACATTCTGAACTACATGATATTAAAAGTTTTGTTTATAAAAAGAACTGAGTGTTAATATAGTAAAAATCCAACTCATTAAAACAGTAGCAGAACAAGTCAACTCAGTAATATATTCCAGAATGGTGCTACACATCCAGCCTACTCCAGGAATAAGGAATAGAAGAGAATGCAAATTTTAAGTGTAAAGTAGTTTAAGGTATATTTGTTTGTGTGTTTGAATGTCATTTTCAGTTATTGTTTTAAAGGATGGGAACCATTTTGCATGGAAGTTGGATATCCTAGGAAATTGTTCCGCTTGTCATAAGTGGACTGTAATTTTCTCTAATATAAATAGGTCACAGACTTTTGTGAACCGGAAATTGATTGCGGGGGCCAGGTGGGATTTCCATTTTGAAGCAATACAAGTTTGTGCTGCTACAATTAGGCTGGATATAAGATCTCTTCTGATGAGTGGGATGGGAAGATCTTGCCAGATGTTAAGGAAAAGATATTCTTGTTTCAATGGTACTTCGGAGCTTGTAATGGATTTTATTTGTCCCAGCACTTCATGCCAAAAGGTTCAATAATCGGGCATTCCCACCAACAGTGGGCATAGGTTCCTATATCCCCACATTTCCTCCAGCATAACGGCAATGAAGTTGATGAAGAGAAAGCAAGTTTCTGTGGTTTCAAATACCAACATGTTAGAATTTTGTATGATTGTAGTTGTGTATTGATAATTGGAGAAGTGAGTGGAAGGGAGGACCAGACCTGATTCCAGATTATAAAATTACAGTCCGATTGCCATTTTTGTTGCAAAAGGGTAAATCTGTGGTGCTATCAAGATGAAGCAAGATATTGTAAATCTTGGAGATTAACCCTTTGAATGTATGTTTGGTGGTCTCCAGCAGGTTCTCGAAAGAAGACTTGACAGGCTTCTTGGAAGATGGAGTCCAGACAGAGGGTTGGACTAGATAACCTGCAAGGTCCCTTCCAACTCTATAATTCTATGATTCTATGCTATTTTCCTGAGCCAGACCTGAGCTATTGCTGCTATCTCTTTGAGGCACAACTGAACTGAACTTAGGGTTGCCATCTTCCTGGTGAGACCTGGGGATCCTCTGAAATTACATCTCATCTCCAGAGTACAGAGATCAGTTGCCCTGGATAAAATGGCTGCTTTGGAGGGTAGACTCCATGGTATTGTAGAATTCTGAGGTCCTTTCCCTCTTCAAACCTCACCCTCCCCAGGCTCTACCCCCAAAATTTCTGGGTGTTTCCCAACACACGGCTGGCAACCCTCACTGAACTCCTGCTGTGTTTCCCTCCAACATTTCCACCCCCCCTTCTCAAAGGTGATTGGATGCTGGAGCAGCACTCCCACAGGCTCAAGTGAGAGGCTGTTTGTCCCTTCAGGGATGGAACAACCTTCTGTCACACAATCCCCCTTGTGAGCTTAATTCCCTGGGGTTCTAGGTATGTATCCTGGCCTGAACCCAAGTTAGAAGAGTGTCCACACATGTCTATGGATATACATGAAAGGGAGCAGATGTGGTAACAGGAGAAAAACTGATTCCCCAAAGGTTATTCTGCTACCTAGACCCTCCTCAAAATAAAGAAATATTTCCATTCCATTTCAATTTTAAATTTAGATGGATGGGGGTTTGGGGGTGGGGTTTTTTGGGTGGGGAGTCGATCATTTTTGTAAGTTGAAATTTTCATATAATGAGTAGCTTGTTTGCTTATTTTACTGCACATTTAAAAATGTAGCACACTGTCTGATAAAATGAAATTGCTATCAATAAATTCATTTTTCTTCTATTCAGAATTCATTTTAAAGTACTCAATTGAATTTGTCATCCTCCAAAACACAGACTAATACCATGTACAATCTCATATATAATAGAAAAAGTCTTGAATGGGGTTGTGTGTGTCAAGCTCGTGCTTTACTTGTCATGTATTGTTTCTCACTGACACTACTGTTCTGGTACATCAAGAGTTAACTTCTTTCTTCCCCTCTGATTTTCCCCACCACTTTCATTTATGTGCGTTCTTTAGGAGTGAGTGAGTGTGTGAATCTATTCTTCACTGGCCTAGCGCTTGTAGCAGTCTGCATGACCTTGTAGCATAGATAATGCAATGGTTAGTTTGCAGGTGCTGAGGGCAGCTATGGGGGTGAGCTTGAAGCTTTGGTGGGCTGTATGGGAATTCATGATTGGGCACTTGGGGAGCCAGGGGTGTTCCTACACTCTGTATAGGTTTTGCCCTAGCCTGGGGCCGGCAGTTCCAACACAAACTCTGTATGTGCTTGGATGACCTGTTATTCTCAATAAACAAATCTTGCTACCACAAGAGTGTAACGAGAGTACTTGAACTCAAGGTTTGACCCGGGGGGGGGGGATCCAAAGGCTGCCATTTTTATAGAGATGCCATATTGCAATCTCTGAATTTTCTGTTATGGCTCCACAACTGTAATCTAATCTAGAACTAATAATTGCAGTCCTGGAAAAAGGAAGCTTCTTATCATAATTTGCAGGTTTATTTATTATTTATTTATTAATGTGGCTTATACCGTGCCCTCCCCGCAAGCAGGCTAAGGGCAGCTTAACAGTAATTTCACTTAGCACTCCAACTTTCTGTCAAATGGTGGAACATATGAGTTAAAGTGCCGTCATTTCTCCAGTCACACACTCTTGGTATATTCATAAGCCATGGATGGCTCTCCACGTATTGATAATTTATTTTACTTTTCCTCTACTGTTACTCTTGTCACATCCTTTCTCCCAGGATGCATAATAAAAATAGGCTTGTGCATGGATGCCATTAAGTGCCAAAACTTGGGGCTTATGGGACAATGGCACAAAGCTTTTATTGTGCAACTTTGCAGCCTTGAGAAATGATCTAATTGTCTTTCCCTCCCACCCACCCCAAAACAACTCGTTGGCAGAGAGGTTTGTTTAATTATATAACCGTAGATAGCCTGACTCATAAACAGATCTCTGGAACATGTTTTATCTTCTCTTATTATGGGTAAACAATAAATTGGGCCCAGCTGACACCTAGCTGCTGTAATAAGAGCAAAAAGCAGAGACATTCACAAACACAACGACTTTATAACAAACATCTGTTTCTTGGCCAGTCGAAGAAATCAAATACTCCCCCTTAAATATATAGTTCATGACACGGTACATTGTGCTTTACAATATAAAGTAAGAAATGTACCCATTGTGCTGAGACAACTACTCAAGGAAGAGGTTCTCAAATTGTGCACCGCTGATGTCATTGAACCTCAAAGTAGATTTCTCCCACTGTTTTAGCCAAGAAAACCAATGGGCCCATTTGCATGTGTGTGGACTTTAGAGACCTCAACTCAAATACTGTTGTGGACTGTCGTCCTCTTCTACTACCATCAACATACTACTCACTCTCTAAGATGCTCGGGTGTTTACCACTCTGGATTTATCCTCTGGTTACAACCAGATTTCTTTAGCAGAAGAATCCCATAAGTACACAGCCTTTTCACACCAGAAAGCTTATTCTAATTTAAATGGATGCCTTTCAGGTTGGCTTTCACAGCATCTGTCTTCCAAAGAAAGCTGCATGCAATATTTATAGATACCATAAGTGTTAATACTTACAAGATAACATTCTGATATATGGCAAAGATCAGTCTGAACATAATGCTATTCTTAAAAGAAAAAACTACATCTTTCCATCAGCAAAGATAAATGCCAATTTTATACAGACTCTGTGACTTGCCTAGCTCATACTGTGTCACAAAAAGGCATACTGCCAGAATCAGACATAGTAAAAGCCAGGGGTGGGCAAATGGCGGCCCGGGGGCCACATGCGGCCCGCCACAGAGTTTTTTGCAGCCCGTCAAGATTTCAGGACTTCAAGAAAATGGAGCCTAAATTCAATTTGCTCTCTTATCCCATCACTGCTGAAATTGATACAGCACCTGAGGAGCTGCAGCTTGAACTTACTGACACGCAGTCAGATCACCCTGTGAAAGAAATGTTTAATGCTGGGACATTAGTTGACTTTTACAAATCTTTGTCTGCTGAAACAATTTCCATGTATGAAGAAATTTGCTGGGAAAATGTTCTCTCTATTTGGGTCTACATATATTTGTGAGCAAAGTTTTTCTTGCATGAAGATCAACAAGAGTAAATATAGATGCTCTTTGACAGACATTAACTTGCAGGCTGTGATGAGAATCTCAACAAGCAATCTCACTCCTGATTTCAAAAAAATTGTAGAAAAGTGTAATAGGGTACATTTGTTTCATTAAACTGATTCTAAAATTAAATGTGCTTGCAGCTATAGATGATATGAAATTAGCACAATGAATAAATTGAATAAAACTACCACTATTTTATTTAATTTATATTTATTGATTTTTATGATACAATTTATACCTTTTCTGAAATGCAAAGTTAACTAATGAATGCAATCATTTTAAAAGGTGCGGCCCTCCGCTAACCTCCGCTCCCACAAAGTGGCCCCCGAGCCAAAACAATTGCCCACCCCTGGTAAAAGCCATTCAGAAAGCTCCGAAATGAGACCATAAGGGCAAACTTTGATCATTCCTTAGACTACGTATTACTCTAAGTTTGTAAAACAGCTTGCCTCAAAAGTAGTTCATTTATATCATCTTCTTTAAAAAGATGTGAAATTTGAATGAGATGCAAGTGTCAAATGAGTTTTAAGAAGTTCAAGAATTCTATTCTACCAGCTATGCTCTTGATTCTGAGATGCAAACAATTCTGACTACAGATGCTTATATGTAGAGATTTGGTTCTGTTTTGACGTAGCTAAAAATGGGAAAGAAGTTACTACTGCATGTGCTTCCTGAGCCATGACAGACTCAAAAAAAAATATTATTAAAAAGGAGGTTTTGATACATTTTTGGGCAGTAAGACTGCTTGGGGCAGAAGAATTATTTTCAGATCAGACCACAAACCATTATCAGCCCTGTTCTTTACAAAAAGTTCTGGTTAGAGCCACTCCAAAAATTGTGATTTGTTGTTGTTCAGTTGCACAGTCGAGTCTGACTCTTCATAATCTCATGGACCACATCACACCAGGCCCTCCTGTCTTCTGTCGTGCTCCGGAGTTTGCTTAATTTCATGTTTGTTGCATCGATAACACTGTCTAACCATCTCATCCTTTGCCGTTCCCTTCTTCTTTGACCTTCAATTGCTAAAGATTGCTAAATGGCCTGCAAAGCTCACGGATTTTGAATTCAAAAGCCAGGGATGTGATTGCAGATTTATCTTGTTTGCTTATACCTCATATTGAGGATAGAGTAGAATTTGAAAATGATGGGAAAGTAATAATTTCTCCCTGCACAATCTTGCGTGTTTGTGCAGGGAGTGAAAAATTGAGATCTTTGAGAGGGGTGGCTGAGAGAAGCAAGTTTCAGCAGGAAAAGGATGACGGAAAACAAATGTAACAGTTTAAAAAGGAAATGTGAGGTTTATTGAGGGATTTGGTACAATGTGGGGAGGGGGCTTATCCTAAGCAAGTACCAGCAAATAACTAAATCAAACAAAGATAAATAGCACATTCCTTATCCAAACTAACAATATTAACAACCAACGCCAAAAATCAACCACAGCTACTCCAGTTTGGAGCAGGACTTCCTTTTTAAGCTAAAGACATTAATGTGGGAAAACAAAAAATAGGACAAGAAAGAAATGGAATCCATTGGGACAGAGGTTCCAGTCTTTCAGATGTGAGACCTAAATAGCAGAGAGGAGCAAAGTGCCAGCTCTTTGTGTGGTACAGGATCGGGTGGAAAATAATGTTGATAGATCGAGACGGGAAGCAAAGATATACCTGTACCAGGCTGCATAGAAATCAGGATAGAAGAAGGAAAGACCCAGTGTTTTGTAAGACTGAGTTACAGACCAATTTATAGCTGGGATCAGACTCAAATTACTGGCTCTAAAGCCAGGCTAGTTCTAGTGTTTGGTGTCCATAGGATAACATGGGTTCTTTTCAGGAAACAAAAGATTGCATCAGAGGATAAAATTAGTTTCATGGGGTATCTCATGAAGGGAGCTTTGACTTGCAAAGGTTTAGACCCAAAAATCTTGTTGGACTTAAGGTGCTAATGGTTAAATTATAATTCAGAATTACAGAACTGGAAACTGTGTCATATATTTTCCATGGGAAATTTAGGAAGGTCTGAATTTGGGGTTTCAGGCTGTCACGAGGCACTTAACATCCATATTGCTTTAGTGGTCAGTGGTTGCATATCATGTAAAAAATAGTACAGGGAGAGATAGCCTTGTCTTCTAGCCTGGTGTGGCTTAATTGCTTTCATCCTGTTGACACACTTGTACTTGTTGATGTTGGCGCAAGATCATTGCTGTGTTCGTTGCTACAAGTTCCATCATAAGGTTGCCAGCCCCCAGGTGGGAGCGCGGGATCCCACAATTTTGTGGGCTCCTGCCCATGGCTGGCCAGCTTGCTGGTGGGGGGAAACCCTGCCCCAACAGCCAAGACCTGGTGTGCTGTCCCCAACATGATGGCATCATGCACAAGTGTGGTGTTGCTCTGGTATTTGGAGCAAAACTCTATAATAGATATAGATTTTCCTTCTATACTTTGATATATTACCTGTTTGTTAAAAGTTGCACTGAGTAGACAGAAGCCATGAAAATATGTATTACCGAATAAGCAGTAAAGATGAAACTAATAATGTAAATATAAAACCGATTAGTTATGAAATTTAAAATCTAGAATGCTGAATATAAATGTACCCCAACGTAAGTAAGTACTGTTGTATTTTATAAGAAAGTTTGAGTCCAGTGGCACCTTTAAGACCAATAAAGTTTTATTCAAGGTATGAGTTTTTGTGTGCACACATGCTTCCTCAGACACAGTCCATATGTATAAGACAGAGGTTGAACAGCAACACAGCATACAATGTAATGAAATGTTTTAACAGATGCAAACAGGAATAACTAAGTTTATAAGGTCACCATTGTTTGAATTTAATTGTGGGGGGGAAATAGTGGGGCAAATATATGTGTCAAAATTGAATATAGATTTGTAAATGTATCCTTCTTAATTGTGAAGTGTTGAGGACAATCAACTGAGATGCCGCCTTTGCGCTCCATCAGTCTCCTCTCAAGCATGGAAGTAACTAGGGCTGTGTTCAGACATGCCTTTAGATCCAACTCAGCTGCTAATGCCGGACAAATTGAAAGGGCACAATCAGACAGCAACATTTGGGAAAGGTCCCACAGTCATCAGCACCCCATGCTGCTTTGCAACAGAAGCAGAGTTAAAAGACACTGGGGAAAGTCCGGTTCTAACTGGTTCCGATGGGCCACGGATGGACTTTCCACTGTCTGATCACACAAACACACTCAAGCCGTCAGGATGGGCTTCCCAGTCCATCATGACTCAGCACCATTTTTTTGCTCACTTAGCAGTATGTACATAACCACATAAGCGATCCATAGTTGCGGACCACTGTAGGGTTTCGATTCCTCATTTATGCGTGGGGGGGGAGGCAAAAAAACCTCCATTCACCTAAATGTGCCCTCTGACCTGAAATTGGTTTCCAGAACAAGACTGGAGTAAAAGTAGGCTGAGAAGATACAGAAGATCCCACCGGGGGGGAAATGAAAACTGAAAGGGGAAAAAAATGTGTGAGGAAATTAGGAGATAAACCAAAATTGTATGGGGCCAGAACAGACCAAAACAAGAAAAGAAAAGAAAAGGAAAGGAAAAAAAGCCCATAGTCTAGAAGCTTCAGACAGAAAAAATGTATCATTCTCTCCAGCCATGTCTGTCCCCTTTTTCTACCCTGTTCTCAACAGTCTTCTCACCTGTTCCAGAGCCTGGAAGATATGAGCCATCAGGAAAATTCAGATCGTGGTCTAATAACTTTCTCTGCAAATTATTGGAATTTTATTTTGCTAATGTTAACTATAGCAGCCAGTCTACCAAATTACTTCCGCTCTTTCCCTCCATCAAATAGCTTTTCCAAGAGATGCTGCCCAATTTTACTGACTTTAATTAGCAAACCTTTTTTCCAGCATCTGTTTGTTTCAATAGGATCTAAAATGTCACTTCATCCGACATATCTATCAGTTTGGGAATGGCACTGGAAGAACTACTCTCAGAAGATAAAAGTAATTGAGAAGATTGCCTTGTACTTTGTTACACTCGTAATTTGCTTGCCTTTATACTGGCAAATGTTTACTGACAGTGTATCACTTCACCAACAGCTGTTAAAATAACTGGTTCCTTATCTAGGCAATATGCATACTTTTTAAAAAAACAAGACTCTTAGAATGAGAATATGAGTTACCATAGACTTTTTTGGAGAAAAACTCCAAGCTTCTAATTTTTGCATAGCTAGTCCTTATCTTTTAAAGCAGAGGTGTCGAACTCATTTGTGATGATGGCCGGATCTGCCAGGTAGCAGAGATATAAACTTTATAAAGGACACAGGCCAACGCAATCAGTGATTTTTTTTAATCCAAATACAAACAAAAGCAATTGATTCCTAGCAATGAAAGCAATAGATTTACTGGGGGATCCACAAAAGCCCCAATACATGTATTCAATCATATGGAAGACTAGGTTTTTTCCAAGGGATACCATAAAATGGGGGGTATCTTACATTTCCACACAAATTAGTTACTTTTGTATATATAGCACTTTTAGGAGATGAATCATGTTCCTTGCAAATAAATAAGGTCGTTTTCCAGCACACACACACCCTATACACCCAGCCTCAGCGGCTGAGTACGACTACAATCCTTCTCTCACTCTTTGCTTCCTTTCGTCCCCTATCCCACCTCTGAGGATCTTGAGGAGATGCACCAGACTCCCCCCTCCACCATCCCATCCCCACCAACAACCCTGTGAGGTGGGCCAGGCTGAGCAACCAGCCCCAGGCTCAGAAGGAGGGGGGGCTCTGAACCTGGCTCTCCCAGATCCCCCCACCCCCAGTTCTCATCCCTCCTGTATTTCCCACAGAAGTGACATAGCCGAAGGGAATGCCTGATGGAGAGGTTACTGAAACCTCCAGGTGCTTTCTGTCCTCCTGCAACTCCTTTTCCCTCACAGGCTGAGAACAGGTGTGGGGGGGGGAGAGGTCACCGTTCCCCACCTGCTCTGACATTCACTCTGCTTCCTGGCTCCATGGCTGTTCAGACATGCAGCAGTGACAGCGGCACCCCATTTCCCCTTCACTCCTCCATTCGCTTCTGAGACTGGGATGTCTTTGCTCTCAGAGTGGCACACATAAGACAGCCCAGTTGCTTCCCAGACCATGCACCGGCCCTCCTCCTCCTCCGCTCTCTTCTGCTGGCCCTAGCCTTTCAGTGGCAAACCATCACGCCACATGCCTGCTCTTGCTAACCCCCCTCATGGTCACCATTTGAAAAAAAATGTTAAGAGGAATTTCACACAGCCAATATGTTCCGTTTCAGAAACTCTTCAGTAAAGGTTTCTATCAGGCATTTCACACAGAACCGTATTATTACTGGTTCCCTAACGGAACATTCTGGCCCTTTCACACAGAAACGTGCCTCTCCCATTGGGGAAGCGTTCCTGAGCCGGTTTACCTTGAAACCTCCTCCCAAGTGTTCTTCAGTTCTTGTACCAGTCCTGAAGTGCTACAGGGTGCTGTATGAAATGCCCCCAAAGCGCTTCCTCCAATTACAAGTATTTTCGCGCCTCTTTTCACCTGCACGGGCAATCTCCATCATTTTTTTTTTTTTTAAAAAGAGGTGATTTAGAGCGCTACAACACTATAGCATTATAGTGACCCCATTGGAATGCCTGGGCTCCAGTTGGCTCAGTGGAACCCAGGCATTCCAATGAGGTTGCTATAATGCTATAGTGTTATAGCGCTCTAAATCGGCTCTTTAAGAAAAATGCTGTGCGGGCAAAAAGAGGCGCAAAAAAAAAGCGGCAGTCTGAAATGGCAAACTGCTTCGAAGACGGCTCCAAAACAGTAGGGGAAGGGCTATCTGAAATTTATTCCAAGCCAGTTCAGTAATGTTTTTAAATGTGTAGTGTGAAATTCCCCTAAGCCACTTGGTGCAGTGGTGGCAACGCCGTCTGCTTGGCTCCCCCCATCCATGTAGTGGCTTTGACAGTCCTTGCTAAGCTGTGGTTGGAGGAGGCAGGAGGGGGGAAAATACCACACCTCCTTTTTCTCTGCCTTTGCTGCCGTTCCTTCCACACTATTTTACCTCAGCCTATTAGCCCTACCCTCTAGCCATTTCCTTTCTATTTCTTGACAGTTTTGACCACACACACCTCACCACCTGCACACACCCCTGCCCAAGCAGCCTCCTCCCTTTCCTCCTTTGCACCAGTTACACACAGGCTGGAGAAGAGCTCTGAACAGGCCGGTTCTGGCCCCTGGGCTGCATATTTGCACCCCTGAGCTAGAGACTCTTGTTTTGGTTGCATAAGTCTAACAGGGCTACCTCTCTGGAATAGGTGTGTTATATTAACTTGCAGAATACAGATCATGGAGATATAAGCCAGGTGTTTTGTTGGTTTTTAATTAAAAATTAGAGTGGGTGCAGCTCTCTTCCAACTGGTAGCAAAAGTACACCTCTACAGAAGGACAAATATTTTCTGTAGTTTGTTAAGCATTCCCAAGTCCTACTGAGAACAAGTCCGGCAGTGTCACAATTACACATGAATTCTAATCTAGCAGCTTTAAGTACATGATAATCTAACTTTGCCAGTTCATCACTACTTGGGAGCAGACCATACTTTGACCAGAGTCAACATTCTATTAACTGGATCTGGTTTTCATCTCTGCTCTGCAAAGTAATGTAACATACCTAGGCGTGTTGCACGCAAACACACACGTCCTTCTTCTCCTCACTATATGTAACACTTCAGTTGCCACCCCAGCCAGAATAATGAGACAGACAACGGTTGGAATAAAACAAGGGCCACTTTATTAACTATTTAACAGAACATTGCAGCAACGGGCAAACTAAGCAAGCGCAGGAACAGGCAAGGGAGGCATCACTCCCTGACACAACCTCCTTGCCCTTGATATGGGCGGGACACCTGGCTCCAGTCTTGAGCCAGCCAGATTCTGGCTCGTAACCGGCAGCCCAGCATACTGGTTGCCCCGCAGGAGCGCCTACCCCTGAGACCATATGGACCTTCAGGGAGGAGCCTAGCCAGTGAGGTTCCCAGAGGCAATCACCATTCTCCACCCCAAACCACTTAGCCCTGGAGCAGTATCCTGATGACCTCCTGTTCCTAAACGGGATATGCCGTAAGGCGCTCACCAGTTCCTTTTCTTGCTTGCACAAACCTGCCACAGCTAAGGCCAAGCCTCTGCTTTGACCTTTGCTACCCCATTAGCAACCAAGTGCCATCGAATCCCATGCTGCAAGTCCTCTAAGAATATCCCATTGCCCTTGTCGGAAAGGTGCACCCAGGCCTATACAGGGCCGAAAACTCAAACCTTATATTGGGGTGGGGCAAAAACAAACCCAACCCGGACTCCATGGCCTTCCTCATCTGATTGTTGGCCTTGCATCTAGCCCGGTCAATGCACCTGGGATCCTCTACATGCCGCCACACTTGGCGAAGGAGCATGGCTGACCAAACGATCTGGACCCTGGGCCACCGTGCTCTTATCCTCGCAAGGTCAGCCCTGGCCTGCAACACAAGGGCTATGCCCTTCATCAGCCCCAAATCATTGCCCTCCAGGTGTATGACTAGGATATGAGGGGGAGGCCCCCGTCTCTCCTCAAATAACAAGGGAAGGAGCGCAGGCCACCTCATGCCCCTCCTTCCCAACCACTCGACCGTTGCCACCTTGCTAAGGCCGAGCTGAGAGCCAACGGGTATCCTCCTTGCCCGATGAGCTGCCCAGAAAACCATGCTGTGGCCGCAGACTGTGACCCTTCGTCTTACGGCCTGCAGCACCTGTAAAAAGAACTTCATTAACAAACAGGAACCAACCGAAAGAGCCTCAACAGAGCTGCACCTTGCAGGACCTAACGTAACCTTTATAGCAGCGGGATTTCCAGCGCCTGATTCTCTGGATATCAGTGCCTTGATACCCCAAAGCGGAGGCCGTTGACGCTGCCCCAATCATAAAGGAGTGCGTACTGAAGCAGAACCCGCCAAGTCCCAGTCGGACCAACGCCCTCTGCATCACAGTCCAGAACTGAAACTTAGTAAGGGGGGTGCCATCCCTATGTTGGAACAAATAACCAGGGCCATCTCCCCTAAGTGCCAGATATCTGCACAGAGCAGCCACTGCACAGCCCAGCCTCAGAGCAATGGTCCAACTCGATGACTGAACCCTTCCCGCATTGGTCCATTTTTGACCTACGCAACATAATCCAAATCCTGGAATTCAGCATAGAGATGTCCCACCACTCCAGTGCTCTACCTGAGGCATCCTTGTGAGAGGAGGGCACAAGCTCACTAATCCTAAATGCCCTGAAAAAGGTGATCAGTGAAGCTGCATGAAACAGCACAGCCTCATAGCCATTGCTGCAACACGCGACCCACTGAGATTCAAGCCCCTGCAGGACTGCCGGGGTCAGGGGTTCCCTATCATCAGCAACCCTACCACACTCACGGGACCAACCCTCGAGCATCTTCCAAATGCAGAAGTCACCCGTTGTGTCCTCATGGCCCAAAGCCTTACTGGCACAGGCCAAAGAGGACAGCTTACCCCTAATGGTTTCCACTAAAAGGCCCTCGCTCCGCAGTGTCACACAGAAGTGCATTAAATGGGAAACTGGTATTGGCCATACCTGCTTCAGTCCCACTTCCTCCTGGAAGGCCAGGAATTGCTTACCGGCCTTCATATAAGCTCTCCGGGTGGAAGGGGCAAGGGCCAGACTCATTGCCCTGTCGGCCTCAGCCCTCCAATCTCCCACACCTCTTTGGGCAAACGGGCTGGTTGTAGGTCGGCCTCTGGTGCCAGCTGATGGAATCTCTCCATCTATTTGCGAGAGAGAGCGTCAGCGACCCCATTGTTCACCCCTGGAATGTGCCGGGCTTTGAACAAGATGTTGCAACGCAAGCACTGTAGCGTAAAGGCACGTACCAGAGCCATAACCCTGGGGACCTTGACGAAAGGGAGTTAATGACATGCACGGTGGCCAGGTTGTCGCACCAGAAATGGACGGACCAATTGGCAAGCTCATCGGACCAGATCCACACTGCCGTGACAATCGGGAAAAAATCTAGGAAGGTAAGGTCCTTGACCCACCCTACCAGGAATCACTCCACTGGCCAGTCTCCTACGCACGAATGCCCCTGAAAGTATACCCCAAAACCTGAGGAACCTGCAGCATCTGAGGAGATCTGCAGCTCAGCCCCTAGCAAGAGTTCTTCACGCCAAAGGGACACCCTGTTGTATGACTCCAAAAATCGCCACCAGACAAGGAGGTTGTCCCGAATACCCTTGGTGACTCTAGTCCTATGGTGTGGAAGATGGAGGCCCCTCATAGACTCGCATAGCCTCCGTACAAAGGCCCTGTCCGGCGCAATGACCTTACATGCAAAATTTAAGTGGCCAACAAGCTGATGTAACTCCAACAGTGTAAGCTTGGATTGGCACATTGCAGAGTCGACGCTCGCCTGCAATGCTGACAATTTATCGTGCGGCAATCGGCAGCACAGCTCGACCGAGTCGATCTCTATTCCTAAATAAGTTAGAGCTGTAGTAGGGTCTTCTGTTTTCTCATGAGCGAGGGGAACACCCAGTTCCCCAGCAAGGCCAATAAAACTAGACAGCAAAAATTGACACTGGCCAGAACCCCTGCACCCAACCAAAAGGAAATCATCAAGGTAATGAGCCATGCTACTGAGTTCTGTACTGTATCTCAAGGCCCATTCCAAAAAGGAACTGAACCTCTCAAATGCGGCACAGGACACAGAGCACCCCATAGGAAGGGCACGATCCATATAAAAGTTGCCCTCAAAGGCAAATCCGAGCAGTTCAAAGTCCTCTGGATGGACCGGAAGAAGGCAGAAGGCAGACTTGATGTTGCACTTAGCCAACTCCACCCCTTTGCCGCAGAGGCAAAACACCCGCATGGCCTGATCAAAAGGGGTGTACTGGACGGAGCACAACTCCACAGGTATGGCATCATTCACCAACCCCCCACACAGGTAGGACAGGTGGTGAATGAGGCGAAATTGCCCTGGTGCCTTCTTGGGCACAACTCCCAGTGGAGAAATTCTAAAATTACAAACCAGGGGGCAGGAAAAGGGGCCTAATACCCTGCTTTCCCTACATTCCTTGTCTATCTTTTCCCTAACAATCCTTTCCATACCAATGAAAGACTTTAAATTGGGAGCTAGGTAAGGTGTTCTCCTGCCCTGGAATGGAATCTTAAACCCTAACTTGAAGCCTTCCCACAGATAAGTGCAGTCATGGTGGTTTGGGTAGTAACTAAGCCACCGCCACAGCTCATCCAATTTAACTGGGCTGAAGGGGGGTTAACACTCCCCCACCTCCAAAACACTTACCTCCCTTTCCCCCTCCCCTGGCCTTTTGGCCTGGGGCAGTTGGATAAAGCGTGAGGCCCGGCGCACAAGGGGCACTCATGCCGAAAGGAACAGGACTTACATCCACAGGTACCAAGGGAGATAAACTCCCAGCAGAGCGGGCGTCTCTGAACAGCCTGCCCTGTCTGAGGACAAACACTCACCTGCAAATAGGCTCTTTTTACCAAATGGTCACTGTGAGACCTCTCACTTCCGGAAACCCTGTTCGGGGACATGATTTGAAGCCACAAATCTGGGTGGATTTTATCCCACCGCATAGCAGGGTTCATGGCCACCTTCATCCTAAATTCCTCATTGTACTGGGACCAGGCAGGGCTCAGAAAATCCGTAAAGGCTTTATAAATGATGTCCATATATTGGATCATCGCAGAGGCCCTCCACGGCTGATGCCGCACAATTACTGCAGTGTAAATAAGGAACCTGGGGTACCAATTTGCCCAGGTCCTATCAACAACGCGTCGTTTCAGGTGCTCTTTCTCCATCTCATCAAGGTTATCCTTATCTTTCTTCTCCATCTCACGATAGAGAAGACTGAAAACATCAACATATTCCCCTTTAAAGATTTTCTCCTTGGTGGCGATAGCCAAATGATCGCCCAAGGGCAAATCAGAGCCACCACTAGGCAACGCTCCAGAGGGAACTGCATCGTAAGATGCACTCCCGGCACATGGAAAGGTGATGCCGTGCTGGAGGTACCCCCATGCTGGCCAAGATGCTTGGGGAAAAAGAGGAAAACCAGGTGGAGGATACTGTGGCCAAGTAGGCTGCAGCGTATGTGAAGTGGCTGCTCCCAGAGAAGCAGGGCCCCAAGGCCAATGGGACACATCCCCGCCTGTGGCAGCCTCCTTACCTCCTTGGCCCTGAGGCATAGAATAAAGTGCCATCTGTTGATCCCCCAGGCCTTGCCCAAGGTGTCCAGACGCCGATCCCTCGCCAGCCTCAGCAGAAACCGCATCTCATTTATCCTCGAGGAAGGCCAGACGCACTAAAACCTGAGCCTGGAAAGACAAATGACTCAGATTTTTGCAGAGCGCCTTCAGCAGACAAACCCCTCTCACCCTCCAGCGCAGCCAGCCTCTGCAATATGGCTGCATTAACAGGATCCTGATCTTCTTCATCATCAGACTGATCCAATGGAGCCGGCCGTGCAGGAGGCCTTTGGGAGCTGGCTGCTTGCCTTTCCCCTTGCCCTGGCCTTTCCTGGAAGCCATAGTAGATAAAACAGAAAAGTAAAAATATCAGTGAGGCTAAACAGAACTATGGCCACTGCACTTGAAAAAAAGGGGGGCAGGCAAAGGAAAGCCAGGCAGCCACAGGCAGCCACCTAAAATGGCCACCAAAAGCCTATACAAAATGGCCGCCACACATGGCAAAATTCCTCTCTAAAATGGCCAACCCAAGGGGCCCTCCAATTACCCTCACCAAAATGGCCACAAGGGCCTAAAAACCCCTAATCACGGAGGGAAGGTGGAGGGGGGGCAATATGGCCAAGCGTGGCACTCCCACCACTATTCTGAGCATCACAAGAAGGGTGTCAGAATAAGTGCCAAAGGGGGATATGGGGGGTGCGGGCCAAAATTGGGGGGGGAACAACACCGTGCCAAATGTTCCCCTGTTCAGCCTGCAGCACACTGCCACCTGATCAAAAGGGGGGATGGGGGGCCACCCCAGGCATGCCACCGCCACGCCATGAGAAAGGGGGCTGCCTAAGGGCCGAAAGGCACGCTGCTGAGCCCCCCAGCCCGCAGAGAACCGCCCATGACGAGTGCAGCTGAAGAACCACTGAAGAAAGGCCTGAAAATTAGGAGGGGGGGCGTGTAAGACTCCACAGCACGAGGGCCGCAGGCAGCCGCCGCCTCACCGCTTAAAACCACTGCCGCATTCGTAAGGAAGTCGGGCTGCCGCCGCCGCCTCACCGCTTAAAACCGCCACCGAGAAGTCGGGCTGCTGCCTCTGCCTCGCCGCTCGAACCCCGTTGCCACCACCATGATCCTCTGGGCTCCCAGAGACAAGGTAGGCCCGACAACTGCTCCCCACTCCTAATGCGTGCTCCACCCAGGATGAGCACACGGAGCCAGAGACAAGGCAGGAGCGGGGCACTGCCTTATATAGGCAGCCCTGCCCCGCCAGCTCCCAGATCGTGCGATAGCGTGACTAACGTTGCTGCCCCGCCTTCAGGCGAGGCGGCAAAGTGGCACCCCTGGCGCTACAAGCGCGCCGGGAGCCGAGATATTTGTCAAAAGTAGGATTGCTAATTTATAAAGTGGTACCTCTAGTTGTCCCCTTGATTTGTTTCATCCGGTGATATTATTCAGTCCCATGCTATGGAAAACTTCCAAGTGCCCATTGATGCCTATTAAACCTCTATTAAAGGGACAGATTCCCCCCCCCCCCCCAGGCCAGTTGGCAACATCAGACAAAAGTGGAAAAGTGGACTAAAGTGGAAAAGTGGTCTCCCATGTGAAAATTTACACCACAGCAATGGTGTTACTCTTAACACTCCACAGTTTTGTTTTGTTCACAAGTACATTTCAAGAAATGGGGCTATTTAAGAAAGATTTCTCCTCAACCCATACTTTGATGGTTGTTAAGAGTGGAAATTCATTCATCTTTGCCAAGGAATCAGGGGAATTGGAGGTTTTATGCTGAATTTATCAGCTCAGCTCGGCTCCTTAGAGATACTCGCAAAAATCCTCTTTGGCTGCAGTGCTCAAGGTGTCGGAAAAGTCTCCTCCGAGGCTTTCCCTTCACCGAGGTTGCTCAAACCTGGATTATATTGCTTGCTGGTCCTCACACTACCTGTGTGAGGTTGCGTCAGGTGGATTAATCCACCCAAGCTGTCAGGAAGAGCCGCTGTCCGCCTTGCGCATTTGCAAAGCGTGTCAGACCTCCATTCCTCCGACCGGAAACCCCCAGAGTGGAAATTCATTCATGATCGCGATAAAAAAGTGTAATGTTTTAACTGCTTTTATATTTCAATAGTGTTATGGTTCCTACTTGCGCTTGCAGGCCTCCTATTTAATCTCCTGTCATCCTGCCTGGATGCTGTACCAAGTGAACCACCTCTCCTGAGTTATGTGAATTCAATCTACACAGGTACAATGGCTTTGCTTATATGAGGATCACTGAGCTTGCTCACAGGATACCCCCGGGCAAATTATAATCTCTTATCCTAACAAACCTCAGAGAACTCCAATGGGAATAAAATCTCACCCACCTCCCAAATGTGTATTACCCAGGACTGCCCACTTTTGACATGACTCCTGTAGCTGTCCCTTGATAGGCATCTTGATTGGCAGCAATTACCAAATAATAAAATTTTAGCTCCACATCATGCTGGTTTCTGCATATCAAACTTCGGATAAAGGCACAAGTATAACACAGGCTTTTATTTGGTCTGATCAGTTGATTACCCCAAATGCCAACACCAATCATTTTGCGGGAAGAGTAGAATGAAAGGGTGATTTTTTGGCTCTGGATTAAAAAAACAGTCTGGGCGCGATCATACGCACCCATTAGCCATGCAAGAAGGATGATTCACCAGCGGATCAAAGTAGCGCGATCATACCAGCACATCTGGGAAGCGTCCCGCAACCGTCATCAAGCCATCGCAAGCCGTTTTGATCCGCCTGGGAATCAGAGTAAAAAACTACTAGGGAAACTCCAGTATCAAATGGTTTGCTGCGGGCCAGAGCCAGACTTTCCCCGTGTGATCGCTCCAGCGTGCACTCATGGCATCGGGGATAGACTGATCAGGCTATCCTGACGCCATGCTGTTGTTTTTTTCCTCCCTTCTCAGTGTCTGCATCATCGAAAGCCCTTAGGGTGGAGGAGTGATTCATCAATCGCCCGTTTAAGCGAATCGGAAACCAACCACAAAAACAAAACCCTAGCCCGCAGTTGCATCTGATCACGCAGCAGCACTTTGCATCGGCAGGTCCACAGACCAGTGTGATCGCACAACTGCAGGGCAAATTGTTCCGGGGCAAAATAGCCTTGATTCCCTCTGGATTATCTCGCTCTTGTGGCCAAGGCCTCAGTTTGTTTTTTTTGTTTTTTAAAAAGTCATTTGAGGCAGAAGAACATTATAGCTGATTGCTTTATTGATACTGTATAACGAATGAAAAGTACAATAGGTGCAGAATTCCGGGCAGTTTGACTCTTGCATATTGAGTGCACACAAGTGAAATATTTCAAGATACATTAACACCCATTTCCCCCTTCCCCACTCCCTCCCCTCCATATAAAACTTGAGCAGACAATAATACATATAATGACAAAAAAAAAAGTTTTTTAAAAAACAACAAATACAATTCTTCCCTTCATTTAGTGCAGAGGCAGCTAGGTCCATCACCAAAAGACTGAGCCTTTGCAATCAGGCAGGATGAAATGAATGAAGCTGTTATGAGACAGTAAGACAGTGGAACCAGTTTGGGGGAACCATGCTCCCTCCCTCAAATGCTGTGGCTGTGCACTGAGGGTGGAAGAAAACAGATCAGGTATGTGTTCTAACATTTTGTTTTGGAAGCCCCTTCTTTTTTAAAAAATAGTGATTTGCAAATTATATATGCCCCAAGAATTGTGCAACAACAATAAAGGGATTTGATACCGCTTCTAGAAGACTGTGCTCAGAACATCTTCCACTGTAGTATTAGCCATCTCTCCCTTGTCCTTTCCTGGAAAATGTATGTGCCAAAGAAACACCATCAACTGTACTGTACACCTTTTCTCACTGCAACATAAGGAATGGAAGATGACAATGCCTTCCTGCCAGTCACTGAAATATTGCATACCTTAGTACAGATTTTGCAGATCAGCTGGGCCAATTTGATTAAATTGCTTTCTGCTTGATAATTCTAAGGCCCCTAGATGGTTTGAACAACCAACCAAGTGTTTTTGGGTCTGTTTGAATATTCCAGCCCTAAAAACACATTCCTTCTGGTCACACTGGCATTGGTTTTGCATGAAGCACACTGCCTGAGCCTGTGCATATTTACTCCAATGACAGTCCCAAGCTACGTAGAATTATGCATAGTAAGTATGCATAAAGCTGTAGCCTGAAGGGTATATGTAAGCCTGGAAAAGAAAGCCAAGTAGCCAAAATACTACCCAATTCTCTATGGTTTTGTCTTCTTGGACAAATTGTATGCCGCTCTACTTCCGTTACTCAGTTTAGGCCTGGATGTAATCAGGGAAAGGAATCAATGTGAGTTCTCTTTTGAATAATAATAATAATAATAATAATAAATAAGTATACTGAGCTGGAAGCTTCTGGGTATATATTAACATGGAATCTGGGCCTAAGATTCTGACTAATTTGGCATTGAATCTATATTTAACTTTTAATGCAAATGTAATCAAAGCATACTTAAAACTATTGTTCCTGGCATTAAGGTAAGTGATTACACACACTGAAAAGATAACCATGAACTTAGGTTCTTCTGTAACAGCTAGAAGGACACTTCCAACTTCCAAGATGCAAGTATTCCAAAGTCAAATTTACAAGCATATACTTGTTCTTTGTTGAACACTTCCCCCCCCTAAAAGGTATTGGCTATTTAACTGCATGGATACTCCGTCAACTTTAATATTCCATAAGCTCAAAGCAAGTACATACTTCTTTGCGATATCAGGGTCAGCTCTATTAATAATATTACAAAACTGAGCCCAGACAAATTCCCTCTGCTGTTTCATCAGTGCTATATCTTGAAGAAGGTTCTCATTCTTTATAGTCTACCATATCATACATTTTAGTTGTTTGGGGGAGGGGGAGAGAACTTGTCAGGTTTTTCCGTAAAAAGCTTCCAACAAAGCTTTGTTCTGCTAATATAAGTCTAAAAAAACCCATCATTTCCCCCTCCCCAAGCATTTTTTCTTAACTTGGACCATTACTTTTTAAATGATTTTTAACTGATTGGGGCTTAGTTGTATATTGCAGTGCCATGGAAAAGTAAACCCCCAATGGCTTCATGGCTCAAAATTGCAAGTTAACAATTTTAAAAAACTGATACATTTTAAAAAAACTACCCCCTCTTTAAAAAATACAGTTCAAGTAGTCTTTATGTTCTTTTAAATGTTTGGCTATATAAGGCAAAGCAAGTACAGAACTGATTAATGTCCCCCTTTCTCTAAGCAATTGAGTATATATGATGGGGGCATTGGTTTCCCCTCTTCTTACAGTCAGACAGGTGATTATGTAGCATTTTTTTTATCACCTTCTACCCCCCCCGCCCCCATTCTTGTTTTAAACAGAACTGGATTTTAACCTTTCCTGTCACTGACTATCAGCTCAGATTCCTTGTTCTGAACCTCAAAGGATAGGATAAGGAGTTTTTAAACTTCCCCTCCATCTTGGGAATTGAGGCAATGAACATGACCTACCTTTCTCTAGGTTTGCTATCATCCTTCCCCCCTGGAACTTTAGTGCTCCAAGACACAATTCTAACCTTTTCTTTTCTTGGGGGGGGGGGGGGGGGAGAGCAGGATGTTTCATGTATATTATGTAGATGACCTGTTGTTGCTGCCATTATAAGATGACTCTCAGCATGGTTCCTTTTTTGATAAGGAAGCAAGTAAAATGAAGCAGCAAAATTATTAGTTGGTCAGTTATTTGAGCAATTCATCCTGAGGAAGGTCATTCAAGCAACCACCATGTACAATCTTGCCTAATCTGAAACAGGAATTCTTACTTAATAGTATATGACATCAGATGATATGAGAGAAGGTGGCAGAGGGAGACTGAAAATGTCTGTTGTTAGTGGAAGGATGTCGACACTCACCCTGCAAAGGCCAATGGCTGCTCTATGTACAGTGAATAGTTCCATGGAATAGAATGGGATTGCTGACAAAGCCTTTGCATGCCCTTTGCACTAGGCATGCTTCCAATTCTGGATACTAAGGATGGTGTGAAAGACTTAAAGGGAAAAAAGTTGACTTAAAATGTATATAGTTGTATTTATGTATTTCTGCATGTGCGTGCGTATTTTGTATATGAGTGAAAGGCAATTAGCTCGTATGGTCATGACCAAGCTATATTTCAGAAGAGAAAAAAAAAAAAAAGAACACACTTATCACACTTTCCTAAAACGAAAAGCTAAAAATTTCAAGTTCAATATTCGAGATCTTGTCCTTCCCACCCCACCCTCTTGTAATTTTCTGGGTTTGTTTCCCCCTTCCAACTTACATTAGCACCATAACAACATTTAAACATTACAACCTCTCTTCAGTTACTACACAAAAATGGTCCCATTAAAAATAGTGCTTTTCTGCCAAAAAAAAGTTATATAATATATATTTTATATATTCAACTAAATCCGTGGCAAATGTGCAATGCAGACGTCTCCTCCATTAAAGTGAACCTATGTTCACACTTTCTTCTTTCTGTCACTTCCTCGGTGATTTTAAAGGTGCAAATACATTTGGAATTGTGTAATTAATCGACAACAAAAAAAGATAGTGGGCCTCATTTCCTTTCTGGTTCATAAAATGTGCAACCCGCCCCTCCAAAACATACTGTAGTTGTGATTCTTTTTTTAATAAATGGGTGGAAATGAAACCAGAATTTAGAACCCCCAGATTTCCCCACCCCACACCCCCCCTTTTCACTTTTATCGTCAAGACAAATACACATTGGGCTTCTTTCAATTTCACTATCTTCTCTTGTTCTTCTGTGTTTGGAACATGGGTTGAAAGGCAGTGGCCCAATATTAAATAGTTCAAGTGCCTTAACGGTCCTTTTTAAGTAAAGGCTGTAAAACTGGGTAGGAAATGAAGAAAACCAACAAATAGAAGATTAAAAAAAAAACCAACCTAAGGACAATGCCACAGAAATGCTGCTGCTGACAACATTGTAATCGTGTTCTTTCTATGTCAGTTGTTTGGTGTTACAGTGCCCCTCTTGTTGCTGCTCCTTGGTGTAAAAGGGCATTTTCCCCTCCCCTGCTCTGCCTTGGTTTGGGAGAGATAAAAGGGTGGGGGCAAGCCTGGGAATGCCTCCCATAAGATTGGGGGGGGGAGGAAATAAAGAATCCATTTTGCTAATTGTCACAGTTCATTTCTGGGTGCTTGTTGTTTCTGAGGTGGTTTGTACAAGAAGAGGCTTCTGGGTGGGGAGGACAACCAAGGGACGGTGGGCCTTGGATTCCTCAGATTCTTGCAGTCCTTCAGTCTGCCATCGATACCTGCGGGCACGAAGGATGTTGGGTAACCCTCTTTGAGGGCGCTGTGAGCTTTTCTTCTGCCATATGTCATATTTTGAGTACTTGGTATGAGAAGGCTTTTGAAAAGGATCCTGAAGGAAAAGGAGGAGAAAGGGAAGAGAAACTAAGTTAGACCTTTCATCTGATACTTTTAATTCATCACTACAAAATCTGACCAACTTCCGGCTGTGAACTCAAATGATTCTCTTCAGCACAAAGGGTACAGAGCTGAAAAATTCTTGCTTACTTGAATATGTTCCACAGAATTTGTTTTGTAACTAACCTAAAAGTCAACAATTTTGCTGAAAACTTCAATGTCTTCTTATATTATTTTATATTGTGCCTGTTTCTTATTCAGCAGTTTTACGGAGACATGTAAAATGTGAACTTGTTTCTAACAAGAAAAACATACTGGCTATTGCAAAATACGTAAAATATCCTTTCCTCAACAACAACAATTGAACACAGTTAAGTTTCCCGAATTAACACTCTGTGACAGAAGCAAAGGCAAGCAACATAGTGCAAGTATCAGATGATAAGGTTCTTAATTAAGGAGAGGCCCAGCGATGTTAAACTTAACATGGGATGTAAGTCCTACTGAGTTCAGCAATGCTTACTTCCAAACAGGAGCGTAGACTTTTGTAAAATCGGGGGGGGGGGGGGCGGAGACTCTTTAGCACACGCGCTTTGCACGCAATGTCCCCCCCCCGCCAGGAAACCTCCGCGCTTCCCCGGGCCCTTCCGAGGCCCGCCAGCCGCTGCTGCCGGGGCCTCTCTCTCTCCCTCCCCACTCCTTCCCTCTCCCTTCGCCGGGAAAAGAGGGAGGGAGAGGGAAGGATGGAAGGGGGGGGAGAGGCACCGGCAGCAGCAGCTGCCGGCCTTGGAAGGGCCCGGGAGGCGCAGCGGCAGGCGCTATGTTTTCCTCGGGGGGGGCCTCAGTCCCCCCCAGGAAATTTTGGGGGAGGCTCGAGCCCCCCCCGTAGTCTACGCCTATGCTTCCAAATAAGGGCAGGATCAGGCTGCACTTCCAATTCAACTTTCTAGCTACCAATTGAGATGCAAGACGTTATCCAACTGTTCTTTCTTTTTTCTTTGTTTTTACTTTAAGACTCATCTATTGAACTGTTGATCTCCAGAGGTTTCCAGAGTTTGGGGGGTTTTTTTTTAAAAAAAAATACTGGTTTGAGAATTTAAAAATTGTATATGTCTCATGCAAACGCAGCAGATATTGGAGATAAGGGCCCTGTTGTCTCATAGCATTTTGTTTTTCAAATGCATCCTATTACTTAGATACCAACTTACCTTGTTTAGTGCTGGTAAGACTACAAGAGAAGATGATGAGAGGTCCCGCTCTGATTTGACAGATTTTGCACAGTAAGTTTCCAAGAGATTAAGATCGCAGCTCCGGAAACAGCACTCCTCCACTATGCCACGGTTGAGCCGGCCTCTGTTTCTGCCCACCGGCCGACCTGTAATGGTACAGTCATGTTAGGAAAAGAACTTGGGACTCAGTTGATTGCATTTTTCTATAGGAATCATATTTTAGTATCAATTTTTGTTGTTATTTGGCCCATTCAACACATTCACATCAACATTTTTGGAAAATTCCACAAGTAGTATTAATGTTTTATAAAGTGGTGTGGATAATCCAGAATTAAAAGAGTGTGTGTGGTGGGGGGTACAAAACTGAATATTCTAAACCAAGCCTGCACCACTTGTATCTGAACATTGGGATTAAGTTTGGCTTGCTGCATGCAGGACTGTTCTAGAAAAGATTGCCAAATACAAATTATTACATGCAAATACACTTTCATTTTAATGTGTTTAACTCCAAATTATTAGTAATGGGCTCTACTGAAGTATGTAGCTTGTCAACTGGTTGATAATTTTTACGATATCATATACTTATTCTGTTACTAGTTAAGGGACAATCACTAAGTTGGCTATATTTGCATTCTTTTATAAACTCTTCTCAGGGTCTGTCATTTTATCTTGTTCCCTTGAGATTACGTGAGGTGATAGCAGAGAAAAACTAAGCTTGTGCACAACTCCTCAGACACAAGTACCCTCAGCACTGACAGAAGATGCTTAACAGAGCTTTGGAGTTAAGTCTGCACAACCATACTTATTCCAAGAATGACTGCTAGATAAAACCTTTGAAAAATTTAAGAAACCCCTGTGTGTGTCTTCTCTTTCTACCTTCCTCCCTGAAATGACTATACTTTTCTAAAACAAAGTTTGAGTCCAGTTGCACCTTAAGACCAACAAAGTCTTATTTGAAGTATAAGCTTCCGTGTGCAAAGCACACACTAGACTTAAACTTGGTTCTTCTACTTCAGACCAACATGGCTACCCACCTGAATTATACTTTTCTAGGTCAGTCACCATCATCTGTTTTCCTTTCAAGACTGGTACCACATATTTCCAATTACATAAGTGGACACAGGTTTGATAGTGTCCAAAATCAAAATCAGCCTTCCATCAGAGATGTACTCAGGAAAAAAAAAAAACTAGAAGTATTCCATTACAGAAGTTACTTCTGGAAACAGTGGCTGAAGAATAATTTGAGGTTATAAAAATACGTGATTAGTTTGTGAATTCATGTCAGGATGGGAATATTCCTAACAATTTAGCCTGTGATGCAAGTCACATAGAGAAACTGTGAGCGCATGCTGTTTAACAAAGGAAAATGCCACTAAAGAAGGCAGCCTAGTTGGCACACACACCGATAATGCTTAACATTTTAATAATACTTGTAAGCATTCGAACTCTCAGTAATTCCTTTGACAACCCTGTTTGGCATTATTATTCCCATATCACAGACTGAACACTGACCTAAGAGGACCTGGCTGAGGGGAAAACTGAAGACTCTCAGAAGAGCACAGGTGGTTTTCCTTTGCAGATTTTATACGCTGTCTTCCCATTTTAGCTTCATTTCAGTCAACATTAGGAGATCCTTTGCTAATGGAATGGTACATGTGGGATCTCTACACATCACCTCCTGTCCAGATATCAGCCAGGCTCACTTTCAGCAATGAACTATAGCAACCACCTTCATTTGAACCATTCTCTGTCTTTTGAACTTCCTTCTCAAGAGAAGGATCAGGGTCATGTTCATCAGCATATCCAGACCGTGCATCCTGTGTCTAGAGCAAAGGTTACAGTATGTGGACACAGCAGCTAGACACAGATTCTTGAACAGTTCCTCTTTCTTTGGAGCTCTCTCTCTCTCCCCCCCCCCCCCAGAAACAGGAACTGCAAACAGCCTTTTCATAATGTTGTCCAAGGTTACTCAGTACTGCAAATACCCCTATGTGTATTGAGGAAGTGAGGTGGTGGGTGTCTGTAGCGTACAGGGAAATTTGTGACACACTTCTGAATAATTGCAAAATACTCCAAAGCCTGTGCCCCCTTCCCTCACACACCTCTTAACCACCGCTTCTGTCTGATCAATCAAACACTAATCCAAGCGGAAGAAGACTTTGGGTGTAAACAATCCGCTCTTCCCCTGTCAGAGGAATGTGGGCACCAACAAGAAGGCCTTTGTCAAATAGCTGGGCAGCAGTAGCCATTGTTCCAAACCCCTCCCCCAAAATAGCTTCTCTTCCCCCCCACCCCTTTCTTTTTCCTAGTATTATTCTGAGGGATGCAGAGCGAGAATGTGCTTTGTCAGCATAAGTGGCTGGAAAGAGCTAAATTCTTATCAGCTGTTGGAAAGGAAGAAAACAGGAATTTCTGTTTACAAAGAAGTCAGATGCCTCTTTCTTCCCCCCCCCCCCATCAAACCCATCATCTCTTCCTCGTCCAGAAAAGACACAGCCAGATACAATATTTTTTATCTATTTTTAAAAAGAGTTTTGCCCCCTCTGATCTAGAATAATGTATTCCTCACTGGCTCATGTGCCCTTCAATGCCTGACTCCTTCCTGTATTTCGTGCCTATGGTGATGAGCATAAAAACTACAGAAGAGGTTGCTCCTGCAACATTTCTCGCAATCCTTCTGCACTGGTTCAAGTGGCCATTTTTATAAAAGTGGTTTAGGATAAACATTAATTGGCTTTGTTGTTCATTAACAGCTCCTATACAGGGGTCATTTCATCTCTCTTCAGTAATGCCACCAGATCCCCTTGCCCCAATATATATATTTTAAAAAACAACAAAACTTCTGAGAGCTGAGCTGTTAGTCTGATTTCAATGGCACTATGATGAATTGCTTTGAGCTAGGGTCCTGACCTTTGATGGTACTGGTTTAAAGGGCCTAAGAGGACACTACCCTTCTAAAGTATTTTCAGAAGGAGAGACATTAGATTGTCTACATGAGGAAGGCATCAGTTCTGATGGTCATGAATATGATAATACGTTATGAAGCTCTCAGTGATCTAGTGACTTTGGGATACTAGCATGCTAGCATTGGGGTGGGGGGGAGGCTGGAGATTTTCATTCCCAGCTCTCACCCCTTGAGGATGAAGCAACTGGGGACAGATGTGCTTATGCTGAACACGTTTCCTCACTACTGAGTAACCACTGCTCATTAGGATTAGGGGCCAAGGTCTTCAGATCAGAGAGAGTTCAGCTTTTGGAAAGGCTCTGAGACCAATTTCCATCTCTTTGGAAATTAACCACTACCCTCAGTGCTTTTAAAATGCAATGCTAATGATAAACGTACCCACCTTGCATCCACAGAGAATTTGTTAATCCTTCCTGCTGTCATTTATTGGAAATATCAAATACCAAATGAATGCAGGAATTATTAGAAGCACAGAGGCAGCACACCAGATTCTGGAGATGAAATAGTTTTGTAACTAAAACAGGCATACCTGCGTATGTGGATGTGCCGAGTGCCGTCAAGTCACAGCAGATTATGGCAACCCCATGGGGTTTCCAAGGCAAGTGATTAAGGAGAGGGGGTGTGCCACTGCCTTCCTCTGCAAAGTTTTCCTTGGCGGTCTCCCATTCAAGTACCGACCCTGCTTAGCTTCCGTGATTGGGCTACACTATATCATTCCACCTCCCCTTTTCAATGTGAGGGTTTACTAAACAGAACATCAGATTCTAGTATCTTGTCTAAGATGGACACTGGATAAATGGGTCAGTTTCCCATGGTGTAGTCGCTGGACTAGGACTGAGACCAGGGTTCAAAAACCTCCACTTCGCCATGAACTTCAACAGGTGACCTTAGGCCTCCCACTACCTTGCAGGGGTTTTTATACATTGCACCAAGCTCTTAGCAGGGAGGGAAGAGATTAAAAAAGTAATATAAATAATACATCTCCTTAGTTCATAAATAATGAGAACAAAGAAAGCAAGACAATGAGGCTCAGTGAATTTCCAAGATGTGAGTTAACATTAGTCAAATAAACACACACACACACCCCAATTCCAGGTTTGTTATAAACAGGTAACTGAAGTTTGGTAGCGAAAGAAGCGAAAAGCAGCAGCAAGAAACATTTTCCCTTTCCGTTTTGAGATGTGTGGCTAAAGAAATGTAGCTGCACTTCCAGGTAATTGGGCCCAGAATGGAAACCGGCTGGTTGAATTAGGTTAATTTGCATCTATTTTTAAATATATCATCTGTGCGCATTGTGCTAACACTGATATGATGCAACATGACACTCCATAAAATTTTGAAGTAACACGAAGCAGTCTAAGATACCAACAGTTTGGATCTACATAGGGTTCTTTTTAAACGTCCTTCTAAGAGACATGGTCAGAGAAGAAATCTAATGCAACTATTAAACTTAGAACAGAGCTCAATGAGTTTGGTGTCTTTTCCCAAGGCCAGTATTTGATTTATTCAAGATTACACACTGCAATTTAGAGAGCAGTGTTTCAAAATTCAATTTGCTCTCTGGTGCTTCAAAAGACCTGATAACTAGGTGCCAAATAAGATTAAGAGTATTGTTTTGCTGGATACCAACTGCTAGAACTTCTCTCTTCATTTTTATAGAGGGAAGCATAGGTTAGTAGAGGAGCCATGGCTCAGTGGTAGAGCATCTGCTTGGCATGCAGAAGGTCCCAGGTTCAACCCCCAGCATCTCCAGCAAGGATTAGGTAGCAGGTGATGTGAAAGACCTCTATCTGAGACTCTGGAGACCCACTGCCAGTCTGCCTGGACAATACTGGTTTGATGGACCACTGGTCTGATTCAGTATAAAGCAGACTCATGTGTTCATCTTCATCACATTGCATTATAATGCCTGGGGTAAGCAAGAATCAGGAAATTTCACCTCAAGTATGGCTCACAAAGCAGCCTCAGGTAACTGACTTCAGCTCAGCCTCAACCTATAACCTTAAAATAACACTGGCCTACCTTACCGGGCTATAGTGAGGTCTGCTGAGATAATGTGAAAAAACTTCTCAAAACTTGAAATGTACCTTATAAATGCCAAGTATTATAGTGACAGCTGTACATGGTCGAAGTCTACCTGTTTTACAGGGAGGAGCTAATGCTCACTTCCTTTCACGTGCCAAAGATACTTACTAAAATAAAATCCTCTGTCCCCACAGACAAACTGCAGTGTGTCCACCAACTCTCCACCACAGAGGGTTTCAGCATGGCTGTACGCAGAGGCCGAGTCAACCACATATGCCAAGAAGGTGAGCGCTAGCAGTAGTATCCGTTTAGAAGCGCACATCTTCTGCACCTAAAAGATAGGTATAAAAAAAAGAATGAAATTGTCCCTTCTGTGTTACCCAGTCAGCTATGAAACAATACAGCAGCGAAGTAGAAGGCTTGAGATACCACCAGTGACTTTTAAGGCAGCTCCTGAGAATGCTCCCCCTGCCCCCCCCCCCCCAGTTTGTTTGCTGTAAAGCAGTGCATCCACCAGGAGGATCAGCATATACTTCAGCTTAGTGGGAAAGGAGGCTTCTTGATTTTGATGCTAGTTTCAGTTGAGTGTAAGTTGTATTTGAAGACAAACTTGTTTGAAAATTAACATGGGAAGACATAGGCAGCTGTACTAAATAAGCACTAAGGACAAGCCCGTAGCTACATTGGAGCCTTTCGGGGCCCAGCCCCCCAATTTACCACCAAGGCCCTCCGACTTACCACCCAGCCCAGGCCCCCCAACTTCCAATTTTATTTATTGCCCTCGTCAACACCACTGGCACCACCTCGTGCCACCCTCTCTTGCCCACCACTCTCTCTGGGCAAGGCAAGCCCCCTGCCCTCAGCCCTCCAACCTAGGGCTGCCAAGTCAGCCCGGGGGGCGGGGGATCCCCCGCTATAGGGGTTCCCGATCCGCTGGCCAGCATTTGGCCGGCAGGGGAATCCCACCCCTCTTCCCCAACGTAATGATGTCACCCGGAGGTGACATAATCACGTTGGGGGCGTTGCCAGGGCGATGCTCTGGCAATCGCCCCAAAACTCTATGATACCATAGAGTTTTGGGGCGATTGCCAGAGCATCGCCCTGGCAACGCCCCCAACGTGATGATGTCACTTCCGGGCGACATCGCTGGGCACGCGCGCTTTGCACGCATGCCCGGGAAACTCCCAGACAATGGAGGACTCCCCCCCACCGGTAAATAAGGGACACTTGGCAACCCTACTCCAACCCCATGCTGCTCCCTCTCCTGCAAGACAAGCCCTATGCTGTCCCGCCCTCCAATCCCACGCCGCTGCTCTTTCTTGTTTTTCGCCAGCCAGCAAGGCGAGCCCTGCCTCCAATCTCACGCTGCTGCTGCTGCTGCTCCCTCTTGCCTCTCTTCATCTGGCAAGTCAAGCCGCTTCGGTTGGATTATCCTACGCTGCTGCTCTGCTCTCTCTCTCTCATCGCTCACTGGCCAGCAAGGCAAGCCCTGACCGCATTCATCCCTCCGGTTCCCAAGCTGGCAAAGCAAATGCCGCACTGCCCAATCCCTCCCTCGGCTTTGGAGCCCATGATTTCGCTTCCATTCCTCTCCCCCCCCTTCCCTTTTTATTTTCAGAGCTCAGCTCTGCCTCCCACCTTTGAATGGCGAGGATTCCTCTCCCCCCCTTCCCTTTTTATCTGCAGGGCTCAGCTCTGCCTCCCACCTCTGAATAATTAAATTATTTAAATTAGCCAGTGGCAAGTGCCCCCCGAGAAATTTAAATGCCCCCAGACTTAGAAATTCCTGGCTACAGGCCTGACTAATGATAAGACTGACAGAGGATTCCTTTTCATAATGAGGTCCTTACAAATAGGACAGGACCTAAACTGCATGCTCCAAGTATTGTAAAATATGTGTTGAAGGAGCTGAGGTACCAAATTGAGCCACTGCAGAAACTTTTGGTCAATCCTGTAACATTTTCACACCAGACACTGAACTTGTTTAAGCACAGGCGCAAGGACACATGCAACCTAGCTAAGAAAGGAACTGCAACTTGTGTTTACACACAAGTATGTGTATGAAGTTGTCAAGGTAGATAAACCAAATTATGATCTTTTGGCTTTGGGAGGGAAAGCAGAGGCGAGCAGTGTCCTTAGTTTCTCTGCCTCCAGACAACCAAGACTAGCATCAATTACAACCCTGTCAGTTGTGATGGTTTCCTACAAAATTGTTTTGGACAATTGTTTTAATCGGCATTGTTATAACTATAAAGAATTGTTAAAGATATGTTTTGGGGAGAAAGCAGTCTGAAAAGGAAGGGAGAGTTTGTATGTAAAGAATTATTTTGTTGTTAAGGTCTTGATTTTAAAATTCTAGATTAGGTTAAGAGAATATATTACTATTCCCTGGAAGGGATAACTAATGTATGGTCATCACAATAGCACAAGGCAGACAGGGTGACCTTTTGTAGAGTTGGAATGAATCCCATGAGTGATCTAGTCTAATCTATTCTTGGCTTAGCCTCAAGCTTTCTAATGTGACTCCAGACAGAGTCCATGGCCAATTTCCTATCCATTAATCCATATTACCAGTGCTGGATTACCAGTTTTCCAGTAATTTATGGTATGTGATGTCCCCAGTGGGAGAAGCAATCATCTGATTTGGTTTTGAACCAAGTACACTTTCAGAACATTGATTTTAAATGCTGGAGTCTAGCTCTAGCTTTTCCTGTATATCCAGCATCTAAAATCTCAACAGGTAACAGCAGCAAAAAACCCAAAAACCTATGCAGATGATGAAAATATGAACAGCTAATCAAAGAACCATCTTTGCTGAAAGTAATGTTGAAATCACAGCCTAGCTGGGCCAAAAATAAAGCCATTTGTGATTATTTTAGTAAATATGTTGGGAATATGTTGTGTTTGTGTTAATAACTATGGTTTATCTATGAAAAGGCTCTGGTATCCTAATGCTCCATTTCTCATTGGCGGACTAATAAAGACTCCTATTGGTCCTGAGGCCAATCTAGGTACCCAATCCCTGAGCCGTGCTTGGGTCCAATAATACTGCTTGTAAATAGTTACATTGTTGAAAATTATTTGCTGGAACCATATAAATTAGAGTGCCACTCTCATAGAGCTGTCCTAGAGCTGAATGATGTTATGAATAAAAGCCTGTTTGTTGGATTAATCGCCTCCTGACTCAATACTTAATAGAATAGGAGGATTCCTGGGTTTTTCTCTCTTGCATACTTTAGAAGCAGCAAAAACAAGTTCAAGTGTGGCTTCTAAAAACTACCTGTTACAGAGGCTTCATAGGGCTAGCACTGCAATAGCTTAGTTTTTAAATTTTACAAGAGCTGTTCTCATTGGGCATAAAATATTGTTTATTTAAAATATTTATACCCCACTTAATTTTTTTAGACAATAAGCTGCAAGGACACAAAAGCCTAAACCCATTAACAAAAGTAAAAAAAGGCACACAAGTGGGGGGTGGGGAGAGAAATTGTTCCCCCTCCACCAAACGCCCTCTGGAAAAAACCTGTCTTGCATGTCTTCCTAAATGTAGGAAGTGAAGCTGTGAGATAGATCAAATTATGATCTTTTGGCTTCTAAAGGGAGTGGGGGCAATGCCCTCAGTTTCGCTGCCTCAGGCAGCTAACAATTAATAGCATCAATTACAATCCTTTCAGCTGTGATGGCACTTAGGAGAAACTGTCTAGCTAAGCTCTGAAGTTCAAATTGGCAGAACGAAGGCAAAACCAGTCATCCTGGAAGGCATAACGAGGGATACCCAGGAATACCCAGGCATTTCCCAAAAAGGAATTCAGTGAGCAACAAGCTGTTCAAAGGGCACTCTTCATTTTGTGGTACTACAGATAGGATTGCTACTAGTTCCCCCCACCGCAATAATTGACACCTCTCCTAAAGAATATGTTAATTAGCATATGTTGAAATTCCCTATTAGATCACTATTGCAAAAGGGCCTGCTGAAAAGATTACATGGTGGACATAGGGTCTGCCCAAATGGGCTAGGACCTCAAAGTGAGTTTGTCACATTCTTCTGTCACCATGTGCAGGATTCAGCTTTTGATCTGCCACTCAGCAGTTCCCAGCAGCTTTCCAGAAGCTCTCCTGTATACAACAATGAATGCTCAACTGGCACACTGCAAGTGGGGAATCAAGACGGCCAAGCTTTTCGGGCACTTTATTGCTTCCATACACCCAGTAGTCTGCGTGAGCAGGGTTTCTACTCTGAATCTGGACTTTGGGGGGGGGGGGGGGGGGAGAGAAATTGTGCAAGGCAGCTTCAAAGATCTCAGTGAGCTAAAAACCAATTACTTGTGCATCAGTTTTAGCGAAGACATTGCAGAGTTACTGCAAGGTACCTCTGCATTTGCAACTTTTAGAGCAGCAGAGGAGTACGGGCTGCAAGATTTGATGGTGAGTTTTAAGGACAACTAAGAACTACCCCCTCCCCCATTTATCTTCTGCATGAAAGGTGAGCCTCAGATAACTAGTTTAACCACTTTGTCATTGACCCTGGTAACAGTCAATTTATCAGAGGATTGCTTAATTTTTATGTTTGACAAACTCTGAGCAAACAATTTCTTTTCCCAGGAGGCCTCAGATCTGGGAATTTATCTGTCTGCTCACAAATTCTTGGAAAAAACCTGATAAGGTTTATTTCCCCACCCTCTCCTAAAAAATGCTCTCCCCAGCATAGAGATGTGAAGGCCCAGGAAAAAAAACCAGAAAAATTCGGGAAAAAAACCAGGTTTTCCCCATTTTTTTTCCTGAAGGCTTTTTTGTTTTGTTTTTCTGAAAGATTGGAAAAATTGAAAAGAGAAAAGAAAAAAAATTGATTATGGTACGGTTTATTTTAACGATGAATAAAATATTTTAAGACAAGGTGTTTAAATATTTTCCAAATCATTTCTAAAAAATATGTATGGTACCAGATTAATCTGATTTCTGTGCACTGAGGACAAGCAAGTCCTAGGTTACAAACTGAACTCTCCAATGCAAGAACAAGATGCATTTCTTCCTTTAGGAGGTGCTATTGTCACAAGAAAAGAACAAGGTTTCAGTTTTGTTTTTGCATGTGGGTGAGTATACTGGCACTCAGGCTTCACTAGGCCTCAAAGCACTGGAAGAAAATACAGAGCAACAAAAAGGACCTGAAAGTATAGTTTTTAGAGGTCCATAGTAACTGTGATAATGACAGACACAACAGAGTATCTGCAGAAGCAGAGACTGAAACTGACAATTACAGCTCAGAAAATGATTCTGATTAAATTTCATGCCCATTAATTGAAACTTAGTTCCACACTCCCTTCTATACACTCCCCTCCTCTTCAATTCTTTTTATGAGAATGGGTTTTTAATTTTTATTTAATACTGTGGAGAGGAAATATAAATAATTGTTACTTCTGGATTTTAAAAATTATTTTGTGGAGGGTTTTTTTGTCTGTTCCACATAAACTAGTAAACAGTTCAGGAGATTGTTGCTCCATTTGTTACAATTACAAATAAATATTATTTAAAAAGTAAATTCTGTTTGTAATAATTGTTTGGATACACTATATTTTAATATGCTAGTTGTGATAATTTCATGCCAAGTAAAATTGTCCATAGTCATATTTTATGTTCCTAAAGTAACGGAATGACTTTCAATCTGGAAAAGAAAAAAGAAGTGCAGATGTAGCATTTTTTCCAATTTTTCTGAAAATTTCTGTTTTTTCTGAAAAAAAAAACCTTGGGTTTTTTCCAAGCTTCAAAATTTCCATAAATTTTACATCTCTACCCCAGCACTGTACAGTGGAATAACTGCAACAGTAGATGATGTGGCACTTAAAAGCCTTTCCTGCTCAAAATGCAAACACACACACACGCAGAGCGAATTGAAGTTAAACTACAGTATGCTGACACGGCTCTGAAAGATAACTGCACGCGAGAAATCCTAGCTGACCTCCATCTTGTGCAACAGAAGTGGAGGATGGGAAGAATTGCCTTCCAAAATAAAAGTGAGCCTCCATTACTACTCTGTTGTTTCATAGCAAATTCTGCTAGACTCGTTTTGTATCTTTATCTTGCTCTTGAAGCCAATGGCATTTCAGAATGAACAGCCATTGATCCCTTCTATAGTTGTAGATTCTACCACACAGTAACTGATTTCCTGCACTACCAGTGATTGTGGTCACACATGCAAGATAAAGCGGGAGGGGGAAGAGAGGCTATTTCCTCTGGCAGAAGATCACCCACAGCTGTGCAATCACACAGTCTTTTGAAGCTGCGGGCACAGCCCACCACTGCATGATCAGACGCAACCACAGGTGAGTCGAGGGGGTGTTGCCATTTGTCTCTGATGCACTTAAACAAGGGATCAATGATTTGCACCTCAGCCCTGAGGGCTCCCTATGGAATGTGTGATGATGCGCAAACTGAGAAGGGCAAAAAACAATGGCATGGAGTCGGGATGGCCTGATCAGACCATCCCAACGCCATGAGAGCATGTTGGAGTGATCAGACGCAGGAAAGTTCATCTGTGCCCCATCGCAACCCATTTGCTACTGGACTTTCTGAGGTATCTTTTAAATCCGCTTGCGGCGGAGCAAAACGGGTTGCCGACGGCTGTGGGGCACTTCCCAGATGTGTGATCGCACTTTTTTAATCCGCCCAGCATCTGCACCTATGTTGGGACTAACTGTACGTGTGATCACAACCAGTGATTCCAACCCAATGTATTACATTGTCCCTTCCTATCCGACCCAACCTATGATCCAGGAGTTGACACACAGATGAGAAAACAGTTATTTTTGTCAGAAGCTGTGATATCTGATGCTCCCCAGTTCTGCAGTTGGGTGGGGGCACCCTTCAATTATCTATCAGAAAATACCTGCATCTGTGAGGTCTTAAAATGCCATGTTCTCCATTGGTCATGGAAATTGCCATCAAGTCACAACCAACTTATAGTGTCCCCATACGGTTTTCAAGGCAAGAGACATTCAGAGGGGGTTTCCCATTGCCTGCCTCTGTGAAGTAACCCCTCAGCTTCCTTGGTGGTCACCCAGGCCATCCAAACACTAACCAAGGCCAACCTTGCTTAGCTTCCAAGATCTGAGAAGATCAGACTAGCCTGGGTCATCCAGGTCAGGGCATGTTTTCCCTTACCCTCCTTGCAATGCCAATCCATTTCCCTCCCGTTAGGCCAAGTGGGAACAAACAAGGCACAGTTACATTATTTTATTGATAGAGTCTGATAGGAATGCTGGTTTTTAAATGTCCTGTAATACAATGCTGCACAGAGGGAGATGGCACTTGTACTGTAACTTATTTATTCATTATTAAATTCAACTTGTTAGGCTTGCCCTTCCCTGCAAGCAGTGCTCAGGGCAGCGTACATCAAAACCAGCATCATAATAATCCATTAAATAACATTAAAAACTACTAAAACAATATATTAATCAAATAATACATTACATTGTCTAAGATGACGAAACTTAATTCAACACCCAGATGAACATCTGTATTAGGGTTGCCAGGTCCGGGCTGGAAAATATCTGGAGACTTTGGCAGTGGATCCGGGAGAGGGCGGAGTTTGGGGAGGGGAGGGGCCTCAGCATGGTACAATGCCATAGAGTCTACCCTTCAAAGCAACCATTTTCTCCAGGGAAGGTGATCTCTGTCAGCTGGAGATCAGCTGTAAAAGCGGGAGATCCCCAGGCCCCACCTGGAGGCTGGCAAGCCTAGTCTGTATATTCCAATGCACAGCTTGGATATTATGCATTCTCTCTTCCCACTTCTTAATGCTGGCTTTTCAGCAGTAGGATGTTCACCTTGGGTTTTCCTCCTCGCTTTCTCTTATGACTCTCAGAATCAGTAAGAAATCAGGCATAGACCAGCAGGGGGAGGGGGGGAGGAATGCTTGTTTACTAGGCGGTGCTGAACTCCTCACCGCTCTTTCCCATCCCTACCTGAATCTTCTGCAAACAATCAAAGCAATCTTGCATCTTTCATCTTACTCCATAGCAGACTGTAGACAATGGGGCAGGGGATAGATAACAGAGGCTTAGCAGAAGGCTTAACAGGCAGTGTTGTTATATAGGCTACTACTAGTAACAGCATGACTTATGACTTTAAGGGCTCTACCCCGCTCTGACTTCATGTGCCAAAAAGCCATGTTGAAGATATGGTTGTTAAATGGAGGAAAAGCTGGAGTTACACATGACTAGTCCAGTCAGGATACAGCATCAAAGAGGGCAGATGTCACTAGCTGGCTGTATTAGAAAGATCTACGTTATTGATTCGCTGTCCTTGTGTGTGCCAACATATGAGCAGGCCATTAAGCCTGAACTGGTGAGAAGTGGAACCTAGACACATTCTTTCACATGCATCCAAGACCACTTTCATGCCATTATTCCTCAGGAACACCTATACTGCCAGGATAAGGCAGCTCTCTGATTCGACACATTGATTTTTTTTCCCTACTAGGTATGCATGTGACAGATACAAACCCCATTGCTTCAAAACAGGAGCCCTTTTAGTCTTATGTTAACAACACCAGTCTAATTATTGGAAGCTATTTTTAACTTTCCCTTTTGTTAAAAAAAGGATTTGTAATGCATCAAAGCGTGGACAATTAGACTTTGCTGAATGTTACCTCATGTGCATGCACATGTCTACACACTGTTCTACCACGGCCCCAAAATGTAAAATCAGAGGATTTTAATATAATAGAGACTGAAGGACAAACTAGACATTACAGCTGCATGAGTCATGTCAGTGTTGGCTGTGTAGATTTCCTGTAGCAAGGTGGTTTCAGGAGGGCGGCCATGTTGGTTTGCAGTGGAAATGTAAGATTCAAGTCCAGTAGCACCTTAAGAGTGACCAAGGGCATAGGCTTTCCAATTTCCGGGGGGGGGGGGGGGGCTGGGGCTGGGCCAGAGACATTACAGGCCATTGTCTCTGGGGGAGGCTCAGCACATCCTGGAAAAGTTTTTGGTGGGGCTCCAGCTCCCCAGCCCCCCCAAAGTTGACACCTATGCTTAAGACCAACAAGATTTCCACGGCATAAAGTCAAAAGTTTATTTAACAGCTTTCGCCAGCTTATAATACAAAGAACTAAACTAAGTACACAAAATTAGATAAAGGTTAAAATAGTGTGATATAAAACAAAATATAATCACCCAGAGTTAGAATATATGAATTATGGAGTAAAATTCATCTTCTCTCTATGTATTGCAAGATAGGCTGCCCAAAATCTAGCAGCAGCCTGGGAGACCTTGGAGTCCACATCCAAGAGGATGAAACGTTGAATCCAATCCAGACTAAATATGTAGATTTTACTCTGGGTTTTGAAGGAAAGTTTCATGTGAGGCTCCTCATACCAGCAGCCCTGTAGAAGGACATGTTGTAGAGTCTCTACTTCAAGCACGCCACAAGGGCAAAAACGCCAGGCAAAGGGGATTTTATTAAATCTGCCCTCTGAAATCATAGATGTTGGGGAAGCACGCCACGCTAAGGAAAAAGCCTTTCTTTGCTTGGGATTCTCAGTGTGGAATAAATACGATGCTGGGGCTGATTTCCAGGGCATAAGCTTTTGAGAATCAAAGCTCCCTTTATTAGGTGGTAGCATTTAAATCATAAAACATTGAGCTGCAGACCAGAAGGTTGGTAGCTCGGCAGTTCAAGACCCGAGTGTCGCATGATGGAGTGAGCTCCCTTCTCTGGTCCCAGCTCCTGCCAACCTAGCAGTTCAAAAGCAAGAAATTTCAAGTAGATAAATAACTACCACTTCAGTGGGAAGGTAACAGTGTTCCATGCGTTTTGGCATTTAGTCATGCCAGCCACATGACCATGGAAAAGTCTTCAGACAGAGCTGGCTCTTTGGCTTGGAAACCGAGATGAGCACAGCCCCCTAGAGTCAGATTCAACTGGCTTTCAAACAAGGGAAACCTTTACCTTTTACTTTTTATGGGGCTCCTTGCCTGGACCTCGATGCCCCAGGCTAGCCCGATCTCATCAGATCTTGGAAGCTGCCCTGGTTTTACAATCTCTACCACCTTCTCATTCCAGCCTGTATTCTGGCCTTGCAATCATTGTCTCTAGCCTGTGCCCACTGCATAAGTGAACAAACTGAGCTGGTATGAAAGTTATGGGAATCGTACGGTCACCTAAGCTATATTAGAAATAATTTTGCTCTTGTTTGATTTGACAATGTTCCAGCTTTTTAACTGGGTTTGACTGATATTTATATTATACGTTTGTTTATATAGGTTTTAATTGTATTTTATGAAATGTCGCGTAAGGTCGCCCTAAGCCCGCTTTCACAAGGAGGGCGGGGTAGAAATTGAATTAATAAAAATAAATAAATAAATAAATAAACGCTCAGCAGGGTCAGTCCTGTTATTTGGACGGGAGACCATCAAGGAAGTCCAGGGTTGCTACGCAGAGGCAGGCAATGGTAAACCACCTCTATTAGTCCCTTGCCTTGAAAACCTTACAAGGTCATCATAAGTTATCTGTGACTTGACAGCCCTTTACCCACACACACCTCATCCCCCAAACCTACTTATCCACAGCTTTTCCCTCTCTCAGTGGGATTTATTTCCAGTCTCACAAACCCACCAGAGAAGCTACAGGAGAGGAGGAAGAAGAAGAGATTGGATTTATACCCCGCCCTTCACTACCCAAGGGAGTCTCAGAGCGGCTTACAAACTCCTTTCCCTTCCCCTCCCCACAACAGACACCCTGTGAGGTAGGTGGGGCTGAGAGAGCTCTTTCCCAAGCTGTCCTTGAGGGAACAGCTGGTACAGAGCTATGGCTTGCCCAAGGTCATCCAGCCAGGTGCAAGTGGAGGAGTGGGGAATCAAACCCGGTTCTCCCAGATTAGAGTCCACACACTTAACCACTACACCAAACTGGCTCTCCACACCAAACTGGCTCTCCTGGAACAGCCTAGAGGGAGGAAAGTAAAGGTAGGGAAAGAGTTCAGGTCCTTCCTACTGCCTGCCTATCCTGAAACTATTTCTCCACTGCAAATGTCTGATCCTTGACCCAAATGTCTGCCGCACACATCTAACCCGCCCCTTACCTTTTGTATCGATATGCAAATAATTTGATAAGACTGGGTGAGGAGAAACAGCTCCAGTACAGGAAAGGCTCTTTCCATGTCCCACAACCCAAAAAGTCAGCCTTAAAACTCGTGACATCAATAAATGCTGAGCAACATGTTTCATCATACCGGGTTCCAGTACGTTGGAAGTATGCCAAAGGTCTATGCCATAATTGCACACTTAGAAACACTCGACCAGTAACAGAAGTCATCCGTTGGATTTGCCATGTTTTGAGGCATGAAGCTCTGGTTTATACATAACCATTTCCCTGACTGCCTGGGGAAAACATCATCTTTGTGGATGAGAAGAGTGTGTTCCCCCCCCCCCCCACACACACTTCAGGCTAGCAACATCGTACAAATGATGTCTATCAATTCGTGTGGGCAGGCTAGTAGAAACGTTTGTGGGCTCGCAATTCGGGCTGAAACTTCTTGGTCTACTCAATCAATTAAAAAACTTTTGATTCCTTCAAAAGGACCCCCCATTGATTGGGCAGAATATCTTTTTCAGCTGTCAGTTATTTAAGTCTTTATACACCCATGAGCAGCAGGTGCCTTCTCTGAAGGATTCCCGTCTCTCCTAAGAAGGAGGGAGTGCTTCTTCTGGAATGACGCCTACTGCTGTGACATGTATCCATCGTCTGGAAGCCTTCTTCAATGTGTACACCAATGATCTGTATGAATCTGATGAAGAATCATACAATCTGTTCTGATCCCTTTAACAGAAGGGCATATCGATACCTTTTGGCAGCATTTTTAAATGGCCAGGCCTGTAACTGATAGTCCCGGTTCCTTGTGATCCTCCTTCTGTCCAACAACATTCAGAACCAAATCAGAGAGTTTATACAGCTTTCATTCAGTTAAACGTAGCCTAGTCCTCCCTTGCCTACCTCCCTTGGGCACACAAGACTCCCACACAAAGTCTACTATAGCCAAGACAGCTGAGTTATTGCTGTTGCTCTTAGTGTGCGTATTTTTTTTTTAAAAAAAACACATCTTTTCAAGCAGTTATTTACTTTAAGGCAAGAGGTTAGTGGGACAACTGAGCTCCACATCGCTGCAAACTTTCCTTCTTTTCTACCTCCCGTGCCAGGCAACATACGCAGTCTTAAGCCATTCGACCTCGGTCCGCATTTGTACCCCTCAAAAGGGTTACACCAACAAAACAGTCCAACAGCTGCATAAAATAAAACTACAGAAAGCAGATAGGTAGGAAGGGAAAGACGCCGTAAGCCCAGTATTCATCCCGCTAGGGTATAAGAGTATTGCTTGAACTTTGGTGTGCAGCCCAGAAAAAAATGATTTATGACATTAAATAAAAAAGGAAACACAATCCTGCTTAACTTTCTAAAGGCATCTGGCAGAAACAGGGGAAGGAGATTTAAAGCCCCTCTTTTCACCTAGCCGACTAATCAATTTTAGCTGTCCGAGTTAGCAAGTTTTTTTTTTCCTTTATTGCCCCTCTTTCTCTCTTCTGCATTGGTTTCCAAAATCTGAAGTAGATTAGTTATAAACGTGCATCTCTCAAACCACGAGTTCAGTCAAAGACTCTGGCGCACGCTGGCGAGCTAGGCACCCACGACACACAGCCAGGAAGTGTGTGAATTCAACCCAGTTTACCCCGCCAGTTCCATGATAAGACACAGACTCATCACACTCCTGCCTTCTGCCTATTTGAAAGCACTCTGTCTCACTACCTTCTCAGTCTCTCCCATGCCACTGACGAAGCCAGTTTTTTCCTCGAAAAGCTCTCGCTACGAAAAACAAAACCAAGACAAAACACACCAGCTAGCTTTGCTGCTGCAACACTCCTTCTCATTTTCTTAAAGGTAAAGAAAGCACAACCCATTTTACTGCACTCAGCAGGCAGCGTCTCTTGGGCCAATTCCACTCACCAAAGCCCAGATTCTCACACTGTAAAGATTTCTGAAGTGCTATCTTGCGCAGTTAAAAGTCTAATTGATTGCAACGGACTGCTGGGGAACACCCAACTAGTTAAAAGGAGCAATTTGAGTCAGTGGTCTTCTGTGTAGACCATGGGTAAAAACAGCTTTTCACTTCAAAGGAAAATACTGGGAAAGCTGCAATAAATTCTGCCAGACATGAGATTTCTAAATAATGATCTTTGTCAACTGTTCAAGGTAGCCCTTTCTCACTGCAACTCAACTTAGTGACTTAAATCTTTTTTAAAAAGCCAACCAGGAGTGTTAGTGGAGTAGTATACCAAGTTGTAAATAACCATGTACATTAGCGCAGAGAGATGTGCCAGCCTTAAAGCCCCCCCCCACAAGTGTCTCACTTAAAGCCACCCATGCAAACCTTTCTTTCTGTCTCACTCAGCATTCTGAGCCACGCAGATTAGAGATCTTGTTAATGTACTACTGGCTGAAAACAGTTCAGACACATCTGCTGGTACAGTTATGTTAGACTACAGTTTCCTCATGTGCCCCAAATCCCTCCTGCTCGGCAGAGTGCTAAAACCTTTCCAAGTTTCTCAAAACAATTACTCTAGGGGAAAGCAGTTGGAAGAGAAGAAAGAGGGGAAAATAATAAAAAAAAAATCTATACAAAGTAGAAGGCCCTATGCCAACTGTTAACTCTCTCTCCATTTTTCTGGCTCCGCGTCCCTGTTTTTTCCCCTTCCTTCTCCGAGTTTTCATTCCTACGGGACCTAACATGCTGCAGTGTTTTTTTTTTTAAAGAAGTGAATTTAATAACCGCCAGAGCTGAGGAACTGCGTGTTCTTCACACAAAATGCACAGAGTTCTTCAGAAGTTTCCCCGTAGCATCTTGAGAAAAGCAGGCAAACAACTCGGGAATAAAAAAAAGCCAGCCCCATCCAGCACATGACCTTGCGTGTCCTTAAACCACAGCGATGCACTCCGACTAGCATGCAGGGCATAAGCCCGCTTCAGCCAAACAAATACCCTGCACTGCAGGCTGTTCGCTAGATCGGCAGCTAATACACAACTTATACAGTGATCTCAGACTTTCTGATACTGGCCATTGAAATATAAGAGTCCCTCGGGCATCCCCCCTCAGCAACAACAAAAAACCCTGACACATTGCAGTAAAACACACTTTAAAAGGAAACACCAATCTCCTAGCATCCAACAATCAGCAATTTCTGGCCAACCACCACCTCTCCATTCATGAAACACAAAAACCGCGGAGCTAGAATCTTACTTTATGCCATACATCCCGCCTCTAGGCATACAGACTCCTTCACCCTGAAACATCTCCCCTTTCAAGCTCCTGGGTATCATCAACATACGGAGAATCACTTCTGCCACAAATCCCTACAACTCTATAATGCTACAGGCACCAGGAAGCATTTCAGCTCAGCTGTTCATGCAACTTTGGGCTCTGGCAGCCTTCGCAGGTTAGACCAAGTTAAAAAAAAAAAAAAAAACCCGACAGAACCAAGTTTGAGTCCAGGGGCACTTTTAAGGCCAACAACGTTTTATTCAGGGCATAACATTCCGTGGTTTTAAGGGTGCCCCTGGACTCAAACTTTGCCCCGCCGCTTCAGACCAACACGTCTACCCACCTGAATGAAAAATGGATAGATTCTGACCCATCCCTTGGGGTCCCTCTAGCGTCAAACTGGGAGCATTGCAGGGGGGGGGGTCAGTTTTCCTGTTCCGAAACCCCTGCTGTCTGCACGCACTGAAGGAAAAGAGTCAAGAAACCGAGGATGGGACGAGACAAGAGGGAGGGGAAAGAAGAGACGCGCTCGCTCTGCTGTGCCGGTCCCCTTTCGCAGGCAGCTCCTTTTAGCACGGAGTGCGTGGCAGGAGAGAACGGCGGAAAGGTGTTCAGCAAAACAAATGAAACTTTTTTTGTTGTTTTTAAAGGCAGTTGTCGGTTTCAAAAATCCTTTTTCGGCTCAACTTTTTTTTTTTAAACGCTTTTAAAAGCAGAACTCAGTTTCCTAAGAGGAGGCAGATCTCCCCCCCCCCCAACCCCCTCCCGAGACGGATTGACGACCTCTGCTTTTGCTTTGCTTGCTTTTCTTTCTCTTTTTCCCCTTTTGCAATCGGCGTCCTTCTGTGAACTCCGAGGCACGCGAAGCAAAAGCGAGCGCAAGTCCTGGAACCGCGCTGCCTGCCGCGGCCGCCTCGACCGGACCGCTTGCTCGCGGCCGGCGCTGGGGGGATGCTGTTGAGCGAGCCGCCCCGCTCCCCGCACATTCCCCCCCCCCCCCCGCCTCCCGATTGCCTCGGAACGCGAGAGAAGTCCGGGGTGGTTTGTTTTTCCGCCTTACCTTTGAACTGCCACAGCTGCTCTCCACTTCTGGCGTGCGGATTTGGAACACGTCTGGGTGGCTGGAGCACTCATCCATGTGGCTCGGCGCTCTTGGCATGGTGGTGCTGCTGCTTCGCTTTGATTTCTGGCTGTGTTTGGCGTGGCCAAGTCCCTTTTAGTACATGTACTTGAAAAAAAACAAAAACAAAAAGTTTTCTTCTGCTGCCTCCGGCGTGGATCTTGTTTCCAGAAACCAGGCTGGTGGGGGGCTCCCTTCTCCAAGTAGCAGCTATAGCCTCAGTCAACTGCTCCACCACTGAGGAGACAGACTGCCAGCGTTCACTGTCCCTTCTTTTATAGACTACCCAATGGGCATGCTCAAACTCCTAACCCTCAAGGTAACTCAGCCAATAAAATTGCAGAGGTTATCTAACTCCTCGCTTCCCCCCCCCCCTCTCCTTACCTCCTCCCTCTTCAAGTGTTCCTGAGCCTCCCATTTGGAGGGGTGGGGTGGGGGGAGTTCCAGTAGCCTGGCTTCATAGAATGCACTTCCCAAGCCTAGTTACATGAAAGTGGCTATTGCTTCCTGCAGGCGAGCCATTTCCTCCTCCCCCCTGCCCAACACACGTGAGGAAGAGAGGAAAGGGTGAATCTCCTGATAGTTCAAACTGATTTTTCCAAGGTGACTGAAAGAATATTTCCATTTGCTCTTCATGTCTTCCCCCCTCACTTTATTGGCAGAACTAAAACTCTGTGGGGATTGGGAGATGCCAACACTTGCGGGCTCCCAAACGTTGAACAATGAATGTGTCGTGGGTTTTGTGGATGGGACGTTTTGAAATGTAATCTGCGATTGTCATGCTAGGCATCCTCCTGTTGATCAGGGACCGTTGCCCTCTCGGCTGGAATGAAAACAGGAGGCAGATGTGGAGATAAACGAAAGCACATATTTGTGGAGAATCTGCAAAATGGGATGGCTTTAGACTATTTCAGCCGCCGAGGCTTGGCTCACATGAACAGAGGAACAAGGTGACAGGACCTTGAGGTAGAAGAGTGAACTGTACCACTTCAGAATGCGGGTTCTGGATTCCGGCACTGAACATTTCTTCACATAATGTTTCTTCTCCATGCTGACCAGCACAGCAGGCGGGAGGGCTGTAATCCCCTTTCCCAGTGTCCATATGCTTGCGGTGCTGCTTTTCTGTTTGCAGGGCATTACTTAGGGAAGCATTCCAAAATGCAGTCTTCCAGCCTGAAGGAGTGCAGTCCATTCTAGCAGCTCGGGTATCTACCACCAATGTTCCCTCTAAGCTGTGGAGTCTTGTGAACAAAAATTCTACTTTGTGAGCTACTGGCATCAAAGCTGTGAGTGAGTGATTGGGCTGCTGCATACATTAGTTTGCTTTGGAGCCATCCTTCCTGAGCTAAGACAAAAATGTGTGAGCTGGAGGCTAAGAAACTGTGAGCTAACTCACACTAACTCAGCTTAGAGGGAACACTGTCTACCACTTCATTCCTCTGCAACGGACCTGCCATCATGAGCTGGGGAAGGGTGGTGGGATCAAGGTCTTGCAACAATCTTATCCTGCCTCAGAGGTAAGAACAAACAGCTTGCACAGTCCCCTGGAGTGTTCAAGTCAGAAGAAAGAGGCTGGGTTTCTAGATATGCTCAAAGACTGGGTTTCTAGATATGCTCAATGACTGTGCCATAGAGTGGATGGTCACAGAACCTTACTGGGGGGGGGGAGGGGAGGAGGCAATCCTGGACTTGATCCTAAGTAATGCTCAAGACCCGGTGAGAGATCTAAATGTGATAGCACCAGTTGGGGACAGTGACCGTAATGCTATTAAGTTTAGCATTTATGTAAATAGGGAGTTGCCCCGAAAGATCAACACAACCACATTTAACTTTAGAAGGGGTAACTGACGGGGCTTGTGAAGAAGAAACTGAAAGGAAAGGTAAGGAGGATTAAATCCCTTTGGGAAACTTGAATACTATTTAAAACTACAATACTGGAAGTTCAAATAAAATGTTTACTGCAGGTTAGGAGAGAGATGAATAGGTATAAAAAAAGGCTTGCATGGTTAACAAAGCAGTGGAAACAGTAAAAGGTAAGAAGGATTCCTTTAAGCCAGAGGTGTCGAACTCATGTGCTATGAGGGCCGGATCTGACATAAATGAGACCATGTTGGCCTCGGCCATGTGTGTCATAAAATGTAATGCCAGGTAGTGGAGATATAAACTTTATAAAGGACACAGACAAACACAATGAAAGATTTTTTAAAAACTTTAAATAAAACATGCTTAAAACACTAGCACTCGCCAAATATTTTGTCTATTTAACAGTTTCTGATAGCCGACACCTCTTGCTCTGAATTACTGCATCAAAATGTCTGTGCTGTTGCAATCTTGAGTATACTGTTCAGGTGTGTATCTGTAAGCTGCAAACCTACTTTTGATTTATTGACATTCACTACAGAAATCTCATGCTCAGTGTTCCTAGCCTAGGACCCAGGGAAAAACATGCAATGGCTGGGAATTGGGAGCTTTTGTACATAAGTTGCTTCATGTGCTGGTCAGGAACATGAGAAGGCATCCTGACACAGACTGAGGCCTGCTTGTTTGTCTACAAAACTATAGCCTTCCCCAAAGAAATAACTGCAACTTCTCAGCCTAATCCACCTCACTGGCTTGTTGTTATTCCTCCTCTAAAATAGTTCACATTGCTTTCTTACTGAGAAAGACTGAATCATGAGGGCATGAATACAGTGAAAGGGGGGAGGAAGACTGGATCATGATGACATTAATACAGTGAAAAGGGGGAGGGAACCCAGTTGCATCCAGGAGAGTCCTGGCATAAGGAGCCCAACAAAACACACACACACAGAGAGAGAGAGACAGACACACACACAGCATAAGGAGCCCAATAGAATACACACACAAGGCACACAAAAGCTCATACCTTGAACAAAACTTTGTTGGTCATAAATATGACTAGTATTTCTCTCATGTGATTGAGCCAGCCCAGCAAAGCAAGCTCTCCCTCGTTCCCTCCCTCCCTTCAGGGAGAAGTCTCAGCCAGTGGTAGGAAAGAAAGGCTTCCTTTTGTCTCCTGTATACGATTGAGGGAGCCTGGCCAGGAAGCAAGCTCTGGCTCGTTCCCTCTCTTCCTCTGGGAGGAGGAGGGGGATGAGCCTCAGCCAGTGCTTTACCAGACTCTCTCAATGGCACAGGAGAGGCTTGCCTATCTATCTTGCCTGTGCAATTGAGTCAGATAAAGCAAGCTGTGACATAGCAGCAGCAGAACTGGAAAAGGAAAAAGGAAACAGCCAGTTCCACTGCGGGCCTGATAGAAGCCCTCTAAGAACCTGATCTGACCTGCGGGCTGCATGTTTAGCACCCCTGCTTTAAGCGGTGGAAGGTTAGTCTAAGTGAGGTAAATAAAAGTGAGCACAGGCTTTTGCAAATAAATGCAAGTCAGTGATCAGACCGGCAAAAAGGAACTATGAGGAACATACTGCAAAAAACATAAAGAGCAACAATAAAAATTTCTCCAAATATATTAGTAGCAGAAAACCAGCCAGGGAGGCAGTGGAGCCCTCGGATGACCAAGGGATAAAAGGATTACTAAAGGATGATAGGGAAATGGCAGAGAAGCTGAATGCAGTGTTTGCCTCTCTCTTCACTGTGGAAGATGGGAGGTGCTTGCCCATTCCAGAACTACTGATTTTAGGAGGGGTGTCAAAAGACCTGAGTCAGATTGAGGTGACAAGAGAGGAGGTGCTATGACTGATGGACAAATTAAAAACTGACAAATTACCAGGCCCAGATGGCACACATCCAAGAGTTCTGAAAGAACACATACATGAACTTATGGAACTCCTGACAAAAATACGCTGTCACTAAAATCTGCCTACATTACCAAGGACTGGAAGGTAGATAATATAACCCCAGTTTTTTTAAAAAAAGGTTTCAGAGGAGATCCAGGAAATTACAGGCTGGTCAGTCTAACATTGATACTGGGTAAATTGGTGGAATCCATCATTAAAGATAGGACTAGTAGGCACATTGATGGACAAAATCTCTTGAGGAAGACTCAGCATGGATTCTGTAAGGGAAGATCTTGTCTCACTAACCTGTTAGTGTTCTTTGAGGGAGTAAACAAACATGTGGACAAGGGGGGCCCAATCGATGTTGTTTACCTAGACTTCCAGAAAGCTTTTGATAAAGTTCCTCATCAAGGGCTCCTAAGTAAACTCAGCAGTCATGGGATAAAAGGACAAGTCCTCCTGTGGATTAAAAACCGGTTAATTAACAGAAAACAAAGAGTGAGTATGAATGGGCAGTTTTCACAGTGGAAGGTGGTAAGCAATGGGGTACTGCAGGGCTTGGTTCTAGGTCTGGTGCTTTTCAATTTGTTAATTAATTATTTGGAATTGGGAGTAAGCAGTAAAATGGCTAAGTCTGTGGATGACACTAAGTTGTTCAGGGTGGTGAGAATGAGGGAGGGCTGTGAGGTTCTCCAGAGGGATCTGTCAAGGCTGGACAAGTGGGCGTCAGTGTGGCAAATGAGGTTCAGCGTGGGCAAGTGCAAAGCAATGCATATTGAAGCCAAAAATCCTAACTATAAATATGCGTCGATGGGCTCTGAACTGGCAGAAACTGACCAGGAGAGAGCTCGTGAAGTCATGGTAGATAACAGACTGAAGATGCTGAATCAGTGTGTGACTGCAATAAAAAAAGGGAAATGCTATGCTAGGGATTATTAGGAAGGGGATTAAAATCAAAGCAGCCAGTATCATAATGCCCCTGTATTAATCAACGGTACAGCCTCATTTGGAATACTGTGTACAGTTCTGGTCACTGCATGTCAAAAAAGATAGCATTGGAAAAGGTGCAGAAAAGGGCAACTAAAATGACTAAATGGATGGAACATCTTCCCTAAGAAGAAAGGTTAAAGAGGTTAGGGCTCTTTAGCCTGGCGAAATGATGATTGAGGGGTGATATGATAGAAGTTTACAAAATCATGCCTGGGATAGAGATGGCAGAGAAAGAAGTACTTTTCTTCCTTTCTCACAATACAAGAACTTGTGGGCAGTCAATGAAATTAATGAACACGAGGCTTAGAACAGATAAAAGTACTTCTTCACCCAAAGGCTAATTAACACATAGAATTCACAGCCACAGGAGGTGGTGGCAGCTACACGCATAGACAGCATAGACGTATATTGGATAAACATATGGAGCAGAGGTCCATCAGTGGCTATCAGCCACAACATATAGATAGGAACTCTGGGTCAAGTGTCTGGGGCAGTGATGCTCTGTATTCTTGGTGCTTGGGGTGGGGAGGCAACAGTAGGAGGGCTTCTGGAGTTCTGGCCCAGCTGATGGACCTTCTGATTTCAGCTGGGTTTTAGCCAGTGCTCCCTCCAAGCTGTGGAGTCTTGTGAGCAAAAATGCTACTTTGTGAGCTACTGGCATTAAAGTTGTGAGCAAGCGATTTGGCTATTGCATAAACCATCCTTCCTGAGCTAAGACAAAAAATCTGTGAGCCAGAAGCTAAAAAACTCACACTAGCTCACACTAATTCAGCTTAAAGGAAACACTGGTTTTGGCCACTCTATGACACAGAGTGTTGGACTGAATGGGCCACTGGCCTGATCCAACATGGCTTCTCTTATGTTCTTATGAAAAGCCTTGCCTTTCTCAGACCCAAAGATCTTCCTGGACAATATATAGCCCTCCAAACTGCAACAGGAATATCCAGAGGAACCACCCTAGGCGTGGCAGGCTGCTCACTAAAACTTGCCTGGAATTAGAAGCATGCTGAAGCAAACAGGGCTTGGACCATGTAAGAAAGGTCTTTTTGGTGGTTGTTGAACCAAACAACACATTCAAATGGAGGCCCCCCCCCCCCCCCCCCCCGGCCATAGTCAGCAATCCAGTTGAAGAATGCCAGGCTCACATCTCAGACATTCAGGAAAGGGAAATTTGGTTCTAAACTCTTTTCAACTGTACAAAAAGGCTACTTATCTACATCAGCTATCTTATAGATACCAAGGCATTATAATGTCCGTTATGAATGTGAGTCCACCACCACCACCCCCGAAACCAACTATTTAGAAAATCTGGACAATTTTAAATACATAAATTTTCAGCCTTGGTACTACGGAATGACCTCTTCCCCTCAAACTAGTTCCAGGCTTTAAATAAACCTTTCTTTTTTGTTTTTATGAATCCATGTTTGAGTAAGACAAGACAAATTTCTAGAATCGTTTGAAATTCTAAACTTAGGCACAAACATATATTATCAGAAATTTATTGTTTGGCACTGCTACACGAAGGTACCTTCGTGTAGCAGTGCCAAAGAATAAATTTGTATCTCCTGTATCTTCTCAGCTTTGGTGCTGCTTGGGAGTAACTAATCTTGAACTGTTAACCACTTTTATTTTAAAAATAAATCTTTAGTCACTCAGTCACTCGAGTACCTTGGTTGAGCAACGTGGTATTATTGTATATCCTACATATTGATGTGGCTCCAGTTTTTAAATCCAGCATAAATTGATCCATGACAGGATTGGTTCCTTGTGACTTGGATCCTTTTTAATAATTCAAAACTTCATTAACAAGATTGCCCTAAAATATGGCTATTCAGTGTTGTGACATCCTACTCCCTCCCACAAGGCCCTTCTCTACCTGGAAAGGTGTGTTGATTCATCATTGTTCTTTTACATGTTGTTTTCACATGTAAACAAGCTGTTGCATATGAAGCTCTTGATCCTGACTAGTTTAATGACAAACATATTTACCAGATATTGGGGCTTTTTGACATGTTTGAAGTTATTCACATAAATATTAGCATGAATGGTATCTCAGTTTACTAGCAGTATTGTCCACTATTACATGGCTACCACAGATTACATGGATTGTGTTGCAAGAACACACAATGCGCCACAAAAATATCACAAAAATACATCCATGCTGTAAACACTTGCCTGTTGGTAGTTTTCATTGTCTCTAGGATCAAGGTCTAAGTAGCCCAGATAATTACAAAGTAGGTGGGAGAGAAAAAAGAGACAAAGGGTTGACATAGCAAGTCCATTGTTTTGTACCATACCAGCAGCAAAACTGGTCTCCTAAAACTTACCCCTGTGCTGGAATACTTTTGAAACTGAAAACAAAGTAAAGGTCAACACAAATGAACAAAAAAATTGCCGGGGGGGGGGGGGGCACTGATTTTTTTTTCATTTCAGAAGTCATTATCTCACCCTCTTCTGAATATTTAATCCCAGTTTATATCAGTACATTGGGGGGCGACTGGACTGGATTACCATTCCCTAAACCAGAGTTTACAGTTCTAATGTACATGTCATTTCTTTGTTTAATAAAACATATTGGCTGAAGAGAAAGGTTAAATGTCATAATGACTTATGTTTTTGAAGAAATGATTGTGTCTACCCACATATGGGCTTCTGAACGTCATGTGCAAATAGATACAGATGTCATCTACAATGTAATGGAAAAGATCCCTATCTGTAAGCTGTGCTGCTGTTAATGGCTAATGGTTGCAAGAGCCAGTCCATTGATTCCCTTCCCCCTCACTTCACCATAGGCATGTTCCTTGAGGAGATAAAGGAAATCTAGAGAGGGTGGGAGTGGAAGGTGGAGGATGGACTATGCCCTGTGAAACACAAAATAGCCTGGGAAAGAACGACTGCAACCCAGAAGGATGAAAAATAGCAAAGGATATTCCTAACCCAAATGTGATGTTCCAGTGGGTAAGCAGCAATTTCCCTGACTTGGTGAAAGCAGCCAGCATTTAGGCTGACAAATCTTCATCTATAACCACCATCACCTAACCAGCCCCACAAGTTGCCATTGGGTCTGTTTGTGTTTGTTTCTTTGATCTTTTAATTGCAGCTTAGTTATCCTTCAGTGCAAGTAAATAGAGTATTGTGTGTAGAAAGAATGCATGAAAGAAAGAAAAAAACCAAGGGAAAAAAAGCTATTGATCAAAAGGGACAGGTTATTTTTCTTTCCACTGAAGAGGACATATCAATCTGGATCTGTGTATGGCTAGGGATTCAGTTTTTTAAAAAACAAAACATGGTCAGTGCATGACTGCATTTAACCATCTGTTAGATGATATTTGTAAAAATGTGTTGGAGAAATAAGTTAACAAAGCTGCAAAAAAACTTTCTGCCAACTCAGTCTAGCCCGGCAGATGGCTCCCTACTGTAACATGGCTGAGCTGGTGGCCTGGATCCATGTCAATCAAGACTAGACTACTGTAATGCACTCTGCATAGGCCTTCCCTTGACATCAGTTCAGAGACTCCAGTTGGTAAGAAATGCTGCTCCTCAGTTATTAGCAGGAGCTAGGCAGAGCATGCATGTTACTCCCATTTTGCATTCACTCCATTAGCTGCCCATCAGTTAATAGACAATGCAGGGTATTGACTATCACATACAATGCTCTTCATGGCCTTGGCCCTTCATCTGTGCGACGGCCTCTTCCCATGCCCTGCCACAGCAGCTTCACTCATCACAGTGGGGCCACCCTGCAGATGGGCAGAATCAACAAATGCCCACACTCATGTCTTCTTAGAATCTACACTTATTATTAATTCAATCAGTCTATAACTAAAGTGTTTCTCCAAATAGGGTGTAGGACCACTGGGGGTGTTTGTATCTGTGAGTGTACTCCAAGGTATCTGCCAGTTCTTTTTAAGGACAGAAGGCAAGCTCTTCTTATGCCCATCTCACTAAAATGAAAATGAAGCTCTCTCTGTTTTTGAGGAAGAGTGGCACAGATGTTCTTCCTTAGGGGAAGGGGTGGAATTGGCTTTCCCCTCTTTCACAGAGCTGCTGCCACACACTTACTTCTAGACCAGCTCAGACCAGTAGCCAGAAAAGAAATTGCTGATTCTCTAAGAATTCTGGTTGAGCAGCACCAATCATAAGGCACTTGTCATGGTTATTTCCAGTGTAAAATTGGGCTGACTACAAATGGGTGTTTTTCTTTATTTTGACTTCCAGACTGGAGTGCTTTTTTAAAAAAGCATCCGTACAACACTGACCTCTAATTATCCACTTCCCAGATTTTCCCCTGTCCTCAGAACTATTTCCCAAACCTACTTTTCCCCAATCTTTTCAGGAATAGCAGGGTCCAAATATGTCTGGACAGGAAGGGGCACATTTTCACATGAGTGGTATTTTTCTTTTGTCAGGCCCTCACAGCTGCCAATTTCCCTACTTTACCATTGAAGGGATTTTTTTTCAGCAATTGCTGTATCCAGATATTCCCTTTGAAATATTAAATGCTAGGAAAAATATGTGTCCAATTGCACAAAAGTTTGCAGAGAAGAACTGCAGGTACCATTGGCTTGCACTCGGACATATATCAGTTACACACCAAGGACGTACTTTTACAGCCCATGATTTAGGATCTGGAGAAGAGCTTCTGAAGGCATTGGACTTGGACTTGAGCTAGAAAAAAGAACTGGTAACTAAAGAAGAGGAACCTATTACAAGATTGCAAAGAATGACACTGTAGGAGACAGCAGCTATAGAGTCACCATTTCTGTTTTCTTTGTTTTTCATATTTTCGCCAAGTGAAGCACCCTGGAAAATAATAATGTAGGGGAGCACACGGGAAGGGCCATTGGGATCCCCCCCCCACATCTTCCCAATGGGCAAGACCCACATTTTGTGAGTCTGCTCCAGAATTGCTCTGGAGTCCTGTGGGGAGGAAACACCAATCAGGAGAGCTCCAGTTGAAGAGAAAGAACAGAATTTAGTTAGGAATTTTAAGAGAACAGAGTAACGAAATGGAGTATTATTTTGTTTTTTATCTTATTTCATTGTGAAGTATCTTAGTATATTAGCTTTGAAACGAAAATGAAATATATAGAGAGTTTATGGTTACAAACATGACATGATTTAATGGGAAATTATAGGAAATAGAGTTTATAATTGCAGATGTACTGGAGTAATTTTGAGAGGCAGAAATATATATATATTTAGGCATGCCAACATCTATCTGACTTAATGAATTATAATTTATAAATGTAATAGTAACAGAATAGAGTTGGCAACTTGTTGTAGTAAAAAACGTTTTAAGTATGTTAACTTTATTTCTTGCTGTAAAAAAAGGGTAATTATTGTGTAAGATCTTGAAAATAATAAAAAAAATAATGAAAATAAAATAAAATGTGCCTGCTTGGAGAACGCTTATCAACCACCACCCAAAGAACTGTTTTACCTTTACTGGGTGGTAAATCAGTATAAAGTCCATTGAAATCACTGCCTATGGTCTTTCTGGCATTTTAAGGGGTTGTAAGGTCTTGGGGGGCTTTTCTGGCCTCTGTTTCCCCATTAGGCAGATCCGGCAGGAACCCACATATTGGGAAATATCTGCCCACATACATGGCCACCAAAATTGTCTTTGCAGGAGGTGCAGGGTTTTCAGGTATCCAAAATGCCCCACCAGTTTATTTTCATCTGCCAGTCAGGATTCCCCCCCTCAAGGCCCTAGGTACGAACACCCTCCCACCTCTGTACCAACAGCTATTCCCCTTCTGTTCTGCTGAAATGTCAGTTTGAACATCCTCCATGTCCCCCTCTGAAAAGCTGCTTTAAATTTGCAAATCCAGGGTTCAATATCAATGGGAGACTCTGCTTTCACCCGGCTGCGAGTTACCACGACGACCACCCCAGATGGGTGTGAACATCGAGTTTATTACTTCCTCTCACTGGCTGTCATGTTGCAGGAGGCAGGAAAATGTGTCAGCCAGAGAGTTTAATTTCCCGGGGAGGTGCTGGAGGATGAACTGAAATTTAGAGAAAAACTCTGCCCAGTGGAGCTGCTTGGTGTTCAGGTGCCTGGGTGTGTGTAATGCCTCTAAATTTTTGTGGTCCGTCCACACTTCAAACGGCACCCTCACCCCCTCCAGCCAGTTCCTCCAGGTCATAAGGGCCAGTTTGATGGCCACTGCCTCCTTTTCCCAAATAGCTCAATTACACTCCATGGGGGAGAACTTCTTAGATACATATGCCAAGGGGTGGAGCTCTCCATCCTCCCCCTGTTGCAGGATTGCCCCTCCCATAGCCACATCAGAAGCATCTACTTGGATTACAAAAGGCTTATTTTTATCAGGATGATGTAAAATTGGCTCAGAGGTAAACAATCCTTTGAGACTTTCAAATGCCTGCTGGCACTCCAGGGTCCAGTCCAGTTTGGTACTTGTCTTGTTACTGTCAGGACCTTTCCCCTTCTTTTTTAACAAGTCAGTAAGGGGCAGAACCACCTGGGCGAAGTTTGCGACGAATGCACTGTAGAAATTGGCAAACCCAAGAAACAATTGGAGTTGGCTCCGGGTGCAAGGAGCCTTCCACCCCACCATGTCCTGTACTTTATGGGGGTCCATACCCAGTCCTTACCCCAAATCCAATAGCCCAGGAAATCCAGTTCATCCTGATGAAACTCACACTTGGTGAGCTTGACAAAGGGTTTAGAGCACCTTCCTGACCAACTTTACATGTGAGTCTTTATCTTTCGAATAGAGAATGATATCACCTAAGTACACTAGTGCCCCCTTGAATAAATGCTTGTGCAACACTTCATTGATTAAGTTCATAAACACCCTGGGAGCTCCCACCAACCCAAAAGGCATCACCAGGTATTCAAACTGTCCCAATGGGGTATTGAAAGCCATTTTGTGTTCATCCTCCTCCCAAATGCACACTCTGTAGTAAGCATCTTGCAAGTCAAGTTTGGTGAAAATGCACCCCTGGGAAGCTTCTGCCAGGAGGTCTCTGATGAGTGGGAGAGAGTAGGCATTGGACATAGACACTGTGTTTAAACCCTGATAGTCTGTGCACAGCTGTAGCCCACTGTCCTTCTTCTTCTGGAAGAGGATGGGGGCAGCAAAGGGGGAGGAGGCTAAGCAGATGAAACCCCAAGCAAGGTTTTTATCAATAAACCTGCGGAGTTCCTCCTTTTCAGCTGGGCTCATTGCATGCAACTTCCCTTTGGGCATTTTGTGCCCTGGCACAATTTCTATAGCAGAGTCTTACTTTTGGTGGGGAGGGGGCCTGTCTGCCACCTCCTCTTCAAACACTCTAGCCAAGTCTCTGTACTCAGGAGGGATGGGATCGAGCTCTCCCTGCACCAAACAAACACACTCCGGAAGGGGTGCTCGTACCCCCCACACACTCGGGATTCCACCCAAGAGCTTTGCATTGGGGGCCTGGGAAGTGCAGGGCCCCGCCACTCCACTGAACATATGGGTCATGATCTCAGAACCAGGGATTGCCTAGCACCACTGAGAATTTTGTAACGGGGTAATAATGAATGAATGTTGCTCTCAATGGGATCCCATCCCCATCCCCATGGGCACAGTTTGATACTTGCACGCTTCTTTCATTGGGTAGCCATCCATCTGGGTGAAAATTATAGGTTCTGGCAATAATTGGACAGGTACCCCTAGCCCGGTGACTAATGCTGGGCTGATTAAGTCTCGGGCACACTCAGAGTCAATCAGGGCTCTCACTCGTATCTGGGTGCCCTGCTTGGGGTTTATTACAGTCACTGTCACATAGAACAAAGGGACAGAGGTTCTCACCAAACTTGGCACATGGGACTTTTGGACCTGCAGGATTGTGCCCTTTACAGCAGGTCCCAATCTTTTCCCGCCGGTGCATTGGGCTCGTCTCCACTGGAAGAGGTGCTGCCAGACTCTCCCTAAAACAAAGTGTTTTAAGCACTTTGGGTTGCTTCATCCACACCCTTTGCAGCTTGAGCTTTTTCTTGGAGGTCTTGCACTTGCTCACCTTCCCATCTCTGGGGCTCTTGTTGAATGGGCAACTGGCCACAAAGCGCTCTGAGGCACCACATCTTAAGCACAGGGCCTGGCACATCCTTTGGTCTCTGATAGCCTCTCTTGCCCTGGTTTTTGTCCCCTGTGGTTCCACCACCACCTGTGTGGGAACCCCGGGGTGGTATAGCCACAAGAGAGTGGAGTGAATCTCCACCTCACAGGCCACCTGTACCCACCCATTCAGTGTTAGTGGGTTGCCCAGGGCCAGGGCCCAATCCAGAATTGAGGGCCAGGGCCCAATCCAGAATTGAGTGGTTCAGCCTGGCCCAATAGAATTAAACGAGGACCTCTTCGGGCCACCCCTGGAGTTTTGTGGCATACATTTTAAACTCATCTGAGTACTCCCATACTGAGTGCCCACTCTGGCGCACACAAGCCCCTCAGATGGGTGCACTCTCTCTCTAGCTCCAGGGGGTCCTCATATTGGCATTGGAGTGCCCACATGAAGGCATTCACATCTTGGAGTTCCAGGCCCCAGATGTTGTGAAAACCCACAAACCAGTTGGCCGCCTGATCTCAGAGGCGCAACCCAATAAAATCCACACGGTGCTCATCAGTGGAAAAAGTGGTGCCCCAATTGTGTAAGAACTTGCGCACCTGCAGCAGGAAAAATGCCAGCTTCTCTGGGGTGCCATCGAACATTGCTTCCAGGGCATTGTGCGGCCACACTGGAGCTGCTGGGGCTGCAGGTGGCATGATTGGCCCAGCTGGCCCAGCTGGGGTGCCAGGGGAGGAGGTGAGGGTACTTGCAGAGGGGCTGGCGGTGCCCTCCCAGCCATGGGCGTCAACTACGGGGGGGCTTGAGGGCTCGAGCCTCCCCCGAAATTTCCCGGGGGGGCTCAGCCACCCCTGGCAAAATGGAGATCTCGCCAGTGGCCAGTCAGCCGGCCAGCTGGCCGTCGCCACCTCTCCTTCCCCTCCACCCCCGGCCTGCCCTCCTGCCTCCCTGGGGTGGTGGTGGGGGGGAGAGAGGTGGCGGGGACATGGTCCCGCACTTTGTGCGGGTGGCAGTCAGCCAGCCAGCTGGCTGCCGCCGTGACTGTGCGGGTCTGCCTCCCTGGGGCTGGGGGGAGGAGCGGCAGGGACATGGTCCCGTGCACGTGCACTTCGCGTGTGCGCACGAGAGAGCCCCTGCCCCCCTTGGGGATTTAGAAAGTCTACGCCCCTGCTCCCAGCTCCATCCTGGACTCGTTCATGATCCCAGAACTCATGCTGGATGGCATCCATGATGATGCCCGGCAATTCCAGCATCATGTTTTGCATCTCTCACCTGAACTCCTCAGCCTTGCCTCAGAACTCTTTGCGGAGATGCTCAGCTTCAGTGTCCTCCATGGCACGGATGTGCTCCAGGTCCTGGAATGAGTGTCTGTAACACTGTTGGGCGCCATTGTACACAGATTTCTCAAACCTCAGATCCAGAGTCATCACCCAGGTAGGCTCAGCCCAAGTGGGGAGCGGCTCCCAGGAGTCTCAGGTCTGCACCCCACTTTCTGCTCCTTTGGACTCTGTAGTCACTGTGGTCCTTTGTTCAGGCATGGTGTCATCCGCCGCAGTTGGAGGGACTTCCCCTTCTTCCCGCTCATCACGCTTGTGGTGCAGGAGGTTGAGAAAGTGAAAAGAGAGTCCAAACAATTTGTCAGGATCCTGGTTAAATCAGTTCTCAGCACCAGTCACTTCGAAGAAAGCTAACTTTATTGAGACCTTGATAGATACCATACTGGACACGAGCTATTGTTAGGACTGAAGTTTAACGTGTGAAGGTGGTAGATATATTGTGCTCAAGTAAAGGCACTACAGATCAGGACCCAATCACCCCATAGGCGTAGAGTACGGGGGGGCTCGAGCCACCCCCGAAATTTCCCAGGGGGGGGCTCAGCCACCCCCGGGAAAACAGAGCACCTGCCGCCATGCCTCCCTGGGTCCTTCCGAGGCTCGGCGGCCGCTGCTGGAGAGGGAGAGGGAACGGGTGGGGGGGGGAGAGAGGCACTGGCAGCAGCAGCTGGCGGGTCTTGGAAGGGCCTGGGGAGGCAGGGCGGTTTCCTGGAGGGGGGAGAACATTGTCCCAGCGAGCGTGCGCACTTCGCGCACGCTAAGGAGCCCCCGCCCCCCCGGGATTTCCAAAACTCTACGCCCCTGAATCACCCCACAGTATTTGCCTGCCAGAATTAACAGTTAACTACCCCCCCACACTAAACAGATACCCTTCCCAGAGCAGCCCTCCTGACAGAATTAATGGTTGTCTACCCCCCCCCCCCCCCAGATAGCCTCTACCTAGCAAGGAAAACAGAATAACATACATTTGAGAAGCCAAGACATCTGGCACCGATGGGGTAACAAGTCCCTGCAACATCAAAGAGAGGAGGAACCTCCTCTCTCAATGGCAGGCAAGCTGTGAAATGCGCAGGGAGCCTGACACTGTGCTGCTGATGCACAGACCTCTACATTTGCCACAGTAATTAATGCAAAATGGAGAATCTTCACCGTATGGCTACAGCCTTGAACTGCTTTACACTCAGTTTTCCAGAGCAAAGGACTTCACGTTTAGAGACAGAAAGACCCTCATATCCAGTGCCAGATTTAACTGAATACAGGAAGTTAAGGTTTTGTTGTGAGGCGGGTCTTTTTCTACCTGTGTGAGCAACTCTGGAAGCTTTTTTCATTCACCTTACCATACCTGTTCAGATCGGCTGAGGAAGTTTATTGCTGTATCTGGCGCAAAGACCCTTTGATTCAAGGCTGAGCTTGGCTTGAACTTGTGTCAGGGCCTTTTGAACTGTGGCCCTAATGTATCAGCTACTTTCCAAGGTCTGAAGTTGTGGGTCATGTACATGTTTTCTATAATGTGCTTTGAAAGTATAGCCAATAAGTGTCTCACAGTAGCTCTGTTCACAAGTTGCAGTGAATGCTTGTATAATCCTAGTACAGTGTAAATGTAGTATTTCTTTCTACATGCACTGAGAAATTCTCATGTTACATGCAAAGAATGTACAGCTTTATTGAAACCCCAAGTTTATCCATGTACTGGTCCCTGGTTTCAATCGTAAAGTGAATCTGTGTTGACTCTTTTGTACAAACAGATGCATGCATATATATATGCAGGATGCGTGTGCATTCCCTATAACGTGAACAGTGTTTGCGTTGCTTTGAAAATGGAAATCTCCACAGGGCACATACAGCTTGTTGCTCACACTTTGAAAAATGACTGTTTGGCTCAGGGGTCCGTTGGAGCGGGAGCGCACAGGAGCGCAGCTCCGGGAGTGAGGAGCCCAGGGGGTGGGCACATGACCAAGCCCCACCCCCTCCTCGGCTTCCCCGAGCAGTGCAGAGGCGTAGTGCCCCGGGGAAAGCCCTGCTAGGGTCTTTATTGTTTTTAATGTTTTGTTTTAATATTGATAACTTTATCATTGTTCCTTTTATGACTGTGTTCTGCTTTTCCAGAGACTTGCTCAAGGTGGCATATAAATTTTCTAAGTATACCATTTTTTATCTGGGCACATGGCCCATAAGTACTGGAGAAATTTCACCAACCCTTCAGCAGCTTCCACCCCATCAGTTTGGTGTAGTGGTCAGGAGTTGAACTCTAATCTGGGAGAACCGGGTTTGATTCCCCACTCCTCCACATGCAGCTGCTGGTGTGACCTTGGGCCAGTCACAAGTTCTCTCAGAGCTGTTCTCTCATGAGCAGTTCTCAAAAGACCTCTCTCAGCCCCACCTACCTCACAGGATGTCTTGTTGTGGGGAGGGGAAGGGGAAGGGATGGGTGGTGCACATGTCTTGGGTATCTCAAGTCTATTTGAAACCTAGTGGTTTCAAGGGAGCAGGAAGAGAATGAGGGTGTGTTCTTTACGCTTATTTTTATTGCCCAAAGTATTGGATGGGGAAGGGAATGGAGGAAGAGCAGGTCAGTTTCACTCCCCTGTGGAGTGGAGCCTGAGGGGTGGGTGTTGCCTTCTGACACACTTCCGGTAGGTTAGGGGGTGTGGCATATGCAAATGAGTCATGCTAATGAGTTATGCTAATGAGCTCCTGCACCTCTTTTTCTACGAAATGACCCCTGGTTTGACTTATGTGTCTGCTGCAAAGGGAGGAGGGGGTACCTGGGTGGGGGGTTAAAATGATTCACATTTAAATGGGAGTCCTTGGGCTGGAAGAGTTTGAGAATTGCCATTCTAGCTAATTAGTAATTGAACTGCAGCACAGGAAGCTGCTAGTTCTGGCTGATGATGCAAAACTGCAGTATCCTGCTCAAAGGAGAAGGCACAGTCATACACAACACGAGTGATGTGGGAGCCACTTTGCCAGGTTCAGATAAATCTGCTTATACTGGATTAAACCCATTGTCTGACTCCCTCAGCTCTATTTACTCTGGCAGTTTCTCCAGTGTCTCAGACTGAATTGTTGATGTTGTTTTTCTCTTGCTATTGAAGATCCTTTTCAGTGGAATCAAGGATTGAGCCTGAGACTGCCTGCGTGTGTGTGTGTGTGTTCAGCCGCTGAGCTATGTATCCCCCTCCATGGTGTGGTTTTGCCCTGCCTATGAAGAATAGAAACACACAGATGGATCCAGTAGGTCTTTCCTACCCAATCATGGTCTTGGGGTCAATGTTGTTGGGAAACAGTTTTTTCCTCCTGATTTCCCCACAGCATTGTGGTGCGTTTGTGCACTTCCCAGGTTTCCCCTGGCTTTTCTGTGATCCCTCTCAAACCTGCTTTGCTGAGAAGTTTTGAAAAAGGCATCAGCAGTTGCTGTGTGGGCAGGAAAGCTCATGTCTTCCCAGTTCCACCTTCATAGCAGATATTTTGTCTGTTCCGATGGCAGCCATTTCCCTCTGCCACTAGGAGGCGTTTATGTTTTTTTTAATCAGCAATTGAATATTGTTATAATGTTATAACAATTTGTGTATCAGGTTCTCTGAATTCCCAGCTCACCTTTCTAAAAAATGCAAGTCTGTTGCCCAATTTGCTGTGGAGATATGCCTCTCCCCTGATATCACAGGAAAGGGAAAGAAGGACTGAGGCTTATCCCACCCTTCTTAAGGAGCTCAGAGCGACATCTGTGGCTCTCTTTCTTCCATTTTGGCCTTAGTCAGGCAGGATAGGCTAAGGGAGACAGCTGCCCGGCAGAGTGGAATTCTGAATCAGGGTCTCTGCAGCCTCCGTCTGACATGTTAAACCACGCTCGCTCTTTCTCGCATCGTTTTTGTTAGCTCTCTTTACGATTTTTCCCCCCAAAAAGAACAATGGAGCTATAATATAGAATACATTTTCAATCTATTCAGTGTATGCTTCATATTCAAACTGTTTGAGGCTACAATCCTATATTTACCTCAGAGTAAGTCCCTTTGAACTCAGTGAGATGTACTTCTGAGAGGACATGAATAGGGTCATGTTGTATGAATCATATTTAGCATGTGTAAAAAAAAACCCTGTCTGCAGAAGAAGAAGAAGAAGAAGAGATTGGATTTATATCCCGCTCTTCACTCACTTAAGAGTCTCAGAGCGGCTTACAAACTCCTTTCCCTTCCCCTCCCCACAACAGACACCCTGTGAGGTAGGTGGGGCTGAGACAGCTCCTTCCCAAGCTGTCCTTGAGAGAACAGCTGGTACAGAGCTATGGCTTGCCCAAGGTCATCCAGCCAGGTGCAAGTGGAGGAGTGGGGAATCAAACCCGGTTCTCCCGGATGAGAGTCTGCACACTTAACCACTACACCAAACTGGCTCTCCAGTTTGCCAACCTCCAGGGTTGCCAACCCCCTGTTCAGGCCTGGCGATCTCCCAGAATTACAACTATCTCCAGATGATAAAGATCAGTTCCTTGAGAAAATGGCTGCTTAGGAGGATGGACTGTATGGCATTACACCCTGCTGAGAAACACCCCCCTCCCCCACAGGCTGCACCCCTTCAGGAATTTCCCAGCTTGGAGCTAGCAACCCTACTGCAGAATGTCCCTGGTTCAATCCCTGGCATCTCTGTCTGAAAACCTCTTCAGTAGCAAGGCTGGAACTGATTCTGCCTGAGACCTCACAGGGTTCTTAGTTGACAGGACTGGGCTCAAGGGACCCATGGCCTTTGTGTTGAGTTCTGACCTTCTGTGCTTTATTCCCAAATTTGAGAACCAGAGTGGATGGACTTAGACCAAACAGCTCTTAGCTCAAATCTAAACAGTTGCATGAAATCACACAGAGATGCTAGGTGTTAAAAGATGGATCTAGCCAGCGTTTTCATTCAGTTTAACCCAGTTCCCTCCATACCACAGATCCTACCCCCATGGCTTTGGTACATGAAGGTCCCATGATTCTCAACATAGTGTTTGGTTGGTAAAGAGGATCACTCCACCTTGTCAGCAATAGAGAAGGTGGTTAGATCCAGCCCTATGTATACACTAAATGTAAAAGGTTCTTGAGCTGTTATAGCCATCATATTACATTATATCTCTAATTTACATATGTAGTAGTTATCTCTGAATAGAAATGTTCAAGTATGCCATCCAGTGTGTGGGGTAGCTGAGAGCCCTGAGATTTAAAACTGCTACCCTGAAGCTCTACCAAGAATGAGCACCACCCAAACCTGAGTCTCAGCAGGGACAAAGCCTACTTTTCTCCTTATGCCACAGTCCTAACCAGAATTAGGGCATCACCTTGCTGCTAGTTGCCTACAGAAATGCTGGGAAGATCTGCACACAGATCTCCCAGTGTCCCGTCTAGTTGAGACCCTAAGGAGACTGGGGTTGCCTCTAGGGTTGGCAAGCCCCACCTTGGCCACTGGTGGGGGATGCATGGGTAGGGTTGCCAGATTCAGGTTGAGAAACTCTTGGAGATTTGGGGATGGAGCCTGGGGAGGACAGAGACCTCAGTGAGGTACAAAGCCATAAAGTCCACTCTCCAAAGGATCCATTTTCTCCAGGGAAACTGATCTCTGTAGACTGGAGATGAGCTGTAATTCCAGGGGATCCCCAGGTCCCATCTGGAGGCTGGCATTCCTAATTGTCCCAGTAGCTGAGAGCTCTGTAGTCACACAGGAGAGCACTGCTGGTTTGGGGCACTGTTCTGTAAAAGGATAATCTGTTACAGTGCAGAGTCCAGAATCTTTATTACAGTTCGTAACCAACACAAACAGTCCAGCCATAGCATATTCCAAGCCAGGGGCGTAGACTTTTTAAATCCCCGGGGGGGGAAGCGGGGGCTCCCTCGTACACGCGCGCAAAGCACGCGCGCTCGGGACCATGTCCCCGCCGCTCCCCCCCCAGGGAGCCGCCGCCGCTTCCCCCCTGGTCCGTGCCCACCCGCCCACCCCCCGTGCTCCCCGCCCCCCTCCCTCCATTTCCCCGCTCACCTTGGGCGCCGGCGGCCGGCGCGTCGCCCTTGCGGGCCCCCGGCTCCCAATCCGCCTCGCGCTCGGGGCGTGCGGGGGTGGTGCAGATGCCTCCCCCCCGCCGCCCTAGGGAGGCAGGAGGGCAGGCCGGGGGTGGGGGGGGAAGGAGAGGCGGCGACGGCCGGCTGACTGGCCACCAGGCGCTCCATTTTCCCGGGGGTGGCTGAGCCCCTCCGGGAAATTTGGGGGGGGGGGCTTGAGCCCTCGAGCCCCCCCGTAGTTGAAGCCCATGTTCCAAGCATACATACATCCAGCTCAAGAATAATTCAAAACCATTTTCAAAATAATACAATGCATTAGCCTAGGGGTCTTTAAGTTGCTCATTTAAGAAATCTTTCCGAATTCTATAGGCTGATGCCAAAAATCTGTTGCATGTTAATGTCACCTGTGGATCGACATCTGTCATAAGCACAATACTAATATCAGAGTCTGAAAGACCTAAAAGTCTTTCCTGCATGGGTTGAATAAATGTAGCTCATATATTTTTATAGAACCCACACGCAAGCAAAATATGATTGATAGTATCAGCCTCTCCAGTGCCACAAGGACAAATACGCTCAGCCAGAGGTATCTTCTTATAGCGAGGTGTTACAACCTCAGAAGGGAAAATATTACAATGAGTCACAGAGAAGGCCCTTTGATGGGATGGTATCACCAGGGCTATTTTTGGGCAGGAACACATAGGAACGGAGTTCCGGCTGGCTTCCAAGTTGCCCACGCCTACAGCCTCCCCCCCATGGGGCACCTGAGGAAGCCAAGCCGATCTAGGGAGGGAAGGCAGTTTAAACTGCCTCCCCTTTTCAGGTTCCCCAGATGCCCTGCAGCTGCAGGGCACCTGGGGAAGCCGATCCAGAAACTGCCTTCCTTCCCTTGGGCTCCCCATGTGCCCTGCAAGCCGTGGGGTGCCTGGGGAAGCCGATCCTGGGAGGGAGCTGTGCTGTGGAGGGTGTGGCCTAATATGCTAATAAGTTTCTGATGTTTGGTGTGGCCTGTTATGCTAATGAGTTCCTGCTGGGCTTTTTCTACAAAAAAGCCCTGGGTATCACCAGGTTCATCAGATATGGAGCTGGAGAGATTATGGTCGAGGACAGACTGGCGCTCTGCCGCACCACGGAAGTGGGCGGAGCAACCTGGGGGCGAAGCGTCCCGGAGCTTGCTGTTCACACTGCACACAGTGCAGCGCAAGCAGTCCGGGGAGGAGGTGGCCCGCAGCATTCACACTGCGGGCGGCTCCTGGCAGCGCGGCATGCGGCTGTGCGCTTCCGTGCACGTTCACACCCTCTGGAAGCAGGAGGAATGCACGCCCAGCTGACTGGCCACCAGTTCCACCTGGTGTACGGCTGAAGTGGGAGTACAACGCTGCAGGACCGGGTAAAAACGGCATGGCTCCACCAGCCAGCTGCGGCTGTGTGCACGGGCCCACCTCCTCCATTTGCAAAGCGGATGTAATGCGGGCCAGAACGCCAGTCTGTCCTCAGCGTACATATCTTATTTGAGAGGGAGCCAAAAAACTAGGGACCCTAGCAACGTCATTTTGTCTCTCTACATCAAATAACCGCTGCTTTACCACAGCTCTTGCTTGGTTTAAGGCCATCATTTGTAGAGATTCAGGTGAAAAGCCAAGCAAAGCCAGCTTCTGATATACAGCCCTAATCCAACAGGAACTGTGTCTATCCTTCAAAATTAAAGAGGTAATATCCAATGGGGGATGACTAAGCTTTAGCAGGTATATATCGATGCCAGGGTCACCCTCGCTTCTATCCTTAACAACCCAGATTCCAGATGCATAACAGCATTTGGGACACCTTTAGGGAACTGAAATATGGCTCTCAAGAATTTAGATTGTATTTTTTTGAGAGCAGGAAAACGTGAGGATGTTGGACCCAGCACTGTCCCATACAACAGTTGAGGCACAGTCTTGGCAAGATACAGTTTAAGGGCCACTGGAATATATTGCCCCCCTTTCACACAAACAATTCTAATAATACCCTGGGTAGATTTGTGACCAGAATTCGCAGCATATTCATGGTAGGCCCCTGAGGATTTAATCATAACCCCAAGGTATTTATAAGCTGCTACCTGTATAGCCATTTATGCTCCATTCTCTGATCTTAGGTTTAGGGCCAAAGGCCATTGTTTTAGTTTTGTTACAATTGATCTCCAATTGATCTGTTACAGTAACTATTCAGTCTTAACTGTTGGATTGTCTGAAAAGACATGCAGGGAACATCCCAGGGAGGAACCCACGATTGATAGCTTGCAAACCTTTGAGAGGTTGGGTTTCTTAATTCATTATACATTTTATGAATGCATACAAAATACATTTTTTTGCCTTAAAACCAGGTTGGGGGGTGGCAGGAACCCACGATTGATAGCTTGCAAACCTTTGAGAGGTTGGGTTTCTTAATTCATTATACATTTTATGAATGCATACAAAATACATTTTTTTTGCCTTAAAACCAGGTTGGGGGTGGCAAAAGTTACATCTGGTTGTGAAATTAATGGCTTTTTTTTTTTTAAGAGCATGTTGGCTAAGATGAAATACCTCAGAAGAGCTCTGGAATTCAAGGTATGCATCTGTAAGATATTTGCTTCCACTGTTATGTGTGGGGTAACAGTGAATCCTAAGAACTCTAATCAGCAGCCCACATGTATCAGATTGTAGCCTAAATTGCACATCCAGAACACCCAGGGATTGTGTGACAGATATATTGGTGTAAAAAGTGTTCCTTGAAGCACTGGGTTCTAAAACTACTTGATTTAATTTGAAGACTTGTCCTCTGCCCAATTAAGGGGAGGGACACTGCATCAGCAACTTCTACCTGAATTTTTCTCACAGAGATATTCGCTGAATAGTAGCAGACAAAGTATCCCGGGCCACTGAAATAAGTTTGTGTGTGGAAAATGAAAGAGTCGAGGAATCTGAATGATTTGTTTTCCCTTTTAAACAAAACACTGTTTCCTTCATAATCATAACCAAGGTGGGGAGCCAGCAGCACTTGGCAAATAACCACACAGACTAAGTGCATTTTGTTATAACTGTTTATATTCTGAAGCTGGGAAAGTATGGTGTGGGAGGAAGGAGGAGTATAGGTTGTACAGCATGGCATTTAATGTGTGTAGTACTCCAAGAGGTGAAGTGAGTACTTTTCCGTCGGACCTTGGGGTGTTTTGTTCTTTTGAAAGAAATTGTGGGTTTTTTAAAAAAGTAAATCAAACTACAGATGTTTGGTGCCACTAGGTGGATTCTACAAGAATAAAATGAGCAGCTGAGATGGGCTTGGCACTTCTTTTCTGTCACGACTTCTGCCCCTGTATGAGCCGCATAATAGAAATTCAAGATTTCCTTTCCAGGCTGGGAATTGCCTTGGTGGGGTTGGGACTGCCTAGTTCTTGCCCTGAGTTGGGGCCTAAACTCTTAAGTGCTCTGAGACACTGAGGAAGGATGCAGTCAGAGGCTGCAGTCACACACGCTAAATAATCCACTTTCAATCCACTTCCAGTGCACTTTTAAACTGGATTTTACTGAACTGGCAAAATCCAGTAGGAAAGTGTGCTGAAAGTACCGTATTTTTCGCTCCATAAAACGCACTTTTCCTCCCCAAAAAAGTGTGTGTGGGGGGAAGTGTGTGCGTATTATGGAGCGAATATGGAGCTTTTCTTACCTGTAACAGGGCTCTTTCTTCAGCAGGAACGCAGGGGAACGCCATTCAGGCTGGCATCCCAGCCTTCCCCGCCCCTCCCTGCTGGGCCTGAGCTGTTAAGACTTAAAAGGGAAACGGCAGGAAAAACCCCACCAGGCTAAGTACTCTTTCCCTTTAAGTGCTTTCCCCCTTTAAGACAGCCAGCAGCAGAAAGCCCCGCCCACAGATTAAGCTCCGTGGCTACTTTGCACAGAAAGGCCTGGCTTTGCATGGCATGCCGACCTCTCTCTTCTTTCCTTTCTCTATCTTTCTTCCTTCCTTCCTTTCCTTTTTTCTGTCTGTCTGTCTTTCTGTCTCTCTCTGTCCCCACCTTTCTTTCTTCCTTTATCTTTCTCTCTCCTCCTCCTCCTTCCTTCCTTTATCTCTCTCTCTCTCTCTCTCTCTCTTTCTTTCTGTTTCATTTTTTCCTGTTTTCCTCCTTTAAAAACAAGGTGCGTCTTATGATCAGGTGCGTCTTATGGAGCGAAAAATACGGTAGATTTTAAGTGGATTGTTTAGCGTGTGTGACCATGGCCAGAGTGTCCTTTCCACCTTTGGACTTTTGTGCGCTTTTCTGCTCTGGAGTTCTACTGAACATTGCAGGAAGTTGAGAGTCACTTACATCCATTGGACATTGCTTGGCAACACAAATGGTGAGCATTCAGCTCCCTGTCCTGCTCACATCATTGTATGGACTTAGTTTTTCTAACAAAGGTTTCTCCTGGTGCATAAGAGCTTCTCTGCTGCAACAGATGTTCCAAAGGGGAGCAAACTACCCTATCTCACTCCTGCTTACCCGTCATTCTATGCACCATTAAAAGAGGTTTTCTCCCTAATTTCTTTTTTAAAAATGATTTTTAGCTTGTACCTTTAAAGAAGATGGCAGAAGGGCTAGAGATATCACACCGTTGGTAACCGATTGGGAACAATCACAAGAAAAAAAAATGTAATCCGTACTCGCTTTTTGACTTTGTGGAAAGTATCTCCGTATTTAGGGATGCCAGCCTCCAGGTGGGACCTGGGGATCCCTGCAATTACAGCTCATCTCCAGACTACATAAATCAGTGCCCCTAGAGAAAATGGCTGCTTTGGAGGGTGGACTCTTGGCATTGTATTCCACTAAGGTCCCTGCCCTCCCCAGGCTCCCTCCCCAAATCTTCAGGAGTTTCCCGGCCTGGATCTGACAACCCTATCCTTCCCTCCACCCCCTGCACATGCTCAGGTCCAGGGGGTACCTACCATGGTTAGTTTGGGGCAGGAATGCACAAGAACAGAGTTCTGGCTGGCTCCTGAGTTGGCCACGCCTACAACCAAAGCCTCTGGCATGCATGGCTACAGAGCACGCCACCCTCCCCACGTTACACAAGAGGGAAAGGTGGCATATTAAAATGCCATCTCTCCATCTGGGGAGCCTTGTCAATTTCACTCCCAGCCAGTCAGCTGAGAGTGAAATTGACAAGGAAAAGCCTCTCTCTGCCTTCCCTTCTCTAGCCGACATGTCGCAACTGGAAAATGGCAGGCAGGGAACCCAGGCACCTTGAAAATGCTTTTCCTTCCCTTCCCTGATCTGGGGGAGGGAGAGAAAGGGATTTACCCATTCCACACACACACACACCGCACTTCCCTGAGTCTCTTCACAAAAGTGGAGAGGCTCAGGGAAGGAACAGGGCATGTTTGCCTGGCTGCCCTCGGTCTCCCCAGCCTGCGCACCTTGGCGGGCTGCCTGGGGAGACTGAGGACAGCCAGGTAAACATGCCTGCTTCCCTTCCTGATCTTTCAGGGGGGGGGATAGGAGACTAGAAAGGCAATGCTGAAGATCTTTCAGATCCCAGGCACTTCAGCACCACCTTTCCCTGGCCATCTGGTTGGGGGGGGGGGGCGGTAGGAGACTAGAAAGGCGCCTTTTCTTAGTTGTCTGGTTCTGAGGGGGCGGGTAGGAGACTAGAAAGGCTCCGGTTCAGCAGCGCCTTTCCCCGGCTGTCTGGTTCGGAGGGGGAGGGGTAGACTAAAAAGGCGATGCTGAAGTGGGGCGGAGAAGCTCAGGAGGGGAGGAGGCAAGCTTTCATGCCTGTCCTGTGCTTTCCCAGCCCCTTGCATAATATGCTAATGAGCTGTGATGTCAGGGGGTGTGGCCTAATATGCTAATGAGTTTCTGCTGTTGGGTGTGGCTTATTATGCTAATGAGCCCCTGCTGGGCTTTTTTTTACAAAAAACCCCCTGCCTACAACCCTAGTTTATATGACCAGTTAGCATTCCAGTTATACTGGTGTTGTTTAGTTAGGTATAGCCAGGGGTCCATTGGAGCAGGAGCGCACAGGAGCGCAGCTCCGAGAGTGAGGAGCCCAGGGGGCGGGCACATGACCAAGCCCCACCCCCTCCTCAGCTTCCCCGAGCAGTGCAGAGGCGCAGCGCCCCAGGGAAAGCCCTGCTAGGGTCTTTATTGTTTTTAATGTTTGGTTTAATATTGATAATTTTATCATTGTTCCTTTTATGACTGTGTGCTGCTTTTCCAGAGACTTGCTCAAGGTGGCATATAAATTTTCAAAGTATACCATTTTTTATCTGGGCACATGGCACATAAGTACTGGAGAAATTTCACCAACCCTTCAGCAGCTTCCACCCCATCAGTTTGGTGTAGTGGTCAGGAGTTGGACTCTCATCTGGGAGAACCGGGTTTGATTCCCCACTCCTCCACATGCAGCTGCTGGTGTGACCTTGGGCCAGTCACAAGTTCTCTCAGAGCTGTTCTCTCATGAGCAGTTCTCAAAAGACCTCTCTCAGCCCCACCTACCTCACAGGGTGTCTTGTTGTGGGGAGGGGAAGGGGAAGGGATGGGTGGTGCACATGTCCTGGGTATTGCAAGTCTACTTGAAACCTGGTGGTTTCAAGGGAGCAGGAAGAGAATGAGGGTGTGTTCTTTACGCTTATTTTTATTGCACAAAGTATTGGATGGGGAAGGGAATGGAGGAAGAGCAGGTCAGTTTCACTCACCTGTGGAGTGGAGCCTGAGGGGTGGGTGTTGCCTTCTGACACACTTCTGGTAGGTTAGGGTGTGCAGCATATGCAAATGAGTTATACAAATGAGTTATGCTAATGAGCTCCTGCACCTCTTTTTCTATGAAATGACCTCTGGGTATAGCAAGTCTGAATTGCCCCTCCCCATATTCTCTCATTGCCAGGCAAGAGGAGAAAACTCCTATGTGGGGTTGGGACAAGCTCAGCTACTTAACAACCATCATTGAACAGCTTGTTAAAATATATATAGCTGTGTCATTTACAAGCCATTTAGAGGGTTATCTCTCTGGTAGTGGTCTGTAAGTGCTTCACTGAAAAAAAAAATAGAGGAAAGAGAGCAAACTGGAAGAAAAAGACCCCACCCACTAGGTGTCTCCATTTGTGGTTCAGCCCTCAGCACTTATTCACTCTCCTCTGTGTGATGTTAACTATTTATCTGCTAGTTTTATATCTCACCAGGTTCCACTGATTCTGACAAAGCTGCACAGTGTTGTATCACAAGGAAAACTTTAAAGTCCAAAGACTGGTGCATACGAGGTGTGTGCCATTTAGAGGGGAGTGATTTCAGTTGTTCCATGTCATCACATAATAAGCAGCTTGTGAACACTGACTCTGCATGCAGACTAAATTATTTATGCCCATGCCCCTGTAGGTCCTTTTCTGAGTGGTTTGTGATAGCACAGAGAAAATTGTGCAATCTCTGTGGTGAGCACAGGAATGGCTCACCATATGGAAACAGCCACTACATGATAGTAAAGGTAAAGGTTTCCCTTGTTGGAAAGCCAGTCAAATACAACTCTAGAGATGCGGTGCTCACCTCCATTTCCAAACTGAAGAGCCAGCACTGTCCAAGGACGTCTCCATGGTCATGTGGCCGGCATGACTAGACACCGAGGTGCACGGAACGCTGTTACCTTCCCACCAAAGTGGTACCTATTTATCTACTTGCAATTTCTTGCTTCGAACTGCTAGGTTGGCAGGAGCTGGGGCCAGAGACGGGAGCTCACTCCGTCATGCAGCACTCGAGTCTCGAACTGCTGAACTACTGACCTTCTGGTCTGCAGCTCAGCGTCTTAAACCACTTGAGCCACTGCAGCCCCTACTACATGATAACTGTCCTTAAATAATTATCCCAGACATGCTTTAGATAGCTATCCATGGTATTGTTTCTACCACACTGAAGATGAAAAAAATGTGTTTTCACTAGAGCTGAATCAAAAAAAGGGGGGTACCCCAAAGATTTTTGCAAACCACAACAATATTCATATTTATATCATTCTTTTTGGTCTAGCAAGGGGGGCAAAAGAGTTTGTGGAGGCAGAAGCATAGGAGGGGAGGAAGAACATGCTCCTGTTTCCAGAGCAAAGAAACTGATGCTCTCAGTTGCCAAACTGCTCTTCTTCAGTGAAACTGCTGCAGTATAGCAGAGCAAAATACCAGATTTTGAGTTATTAATTCAAATATTTATATCCAGACTTCCCCTTATGGTTCAAGGTGGCTTAAAATTCACACACTCACACACAGGGGCGTAGAGTTTAATAAATTCTGGGGGAGGGCCTCTTTGGCGCACGCGCTTTGCATGCGCGCTCGCTGGGGCAATGTTCCCCCCCGCCAGGAAACCTCCGCGCCTCCCTGGGCCCTTCCGAGGCCCGCCAGCCACTGCTGCCGGGGCCTCTCTCCCCCCCACACACACTCCTTCCCTCTCCCTTCCCTGGGAAAAGAGGGAGGGAGAGGGAAGGATGGAAGAGTGGCCAGGCCGGGGGGGGGGGGGGAGAGGCACCGGCAGCAACAGCTGCCGGCCTCAGAAGGGCCCCGGGAGGTGCGGCGGCAGGCGCTACATTTCCCTGGGGGGGGGCTCAGTCCCCCCGGGAAATTTCAAGGGAGGCTGGAGCCCTCGAGCCCCCCCCCCCGTAGTCTACGCCTATGATCTCTCTCTCTCTCTCACATACACACACACACAAAGCCATGCACAATAAAATTGCATTCACCCCTCTTCCCAAGAAAATACTGGTAACTTAAACTCTATTTAAAGCACTTGCAATCTCTCCTGAAGATTTCTAAGGATGTCACACACCCCCCCCCCACATCCTCAGGGAGCCCATTCTATAAGGTGGGGGCCACTATTGAAAAGGACCAAATGCTGGTAGATGCCAAGCAGGCCACCTTGAATGGTAGAACAACCAGAAGGTGGCAACTAGTGACAATTAGCGCATGGCAACGCATGGGAAAAAACTGCCCTGATCTGTCTTTAAAGGTCACAACTAGTACCTTGAAGTAGGGTTGCCAGCTCTCAGCTTGGCTGCCTCTGAGAGCATTGGGGGTGTAGGACGCCATCAACCCATTGATTCTCGTCCTCCAGTACCTTTTTCTGTTCAGTCTGATAAAGAAGACTGAATCAACCAAACAGGTACTCTAATACTATCTACATTAGTCCAGTTTTCTCCGCAATGGATATGCATTCCATACTTCTCCTTTTGCTGTTAATGACATGGCCCTACATCTAAGGCTGATTGGCTATATGGTGTCATAAAAAAAGAAGAGATTGTATTTATACCCCACCCTTCATTACCCGAAGTAGCCTTAGATTGGCTTACAATCTCCTTTCCCCTTCCCCTCCCCACAACAGACAACCTGTGAGGTACGTGGGGCTGAGAAAGCTCTCTCAAGAACTGCTCATGAGAGAACAGCTCTGAAAGAAATTGTAACTGGCCCAGGGTCACCGGAGCAGTTGTATGTGAGGGAGTGGGGAGTCAAACCTGGTTCTCCCAGATTAGAGTCTGTGCTCCTAACCACTATGCCAAACTGGCAACACATCTAAGGGCCAGACTAAATGGTAACATGTCCCCAAGTCCACCATGGGGACATGGCACCACTTTCAAGCTTGGATTTTTAATTTTTGCAATGCGGCAGGGGCCTAGTCCTGCTGGAAACTGCAGCATGGGGGGGACCCCAGGTGGCTGTTTTGGCACCCAGAGGTTGAGACGCAGGAGCCCCTCATCCCCCCATCTTGCAGGCACGGCAGGTTTGGGTCCCCATAGCAGTTTGAAAAGGGAAAATTCAGGATCTAAAATGGTGCCACATCCCTGTGACAGCCTCAGGGACTCAGTACCATCTAGTTTGGCCCTAAGTCATCCCTGATTAGATAGGATTAATCAAATATAAATATAATAAAGGATAAATGGTACCAAAACTGAAAAGTACTGGAAGCGGAGGCCGGTTGACATGATTTCAGCAAGCATTTTATTTCAGGTCCAGATGAAGCATAAGAAAATGGAGGTAAGGGGGCCTGCTTATATATACAGGTAAGCCATACCCCTAACATTGCCCAAACAAGGCAGTTGTATAAGGTAATTGAATAAGTTCCAAGGTAATCGAATAAGTTCCAAGGTAATTGGATAAGTATCAAGGCAATTGAATAAGTTTCAAGGTAATTGGATAATCACAGATTTAATTACAGAACGTAACAAAAACAGAAGTAAAGATGGGAGTTAGCAGCTCTGAACAGCAAAAAAACCCAAAAGTAGTTCTAAGGGGTGAGTGTTCCATCAGGCCTCCTCGAACTAACTGCCACTTGGTTTTTCCCATCCCAGAACTGATTTCTCCAATGATTATTCCAGTTGTTCATTATATAATTTTAATGTACCTGAATCAACTTGTTCCTCTTGCCTCCCCTTTCCCTCTGTCCTCTCTTGCGTATGATTACATCACTCTGTCTCTCAGAATTGCTGTAGAAAAGACCCAATAGAACATTGTGAAACATTTCAGTTTCCGGTCAAAACCACTCCTTATGCAACACTTTCTGAAAATGACATTTTTAAGTGCTTAAAATATTTTCTGTAATTTTAATGAACTTTGTCATCTTGAACATCTGTGTATTTCCTCTCTCATCTCACATCAAGCCATTGACAACTCCTCGGCATTCTGACTGAATGAGACAGGGCCAGCCTAATACATTTATCCAATGTATAAGGAATCTGCAGAAGAGCAGACTTTTCCATATAGCAATCAGGGGAGGGAAGAGATGGGGGGAAGGGTGTTCCAGTATCATAACAGAAGTTTAGGTAACTGTTGTGTCATTAAAAGATTATACCCAGCTCCGGAGGCTGCAGCTAGTGCAGAATGCTGCGGCCAGGCTGTTGATGGGCCTCTCAGTGAGGGACCACGTCCGGCCTGTGCTGAGGGTGCTGCACTGGCTGCCTATAACGTACCGGATCCGGTTCAAGGTGCTGGTTTTAACTTTTAAAGCCCTATATGGCCTGGGGCCTGCCTACCTAAGGGACCGCCTTTCCCCGTATACACCCCAAAGAGCACTGTGGTCAGGCACTCAACATCGCCTGACCCTTCCGGGCCTGAAGGAGACTAGGTTGACAACCACCAGGAACAGGGCCTTCTCGGTGGCGGCTCCCCACTGGTGGAACGAGCTCCCAGAGAACATAAGGGCCCTGCGGGACCTTTTGCAGTTCCGCAGGGCCTGCAAAGCAGAGCTCTTCTGCCAGGCTTTTGGGGCCGCCACCAGAGGGAATGGTCCTTAGTAGATGGCGTGATGAACCATCTCCAGAACATCTACGGTGGAAGCCTCCTGGCTGGGCATAAGTAAGTGGCTGGTATTTTGGTGCTGGTTTGTTTGCTGCCATCTGTGATCTGATTGTTTAGCTGTATTTTAATATGAGTTAATTTTATATGCTGTGTTTTAACTTTGTATGTGAATGATTTTATGATGTTAGCTGCCTAGGCGTTATGATGTTAGCTTCACTGGCTAGGCGGGATATAAATCGAAATAAATAAATAAATAAATAAACACACATTTGTGTGTTGGCTCATTACTTTTATTTATTTATTTATTTATTTATACCTCACCTTTCTCTCCATTGGAGACCTAGCAGAGTTTACATCCTCCTCCTGTCCTCTATTTTATCCTCCCAACAGCCTTGTGAGGTAGTGTGTGACTGGCCCGAGATCACCCAGTGAGCCGAGTCTTCCAGATACTAATCCAACATCCTTAACCACTGCACCACACTGGTTCTAACACTCACTAAGGTGGAGACTGAAGGACAAAGAAGAAGGGGACGGCAAAGGATAACATGGCTAGACAGTGTTATCGATGCAACAAACATGAAGTTAAGCATAGTCCGGAGCATGAAGGAAGACAGGAGGGCCTGGCGTAATGTGGTCCATGGTGTCGTGAAGAGTCGGACTCGACTGTGCAACTGAACAACAAAAGGAGAACCGGAAAGAGGTAGAATTCTGGGTGGGGAGTACAGAAAGGAATGTGGGTGATGTCATAGCTATGCTATTTAAGCGCAACGATGGTGGAATTCCTCACCTAATCCAGCATCCCAACAGTTTAAAGGAAAAACTATGATGTTATAAAAGATAACGCTAATTCTAAGTGCAATGAAGAGTGGAGTTGTACTTCATAAAAATCTGTCTGTTACAGGTGACACCCTGGGATCCATTCCATTAATATTTCTTCCCTAATACTGTGGTCTAGTTTAATGCTTGCAATTCATTTCTTGTTTTGAACACATAGCATTGGACAAAGAATTCCTCCCCATCCTCTCTGCTCAAAACTTACTTAAGAGCACATCATGATGTTGTATATACTATTTTTTCTTTAAATAATTTCAGAAAAGGAACAATAGTTATGAATTTTCTAACAATATTAAATTATGGCACAATTTTGTAGATGACACAGGTTTTTGCCATAACATTTTTTTAAAAAACCCACCTTATTTCTGTGGTCTTGTGGGCTAGAAACTTGACTCTAAAAATTGCTAGGATTCTCTAGGATTTTATGATGAGCCAAATAACAGAGGCATTTGGTACTTTAAGGTTGCGGTCAGACAGCCTTAACACAATCTGGGAATGCCTCCAATTAATCTGTTTCTCCCTGAGATGGATTTTGTTTGATCACACATTTCACCCTGAACCTGCCTCAACACATGTTCATCCTGTGTTGGATTGATCAGACGCCTTTGCCCCATGTAATCCCATCACATCATCACATTATTAACATCTATAAATGGGAACAAACAGTGGCTTGTCAGCTTTGCACATCAGTGGTGGACTCTCTCTTCTCGGCTCAGTTTGGAATCGGCTCATATTTATGGGCATCTTGGCCAGCATTTGGAAAGCTCAGGAAGGTTAGCTGTTTTCTAGGCATTCCCTCTTGCTTATAATATTCCCGCATGTGCACTGATTGTGCTGGACAGACATGCCTTATCATATTGCCTCCCAGGAATTGTAGTTCATAGAACAAGCCACTCTTTCAGCTTCCCCCATCACCTGAAAAACAGACATGAGCAGTGGACAATAACTACATAGACTATTTACAAGAAACAATCAAGAGAACTGATCCAAATAGAGAGAAACTCACCAAACAAAATAGCGTTTAATCAGGAGACCTGGGACGTTATTCGTATCAATCAACAAGAGTTTTGTTGAAATTAGATTAAATTAAATAACTTCAGCACATGTCCCTAAACAGTAGCTTGCTTTAATCAGAAGAGACTCAGAAATGTCTTCATTTAAGGGTGAGGAGCTAGCATTGAAGAACTTTTGTCCATGTGCCTACAAAGCAGCCTGGTATGCCTGGACCCTGATCACTCATGTGCAGAACCTCATTTTACATTCCAGGCTGAAGAAGAACTTCTCAGGGAGATGATGCTTGATTCATCATACAGTTGAGCATTACAACCTGGACAAAGGTGTACGTTGAAGCATGTTAGGAATTTTGGTGACATCTTTAGCGCACATGCAATAGCACTTGATGCATTTAGTTCTGACTTTAATGATCACTTGGTGGCTGAGAAGGCATGTAGCCATAGCAGCAATCAGTCTTCTGGACACAAAGAATAAACCTACTACCAAAGAAATTTTGGCCCTCTCCTGGATGGGTCAGGCAACCCCTGACTTGCCAGGTCTTGCTTGCTAAGCAGGGTTAGCTCCGGTTAGTACTTGGATGGGAGACTATCAAAGCAGTCCAGAGTTGCTATACAGCAAACTCTCTCTGAATGTCTCTTGCCTGAGATATCCTACACACACACAATGTGTTTTAAGCTCTCAAGAGTTCCTCGAGGGATAACTGAGTTTAGAAGAGGAAAGCTTTTTTCCCCTTTTTACACTTATTTAACCATTTTAATCACACAACTTCTGCACGTCCTCAGTAATGATTTATTGTCCAAATGCCATACACAGTTTTGGTCTGGTAATATTGGGGTCTTAAAGCAAATTGCTATCACTGTATCAATTATCTCATTATTTTTTGTTCTGTTTGTGGTGTAATCTCCCCCTTTGGCTGTGGGTTCCCAGGTTCGAGTACTCACTCAGGCACCTGTTCTCCAGGCACATAGCCAGGAATGTTTGTTTTGTGGGGCAACCAGTACGAGGGAGCAAAGCCTTTGTAAAAATAATACACTAAATCTATGGATATATGTACCAGTACCAATGCTGCATGTGATCAAGTAGCTAGGTTATACATAAATAACGTGCAAGTATGCTGAAGCATGCAGGGCTGTATGCTGGTGCAGTGTTGTTTCATGCCCCCCCCCTTCATATCCACCCAGCTCGGCACCCCTGCCCCCCTCCCAGCCCTTCCCAAGGTTGATTCACTAGTTTGTTACATAAGAATCAAACCCCTATGAATCTTCCTTCCCATCCAAGCAACCAAACCACCTGTTTCCTTCCCATCCAAGCAACCAAACCACCTGTTTCCTTCCTCTTATGGGGCAGGGGTATAAATTAAGGGGGTGGGGCCTCGAGATGCCCCACTGTAGCTATGGGCCACTGTTCTCAGATCCATTCAGCAGGGACAAGCTGGCTCAAAACATCGGTTGTTTATTTGCAAGGAGACAACTCCAACAACCAACAACTTCAGCCAACATAGAAAACTGGCAACTGAAACAAGAGCTCCACCCAACAGGACCAAACTAAATCACACAGCTATTAGGGGAGGAGCAGGCTGTTCCGTTACATATATACATATATACAATAAATATACCACATGTGGTGCAGCCCTCTTTTCCTTGCTTAGTAAGGTAAAGAAAATATTCTAATTCTGAAGTTTCTGCAGGGAAAAAATGTCCCTCCAAAGAGGTACTTAGAATCATCAGAGCAAACCATCTGTTCAGTATAAGGTTGCGAACTCCAAATTCCTGGAGATTTCAAAGTGGAACCAGAGAAGGGTGGGGTTTGAAGAGGGGATAGACTTAATCAGGGTATGATGCCATGCAGTCCACCCTCCAAACCTGCCATTTTCTCCAGTAGGACTGATCTCTGTAGTCTAGGGTGGCCAGCCTCCAGGTGGGGCCTGGGGATCTCCCGCTTTTACAACTGATCTCCAGCTAACAGAGATCAGCTCCCCTGGAGAAAATGGCTGCTTTGAAGGGTGGACTTTATGGCATTGTACCATGCTAAGGCCCCTCCCCTCCCCAAACCCCACCCTCACCGACTCCACCCCAAAGTCTCCAGGTATTTTCTAACCCAGACCTGGCAACCCTATTGTAGTCTGGAGATTTAGTTGTAATTCCAGGAGATCTCCAGGCCCCACCTGAAGCTTGGCAACCCTAGTTGTGTAGACACTCCCCACCTACTCCCTTCTTGCTGTACCTTTTTGTGAACACAGGCCTGATCCAAATGGACAATTTGCACAAGAAGTTTCTTTCCTAGGCTTTTGTGCTAAATTAGTGGAAATAGATAAAATAAGTGGAGACCTGCAAGAAACTTGCAGGATATTTATCCCATTCCTCAGACCTTTGCTTCCTCCCTTCTCCCCCTACCTCTCTCACACTCTTTCTCCCTTCTGCCCCCCTTTCTTACTCTCTCGCTCTCCTCCATGTATGTTACTTCCTCTCTCTTTCTGACCTGTCATCATTCCCTTTGTTTTTCTGCCTCCCCACCTCATCACTCTTTCTCTCTCTTTCTGCCTCCCACCTCAAATCCCACCCTCCCCAGGCTCCACCTCTCAAATGTCTGGGAATTTCCCAACCTGGAGTTGGCAACCCTGTTTCCTTCCCACCCAACAGCCAACCTACCTTTATCTGTCTTCAGCTTTCTATCTCCACCCCCCTCCCCTGCAGCCTCTACCTAGGAAAATTACAGTCTTTCTCCACAATGGGGACTAAAGCAGCTTACATTATTATTTCCTCTTTGTTATCTGCACAACAACCCTGTGAGGTTGGTTAGGCTGAAAGTATGTGACTGGTCCAAAATCTCCCAGTCAGCTTCCACTGCAAGATGAGGATCTGAACCTGGGTCTCGCAGATCCCAGTCTGAAGCTCGAACTGTTGCACCACAATGGCTTTCATACGGTGGCTGCTGATGAACTGTAGCAAAACAGCTGGGCCTAATTAAGTCATGCAAATCAGGTGGTATCAAGTCACACAGAGGGTGCTGCCTAGGGATGCCAGCCTCCAGATGGGACCTGGGGATCCCCTGGAGTTACTGCTCATCTCCAGACTACAGAGATAACTTTCCATGGAGAAAATGGATGCTTTGGAGGGAGGAGTTTATGGCATTGTACCTCACTGAGGTCCCTCTCCTCCCCAGGCTCCACCCCCAAATCTCCAGGAGTTTCCTAGCCTGGCTCTGGATCCGCTGCTGGTGGCCAGGAGGGGTACTTGGCAACCCTAGACTGCTGCCAGTCAAATCCCTGCTTTTTACTGACAGAAACAGTTAGAGCCTCCCCCCCTCCCCCGAACATTCTAATCTCCTCACAGTTGATGTCTGGAGTTGGTGCCATTTCAAAAGGTATTTTGGGGGATTCTACGGTCACTGAAGGTTTTTTTTTAACTTTTTGGATTTTTCTGCACACGGGGGGAGTGCCCCCCATGTGTAGGAAAACCTCCCTGCCTCCCAGGTGCCCCCCCCCCCGCACGGATTTAGGTATCCTCACACAGGGGGCGCCTTCAGAATTAGATATATAGATATTAATGTATGCTGAAGAAAAACTGATTAAAAATTGTATTTATTAATGTTGGAAGATAAAACACAAGATGAAATCATTAAAAACTCTATGATTGAATGGACACAAAATGTTGGTCACACTATACAGTTAGATCAGTGGTCCCAAGTATGGAAAATGAATGTAAAAATTACTAAAACAACTGCATATAAAGAGGACATATACAAAATGTTCTATAGATGGTATATGGCACTAGATATGTTAGCAAAACTTTACCCTGAATTATCGAATGTTTTCTGGAAATGTAAAAAAATTGCTGGTTCCTTTTTTTATATGTGGTGGATGTGTGATAGAGTCAAAAAATATTAGGCCAGGATTCATGAGATATTACAAAAAATGCTGAATTATTTCTTTTGAATATAAGACCAGAAAATTGTAAAAAAGATGACTTACCTCACAGGGTGTCTGTTGTGGGGAGGGGAAGGGAAAGGAGTTTGTAAGCTGCTCGGAGACTCCAAGTGAGTGAAGGGCGAGGTGTAAATCCAGTCTGTTCTTCTTCTTCTTCTTTTATCTTATTATTCATGTATTCACCGCTGCAAGAATATTGTACGCTAAGCACTGGAGGAAAGATCAAATACCCTCAAAAGAAGAAATTATAACTAAGACTCTTGAGACTGTGGGGATGGACAAATTGACTTTATTTCTGAGAGGTCAACATGAAGAAACATTCCAAAATATATGGTCCAGATTTTATACATGGCTAGAGGAATACAGTAAATGAACTATATATGCTTTCAACATATCTGGAGATACTATAGACATTATTTACATTTACATGCAGGCTATACAGTTAAAGCAACAGGGTACTTAACATGCAACTGGATATGGCAAGAAGTACTTAACAGATATTACAAAGATGTAAGAGACCCGCCCAACTCTTTTTTGCATTTGTTTGTTTTCTTCTGTACCTTTTATATGTTTGTTTGTGTTAAATAAAATTTAAAAATAAGTTTCTTTCCATCTGTGAATCACCATTCCTGAATTTGGACTGAGGTGTATGACTGCTCCATAAGGATAGCAGAAGCGGCAGACTGCCAGTCACGCGGGAGACTGCCTCTGCAAGGAAGAGTATGTCCAATTTATCATCTTTAGCTCTTGTTTTCACAGCCAGCATGCCACAGATTGTTCCGCATGTTGCATGCGGAAGAGCAGTTTTTTGTTGACCACTAGCCAAAGATATGCTAGGTGATGAGCCAAGGCTCTGATTTAAAGGCAATGGAGAGAGGTCTTTGTCTTTCCTTTTGTTGTTGACTTAAAGGATCCTCAGTGATTCACCTCTCCGCTAGTACAAACAGCAAAACCTGTGATTTCCCATGATAAAAGTGAAAAACTACACCACAGCAGTAGGGAGGATCTTAAGAGATTGTTGTTTGCAGAAGTTCAGTCAGCATTCAGTTGTAAACAAACATGAACCTATTTTGTTTTTTTAATAAATCAGCTGCAGGTTAAAGCAAATTGTCAAGAAAGGAAATAGTCCTCAGGTGCCTTAGGCCATTTAACTTCTTGTGCCTGGGAAATCAGAAAGATTTTACACTGCAGGTTTCATATTGCTTTCAGAAGGGACTCAAAAAGAGGGAGAGAGAGTGACTGTTGCTATTCCTCAAGAGCAAAAACAAGCAGGTAGTTTTTGGTAACCTCAATAAGATCCTGTAAATAAAAGACTTCAGTAGAACTCTATTAGCTAACTATCTATTATCTGAAATTACCTCTTATCCATAATGAGTTTGCCTCAAAATATAACCTTACTAGGAATAAGGCCTGTTGTAGAAATAAATACAATGGGCTCTAGAAAGAGGCTCTGGGTAGGTGCCCTGGTCTTGGGCACTCAGCGTCAATTTGCTATGGTGACCTCAGCAGGGTATAATGACGAAGAGTCCATCCTGCAAAGCAGCTGTTTTTCCCGGGGGAACTGATTTCTGCCATTTGAAGAGCAGCTGTAATTCTGAGTGATCTCCAGCCCTCACCTGGAGATTGGCAGCAGTGATTCCCCAGGAGGAAATGACAGTTTTGGAGGGTGGAGCCTATGGCATTGTACCAGTTTGAGGTCCCACTGCTCCTCAAACCCCACCCTCTCCAGGCTCCACCCCTCAAATCTCCAGGAATTTCCCAACCTGGAGCTGGCAAACTCTCTCCTTCCAAGCCAACCATCAACCTAACATAATCTGCCCCCTGACTTCAGCTTTCCATCTCCACTCCCCTCTCTCTTGGAGAATAGCTGTAATTTTGAGTGATCTCCAGCCCGCACCTGGAGATTGGTAACTATGGTTCCCCAGGAGGAAATGGCTGTTTAGAGGGTGGAGCCTATGACATTGTACCTGTCTGAGGTCCCACCCTCCTCAAACCTCACCCTCTCCAGGCTCCACCCCTCAAATCTCCAGGAATTTCCCAACCTGGAGTTGGCAATGCTATCTCCTTCCCAGCCAATCATCAACCTATGTTTATTTGCCCATCTGATTGTGGTATTGCCTGGTATCACAACTCCAGACAACAGATTTCTCTCTCCTCCTGGAGAAAATAACTGCTTTGGAGAGTGGGCTCTATGGCATTCTATTCAGCTGAGGCCTCTCCCCTCCCCAAACTCTGGCTTCCATAGACTTTAGCACAAAATCTCTAGGAATTTCCCAACCTGGAGCTGGCAACCCTAGTCAGGACTGGCTCCGGTGAGTTCCCTACAAAGGCCTGGAAAGGACTTGATTCCTTTGTCTTTTTACTGACAGAACCAAGCTTGGTTTCCTAGCAAGAGCCACTGAGGGAAAAGTTAGTCCCACAGGAGCCAAGCAGGAAAAGAGTCTTTGTCAGGAGAGACCACCGTTTGGCAGTTATTTTGACAGGGAACAGTGGCTGAGGTGGCAGTGGGTGGGGAAGAGGAGTGGACCAAGCACCCAGCCAATGGGACGTGATTACTCTTGAGTGGCGATTGATGGGCCAATGGCTGATGGAGCATATTACACAGCTAATGGGAGAGCTCAAAATGGCTAATGTGCCAAGAGCATTGTTATATTAAGATGCATATATAAACAAAGCATTTTAGTAGTTTCTCCAGTCACTGGTAATTAAAAAACACTTTTTTTTAATTTGAAAGGTGCTTGGTGGGGAGGGGCCATGGTTCTGTGGCAGAGCATCTGCTTGGTATGCAGAAGGTCCCAGGTTCAGTCCGTGGCATCTTCAGTTTAAATGGATCAGGTAGTAGGTAGGGTTGCCAACCCCAGCTTGGGAAACATCTGGATATTTTGGGGGTGGAGACTTTGGAGGGCAGGGTTTGGGGCATAATGCCACAGAGTCCAACTTCCAAAGTGGCCAGTTTCTCCAAGCGAACTGATCTCTGTTACCTGGAGATCAGTTGTAACGGTGGGAGCTCTCCAGCATCCACCTGGAGGTTGGCAACCTTAGTAGTAGGTGATGTGCAAGCTCTCTCCCTGAGACCCTGGAATTCTGCTGCAAGTCTGAGTAGACAGCACTAACCTTGAGGGACCAATAAGCTTCGTGTGTTGATGTGATCCCTCTACCTGAAATCAAAAAGGGATGTGTTGTTTATGGACATTAGTACATGTGAGGACATTAATGAAGTATTGACCAGTTTGGTACTTATCAGTTAGTATTATTACCTTTAAAATAGTTTCTGGATTTAAAGTGAAGCTTTTAAAAAGGCTGCTTGCTACCAACGGATACAAGGTCCAAAATCCTTGGTTCTGTTTCCTCCAGGGGCGTAGACTTTTTAAATCCGGGGGGGGGGGGGCTCTCCCGTGTGCATGCGTGTTTCGCGCATGCATGCTCGGGACCACCCGCCGCTCTCCCCCCCACCCCAGGGAGCCGCCGCTTCCCTCCCCCGGGCCGTGCCCGCCTGCTGCGCTCCCCGCCCCCCTCCCTCCCTCTCCCCATTCACCTCGGGCACCGGCGTCGTCATAGGATTGCTGCTGCTGCTGTCTGCAGCTGGGGGCCGGCGCATCACCCTTGCGGGCCCCCGGCTCTCGCTCCGCCTCGCGCGCCGAAATTTCCGGGGGGGGGGCCTCAGCCACCCCCGGCAAAATGGAGCGCCCGCCGGTGGCCAGTCAGCCGGCCATTGCCGCCTCTCCCCCCCCCGCCCCAGGGAGGCAGGAGGGCAGGCTGGGGGTGGGGGGGAAGGAGAGGCGGTGACGGCCAGCTGACTGGCCACCGGCGGGTGCTCCATTTTGCCGGGGGGGGGGGCTCGAGCCCTTGAGCCCCCCGTAGTTGACGCCCATGGTTTCCTCTGCTCAAGAATAGGGATGTGCATTCGGTTCGTTCAAACCGAATGCACCCCCGAAAATAGCCCATTCGGCCCCCTATCTGAATCGGTCTGCCACCAAAAGCTGCTGCTGAAATTCGGTGGCAATTTGGCAGCAGCCCGAAAAGCGACCGCCAGCCAGGGAAAGCAGCAGGCCTTTTCCTGCCTCTTCCCTGGTTCCGGGGGGGGGGGGAGGGGGAAGGAGGCCAGTTTCAGACAATGGATGACATGCATTTGCTGCATGTGCAGCCTGCAAGGCTGGTGGTGTTGCTTTGCATACCACCTTCCTTGCTTGGGAGGGGGGAGGGAGACTCAACTCTACCCAATGGGGTGAGTTGCATTCTCTTTGGGCCAATCACAGGGCAGTGTCATTTTTTGAAACTGTCCTGTGATTGGCCCAAAGAGCATATAAGGGTCCGACTGGTTGGACTCCATTTGCTGTTGCTGGTTACCTGTCTGCCTGATAGAGACTGTGCTGTGCTGGCCTTTGGCTTCAGCTGCTGGCTGCTCTCTCTGCGCCTCCCTGGACTGCTGGACTCCTGGACACCAGAAGACATCAAAAGCTAAGAATAAAAGGGGGATCTCTTTAATTTTTAAAGGGCTCCCCCATCTATTTTTTAGTTTCTTTGGGTTGGTTGATTTCTCTAATTTTTAAAGGGCTTTTCTCTCCCCCCCCCCTATTTTTTTTTGGGGGGGGGGTTTGGGGGTGGATTGGTCTGGGTGGGTGAGTTCTTCTGGATTCTCTGGGGTGGGTATTGGGAGGTTTAGGCCTTTTCTTTGCAACAATTTAAAAAGTTTTTTTAATAGTTTAAAAGTTGTATTATTTATTTTTAAAAGTTGTATTGTTGTTGCTTGGTTGTTGTTGCTGGAGGGGGGGGGGTTTGCTTGCCTTGGATTTTTCCCGTTAAATCAGTTTAAAGGTTTTTTTTCTGTAATATTTTATAGTTTAAAAGTTTATACATTTAAAAAGTCCTGGTGGTTGTTGCTGCTGCTTTTTGGGGGGGAGGGGGGCTCACTTGCCTTGATTTTTTTCCCCCCGTTTGGTGGGGTTAGGGTTGTGTGTCTGTGGGTTTAAACTTTATAGGTTGCACTGTCTGTTTTTTTGTCTGGTTTTGAATTTGAACCCTACTGTTCTTGGGATATTTTACCTTAGATAAGGGCAGGGCTCTTTTTGGGCCAGAACACACTGGAATGGTGTTCTGGCTGCCTTCTGAGCCTGCCCTGCCCCTCCCTAGCCAAAAGCACTGGAATGGTGTTCTGGCTGCCTTCTGAGCCTGCCCTGCCCCTCCCTAGCCAAAAGCCCTGAAGAAGAAGGAGACCCGGCTGCGCTCTGTTTCACGGTTCCTGCAAGCACAGGGGCGGCAGCAGAGAGCCACGTGACAGGTGCCGGCACACCAGCACACCACCTTGCCTGCCAAAAAGAGAGTGAGCGTGGCCCGGCGGCGATGGTGATCAGCAGCCTGGTGGCTGGGAGCCCCCTAGCATGCTGCCTCCTCCCCCTTCACTCCCCCTGCCAAAGGGACATTGTGGGGGAGACACAGATGGTGGTGGTGGCAGAGAACAGCGGCCAGAAACAAGGTGACAATGGTGAGTGTGGGTGGTTCAGCGGCAGCTAGTCTTGACGCGAGCAAGGCTTTTTGTCCGCAAAGCGGGCAGCACCTACTTCCTGCTTTGCCTCACCTCTCTCCTTCTCGAGGCACTGCTCCACCATCACTCTTCTCTTTTCCCGATTGCGAGCTTGAATTTCCCACTCTTTGCAGCACGCAGCAAGGAAAGAGCTTTTTCAAGAACTGCTCTAACAGAACTATGGCTTGCCCAAGGTCATCAAGCAGCTGCAAGTGGAGGCGTGGGGAATCAAACCCAGTTCTCCCCCCCTCCAGCCTATGTCCCATCCCAAAGGTTGAGGCAGTGAGGCTCAAAATATTGACCCCCCCCTCTGTCATTGGTGCTGTGTAATGCCAGGTCCATAAATAATAAAACCACAGTCCTGCGAGATTTTTTGCAGGACCAGAATGTGGACCTGGTGTGCGTGACCAAGACCTGGGTGTGAGAGGGAGACACAATGTCTCTCTCCTAATCAGCCCCACCCAGATACTCAGTCCTCCACCAATCGTGAACTATGGGGTGGGGGGAGGAGTGGCTTTATTCATTCAGGAGGCTTGCTCCTTTAGGGTGCTCCAGCCACCAAGAACCACAGTCATTGAGTGTGCAGGCCTAGCATGTGAAGCCAGGGAGAGTTTGGTGATCTGGCTGGTATACTGACCATCTAACGCACCGGCTGATAGCCTGTCATCCCTGATGGAAGCCGTATCAGGCTGGGCATTGGAACACCCTAGATTGTTAGTCCTGGGCAATTTCAATGTCCATGCCGATGACGCAGCTTCTACTCAGGTGACGGACCTGGTGTTGTCCATGGGAGCACTAGGACTCTCCCAATATGTAACAACTCCCACTCACCGAACTGGGCACACGCTCGATTTGATCTTTGTGGCTGGGGTCACAATGGACCAGGTTACTGCTTCGGCAGTTCCATGGTCGGACCATCATCCCTGAGGGCCCGTCTGAATGTTCTGCCCGACCCTGTTTAGGTGGCGAGCATATTTTAGCTCGCCTGCGAAACCAGATGGACCCTGTATGGCTCCAGATGGCTCTGCGGGATCTGTTGCCCCCTGGTGGCTCATTGGATGAGCTCATGGAGGACTGGCAGAGCCGGCTCTCTGCAGCCATCAACAAGATCACTCCCAGGCACCCTCTGTTCTCCCACGCCAGGCTGGCACCCTGGTTTACTCAGGAGCTGCGGCTCATAAAGCAGGAGTTAAGATGGTTAGAGAGACGGTGGCACATGCCCGTGACGAAGTGACAAGGATGTTTTATAGGACGTTTATGAGATCCTATGAGATGGCAGTCAAAGCCACTAAGAGGCAGTTCTATGCGGCCATGATTGCATCCACAAGCTCACACCCAGTCCAATTATTTAGAACAATTCGGTCTATAACAACTCTGCCACAGGGCAGACCAAATGTTAGGGAATTGGATATCGGCTGCGAGGTATTTGCAAGCTATTTTGCGGATAAAGTCCTGATGCTCCGCTGCGACCTCCCCGCCACAGTTGAAACAGTGAGCAAACTCGAGCCCCTTGTATGTCCTCACCTTTGGGTTTGGATCATTTCAGCCCACTCAGCCTGGAGGAAGTTGACAGATTGCTCGTAGCTGTATGCCCAACCATGTGCAGCCTGGATCCATGCCCTTCCTGGCTTATTAAAGCTGGCCATGAAGGGTTTTGAGGTGTCCTAAGGGAAATTATCAACAAGTCCCTCATCGAGGGGCAATTCCCAGGGACACTCAAGGAAGCAATGGTCCTCCCTCTCTTGAAAAAAAAATCTTTGGACCCGGCCGAATTGGCCAACTACTGGCTGGTTTCCAATTTGCCCTATTTGGACAAATTAATTGAGAGGGTGGTGGCGATACAACTACAGGGCTTTATGGATGACACTTCCATATTAGATCCCTTCCAGTCCGGCTTCCGCCTGAGGTATGAGATGGAGACAGCGTTGGTCGCTCTGATGGATGACCTCCGGAGGCATCTGGATCAGGGCGGTTCGGCGGTACTGTTGCTGTTAGATCTGTTGGCCGCATTTGACATGGTCGACCATCAGTTGCTGATCCACCACCTCGCCAACATGGGGATTCAGGGGCTTGCCCTGCAATGGCTTGCTTCCTTTCTCCAGGGTCGGGGACAAAGGGTGGTGCTAGGGGATCAGCAGTCCCAGAGACATCCGCTGGAGTGTGGTGTGCCTTAAGGGGCAGTGCTGTCCCCGATGTTGTTTAACGTCTACATGCGCCCCCTTGCCTGGAGGTATGGTCTGGGGTGTCACCAGTACGCGGATGACACCCAACTCTATCTGATGCTGGATGGCCAGTCAGACTCCAGACCAGAAGATCTAGACCAGGCACTGCAAGCCATGGCTGGTTGGCTTAGGCTGAGCTGGCTGAAGCAGAACCCGATGAAGACATAGGTCCTGTGCCTGAGTCGGGTGGCTTGGGGTTGGGGGTCCCACTCCCGGCCTTTGATGTGGCACAACTGGTGCCAGCATCAGAGGCTAGGAGTCTGGGAGTGCTCCTGGATACCTCCTTAACAACAGAGGCCGAGGTAGCAGCCACTGCTAAGTCAGCCTTTTACCACCTTTGGCTGATTCAGCAGTTGGTTCCCTTCCTTGGCTGCAATGACCTGGCTACAGTGATCCATGCAATGGTCACCTCAAGATTAGACTACTGTAATGCTCTCTACCTGGGGCTGCCCTTGTCGCAGATCCAGAAGCTGCAGCTAGTGCAGAATGCCACGGCCAGGCTACTGATGGGTCTCCTGAAACGGGAGCACATCCAGCCTGCACTGAAGGCACTGCACTGGCTGCCAATAGCATACCAAATCTGCTTCAAGGTGTTGGTGCTTACCTTTAAAGCCCTATATGGCCATGGTCCAACATATCTTTCCCCATATATAGCCCAGAGAGCACTGTGGTCAGGGGCACAACATCGCCCGACCATTCCAGGCCCTAGGGACGCCAGGCTTGCAGCCACTAGGGCCAGGGCCTTCTCAGTGGTGGCTCCCCACTGGTGGAATGAGCTCCCAGAGATAAGGGCCCTGTGGGACCTTTTATAGTTCTGCAGGGCCTGCAAGATGGAGCTCTTCCACCAGGCATTCGATTAGGAGCCACCACACTATCAACATCACCACTATGAACATCTGTGGTATGGGTCGGCCCTGGCCTGGAGAGTGAGCAACACCATCATGCAAGCCTGAAGTTTAATGAACTTGTTGAAGATCATACAGTATGCCATCTTTAGAACTGGATGAAGACCACTATACTAGCACTTTAAGAATTTCTGTGATGTTTTAAATGTGATGTTTTAACTTTGTAATGGTTTTACGGTACTGGTTACCGATTTTTGTAAGCCGCCCTGAGCCTGTTCACGGGGAGGGCGGGGTATAAATAAACTAACTAAATAATAAATAGAAATAAATAAGAGTTCATGCACAGAACCACTACACCAAACTGGCTCTCTTTAGAAGGTAAGGAAGATAAAAAGATAGTTTATTGAGCATTTAGAATAACCCACAGATGAGACTGAGAATATTCGTTTACAGGATATGGAGAAACAGGTCCAGAGATGAAGAGATAGGGAAGATGTAAGAGAAAGAAAGCAGGACAATACATCAATATGGACATTGAAGTCAAAGAGTGGGGGAAATAATATGTCAAACAAAGCCAAGCATTGGTGTTAGAGATGAAGGATGAGAGGGAACAATCGAGATGATGCAGCATCACAAGAGATAAAATGAGACATGGAGAGAAATGTTTGGAATGGAAATTCTGGTGTCGCTCATTATAAGGAAACTGCATGATAAATGTTGTGACTTTTTTTGAGATCATACAGAAAGGATCCTTGTCATTAATGGGAAATATACGGGTTTCCAACTGAAATGCATGTGGTTCTTCCAACCAGAACAATGTCTGATTTAAATATTATTATTTCATTATAATTTTGTGGGTTCTTGATATAGTTCTCTCTATAAAAACAGGTGTTCTGACTGACTCATCCATGCCCAGCCCAAACCCCTGGACCTAAGAACGTGAAATTCAGGGAGTGCATTCCTTCCATGACGTCAGTGCTCACTAAGAAGAGATTTTTAGAAATTCAACCCCTAAGGGGGTGATAAGGGGTAAACTGTGTTCTCCCAAAGAGGTAAAGCTTTGCTGTGTGCCTTGCAAGCGGCTGCCTGCTTGCACCCCCCCCCCCCCTATCTCTGATTGGTCAGCTGTGGAGCTCAGCATTCTGAGGTAAAAACAAGTTACAGGAGATTGCAGACAGCTGAAGACAGTTGATATCCAGGGAAGTTCCGTCTTCTGTGCAACAACATCAGTGATTCAAGACTCCTGGACAGGGGTCCCAAAAACCCGTCCTAAACCACACACCCAAATTTCTCCCCAGAAGTACTATAACTGGATTTATGATAGTTAAATACTGTAGCGGAGCACAGGTTTCGAGTTATTTTATAATAACACCTCATCATGTCAGCTGTTCCCCAACTGTGCCATGTCTAAGGTTGGCAAATTTGGGCTGCAGATTTCCTGGTGATTTGGGGGTGGAACCTGGGGAAGACAGGGTTTGGGAAGCAGAGGGACCCCAGCGGGGTATAATGCCACCCTCCAAAACAGCAATTTTCTCTGGGGGAAGTGATCTCTGTAGTCTGGAGATCAGTTGTAATCCCACAAGATCTCCAGGTTCCACTCAGAGATTGACAATAGGGGTGTGCACCAAAAAAAAATTGGAATTTTTTGGGTTGGGATCTACCAAACCTGAAAAATTTTGGTATTTGCTGATATTCCCAAATTGGATACTGATACTGGGGTTCAGGAATTTTTGGGCTTGCCAAATTTATTTGGCTCAATTATAATCCTCCCCTGAAGTGGGGGGAGGGAGCGGTCCCTATCATTGAAGGGAAGGCAAATTGCCTCTGCAGTGCAACTCCAGACCGAGGGGTTTAAAATTTAAATTCCCCCCTCTCCAGAGTTGCACCACAGCGGTGGCACACTCCTTTCATTGAAGGGAAGGCATATCCCCCCCCCACTTCAGGGAGGGGTTTATTATACCCTATGGGGACAGTCCCCATAGAGTATAATTGAGCCAAATAAATTCAGCAAGCCTGATAATTACCAAACCCCAGTATCAGTTAGAGGCATTATTCGGATTCATGTAGGCATTATTCAGATTTTTTATTGGCTCAGCTGAGCTGAATGCACATCCCTAGTTGACAATCCTATATTTCACACAGGTTCTGAGGGGCAGGATGTGCATAGGATCACTAAATATCAAAAACTTGATATGTCAGAGAGTGAAGCAGCCTAGAATCCTTCCAAGTTGTCAGGTTGTCATATTTTAATGTATGGGCAAATTCAATCGAGTCTGGTCTGAAGTAGAAAATATGAGAAATATTTTCAACAAGGGATGGGTGGTTTAGCTCTGCAACTATTCAGTGTAACAAAGAACCAGTAGGTTGAGGGGTGGATAATATTGGTAGCAGTGCCCCTCCACCCTGACCTATACACATTCAGTTTACTGTTTACATAGAATCTACATGCATACAAAATGTCAGTGTGATCAGAGATCATGCAAAAACATGGGGCCTGTCACATGCAAATGGTATTATGTTGGAGTACACAAGGTCTATAGTGCATTTATTTGAAGAAGATCAGAAGAATACCCTACAAGGGGCAGCTGAAGGACTGTTAGTGTATCTCGATTAGGAGCTTCCCTCAATTTCAAATTACGTTCTTCCTGTCTTCTGATTGGCTCCTTTTTGGAGACTTCTTCCTCTTACTGATCTCACACCCAGTTCTCCCTTCTGCACCGTAGTTAGTCAGACAGTTAAGACTCTCTCTGTCTCTCCTATTCTGTCAAAGTTTATTCTTCTCTAATAAACCAACTTTTTTTTTCTTTAATAGGATTGCCAGCCCCCAGGTGGGAGTGAGGGATCCCCTGATTTGAGGGGCTCCAGCCCACCACTGGCCAGCTGGCTGGTGGGGGAAAATCCTGCCCCCGACACCCACAGCCAGGCATGATGTCCCTGGCATGATGATGTCACTTCCGCATGATGTCATTATGCCAGGGATGTCCCATGTGGCAGTGTCATCCCACCCCCACTCCCGGGAAGCACCCCCCACTCCCAAAAATTCCCATCCACCCCCCACTGGCAGATGAAAACAACCTGGCAACCAGGGGTCCTTTCGTAAAAAAAAAGGTGCAGGAGCTCATTAGCATAACTTATTTGCATATGCCACACACCCTGACGTCACCAGAAGTGTCAAAAGGCCACACATCCCTGACGTCATCGGCAGTGTGTCAGAAGGCAAGAAGGGAGGGAGAGGGAAGGAAGGAAAGGAACAGGAAGGAAGGTAGGCAGGTAGGTGGGGGAGAGAGAGAGAAGAAAGAAAGAAAGGAAGAAAGGAGGGAGGGAGGAAGGGGGGAAGGAAGGAAGGAAGAAAGAAAGGAACAGTAAGGTAGGTAGGTAGGTGGGTGGGGGGGAGAGAGAGAAGGAAGGAAGGGAGGGAGGGAGGGAGGGAGGGAGGGAGGGAGAGGGGAAGGAAGGGGAAAGGAAGGAACAGGTAGGTGGGTAGGTGGGGGGAGAGAGAGAGAGAAGAAAGGAAGGGAGAGAGGAAGGAAGGAAGGGGGAAAGGAAGGAACAGGAAGGTAGGTAGGTAGGTGGGGAGAGAGAGGGAGGGAGGGAGGGAGGGAGGGAGGGAAGGAAGGAAGGAAGGAAGGAAGGAAGGAAGGAAGGAAGGAAGGGGCGCTTCTCCCCTCCACTGGGGCCAGCGTTTCCCTCCCTCCCCCCTCTTGCTTGGGCCCCAGGGGCTTCATGCCTCTGGGGCCCGGCTTCTCCCTCCCTTGCGCCCCCCTCGGGCCCGGGAGTGTGAGCAGGGGGAGGGAAGGAGGGGGCTTCTCCCGGGGCCAGGGCGCTTGCCGCGGCCCTGGGAGTGTGAGGGAGGAGAGGGGCTTTTTCCCGGGCCGGCGCCGGCCTGCCGCTGCTGGAAAGAGTGAGCGGGGGGCGGGGCTTTGTTAAGTCCCCACCACCCGCTCTCCTCTCTCTCAGAGTGGCGCCCTGGCCCCAATGGAGCCCTGCTAGCAAGCCTATTCTTTAACCAGTTGGTGCTCCACTTCTTTGCATATTTAAACTCTGCCAACATATTAAACCATATCACAGACAGTAAACTGAATGCCCAAATGTTAGGAGCATGGCCTGTCCCCATAATTTTGTTCCTCCATTCCATGTGCATGCATTCTATGTACCCTTTACTCAGTGAGTTGTTAAATTCATTGCTAGTGGACATGGTGATGGCCATTAGCCACAAATACAGATTTTTTTTTTTACACTGCAGCAGTTAACCACTGAACTGTTGTGAATCCTATGGGTAAAAATCCGCAGAAGAACCATAAATACCTGGGTAGGGACAGGACATTCAAGGCTCATTGGAAAAACACACATTCACAGCACATTTATTGAATAGTATCCAATGTATTTAATTGATCTAATATAAAAGGATGGAAGACTCATTTGGAAAAGTCTAAAGCAGGCTCCAGAAAGTCTACATGTTTCACAGGTATAATTAACTGAGTCAGTTCCCTTCTCTGCACTCACTTCTTTGAAGTTCTATGAGGCAGCTTAACATTGTCCCTACAGTTTGTCATATCTGGAAAGGGAATAAAGGCACCCCAAACACACAAATGGGGGGGGGGATGCACAAATGCATACACCATTCACACATTTCAGTGTACAAAAAGGGGTGTGTGTGTTTTCTGTACAAATAAGTGATAGCCATGTCAGAAATCTCATCGTAAATGTTCTTTTCATTTGAAGAATATTTTAGACTAGGAATAAGGCCCGTTGTGGAAATGAATACCACGGGCTCTAGAAAGAGGCTCTGGGCAGGTGTCCTGGCCTTGACACTCAGTGCCAATTTGCTGTGGTGACCTCAGCAGGGTATAATGACACAGAGCTTACCATTTTCTCCAGGGGAACTGATCTTTACATTTTGGAAAGCAGTTTTAATTCTGAGTCATCCCCAGCCCTCCCCTGGAGATTGGCAAGAATGGTTCCCCAGGAGGAAATGGCTAGTTTGGAGGGTAGAAGCTCCACCCCTCAAATCTCCAGGAATTTCCTAACCTAGAGTTGGCAAGCCTATCTCCTTCTCAGCCAACCATCAACCTACCTTTATCTGCCCCTCTGACTTCAGATTTCCATCTCTTCCCCCCTCCTTGTAGCCTCTACCTAGGAAAAGTACAGTCTTTCTCCACAGTGGGGACCAAAACAGTTCACATCATTCTCCTCTCCCCCTTTTGATTTGCACAATAGCCATATGAGATAGGTTAGGCTGAATGTCTGTGAGTGGTCTGAAATCACTCGATCAGTTTCCACAGGAAGAACCTGGGTCTGGAAGACTGTGCTCAGAAGTGCTAACTGCTACATCACACTGGCTGTCATTGGGGAGGGGGGGCACCTCAGCAGGATATAATGACACAGAGTCCACCATTTTTCTATGGCATTGTACCTGTCTGAGGTCCACCCCAAACCCCACCCTCTTCAGACTCCACCCCTCAAATCTCCAGGAATTTCCCAACTTGGAGTTGGCCATTCTATCTCCTTCTCAACCAACCATTCACCTAGCATTATCTGCCTCTCTGGCTTCAGCTTTCCATCTCCCCCCACACACACCCCCCTACAGCCTCTACCTAGGAAAACTACAGACTTTCTCCACAGTGGGGACCCAAGCAGGAGGAAAGTGACCTCAGCAGGGTATAATGACATAGAGTCCACCCTGCAGAGCAGCCGTTTTTTCCAGGGGAGCTGATCTCTGCCATCTGGAGAACAGTTTTAAATCTGAGCAATCTCCTGCTCTCACTTCGAGATTGGCAGCAATGGTTCCCCAGGAGGAAAAGTCTTTCTCTGCGTGGAGACCAAAGCAGCTTACACCATTCTCCTCTCCCCCTTTATATATATATATATATATATATATATATATATATATATATATATATATATATATATATATATATATATATATATATATAAAATTTCTACAACTATAAAAAACTACCCCTAACAAAAAAAAACTATCCCTACCAAAATCAGAGAATATACAATTGCAATAAAAATACATATAATAATGAAATACTCCTTAAATCCAGTTGTCTATAAGAAAGTGAACAGGAATGGCCAAACTATGGCTCGGGAGCCACATGCGGCTCTTTCACACATATTGTGCGGCTCCTGGGAGGTGTCCCATCTATTTGTTCTCTCTTTCTGCCTCTCTTCCTTCATCCCTCCCCCTCCCCCCATCTATTTGCTTTCTTTGTTTCTCTCTTTCTCTTCCTTCCTTCTTTCCTCTCCCTCCCTCCCCATCTATTTGCTTTCTTTGTTTCTATCTCTAGTTCCCCCTTCCTTCCTTCCTTCCTTCCTTCCTTCCTTCCTTCCTTCCTTCCTTCCTTCCTTCCTTCCTTCCTTCCTTCCTTCCTTCCTTCCTTCCTTCCTTCTGATAAGTATTGGAGTCGGGAGTCCGTGGAACAGTGAAACAGCATGATCTTTATTGCTGGTCCGGATGAAGCATACATGCCCAGGGCTCGAAGCCCTCCTTTTATGCTGGTCAGGGACAATCCCCTGACCTCACCCAACTGGCCTGATAGGCTATTAGAAGTCTATTTACATTTCATAGGTTCCCTGGGAGAAATCTAGGTACAGGATTGGTGGCCGGTTTGAATCCATCTGGCCTTTGTTCTACCTGGCTGAAGCTCAGGTAGTTTCTTGGCCATGTGCTCTGGCCATGCTCTGGCCATGTGCTCTGGCCATGCGGTCGCAAGGAAGGGAGCACATGACGACCGCATGGTCAATACATAACACCCCTCCCCCCATAGTCCAGAACCCCTCTGCACACATAGTCTTTGAGATAGTCCGGGCATTTGCGCTCACGTCCAGAGTGCCGGGGGGTTGTAAGGCGGGGCGTGTTGCTTGTGTCGGCAGGTTGCGGTGTGAGTAGTTGTTCTGCTGGCAGGGCCTGTCTGCTCGGGGGTCGTTCTGGTGTGGATGGTGCGGCTGCTTCATCCGCAGGCAGGAGCGGCATCTCCGCAGTCTCCGGATCAGGGTCTGTCACTGCTTCTGGAGTCGTGTCGATGTCACGGTCCGTTGGTGCAGGGAGTTCGGGGGTCTGGGTCACGTTGTGGTTCGGTGTGCGGCATCAAATCTGGTCGATGTGCCGTCTCCAGACTACGCCATCTTCCGTAAGGACCTCATAGGAGTAAGGCCTGGTGACTCGGACGATCCTTGCGGGGAGCCATGTCAGACCCCGCGCGAAGTTCTTCACATATACGGGGTCTTCGGGAGCAAATCCTCAGGCAGCTGGCCGGTCCTCCATTGTCAGGTTCCCCTCGATTGCTCGGTCGGGATGTAGGTGGTCCAGGACGGTTCCCAGTCGTCTTCCCATCAGAAGTTCAGCTGGCCGGCGCCCGGTCCCTGAGTGGGGAGTGTTCCGTTGGCAGAACAGGAACTTGTACAGCTGCTCTTCCCAGTCACCATGCTCCATCTTCTTTAATGTGTCCTTCGTTGTCCTCACCATGCACTCGGCCTGGCCGTTGGTTGCAGGGTGGAATGGAGCGGAGCGGATGTGGCGAAGACCGCAGGCTTCCACGAACCGTTGAAACTCGCCAGAGGTGAATGCGGTCCCGTTGTCGGTCACGAGAGTGTCTGGCATTCCGGGTGTCGTGAAGACCAGCCAGAGACTTCTTAAGGCAGCGTTGGTGGAGGTCGATGCTACTGGCACTACCTCAAGCCACTTGCTTTGGCTGTCTACAATGATAAGAAACAACCGCCCCTGGACCGGTTCCGCGAAGTCTAGGTGCAGACGGGACCAGGGCTTGTTAGTGGATTCCCAGGATCGGACAGGAGCGTGTGGCGGATCTGGCCGCGACTCCTGGCATTTGGTACACTTCTGGACCCACCCCTCAATGTCTTTGTCCAGGCCTGGCCACCTCATGTAACTACGGGCCAGGGCTTTCAAGCGTACAATTCCCGGGTGAGCCTCGTGTAGTGCCTCTAGCACTCGGGGCTGCAGGGGCCCGGGGATCACCACTCGAGATCCCCGTAGCAGGCACCCCTTGTGGGCCGATAGTTCGTGCCTGCGTGCCGTGAAAGTGGCGAAATCCTGTCCCGGTTTTTCCGGCCACCCCCTTCCCACCCAGTCTGAGACACGGGAAAGGATGCGGTCCCACCGCGTGCGACGGGCCACATCCGATACCTGTACGGGGCGCTCCGGTAGGTCCTCCAGGAGCGCTACGTGGAAAGCGGGAGCTGGATCAGGGTCGCAGGACAGGAGGGGAAGACGGCTGAGGGTGTTGGCGTGTCCCATTGCCTTTCCCGGGCGATGTACCAATTCGTAGGAGTAGCCTGACAAAAAAATTGACCACTGCAGGACCCGTGGGGACAGCATGTGAGGGGTCTGCCGGTGGGGGGCAAGGAGACCCAGCAGAGGCTTTTGATCTGTGGCTATGGTGAATGACCGTCCGTAGAGATAGTCATGGAATTTCCTGATGCCGGCTACTATCGCTAGGGCCTCCTTGTCGATCTGGGCATAGTTCCGTTCTGCCGACGACAGGGTCCTGGAGTAGTAGGCAACCGGTACCTCCTTTCCGTTGGGTAGCCGGTGTCCCAAGACCACCCCAACGCCGTAGGGGAACGCGTCGCAGGCCAGGATGACAGGGAGCCTCTCATCGAAATGCGCTAAGACCGCATTTGAAACTAGTAAGTCTTTGATGGCCTGGAAGGCTGTGTCATGCTTGGGACCCCAGGCCCAAGCCGCTCCCTTGTCCAGGAGATGATGCAGGGGTTCAGCAACCGCCACCTTGTGCAGAAGGAAGGTGTGGTAGAAGTTCAAAAGTCCCAAGAACGCCTGGAGTTCCACCTTTGAGGACGGATGGGGTGCACCTGTAATTGCCGCTACCTTCTCCTTTGTCGGGTGAATGCCATCTGCGGTCACTTCGAACCCCAAGAAGGTCACCGAGGAGACTCCGAGGGTACACTTGTCTTTTCGGACCTTGAGACCCGCGTCTTGGAACCTTTGCAGCACCATCCGTAGGCGAGCCGCGAATGTGTCGACGTCTGGGGCAGCGATGAGGACGTTGTCGAAGAACAGCTTCACCCCTGGAACATCTTTGAGGAGAGAATCCATCAGATTTTGAAAGATCCCTGGTGCTACGCTGACCCCGAATTGGAGGCGTTTTACCTTGAACGCTCCCTTGTGAGTCACAATCGTTTGTGCCTCGGCCGTTGCCTCGTCTACGGGAAGCTGCTGATAGGCTTGGGCCAGGTCTAGTTTTCCAAATATTTTGGCACCCGCGAGGGAGGCCAGGACATGGCTGACCACCGGTACCGGGTATGCGTGGTCCTGTAATGCCTTATTAATAGTACATTTGTAATCCGTGCAGATGCGGACTTCCCCGTTAGCTTTGAGGGGGGTCACAATGGGAGTCTCCCACTTGGCGTGGGAGACCGGCTCGAGCACCCCTTGTGCCACAAGCTTTTCCAACTCCTCCTCCACTTTGGGCTGGAAGGCGAGTGGTGGCCGGCGGACGGCCACGCGGATGGGCCGGACTGCCGGGTCCAGGTCGAAGGAAACTGGGGGTCCTTTGTAGCAGCCCAATGAGCCATCGAAAACGGTGGGGAATTCCTCGCAGATGGCTGAAAAGTCGGTGGAGCCCACACAGTGTATTCCTGTCCACTGCACTCCGAGCGGCTTGAACCAGGTGTGACCTAGGAGACTGGTTAGATTGCACTCCACCACGAGAAGGTCTAGCAAGCCGTTAAAGGCGTGGTACTGGACCCGGACCCTGGCTAGCCCCTTAATAGCCACAGGGTTTTTCTGGAAGTCCTGGAGGACCAACCTGGCCAGCAGCCGCAGCCAGTGTGCCCCCTTCGGGCAGAGGCGGCGGAACGTAGCTGCGGACACAATTGAATATGCTGACCCTGAGTCCAGTTCCATGGAGCAAGGAACTCCCTCTATTCGGAGAGACACAGAAATCGCGCCCAGGATGGGCTGGGGCAAGTTCATTACTGTGGCCGTGGGAACGACACTACCCACTTCTTCGAAGTTCGCTGCTGGGGCACGGTGGCTGTTCCTCAGGCGGCAGGCCCGGGCGAGATGTCCTGCTTTCCCGCAGGCATGGCAGATGGCATCACGGAAGCAACATGTACGTCTGTTGTGGGGGTCCCCGCAGCTGGCACACGTTGGGGCCTGCCTGTTGAGGGAAGCAGAAGAGGGAACAGAGACAAATGCTGGGCGCTGGCCCTTGGGCCTGGAGACGCCGGGCTCACCCTTCTTTGAGCATGGTTGCATCCAGTGGATGTCCTCTTCTTCGCTTGAGTCGGGTTCGGGAGGAGTCGCCTGGTGGACTTTGGTGGCTGCCTTGTCCTTTTGCGTTGTCTCGAAGGCTGCTGCCATTTGGAGCATCTTTTCCAAGGTAGGTTCCAGCATTGCAATGAGGTGCCGGCGGAGTTTGGCTTCCCGGACCCCTCCCATGAAGGCGGTCTCCACGTGGTCATCCACGTGGCGGAATTCGCAGCCCATGGCTAGTCGATGGAGTTCAACCAGGAAAGTGGCGGCCGACTCCCCCGGCTGCTGCTGGCGCTGTATGAAGTCCCAGCACCTGGCCAGTTTTGATGGCTTTGGGGCGAAGTAATTGCCGAGGGTCTTGGTGAGCACGTCGTAAGACACCTCGGTGGGGTCTTGCAGGGCTAGTAGGTTCTGGGCCACCCGCATGACCTCCACCCCTCCGGAACTCAAGAGCCAGGCGCTCTTCAGGTCTGCATCTGTGATTCCGCGGACCTTAAAGGCGCAACCCAGTGTCTTGAGCCAGGACTCCCACATCTCGGGGCGAGACGTATCGAAAGGGGTAATTGGTCCCGGAGCGTTTGCCATATTTACCAGAGCAGGAGCGGCTGTGGCTGTTTGAGCGATGTCCTCGTGTCTTGCGGCAGTACCAGGGAGCACTGAGGCTCGGCACTGGCTAGTGCCAGAGGATTGGGCTCAGAGCGGCTCGCGGTGAGCGCTGGAGCTCGGAGATGTCTGCGGCCGGCGGGATGGAGCTCGCTGTGCTGCTGTGGTCGGCTGGAGAGTCGCTCATCGGGATCCCATCCTCATTGCCACTGATAAGTATTGGAGTCGGGAGTCCGTGGAACAGTGAAACAGCATGATCTTTATTGCTGGTCCGGATGAAGCATACATGCCCAGGGCTCGAAGCCCTCCTTTTATGCTGGTCAGGGACAATCCCCTGACCTCACCCAACTGGCCTGATAGGCTATTAGAAGTCTATTTACATTTCATAGGTTCCCTGGGAGAAACCTAGGTACAGGATTGGTGGCCGGTTTGAATCCATCTGGCCTTTGTTCTACCTGGCTGAAGCTCAGGTAGTTTCTTGGCCATGTGCTCTGGCCATGCGGTCGCAAGGAAGGGAGCACATGGCGACCGCATGGTCAATACATAACACTTCCTTCCTTCCTTCCTTCCTTCCTTCCTTCCTTCCTTCCTTCCTTCCTTCCTTCCTTCCTTCCTTCCTTCCTTCCTTCCTTCCTTCTCTCTCTCTTCCTTCCTTCCCCCCTCCCTCCATCTATTTGCTTTCTTTGTTTTTCTCTTTCTTTCCATCTCTTTCATTCTTTCTTTCCACCTCTCTCTCTCTTAGACACATAAATATCATTAGCAAACAAATAAATATCATTATCAATATCTGCCCCCCCTTCTGTTTTTGTTTTTGGCAGTCTCATTTAATGTTAATAAAAAGTAAATCTGCATATTTTCCAATAAAAACATGTAATATTTGTTCATGTCTTGCTGCTCTCAAACATCTGACATTTATTCTGTGTGGCTCTTACGTTAGGTAAATTTGGCCACCCCTGATGTAGACTGTAGCGACTTCAAACATCTAGCAGGGACACACGGTGAAGTCCTCACAGAGTTGTACCATCTCATACTTGTGGTAGAATCTCATATTCTGGCTTGGCTCTAACTCAAAACCTTCCTGCACGTGCAATCCAACAACATGAGGAAGGCTAAGTTAGAAATCTTCTCCATGTTTTCAGAAAGCTTTTGATGTCACACCAGCCCACAAGAGTGAAGTTTAGTGCCACATAGCTACATGCAGGTTTGAACTGGGTTCATGCAGGTAAATGGAGCCTCGGAATGCTCAGTGAGTTGAGCCATATTATAAATTAAATGTGAAAGAAACAGCCTTTATTCACTGCCTGCACCCCTCCCAGTACAATTATTATTTAGAAAAAGCAAGTATACATTAGTATAAAAAGACAGCTTTGTTTCTTGTGAAATAAGAAGCTGCTCTGGGATGCTTTGGGGCTGATTTCGTGACCTTCTATGGACTTCTACTGTGCCTTTTCACCTAGTTTGCATTGCTGTGCTTCTCCTTCAGAATGGGTATTATAGTACTCCCTTACCTCACAGAAATGCATGTGAAAGTCTTTGAAGTGCTCAGATTACTATGCCACTGGGGCCGTGGAAATACCAAAGAAACTTTTGATCTGAATTTTATCCTTGCAGTAGCTAGAAAAAGTAAATACGTCTGAATGACTGAGGGAATCCAAGAGGAAGGGAGGGAGAGAAAGGGAGGACCAATCCGCCTAGAGACTCTCCACAAACAGAAGCTCAATTCATCTGGTAAATTATTGACTACAGATTATGCTCTCAACTGGAAAATTAACCTATACCTGATATTTCCTTGTCCTTTGGGGAAGACAGAAATATCCTTCATTTTCTCACTTTTATTAAGGGGGATTTTGTAACCAAAAGGATAGGTTTTCCTGAGGTCTGCCGGACTGAACTTGATCTTCAGTGTTGGCTCTCCAGAACATGGTTGCACAGGATACCAAGTGCTTTGAAAGCCTGTTTGTATATCTATTAAAATGACTGAAAAAGTATTTTAGTTATTTGGCCCTTACACATAAATTTCAACTGATCTACAGAGATCAGTTCCCCTGGAGGAAATCATTGCTTTGGAGGGTGGACTATGCCATTATACTCCACTGAGGTCCCTCCCACCCCCAAATCTCCAGGAATTTTCCAGCCTGGAGTTGGAAACCCTACCAAAACATTGGGTGCATTCAACCAAAGCAATGTCCTATGATCAAGGCAGCTGTTTCTGAGGTACCCGCTAGATGTTACATGTGAGACAAGTCAGAACAAGAGTACTCCAGTTCGACTTGCAGTCGCATGTAACATTGGGAACTAAAGATCCTAAGCTCTCCAGGGTCCAATTTGGCTTGGGAATATGACCCAGGGGGGAGAATGGGCTTCAACCTGTACAGCCTGTGCTGTTTTCCTGTGCCAGAATAGGGGGGGGCTGTTTGCCCTGCTGTGGGGGTCCATGGGCTGCAGTCAGTACACTTGGAGTCCCACAATGGGGCAAACAGTCCACCCCAGCCAATTTGACTCAGGAAAGTGGCCCTTCTCCACTTGTATTGCATTCCTGAGCTGGATTCGATGCGAGAGTGCTTGGGAATGTTGATCCCTTGATGTTACATGTCACTGCAACTTTGGTCAGAGGATCCCTGACACCTAGGGTTGCCAAGTCTGGGTTGGAAAATACCTGGAGACTTTGGGGGCGGATCCAGGAGAGGGTGGGGTTAGGGGAGGAGAGAAGCCCCAGCATGGTACAGTGCCATAGAGTCAACCCTTCAAAGCAGCCATTTTCTCCAGGGGAGCTTCTCTCTCTCAGCTGGAGATCAGTTGTAAAAGCAGGGGATCCCCAGGCCCCACCTGGAGGCTGGCAACCCTACTGACACCACTCGCATCATCAAGTCAGGCCCTGTATGAGTGTCCCTTTCAGATATAAAGGTGATGCCTCCTGGGCTCTTGTGAAGCATCTCCTGCCCAAAAGAAACAGTAGGAAGCGTGGCACCCAATAGGTACTACCTTGGTTATCAGTGGTCTGTTCTAACTAGCTGCAGTTCTCCAGGCTCACAGGCAGAAGTTTCTCTCTGTCTTTAGATAGTGGGAACTGAACCTGTAACCTTATGAATGCCAAGTATGTGATCTCCCCCTAAGCTATAGGTCCTGGGGCTATAATAGTTTGACAATCAAGGAATGTAGATTTAGCTCACCTTTCCTAACTGAGTCCTCTCCATAGGAATCTGAGATTTATATGGGATAAAGGTTTGCAATACTGTTCCGGTTGCCATGCATTTGATTCGGATATATCTGGGAACTACAACGTTCATCTTTTCCTAGAGACACCTTTCTTTTTCACCTCTGAGGATCTTCTTCTTTTTTCTTTCTGCATGTACAGTAAAGCAACATTGTATGTGGTATTTATAGAAGCATTTTGTGCTGAAATCAGTTTCATTCATAGCTATCCAACAGTTATTGGATTTTTTGGTGCATTGCTAAGGGCACAAGCTATATGGCAGAGTCAGTCAACACTTTGTGAGCATGTGGGACATTCCCTCCCCCCAGGCCTATGCACAGGCCAGACTTGGGGGCACAGGCATTGATCAATAAGTGACTTTTATTGGCATTGAGGTACTGTACAGACAAAAAGTTAGGTATTCTTTTTACAATCTCACATTCCTCCAGGCCAAAATGCCCTGTAGGAATGTTATCAAGCATTTGGTGAAAGTGACTAGAAAAAGGCCTTGGATCTTCCATTGTTTTATCCCAAGATCTTGGATCTGTCCCTATGTAACCTTTCAAGCACGCTTCCTAAAGTCAGATTTGTCGCATCCAATATTTTCATGACCTCAGTTGTAGTTCTAGATGCCCAGACCTGTAATAATCAGATAGCTCTTACAGTTTCTAGGTTTCAGGTCATCCTTGATTTAAGGTCCAACAATACCACCACCTGGATCAAAGTAGGATATTTATGTTTTGGACGAAGAAAGGGTTTTAGGACACTCACACATGTATATGAGATCCATTGTTGTACAAATTGTATATCTTTATGATTTACTAAACACTTTCCATAACAAAATTGCTGGCTGCTGATGTTTTGAGGTCACAGAATGTGCTTTGGCAGACTGATATGGTAGGTTGTCTGTATCCTGTTTACCAAATTCAGAAATCGGCTGTATTCTTTATCAGAAGAACTTCGTGCATTTATGCGTAATGCCCTTCATTGTTTAGGTTGTTGGCAGTTACTATTTTGCCTTCCGTCCTTGGTGCTCAAGCTTTATCCACTTTCATGTGCACAGTTATTGTTTCACAGGCACCTCTAATATCCATTTTAATTTTGGTTTTGATTGGTATCGTAAGTGAAGTACAGTAACAAAGTTGCCTTCTCACTGAGAAACAACTGATAATGATGTTTACTGACCCAGATGACAAAGGGTATGCAGAGGAGTAGAGGATGGAGAAGATAATTGCTTTGGGCTGCCTAAGAAAATCTAATCTGGTTTGCATTTCAGATCACCTTACACCCAGTAATTTAGTAGAGAATAGGTGCTGAATGTCACCGCCACTTAATTTGCTGATTCCGTTTATGCAGATTACCTGTCCCATAAGAAGCTGCTTTATACCGAAATGGATCCAAATAATAGTTTGAATACAGTTGGAAAAAAAGATTTGAGAGAGAGAGATCACTTCCCACTGTGTGTGCACACGCTTATTTAATTTTTGAGTTACTTCTATACTTCACTTCTATATTACCCTCTATCAAAAATTAGGAGGCAGTTTTCAAGAGATAAGAAAATTCACTACAGTGCAATGCAAATCAAGCAATAATAGACAGATTACCCAATAGATACATTACTTTTGGATAGGGTGTCCCCCTTCCAGTGCTTGAGCCAAATGTTGCCTCAAAGTATGATGCAAGCCGCCTTTGCCCTGGCACAGAACTGTCTGTTGTTCTGAGACGTGCCTGCAGCAAACTTGGCTGCCCTCTTCATTTTTAGGAGTTCCAGTGGGGAGGTGTCTGGGTTCTGCAAGAGGCTGCCCACGCAGATCATGATGTCTGCCCAGCTCACGATCACAATGGCTCTTGTGAAGTTTGAAAGCACCACCGCTGAGCGAAGGGCCAGTGACATCGCCTTGTGAGCCTTCTTCAGTGCTGTCTTGTTCTTCCTGTCTATGGTATCCATCAAGGCATTCTCTCCACCCTTGGGCAGCACAGCTCCAGAGTGTAGCACCACCACTGGTGCATCTACAAGGGGCACCTTCAGATCTTCCATGGTTTCTTCCAGCAGTGCATAGAAGAGAAGAAGAAGAGAAGAGATTGGATTTATACCCTGTCCTTCACTCACTTGGAGTCTCAGAGCAGCTTACAAACTCCTTTCCCTTCCCCTCCCCTCCCCACAACAGACACCCTGTGAGGTAGGTGGGGCTGAGAGAGCTCTTTCCCAAGCTGTCCTTGAGGGAACAGCTCTGACAGAGCCATGGCTTGCCCAAGGTCATCCAGCCAGGTGCAAGTGGAGGAGTGGGGAATCAAACTCAGTTCTCCCAGATTAGAGTCCACACACTTAACCACTATACCAAACTGGCTCTCAGAGTTTTTTGATTTTTTTGGCTATTGACAACAAGGAGTTTTTGCTTCCTGGAGGGGCCATTCCGTCTTCATGATGTCATTGAAGGAATTAGGGAAAGATGAGGCAGTCTATACCTCAATCGGCTTTTTGAACCTTCTGGTGTCCAGCTGCGCTGAGACTGGGGATCATGGTTTCTCTGTTACTTTCACCTGGTAATTTAGTGTGATGATCACCTTTGGATGAAGAGGTTTGCACCTCCGCCCCCTCTCCTGACCATTCACTGTCCTCCCTCTCAGATGCACTCCCCAGTGAAGTAATGATGGAAGCAGTGTCACCCAATTCCAAACCTGAGGAGGGAGGTTGATGTCCCAGGGACTCACTGTTCCCTGCCTGTCCGCTATGACTAGTTGTGTGTCCCACTGCTCTAGCCTCGTCCTGCCCTGAGGCCTCAGAAGCTTCTGCCTGCCCCTGTCCCTCCAGGGCTTGGGGCATCTTCCAGGGTGGTGGTGATCTGGAGTCTGAGTCTGAGTGGGAGTGAGTGGATGAGTTGTTCCTGTGGCCTCTAAGGCCCCTGGAGGCTCCTTTGCTCCATAGTCCTGCTGGCGGCCTGTCTCCTCCATAGGATCTGCAGGCATTCTGCCTTCGTGGGGAGGGTGGGGTATAAATCGAATAAAATAATTGAATTAATTAATTAAATAAATAAATAATCCCCCCCCCTTGGTGACCAAAGGTTGGTGGCCATGGTGGCAGAAGATCTCACAGACTTCCCAGCATGGGCCACAGCCAGGCTGGCCCTGCCTGGAATTATGAGGGTATGGGGTCAGGAAGCAATTTTTCTTCAGGTTAGTTTGGCTAGAAATCCTGGAGGTTTTTTGTCATCTTCTGGGAGTGGAACAGCGATGAGTGGGGGTGTGGAGGGGGAGGTATTTGTGAATTTCCTGCATTGTGCAGGGGGTTGGACTAGATGACCCTGGAGGTCCTTTCCAACTCTATGATTCTATGAAAGGGCTAGGAACCATATTAGCTCCAATCACGGGTGGTACCTGGAACTGTTGCTGCTGTTGTTGCTGTGGCTGCAGAGGTCCCTGGATTTGTTGGCCTGCCAGTCTCCAAAGGTTGGGATCTCCCATTCCCCCCAGGGACCTAGGCATGGCCCTGGACTGGTGATGATATGCCTCCTGAGGGTCTTCCACCCCCCCCCCCCATGCTGGGTCAGTCTCACCAGGAGGGCTTGCTGGCCCTTTGGCTTTCCCATGACAGCCCATCGTCCTCCTGGACCATCTGGTGGCCAACTTCTTTGATGCCTTCTTTAGGTGCGGGGGGTGGGGGTAGAGAAGGACTCTGAAAGTTCAGACTGCTCAACTGCTGAGTCAGACTGAGGTGATGTGAGAGGGGGTCCTACGACTGACAGACAACTTAAAAACTGATAAATCACCAGGCCCGGATGGCATACATTTGAGAGTTCTAAAAGAACTCAAAGGTGAACTTGTGGGTGTCCTGACAAAAATATGTAATCTTTCATTAAAATCTGCCTCTATTCTTGAGGACTAGAAGTAGCAAATGTCACCCCCATCTTTAAAAGGGGTTCCAGAGGAGATCCAGGAAATTACAGGCCAGTCAGTCTGACATTGATACCGGGTAAGTTGGTGGAAACTGTTATTAAGAAAAAAAAATAGTAGGCACATGGATGAACAAAATCTATTGAGGCAGACTCAGCATGGGTTCTGTAAGGTAAGATCTTGTCTCACTAACCTGTTAGTGTTCTTTAAGAGAGAGTATACAAGCATGTCAACAAGGGGGACCCAATAGATGTTGTTTACCTTGACTTGATAAAGTTCCTCGTCAAAGCCTCCTAAGTAAGCTCAGTAGTCATGGGATAAAAGAACAAGTCCTCTTGTGGATCAAAAAGTGGCTAACTAAAAGGAAACAGAGAGTGAGTATAAATGAGCAATTTTCTCAGTGGAAGGAGTTAAGCAGTGGGATACGGCAGGACACTAGAAGCCCTGCCACTGTTGCCCTCCCAAGCACCAAGAATATAGTGCATCACTTGCCCCAGACTGAGAGTTCTTATCTATACCTTGTGGCTAATAGCCACTGATGGACCTCTGCTCCAAATCTATATACTAGTAGCGAAGGCACCCCCTGAGTGCAGATATCTAAATCCATGTGTGGGGCACCTGGGGGTCAGGGAGATTTTTCTAAACACTTGGGAGGCTTCCCAGATGTGCAGAAAAATCTAAAACGTTTTAAAAAATATTCAGGGGATATTTAAATCACCTGAAAAGTTAAAGAGCGTCGCCTGCACACTCACAGGGAACGCTCTCAGAACTGCGGCGGCCGGGCAGTTGGGAGGCATTCAAGCCTCGCCGCTGTTTGAGGGGAGATCGGCGGGCCTGGTGAGTACCTCTCAGGCCTCGCCGGTGCCCATTGGGGGGAAGAGCTGCAGGCCTGGCGAGTGCCTATCAGGCCTTGCTTCTGCCGGCAGAGGAGGGAGGAGAGAGAAGACTTTCCAGCATCGGGCAGAGGCATCCTCACCTCTAAGGCAAAACAGAATACATTTCCATATGTGTAATGCTGCACAAAATCTTGCCTCTCATTTTACACCTGCCGTAGGATACGATCAGAAGGTAGCCTGGAAGGGATGGAGCCCCGCCCCGCTGTAGCTTCCCGAGGAAATGCGTGACAAAGGAAAACCCCTAACTTATTCGCACAGTGGTAGTCTGCAGAGCCCTCCATCCTTCCCTACCTCTCTCCCCCTCAGGTTAAACGCTGCCCCTTTGTGAGTTCTTTCTTTGTCTATAATCTCTGAGCTGCTACTTACTTGGAAAGGAAGGGGGGAAATCAGCAGCCTCAACGCATGGGTAGAAACACCCCCACCCTCGTCGGCAAGAGCAATGGTGCCAGTAGCTGCCTGTGAGGTATTCAGCCACCTGGGGAAGTGCGTGTGCAGGTCAGAGGCGCCAGGCCAGGGAAAGAAAGAAAGAGGGAGGGAGAAGCAGCAGCAGGTTGTCTGGGGAAGAGTTGCGGTGCGCGGGGGAGTGGAGGCTTCTTCCTTGCCGCTGTTCCCACAAGTTGTCCTGCTTGGTGAGAAGTTTGCGGTGGAGCTCTCCTTCCATCAGGCTGTGCACCCAGGCTCCCAGCGGGAGGCGAGCAGCTGGAGAAGGCAGCTTTGACACTGCGGACCCACTGAGGCAGCATCCCGCAGGGATGAGAGGGAGCTGCCTGAACTAGGGCGCCCGCCAGGCATGGGAAGGATGCCACCCTGGCAACCCAGCCCGCCACTGCCTCCCACTCACCTCCTGCGCACACTGGTACCTGGGAGTGGCAGCAGCCCCTGAAGGGCAATGGCGCCACCGCTGAACTTTGGAGCCTGGCGCTTCGGAACTGGGGCCCCGCTGCAGGAGTTGGGGGTGGGGAAAAGGAAGGGTTGGGGGGAGGCATGGAGCTCCTTCTCTTCCCCCCCCTGCGAGTACCGTGGGTACTCTTGTGTTTATTTAATGCCCTCTTGAAGCTGTCCATGCTTGTAGCCGCCGCCACCTCCTGTGGCAGTGAATTCCATGTGTCAATCACTCTTTCCTTTTATCTGTTCTAACCCAACTGCTCAGCAATTTCATGGTGTGCCCACGAGTTCTTGTGTTGTGAGAAAGGGAGAAAAGGACTTCTTTCTCTACCTGCTCTATCCCATGTATAATCTTATAAACTTTGATCATGTCACCCCTCAGCTGTCGTTTCTCCAAGCTAAAGAGCCCCAAGTGCTTCAACCTTTCTTCTTCATAGGGAAATTGTTTCAACCCTTTTATCATCCTAGTTGCCCTTTTCTGCACTTTTTCCAATGCTATACTATCTTTTCTGAGGTGTGGTGACCAGAACTGTACACAGTACTCCAAATAAGGTCGCACCATTGATTTATATGGGGGCATTATGACACTGGCTGATTTGTTTTCCATTCTCTTCCTAATAACCCGCAGCATAGTGTTGGCCTTTTTTCATTGCAGTCGCACACTGTCTCAACATTTTCATTGAGTTATCTACTATGACTCCAAGATCTCTCTCTTGGTCAGTCTCCGCCAGTTCGGAGCCCATCAACGTGTATTTATAGTTATGATTTTTGACTCCAATGTGTATCACTTTGCACTTGGCCACATTAAACCTCATTTGCCATGTTGACACACACTCGCCCATCCTTGACAGATCCCTTTGGAGTGCCTCACAATCCTCCCTGGTTCTCACCACCCTGAACAACTTCACGTCATCTGCAAATTTAGCCACTTCACTGCTTACTCCCAACTCCAAATAATTAACAAACAAGTTAAAAAGCACTGGACCAAGTATTGATCTCTGTGGTACCCTACAGCTTACCTCCCTCCACTGAGAAAATTGCCCATTTATATTCACTCTCTGTTTCCTTTTAATTAGTCAGTTTTTGATCCACAAAAGGACTTGCCCTTTTATCCCATGACTATTGAGCTTACTTAGGAGCCTTTGATGAGAAACTTTATCAACAGCTTTCTGGAAGTCAAGGTAGAAGAAGAAGAAGAGATTGGATTTATATCCCTCCCTTCACTCACTTGGAGTCTCAGAGCAGCTTACAAACTCCTTTCTCTTCCCCTCCCCACAACAGACACCCTGTGAGGTAGGTGGGGCTGAGAGAGCTCTGAGACAACTGTCCTTGAGAGAACAGCTGGTACAGAGCTACAGCTTGCCCAAGGTCATCCAGCAGGAGCAAGTGGAGGAGTGGGGAATCGAACCTGATTCTCCCAGATTAGAGTCCACACACTTAACCACTACACCAAACTGGCTCTCTATTGCCTAACAACATCTATTGGGTCCCCCTTGTCCACATGTTTGTTTACTCCCTCAAAGAACACTAACAGGTTAGTGAGACAAGATCTTCCCTTACAGAACCCATGCTGAGTCTGCCTCAATAGATTTTGTTCATCCATGTGCCTACTAATTCTGTCCTTAATAACAGTTTCCACCAACTTACCCAATATCGATGTCAGACTGACTGGCCTGTAATTTCCCGGCTCTCCTCTGGAACCCTTTTTAAAGATGGTAGTGACATTCGCTACCTTCCAGTCCTCAAGAATGGAGGCAGATTTCAATGAAAGATTACATATTTTTGACAGGAGAGCCACAAGTTCACCTTTGAGTTATTTCAGAACTCTCAGATGTATGCCATCCAGGCCTGGTGATTTATTTGTTTTTAAGTTGTCTATCAGTCATAGGATCTCCTCTCTCATCACCTCAATCTGACTCAAAGTCTTTCAACACCCCTCCCAAAGTCAGTGGTCCTGGAGTGGGCAAGCACTTCTCATCTTCCACAGTGAAGATGGCACAGATGGCTTCAGTACACCTTTCACCCCCTGGCTGGTTTCCTGCTTCTAATGTATTTGAAGAAAGTTTTGTTGTTGGTCTTTATGTTTTTTGTAGACTCTTGAATGATTTCTCCTCTAATATCACCGAGAAGGTGGCTAAGCATGTTGTTCCAGGTCAGTTTCCCTTCCTTTTGTTTACCCACCTGTTTCATTAAAAACTCACCTTTAGAAATGTGTATGTAAAAATGTAAAATAGGACATTATATACTGATGTAAGTTTTTTCAGAATATTGTTACTCCAGGGTGTCACTACATACTACTAGCCACCACCATTACTGCAGAAGCCTGATCGGCAGAAAGAAATCATGTCAGTGGGGCAATTGTATTTTGAAAATTTGTTTAAGGAGGTTTGTTAAATTTTCATTTTAGTAAGTATGTATGTTCTGGCAACCTGGGTTGTAGTAAATATACTGTAAATAGTGGATATGACATAGAAGTATATTTTTAGTTTCATAGCCAAACAGTACCAGCTATCTGAAGAAGAGGAAGGCGAATGTGACATTGAAGCCAGCCATGCATAGCTGCTGATCCTGCAGGCATGGAACTTTTCTCCTAAGGCTTTTCATACAAAGGATTGGTGGAGCCAAGGAGGTGAAGTGTCTTCGTCAGAAGAGAGAGCCGTCTGCCAGTAATTCTGACAGGGAACACTGGCTGGAGTGGGCAGAGAAGAGGAGCAGACCCAGCACCTGGCCAATGGCATGCAAGTACTCTTGAGTGACAGCTGATGGGCCAATGGCTGATGGAGCATACTGTGGGCAGGACTCAGGCAATGCAGCCAGTGGATAGGGATAGCTTCTGAGTGACGCATCATGGAGCCAACTGATTTAGGAGCGAGTGGAATGTTCAGAATCTGCCACCCCACTACTGAATTATATATAAGGAAAGATGGATGGGGAGCAGCATACTTTAAGGGCTGCTTACTCCCACTGAATCCTACCAGACCACTATGGTCATCTTCTGTGAGACTGCTTCAGGTGTCCCAGCATTCTGATGTTAGACAGGTGGGGCTTTCTCAATCACGATGTCAAAATTATGGAAATCTTTCCCCAGTCCATCCCCCTCTATTACTGTCTTCTGCCAATGAGTGAAGACTGGCATTCCCTCAGTAACCTGCCCTATATTTCAAGTGTTGTTTCTGTGTTTTTACATATGCATTTTAGTTTTGGGTTTGATGGGTTTTATGATGTACTTTTATAATGCTCAGCCACATTGGTGGCTGTGATTGTGCAAAAAGGCATTTTGTATAATAAAATACATAATTAAATATATTTGAAACTAGATAAGCTAATACAGGTAGTGACAAGCTTAGGGGAATGGATGGATGCAGTGTTACTTGCTGGCTATGTGACTGCTTTATATAATAAAATGTGTGTGTGTGTCCTCATGCAGCATGTGGTGCCAGAGGCCATTTGTTAAATAATAGGCATTTGCTAATAACATCAGCCTAGAGATTAGGAGTGGTGGACAAATCAACCAGATCTTCCCTTCATTTTTGGTACTGTTGTGCTGAGTAACATCTCTGTCTACACCTATCGGTATGTTTACGTAGTAGCTGATTCTGAAAGTTTTGTCACATTCAAATGGAAGGAGCCATCCTCAGGGTGAGTCGATGTGGATAAAGAAGTAAGGCTGTGCAGATATGATCAGGCTTGGTTCTCAACAGCCAGAGTCACCAAAGGCAAGGAACTGCCCAGTATTGTCTCCCAGGTGCAGGGGTCCGTTGGAGCGGGAGCGCACAGGAGCGCAGCTCTGGGAGTGAAGAGCCCAGGGGGTGGGCACATGACCAAGCCCCGCCCCCTCCTGGGCTTCCCCGAGCAGTGCAGAGGCGCAGCGCCCCGGGGAAAGCCCTGCTAAGGTCTTTATTGTTTTTAATGTTTTGTTTTAATATTGATAATTTTATCATTGTTCCTTTTATGACTGTGTGCTGCTTTTCCAGAGACTTGCTCAAGGTGGCATATAATTTTTCTAAGTATACCATTTTTTATCTGGGCACATGGCACATAAGTACTGGAGAAATTTCACCAACCCTTCAGCAGCTTCCACCTTATCAGTTTGGTGTAGTGGTCAGGAGTTGGACTCTAATCTGGGAGAACTGGGTTTGATTCCCCACTCCTCCACATGCAGCTGTTCTCTCAGGAGCAGTTCTCAAAAGACCTCTCTCAGCCCCACCTACCTCACAGGGTGTCTTGTTGTGGGGAGGGGAAGGGAAAGGGATGGGTGGTGCACATGTCCTGGGTATCTCAAGTCTACTTGAAACCTGGTGGTTTCAAGGGAGCAGGAAGAGAATGAGGGTGTGTTCTTTACGCTTATTTTTATTGCACAAAGTATTGGATGGGGAAGGGAATGGAGGAAGAGCAGGTCAGTTTCACTCACCTGTGGAGTTGAGCCTGAGGGGTGGGTGTTGCCTTCTGACACACTTCTGGTATGTTAGGGGGTGTGGCATATGCAAATGAGTTATGCAAATGAGTTATGCTAATGAGCTCCTGCACCTCTTTTTCTACGAAATGACCCCTGCCCAGGTGCATTCTCTACTGTCTCTCATTCAAGTGAGTGGATGCTGTTTATGCCTAGAGCTGCAGTAAAGATAAAACTTGCCCTGCCAAACCCCCACCTTCACTGACTCCAGGAACCATGCAAAGCAGTACAGTGTGTTTCCTGCACACAAACTTGCCTTTGCAGTAATCCTTACATGCACATAGGCACATGCTTCTTGCCCTTGCCACAGGCACATGCTTCTTGCTGTAACAACTGGCACTTTAGCCATTACTTATAGTGGTCAGTGATGGACGCATCCAAATGATCTTTTCCTTGTTTTACACACAGGGAAAAAAACAATAACATGGCTAATATTTAGCACAAAGTTAAGGCTATTGCCAGGGACAGCAAGGAAAAGAATCTTGATTTTTCTGGAGCATAACCACAGACATCAGTGGCACCACCCTGGATTTATGCAAGTGTAAACAAGAGCTTGAGCTGAACCTAATGAGGGTAGGCTGCCAGACACCAGATTTCCTTGTGAGTTTTGACTTTTTTTTAAAAAAAAGTTTTATTTCCATTTGGCTAGCATATCTGTTTGTCATGTCATGCAGCATTTGCTACCGATCAAAACTCAAAAGGGCCATGGCACAAATATTAGGCGAGGCATCCAAAAGGAATAGATCCCTGGCTTGCAAGAGCTTTCCAAATACTACTGTATTCTATTAACTAACTTTTGCTCCATCTGCTGGTTGTGTCTGGGAGTGCAAGAACAGACATGAACATGTTTTACAGTTGCGTGTTAAATACATACCAGCTGTCTCTATTTATCCTGTTTTTGCTCTCTGTCCCTGGTAAATCATTCTCCCATTTTCCCAGTTTTTGCTTTTGAGACATTTTTTCCCTTAAAAGTGTGTTAGGGCAAGGTCTTAGCATTGTCATTCTTTAGGACTTGGCTCCCTCCGCAGAGTCTCTAAGGCTGTGATCACACACACATTTAGATCCAACATAGCTGTGAAGGCCTCACAGATCTAAAGGAGATGATCAGACCGCAATATCTGGGAAAGGTCCTGCAGTCATCAGTAACCTGTGCTGCTCCATCACAGAAGTGAAGTTAAAAGACACCAGGGAAAGTCCGGCTCTAACTGGTTGCAATGGGCCACAGACGGACTTTGCCCTGTCTGATCACTCAAGCGTGCTCTTATGCTGTTGGGATGGTCTGATCATTCCATCCCAACTCTGTGCTTTTGTCCCCCGTCCCCCCCCGGCAGTAATCACATAATCGCAAACTCCATAGGGAGCCCTCAGAGCGGGGGTGCGATTCCTCATTTAAGCGCATGGGAAACAAATGGCAAAAATTCCCTGACTCACCCATGGTTGCATCTGATCACACAGTGACGGGCTGAGCCCACAGCTTGAAAGGGATGTGTGATCTTGCAATTGCGTGTCAAATTCCTCTGGAGGAAATAGCCTCGCTTCCCCTCTGCTCCAACTGGCACGTGTGACCGCAGCCTAAGATAAATTTCCATGTGACTATATCTTGTATTTAGACCACATGTATGCACATTTATGTATTAAAAGACCAGAACACCATGCAGTGCACAGCTTTTTATTTGACACACGGCAGCAGCAGTTGAAGTATATTTTTAACAGATGATAGCATATACTAGGGCGGCATCATCATCATCACCATTATTATTATTTTGCTATCTCTTTTAGTAAAGGGTCATACAGTGTCTTGGTTTCTGTTACCACTGGAGGACAGGCTATTGCCACATATGCTAGTGTAGCATAAAGCAAGTAGAGCAGATACTTCAGCAATGAGGGATTATGGGCAAGGGGGAAATTCATAGTTATCTTTTTTATGGAAAAAGGGGGCTACCTCTGAGCAACTCAAATCTGTGCAATGCTGTATAAAAAGGTAAAGGTTTCTCCTGTTTGAAAGCCAGTTGAATCTGACTCTAGGAGGTGGTGCTCATTTCCATTTCCAAGCCAAAGAGCCAGCATTGTCCAAAGACTGGCTGGCTGGCATGACTAAACACCAAGGTGCACAGAACACTGTTACCTTCCCACCTAAGGGGTACCTGTTTGTCTACTTGCAATTTCTTGCTTTCGAACTGCAAGGTTGGCAGAAGCTGGGGCCAGAGACGGGAGCTCACTCTGTCACACGGCACTCGGGTCTCGAACTGCCGAGTTACCAACCTTCTGGTTGGTGGCTCCGTGTCTTAAACTCCGAGTCACAGTTTGATACATAATTGTGGGTGACAAGCTCCTTTGCATTGTTCTGTGATCATCTGTGTTTTACCACTGCATGGTAGGATGGTGTAGTAGTTCTCTGATGCATGCATCTACGTTGATAGAAGACTGATGGGTCGCAGACAACAGCTGGGATCCCAGATGTTTCAAAATATCCCTTTTATTGGATCAACAGTATTTGAAAAGTGTTCATGTCCGAGTAAAGACTGAACATCTTGGAGGGTCATCGATGTTTATGCATAATTATGGTTAAACTTTGCCAGGGAATAAAACATAGTTACAGATCTGATTTGCAACCCAGGCCTGAGATTTCAGTCAAGGAGATAGCATTCATGCTTCAGACAAAGGGGGTTCTGGCTCATGAAAGCTTATGCCACAATAAATGCATTATTCTTTAAAGTGACTCAAGATTCTTTATTATTTTCAGCTTTAAGCTGCTACAGGTTTCTTTGGCTGCAAGGGGCAGGACTCCCTGTCTCTGATTTCATTGAGACATTGCTCCAATTAGGATTGATTAGAGAAGAAGAGATTGGATTTATACCCCACCCTCAACTCCCCAAGGGAGTCTCAGAGCGGCTTACAAACTCCTTTCCCTTCCCCTCCCCACAACAGACACCCTGTGAGGTAGGTGGGGCTGAGAGAGCTCTTTCCCAAGCTGTCCTTGAGGGAACAGCTGGTACAGAGCTATGGCTTGCCCAAGGTCATCCAGCCAGGTGCAAGTGGAGGAGTGGGGAATCAAACCCGGTTCTCCCAGATTAGAGTCCGCGCACTTAACCACTACACCAAACTGGCTCTCTGTTTGTTAGGATGCAATAGCCGGGAGAGCGGCCTATAAATTGAACAAATAAATAAAAATACCCCATCCCTCCATATGCACACCCTTCTCGCAATGGCCTGTCCTGTTTGACTCATACTTGTGTTGAACTTAACAACTGTATTTGTATATGTATATATACTGTTGAGTGTTGTTGGTTCCTTATGAATGTGGAAAGCGTTCAGGTTTTAATGTGTTTATGTGGAGAGGAAGCTTATAATCACAGGAAAGACTAACGGCATGCACTTGGATAAATTTAAATTAAAAAGGAAAGATGTCTGTGTCTAAATTTTTGGCTTTTACCTTTATATACCTCATTAGCACAAGTTTTGAAGGCAGAGGTGAGTTTCGATTCTGTATTGGGATGCGTCACTGTGGTCATATTAAGCCACTTTCATGCTATCAACAATGGTCTTTAATTTGTTTTTTTGTCCCCAGCACTCTAAATAACAGTCTCAAGTCTGTAAAAGACCAGTTCCACCCACGTTGTCTGACACAGGACTTGAGATCCCAAGGAGCCTCTTTTTTGGAGCCAGACTTAGGAAGGGTATTTTCTGTTGTCATCTCCACCTATGGAATTCCCTCTCCCAGGAGCTGAGAGTTCCCATATCCCCAGACAACTTCTGGACTGGTTTAAAGACCTGCCTGTTCCAGAGGTCTTTAAATTTAGACACAAGATCAGTAACAGTACGCTCATAGGCTGAGGACAGACTGCCAATGTGGGCCGCTATGCCTCCTCTTTAAAAGTGGAGGAAGAGGGGCCATACACATTGCTGCAGCTGTCCCCCGTCAGCAGCACGGACTCACCTGTCTGCGAGGCGCCATCATGCTGCTTCAGCCAGAGACCCCTTGAAACAGGTCTCCAGCCATCTGGGTGCGCGCTGCTCCTGCTTCTGGGTGGTGTGAATGCACCCAGAAGTGCACAGCCACGCGCCACCCTGCCGCCGCCACCAGGAGCCGCCAGCAGTGTGGACGCTGCGGGCCGCCTCCTCCCGGAATGCTTGCGCCGCAGTGCGAACGGCAAGCTCCGGGACGCTTTGCCCCCGGCTTGCTCTGCCTCCGCTTCTGTGGCACGGCGGAGCTCCAGTCTGTCCTCGGCCATAATGTATCAAAAGAGGTAAAAACAAATATTATGTGTGAAAGTTTTGTAAACAGAGATATGAGATACTATATCAACCTAAGGACAAGGAAGGGAAGGGTGGGGTGTCCAATATAGAAAAGGGAAGGGAAGGTAACTTGAAATTTGCATTGGATTAGGATATGTATGTGCGTCTGTACTTGATCCATTGTGCAGACTTATTATTTCACCATGAGCAGGGTCTGTGTAGAGGCAGCATAGAACTCATCCAGATAAATGAAATATTGGAAAACGTTTCAAGCAGTTTCAACAAAACTCTCACAGTATAGGAAAGGGGACTTCTGTCTTCTCCTGTCTGGAAACTGCCATTCATATAACCTTATAAGTCACTGCTGCTGGTTCTTACCTTCCTGCTACCAGTTTGACAGAACACTGAATATATGTCATTCCAAATGTGGAAAGAACTGAAACAGCAGATTCAGAGTAAAGTCTAGAAATAGAGCCATTTAATTCAAATAAGCAATATTACATAAAAAGGGAGGACTTCTGGGGAATGATTTCTTCTTTGTACCAAACTTGAGCTGAAAAGACCCAAAGCAGTTCTTCATAGATGCCTCTTGGGTTGTAGCGTGGCCTCTCCAGAAGGATGCCAAAAGCTACACAGCTGAGTCGCCTGCAAAGTAAAGTACAAAGGGAGCAGAGGAATTGCAGCATTCTAAGATGTAAGCTCGCTGTCCCCACTATAAGGTCACAGATCGTTTCAAAGAAAGGGGAATGCTGGCAGGGCATTTTGTGCATGTGTGTGCAGTGGGGTTTAGACTTTGGAATTCGGTCCCTCCAGCCCAGGCTGAAACAGCCCTAATCTACTGCTGCAAGACTGGTCTTTCAGGTCAGAGATTTCTGGGGAAGGAGAGAGTGGTACAGTGGTGGCTGACCTCTTGAGCAAGCGTGCCACAAGGCCAGTCCAGAGTTTGAGATACTGAGACTCTTGCATACATTAGTCTATGTCTTTTTCATGCCTTGCTGTAGTTTTGGAAAGTGGCACCAGAGAATGGCATGGTCAGCCAACTTTCCAGTGTCCAGAGACGGACAAGAGGCTACCACCTCATTCTTACTTTACAATTGCTTGGGGCATCCGAAGAGGCCAGAGGCAGTGAGAGAGAATTCTCAGTTTAAATGTCCACTCCCTTCCTGATAAGAATAAACCACTTTAACTGCTTGAGACCGTTTCTGTCCAAATCATACACATCATTTTTGATTATTACACCGTTTGCTTTCTTGTTTCCGCTTTTCCTGCCACGCCTTTCAGGTGTGCTAAGGCAGCATAGATTGCAGCAGTTTGCAGCTCTCTTGCAAGTATTAGGTATATTCCCAGTTTTGCTTCTAGAAAATTGGCAGTGTAATCCTAAACAGGTACTCTAGTCCTGGAGTGACTCTGCATAGAAGCATACTGTAAGACATTTACAGGACACTCACCAACAGATTTGAAGGGTGTAACTTTGTCTAGGACTGCACTGTTATACTTTTGAATTCCATACATATGCCAACTAGTACAATTTTATATGCTAAATTATGAATGACACACTTTATGTTGCTTAAGCTTAAAGGTTAGATTTAATAGAGTATTACATACATCCCCCATCCCTGTTTTCTTCCCCAGGAAAAGAAACCAAAATAACACCTGGAGCTGGAATCTACCAATTTTTCTGCTTGGTCTTCTCCAATTCCCCTCTTAGTGCATCCCTAGTTAGGGTTGCCATCCTCCAGGTGGGGCCTGGGGATCTCCCGCTTTTACAACTGATCTCCAGCTGACAGAGATCAGCTTCCCTGGAGAAAATGGCTGCTTTGAAGGGTGGACTCTGTGGCATTGTACCATGTGGAGGCCCCTCCCCTCCCCAAACCCCACCTTCTCCTGGCTCCACTCCCAAAGTCCCCAGGTATTTTCCAACCTGGACTTGGCAACCCTATCCCAAGTCCATACTTTTGCCAGGCTTACAAATAGGGGCTGCCGCCTTTCTTTCTCTCCCCTCATTCTATGACCACCAATGAGCAACCTCAGGTATCACCATCTGGCTCCAGTGCTATCTAACATGGGGGCCTGAAAACGTTGGGGCATACGGCACGCCATCTAAATTCATTGAGCATCTTATCTAAATTGCTATTGGTTAACTTTGGATGTTTTATAATGTTTTAACTGTTTTAATTGATATTGTATTTATGAATCTTGGCTCTGCCAAGTCCTGTAAGCCACTCTGGGCCTGCAAAAGCGGGGAGAGCGGCCTATAAATTGATCAAACAAACAAATAAATAAAATACGAATCCCCCAACCCAGTCATAACCTTTTTGGTGGTTAAAAGGCATGGTTCTGCTTAGTTTCACCAACAGGGAAAAAAACCCTAGCAGGATCTAATCCATAGTTTCAGAATTCAAAATTTCTGGAGATGTTACATCTCTGTTAGAAGTAGGTAAGAGCGTAGGGCTTTTTCCCATGCCATTGCCAGGCCTATGGTCACTCCTGGCCCTGCACAAATTAATCAGACCTCCCCTTCAGTGCCCAGGCCACTAGGCTTACCAGCTGCCTTCCCATGGTTTGCAGCTTTCCACCCCTGCTTTCAATCCCATGCTTACTTAATGGAGTGGCAAGAGAAAATGGGAGGGGGGAGGAATGGTGTCATGGCTTCTAGGAACTTTCCCAAATCTCTATGGTGTTTACCATGCAAATTGGGTTGATTCCTAGAGCACCACAGATGCTTTCACATCACTTTCTGGTAGGGCTGCCAAGACAGCCCGGGGGGCGGGGGATCCCCCGCTACAGGGGTTCCCGATCTGCCGGCCAGCATTTGGCCGGCGGGGGGAACCCCACCCTCCTTCCCCAACATAATGACGTCACCCGAAGGTGACGTCATCATGTTGGGGGCATTGCCAGGGTGACGCTCTGGCAATCGCCCCAAAACTCTATGATACCATAGAGTTTTGGGGCGATTGCCAGAATGTTGCCCTGGCAACGCCCCCAGCGTGATGATGTCACTTCCGGGCGACATCACCGGGCGTGCACGCTTTGCACGCACGCCCGGGAAACTCCCGGACGATGGAGGACTCCCCCCCGCCGGTAAGTAAGGGACACTTGGCAACCCTACTTTCTGGTGCTCACCTGAATGATGTCACAGCATCAGTGACACTCCCCCTTTCAAAGATCTGCCCCCAAATGTTCCTGGGCATGTCACAAACTGGTCAATGGGCGAAAATAGTTCCAAGCATCCATCTATCTATATACCTATTCCTATCCTGACTTGGCAGTGGGTTGAGGAAGAGAAATACTATACATCTCTCTGTGTTTTCTAAAGCAGTACACTTAACCGCAAGATTTTCACCATGTTTTCTTATTAATCTGGGCCTGATAACCTGGCAGTTTTTTAAAAAAAATTGTTCCATAGTGCTTTGCTGTGCCTTAATACTTCATACTGGTGAATACAGTTTGGGCTGTGCACAACTGCCAGTATTTGAAATTTCTGTTGTTGGTATGTGGCATATTGAGATAAGCAGTTGTTGGTGACACCAGAGAGATGGAATTTCTTTCTTGTCAGACCACAAGCAGAGAGACCCTTGCTTCCCAGCAGTGTTTCCCTCAGCTGCTGAGGTGGGAAAGAGAAGTTTCTGTCCTCCTTTTGTCACCACAACATCCACAGCTGTGATTTACCCTCCTGCTAGTTCTCTCCTGTGTCCTGGCAACTCAGCAGCTGAAGGGGCCTAGCAGAGTTGTTTAGGTGGCTCAGACATATTTGTGGATTTTTTTTTCAAACCTGCACCACAAAAAAAGTCTATATATTGTTGACCAGCTTGGAGTAAGACGAGCAGGGAGAATTCTGTTTTCTGCAGCAAATACATGGTTGGGGAAAGGGAAAATCGGGCAGACCGGAGAGGAATTTCCTCAGTTCCCCTATCACCATTCAAAACTGTAAGAGTGTATCCAAGGACTAAAACCGCTTCTTAGATGTTTTAACAATTTATATAATGTAACAAATTGTCCATCTTGTATACCTTAGGGTAGTTTAGTTTTTCTTTTTGTAGTTTTTAGTGTAGGTGTAGGGAGAAAATCAATAAAAAATATTATAAAACAAAACAAAACTGTGCAACATTTCTCTGTTTATCAGAGAAAAAAGGAAACGAGCAAATTCTTCAGGTTTTCTACAGGAGGAGACCTTTTTGAGTTTCTGTCCCAGTGCAGTGACAGTATCCCAGCCAAGAGATTGTTGTCTCTGTCACAAAGAAGCATGACTACAGTTGTTCTGGCAGCTTTGTGTGAGGTTTCTGCTCAAAGTAGTCAAGGATCAGATCTTTGTTGATGAAACACAGTTCTTTATTTCCAATTTCTACATTGGTACAGGTCCTCGGATTATTGTCAGAGATAACGCACACAATAGAAGCAGGTCTAATATACCCTCCAGCACAATTTGAATTGCCCATAGGTAACCAATCAACAAGGGGGAAAACCGCGGGCAAAAGGTTCTCTGGCCGTTTGCTTCCCACAGGAAAGAAAGTGAGGTGTGAAGCAGTAAATTTCCCTTCCCAAACCAGACCCCTCAGATGTAACCATCTTCACATAACAAATGCTTTCCCCAAGGCTTTCGCACGTTGATAAGAAATGGTCCCTGTCCTCCCCTGTCTTCCCAGCCTAGAGGAATGGAATGCGGAGGCAGGAGTGTGAGAGGCCCATTGTTCTCATGCTTTGAAGTTGTCATTCTCCCCGGCAACCAGATACATAGACCAGGCCTGGTCAGAGCCATAATCCTGGGGTCACAGAATATACATTCACAATTGTCAAGCTAATAATAATAGGCATGGTTACATAGTTGGTACAGGAACAGGTTTGCACAGCATAGCAAAGTCAGGTTACAATATATAGCATGAGATCCCAGAAATCCTTGTTAGAATCTGCAGATTCTGACACTTTGTGCCATTGGACTATTCATGAACATTCTGTACCATCACACCAGCTCAACCAAACAGAGCCAGAGACTTCACTCCATACACAATACAATATAGATTCACAAGGCCTTTTCTAGGAAAAAAAAACATACCTATGAGAAGTCTATATCTCTGATTATGAATGTCTGAGCAAACACCATGTTGTTTACCAGCAAAACTTCTCTCTGCCTTCTCCATGAACCCTGTTGTTCAGTACATGCTGTCTTCAGGGCACATTCTACATTAGGCTAGAAAAATGAGGGAAATCCCTGATTTGAAATTACAAAAGCCAGTCCACAGTGACTGGTATAACTATCAACACCCCTGCAAAGGGGAGCCGAACACTGGGGGATAATGGCTTCCCTAAGGCCGCTGAATGAGTTTGTGACAGAGATAATGTTTGAACTTAGAAATCTCTAAAAAAAAAAACCTTGTAAGCCAGAGGTTTCTAAATTTAAACATTATTTCTCTCACAAACTCATTCAGTGGCCTTAGGGAAGCCATTATCCCCCAGTGTTAGGCTCCCCTTTGCCGTGGTGGTGATAATTATACCAGCCACTGTGGACTGGCTTTTGTAAGGCTTGCCAAGATCTGAAGAAAAGCACCGCATCAGCGTGGCAAGGAAGATGGTCAGTAGCATGGAAAAGAAGTTCTGTGAGGAGAGGTTCAAGGAACTGGGTACATTTTCCTTGGAGCAGAGAAGACCAGCGGGAGGGAGGGAGGGAGAGGACCTTTAAGGCTGCTTCCAATATGATTCTATTATATCAACGCTAGTAGGATTGCAGCTGTTATCAAAAACAAATTGCATTCTAATTTGGAAGCCTTTAAGAGAAATGTAAGAAAATGGCATGACGAGCTGTCCAAAATAGTCATCTCCAATAGACTCTTTGCTCCAAGACACAGTAACTTCTATGAGGAGGAAACAATACAAGAAAAATTATCTGTATCCTCCAAGGAGCACAAGGTGGCATACATCTACTCTCCCTTCTTTTATCCGCATAGCAACCCTATACAGTTGGTTAGGCAGAGGTATAGTGATTAATCCAAAGTCATTCAGGGAACCTCATAAATAGGGCTACAAGTCAGTGGTTGGCAATCAGCAGGAGTCTCGGGTGGGGGTGGGGACGCCATTGGCATGATGATGTCGGTGTGTCACTTCCAGAAATGACAGCACTCCAGTCTAAAAATTGCTGGAAACCATAGATCGCTGGCAGCAATTTCCCCCCCTCCTACTTTCTTCTGGAGTGATTGCAGAGAACAGGAGTTTGGGTATGGGGGATCTCCTTTCCCCATTATGTAAATGGTATCCCTATTCATAGGTGACCAGGGCTTTGAACTTACATCTGGCTGGTCCAAGTCCAACACTCTGTCCGTACAGGCATCAGCAAATGGATAAATTGCCTTTCTTTTTCAGATAGAGATCATCATTCTGAACAGAAAGGCTCTTTTAGAAATATGGCTGACCTGACTGACGGTAGAAATGGAGAGCTTCTCTCTGAAGCATGATTCTGGAAGTAGTCTAACATATGGATCAGATGATTGTCAGCCATTAAGTTCCAACAATGTTGGGAAACTTAGATTCCTACTCCTATATTTGGACCGGTAACCTCTATGTGATTCAACCTTCTTTTCCTAGAAACTTGAGCAAGATCTGTTTCAGTATTCGTTGGCAGACAGACATGAGGCAAGGAGGACTTATGGCCTTTCTAGGCAATGCTAACAATGCCTCAGCCTGAAGGCTTCCATCTCACACAGCCCACTCTCCAGCTTAGCTTTCAAGCTCTCTGTGCAAACAATATCAATGAACTTAAGCCTTTATTTGCATTCCCTTGAAATTGCCCTCTGCCACTGGCATGAGACCTTGGCATATTTGTTTTAAGCCTCGTGGAGCCAAGATATTTTAGCTGGGCATGGTGCCTTGTTGCCACCACAAAATTGCTTTAAAAGCAGCTGCTGAGTCAGAATAAATTAGTCTCTGTGACTGTGTGTATAATGTTTTCTTCTTTTCTAGAATCACAATGTGTGTGTGGGGGGGGACTTGTTGCAGGTTAAATGGGCACTTTTGAAAATGAAAATTTTCAGCTGCAGGAATCCCCACTAATCTGCCAGCTGCTGAACAAGTCATCTTCTTTCTATAGAGGAAAAGATGATATTATTATTATTACTACTACTACTACTACTACTACTACTACTACTTCTCCTCAGAGTAATAAAAGCAATACAAAGTTGCTCTCCCAAAGAATTTATTATCTAGATGATTATTATCTAGATTATCTATTATCTAGCGTATTTGGTGCCTGGGGCAGATAATTTTTTTTTTAATTCCAGGGACAGTGCTTACCTAAGCTGGTTCCCTTCGGAGAAGGAAGCGCTGAGAATGTGTTGTGTTTTTATAGTATGTTCTTTATTTACAAATATGCCAGTAGAGCATGGGTGGAGGTAAAGACACACTCCTATAGGATAGATCCATTCCAGTCTGGCTTTGGCCCCGGCCATTGTGCTGGTCGCCCTGACAGATGATCTCCATGGACAGCTGGATTGAAGCAGGTCGGGGTTGCTGTTACTGCTTGATTTTACAGCGGTGTTCGACACAATTGGTCATGATCTTCTGACTCACCATCTTGCCGATGTAGGAGTGCACGGGGTGGCCTTTCAATGACTTCCCTTGTTTCTCCAGGGTTGGGGACAGAGGGTGGCACTGGGAGAGGATGTGTCCTCTAGGCAACCCTTCGTGGGGTTCCTCAGGGGGCACTCCTCTCCCTGATGCTATTTAACATCTATATGCACCCCCTTGCCCAGCTGGTGAGGAGTTTCGGGCTTGCCATCAATATGCCGATGCCCACCTGTATCTGTTATTGGACAGCTGGCTGGCTACAGCCCCACAAAATCTGGCTGAGGCACTGGGGTTTATGGTGGGGGGGGGGGGCTAAAAAAGAGCAGGCTGAAACTGAATCCATCGAAGATGGAGGTTCTGTAGTTGGGGGGGGGGGGGCTTCAGAACTGGAGTTCAGATTACCAACCCTTGATGGGGCACCATTAACACCGGCACCGTCTGTCAAGAGTTTGGGTGTGACTTTGGACACCTCCTTATCGATGGAGGCCCAGGTCACGCATATTGCCAGGCTGGCATTTTCCCATCTTTGTCAAGCCCAGCAACTGGGTCTTTTCCCATCATGCTCTGACCTAGCCACAGTAATCCTTGTGACAATTACCTCCAGGCTAGACTACTGTAACTCACTCTACATTGACCTACCCTTGAGACTGATCTGGAAACTTCAACTGGTTCAGAATGCGACAGCATGAGTCCTAATGGGAACGCCACGGATGGCACATATTCAACCTGTGTTGCACCAGCTACACTGGCTTCCAGTGGAGTACCAGGTCAGGTTCAAGGTTTTAGTATTGACCTTTAAGGCCTTGAGCAGTCTGGGACCAATGTCCCTATAGGACCACCTCTCCGCTATGTCCCTGGAAGAGCCTTGCACTCCACAGATAACAACTTGCTGTGATCCCTAGCTCTAAGAATGTCGGGCTGTCCTTGACCAGGACCAGGGTCTTCTCAGTCGTGGCCCCAGCCTGGTGGAACTCTCTGCCAAATGACATCAGGGCCCTGCGGGACCTTGTGCAATTCTGCAGGGCCTGTAAGGCAGAGATGTTCCATCAGGCCTTTTGTTGAGGACAGCAACAGTTGGTTACACTGGCTGGCACCCTTCCCCGTCCCCTCTTCTCCCTATATAGATAAATTTTGTTTAAGTATCCTTCTCCCCTCCCACCAAATAGCCAGGTAGTCCAGAATGGGAGCAGGAAACCATAAATCGCCATCTAGGATTTTATTCTGATTTTATTTCTTGTTAAGTCTATTTTTGATTCTAGTGAGACTATACAGTAATGAAAAATTTAATTCCATACTCCAGGATTCTAGGAATAAATCGACCACCCAATTTAATTCAGATGGGCTGCAATTTGGAATCAAATTCTAAAGTCAGTTCAGTGTAAACACTTAGATGAGAAAGTTGCTGAATGTTTATGTTACTATGGGCCATTGGTGTATTCAGTTCTGCGAAACATGAATCCCTGCTCTGATTTTATTAATAGAACTGGTACATGGAAGCATTTTTGTTTCTGCCCTAATATGGCTGACTGGGGCTGCATCTGCTCAGGGGAAAGAAAAGCTGCCCCTGCTGTGGCAGTAGCAGCAAGCAGGATGGAGGTGCATGGGAACGGTAACCACATGCTCCAGCCCCACATCCCTTGCTGCTGGCACTGCCTCTCTCCGCCCCTTTCCTGCTTGGTGCAGAGATGCCCCCTGAGGGATCCCTACAGCCTAACATTCTCACTCCCCCTGCCCCAGCATGGCTGGCTCAGAGCTAGGGTTGCTGTAATGTACCCTGCTACATGTCTGGACATGTTCACCAGGCTTTCCTGTAATGGTAATTTATACTAGCCAGGAGCGCATGGCTGAGATACGAACCTGAGCTTCAGTCCCAGAACAATAGACCCTAGGATCCTGATTGCCCCCCTATCAGAGGCTTAGGATATTCAAATGGTCCTATGATAGCCTCTGGTGGGAACCTAATCCCTGTTTACCCAGTCCCCCATGGGGGCGAGGTCAGGGGTGTGGCTTACCTGTAAATATAAGCAGGCCCCCGACCACCATCCCTCATGCTTCCACTGACCACCTAATAAAAAGAGCTTTGTTTGAAATCACTCCATGGCCTCCCAAGTCCAGTATATTTCAGCGGCAATGAAGGTGGGATCCTGATGAGCGACTCATCAGCTGAACCAAGCAGCACCACACCAAGCATTGATCCGTTGGCATCCGGCATTGCTGGGCCCCAGCGCCATGAAGCACCGCCACCTGCTCCAGAGGTCATCACTCGCCACGCTGCTTCAGTAACTATGGCTGCCGCTCTGGGACAAATACCCCCATTTGATCCATCCCGACCTGAGACCTGGGATGCATGAGTCAAGCAACTCGAGTGCGCCTTCATTGTCCGGGGCATCACCGATGTGAAGATGAAGTGAGCATGGCTCCTGAGCTCCTGTGGCATGGACATGATGTGCCTAGCCCAGAGATTGCTTGCACCCCAGGACCCTCTCAAGGCTTCCTATGAGGAACACACCAGGGCTCTTGGAGATTACTTCACCCCCAAACCCTCCATGATGGCCCTCCGACTGGACTTCATCCAGCACCAGCAGAAGCAGGGTGAGACACCCATGGCTTTCATGACCGACCTCTGCCATCTGGCTGTAGGCTCCGAGTTTTGGCACGTGGATGACCACGTTGTCACAGGATTCATGGGGAGAGTGCAGGAGGCCAAACTGAGGCGCCAGCTGATAGCACTTCCCGAGCCCACACTTGAGAAGATGCTCCAGGCAGCTGTGGCCTTCAAGTCTATCCAGAAGGAGCGGGCATCCCACACCCATCGGACCTCCATATTGTCTGGGTCTGAAGAGGAGGACATACTCCAGGTCAACCGGTGATCCCAGCAAGAGGCACCACAGCCTGCCGGGGACAGGAGCATGACCCTCACAGGACACAGGTCAGCCACCCCGTCCTCTGGACACTTCCATTCCCACAACCCGGTCCCCTGCACCAGCTGCGGTGACCTGCATGACCACCAGAATTGCCATTTCCAGGATGCAGAGTGCCGGTCATGTGGCAAGAAGGGCCACATCACTTGGGCCTGCTGATCCCACTCCAACCACCGCACTCTAGCTGCCCACCAGGAATCAGCGGAAATTCATGCCACCTCTTCACCCCACCACCAGGTACTGAGCTTGCCTTGGAACACCCCCAACAATATTAAGGTCCCCATCCTAATTGAGGGTTCCCCCTGCACCATGGAGCTGTACACAGGGTCCTCATACTCCATTATTTCAGAAGACACCTTCTGGAAACTCTGTCCACGGGGGGGGGGGGGGGGGGCTTAAGGAAAACCCCGGGCTTCTTAACAGGATTTCCAGAAAATCCCCATCACAATCTGGGGGCTGGGCAAGTTCAAGATCCAGTTCAAGGACTTTTGTGGGAAACTGGACCTCCTGGCAGTGGCAGATAACCTCACCAGCTTGCTGGGACTCTCCTGGTTCCAGCCCCTGGGGTTGGGAGTAACAGGGGTTAACAGCCTCCGGGCTTCAGACTTCTAAGACATTTGTGTGGAATTTCTGGCAGTATTTGATGGTGCACGCAGCTCCTACACTGGGCCCCCTGTGTCCCTGGACCTCAACCCCACAGTCCGATTGGTCCACATGCTGGCCCACCAGCCGCTGCTCACAGTTCAGTCAAAAATTGAGCAGGAGCTGGACAAATTGGTTGTGCAGGGGGTCCTTGAGCCTGTGTCACATGGCCACTGGGAAAATCCCATTGTAACACCACTTAAATCGAATGGGGACATCCACATCTGTGCGGATTATAAGTGTATGCTAAATACTGCACTTCAGGCATACGCCTACCCCATGCCTGTAATTAGCCACGTACTGGCTACCTTAATGGGTACTAAAGTATTCGGGAAGCTGGATCTGGCTCAGGCCTACCAGCAGCTGCCAGTTGATGACGCAACAGCTGAGGCTCAAACTATTGTCACACACAAAGGGGCATTTAAGGTAAAGCACCTGCAGTTTGGGGTTAGTGTCACCCCAGGTCTTTTTCAGGAACTAATGGATCGCTTATTGAAAGGGTTGCCAGGAGTCCAGCCCTTTTTTGATGATGTCCTGATCACAGCTCCAGATGATGAGACATTCTTCTCGTGCCTCTGAGCCATCCTTCAGCACTTCCAAGATGTGGGCCTGAAGGTGGAGAAATGTCTGCTCAGCGTGCGATCAGTGGAGTTCCTGGGATTCACCATGGATGCACGAGGAATCCACCCCACTCAGGACAAGGTAAAGGCCATCACAGAGGCCCCAGCCCCCAAGTCCAAGGCGGAGCTCCAATCCTTCTTGGGACTATTAAATTTTTATCATGCCTTCCTCCCCCATAAGGCAGCAGTTGCAGAGCCTCTGCACAGGCTCCTGGACAAAAATGCAAAGTGGGCTTGGGGCCCCCACCATGTGGCTGCCTTCCAAGCCATGAAAGACTTACTAGTATCTAATGCGGTCCACACCCATTTTGATGAGTCCCTTCCCATGGTATTGGCCTGTGACACATCTCCATATGGCGTGGGGGTGGTTCTGGGGCATCACTTGCCAAATGGCCGGGAGGTTCCAGTCGCTTACTACTCCTGGACCTTGTCTCCAGCAAAGCACAACTAGGCGCAAATAGACAAAGAGGCACTGGCTATCGTGGCCGGTGTAAAAAATCCCATGACTACCTGTATGGATGGAGGTTCACTGTCGTCACAGACCATAAGCTGCTCCTGGGCCTCCTCGACCCAGACTGCCAGACCCCAAACATGTCCTGAGGTGGCCCATTTTCCTTGTGGGCTATCAATTCTCTCTGGTGCACCGGCTCGACAAGGCCATGGGCCATGTGGACACACTCAGCCGCTGCTGCCTTCCTGTGACCTGGCCCTGGCCCCTCCATGAGTACCACCTGGGGATTGTCCAGATGAAAGCCCTGGCCTGCAGCTATGTGTGGTGGCTGGGGCTGGATAAGAACATTGAGGACCAGGTCTGCAAATGCTCCAAGTGCCAAGAGTGATGGCCAGACCCTCCCCACACGCCTGTCCATTCCTGGGAGTCGGCGCAACAGCCCTGGTCCCGGCTATATATTGACTTTGCGGGGCTGGTTCAGGGGCAGCTGTTTTTTATCTTAGTAGACAGCTTCAGCAAATGGCTGGAAGTGGTGCCCGTACGAGCCACATCATCCGAAGCACCCATCAGGGCCATGTGGCACATCTTCTGCATGCATGGCCTCCCAGACACCCTGGTCTCTGATAACGGCACAGCCTTCACCTCCGCAGAGTTCCAGTGCTTCGTGGAGCTACATGGCATCAGACATGTAAGGTCTGCACCTTTTCACCCGGCCACAAATGGCCAAGCGGAGCGCATGGTCCTCACTACAAAGGAGGCGCTAAGTCGTATGGACCACGGGGACAGGGAGTTTGAATTAACAGCTTTCCTGTTCGGCCAACATTCTACTCCCCACTCATCTACAGGTTGCAGCCCAGCCAAGCTGTTGATGGGCCACCAGCTCGCATTGCAGCTCAACAGCCTTTACCCGACCAGATGCTGACCGCCTCCAAAGAACCCAACGTTCCCTGGGCCCTGCATGGTTTCTATCCGGAGAACCCAGTTTATGTCCGGAACTATGTGCAGGGTCCCCTCTGGCTACCGGTCTGGATTGTCCACATCACCGGTCCCCTCTCATACAAGGTTGCTGGTGAGGACGGACAGTGTTGGAAGCAACATGTGGATCAGCTCCACCGCCGGCTTCACTCTTTCATCAGCAACACCCCAGGAGACAATGGGGAGAACGTGTCTGACCCAGACGGTGATGAACCAGAGGACCAAGGCCATGGGATTCATACCCAGCTCTGAGACACGAACCTGAGCTTCAGTCCTGGAAGAACAATAGACCATAGGATCCTGATTGTCCCCCTATCAGAGGCTTAGTATATTCAAATGGCCCTATGATAGCCTCTGGTGGGAACCTAATCCCTGTTTGAAATCACTCAGTGGCCTCCCGAGTCCAGTATATTTCAGTTGCCAAGTCACTTATGTTAAACAGCAGGGGAACGTTGGTACCCCAGCTAGACATTTGTGCAATGACGTCGCCCAGAAGTGACATCATCATACTGGGCACATCACCGGGCAATGCTCTGGTAATTGCCCTGAAAACTCTATGGTACAATAGAGTTTTCAGGGTGATTGCTAGAGCGTCGCCCAGTGACATGCCCAGCGTGATGACGTCACTTCCAGGCAACATCGCACCAGGCACATTGGCCGGATCTGGCCATTTCAGGGGTGGGGTTCCCCCCACCTGCTGGATCTGGATTGGGGGCCAATTTAGCGGGGGAATCCCTGCCCCCTGGGGGGACTTGGCAGCCCTACTCAGAGCTGAGCCATGTTTCAGCTGTTAAATGAAAAACAGCCCTGTTAAAGGGCTGGGGGAGTAGAAAACTGGAGTTTATTGTTGCCATTCTGAAGGTAGAGTTAAGCTCCACCCCCCTGGATTGGCTGTGGGCAGAGCTTTCACATGTAGGATCTGCCTGTGACTGGCAAACCATTTCCCCTTCAGAACAAAGGAGGCTTGACTTTGCTATGGCTTAAAATAGAAAGGCCTGGGAGTCCCGCAAGCCATGCTTGGAAAGAGGCCAGCATTGTGTGGAAGCTCCCAAATAAAGTAAGGGCATGGACAGTTCATGCAGGTAACAAATCTTCATGTGTGAACAGCCTGATTTAGAGCAGCATGGTATTGGCCTCTGAGAAAGTTGGGGCAATGCTGGTGGCAGTACCTCATTGGAAAGTATGGTTATAAAATAAACGCAATGTTTCTCAAGCCCTTGTGCAAGCAATAGTGCTTTTGTGTGTGTGTGTTTTTAAAGTGCCAGTTTCCACCAATTCCCTCTTGTCTTTGTCGATTCCCAACAGGCTGTTCTTGAGGGTCCACTAACTCTGAGGAAAAACTTTTAGGGCTGAGTAGACCGCAGCAGTAGACCGCAGGGTTGCTGCTGTCCCCCGCTTTAGAAACGGTACTTAATTTTCCTTAATGGTGTGGCTGGATACAGACCATTATCTAGTAATCCTTACAACGCCTAAAATAAACCAGTATTGTGATCTTCTTGGAAGGAATGGATTGTTCATTGTCACCTAGTGCTAGCAATGACTTTGGAGTCTCAGGGAGGGCAGTAGATAGGGATAGAAAGGGGGCTCTCTGACCTTTACCCAGAATGCTACTCTCAGGATTCCTTCTTCCCAGTCATTTCCCTTCTCCTTTTCTCTTCCTCTGTCTGCTATGAGGGTGGGGCACGCCTTCTACAATTGCTCCCCATCCTAGCTTAGATAGATAGCTGGAAGCCATTAGGCTACCTTCCCTGTCTAGTATGGAGTTCTCTCACAATAAAGAACTTCTATTTCTTTTCTAAATAACAAGCCTAAGGATGAACTTACTCCTCAAGCCACCAGACTATAGAATTCTGCTGTGCAGAGACTCACTTCTACTTTCAGATCTCCAGGATATGAACAGGGTCTCAGGCTGAGAAGCTGTGGCTTGCCTAAGCGAAGGCTACCCATGAGTTCCAAACCATGGTAAGAGTGGACCTGGGAGCATTCAAGGTTTTTCGTTTCTTGCTTTTAAAAATGTACAACAAGTTCTTCTGTTCTTGATCTGGCCCCCAAAAAGGTGCTAGTACTCAGTATCACACACACACGCACACACACACATGAAGCTCTGGCAAACAATGTTTTGAACTCTCATATACTTACCTGGGTTGGAGATCCCGCTCTGATAGCGTTGGACTGGGTGCCTCTCCAGAGTTGCCAATTGCCTGGGGGGAGGGAATATCTTGTCCCTATAACATATAACCATCGTGGGATGATTTTTACTTGGTGGCATTACACTGATGCCATGGAAAGCTTCAGCTTTCCATTCCCACACATTTAGCCTCATATAAATGGACAGGACATTTTTCTCCAGGTCTCTTGGCCACTCTATGAGTAATGTATGGTTCAAGTTTCTATGCAAAAACCTATACACAAAGAGCTGGTCTATCCAATTCTGCCCATCTTTTTTTGAGAAGAAGAAAAATGTGATTTGCACTCTATATTTTTGGATACCTGAATCGAACACGCTACACTTTAAGAACAGTGGTGGAATGGAACACATGCCAATCCCTCCTCCTCCATAATAGGAATATTAGCCCAAGTAAGCATCAGAAGTACCACCATTGCATTAGATATTTCTTACTTCTTTACCACACTTGCTTGAGTAAAATTTATTTGTTTCCATGTTGCTATATGTTCATTGTTGCCATCCATTTTGTATACTTAATAGTAAAAATTTCCTTCAAAAGATAATCTTCTCCCATACGTTTCCAAAAGCAAAGCAAAGTTAAGAGTAACACAGAGCCCTCCCTTCTGCTTTTCCTTTGAATTCTGCCACTAGTATGATACTTCCATAAGGGCAGTAGATGGAGTCACTCTACTTGCAATGGTCTATGGGAAAATGTCCTGTTAGGCTGGCATGTGTTGTGATCCAATTGGTTTTGTTCCATTACAAACAAAAAGTGCTGATTAAACTGGGGCTCTGATGCCCTTGTTCGAAACTTTAACCAAGGAAGAATATAAGGGCCCCAGGTGTTGAAAGGAATCCCAGGGCATTAAAAAAAAAAAAAACACCCGATCAATTCTAGTATGAAATGAGAGAACAAAAAGAGATCAAGCATCACACATGTCCAGAAAGGAAGAACATAACTTTCTATTGAAAAGAAAAGTCGGTGATGATTTGAGGACAGATAAACAAAAACAAGGAAGCCAGTATTTAGGGTTCCCAATTTTTATTTTAACAAGGCTCCTGTGCCCTTTACAGATACGCAGAACATGCAGCTGGTGAAGTTGTTCAATCATTGCCGATGCATATGGCAGAAAGCTTCACCTGTTGATAGGGTTGCCAAGTCTTAGGGACTCACCGGTGGGGGGGAGTCCTCCTCCAGCTGGGAGTTTCTCCTGGCGCACCCAGCGATGTCACCGGAAGTGTTGTCAGCACGATGGGGGCATTGCCAGAGCGTCACCCTGGCAACACCCCCAACGTGCTGACGTCACTTCCGGTGACGTCATTACATCGTCCTTGCTGGACGACTTCAGGGGTGGGGTTCCCCCCGCCGGCCAAATGCTGGCCGGTGGATCGGGAACCCCTTTAGCGGGGGATCCCCCGCCCCCCGGGCTGACTTGGCAGCCCTACCTGTTGAATTTCTACTTGTCACTCACCCATTAAAAACTCAATTTTCCCCCCTCTAATATAGGGACTGGACAAGTTAAGTTTGAAGTACATACCCTATCAGATAGCAAATTTTCTCACCTTTGATGTTCTCCATTTTGTACAATGGTGGCATCAGGAAAACATTGTAGCAATGTGTGTTCTCTCCTACCCTCTGTCAGATAAGATTGAACTAGATCCAAAGACCTGCTCTTGGGTATCTTTGAAATTAACTTTTGAAAAAGCAGTGGGCTCTTTCCATCACGATAACTATGGTTCTGTAATCAGGGCAGACCAAACGCACCTTATTGAAAAAAAGTCAAAGGGAATTTTGCAGTTGAGATGCATAACTAGGACACAGGTCCTTTAATTTTTTTTAGAACTATTGCCAATCAGTGCGTAGAACCAGTAAACTGAAATAGATACCCCTGAAGAACAATTGCTGTAAAGTGCTGGGGAAGGAAGGAATGACGGTCTCCCTTAACGGCACCCCAGTTCAGGCTAAGAAAACCACTTGTGCTTTTTAATGAGATGGGTCTGCTGTGTCAGGGTATTCCGCCACCTGTCATGCCTCTTGTGCCTTAGGATCTCCCCAGCTGGCTGAGATTAAAGACAAAACTGTAACTCCGGATCCGAAAGAGAGACCTCCCTTCTTTTCTGTTGCTTTTCTTTACAGCGAGAGGGTATCAACTGTGTCGGCTTACCTTCTCTAGACAGAGTGGAGTCAGTCACAACCACAGGCACTGACAAAAATACAAGCGTGACCAGCAAACGGTTTGCCAAAGTTTGGTGTGTATGTTTGAAAAAATAAAATACTGTCCCCAGAACCCTTGCTTTGCTACGAACAATTCTGTGGATCACCAGCGATGCAAGCTTTGTTCAGAAACAAACAAGAGTGCAATGTGGAGATGTCTGGGCATGTGCGGTTAATCGCTATACAAACGTCCCAAAGTTTAAAACGATCCTGTTTTCAAAACTGGTAACAAAAATTTGGTTTTTATTTTGCACCCTTTGCCTTTGTGTTTGGGCGAGCTGCTATTAAAATGGGTCCTCTCTCAAAAAGGGCTAAATAAATAAGTAAACTAAGTAAGTTTTGGGGACACAAGCACATAGGCTGCTCTGCCAGCACCTGACTTCCTGACAGCCTCATCACTTTAGACGCTTGAGGTTGTTGAACTAAGAGCTTTTCTTTTCTTTTTTTTAAACTTTTATTTATCAACAAAAACATAGGAACATTGGTAACAATAGTGAAAAAGGAATCAAAGCACTTAAGTGTCATTAACCACTAGAAAATACTGAATTAAGAGCTTTTAACAGTACAGTACAACGCATTATAAGAAAAGCACACTGTTATCATATCCAAATTTCTGCAAGTATATCAAAAGTATAACAAATTGTGGTAATACTTGTTTGTCGGTAAGAAGCCATCTTTCGATAAGTATTCAACAATGGGAGACCAAACTGCTCGGAAAAAAATCATGTTATGGTTAGTGTTAATAGCAAGATTTTGTGCGGAGAGTTTCCCTAACAAAAAGTGTTCCCAGAGCTTGTCCTTCCAGGTGTTTATAGACGGAGCAGAATTGTCCTTCCATCGTTGGGCTATCGTTATCCTCGCTATGGCCAGTAAAGTAGCTATTGTGGTCGCTTGTGTTTTGTTTTAACTAAGAGCTTTTCTTCACAACCATTTGAATGTTTCTACAGTGTCAGTAATATTACAAAAAGCTTTGCTGTTGGGTTCTTTTGATTAAATTAGCCTTGTGAATGACAAGCGTACTTTGGAATGACAGAGCTATTTAGTGCTCTCGAGAATGTTATTAAAGTGCAGCTGCCCTATATATTCCTATGTGATTTTGATGCCAACACTAAAATGTTGCTCTCCTAGCAGCAATATCATACTCATCCCTGTGGTATCTGAAAGCTTTAAATATACTAGGAATGTAACCCAAAAGTGCCTGACAGCTGTTGATATTGCCCCCCCCAATGCAGAACAAAAGACAGACACAAGGTTGGGATTAACAAGGGCCACTTTATTAACTATTTAATTAATTAATTAACTGGCGGCAAGGCTACTGAATTCACACAGGAAGCTGACAGGTGTCAGACCCCTGGCCACCTTCGTTTCCTTTTGGGTGATGCACCTGCCCAGATCTCGAGCCATCCAACTGACTCTCAACCAGCAGCTTGGCATTTAAAGGAACCCCTGGCCCACTACCCCAGAAGCTGCAAAGCCTGCTAGGGCAGCCCAGGCCAAATTGTTCCCAATGAAGATCCCTCTTTCCAAGCTTTGAGCTGCAAGACCCGAAAGCCATTCTAGAGGGACCTTATCTTATCCCAATGCCAAGGTGCTCACCAATTCCATCTTACCTATCGCACTCTCCCACCACAGCAAAGGCCAAGACTCTACTTAGGCCTTCACCTCCACCAAGCAATCCAGCACTATCAGGACCCCTCGCCACAGGTCAGCTAAAAATATGTCATTGCCCTTGTCCGTTAGATGAACACCATCCCTCCTATACAGGTCAGGCACATCGACCTGTATATCAGGGTGCAATAGGAAGATGCCCAACCCACCCTCCATTGTGTTACACAATTATTGATTGGCACACCGCTGTGCACGATCCAAGCACCTCGGATCACCTTGGCTACGCCACACCTGGCGCAGTAACATTGCTGACAAAACCAGTTGCACCCCAGGCCACCGGTCAGCAATTTCAGCCAGATCAGCCCTCACCTGAAGAACCAGAGCTTTTCCTTTCACCAAGCCCAGGTAGTTACCGCCCAGGTGGATCAACAGCATTTGTGAAGGAGGGCCACGCCGATCCCCAAACAGTAGAGGCAACAGTGCCAGCCAGTGCATGCCCCTTTGGCCAAGCTACTCGACCACGGCTCGCTCACTGCAGCCCAGCTGGGACCCGATGTGCGTCCTCCTGGCTTGGTGAGCAGCCCAGAAAATCATGCTGTGGCCACAAAGAAGCACCCAGTTCTTTCCTTGTCGACCAACAGCACCTAAAAACAAAAACCAAGTTAACCACAAGAACAAACAGGTGGCATCCAACAACATGCAACACCTCAACTTCTGATAAAAGAAACCATTAAACCTTGGACTTCCAGATATAAGACTTGTAATGACCTGATTGCCATCTTCCCAATTTTTTGATGTCTGCCTCTTGATGCCCTAAAGCGGCAGCAGTAGAAGCTGCCCCTATTCTAAATGAATGTGTTCCAAATCAAAAGTCCCCTAGACCCAGAGCCGCTAGTGCTCTTTTGGTAATTGTCCAAAACTGGAACTTTGTCAAAGGGGAACCATCCTTATGCACAAATAAGAACCCCTCCTTTGGGCCCCTGAGGGCCAAATAAGAACAGAGGGCAGTGACCAGACAAAGTTCCAAATCGGAACAAGGGCCCGGTGACACTAATGCCCCTTTCCCTAATTGATCCATCTTAGATCTCTTAATATTGATGCCCACGCTATCATTAAAGATAGACACATCATTGAAACAATGGGCATACCCCAATTTATCCTGTTTAGATTTGGCCACCAATTTGCTTATTCTAAGGGCCCCCCAAAAAATGCAATCAATGCTGTCGCGTGAAACAAGGCGGCCTCATATTGATCTATACAAAGAGAGGCCCACTGAGATCTCAGGCCTTTAAGGATTGAGGGGGGAAAGGGCTCCCTTGAGTCCTTGGGCATCCCGTCCTCTCTTGCCCAACCGTCCAAAACCTTGTGGATTCTAAAATCAATGGTATTGTCCTGAAAACCCTGAGCCTTGCTGGCAAAGGCTAGGGCGGACAGCTTGCCCCGGATAGAATGGACAGACAAGCCCTTACCTTTAAAGAGACACAAAACTGAATCAGATGTGGCACAGGAATAGGCCAGAGTTGCTGAAGGCTCTCTCGCTGCCTAAATGCCACAAACTGCTGTCCTGCTCTCTGATAAGACTGGCGTGCGCTGGGGGCAAGAGCTAATCCCATTGCCCTCTCGGCCTCAGCCCTCCAATCCCCCACAGGAACTTGGGCATCCTTACCAGGCAGGGATCGGCGTCCGGAGCCAACTGATGGAATCTCTCCATCTGTTTCCAAGACAGAACGTCAGTGACCCCGTTATTGCCCCCCGCACATGCCTGGCCTTAAACAGAATATTAAACCGCAAGCATTGGAGGGTAAAAGCCCTAACCAACGCCATCACTCTGGGTGACCTGGATGTTAATGCATTGACCACCTGAACAGTTGCCAAGTTATCACACCAGAAGTGAACCGTCTGGTTAGCTAGTGCCTCAGCCCAAATGTAAACAGCAACCACAATGGGAAAAAACTCAAGGATCGTCAAGTCATGCATCCAGCCTGCTTGGATCCACTGAGGAGGCCAATCCTCCACACACCAGTGTCCCCTGAAGTAGACACCAAAGCCCAAAGAGCCAGCCACATCAGAGGTGACCTGTAGTTCCGCTTCCAACTGTTGATCAGTTCTCCAAAAGGAAACCCCATTGTAGGAAGCCAAAAACTCTCACCAGACTGCTAAGTCTTCCCAAATTTCTTGTGTGACCCATGTCCTGTGGTGTGAACATTTTAACCCTATTGTGGAATCACACAACCAGCGCAAGAATGCGCGCCCAGGAGCCACCACCTTGCAGGCAAAATTAAGGTGACTGATTAGCTGTGGTAATTCCAATAGAGTCACTTTAGCTTTTCTACCCATCTCATCCACCATACCTAAGAGGGTGACAATTGTAAGCCTGCATAGCATTCTTATGAACTTTTCTGATGATTTATGAGAACAGTGAATGGACTATGATGTCAGTTATGTGGGATACGAAAGTGCACTAGGCAACCAGTGGGAAGATGGGAACAGATACCTACACTATAGGGTCAGAGCACCATTTTCTGAGGTTGCCACCTCCAGGTGGGAGGTTAACACAGAGAACAAAGACACTCTCTCTCACACAAAGCCATGAGGTTCAACTCCATGAAAGTATACACTCCAGGCACATACACAGGCTTATGCCCCCTCCTGCAAGACCACATTACTATTCGCTACATCAAAGGACTTCACACCTGGGTGCGAAGACAGCAGGGTGCTTCCTGAGAATCGGTTCCCATGCCCAGCACTCCCTTCATCCCAAAGACAGATGGCAGATGCAGCTGACGTCAACATCCTGTCCTGACCATCAGGTAGATCTGAATATTGACCACTCCTATAGCACCCCCTTAGTCGCTAGAAGATAGAGAATGGACCATCTATTGGCTCTCTTGAGATGGCATCATATGCCATCCTCCCAGAGACCACCTCCCACCCCCTGAATAAAGGAAAGTTCCCAGCACAATATTGCCCCTTCTCTTTTACATCGCCTCCTCCTTCTTGCATCACCCTTTCTCTTCCCCCGCATCTCTCTCTCCACGCTCTAACATGGCTCCTAATCTACAAAAAAAAAAAAAAAAACACCAAATTCCCTATAAACTCATCTTATTTTTTCAGCAGGAATACACCAACTCTCTCTGCGCAGATAAATATAAAAGGTCAGTGATTTTCTAAGAATGCAACTGTCCCTTTTATTCTATCTGACTTCCTAGAACTGTATGAATGTGTGAACGTTTCTGTAACACTTGAATAAGCTACCTTTTATTCTTTAAGTAAAAGAAAACCTTGAATATACTGATAACAGCCTCCTTGTCAATTTTTTGATTTGTCTGGAAGAAGCAGCAACCTCTGTATAAAATGGTGCAGATCCCTTAATGCCTACTGCTGATTATTAAGAGCTAATAAATTAAGAGCAGTCAGGCTAACACTAGCTTGCTAGCAGGCAGATGAGACAATTGCTGGGTAGTGTCCAATTTGATACCCAAAAAGGTCAAAACAGTTCTGGGCCCTTCAGTCCTTTCACGAGCTAAGGGCACCCCCAATTCCACAGTCAATTGTTCAAAATTATGCAGCAGCCGAGCACAAATCCCCGATTCAGCAGGTCCGACAAACAAGAAATCATCCAAATAATGAGCAGTAGTACAGAAACCCTTGCATGCACGCAAAGCCCATTCCAAAAAAGAACTGAAGCACTCAAATGCAGCACACGACACTGAGCACCCTATAGGTAGAGCCCTGTCCATGTAGTACTGCCCATCAAAGGAAAATCCCAGAAGAACAAAATCTTCTGGATGTACAGGGAGAAGGCGAAAAGCCGACTTGATGTCACATTTTGCAAGGTCAGCCCCTCGCCCGCAACCCTTGACCACTCGAATTGCCTCATCAAAAGATGTGTAACCAAGCACAATTCATTGGGTATCCCATCATTCACCGAGCTGCCCTGTGGGTAAGAAAGATGGTGAATAAGGTGAAACTTGCCTGGGGAAACCCGCAAGTTAGGCACCGGAAGGGAAGGAAGGGGCCAACCACCCTACCCTCAGCACATTCTTTTTGAATTTTAGCTCTAACTACATGTTCCAGGCTGCGAACAGACGGCAAGTTGGGTGCAGAATAAGCACGCCGGTCACCCAAGTATGGAATATGGAAACCTGATTTCAAACCATTGGCTAAATATTGTCGATTAGCTAACCTGGGATAAATGTTCAACCAGCGCTCAAGGACCGGCACGTTAATTGGGCTGGGTCCCTTTGTCAGGTAAGGCAGGGCCCCCATCTCCACCAGTTCGCTTGTAACCCTTACCATCCTTTGTGGTCAACTGCTTTAGATTTAGAGCAAGCCGGAAAAGAATGGGGGCCGGCGCGACTTCCGGCAAGATTTGCGACCATGGCGGACGCGCTCCTCCGCACGAGCGGGGAGCGCGATCCGTACCCGGCGGGAAGAAGGGGCTTCGGACCGGTGCCGAGCCCCCAGAGACCCTAGTGAAGGGGCTCTGCCTGGGGTGGCACGAGGGGGATCTCTCCCTACGGTGGCGATCGAGGGATTGAGGTCCCCTTTCATCACCCCCATAGGTTCCCCCGTCCGTGGGAGCCGTATGGCTAAAAGCGCAAAACCGAGAAGCAGCAGAGAGTGTGAAGCAATGAGGCTGGAACTGACAGTTACGCTTGGAGAAACAGTGAGTCTGAAGTAAAAAGAAACAGAATACAGTGGGAAAGGCGGGTGGAGTAAACCCCCCCCCTCGAGACTGGCGTACTTACGGGACTCTTTACGTGGCGTTACTGCATGAAAAAACGGATGTTCGGCTTGCTTGATGGCAGCATCGCTCTTTAGAGGATATGAACTTTAAAAAGATATAAGCGCAGTTGTGGAATTTGCTCCTTTCGTCCATCTTATCTAACTATCAACAAAGAAGCACAGTCTCAACAATGGCGGGGAAACCGAAACCTTCCCCCAAACTAGGAAGTACAGCTCCGAGTTCAAAGGTTGATACCACGGAGATGAGCACGGTGTTCTCCTCGTTATTGCGACCTCTAGTGGACCAAATGACAGCTCTCAACGTTAAGATGGACAAGATGCAATTGGACCTGAAGGAGTCGAATAAAACTACAGAGAAGCTGCAGCGAGAACTTCTGGAAGTTAAGACTTCAGTTAAAAATCATGATTCAAGACTACAAAAAGCGGAGAAAGAAAAGGCCTTCCATTCTGATCAGCTCTTGAAACTTCAGATGGAAAGATCGAATTTTTTCCTAAGACTTCAGAATGTACCAGAGGATAAAGGAGAAGACCTTAAAAATCTGTTAAGTGAAGCGCTTGAACCAGTGACGGGCTTAAAAGCAGCGGAAATAAAAAGCGATATGGATATGGTTTACAGAACCTATCCAGATTATACTAAAAAGAAAAGCCTGCCTGGTGAGATTCAGATAAGGTTCTCCAAAAAGTCAACAAGAGATGTGGTGCTCAGGACCACAAATAAAGCAGTTCTGAAGATTAAAGGAAAAGAAGTTAAAGTGATGAAAGACATCCCATTTGAAATAAGGAAAAGAAGGAAAGCCTATGGAAAACTGACATCTTGGCTACAGTCTGAATCTATTATCTATAGGTGGAATGTTCCGGAAGGACTGAGCTTCAGCATCAAAAACAAGAAATACAAGATTGACTCTGTCCAACAGGCGAAAAGTTTTTTGGAAAAAAGCAAAGAAAAGAAAAAAGAGAAAGACTCAGATGGTTCACTGGCATCGCAAGAAAGTATGTATGGATTTGATAGCTCAAAGAGCGAAGAAGAAACGTCTGACTCGGAAAAGGGAGCAGCAGCCCCAAAAGTACAAGAAGAGACTGTTAAGACAAGAAGAGGACGAAAGAAGAAATAAAGGCTGAAATGTTTTTTGAAACTGCACTTATATATAATAGATTATGTGTATAATTAAGCATTCCTTCAAAAGAGCATGTCTGTCAAACAGCTTTTTTTTATTTTTCATGTATCATCAGTAACAATTTTATCTAAATATTAGCCAAGGTTTAAAACGCTTCATATGTATTAATGGCATAGCAATATTAAGCAAATGATAAAGCACACTCTGTATAAGGTAAACATAGCTTAGAAAAGTAGCGTTGTAGAATTAGATATAGATAAAATTAATAAAAAAAATTTTTTAAAAAAAAAGAATGGGGGCCGGCGCAAAAAGGGTATTCATGGCAAAAAGTACAATTATGCCGGCCCCAAAGCCCCTGCGAAGCATACTCCCAACAAAGATGGCGCTTTTGACCCTGCTGCGGGCCCTGAAACCGCAAAGGACCTACGCTAGGGGTACCGGCACGCCGAACCACATGCCCACTGTCAGAATGCTCCCCGAGGAATGACTTAGCAGGCGACATGCATTGCATCCACAAGTGTGGATGAATTTGGTCCCAACGTAGTGATGGGCACTTAGCTGCCTTCATACGGAAGGCCCTGTCGTACTCCATCCATGCTGACCCTGAAAAATCCAAATAACCTTTAAATATAATATCCATATACTGGAGTAAAATCAGGGCCCTTTCAGGGTGCGCACTGACAATAACCCCTGCGTAAATTAAGAAGCCAGGGTACCAATTTAAATAAATTCTGTCTATTGCCCTATGCTTCAAACGCTCCTTCTCCCTTTCATCTAAATCATCTTTTACTTTCTTGATGAGCTCTCTGTAGAGCAGAGAGAAGACATCAACAAACTCACCCTTAAGTATCTTATCCCGAGTGGTCGATGTTAGGTGTTCTCCTAAAGGCATGGCTGAATCGCCAACCATCGGCCGATTAGCCAGGACCATGGGAAAAGTCCCGCCCACCTGGCCTTTGCTGCTCTGTGGGGCTGGAGTAGCACCCAAAGAAGGCATGGCTCCCTGTCCAGTTGGGTCAGTCCCTACCCCTACAGACACTGTAGAAGGAGGTACAGAGGCAGAGTGGTGCACAGTTCCACTCGTTACAGTAGTAGCACTTAAAACCCCTTCTGAAGCCCCCATCACAGTGTGAGAAATGGGAACCGGGGCCATGGCTGGGCCAACCAGACCTGCTGGAGCAGTGGGCCTCGGTACAATGCCCAGTCTCTTAAGAGGAGTTGGTGTCACTGATGTTGCACCTTGACCCACCCCCTTAGGTGCAGGCCGTTTGCCTGAAGTCCCCTTCTTTTTAGGAGCCATAATCCTGTAAGGAAGGTAACGGCCAAATAAGATCCTAAAAAGGCCGCTGCCAGAGGAAGGTGCAAATGGATGCCGGCAGACTGCACTCAGCAGGCTAAAATGGTCAGTAACAAGAAAAAACTCCCGATTATGGGCACTGCTCCACCAAGGTGACCCCAATAAACCAGGCACCCCACAACAAAAGGAGAGGGCAGCAGCCTCACCACACTGTTCCCAAAGCCAATTACAGAGCACCTAGGCCCTTAAAATGGCCACCGGCCACATGCGACCTAGTGGGGGGGGGGGTCAAAGAAGTTGCCGCAATGAGCTGGCAAGCCGAACAGCTAGGCCCCCAAGTGCTGAGAATCCGCTTAGAGCGAAGCGAGATAAAAGGGGGGAGGCCAAACGGCCAGAAATGAAGGGGGTGTCAACTGGCCGGGGATGGAAGGGAGCCGACTGGGCTGCCCGTGCCCCCGCAGCCAAGCGCCAAAGCAAAGGTGTGCTGCCGCTGTAACTGCTGCCACCAATCATGCCACCAAAAGCACCGCTGCCGATCGCGCTGCTGAAAGTGCCGCCGCTGATCGAGCCGCCACTGACTGGATCACTGCCGGGCCAAACACCACCGAGCCTAAAAGGGGACTGCCGAGCTCAAGCCGCCGAGAAGCGAGCCCTGAGCCGATCCCTGGGGGATGCTCCTTCGACTTCTGCTGCAAGTAGGCCGCAACATTGAGCAGAAGGAGCAGCCCTCCATCCTCAGCCAAGCTTCTCTGATGACTGACAAGGCAGGAAGGGGGAGCTTCAGCCTTAAAGGGCTAGCTCCACCCCCGCCTGTTGCAGCAAATCAGCCCTCCCATACCAGCGCAGGCTCGGCGAGGGCTGGGGCTCACATTGTCTTTCATTTTAATTCTAGTCACTTGTAAACATGCAGATTAGTCACATTTATGTGAATAAGCTATTTTAAGGATTAAGAACATACATAAGAAGAGCCTTGCTGGATCAGACCAGTGGTCTATCTATCCCATCGTCCCGTCTCACACAATGGCCAACCAGTTCCTCTGGACGGCCAACAATGACATAGAAGTCAAGACCTTCCCTGATGTTGCCTCCTGGCACTGGAATTCAGAGGTTTAGTGTCTCTGAGAGTGCGGTCACACTGACCTCTTGCTGCTCTGATGTTCCCTGTTTTTTTTATCCATGACATTTTGTATTGGGTGAAGATGATCACATGGTCCCTCTCTCAACCACTATGACAGCGCAATCCACTGATCAGACAACCATGCCGCTCCCTGCGGCGGCGCGGGATTTTTTTTTTTAAAAAAAAAACTCAATTGTGTATGGTCAAATCACCGCCCCTTTTGGATTGTGTTTTACTCTGCTAGTAGCCGTAGTGCAGGAATCCTTAGGCCCTGGGGACTATTTTAAGTAGAGAGTGGGTAGAGATTAGGGAGAGGTTTGGTCTTATCAGCCTCCCCCCCCCCCACAACTGTGAACGGAACTGTACTTCCAAGAAATCAATCGAGTGCGGTTTTACACATGTGTGCTTGGGCGTTCAAGAAGTTTAATTCCTTAGTGCTTGGGTGCGCATGTGCATAATAGCAGTCGGGGGGGGGGGGGAAGGAATCATGGTCATGGCAATATGCAGTCCAGATAGGGGAAATTGTGGAACCGTGGTGGGAAGACCCGGAAAATACTCATTTTTGCTGGTGCAGGAAAACGCAGAAGAGAACCAGGAGGATTGCGTGAGTGAGCCCACTCCAGGGCAGGAGGCGGATTGGCCTGTCTGATCAGCTAATTTAAATATGAGAGGGAACAGCAATGAATCCCGATCTAAACAACAGTGTGACCTCAACCTGAATGTGGAGATTCCCCTGAGTCATCACTGTTCCTGATTGTTACCTAAAGGTCTGAAGCTTTGACATAAATACCAATGACACATGCCAGTTCCCGTAAATATTACTTCAAGAGTTAGCTTCCCCAAGCAAGGATTTGTTCAGGGATCTTGCTAAAGGAGGCCTAGCCCTTTTCCTCCTTTGTACCAACACACAAAATGGTAAAGATCCCCTAGTGCCATGGGAAAGGTTGGGAGGAAGCTCATGTCTTTAAAAAAAATGTTCAAAAAGAGAAAGACAAATTAAAACACCCCCTCTTTAAAAAGGGACTAAAATCACATGAACATGGGTGGGGGAGTTAACCTTTGTAACCGCAGTGACATGATGAGTGAAAAGCTGACATTCAGGTGGAGATTAACTTGCCTGTCTTAAGAACATAAGAGAAGCCAATGCTGGATCAGGCCAATGGCCCATCCAGTCCAACACTCTGTCACATAGTGGCCAAAAACACCAGGTGCCCTCAGAAGGTCCAGCAGTGGGGGCAGGAAGCCCTCCCACTGTTGCCCCCCAAAAAACACCAAAAAAAAGAGCATCACTTGCCCCAGACTGAGAGTTCCTATCTATACTTTGTGGCTGATAGCCGCTGATGGACTTCTGCTCCATATGTTTATCTAATTCCCTCATGAAGCTGTCCATGCTTGTAGCTGCCACCACTTCCTGTGGCAGTGAATTCCACGTGTTAATCACTCTTTGGGTGAAGAAGTACTTCCTTTTATCTGTTCTAAGCCGACTGCTCAGCAGTTTCATGGAGTGCCCATGAGTTCTTGTATTGTGAGAAAGGGAAAAAAGGACTTCTTTCTCTACCTGCTTTATCCCATGCATAATCTTATAAACCTTGATCATGTCACCCCTCAGCATCGTTTCTCCAAGCTAAAGAGCCCCAAGCCCTTCAACCTTTCTTCATAGGAAAAGTGTTCTAACCCTTTTATCGTTCTAGTTGCCCTTTTCTGCATTTTTTCCAATGCTATATCTTTTTTGAGGTGTGGTGACCAGAACTTTACACAGTACTCCAAATGAGGTTGCACCATCGATTTATACGGGGACATTGTGATACTGGCTGACATGGTTTCAATTCCCTTCCTAATAACCCCCAGCATAGTGTTGTCCTTTTTCATTGCAGTCACACACTGTCTCAACATTTTCATTGAGTTATCTACTACGACTCCAAGATCTCTCTCTTGGTCAGTCTCCGCCAGTTCGGACCCCATCAACGTGTATTTATAGTTAGGATTTTTGACTCCAATGTGCATCACTTGGCCACATTAAACCCCATTTGCCATGTTGATGCCCACTCGCCCATTCTTGACAGATCCCTTTGGAGTGCCTCACAATCCTCCCTGGTTCTCACCACCCTGAACAACTTCGTGTCATCTGCAAATTTAGCCACTTCACTGTTTACTCCCAACTCCAAATCATCAATAAACAAGTTAAAAAGCATCGAACCGAGTACTGATCCCCACGGTACCCCACTGCTTACCTCCCTCCTCTGAGAAAATTGTCTATTTATATCCACTCTTTGTTTCCTTTTAATTAGGGTCTTGCATAAGGTAAGGTTATCATGGTAAACTGAGATAAAGAACTTGGAGATTTAGTATGATGCTTGAGGGATAGGTTGGCACTGTTGCTAGGAATGCCTTCTACCCAGGGCTATTTTGGGGCAGGAATGCACAGGAATGAAATTCCGGCTGGCTCCTGAGTTGGCCATGCCTACAACCAAAACCTCTGGCATGCATGGCTACAGAGCACACTGCCATTCCCAAGTTACACACAAGAGGGAAAGGTGGCATGTTAAAATGCTGTCTTTTCCTCTGGGGAGCCCCTGGGGATTTCCTTGTCAATTTCACTCCCTCCCCAGTCAGCTGAGAGTGAAATTGCCTCTCTCTGCCTTTCCTTCTCTAGCTGACATGTAGCAGCTGGAAAGGGGCAGGCAGGGAACCCAGGCATGTGGAAAATGCCTTTCTTTCCCAGCCCCCTGTCTAATACGCTAACCAGCTGTGCTGTCAGGGGTGTGGCCTAATATGCTAATGTGTTTCTGCCATTGGGTGTGGCCTATTATGCTAATGAGTTCCTGCTGGGCTTTTTATACAACCCCCCCCCCCCCCCGCTTCTACCAACTGTCTAGAAACTTCAGGTAATGCAAAATCTAGCAGCTCACCTGTCAATAGGTACTAAAATTCATGTTGAAACTGATACCAAAAGAACTTCACTGGCTACCAATTTGCTTCAGCACTCAGTTCAAAGTATTGACTCTTACTTCTTAAGCCCTTCATGACTGGGACCTACATACATGAACGATTATCTCTCTCTCTCCCATGCACCAGCTCAGATTTATTTAAGTATTTATATGCCACTCTCTGTGAGGCGTCTGCCTTATGCAGTCAAGGATCAGACCTTTGTTGATTAAACAGAGTTCTTTATTCCCAGTTACTACATTACAGGTCCTCGGATCATTGTTAGAGATAAGGCATACAATAGAAGCAGGATTAATATACCCTCCAGTACAATTTGAATTCCCCATAGGTAACCAATCACAGAAAGGGAAAAACCGCGGGCTAAAGGCCCTTTGACCGTTTGCTTCCCACAGGAAAAAAGGTGAAGTGTGAAGCTGTAAATTTCCCCTCTTAAACCAGATTCCTCAGATGTATCCATTTTGTGCATAACAAATAACTCGCCAAGGTCTTCACACGTCGATAAGAAATGTTCCGTGTCTCCCCCAGCAGGGAGGAAAGGAATGCGGAGGCGGGGAGGGGTGAGAGGCCGATTGTTCTCATGTGCTGTAGTCGCCACTCTCCCGGACCAAATGGTTACACTGACCAGACCTATTGTGGGCCATAAACCCAGGGCCATAAAATAGTCAATTGGAACCTGATACCTGATCGAGATAACAGGATGTTACAGACGGACTGGAAAACATGTCATATGGGAAGTGATTATACAAAGCATACAGGCAAACCTTTGTTAGAAGCTTTAGATTCTGACACTCTCCTTCCTAAATAGGGACCAAAAGTTGCTCACAATACCAAAATCAGATTGCTAGATGGACAGAGAAACTTCTGAGTGTAGATGAGGTATCTCCTCTCTTTGCCAACCAGCTTTTTTGCTGATTGCAGGCCTGTTCCATTGCTGCAGGATCCATACTTTCCCAATAATAGCATCTGTCCTGTGAAACAATCTTCCAGAGGAGGTTCAGACAGTGGGTACTGTCTGTAACTGGTTTTTGCATGGCATGTAAGACCTTTCTTTTCTGAATGGCACTGAGCGATTAATTTTATTAATTCATTTTATTTAAAACATTTTATGCCACTTTCCCACCCAATCAGGGTCCCCAAAGTGGCACACACAAAAACATTAGAATGATTAAAAACATTAAAATTATGAAATAATTATGAAAACACATTAAAAAATAACACCCGAAACAGGGAGAAATGCCAATAACTGTTACTGGGGTGTGCCAAAACAAACAAACAAACAAATAACCTCCTCACCCACTGGCAGAAAACAACAAAAGAAGGAGATAGTTGTTGGTGCCAAAACTGAGAAGGCCCTTTCTCGGGCTGCCATCTGTCTAGCCTCAGATGGCAGGGGCAACCAAGCAATAGATCTGAAGATGACCAGAGTAAGCAGATAGCTTCGTATGGGAGAAGGCAGTCCTTAAGGTATGTTAGTCCCAGGCTGCATTGGGCTTTAAAGGTCAATATCAGCACCTTGAATTGAGTCTGGAAGCCGGCAAACCGGAAGCCAGTGTAGATAGAACAAGACTGGGGTGATATGGTCTCTACAACCCACTCTACTCAACACCCTAGCCACAGAATTCTGTCCAACTGCAGCTCCTGAACAGTCTTCAAGGGCAGTCTTCAATGTGCAAGAGCACATACCAATAATCTAATCTAAATGTTATCAGGGCATGCACCTCAATGACAAGATCTTTTCTGCTCAGGAAGGACTCCAGAGGGGTGACTCCCTCCTTTTTGCTTTAGCTATGGAACTGGTGGTGTGTTCCATCAAGAGCAATCCCTACATTTCTGAAGTTCAATTCCAGGGCCAAGAGTTTAAACTTAGCTTATTTGCCAATGAGCTACTACTATATATCTCTAACCCTGTTATTTCCCTTCCAGCCCTTCAGGACACTCTAGCTTCTTTCAGCACTGTGGCAGGTTTGAAGATCCATCATTCTAAATCGAATATATATCCGATTAACTTACCCTCTCCTTTGGTTGATTACATTAAATAACCCTATTCTTTTCAACTTCCATCACCTTCCCTATACTACTTGGGCATCTACATCCCAATGAATTTCAGTGATTTGATGAATTCCAAACAAGAGATTCTCCTTCAAGACTTGACTCAATTGACCATCAAGTGGGAAAAACTTACCCTAAGCTGGATGGATAGACTGCATCTCATCAAATCAATTTTGCTACACAAGTTTCTATATTACTTCAGGACACTTCCTATGGCAACTCCCTTGAAAATTCTACAGCTGTGGCAAATGACTCTGAATAAATTCATGTGGGCCAACAAGAGATCCCATATTAATTTCCCAACTATGTGTCAGCAGACGATCTGTGGAGGCATGACTTTTCCAGATCTCCATCTCTACATGATTCTATTCACCTTTCCAATGTTGTGAAGATGCTTCGAATCTCTAATGTTTTAGACTGGGTTGTGATACAATCTGCCTGTACCTTTCCTAAGTCCATTCCAGATGTTATCTGGGCTAAACCATTCTCCAGACCTGCTGCTACTTCCACTAATGTTTTTCTTCAACCGACGCTTCAAGTTTGGGATTTATGTTGTTCGAAGTTGGTGCCACCACTTTTGCATTTTTCTTCTTTTCTCTATCAAAAATGGTTCCCACCAGAAGAGGATTGTGTCCCTTTTCAACTGTGGCATCAGAAAAACATCACCCAGTTAAAAGATATAGCTTCTCATCAGGGTATCCTCAAAAAAGGCTTCATCCCATTCCATGGCTGCAATATTTTCAACTTCATAGTTTATGCGATCGATTACAGATTGTTACCATATTTGCTGCCCCCCCCAATGGAGCTCGAATTAATTCTTCATGACTCAGAGGACCTATACCTGATATCTCAACTAGGGGTGTGCATTTGGCTTCCCTGAGCAAAAAAACCCTGAATAAATGCCTTATCAGTGTTTATTCGGTATTCCTAAACCAAATGCACATTCAAGGAACTTTTTGCCTACAGAAAAGTTTCTTAAATTTATTCAGCTCTTTTGACTTTTGAATAGCTGAATGACAACTTCCCTCCCCCTGTGGCTCCCCGAGTCAATTTCACTCCCTGCCAGTCAGCTGTTAGGTTTAAGCCATTTAAACCTAATAGCTGACAGGCCCATGGGAGTGAAACTGACCTGGAAAAGTCTCCTCTTCCGGACTTCCCTTTTCCAGCTGCCACAGGGCTGCTGCAGAGACCCCAGCCATGTTTAAATGCCTTTCTTTCCCTCCACAAGTTTCTGCATGCCTGCTTTGTCTCTGCCTGGCCTTCTCCAGCTGCTCAGCAGCTGCCAGGCAACTGGAGAAGGGCAGGCAGGGAACCCAGGCATGTTTTCATGCCAGCTCCTGTTTTCCCCATCCAACCTGCCATGGGAGGGAAGGGAAAGAGGGAGAAAAGGGAAAGAGGAAAGGCATGGAGGGAAGGGAAAGACAGGACAGTCATGTTTAAATGCCTTTCTTTTCCTCCCTGAACTGCCTCTGCCTGCCCTTCTCCAGCTGTCCCGTGGCCAGAAGGCAGCTGGAGGAGGGCAGGAAGGGAGCCCAGGCACGTTCCCATGCCTGCCCTTGGCTTTTCCAGCCAGACGGAACTCAGAGAGGGAAAGAAAGGCATTTAAATGTGCCTGCACTGTCTTTCCCTTCCCACCCTGAGTCTCTTGGCAACAAAGGAGAGGCTCAGGGAGGGAAGGAGGCATGCTGGAGAAATTGTGGATCCATAGGTTCTTATATTCATTGCTAGCTGCTTTGTCCCCTGCTACAACCTTCCTGGAGGGAAATTCAAACCCATATCCACTGCGTTACTGATCACAAAATCCCCCTAACCCCAGAAACCCCCTTAATCCCCCTAACCCCAGAACCCCCAAAATCCCCCTAACCCTAGAAACCCCAGAAACCCCTGAACTTGAGGGGGGGACAGAAAGGCATTTAAACATGTCTTTCTCTTCCTTGCCTGAATCTCTTTGCAGCAGCAGAAAGGCTCAGGGAGGGAAGGAGGCATTTTTCCATGCCTTCCCTATGCTTCCCCAGCTGACCCACGGTGGCAGGCTGGTTGGGAAGCAAAGGGCAACCATGAAAACACAACTGGGCTCCCTGCCTGCCCTCCTCCAACTGCCCCAGGGCAGCTAGAGAAGGGAAGGCAGAGAGAGAAGGCTTTCTCTGGTCAGTTTCACTCCCATGCCCTGTCTGCTGTTAGGTTTTAATGGTGGGGAGTGAAATTGACCAAGAAAACTGCAGGGACTTTGGGAGGGAAAGACGGCATTGTAATACGCCTCCCTTCCCTCCAGTTGGGTATATCAGACCCAAATATATTCGACAATTCTGAATATTGCCCCAGTCCCAAAACATTATTAGTATTGGACTGGGAAAATTTGGTATTTACTGATATTTTTCAGGTCTGATATACCTGAAGCTAAAAAAAATACTGACTTTTTTTTTTTGCACACCCCTCGACTCAATAAACTCCTGCTAAATGTGATCTATGACAAACTGTTACCATACCAGGGCCAATGGCAAAAAAATATGCTCCACTCAGTTTACTGAAGAGGCTTGGTCTACTATATGGAGCTCTTTCACATTTATTTCATCTGCCATCGGTGTGAAATTCCAAAACTTTAAACTTCTGGCCCACTGGTATTGGACTCTGTTGTAAGTTTCTCATGTTGCTTCCTCTCATTCTCCTAAATGTTAGAGAAATTGTGGGTCCATAGGTTCTTATATTCATTGTTGGCTGCTTTGTCCACAGCTACAACCTTTTTGGAGGGAAATTCAAATCCGTGCCCACTGTATTACTGGTCACAAAATCCCCCTAACCCCAGAAATTCTGTTTTAAAACTACCGTTGAGACACCACACTTTTGAAACTAGAGATAGACTTTATAGCTACTCCTAATTGCAGCCAAATTAGCAATAGCTCATGCTCGAAAGTCTTCTTCAGGTCCTACCATTTCTCTTTGGCACCACAAAATCTGGGAACAATTAATAATGGAAAAGATCACTGCCCATGTTTGTTATTCTGATAACATCTCATTATATGAAGACTTCAAAAGAAAGTGGTTCTCTGTATTCAACTATCTTGCCCTGAACAATATTGTTCTTGGGCTTTAAAACCCCTCAATCTGTTGTTGTTTTGATCCATTATTGTTCTTGCTGTAGGCTTGACCCTGGCGGCCACAAAGATTTTAGTTTGCAATGGTTCATTTCACTTTCTGATTTTGGCTAACATTTTTTTTTTAAGTTTTTAATTTTATCACAAACAAACATACAAAACATACAAAGGCTGCGGTCACACATGCTAAATAATCCACTTCCAATCCACTTTCAGTGCACTTCCCAAGTGGATTTTTACTGTGTGAACTGGCAAAATCCAGTTGGAAAGTGCATTGAAAGTGGATTGAAAGTGGATTGTTTAGTGTGTGTGACCGCAGCCAAAAAACACACAAACGTATATAACATACAAATTGGAGGTCTTCAAATCCATGTAGTCATAGTCTGGTCAATTACTTCTTACAGTAATTCTTACAGCGTACCATAAAGCAAAAAACTTTTATCCATAGAGTCTGCAGATAATTGTAAATAGTATCTATAATGTCTCTAATAAATGTTAAGGAGTTATAGAGGTCCTTTATTATAATCGTCCAACCAAGTATAAAATCTTGACCATGTGTTGAAAATTTTTTCTTCTTGTTGTCCTCTCAAAAATAAAGTTAATTTGTCCATCTCTGCTGTTTCCAAAATTTTACTTATAATTTCTTCTTTTAAAGGTACGGCATCTTTTCTCCAATACTTGGCATACAATATTCTTGCAGTGGTTAGTACATGTATAATAAGATAAAAAACATCATTTTTACAATTTTCTGGTCTTACATTCAGTAGAAATAATTCAGGAGTTAAAGGTATAGTACAATTCAACATTTTTTTGGTAATATTTCATGGATCCAAGCCTAATATTTTTTAAACTCTATCGCATGTCCACCACATATGGAAAGAAAGGTCCCAGGAACTTTGTTACATTTCCAACAAGCATTTGATAAACCAGGATAAAATTTTGCTAATGTATCTGGTGTCACATACCATCTATAAAACATTTTATATATGTTCTCTTTATATTCTGTTGCTTCAGTGATTTTTACATTCGTTTTCCATACCTGTGACCACTGATCTAAATGTATATTATGCCCAACATTTTGTGCCCATTTAATCATAGAGCTTTCAGCTATTGCATCTTGTGTTTTATGTTCCAACATTAATACATACAATTTTAAAATGAATTTTTCTTCAGAATATAACAAGATTGTATCTATTTCATTTATTTTAGGACAAAAACCTGTTGGTTTATCTTTGGTATATCTTGATTGAATTTGTATTACCTCCTACCAGCTAAGATCTGAATTTAAGTTTTTGATGTTTTCAACTGATTTTAACTCATTTTTATTGTCCAAGAGTTTATTATATCTTAACAAAAAGGTCTTGACCGCCAAGTTTGGATTTGTAAAGGCTTCCAATGGGGAGACCCATTTTGGAATCTTAATATAAAAAAGTTTTTAAACTTCTTCCCATACCTTTAATAAGGCTTACTTGATCATATGTTGTTTAAAATATTTATGAATCTCAGGCCGAGGACAGATTGGCCATCTCGGCCACTCTGCCTCCGCTTCAGAAGTGGAGGCAGAGTGGCCGTTCAGACGGCCACATCTGCCCCCAGGAGGCGGCCCGGATGCATCGTGCCCGGTGCCGCGCTCCTCCCGCACCAGCCAAGCACCACTTCAAAGTGGTGCTTGGCTGCTGCGGCGCGCCCCGCGTGTGCGTTCCACCCGCCAGAGCAAGTCTGTCTTCAGCCTCAGCTTTCTCATACCAAACAAACACATGCCATCCCAGGAATAAGTCATGTCCCTGCAGAGCTAAAATTCTAGGGTTATTAATGTAATCCATTCTCTTGGCCATGTCAGTGATGCTGCTTTAAAATATAAAGATCAGTCTGATCATGCAAAACCAGTTCTTTCTCTTGCATCTTGTAATGCTTTCAGTTTAATTCCTGGTTTCTTTCCCTGCCATATAAAATGTTTCAGGACTTTGTCTAATTCCATGAAATATTTCTGGTTTTGAAGAACAGGAATAATTTGAAATAAAAATATCAACCCAGGGAGAATGTTCATTTTTATTCTTGCAATTCTGCCCATCAAAGATATTTGTAAATTCTTCCATCTTCCGAGATTTTTCTTAATTTCTTAAATGTTGCATATTCCATCAAGGAGCTGCATCTGTTAGTTATGTTTATCCCTAAATATTTCAATTTCTTCTTGACTTCCAAGCCTGAAAATTGCTGAAGCTGTAGATTTTGCTCTTTAATCATATTTTTGTTAACATTTTTAAATTACAATTAATTTTCAATCCAACTACTTGCCCATATTTTTGTAGAGAATTTAAAAGCTGCTTAATAGATTCCATTGGATTCTCCAATATAAAGACTAGATAGTCGGCAAATGCTTGCAGTTTATATTCTTCTCCTAGAACTTTTAGGCCTCTAATATGAATATCATTTCTAATCACATCATTTAGTATTTCGAGTGCAGATATAAATAATAGTGGTGAAAGTGGGCAGCCTTGTCTGGTTCCTTTTTGTATTTCAATACTCCTTGTTAAGTCTCCATTGATACGAATGCTCGCTTGTTGTCTGGTATAAATTGCTTTTATCATTGTGAAGAATTCTTTGCCACATTGTGAAGTCAATAATTGTTCAAGCATAAAGTTCCAGCTGACATTATCAAAGGCTTTTCAGCATCTAAAAAGACCAAAGCCATCTGTTTTTCTGGATGCTCTTCAAAGTATTCAATTACATTTAATATAGTTCTTACATTGTTTCTTAGCTACCTTTTAGGTAAAAATCCTGCTTGGTCTTGATGAATTATTTTTGTCAAAACTCTTTTCAGTCTTGTAGCCAAGACAGAAGCATATATTTTATAGTCTGCGTTGAGTAATGGTATTGGCCTGTAATTCTTAATTTCTTTTGGATCCGTCTTCTGTTTATGTATCAAAGTTATCAATGCCTCATTCCAAGTGTCTGGTACTTTGCCTTAAGTCAATATATCTTGTATAACCAATTTTAAAGGTGACAACAGTTGATCTTCAAAAGTTTGATACAATTCTACTGGAAAACCATCTGGACCTGGGGTCTTCCCTTTGTTTTTTCAGTGCTTCAGTCATTTCTGAGAAGGTTATTGAATAATTTAAAATTTTCTTATGATTCTCAGTAAAAACCTTCAAATTATATTTTTGTAGAAAATTATTAACTTCTTCTTGACTGGCTTCTCTCTTCTGATATCATTTTTGATAAAGGTTTCAACAATGACTTTTAGTTTCTCAGGCAGGTTTTTCTCCTTCCCATAATCATCTTTCAGGATTGTTCTCTTTTCTTTTTCTTTCCTTAGTTTATACGCCAACCCTCTTGTTGGTTTATTGGCATTTTCAAAATAGTTTTGTTTCGCATATGTGATTTTTTTTGAGCTATTTCTTGTGTCAGCAAACAATTCATTTGATGTTGTAGAATTTTCAATTTCAGTTTCAAACTTTGGGTTGGAGAGATTTTTTTCATTCCTTGTTTGTATTTCTCAATTTGTTTCTTGATTTGTATACATTTTTTATCTTTTTGTTTCCCAGCATGCGTTGCTTCATGCGTTGCCCAACGTCTAGCATAGGCCTTAAATGCATCCCATACAGTTCTAAATAGGCATATTTGGCTGCATGTTTTGTTCGAAGAACATCTGGAACTCCTTTTTCATCTTTGTCACAAATTTATTGAGTTTTTTTTTTTTAATAAAAATGTGTTTAAAGTCCATCTATTTTTTTTTAAAAAAAATAATCTCATAGCATGAGAAGTACAGGCTTATGGTCAGCAAAGGTTGCCAGTAGTATTTCCACTTTCAGTATGTTATTTATCATTGATGTTGATATCCAACTCATGTCAAGCCTTGACCATGAGTTGTGTCTTGTTGAATGGAAGGTGAAGTCTTTTTTGTTCGGGTTTCTTACTTGCCACACACCAATCAAATTATATTCTTCTGCTAGCTGTAGAAAGGAATTGGGAAGTTCATTTCCTTTTTTCTTTTGTTTTGTGGTTACTGTTTTTCTTTCTACAAGACTATCAAAAACTGCATTGTAGTCTCCTATCACACAGATCTGGTCGAAAGTATATTTGGATATAAGTAAATGTAGAACGCTATAAAATTTTGCATGATTTTGGTTTGGTGCATGTATGTTGCCAATCAAGATTGTCTTTCCCTGTGTTTGGATTTGAGTTAAAAGAATTCTGCCATCTTCAGAGCTATAAAGCATCTCAGGTTGTAGCTGTTCCTTTATGTATGTGACACATTCTCTTTTCTTCTTTTCTTTATCAGAGGAAGTAAAGGTTTTTCCAATTTTTTAAAATTCCAAATGTTTTTGATCTGACAGTCTTATACGAGTTTCTTGCAGACAAGTCACATCTAATTGCATCTTCTTCAGTTGTTGAAATATCCTTCTCTTTTGTGGTACATTTAATCTGTTAACATTTAATAGAAATAAGTTTAAGTTTCTTTCTGTCCATTTTGTGATTGTGATTGTGTAATTGCATTATCTTTACTCTTTTGTTTGAGTCTTGTAACTATTTGGGATGCCTGAATCTTTTCTTTTTCTTGATCCTCATCTTCTTCATTCTCAGTGTTTTCTCCCTTGGGGTCTAGTTCCATTCTGTGTATTTTTAGGAAATCTTGTACTTTAAACACCAAATTAATTTTAAACCTTTTCCCTTTAAAAGTGAAGAAAATGCCTTTTGGGAGGAGTATGTAATTCCGTTTTTTCTCAGAATACGTGTCAGCTCCATGTATTCCTTCCTTTTCTCTCTGACTTTCCATGGAATTTCCTTGAGGGTCTTTATTTCTGTGTTCTTAATCCATAAATGTATAGTGTTTGCAGCTTTAAGAACTTAATCTCTAAAAGTCCTTTTGTGAAATCTCACATGAATTTCTCTAGGAAGATTATTTCATTTAGCATATGCTGAATTCATTCTATAAGCCACATCAATTTATCAATATACTTCTTCAGGATTGGGTGCATCCATATACTCAGCTAACGCCTGTGCCATCAGAGTCATGTTTATTTTTTTAGTTTTTAACTTATGAGCCATTAATGTTCTTGCTTTAGACCTGAACCTGGTGGCCCCAAAGGTTTTACTTTGCATTGGCCCATTGGTTAATACATTTGATTTTTTTTTAACTTATAAAGTATATATTTCTGGGGGAGAGGAGTTAAAAGGGAAGGGCTTCAGCCTGCTCACCAGCTGAAGGTGATGAAAGGCAATCCTGGCCACTGCTGCCACCTGTTTATCTAGCAGGAGGCCCAGGTCCAGGAGCACCCCCAAGCTAAGAACCTTCTCCTTTAGCTGGAGTGCAACCTCATGTAGAACAGGGGATAATACATTTCCTGGGTCAGACTTTCCCCCTGCCACTATTACTTCTGCTTTGTCAGGATAAAGTTTTAGCTTGTTAGTGTTACAGGGTCTCTGTTGTGTGCTGTAGTTGTATGGGCTAGTTTAACTAGTTGTCTTATTTATTTATTTATTTATTTTAAAAAACAAATAAATAAAAAGAAGAACGGGGGGGGGGACTCAAATCCAAGAACTAAATAGATTTTTTTTAAAGGAAAAGAAAAGACATAAAGTAGACAGATAAAGTAGAGACAACAATATAACAACAGTGGTGGCATATTTACCCATAAGTTTCTATAAAAAGGTTTCCAAATATCAAAAAATAATTCCATACACAATTGTTGACTATATGATAGAATTCTAAGGTCCTCAATTCATTGATTTACCAGAGATGGGCATTTGTCTTTCCAGTGTTGTAATATGAGTCTTTTAGACAAAGTAAGGGTACAGATCTTAAGTAGTAGTTTAAGATCCATGGAGAGAGCAGGAATAAATTTACTGGCCATATCCCATTTCTTTGGCAAAACAAGGTGATCTAGCTCCTTATTTCATTCATTCCTGAGACTCTGCATATCATATTTATTGATCAACATCCAATATTTATAAACAAATGTTGAAGGTTTTGTTTTCTGCATCAAATCAATTAGAGTATCAAGGAGCAAAGGGGACTCTGAGACACTGAATGCCTCAGGGCCATATTTAGATACCAACAAATGCTGCAATTGTAAATGTTAACATTCAGCAGAAGTTGATGAGTCATATATAAACCTTAGCTGAAAAGACAAAAACTCACCACCACAGTCTATGAATTGGTCCAATGTAAAAATCCCCCTATTGGTCCAAGCCTTACAACAAAAAAGATTTCTTCCCAATTTTTAGGTCTAGATTGGGCCATAATGTTAATTTAGCATGAGAAAATGGATCAAATTGGTATTGTCATGGCATTATATAACATTGTTCTCTAGCTGTAGAAATTGCAGGATGAATGGGATCCACTCAGAAAACATGCTATTAGTCAGTACTCTGGATCTGGGACAGGAATAAAGAATTCTAATCCACTTTAAAAATTAATGAGAAGAACTGAATTTAGTCAGTGTAGCAAAGATAATATTTCCAATATATTTTATCAAAAGCTTTTTCGGCATCAAATGAAAGAATAGCAACTTGATCAGATCTCTTACTATTTAAAACAATTAGATCAGTGACCAGGCTAAGGTTATCAGAGCTTTGCCTACCTCATAAATCCTTCCTGGTTAACAACTTTTTGAAGTCTGTTAGCAAGAATAGCAGTTAATATCTTAGCATCTACATTCATTAAAGAATAAGTATGGTCTTTGCCATGTTTGGGGATATCTGATGTATTTATTTATTTATTTATTTATATCCTGTTTTTCACCCCAATGGTGGGGACCCAAAGTGGCTTACATTGTTCTCCTCTCCTCCATTTTATCCTCACAACAACCCTGTGAGGTGGGTTAGGCTGGGAGTTTGTGACTGGTCCAAGGTCACCCAGCAAGCTTCCATGGCAAGAGCGGGGATTCGAACCTGGATTTCCCAGATCCTAGTCCGACACTTTAACCCCTACATCATACTGGCTATGATGTGTTTTATGTGTGATTGGAAGCTGCTTTTAACATAGGAGAGAATTGGTTACACATTTTAAAAGAAACAAATAGACTCTATTGAGCTTTACCTCTGACAGCCATTTTGCAGGCAAGAAGGGGTGGACTGGGAGGCAAAATGGCCCTTGAAAAGTTCCTGCCCTCAGACCACACCTTGCCCTGCCCTCTGGTGGAGGGGTGCAGTGCAGGCTCACCACTACAGAGTTCAGACTGCCATGGCTCATTATTCCCAGGATCGGCAGCCTCAAGCTCACAGCAACCTGCCTCGGGCTCAGGCAACTGCCACTTCATGGCAGTGGTGGCTTGCCTGTCCTGGGCTCAGACAGCAGCTGGCTTATGGCAGCAACTCACCTGCCTCATACTTGGGTTGCCAATTCCTGGAGACACCTCACCCTGCAGACCGTGGGTCACTGCCCACCCTGTTTAGGCTTGCACTAGGCATAACTTGGCTAGTGGCTCAAGGGAGCTCATGCCCACCTCAGCCATCACAAGAGCTGCTCTTCCCTTGGGGCCAGGGTGGCCCTGCTGGGGCAGATCATTGGCCTCAGTGTGATGGGCAATGATCAGCCCACCAAAACTTTCCCTGGTGGCTTTAATGGCCAGTCTGCCCCTGCAAACAAGAATTCTAAAGCAGTTATGGTACTAACATAGTGGTGGTGGTGGTGGTGAGGAATTTCATAGAACAAGCTGACAGCTGAAGAGCTGGTTGTATTCTGAGTTCCCAGCAATAGCAGCATAAATTGGGGGTGGAGAAGAAGAATGGATTTACCCATGAAAAATACAGGAGCATCTCTGAAATGCCCTGAAATATCTCCTCTGTCAAAGTTCTAACTAATACATCTAGGTTTGTCAACTCTGACTTGGAAAATTCCTGGAGATTCGGAAGTGGAATCTGGAAAGGGCAGAGTTTGGGGAACGTGGGAACTCAACAAGGGTGTGAGGTTACTTTAGGATTCCCCATATCTCCTAGACTCTATGGCATACCATAGTTTTGAAGGGTGGTCTCTGCAGTCTGAAGATCAGTTGTAATTCCAGGAGCACTCCAGACACTATCTTGAGGTTGATAACAAAGGATGCCAGCTTTGTGCCTGCAAATCCCAAGAGCTTTGAGGGGGCAGTACCTGGGGTAGGGGGAGCCACACAGATGCTCCACTATCATCTGGAAGTGACATTACAGCATCTTCAACATCACCCCCCCCTCCATTTTTCTTCTACCACTCAACTGATCAAGCATAAGCAACTGAGGCTGGGGGGGCTAGTTTTCCCACCACAGGCTGGTAAATACTAAGCCTATGTAACTCTAATTGTGGCTTAAACTTCTATGGTTGAGAAGAATAAAGTCATAGCAACTATTATTTATTATGGTTTGCCAACTGCAGCTGATTGTGGCAGGCAACTTTCCACTCCCATGTTTCAGCCCACACACTGGATCAATGGAGCAGTGAGAGGAAAGAGGATGGCCATGGTGAGAACAGCATGAGATCATATCAGAGTGAATAGCTAGAAGTGACATCACAGGAACTAGAAGTGATGGTCATTACACAGAGATTGAGGGAAATCCTAGATCATTGCAGACCCTATGATGTCACTTCTGGGTGCTCCCTGGGATGTGACATCATGGCATCTGTGATGCTCCCCCTCCCCAAGCTAAGGCCCCCAAACACTCCTGGGAATTGCCAGCAAACATCTGGTAATTCTAATGGTATCCCATAGAATCTACTCTCCAAAACTGCCATTTTCTCCAGGAAAATGGAACTCAGAAGAACATTGTAATTCCAGGAGACTTCCAGGCACCACCGTGAGGCTGGCAACTCTAGGTAGTGAATTTCATATTTGAGTGAGGATTTGTAACCAGGTCTAGCCTGGCACTAGAACCACAATACCATGCCAACCCATATCTGTTGTCTTCTTCTATTTTTGTGTTATTCAAAGTGTTTCCTTATATGAACCTACTGTATGTAGTTCTGGAAAGGGCCTACAGCGTGCTGGTGCATGGAAAAGGCTAACAATTAGCAAAACAATATCTAGGGTATGCCTTAATTAAGGCTACATCTGCCTGACATTAAAATCATTTGGGCTCTGTTTCTGAACTCAATCTGCTGTGATACAAAGCCTATTCATTTCAGTGAGGCTTGACTTGGCAAAGGGCTTTGAGGACTGGAAAGTTTACAAGTGGGGTTTTTGTTGTTGTTTTTTAAAGAGAAAATCAAGCTTCCAGTAAGAGGTAGCCAAGTTTTAGTACAGACAACTAAAAAAACTCTTGTTGATGTTTGGATGACATTAAAAACAAAGCGTTTGTTTGTATATCACAATTCTTTTTTCCCTTTCCCTCCTCCTTAAAAAAAATTAAAAATAAATCATAGCTTATGAAAACCAAAGAATACAGCCATTTTATAGAAATGTCAACTATTTATATCCCTACAAAGCACAGACTTTTCCAGATGCACTTCTTTCTCCCTTTCTCTACTCTTTCCTTAGAAGTGTTTTACTTTTTTCCTCTAAGCATTTTCATCAAATGCTCAGATCTGGATTTTCGTATGTACACAGAGATTTCAGCATTCATTTCAGTAAAAAGACTAAATCTTTACAAGGTCAAGAGACAAACTGGTTCTCTCCCACTGAAATGAACAGGAAGACACTTACAGGCAGGGGTGGATGAGGGGGCCAACATTACCCTGGGAAAGGGTCATACCCCTACTTGCAACCACAATCCTCCCTCCTATGGGGGTTCTGGCTCAGCCGCAGAGCATCTGTTTGGCATGCAGAAGAAAAGCCAATGTTGGATCAGGCCAATGGCCCATCCAGTCCAACACTCTGTCACACAGTGGCTGAAAACACCAGGTGCCCTCAGATGGTCCAGCAGTGGAGGCAGGAAGCCCTCCCACTGTTGCCCCCCCCAACACCAAAAAAAGAGCATCACTTGCCCCAGACTGAGAGTTCCTATCTATACTTTGTGGCTAATAGCCACTGATGGACTTCTGCTCCATATGTTTATCTAATTCCCTCTTGAAGCCATCCATGCTTGTAGCCACCACCACCTCCTGTGGCAGTGAATTCCATGTGTTAATCACTTTTTGGGTGAAGAAGTACTTCCTTTTATCTGTTCTGACCTGACTGCTCAGCAATTCCATGGAGTGCCCACGAGTTCTTGTATTGTGAGAAAGGGAGAAAAGGACTTATGCAGAAATAGGGTTGCCAATCTCCAGTTGTGGGTGGGGAATCCCCCAATTTGGAACCCCTCCCACCACTTCAAGACTATCAGAAAGTGGGGGAATGGCCTGCAGGTGCTCCATTATACTTTATGGAAACCAGTCCCCATCTCTCCTTATATGTAACTGTGTTTTGGGGTGGCATTTTCTGAACATTCCACATGCACCTAAATCAGTTGGCTCCATGATGTGTCACTCAGAAGCTGTCCCTATCCACTGGCTGTGTTGCCTGAGTCCTGCCTAGCCACCACTTAAGAATACTCGTGTACCATTAGCTGGGTGCTGGGTCTGCACCTCTTCCCTGCACACTCCTTCAGCCACTGTGCCCTGTCAGAATTACGAGCAAACAGCTTTCTCTCTTGATGAAGATGCTTCTCCTGCTTGCCTCCTGTGTGGGACTAACCCTCAGTGGCTGTTGGTAGGTGTAACAAAATGGCAGTTACCCGTGTTTGTAAGATGGCTGCCCTCTGTGGTTGTTTGTTTAAAATATTCTCCTATAAGGTTCAGTTGAGCTGTAGTTCCAGAGAGGAGCTTGCAAGGGTAATCTGCTGGCCTATAGTTCCCAGCTGCCCCAAGGCCAAAAAGTGTGGGGAAAGAGGGACTGTCCCAAGGGGCAGAGCACCATCAATATAGACTCCAGCCCATCCAGGGAGGAGGCAGTCTTCGTCTGCCTGTGCTGACCGAGGCTACAAGCCAGAGACATGGGGGAACCCTGGGAGGCAGCAGAAATTTAGCCACTCTACAGTCAGCTGGTTTGGGGAATGAATGGAAGTTTCCCTGCTCTCTTGGGCAAGAGAGAGAGGCTGAAGCAGAGCCAGAGGCCGAGATCCTATCCTGAGCCCACAACCTCCAGAGGTAGAGAGAGTATTGTGTGTAGGGAAAGAGGATTGTTTTAACCCCTGTTGATTTATGCCCTATTGGTTCATAGTGTGTGCTTACTCCTACAGTTGTGCCTTATTCATTTAGTGTGTTTGTGCTCCATAATTGTGCAAATAGTTAAATAAATTCTTTTATTTGGGCTAATAATCTGTGTTGTGCTCTGACCACATAGTCTCCCCCACTCTGAACAATACCAAAGGGAGGGGGTAGCCCAGGGAAGCAAGGAAAGGCCAGACCCTTGGGTTGCCAACATTCCAGGGAACCCCAAAGATTGGGGATTCCATCTCCAAATAGGGAGATTCAGCCACAATGTCCCTCTAAAAAGGCAGTGGCAATTCAGTGAGTGGTGGCAGTGAACTTAAAGAGTGAGATACGCCCACAGGACAAGGGTGGGAGGTGAACAGCTGAGTTGTAAAATAATAATGATCAGCAAGTTGCTTAGGTCGATTCAAAGGATCTTTATTCAATGACTTGGCAGGTGCAATAGCAAAGTGTTTTCCTTGCCTCCCCAGAAGTTTTCCTCTTCTAGTTGCAGTAGCTCTCTAGCACATGGAGAGGGCAGATGCTGTCACAACATTGCTCCACAATTCCTCTCTTCTTCATGTCCTGTGGCTGAAATGACAGTGCTTCCACTCCATTTGCTACCAGACAGAGAGAACACCCAGATTAATTCTTCTTTAAATAAGGTATACATGCTTGGAGTGCCCATCTTGCCAGACCATTTTTCAGGAGATACAAAGTGTGTTCATGTGTGGTTTTTTGAATTTGAAGCAACTTTAAATCTATATATCTAATAGTGAAGGCCCCCCTCTGTGCTATTAGATATATAGATATCTAAATCCGCACACTGGGGGCACCTAGGGGGCAGAGAGATTTTTCTGCACACTTGGGGGAATCCCCAGGTGTGCAGAAAAATCCTAAAACTTAAAAAAACTTTGGGGGGATATTTAAATCCCCCCAAAAGTAAAAGAGCGTTCCCTGCGCATGCACACTCTGGGAACTCTCTGGCAGCCCAATGGCTGAGAGGTGGTGAGGCCTCGCCGCCAGTGCCAGGAGGTGGGGGGAATTGGTGGCCCAGCAGCTGAGAGGTGCTGAGGCCTCACCCCCGATGCCGGGGGGTGGGGGGTAAATCAGCAGTCCAGTGGCTGAGAGCCACTCAGGCTTCATTGGTGCCCTTGGGGGGAGAAAATCGGTGGGCCTGGTGGCTAGAAGCCTCAGGCCTCACTGTTGGTGCGAGGGGGGGGGAGAAGGATTGGCGAGCCCAGGCCTTGCCGTGGATGTTGGGGTGGGGTGGGAGAGAAGACTCATCTGCGGTTGCTTCCTTCACTCTGTGGAGCTCCTTCCCCCCCCCCCCCCCACAAGTATCACGGGTCCCACCTCTTTTAGTATCTATTTCAGGGCTACTTCCAGGTTTTGGGGGCCCTTGAATCCCCGGTCATGAGCCCCTTTCCCCTGAGACAACTCTTCAGTTAATCCATGATAATGGGGGGGGGCAGGTCTCCTCCTGGCTGCCACTCACTGTTTAACTCCCACTAGTGATCCTGGTAGTGGTAGCATTTTCTCCTTACTGCTGACTTTCTTCCAGTCTGGCTGTGGGTGTCATGGGGAAGAGCTGCTGAAGACAGACAGGAAGGGACAGCACTGGTAAAGAGGAGGGCAGCAGCCACTGCTACCATCAGAGCCAGTGGTGGGAGGCAAATAGCGAGCAGTGGCATGGTTAAGATGTGATTCCTCATAAATTTCAGGTAGAGAAAAGGTCTCCATTTTATAGGCAATTAACATTTTACCTTGAACAGCATAGCCCATGTTTCGGCTACTGATACAGAAAATGCTCCCCTCCTTCAGATGTAAAAGTATAATAACAAAGTAAGTAACTGCTAATTTTCTGCCCAATTCAGTTTCCTAATGGTAAGATGAGCCTTGGACTTTATAGCAACTAGCTATACCATGCTTCTATATAATTTTTAAGGTGACTCAATATTGAAGACGATAGAGAAGGACAGGCAGGAAAACCAGGCAAAAATGGAAATGCTAATTTTACCAGTTAGTTCGATAAGTATCTTTTGAGCCCTTTTTTTCATTGAAATACTGAAATAGTGGTGGATGTATCTTCTTGTTGAAACAGTTTCCCTAGGAATTTAGCCCATGATCTTTCTAATTATTGATCGAAATACTGGCATTTCCCCCTAACACATTATTCTCTACTTAGAATTTATACAGTTCAATGCAGAAAGTTAATATTTGTGTTGTTTGGGTAACCAGAAAAGTTACCTAGTGATTCTTCAATGTTCCGCCGTTCTTTGGGGCCCCAGTAGAAGCCCCGGTCACCACAGATAAGCATGAGTGAATCCACTAGTTGGCGGCCACACAGATACTGACTGGGGAAAGCATGACTAGCAATAGGAGCCAAAACAGCAATCAGTGTCAGGAGAGGCAAAGATCTGATCCAGAATGTCATGGTGATGTCAGCAAGACCTTGGAAAGAGAATATAAGGTGAGGAAATGCAGTTAAAGCAACGAGAAGTGACTACTACTTGACTTCTGCCACACAGAATCTTATTTATTTATTTGGTTTCTATCCCACCCTCCCCCAAAAGTGGGCTCAGGGCAGGCACAACAGGAATAGGAACAATAAAACTACATCATAAAACCATAAATAATATCGAATCCAGTTTTAAAATAGATGACAGCCAGTAATAATCCATTGTGCTCCATGCATTGAAGGACAGGTGGGCAGAAACATAATAGTAGTCTGGTTACTATTGATGGAAACCATTGCCCTATACACCATTGAACGAGTAGGAGGGCAGTTTGGGCAGGAACGGGCAGAAAGAGTGTTTGCCCACCAGTTAGCAGAAAGCCTGTTGGAACAACTCCATTTCACAGGCCCTGTTGAACTGTAACAAGTCCCACAGGGCCCTCATCTCAATCGGGAGCATGTTCCAGCAGGCTGGAATCAGGGCAGAGAAGGTGAAGGCCAGGCAGATGTCTTTTGGGCCTGGGACTGCCAGTAGATGTTGCTCTGCCAAGTACAAAGCTCTGCAGGGCACAGGTGGGAAGAGGCAGTTCCGCAGATATGTTGGTCCCTGGCCACATAGGGCTTTAAAGCTTAGCACCAACCTCTTGAACCGGATCCGGTACTCAATTGGTAGCCCATGCAATTGGTGTAGCACCGGCTGAATGTGCGCCCACCCAGATGTCACAGTCAGAAAGCGTACCATTGTGCTCTGCACTAGCTGGAGTTTCTGGGTCAGATTCAAGGGCAGCCCTGCATAAAGCAACTGACACTAATGGTGCCCCTCCATGGGCTGGGAGCAGAATCCCCAGATCTGCCACACACACCCCCCCCCCACGGCTCAGGAACAGGACCTCCGTCTTGGATGGATTTAATTTCAGCCAGCTCTGCTGCAACCAATCAGTCATGGCCCCCAGTGCCCTGTCCAAAATATCCGGGGCTGAGTCCGGCCAGCTGTCCATCAACAGGTACAGCTGGGTGTCGTCAGTGTAGTGGAGACAACCCGGCTCAAACCCCTGGATTAGCTGGGCAAGGGGGGACATGTAGACGTTAAACAACACCAGGGAGAGGACGACCCCCTGAGGGACACCACCCTCCGTCCCCAACCCTGGAGGGAGGAGGATAGCCCTAGCAAGGTGCTTTCAGGTTAATCTCCCTCTCCTCCACCCTGCTCTCCCTCATACAAAAGTTTGCATTTCAAAAGCAACAAGCAGCCATAGTTTTACACGTTACTTTTTAAAAAGTATTTTTAAAACATTAGAAGAAGAAGAAGAGAAGAGATTGGATTTATACCCCGCCCTCCACTCCCCAAGGGAGTCTCAGAGCGGCTTACAAACTCCTTTCCCCTCCCCTCCCCACAACAGACACCCTGTGAGGTAGGTGGGGCTGAGAGAGCTCTTTCCCAAGCTGTCCTTGAGGGAACAGCTGGTACAGAGCTATGGCTTGCCCAAGGTCATCCAGCCAGGTGCAAGTGGAGGAGTGGGGAATCAAACCCGGTTCTCCCAGATTAGAGTCCGCGCACTTCACCACTACACCAAACTGGCTCTCATTACACATGTATACCTAGACATATATTATGCTGAGTGCCAGACCCATGTCTTAAGCTGTATATGCACTATGGGTACACTTCCGGGAGCTGTGGCTGGATTGGCCATATGGTAGAAAATACACATTTGCCCTCACATACTGTGTGAAGGAGATCATGGATGTAATGGTGATATGTTAGTCTTGCCCAAGTGAACATCCAGACAAAAATATGTAATGGGGCTCCCTTCCGAGTAATTTGCTTAGGGTTACTGCCTAAAGTGTTAGATGTACATCAGAACCACATTTCACCAATGTGTAGCGTCAGATTGGGATGACTGGCTGACTTTGTGCCAGGCATCCTCTTTCAGTCTGAGTTACCTCACAGGGTCGTAGTGAAGGGGGGGGGGGAAGTGGAGAAAAGTACACTGCCTTGCGATCCTTGAAGGAAGGACATAAACAAAATAATTTTTATATAAATATATTTACAGAGATAATTTTAACGGTGGAATAATGTCATTCTTTTAGGAGGAGGAGGAGGAGATTGGATTTATATCCTTCCCTTCACTTGGAGTCTCAGAACAGCTTACAAACTCCTTTCCCTTCCCCTCCCCACAACAGACACCCTGTGAGGTAGGTGGGGCTGAGAGTGCTCTTTTGAGAACTGCTCTTTCGAGAACAGCTCTGACAGAACTATGGCTTGCCCAAGGTCATCCAGCAGCTGCAAGTGGAGGCGTGGGGAATCAAACCCAGTTCTCCCAGATTAAACTGACTCTCCGCAAGGAGTGGAGCATTAACCACAGTCCTGCTTGCTAACAATGGGACCCTGCTGGCCATTTATTTGTGGGTGGCATGTGCTTCAATTACACACCTAGTTTTCCAGTCTGCAGTGCTAAGCAGAGCACTACAACCAAGGGAAGGCATGTTCAGTATGTACACGGAGCTCTTGTCATTCACATAGTTGAAGGCAGGAAAACTTCCTTGCCCATGAGGAGCTGCACATTCTGCTGAATCACAGCCAGTAGCTGTCTGTATATACAGGGAAATCTGCTGGGCAGCATCAATCTTTTCTATAGCACATTTCAGTGTGAAACTGCTTTGAAGTCTTTCATTTGTTCAAGTGCTGGAAAGGCTGAGAGAAGCTCAGGAGTTTACAAAGGAAGCATGGCCAGCTAACTATCCATCTACCCCGTGGCGCTTGTCTCTTTGTGGTTTCTGAAGCCAACTTGCAAGCCTTACCTCAGGACACCCCAGGAGCATAAAACCAGAGCATAAATACTGACAAGACTTTGACCTCCCATCTTTAAACCCCCAGTGCTATGCCCTGCACAAGAGAATCCAAAACACAGTGGAGAAAACAGACTTACCTAATCAAATTATAGTGAGAGAAGCTTTGAAGGCGACTCAGGAAAAGAAAAAAGATTATGTTGAAGTAACTCTTTGGCCTCCTCTCTCGTCCACATTTATAGCCCCTTGACTATTTCTAATGACACAGGACTTGATCAGAGCTCCACCTTTTCCTTGTTGTCCTGGCCAAATTTTTTGCTGCCTGGGCACATTAAATCTTCCATGTGCATAGTCAACAGGTCTTAAAGATGGAACAGTAGAAGCAACAGTGTGCACTTTCCATCCCATTACACTCATTGCCAGTGTTTGCTTCACAGGCCTTGAGTTGTTGTCGCCCTTTTAGCCAAAGAGATAATGGGGCTATTAAAGCTCTCCAATTACACTAATGCTGGGCAATTGGCAGTGCTGAAACTGGGGTGGCCACCAGGGTGTCAGTTCTAGCAGCTGTTCCTGAAGTGCAGAATTAAGAAAAAGCAAACATGTTAACATGTTAGGCCAATTTTTTTTTTTTTTTTGCAATGCTCCCTCTAAGCTGTGGAGTCGGGTGAGCAAAAATTCTACTTTGTGAGCTACTGGCATTAAAGTTGGGAGCGAGTGATTTGGGTACTGCATACATTAGTCTACTGTGGAGCCCTCCTTCCTGAGCTAAGATAAAAATGTGTGCGCCGGAGGCTAAAAAATTGTGAGCTAGCTCACACTAACTCAGCTTAGAGGAAACACTGCTGCTGGGTAACCAGTGACAGGCCAAAGTCGTTGAGGAGACACTGCTATACCCAGCTCTTAAAGAGGAAAGAAAACACTTCATTAGAGCAAGGCTGCATTTCCTGTTTGGAACAAAAGATACACACTTGGAAACATGGAGATTTTATAGGAGGAGCTGAGTGTTGCCACTGAGTTCCTTCTAGTTAACATTACTGTTACAGCTTTAGTCCATGTAGTCTAAAAGAACTCTTGTACTTGTTTTCTGAGAACATGGCTTGTGTTTGACAGCTAAAGTAACTAAACCAGATATCTGGTTTATGTTTTCAAAAATCTGCAGAAGAGTGCACATGGCTGGTATGAAATAACGCACACATGCATACACAATGCATCCCATTTTCTTGTACATTTAATTAAAGGCTAGATAGCATTGGTATTTTCCTGATTGACCCTGAAACCAAAAATTATGTACATACGTTTGTCAAAATGCTGGGGAGAGAATGCAAGCTCAAGATTATAACAGCAGTGCCAAGAGTCTAAACCACAGCTCTGTAGATCAGGGGTGTCAAATATGTGGCCCGGGGGCCGGATTAGGCCCCCGGAGGGCTTCTATCAGGCCCGCACTGGAACTGGCCATCTCCTGCTTCCAGTTCTGTTGCTGCTGCTGCATCATAGCTTGCTTCACCAGACTCTCTCAGTTGCTCAGCCATTTCATGTTTTCCCCTGGGTCCTAGACTCAGAACTCTGAACATGAGATTTCTGTGGTGAATGTCAATAAATCAAAAGTAGGTTTGCAGCTTACAGATACACACCTGAACAGCACACTCCCGATTGCAACAGCACAGACATTTTGATGCAATGATTCAGAGCAAGAGGTGTCAGCTATCAGCTACTCCCAAATAAACAAAATATTGAAAGAGTGCTAATGGTTTTAAGCATGTTTTTATTTTAAGTAAAAAAAAAAAAATCTTTGTGTATGCATCCTCTATAAAGTTTATCTCTCTGCTACCTGGCATTACATTTTATGGCACGCATGGCCCGGCCCAACAAAGTCTCATTTATGTCAGATCCGGCCCTCGTAACAAATAAGTTCGACACCCCTGCTCTAGATCTTATAAACCAGAACTATACCTTACAGGCTATAGTTCTGAATGTGGATCAGCATTCACATATCTATCCCTTCAACACAAAACAAATTCAGGAGGTCTGTCAAAATGGAAACATACCACTCTCTGGTGATCAACCCACCAACAGTGCAAGTGTGTGGAGAGGAAACAATACTTATTACAAATCTAAGGCCGAGGACAGAGTGGCAGTTTGGCCCGAGATAAGTCCGCTTTTCAAGCAGATTAAGAAAGCCCATTCAGACAGCCGCAGCTGCCGGGCATTGCCGTGCCGCACTCACCCAGTCCTGAAGCGCTTTCATTGCGCTTCAGAAAGGTACCTGGGGAAACCAGGGTCAAGCCGTCTGTGTGCGCATTCATCCCGCTTCCTGGCAGTGTGGATGCAAATAAGCCTCACATCAAGTGGTAACGGTAATGTGAACCCGCTGATCTGGCTGCTGCACCCATGCACCTATGCGCCCATGCGCCTACGCGCGGGTCAGCAAAACAGACTAAAGCCATCCGCCATTGTGCCACCACCACCAGGGGCCGCCCCACAGTGTGAACGCTCCGTTCCGCCTCCTCCCCAGTATAGGCCGGCATCAGTCTACATAGTGTGAATGGAAAGCCCCACAACAACTCGGCCCAGGTCTTTTTGCCCCGCTTCCCTTGCACTTCATTTTGCCAATCTGTCCTCAGCCTAAGTTTCACACTATAAATTTGGTACCAGAAATGTGTTGTGGGATTGAATAGGATGAAGTGATTCTACTGACCTGGCAGTGGTGCAAATAGCTCCGTTGTTGAGAGGTTCTTAAAAATGCAGAGTAAAACACATGAGCGCCATACTGTGTATTTGTTTTAAAAGTAAATGTAACTTTATCTCATTAGGGAAGGGAACTTTGGAGAAAATAAAGTAATATTTCTATCTAACCCAAACAGATTACATCTTTACAGTTAAAAGGCAAACTGCTTAATGGCTTCTTCTTCTTGCTCATGAAACAAAGAGGGGAAGAGCTACCATAAAAGTTGCAAATAAATGCATGCAGGATCAAAGCATTTATTCTAATCAATCTACGGACATCTGTAACCTCTCTATCACTTCATTTGGCTAAACTATACCCACAGTTTTCCTGGGCTAACTTCACTCTACTTCTAATTGGTTACAGGTTAGTTAGGTTATTTCCTGCTTACTAACAACAACAGTTAACGCTATAATGACTGAAAGTGTAAGCAACTTGTAAATATCCCAGTTGTCTTCAATTTAGTAAAGAAGTACCACCCACTCTTTGTTGCCTTTCAGCCTTCTTGACTGAAAAAAAAATAGTTTTGACCACTATTATGACAATGTCAACCCAAGAAATTCTCTTATATGTTGAAATAGATTCAGTGATTAACTATAAAGAGAGCCAGTTTGGTGATTAACAAAGAGAGCCAGTTTGGTGTAGTGGTTAAGTGTGTGGACTCTCATCCGGGAGAACCGGGTTTGATTTCCCACTCCTCCATTTGCACCTGGCTGGATGACCTTGGGCAAGCCATAGCTCTGTACCAGCTGTTCCCTCAAGGACAGCTTGGGAAAGAGCTCTCTCGGCCCCACCTACCTCACAGGGTGTCTGTTGTGGGGAGGGGAAGGGAAAGGAGTTTGTAAGCCGCTCTGAGACTCCCTTGGGGAGTGGAGGGCGGGGTATAAATCCAATCTCTTCTTCTTCTTCTCTATATAATAAAGTTGGCTAAATTAACAACATTCTACAGTGACTCAGTTTAATTCCGTGATCTGTGAACTTCACTCACCTCATGAAAGCAGTTTTGCTGTAGGCTGTGTGAGTTAAGTTGCTAGAAACATCATTGCAGTGTTCCTTTAAATTTTTTAGGAGGATGACTTGATGAATTTCTTCCAGTTGTCATCTGTGTACACTATGGCAGGGGCATACCTGGTGATTCATACCTGAAAAATTTCTTTGCAGTCATATCTTTCCTTGTGTGGCAGAAAAGGAGACATGATTGTGAAAAGGAGACATGATTCTGATTACAGAGACCATGCTGCAGTGCTACCAAAACCAAAGCCCTCAGGTTGTAGTAACTGTACTCCCCCAAAGTTCTATGGAATAGCTGCAATATACATTTTAAAGTCAATTGAAACCAGCTTTGGTGTTTTGGTTTCCCTCGAAAGTCTATGGGAACTTTTTATGTGTGCAAAGGGGCTGAGAGATACTGTTAGAGTTTCTTTGCCATTTCATAGACCAAGCCTCAAAGCTCTGACAGCTAGACAAGTTTGAGACTGGTTTAAGTTGTTGGTGTTAAGATATAATCTGGCTATTTCTGCCATTTGAAATTTAGCAGAGCCACTGGTCATGGCACCCTTAGGACTATATCAGCATCAATTCATATTTACCCCACATTATTTATTTAGCTGAAAGGCTGCTGCGGCAGCAGCATGGTGGAGAAGCAGAATCAGTTCTTGCTCCCTCCCACACACAGATGACCTCTTCAGTATGAACTGTGGCCTCAAAATTGGGGGGGGGGGCAGCAAGGAATCATGTGAACTTGGCCACCATGTGGATGAAATCACCCCACGCAAAGGATCTTAAACAAGACTTTCTTTATTGGGGGAATTTCTTCAGGGTACACTTGTTGAGTTAGTAATGGATTGGAACAATAGTGTTAGGATAGATATAGTGATTTCAAGCATGTATTGTCACACGGGTTCCCCAGTCCCCGCCCCGGGATGAATCCCGCCTAAAAGCTTTCCCAGGCTAAAGAGTGGGAAGAAGGCATAAATAGATGACACCTGCAAAAGAAGCTGAAAACCCTAAACATGTCTGTGAGAAGTTACCAGTAGCCTTGAATAGAGATAACAACCCTATGAAGCCAGCAAGCGGAGGGAAGGGAGTACATTCCAGTGGGGGGGGGGAGTTGAGTTGTCTCGCCCAGCCCAGTAAATCCCATCTCCCTCCCTGGAGACTGGCAGGATTACCTGACACCATATGATTGAGTCATCATCTTCATCAGGAATCAGATGATCCACCTACTTTCAGTTGCTACACACCGTGTTCTTCTCTGAGTTGTCTAGCACTAATGCTATCATTCTAAAGAGCCGCTTTAACTAAGCAGAGATAAAAAATTATTTAACTATATAAACATACAAATATAACCTCTTCTAATAATTAGATGAAGGTATACATTAAGTAAAGCCCCTCTGGGCTACTAGTACAATATATTAAAAATATACTCCTGCAATATCTTTGTTGACTTCAGTCTTCAGTGTCTGATGTTTTGCTTTTTCTTCTTGAGTTAACTTCAATTTAAGAGCCTTCATAAGAATTAGTCCTGTTTTTAAGTCTGATGCCTGGAATAAGGTTCCATCCTTGTAAACTGTGATATTTGAATTCGGGCTCCTCCGGAACCTGATTTTTGCCTCCATGAGCTTGGTTGAAAAAACTTCTGGCAGCCTCTGTTTCTCTAAAGCCTCGGAAGGGAGCTCCAGGAGGACTAGTGTTTTCCTGCCATTATGCATCAAGGAGTCACTCTGCCTTGCCTCTCTTAGAATTCTGTCCCTGGTCTGGGCATACGCAAATTGGATCAAAATGTCTCTAGGATGGTTTTGGTGGGCAGCAGTTAGAGGACCAAGCCTCTGTGCTATAGCAATTGCTGGGTCCATGCTTTCTTCCAACTTTAAAGATTTAGCTAGCCACTCCAAAAGAAATTAGGTTAAATCAGACATACCTTCAGCATTCTCCTCCATCCCTCTCAGTTTCAGGTTAAATTGCTGCCATTTGTTTTCCAAAATAAGCAGTTTTATTTTGCATGATTTTTTCTGAATTTTTAAGGATTGTCATGTCCTCTTGGAGGGCCTCCGCCATTTCCAGAGCCTACTCTGCTGCCTTACATGCAGAGTTAAGTCCTTCCATGAGTTCTTCCAATTTGTTATGGACTGGCTGGATTAATTCAGCCACTGAATCTTTGAAGAATTGTTGTAGGTCTTCTCTTAATTCCAATAAGTCTTTTTTGTTTAGTGGAGCTTCTTCCAAGTCGGGTGAGCCAGTCATGGCTGCCATTTTGGGAGTTCTCAGGCTTGGCATTTTCAAAGAGGAGTCCTTAAAAAAACAAAATGCTGCTACCGATGCCAGATCCTTCTTTGCTGATTTGTTTTTATTGTTTCCTGTTTTTCCATTATTTTTGTAGTCAGGATGGTAAATTTTCACCAGTTTTGTAGTTTAAGGAAGAGGGCTGGTTGGGAGCGCTCAAATTATGCAACTGCCATGCAGCTGTGTTGCTCCACCCCTCTCGTTTAACAAGTTCTATTGCATCAACAACAAAATGAATGTTGTCTTTCATATATCTTTTTGGTACAAAAGCAGTCTGGTCAGGATGAATTACTTTGGAGAAACATTTCCTTAGTCTATCAGCCATGATTGAGACAAAAATTGTGTAGTCCAAATTCAACAATGACATGGATCTATATGATTGTGGCAGCGTTGGGTTGTTATTCTCTTTATATATTAATGTTATGTAGGCTTCTTGCTAGGATGGTGACAGTATATTCTTTTCACTTATATCATGCATAACTTTTTGTAAGGACAAAATTATCTTCTCTTCAAAAGTTTTGTAATAAATTGCAGTTATTCGATCTGGTCCTGGTGCCTTGTCCTTTTTTAGTTTCTTGATGACTTGTGAGACCTCTTAAATGGAAATGTTTTGATTCAAAATTTCTCTACCTTCATTTGAGAATTTACAAGTTAAGGCGTCTTTAATATATTCATCCATTCCATTTACTGTTGAAACATCTTTCACAACACCTTTTTTCCTTCGCAGCAGTTGAGGCTGCATATATTTTGCCCAGTTTCTTGTTATTTAAAATTTTCCTCTGTACCCTTCTGATATGAGTCTCTTGCATAAAAATTATAGATAGATTTTGTTTCTTTAATCAATTATATGTCTTGGATCACTTTGAAGGAGAGTTTAGGCCACAGATATTAACTGGTCTTTCACCTTTCACCGGAGCAGGAGCTGTGACATTAGCAGGTGACAGTACTTATTCCTGTGCAATGAAAAGCTTCACCTGTTCATTTCTGCAGTTTAAGCTGACATTGAAGGCACATTAGCAGGTTAGCCCCATTTACACCTTTACCTTCAAAGGAACTTGAAACTGCATCCCTGCTCTGAGTTCTGTCTGCTGTATTGTACTGAGAATCTATCCTGCAGCAAAGCTCATGATAAAATGAATAATGCTAGAAGTTCTAAACCAGTCATTTCATTCTTTTCCTGTCTAGTTCCGTGAACACCTCTACATTTTAATTCCTTTATGGTGACCAGAGGACCTTTGATGGAATATTTTAGTATGTTTTGGCACAGGAAGAACTTTCCTAATGCTGCAAATTTGATGGGATCTAGAATTGCCAAGCACATAATGGCTTCATTTTGCCCATCCTGTTGCTATGCTACTTCCGATGGCACCTATATATACATAAAAATGTTCTCAATAAAAACAGACCTTAAGATGTGCACTGCAGTCAGGGTTCTGAGTGAGAGAATTAATGGCAATTTAATAGGCTGGCACAGAGACAGTAGAAACAAAAATTACACATAGCCCCACATTTCTGGTTCTCAGCTGAAAGAGGGAGAGCTAGATTGTCCCACATAGGACATAAGTATGGTACAGACAGGGGACTGAGACTACCTATTCATCTGCTCCTCTGATATCGCTAAGGCACTTTGCCCTACCAGCTAGATTTTGTTTCTGCCTCTACTGCCCCAGTCACAGCTCTATTCCAGTTTGTATAAAAACCCTGATGCATCAATCTTGCTGAAGCCAAGTAGATTAGAGGCTGGTCATTGCCTGGTAGGAGATCTTCTAAGAATTGCAGGGGGTCTGCTTGTATTTAAATGTAATAAACAAATAAATAAAGGTGTCAGGCCTATAGAACTGTCACCCCAATTAGCCTGGCAACTGGTGGGAAGGTGAAGGGATGGGAACATAAGAATTTCTGGTGATTCCTGGAGCTGCCACTGTTGTTTCTGAGTATTGCCCAGAAGCGCTATCATTCCATAGGCAAGGCCAGTGAGTTTTAATTTTTTTTAAATTGAATTTTAATATTCCCCAGCACTGCTACTCCAAGAGGCAATGGGGAATGGGAACTCAAGGCAGGGGATCCCCCACCCCAACTTGGGGCTTGGCAGTGTTAGCCTCAGTGACTCTGAATGGCTGATAAACAGTGATGAATTAAAAGTCTGGTTCCCTTGAACTCCTTAAAAGTAACCTAAATTTAGAGGTGTTTTAACAGAAAAGGATCAGATTTCCATGTGGTTAGAATTAGTTTTTCATGAAACAATACAACTTTGATGCTGTCTTACTCTTTGAAATGTTTGTCTTATTTAACTAATAGTAATCTTTTGCATCAATATTAGTATTTATGCATATCAGCTTATTTAAAATTTATTGTAGAATTATTGATCTTTGATTGCTTATTTGATTAGTTTCTGTACTAATATAGTTGCTCCTTTTGAACATACTAACTATGCTTTTAAAATAATTTAAAACTTTTCTGTATAAGATCTATGTTTGTGCTATTTTAGGGTCCTATTTGTTCAATTTGCCATGCAGAGTATTCTGTCATCTGTCAGTGTTTAATTTGCTGTCAGTTGGGGATGATCATCTGTCTTTTGCTCTTAGTCTGTTTAATTATTTATTTATATATTTGATTCATTTGATTTATAACCTGCACCCTCTCCTCAACAGAGGACTCGAGGCAGTTCACAGCTTACTCAAATGTAGCTGTACTGGCTCAGCCGGTCACCATGGTTATCATGCACTGAAACTGAATATGTAGTCTGAAATCAAGTCAAACAACAGAGTTGAAGGTCAGAAAGCTGGGAAATCAGTCACAGGTTCCAGGAGCTAGCAGCAAAAAGTGGATGCTAAACAGCCAGGATCAGGTCCGAGAGTGCACTGTTGCTTCCACACTGAGGCAGGTGTGTGTGTGTGTTTATGACTAGGTCCTCCCTTTCCTGGGAGTCAATCTGCCAAGACTCATAGCCATTCACGTTGCCTTTGCAAGAGCTGCAGTCTGGCACTCTTCCTTCACTCTTGCACATTCAGCCGCTGGCATGCCTTGCGTCTGGGACACTCAGGATAACTACATGAGGATTCTGGTCTTGGGGTGTCTCCACCTTGGGGTGATGGGCCAAGCTCTGGATCAGTCTCTCCCTTGGGTTGCACCTCCTGTGCAACTGCTGGGCCCTCTTCTCCCTCAGGTGCTGTCAAGGGCTCCTCTGCTGGGCTGACTCTAGAGAAAGCTGGGTTGCTCCATGTTTCTTCCTCCTCTGAAGAGTAGTCAGCCTCAGCAGAGCCAATACCCACAACAGTAACATTAAAACCTGAATAGATAATAAAAGCTATAAATAAAAATATTTTCTTATATATAATTCAGATGGGAAGTGGCACATTCTGAACATTCCACACACTCCTAAATCAGTTGGCTCCATGATGTGTCACTCAGAAACTGTCTCTATCCACTGGCTACATTGCCTGAGTCCTGCCCACAGTACGCTCCATCAGCCATTGGCCCATCAGCCGCCACTCAAGAGTACTTGCATGCCATTGGCCAGGTGCTGGGTCTGCTCCTCTTCCCCACCCACTCCAACCACTGTTTCCTGGCAGAATTACTGGCAGATGGCTCTCTCTCCAGCAAAGACATTTCACCTCCTTGGCTCATCTGTGGGACTAACTTTTTCCTCAGTGGCTGTTGGTAGGCAACCAAGCTTGGTTCTGTCAGTAAAAAGACAAAGGAACAAAACCCTTTCCACACCTTTGTGAGGATCTTATTAGGGCTAGTCCTGACTAGGATTGCCAGCTCCAGGATTGCCAGCTTCTTCGCCACCCCCCCCCCATGCTGCCCTCCACAGAATCCACCCTCCAAATCTCTAGGTATTTCCTTGTTCAGAGCTGGGAATGCTGCTTTCACCTCAGTGCCTGTTGCTGGTCAACCAAGCTTGGTTCTGTCAGTAAAAGGTCCTTTAAACACCTATTTTGCCCCCCACCATGACAGCGAATGTGATGTGGCAGTCAGAGGCTGCAGGTGGGGAGGGGAGATGGAAAGCTAACAGTGAAGGAAAAATAAAGGTAGGTTGATGCTTGGCTAGGAAGGAGGTAGGGTTGCCAACTCCAGGTGGGAAATTCCTGGAGATTCAAGGGATGGCGTCGGGAGAGGATGAGGGTTGAGGAGGGGTGGGGCCTCAGACAGGTATAATGCCATAGTCTTCACCTTCCAAACCAGCCATTTCCTCCTGGGGAACCACTGTTGCCAATGTCCAGGTGGGGGCTGGAGATCACTCAGAATCACAACTGGTCTCTAGATGGCATTGATCAGTTCCCCCGGAGAAAATGGTGGACTCTGTATCATTATTCCCTGCTGAGGTTGCCACAGCAAATTGACACTGAGTGCCCAAGCCTTGGCACTCTCCCAGAGCCCCTTTTTAGAGCCCATTGTATTTATTTCCACAATGGGCCTTATTCCTAGTAAATAATATAAAACAGGTTTTAGTTAAAATACAAGCGGTTATCAGCCAGCTTGCTTTTACTCTTGATTAATTAAATGCTGCATGAAACAAGGCAGGTTTGCATGCCCAATGGAATCTTAATAGATCCCAGTGGGTATGAGCCTCCTTGGGGAGCTGGTTCCAGTGGGCAGGGGCAAGCTCAGAGATCTGGGATGAAGACCGAAGGAGGTGAGGACTGGAGGGACATAACAGTAGAGATGGTCCCAAAGTTATGAGTGTCCCTGACCATTTAGAACTTTATAGGTTAAAACCAACACCTTGAATTGGCACCAGAGTACTAACTGGGAGCCAGAACAGTTGCCACAGTATTGGAGTTATATGAGCCAAGAAAGAAGCAATCTAGGAGCTGCATTCTGGATAAGCATGGGCATGATCTAGCTCATGAACTAAAGTTCATCACAAATTTTGGCTGGTTCATGGTCTGTGAAACGATGTCTGTGGAGCCTCTACAGTCACAAATTTTCATAAACTTTGTGGCGGTTTATGAGCAGAGACAGACTGGAGCTCATCAATTAAACTGTTTACAAAACTCCAAGGCAACAGTGGGGGTGGAATTCTCCAACCTTGGAAACACCAATTGGAGCCTTCCAAAGCTTAACAGGCACTGCTGGCTGCCAAAAACAAAGTTCCTATTGTGATGTGAGTTCCCATAGGCTAAGGAGGCTATATATTTAGTGAGCTCTCCTCCTTCTCCTCCTTTGTTGGCTGGTAAAGTGAAAGAGAGGCACAGAGCTAGCAGAGCTGATTCATTGCTTGATCTGCTGTCTGTTGTAGGGGTTTGGGATTAGAGTGTAGTAGTGGACTTCCAGCCCAAGGGTTTAGCAATTGTGTCTGTTCTCCATCCCCCCTCCTGCTAGTGATCTGCTCTATTCTCTGCTGTGGGGGTTTGGGAGTTTTCTGAAACTGGGGATCTGGTTCTGCTCTTCCAGCACTCATGCTGAGCACAGGGACTTAGCTATTGGTTGCCTTTCTATTCCTCACCTCCGCCCCTGCTAGTGATCTCATGTGCTATTGGAGTTTAGGAGGTTTCTTGAATCAGGAATTGGATCGGCATCTTGTTTCTGATCTCACACCAAGCACTGGGGCGCAGTGAACAACATGAGGGTGAAAGTGGGTGGAAGGGGTGCTCATCATGGCAGGAAGAAGCCCTCCCCCCCATGAAACCCATCCTCCCAGAGTCTTGCCCCAGCAGGGCATCACCAGTGGTCTCAGAGCCTTCTTCCCCTGCTTTGTCCTTGGGGCTTTCCCACGAGGAAACAGAGGTGTTAATGACATCCAGACACCAGCAGTTGCTAGCACTCTTTGGAGAGGAATCTTCTGACAGCAGTGGTTCAGAGATCGGGGGGAGGAGGGGAAGCAGCTTCCCTTCCCAGGTTCCAACTCCCTCCTGCTCCTGTTGCCCCAAGTACACCCCCCTCTGGCACCTCACAGCCTGGTGCCAGAAAGCAGCTGTGCCTTGTCCCACCTGCTCAAATCATGGGGCCCTGTTTCCAGTCCAACCTCTGGAAACATTTCCACACCCAGAGTACTCTCATACCCTCCCTGCTGCCATGGGGGTACTTTGGGAAGCTCCCATCAAAAGTCTCAGGGTGCCTGCCTTTCCATCCACCTTTCGGATACTGGCTGTATGTTTGACCCATGGAGGGGGGGAGTTTAGAGAGGATGAGTGAGCTCCAGATTCAGATGAAGAGTCAAATAAAACACCCCCACCAGTGGGTATGCTCTGATCCTGTCTGTTTACTCCCTAGCTAGTGGGTTCCTCAGCTGAGTACCCACATTTATTATACCCTCCCAGCTGCTGCGGCAGTACTTTTGTGATTCCCATTTGAAATTCTGGGGACGCCTTGTCTGCCTTTCTGTCCCTCCTAAGTTGTCTTTTTAGACATTAGAGGTGGCCCTGCCAGCTTCACATCGGTTTCCACATCCACAGAGTATATACCACAATGGATGGGTGCCATCCAGACCCAGGTGCAGAGTCAAAATGCCCCCATTGGTGGGTGTGCTCTGCACCTGTCTGATTCTGTCTTAGCTAGTGGGTGCCTTGGCTGAATACCCACATTCATTACACCCTCCCTGCTGCCATGGGGGGACTTTGGGGAGCCCCCATCAAAAGTCTGGGGGTGCCTGCCTTTCCATCTCTCTTTCACATACTGGCTGCATATTTCAGCCCTGGATACTTTGGGATTTGGATGTCACGGGTGGTCTCAGGGCTTTTGAGCCATTACATCCACTTTCATCTCAAGGCTTTCGAGCCACCGTGTCCATTTCCTTCTCAGGGCTTTGGGCCATCATATTTAACTACTTCTCAGGACTTTTGAGCCATCATGTCTACTTCCTTCTCAGGGCTTTGACCCACCACATCTACTTCCTTCTCAGGGCTCCAAGCCACCACATCTACTTCCTTGTCAGGGCTTTGACCTACCATGTCTACTTCCTTGTCAAGGCTTTGACCTACCACATCTACTTCCATTTCAGGGCTTTGACCCACCATGTCTGCTCCCTTCCCAGAGCTTAGAGCTACCACATCTACTTATGTTATTGCACACTTTGGGGTTTGGGGTGGACTCATGGCTTTTGAACCACCATGTCCACTCCCTTCTCAGGGCTTTGAACCACCACATCTACTTACTTCTCAGGGCTTGGAGCCACCAGGTCTAACTACTTCACAGGGCTTTTGAACCATCACATCTACTTACTTCTCAGGGCTTGGAGCCACCATGGCTACATACGTCTCAGAGTTTGGAAGTACCACATCTACATATGTCGCTGCATGCTGGTTTGGGTTTGGGACTCAGGGGACCCCTCCTTCACTTTCTACTGGAGAGATTCTTGGGGACTTAGATTCTGTTCTGCTGGGCTTCTACTCTTGCTTTTTTGCTGTTTCCCCCCTCCATTGGAAACCATGGAGTATGAGGGCACCTTATTTGGGGGAATGTAACTCAGACCCTGTAAATCCAATCCTCACCAAACCTGGACAGTAGGTAGGGGAGAGGCATCCAGAGATCTACCATGAGTTTGTGTCTCTAGCATGCTAGGGGACCATTCTAGTAAAGGTAAAGATTTCCCTTGCTCAAAAGTCAGTCGAATACGACTCTAGGGATGCAGTGCTCATCTCAGTTTCCAAGCTGAAGAACCAGCGCTGTCCAAAGATGTTTCTGTGGTCATGTGGCCAGCATGACTAGATGCCAAGGCACATGGAGTGCTGTTACCTTCCCACTGAGGTTGTACCTATTTATCTACTTGCCATTTCTTGCTTTTGAACTGCTAGGTTGGCAGGAGCTAGGTCCAGAGACGGGAGCTCACTCCATCATGCAGCACTCAGGTCTCAAACTGCTGAACTACTGAACTTCTGGTCTGCCACTTGAGCCACTTGAGCCACTGCAGCCCCTGAGGACCATTCTACCACATCACAAACTTCCTGAACTGGTTCAGTTTGTACAACTGGTTTTTTGTCAATGACAGTTTGTTGTTCAGTTCATGGGTCTATCATGAACCATGAACCAAACATTTTCCTGGCTCATGTCCATCCCTAATTCTTGATCAATTGTAATTTCCAAATCATCTTAAAGTGTAGCCCTATGTAGAGTGTGTTACAGTAGTCTAATCTGAAAGTGACTGTTATGTGAATCACAGTGGCAAGGTTCAAACAATACAAATAGGGAATCAATTGGCAGGCTCAGCATAAATGGTACAACATTGCCTTTGTCACCATGGACACTGGTTTGACCAAGGCAAAAGTAGGTCAAGCCACACTCAAAGGCTCTCAATGGAGTCCACCGCCATAAGGTGGACCTCATCAAGTGCCAGTAAAGATGGCAACTCCTGAGTTCTAAACCCACCCAGCCACATGATCTCTTTTTTTGAAGGATTCAGCTTCAGCCAGCTCTTCTCCAGTCATTCCATCACAGCATCCAAGCACATGGCCAAGACTGAGATCCCAGCCACTGGTTGCTTTTCAAACAGAAGGCAGAGCTGAGTGTCAGCATATTGGTGGCACCCAAATCTAAACCTCCTGACAATCTCTGCTAGAGGGTGCATATAGATAAATCAAACAGTATCAGGGAAAGGAGGGGTCATTGTGGAACTACACAATGCAGAGCCTGAGTAAATGAACCCTCTCTTCTGATTGCAGCCCTCTGTGAGCATCCCTAAAGGAACAAGGAGAACCACCTCAAGGCCATTCCCATCACTCCCAGGGAGACAAGGTGGTCAACCAAACCTAAATGGTTGGCCATATCAAATGCAGCTGCCAGGTTCGGAAGGATCAGCAGTGCTGAGCCACCTTTGTCCAGTTGTTATCGAAGATCATCAAACAATGCAACCTGGGCAGTCTTTATGCCAAAACCTGGCTTGAACCCTGACTGGAAAGGGTCCAAGGCCAATGTTTCATCCAGGAAATTTTGGAGCTGCTTGGCCATTGCTCACTCAATCACCTTTCCCAAGAACAGAAGGTTTGATAAGGGGTGATAATTGGCTGGATCCCTCTCATCTAGAGATAGTTTCTTCAGGATGAGTGTTAGCACCATCTCCTTGAGGGAGCTAGTGAAAGAACCTTGGGACAAAGGTAAGTTAATAATATCTCTCAGGGGTCCCCTTATCACCTCCCTACAAGTATTGACTAGCCAGGAGTAGTATGGATCTATAGAGCAGGTAATAGGTCAAACAGCTGCCAGGATTCTGTTAAAATCTGCCAGAGAGACTGAGCCAAAGGAATTAAAAAAAAAAAAAGGGACCAATAAAGCAAGCAGAGCCTCCATTCTGGTCCTGGATATTTACCTGGCTACTGAGTCCTGGTGGAGTGAGGAGACCTTATGTGCAAAGAAAGTCATGAAAGAATCACATCTAATGGCCAAATTATTATCAACTTTAGAGGCAACCAAAGAGGTGGTTAACTGCCCAATTATTCTAAACAATTGAGCTGGCCATGAACTAGAGGCTGTGATGGAGGTGGAGAAATAGGATCATTTTGCTGCCTTCACCACCTCTTCATAAGCCTTCAGCTGAGCTTTATAAAACATTCTCATAGCCTTATCACAAGTTTGCCGCCAACATCGCTCTAGCCGTCTGAGTTCCCTTTTCATATTCTTCAGCTCATCAATATACCAAGGGGCCAGGGGAGTCTGAAGGTGTAGAAGACATCAAGGAGCAATTTGGTCAAAGGCCCCCTGAAGACCTCTTTTCCAAGTCTCAGTAAGCTAGTTGAGAAAATGAGCTGTATATATTGCCTACTTCAGTACATGAACTGCAGTCAACTGATCGAACGTTCCATAAGGGTTTAAGACAAAAATTAGTAGCATGGAATTCAGTGTTTACTGATGGTGCACATTCAGAAAGTACATGGTTCTCCAACTCCTTATGAATCTGGCAGACCACTATGGTCATCTTCTGAGGCCCTGCTTCAGGTGCTCCCACCTTCTGAGATTAGGCAGGTGGCAACTGAGGAGAGGGCACTCTCAGTCATGCCATGGAAATGCTGGAACTCTCTCCTTAGGGAGGTTCGTCTGTCCCCTTCTGTTGCTCTCTTCTGCTAATGGGTGAAGACTTTTTAGAATTTTACCTGGTTTCCCTGAGTGATCCCTCCTTCCTGCCCTGTGCTTTAATTGTTGTTTTTATATTTTGGTATGTGCATGTTAGCTTGGTATTTAATTTGTTGGCCACCTTGGTAGCCCTGATGAGGGCAGAAAGACAGAATATAAATGTTGTAAATAAATAAATATGCATGTCTGCAAAGAAAAGTTGTTGTCCAACCATAGCTCTGGTAGTCAAATTAGAATAAAAAGGGAAATCTTTTGAAGTGATAACACATATTCATCAAAGATTACTTAGAAAAAATTAACAATATCTCAGCCATGGGTTCCCAAAGTTTAGTTTTTCGGAGTGCAGTGTACAGTACGCAAGAATCTCATCCAGTCATCCTATTAAAAGGTTCTTTGTCTCCGACATAATGCTGCTGAGTGGAATTTTAATTGAGCATTTTGAGGTCTGGATGTCTCTGGTTGAATGTAATTGCCCGGACCCAATCAGCTTGTGTTGAGGAAATTTTCATTTCCTGAGCTTTAAATTGAACTGCCACTAAGGGTGGAAGGAGTGCACAGTCATTTTATGGGGATTTTACGGCTATGTTTTTTTTTTACATGTTTACATTTACATATTGGCTGTACATGGCCAAGTGAGTTTCCCCTTCTGTTGTGCTGATGAATTTACTGGACTTTGGATTGTGAGACATGGGCCTGCCTACTGGCCTCCAAAGAAAGAGAATGTCTTAGATATGTTAGAAGCCTCCAGCATGGCAAGGAGGCATTGTCATCACTGTCATCTCACCATACCTACAACACAAGCAAGGATACCTCTCCTAAACCAACTTCAGTTCTGCTGAAACTGAATGACTATTTCTAGTGTGAGATAGTATTGATGACATCATCTAAGTTGCCTTATTGCTATTTAACATGCTGTTTTTATTTGGTCCTCATTGGTGATTCTCAGCATGGTACATATGGGTACCATGATGCATTCCTATGTCATAAGAACAGAAGAGAAGCCAATGTTGGATCAGGCCAGAAGCCCATCCAGCCCAACACTCTGTCACACAGTGGCCAAAAATACCAGGTGCCCTCAGAAGGTCCAGCAGTGGGGACAGGACCTTCTTTTTTTTATCTTTTTTGGTGCCCTCTTTCTTCTTCTCCAAAATCTCTTCCCAAAAGCTAAGAGCCAGTTCTGGCTTTCCTTTACCTCACTTCCTGCTTTAGGAGATAGAATATTTGTCCTGTAGACAGTACTCTTTCAGAAACAGCCATCTCTATCTTAGGAAGTTACTTGACTCTGAACCTCGCAATATTTTGTGATTGGCCCCAGCCTCCATGGCAGCCACTTTATGGTGGCACTGACTCAATTTTCTCCGAATTCCAAGAGTGCCCACAGGCTCAACAATGTTGGGGATCCCTGATCCAGATGAGTAAAGGGAATAAGAGTCTGTAAATGAATATTAACAACCTGGTATTTCCAGCCTGATATTTCCAGTATTAAATCAGATCAGCAATATTCAGTGGCATCAAAGGCACCCCCAATATTTCTGATTCCAAATATTTTCATTCCTGGTACTATCAGACTTAGGAGTTTCTTAGTGAGCCATTAGGAGAAGGTAGGAGGAGACAGGTGCACATCAGCGGGGCTGTGGTGCACCCGCCTTTTAAAATTTGATGGTCTGGTGCACCATGGTCCAAAGTGGGTGTGCTGAAAATAATGGTCCTTTAAAGAGCATTTAAAAGGGTACTGCATTGCAGCCCAGGTGGGGACCACACCCTCTCTCCTTGCCTCCTTCCTTGCCACTCCTCCTGCCTTTGGGAATGGGGAAGCTGGTCCACAGCAGATGAGCCCCTTTAAACGTTCTTTTCCACCTTGAGTTCAAGTGAGAAAGGTGGATTATAAATAATGCAAATAAAGAGCCATTATTTTCACTGGACGGTTGACATGGCTTCTGGGCTCAGGATACCAGGTCTACCATCCATTGACACAGTGGCCCTTTAAAGGGCCATGCACCATGAGCCACCTGGGGGCCAGGGCATGCTTCCTCCCTGTCCCCCTGCTTCTGCTGCCTTTGAGAGGGAGGCATTTCAAAAATTATCATTTAAAAATTTTTAAAGTTCAGAAATGGCATGATTTCCACTAAATTGAACATATCGGTCCAATTTTAAATAAAGTAGTAATTTTTTCCCGATACAATTTTCCTGAATGGTAATGATACCCTCAATATTTAGTGAGAGTGATGATCATGGTATTCCCAAGCTTCTGTATTTCTAGTCTCTAGAATGGAATCCTTATCCATGTTACTTACAGGGTTGCCAGTTTTTCAACTGGTTCCTCTAGCTTTCCTTTTAATACCAGTTTAATCCACAAGGGATATCAGGAAATGCTATTTAACTGCCTGCCATGAAAGCTTTCGATTGCCCATTTCCACTCAAACTTCTGTAAAGGGCCAGGATTCTTTTCCTGTCCAGTGGCCACCTTACTTACGTGTAGTTAAGAATACTTCAAGAGAACAGTGTGGGGGTCACCCTGACATACTAGGATTGGAGAGATCCAGGTTCAGATTGCTATGGGTCTCCCTGTGTGACCTTGGCCTTGCTGCTCTCTCACAGGGCCAGAATACATGTTACATATACAATGGGATCATCACAGAGACTTGCAGCAGGATGCCAGCTGTGACTTCCCCATGGCAAGAGGGAAGCCAGAGCTCCTCTTCCTAGTCCTATTCCAAATCAGACCCCATGGCACTTCTAGATTGAGTTCCCTGAGGGAATTTACAGCTGTCATATGGCTGCAAGTCCCCATGACTATCACGGGATAATATGGCTGCGGTCACACACACTAAATAATCCACTTTCAATCCACTTTCAGTGCACTTTCGAATTGGATTTTGCCAGTTCATAGAGTAAAAATCCAGTTGGAAAGTGCATTGAAAGTGGATTATTTAGTGTGTGTGACTGCAGCCAATGTATTTGGGACTTCAGCCTAACTTCCCAGAGCTGTTGTGAGGATGAAATGGAGGCAAAGAGAAACATATATGTTGTTCCAAGCCCCTTGGAGGTAGGATAGATTAAAACTATGATTAAATGATATAATTAATCAACAACAGAGAAAACTCCCCTAAAGAAGCACTGAAAACTTGTGTATTAAATAGAGATTTTGTGAACAAAAGTATGATGAGGTATTATCAAGATTTGGGATCCCCAGCAGCCTGGAGGGGGAAAAAATTCTTAGCCTTCAAGGGAGACTTAACACTATGTTATTTACCAGGTGATATAATATAAATAGGGTTGCTAGCCTTCAAGTGGGGCCTGGAGCCCTTTCAAAAGAATTGGCAACAAGACCTCTCAAATACACTTAAGCCAGAAAACTGGGAAAAAATTGGGAATCCCATTCCTTTAGGTCTCCAATTTTTTCATGTAAAATTTCAAATGATAAAAATTATGGCCCATTGGTATTTACCGCCAACTTGACTCCATAGAATAAGTTTGATGAACTCCCCTCGCTGTACTAGGAAATGTGGTCAGATGGGTGATTTCCTCCACATATGGTGGTCTTGCCCAATCATTGAATCTTTTTGGGAAAAGGTTCATCAAAACATACTTTTAATTTACAGTTGTAAAGCTAATTTTTCTCCCTGAAGTCTTTTTATTGGAATACCAAACCCCTCCCATAGGAAATAAAGAACATAATGAATTAATCTCTATTTTACTTTCTACAGCAAGAAATATTCTAGCTGCTCATTGGAAAATTACTTTACCTCCCATATCAATGCTTGGTTAAGTTGAATTTGGACATATTTTGTTATGGTAAAGATTACTGTTGGCACTATGCAACCATACTCTGAAAAAGCTTGCAATAATTTTGTTACAACTTGGTTTCCACTAATGCAATTTATGTTGGAACAGGAGATCTTTCTTGGCCTCCCAACTTTCTTTCCTTTGTTGAAGGCTGAATGTTTTGATGGTTTAACTGTACTCAGATGAGCTAACACGTTGTTTGGTGTTTTAGTATGGAACTGACATGTATAGATTTAAATAATTTTTAAATGTATTTATTTATTTATTTATTTATTATTAATTTCAATTTATATCTCGCCTCGCCAGCGAGCCGGCTCTAGGCGGCTAACAACAGTAAGTCATAAGCATACAAAGTTAAAACACACATAAAATTTTCCTTAGATCACATTAAAATACAGCTAAACAATCAAATCACAGATGGCAGCAGATACTAAACCAACATCAGATACCAGCAACCTACTATTTTCCAGCCAGGAGGCTCCCACCACAGATGTTCTAGAGGCGGCTCACCACGCCGCCTACTAAGGGCCGTTCCCTCTGGTGGCGGCCCTAAAAGCCTGGCGGAAGAGCTCCGCTTTGCAGGCCCTGTGGAACTGCAAAAGGTCCCACAGGGCCCTGATGTTCTCCAGGAGCTCCTTCCACCAGTAGGGAGCCGCCACCGAGAAGGCCCTGTTCCTGGTGGTTGTCAACCTGGCCTCCCCCAGGCCTGGAAGGGTCAGGCGATGTTGAGTGCCTGACCGCAGCACTCTCTGGGGTGTATATGGGGAAAGGCGGTACCTTAGGTAGGCAGGCCCCAGGCCATATAGGGCTTTAAAAATTAAAACAAGCACCTTGAACCAGATCCGGTATGCTATAGGCAGCCAGTGCAGCACCCTCAGCTTAAAAGGGGGGGAAGGTTGGGAAGGGGGGACCTTAAAAAAAAGAAATTTAAAAAGTGGGGCCTGGAGAACACACAGAAGTACAACTGATGTCCAGATGACAGAGATCAGTTTCCCAGGAGAAAATGCCTGCCTTGAGGGTGGGGTCTACAGCATTATACCCTGATGAGGTCCCCCCTTCCCAACCCGCCCCCCCCCCCCTGTATCTTCAGGAATTTCACAACCTGGAGTAGACAACCCTAATAGTTTACCACCATGCCATGAAAAGTTATACCTGCATATTTCCATGCCTTAAGTCTCTATTAAAGGGACAGGGCATTTTTTTCCCTTCCAGACTGTCCACAACCCTATTGCAATCACATAAAGTGGCTCGAGGAAACACTTGAGATATAATGTGTGGCAACTATGAGAAAAGAACAACAAAATGGTATTTCACTCCAGTTTCATTGCATTGGAATTAAAGTGTTACTCTTGTGAAATATTGCTGAGGATGTTCTTGGTCTCTGAGAGAGCACTCCTAAGTAGATCTCCTCAAGTCTATTCAATGGGCCTTGCTTCCGGGAAAGTGTTCTTAGGATGGCACTGTAAGACTGACCAATAAAATCTAGGCTCAGGAAATACAGCCTGTTTCAAGACAGATGATAATAACTGCACTGGTATTCTTCCAATTGATCTCTAAAAGGATGTGCGGTTTTTGTAACCCTGAATATCAGGATATAAATGGACTGTGCTCAAGCTATCTATCTTTTGATATGTCTTTGCCATTTCCTGTCTGATGGTCTGTGTGGACTAGTAGGGAAGGAAGGAAAATTTGCAGTGAGCAATTGCATTAGCACAACAAGTGCATTATGTAATTGCTATGGCTGGCTTTAGAGGTTAAAGTTTTTTGTAGGTTTTATTTAAAACAAGACACACACACACACACGGCATTGATGCCTTTGCAGTTCTGCATATTTCACATTAGGAAACTGATAATAAGAGACATCACTTCACTTTTCTCTCTTCCTTATTGTTTAAGAGCAGGATTTCCAAATGCTTGCTGTTTACTCTGTAAAAAAAAAGAGAGAGAATATTACCTGAGAAAATTAAGCACAGACTGAGATTACCCAGGGCAATATGCATCTTTAAACTGGATTATTAACTATGCCAGTCCTTCCTCCTCTAGGTGGACAGGAATAAATGACTGCCTTTGAAAAACAGAGAAAGGAATACATATTCAGAGAAATGGCCAAATATTGCCCAGTGCTAAGACAGTAGAAACCCAGCCATGTACATCTGTGTGCATGCCACTCCCAAGACCGGATAAATGGGGAGGGTTGGAGAGAGACCTGGTGACCTACTCTGGAAAAATCCACCATGAAAATTTTATGGAAAGGCTCTCAAAAGTATCAGACATTGTGCCCAGTGGCAGGACCCCCAGGCCAAAAGATACCCAAGAGGTTACTGGGAAAAAGCAAAGATCTCTAGCAAGTAGTCATGGTATTAATGATGTGCCTGGGACAAATCCAGCAGGAATCCCAGCTGCTGATACAGCCAAAGGTGAAAGCAAGTGTCTGCACTGTGCAGAGACATATAGGATAGCAACACGGAATGTCAGAGGAATGAGTTAGGGCAAATTAGATATTGCCAAACAAAAAATAATAAGGTTGAAAACTGACGTCCTTGGCATCAGTGAGCTACACTGGAGAGACAATGGCTATTTCCAGTCTGAGGATTTTACTGTCTACTATTCAGGACATGACACCAAGAAAACAAATGGAGTAGCATGAATTGTAAACAAGAAATTTGCTCATGCAGTGGAAGGCTTCACAACAGTCAACAATCAAATTATGACCACCTGAATTCGTGTCAAGCCCCTCAACATCACAGTTGTCCAAGTCTATGCCCCAACAACTGACGCAACAGAACTCAACATAAGGGTTACTATGCCATTGTCCAAGAAACTCTGAAAACAGTGCCCCCAAAAAGACATTGTTTACACATTGAGAGATTTCACTGAAAAAGTTGGCACCCAAGCTGAGACAGGTATCGCGGGTAGATTTGGACCTGGGGAAAAGAATGATGTATGCAATTGTTTGGTACAATTTTGCCAAGAAAACCACTTTCGGATCATGAATACTTGGTTCAAACAACACAAATGTCACTTATACACTTGAACCTCTCCAAAAAGAAAAGCAGCCAAAGAAGCAGGAAAATGGGAAGAAGCAAGAAGACTGAATGCGGATTTCCAGAGGGCAGCAAGGAAAGGCAATGAAGTTCTGTGGGATGAGCGTTGCAAACAGCTAGAAGAGGACTGCAAAAAGGGCCACACCAAGCTTGCATTTATGCAAGTCAAAAAGATTCGAACACCGTTTACTGCCTGTAAAGGCATTATCAAAAGCAAGCAAGGTTAGTCTAAAGGCAAGGAGAGAGAGAGCGACCACATGGCTGGGCAGCACTTTTTATTGGAGGGGGCTTTTCGGGGAAGGGCTTTGCTGGCCCCTGCCTCCTGGTGCGCCCACCTTCTAGTCCGTCCCCCAAAAGGTACGTGACCTACAGCAGGTTACAGGGTGATTGGGGGCTAAAGGGTTGGTCAGTATTTAACTCTAGCTTAACCTGTGGCAGAGACACCAGGCAGGATGTGATGGCTCATTGGCCAGCACTATTGTGGTGGAGATGCATCCTTTTGTCTCAGCGTGAGCAGAACCAGTTCCTTGAGTGGATTAGGAAGGCCAAGTCCTTTGTCAATGAAAGGTGGGAAGGAGTTTTTTGTGCCTTCGTTGCAGTGAAGGTTGGAGGGGGGTTGCCTGCATGATGAAGAAGGGCTTCCCTAATGGCATCAGAAAACCTCTTTTTAAACAGCAATGGCAGTTGGCTATCTCTGGGTACTTCGTGCGTCTAGGGATACATCTGGGAACAGGGCGATTTTGGGTGCCACTGGCACATCATCTCAGGAACAAGCAATATTTCCTATTGGTGTGTGGCTACAGCTGGCATCACCATCTATTTCAGTCCCTTTTTGCACATGTACAGGTTCAGTCCATTTTGTCACTTATAGACTTTTATGGCTATAAGAGTGCAATAAGCGCCTTGCAGGGCAACAGCTGACTCTCCAGAGAATGGAAGATAACTGGTCTCCTGGCCCGCCTTGACCATGCCCATCTCCGCAGTAAAGGTGTGTCTACAGATATGAAAGGGTCATGTGGGAGATGAAGCTGCCAGTCTCTCTTGTCAATATTTCACAGATTTAGTCTATAATGGACAGCATACTTAAAAAGTCCATGAGCAGGTCTATTTTGAACATGCCTCATAAGCTAAAAGCACACTTTACACCATAGTGTGGTGTTGCCAATAACTGGGCATGTGAAATTAGACCAATGATCCATTGAGTCCTGCATTCTGTTTTGCACAGTGTCGAAATAGTTGCCCAAGTTTCCAAAGTTTCATTTTTTCAGCATGGCTGACTAGCCATGGATGGACCAATCCTCCATATACCTCTCTAGCCCCATTCTAAAGCCATCTATGCTCCAAAGGTATTCAATTTCACAATTTAATTGTTCAGTGAAAAAAAGAAATATTTCTCCACTATCCAGCACCTCTTGTCTGACAAATCCATGTTATTTTCCAGCATGAAGGTTAGTAACATCACCTGGGTGATAGCATACCATGAACCCTCTCGCTAGTGGATAATGAATTTTTTTTCTAGGTCGTTGGAAGCCCAGTTACATTTCTAAGTAGGGGTAAGAACAACGTACACCATGCTGTGTTGTCTTGGCTACCCAGTGGGCATGCCTGAATGCAGGGGTCATTTTGTAGAAAAAGAGGTGCAGGAGCTCATTAGCATAACTTATTTGCATATGCTAAACCACCTGACATCACTGGAAGTATGTCAGAAGGCAAGAGGGAGAGAGAGAGAGAGCAAGCGAGAGAGAGAAAGATGGATGGATGGATAGATAGGTGGGTGTGTGGATGGATGGGTGGCAGAGAGGGGACAGTTACTAATCCAAGCCTCAGAGATACCACTATTCTGGGAGGATAGCTTCAGTGGTGGCTGATGCCTTCAGAAGGCTGGTTGGAGGAACAAGGACCTTTCCAGGGGACGGGGTCATTTTGCTGCAGCCATGACACAAGTAGGCATTCCCCCACGGGGGGGGGGCTGGCACCAACTCCCGGAGCTGAGCTCCCCTGAGCTCCTGCTCGAAATGACCTTTGCCTGAATGTCAAACTGATAACTCTAGCAATCCCTTTGGAGACCCTTTCCTTGAGTTCCTGAATGGGCCCTGAAATGTGTGGAAATTGAGGACCATTTGGCCATGCTGTAGCTTTCACTTGCCATTATTGGGGAAAAGTGGTTTTGTAGAGATATTTGGAGAAAGTGGTTTTGTAGAGACAGTGGGTACATTTTTGAATGAACAGCCCTCTAATGGAATGATTCCTTTCTTTAACAATAAATTAGTATTTCCTTAAATGGAAGTCTGTTAAGGGTACACTGAAAAAGGGGGAATGATGACTGCAACAGTTCACTGTAGTATCCACAGTTCAACCTGTTGAGATACTCACACGAGGGATGTCTCCAGGTCCAACTCAGTCTTACTCCCTGTTCCCATAAGTGGGCCAACAGTTGGAAGCAGGGAGGATGGTGTCTTAAGAGGGGGAAACTTCCCAGTCCTCCAGTGCTTCAAAAAATGCCGGCTTCTTCCATTTGATTTTGGCCTTGCACTGGGAGGCACTTCTCTGGAAGCCCTCCTGGGACAGCAACCTGGCAACCTCCTAGAAGACTGACAGCATCTCAAGGTGGGTGCTTGGCATAGCCCTCAGTCCTGCCGCAAGGTCATGTAGGATTTCTAGCATGTGCTCCACCTTCTCGTCCAGCCAGAAGACCCCTAGACTGGACACCATTTTCAGTACTTTTGGCGCTGAGCGGTTGTGTGCATGTAATATATCAAGTATACACTCTAGGGGGCTGTTGATTGGAATGGAGTGGACCGTTCCAATTGAAGCTAGAGTGGAGTGCATTTGGATTAGACTTTTCAGGAGAACACCAGCCCTGCTAAGGTTTTGGGCTTTCCAGGAAACTGGAGAGGTCAGCCGCTTTCCATGATTTTAATTTCTGGATCACCTACAAACAAACACTTCTCCAGATCTCTGCAAAAGCCTTCACCCCATCCCCACAACAGCCTCATCTACAGGACCTCTGTGACAGAACAGCCTTCTCCTTTGTTTTTTTCCTTTGTTTTCTCTATTAGGTAGCTGAGGGAAACATCACTAATCTGTATTGTTTCAAAACTCAGGAAGCCTTAGGAGTGTTGTGGGAATACAGCTGAGGCTGTTCAATGACAGATAACTCTCCTGTCCTATACAATGCAACATTAATGATTTCTGCTCATCCCACTAATTGCCTGTTCACACAGTGGCCGAGGACAGATTGGCAGTCTCGGCCGCTCTGCCTCCACTTCAGAAGCGGAGGCAGAGCGGCCGTTCAGACGGCCGCATCGTGTCTGGCGCCGCGCTCCTCCCGCACCAGCCGAGCACCACTTCAAAGTGGTGCTCAGCTGCTGCGGCGTGCCGTGTGTGCGTTCCACCTGCCAGAGCGGGTGTGAATGCGCGCGGGCAGGGGCAGCCGCGCGGCGTCAGCCCACCACTGTAGGAAGCCGCCCGCAGTCTGAACGCTGCGGGCGGCTTCCTTCCGGCGGCGTGCGAACGCCACGCCACAGGGGAAATTCCCCCAGCCCCAGTCTGCCACGCCGCGGAGGCACGGCAGACTGGCAATCTGTCTTCGGCCAGTGTTGTGTAGAGGCAGTGTTGTGTAGAGGGACTGGAATGCATTGTTGTGCAAGGAAGTGCAAGATAGAGTAGTTCGGTATGTCCATGCCATAGTGTTGCCATGACTGGGTTAGGAAATACGTGGAGACTTTGGGGGTGAATCCAGGAGAGTGTGGGGTTTGAGGAGGGAAGGACCTCAGTGTGGCTCAGTGGCATATAGCCCACCATTCAAAGCAGCCATTTTCTCCAGGGGAGCTGATCTATGTTAGCTGGAGATTAATTTATAAAAGTGGTAGATTTCCAGGCCCCCTTCTGGAGGCTGGCAACCCAGTCTGCTTTTGTGTTAACAGTCTTAGGTTTAGGTTGGGCCCAAGTATGTTTACTTTACCTTATTGCTGCCCCCCACAAACCCCAAAACACAGGTCAGGAGCATTCCTGTAATCAAGTGTGGCCTTCCAGTGTTGACATGGGCTGTAGAACACCATGTGCAACTTGTTGTGGTATTGCTGGATGTGCAGATTCAGAAATTGGCAAATCAACAGCATAGGCCATGTAGAGTGCTGAAAAGGGAAAAATTAGCACCCCATCTACAGAAAACCTCACACTATAAAGGGGCTACCTACAATAATGGCATTAGCGGGCACAACAGACCTGTTCCAAACCACTGGAAACTGCAGTGTGACTGCCTTATGCAGTAACTTTGTCAGGGGAACTTTCATATGACCCAGGGAGAGGTGGGCAGGGATGTGGTGGGGATAGGAGGAAATCACACTCTGATTTTAACTAACAAGAACATTTGTTGGAACAGCAACAATGATGGAACATGTGCATAACTGTTCTTAATTCAAAACTTAAATGTCTGCTGTATTTCAGTGTTGATACTCCCAAAATTGGTAAGTCCACATGTTAAGCATTGAAAAGGTTATTCATTGATGAGCACGACTCCTGAGCAGCCACCGCATTAGCACCAATCGCACAGCCTTTCCCTCTTTGAGGTGCCTTTCATCAGCCACCTGTGGGGGTTCATTTGAACCATGAAGAGCCTCAGGAGCCATGAACTCAACCTGTGGAATTATTCCATTGCCATGCTCCTCAAAAATGTTATGCAAAATAGTGCATGCAGATATAACAATGGCCACATTTTCCTCCTGAATTGGCAGGTTCAATGACAGGCAATGCCACCTGGCCTTCAATCTTCCAAAGGCACGCTCCACAACATTACATGCCCGATAATCGATCTTGTTGAAGGCTGCTTGCTCATTAGTCAGGGCTTTTGTTTAAGAAGTGATCAGCCATTTTCTAAGTGGATAGGCTGCATCTGCCAGTATTAGTGGAGGAATCTCCACACCCTCCAGATTGATGGTAGGGTTATCTGGCACAAAGACCCCCTTGTCCATGCCTTTGCACAAATTTGAACTACAGAACACGTAGACATCATGACTCTTCCCACTGTGTCCCACACAAATATCTATGAACCATCCTTAATTATCCACTGTTCCCTGTAAAAGCATTGAGCCCTTCCTGCTAATGTACTCCCCAGATTGGTGTATGGGGGCACAAATCTGAATATGACAGCTGTCCAAAGCTCCAATGCAGTGGGGGAAGCCCAGTGCTGCAAGCCCATTTATCACCTGCAAATGCAGAAGAAAGAGAAAACTTTGGTCATTGGAAGGCTCATTGTATAATGCATCCCCCCCCCACACGCATTACAGGTGGCAGTGAATGGATGTCAGCTTTCCCATCAGTACTGCAGTCATGGACACACTTGGTGATTGTCAAAGGTGATCAGGGCAGACCAGATAAAGAGTGTGTCCTTCAACATTTTCACTGAGCACAACGCCCCACTCAGGCAAGCAGATTCTAGATTCCATAGAAGGTGTTCATGCAGTGGGATTCCTGCACCAGGACATCAAACCTGTAAGTTGGTTCTAGGTTACTTTCTTTGTGGTTGGTGTTCTCTTACTACTCTTCATCCCATATTGCAAGACAGCCCACAGGGACAGAAGCCCCCTTTTGAGCCAGGGTTTACCATTACAAGGGTAAAACCTCCCTCAGGAGCTTCTGCAGACAATCAGGTTCTTGTCCCCTTCCCTGGCAAAAATTCTGGCCTCCTACCCTGAATGGGAAACTTATACCTTCCCCTAAATGGATAATAAGGGAGCATATAATAAGGTGGAACAGGGTTAATGTTGCTTACTTACTGGTCCAGGACAGATTGTGGTACTCAGTAGCTCCAGTTCCATGGCCTGACGAACCTTTACAACAATGCCTGCTATTGTGGAATGTGCCACGCCAGACTGTTGGCTGACTTGCCTGTAACAGTTGATGTTGGCAAGCCACCAGATGGTTATGGCTATCTGCTCCTCAGTGGGGATAGGTAACTTCATGTTTGTCCCTTGGCACTCAATCCTTCCATGAACCAGTGGAAGGTGTCCTGAGTCATTCTGAAATTCAGCAGCCACAGTTCATCATCCTAGATTCTCAGAACAAAGGTTAGCCACCACTGGGTGGACTGAGGGTAGACCCACCAGCGGCAATACCCCGCTGTCTCAGCCAGGTTAATGAAAAGTGACCTCACTTGTGACTTTCTCCACTGGTATCTCTGCACTCTTGCTCGATGTCAAGCCTGGTAGCAGCACCACAGAAGAGCCCTCTTCCTCCTCATACAGGTAGTTGTGTCCTCTTCTTCTTGCAGGATCATAATCAGTGTCCTGATGCCTATCAGAAGGACAGTCCAAAGAGTGGCATGAGGATCCATATTCAACAGATCATGATGGATGCACCAATGGCTTGGATGTAGCCAACAGAGGAGTGATTCTCGGCTGTGATGAGGCTGACAGAGGTAGTACAGCTCATCCAAGCGGGAGCAGTGATTTGTGCATTTTTTTTAAAAAAAATTATGCCCCACCACCACTTGGGTGGTGTAACTGTCTGGATGGTGCCTGGAGCCTTATCATGTGATGCAAGCAGTTGGGCAAGGGACATTTTATCGTGACCCGATAAAAAATGACCTGGATAAAATCTACAGCAGGAACAAATTGTGGTAAGCTTGCCTTGCAACCACACCCTAAGAATACCTGGATCTCTATGGCAAAAAAATAGAAATCGGCAGCATTCCTAGAGTGTCACCACCAGTGTTCCCTCTTAGCTGAGTTGGTGTGAGCTAGCTCACAGGTTTTTAGCCTCCAGCTCACACATTTTTGTCTTAGCTCAGGAAGGACAGCTCCAGAGCAAACTAATTTATGCAATAGACAAATCACTCACTCACCGCTTTAATGCCCAGTAGCTCACAAAGTAGAATTTTTGTTCACAAGACTCCACAGCTTAGAGGAAGCATTGGTCACCACAGCACCCTGCACCTGGACCCTCCAGCTGCCAGACCCTCTTAAGACTGCCTGGTATATACCTTGAAGCATCAGGCCTAAACATTTCTTGTTACCCAGGTTTTTAACCAAGAGGGGTATGATGGACCCCTGCTGCTCCTTATTCTGTGAGGCAGATTTTTCCACCAAAATGCTAAATAACTGTTCCTCACTCTGTCTGAGCAGCCCCTTGGTAGCATGTGGTAATAAACTGTTTATGACTTTCTGAGTGTCCCACCCTGTGGTAGAGAAGATATTTGGCTTTTTCCCAAACCAGAGATTTACTATAGACAAGCAGGAGCCTAGGACACTAAGTAAATTTCAAACAGGAATGTTGATTTTATTAAACAGGCACGGTTGGGTTAGGAATAGTCAGGGGATGAGAAAACTGAGGTAAATTTTGTTGTATTTACAAATTATGATATTTTGAATGTCTACAGAGTATTGCTGAAGCTTAGTTTTTTAGAGACTCATTTCTTAACAGTGAAAGGTTTGTTTGTCTTGGAGATTTCATAACAGCAACCATGTGTCTTAATAAAGATTCATATAACTATCTTAGGCTGCATTCAGACTGGCAGTTTGGCCTGATATAGGCACTGTTCACTAACAGATTAAATGGACTCGGTCATACAGCTGTCAGCCGTTCCCCAAACATACTCTCCTCATTGTAAGACAAGTTGGAACTGGAGAAAATAGCCACACATAACATGTGGTGCTTTTGGCTCCCCACACATTCACCGTGCGTGACTGAATGTCTGAATGTGTGCATGCATTTTGAAAATGACTGGGCAGTGTGCTCTATGGCTGAGGCACTGCAGTAATGTGGATGCTTGATTACAGGATGTCCACATGGGCAACCCACAGCAGGGTGTGCTGTCTGGATTATATGCCCCACAACACTTTAAACTGGTACAGTTAGAGGTAGCACCATATCATGCCAAGCCAGCAGTCTGACCACAGCCTTAGTTTCCTGGAGATTAGTATTTTCTTCCTGTACTTATTATCCCTCCTTGTGGGATTATAGCTTTCCCCTGAACTCTAGAGGAGTCTAAGACTGTTTTCTTGGACAGGGGGGTCCCTTCAGTTTTGAACCCACTGAATAACTGAGAAGGAAATATTCTCATTTCCCTAGAAGCAATATTCCTTTTGTGTTTGGCTAGACTGGCAGCTTCAATCTACTGACCAATCCCTCCTGCCAAAACTGACCCTCAGTTCTTGACCCAGTGAAGTAAATGGTTCTCAGATTGGCTGATGCTTAGACTAAAGTTCTTATTTGGAACTTTGCCTCAGTTTTGATGGTACACAGTAAGGGCAAGGAGTTGTGTTCCTTCACTTCACAAGTGAACTTGCCTGTTTCCCTGTGACAGACACACTAACTCCACCTGTCTGGCTTCTGACATGCCAGAGACTAAACGAGATGGAAAAGACCCTTTTTCTCAGAGCTCAGTTGCTCTTAAAGTTTTCTTCAGCTGGCACTGATGAATTGGAGAGAAAGGGGGGGGGGGTGCACACAGGCAGCAGCCTGTCAAGCAATCTGTGCTTCACAGTGAGGCATTAACCCTTAATCTCCCAGTTGTCTGAACTTGATGCATTAAGCATCCTGCTTTTGGAGGTCAGTACATCACAAGGAGGTTTTTTAGTCATTTTTGTGGTCAGCTTTTAGGTTCAGGTTCTTCTGGTTCATCGTAATATTTTCCCATCCAATAGGCAGGCAAATACATGGTTAAGGGGAGGGAAGGTGGTTGATTTCGTCAGATTTTTGAAAGCTAAGCAGGGTCAGTATTTGGATGGGAGAAAGACTCTGCAGAGGAAGGCAGTGGCAAACCACCTCTGCTTCTCACTTTTCCTGAAAGCCCCTTGCTGGGGTTGCCATAAGTCAGTTGTGATTCAATAGCCCTTACATACTGTCTGCTAGACCATGGTTAAGGGACAAGAGTGCAGTTCTTGGTCTCGGCCTGAATTTGAGGAGCAGGGAGTTGATCTTAAATACTAACAGTAGTCTTAAGTTACATGGATAGGAGACAATTTGGAGATGTTATAGGAAAAGTAGACTGTAAGTGTGATAGATCAATGATTAGCCAAGCCTGGAATCCAAGCTTTTAAACCAAAATACCATGAAGACAAACCCAAGATGCTAGACCAGAAATATAGTTTTATTATGAATAATTCCAGTATCTCAGCAGCAGCATGACTCAAAACTGAGAAATCAACATCTTCATTATGCAGCAAGACAAACAGGTCCACCCACACAGCAGCAGCAGCAACAGCAGCAAGATGCATTCCTTGAGGCTGTAGTACATACAAACATTATGACTATACCAAGGCCATACAGAGAGGAGGCTTTGTGTCTGTTTTCTTTGCTGTCCTCTTGGCCTTGTTCTAGAACATGGAGAATTTGAACTAGTGACCTGGTTCCTTATCTATCCTTCCTGAGCATTTTGAAATTAACTCTTCAACAGTATTCACATGTGGTCCCAACACTCATCAGTCCAGCCTTCTGCAAATAGCAGTAAATCATAGTTGGGTATCCAAATGATATCATTCATATTGTAAGAGTTGTTTAGACGTTCAGTAGCAATAGTACGGTGGTGATTTCCCATGTACGGTGGTGATTTCCCATGAAGCATTTCACCCACACAAGGTTTACTAACTCTAAGCCAGAAAGTTCAGAGAATTCCTCTGAAAAGGGAATAAACTAGAAGGTAGGCCAATTTTGCACTCCTGTCTATTTTGCTATGACCAGAAAAGGGGGGTATGGGAAAGCTTTTGGAGATGTGCATGAAAACAGTGTTAATCACAAGCCAAAAGAAAGAACCAAGCACATTTCAGGGTTTTGAGAAACAAATGATATCGAAATACTTGCATTTCTAAATGGGCCTATTTTCTTCTCGTTTAATATTGCCAGAATCACAGGACAGCCGTGACAACCGAACATCTGAGAAGCACCTCCATAAGCCTGAGACTGTTGAAGTCAGTGGGGGAGGGGGGAAATCACCACTTCCTTGGCTGAACTAGCCAGCGGGAATTCTCACAGTTAAAATATGTGTATTGCTGTTTTAAGAACTTTACCTGCTCTTTCCAGGCAATATCATTCCAGACAATATGCTTAAACACTAACGTTGTTATTCACATGGAAAGGGACAAAGAAACTATAGCGTTAAAACTACTTTTCAGGAATATATAACTTCACAAGCAACTCTCTTTCTCTCTCTCTTCTACCCTGCCAACTAGGGCTGCCAAGTCAGCCCAGGGGGCGGGGGATCCCCCGCTACAGGGGTTCCCGATCCGCCGGCCAGCATTCGGCCGGCGGGGGGAACCCCACCCCCGAAGTTGTCCTGTCAGGATGACGTCCCCATCGTAATGACATTACTTGCGGTGACATCATCATGGCACACACACAAGCGTGCGTGCCGGTGAAGCTCCCGGCGCCAGGAGGACTCCCCCCCGCTGGTAAGTTTTGAGGACTTGGCAACCCTACTGCCAACAGATAGATTTATGGAGCAACAATGCTTCAGAACTTTTATTTCAATATTTTAATTGGTCCTTGTACAGAACGATATCTGTGGGTCCCCTCACAGACAACTCTGGGATATTCATTTAGTTTACATGAAATCCAGCCTCAGCAGCAGCACAGTACAGACCAGGCCAGGCCCTGCCTCCCTGTTCAAGGAGAACAGTGAATCATTGCTGGAGCCTCTATCACACTGGGCCTGGTTCAGACAGAAACAGTGTCCACTTGGGTCTCTAAGGTACAGTTAGCATATGACATTACTGGCACGACACCTCCCATGAAAAGAGCACAGAGCTTTAATTTCTAAAACTGACCAAATATATATTGTTTGTGGGTTGCCAGCCTCCAGGGGAGCATACAAAAATATGTATTACTGTGTACAGTAAATATATGGTTACAATAGAACTATTTTATGCTTTATTTTTTTTATTTTTATATTTTTTCAATAGGTAAAGATTTCCCTTGCTCGAAAGCCCGTCGAATCCGACTCTAGGGTTGCAGTGCTCATCTCCGTTTCCAAGCCAAAGAGCCAGCACTGTCCAAAGACCTCTCCGTGGTAATAGGGCCGGCATGACTAGATGCCGAAGTGCATGGAACACTGTTACCTTCCCACCAAAATGGTACCTATTGATCTACTGCAATTTCTTGCTTTTGAACTGCTAGGTTGGCAGGAGCTGGGACCAGAGATGGGAGCTCACTCTATCACGTGGCACTTGGGTCTTGAACTGCCAAACTGCTGACCTTCTGGTCAAAACTCACCTTCTGGTCAAAACTCTTGTGGCAAACATAATAACCTATCTAAGATAGCATATCTCTATCAGGTAGCTATCCGGTAGCTATCTTAGATAGGTTATTATGTTTGCCGCAAGGGTTTTGATGGGACCCTAGACAAGTATGCTGCTATCTTAAGAACTTTTGTGTTCACAAATAAAAATTATTGCATCTTATGTCCTTTGTATATATATCAAGGTCCTTGAAAAAGATTCATTCGAAACGGGTAAAGTACTGGAGTCCCATGGGACTAGTGATAGTGATACTGATAAGGTGCTGTCTGAATGTAAACCTGCACTCGATGTATTGTTTGAGTGAAACATTTTTCTCTATGTATTGTTTGGGTGAAATATATTTTTGATAATATTTGATACCAATATTTAGAGAACAGTATTGAAAAATATAAAAAGAAAAAGAATAAAGCATAAAATGGTTCTATCATAAACATATATTTATTGTACACAGTGATATACTGTCTTCCTAACACTGTGACCCTCAGTTTTTGTATTAGCCTCCAGGTGGGGCCTGGAGATCTCCTGGCATTACAACTAATCTTGAGACTACAGACATGAGTTTCCCCTGTAGAAAATGGCTGCTTTGAAGGGTGGACTGTATGACATTATACCCCATTGAAATCCCTCCTCTCCTTCACCAGGGCTTCCTTTTAAGTAAATAGGCTAAGGATTGTTCTATGTATTATTTTCCAAGCAGCTCCCAGGGAGCTGGCCCAGTGTTTGAGCTTTATATGTATAAGAAAGTTAATTTAATTTAGGGGTTGGAGATTTGGTCTATGACCCAATGGACTGGAGAAGATAGGTTGCCCACCATGGTGGACAACCTCCCATCCCTGCACTCTGGGCTCCTGCTGCCATTAGATGGAGAAGTGGGAGCAAAAATGGGGGGGAGGCAGCATCATACAATACCGTGGCATCACTGCAGAATCTAAATCCCTGCAGAGGCCATTTCAAAATGTATTGGGGAAAATTCAATGGTCCCTGAAGGGTTTTTTAAAAAACTTTTTTGGATTTTTCTGCAGACCTAGGAAGGCCCCTGACTATGTAGGAAGAACTGTTGGGGGAGAGTGAGCCCTCTGTTGGCAGAAATAAGTATCCGCACACAAAAAAAAGTCTGAGAAATAGTATAGAGATGAGTTCACAGCATAAGGCAGCTTCATAGGTTCACTTAAAAAACAGAAGGCTAGAGAACACCTGACTTTTTCCAGCTATAATGCATAGTCCACTAATTTAATGTTGTACTATGACACTGCTTGAGCCAGATCCACATCACCTTGAAGCAAGTAGAAAAGACCCTCAGCTAGTACAAATGATCCTCAGGGGATTCTGGATTAGGCTCTTTATCGTTCTTTCCTCTCTTCAGCATAGTTTTCCACTAAATATGCCTTCCCACTCTGTAAAGAGATTGTTGGCTATTATGGCAATGGGCAGCAACACAAACCCTAAAAGAAATCATACTGAAGATATTGCCCCAAATGGCACAGTGGCAAAAAGCCTTGGTGAGAAGCCATTGCAGGAGTCAGCGGCATTAACATGGAAGAGAAAAGGTTCATCCTCATGTTTTATGTTAACTAATAATATTCAGTGCATCAATCAGCAAGTGGAGCTCATCCCGGACATACTCCAGGGAGTGGTGGATTTTCTGTGGGCTATCCAGGACCTCAATGCTGAACGTGTATGGATCATACTTCACAGAAAATGGACGCTTGATGCGTGCTGCATAGGTCCTGCAAGAGAGAGGGAGGAAATCAAAGGCAAAGAGCAAAGATAGGCTGGATGTACAATTTACAGAGAAAAGCAGCCATTGGAGAAGATGTGCCGTTTCTTTGTTTCCATCAATGTCCATACTCAATTATTGATTTTTTTAAAAAAAATGAAAAATTTTCAACAAAATGTCACACATATACATCTTGGGCCTAGCCAGGAAGCTGTGAAGAGCTCTTGGCTTGTGCTCTATGACTTTTAATGACTGGTTCACTGGATTTGAGACCAGCCCTATCTTTTTTGTAAATTTAAATTATACTTCTTTTATTGAATGTGGTTGTATTTTTATTTGTTGTAAACTGTTTTGGGACCTGTTAGGGAGAAAACTAGCCAATAAATCTAATAACTAGCAACATGAAATTTCTACTGTGGACCAACCTCATACATAAATTTAGCATTTTAAAGAAATTCAATATAAACTTTCTAAATGAATAAACAAACACTTCAGGGGTGGTCAAAAATAGGTGAACCCCAGCCACTGGTTATATAGCTCTACAAGAACATCTCATGATGCTGGCATTGGAGGTGTTGTCCAGGATCAGGAACATCTCCAGAGTCAGGATGCCCTCTGCCCAGACTCCAGCCTACTCCCAACTGATGAGCAGAGGGCTGTACAAATCCAACAACAGGCCCTGCAAGTCTGGTTTACCTGGGCCTAAGCAGTGCCTTTGTCTGTACTATTTGGGTCTTTAAGGTCTTGTGGCTGCTACTGCTTAGGCCCTTTAAGAGCCAACTTCCAGAATTTTCCCTGACCCTGCCATTTCCTCCCTCTGCCACCAGCCACCATTTTTAAAATTGATAAATAAATATTATTACATAATCTGGCCAAGGGAGCTTTGATTCTCAAAAGCTTATATCCCTCAAATTTTGTTGGTCTCTAAGGTGCTACTGGAATCGAATCCAGCTGTTCTACTGAAGATCAATATGGCCACCCTCTAAAATATAGCATTATAACAATGTGTATCTCTGGTTGTCTGAATTCCCAGATTTCATTTTTTTAAAGTAAGTCTCTATCCTCATTCATTTTGGAAATATAAGAAAAGAGGCATATATCCACAATGAAAGGTGCTAGAGACAGGAAGGAAGGAAGGAAGGAGAAGAAGAAGAGGAGGAGATTGGATTTATATCCCGCCCTCCACACACTTGGAGTATCAGAGCGGCTTACAAACTCCTTTCCCTTCCCCTCCCCACAACAGACACCCTGTGAGGTAGGTGGGGCTGAGAGAGCTCTTTCCCAAGCTGTCCTTGAGAGAACAGCTGGTACAGAGCTATGGCTTGCCCAAGGTCATCCAGCCAGGTGCAAGTGGAGGAGTGGGGAATCAAACCCGGTTCTCCCAGATTAGAGTCCATGCACTTAACCACTACACCAAACTGGCTCGGAAGGAAGGAAGGAAGGAAGGAAGGAAGGAAGGAAGGAAGGAAGGAAGGAAGGAAGGAAGGAAGGAATTTAGAGAATGTGATGTAAAGACTGTTATAATGTTACACCATACTCAATTATTGATTCCTTTTTAAAAATGAAAAAGCCCTGGTGATGTGGAGTGTGGTGCAGAATGGCCACTGCCAGGGAACTGGGGCAGGGGAACTATCACATGGGAGTTCCATTGCCGTTGTGGTGTATCAGCAGCTACAGTAGCAATGAGGCAACTATGCAATCCTGTCCCCATGTGGAAAATCCCACAGTCAGACTAGGCTAAAGATTTAGGGTTGCCAGCCCTGGGTTAGGAAATACTTGGAGATTTTGGGGGTGGAGCTTGGGAAAAATGGGGTCTGGAGAGAGGAGGGACCTCAGCAGGGTATAATGTCATGGAGTCCACCCTCCATAGCAGCCATTTTATCCAGGGGAACTGGTCATCTGGAGTTCAACTGTAATAGCAGCAGATCTCCAGAGCCAAGGGCAGGTAAGAAGTAAGTAGATGCTGTTTGTTAAACCACATTCTGAATGATAGAGGAGGTGACCAAGATGGACTAGGAAACTGTCCTATAATCCAGAACAATTATTTATGTTAATATAGTGAATGGCAACAGCCAAATACACTGGGAAGCAGAAAAGCTATCTGACAATTGCCATAAACACAAGGTACTTAAAAACATGTGTTGCTCTTGCATGGAAGAACATGATTTATCCTGAAGCAATTGCTCCGCTTCCTGGAAAAGCCAGCTTCTGATGCAGCAGATGGCTTTCCAGCCTACAAAAACCCATGCTATGACACAATGATTCCTCCCCCTAAACAGTCTCCACACAAGCCTAACATTTCCTTATTGCTTATGTTACAGTGCACTCTAGTGGTATTTTTATCGACTTTCAGTTTCCAATGTAGAGAAGGAGGACTGAGTTTTGCCCATCTATCTCTTGTGAATACCTTTGACCAATGACTGTTATAGGAACTCAGATTTAGATGATTTCCTCTTTGGTTGCTAATTGTGAATATCTCTTTGGAGAAGAAAAAAATTCTGAAAGTTAAAAAGAGAGATAATTTTCTTGAAAAATACATATTAGTTTGTGGATCTTCCTTGGGGTGCCTTTTCACACAGTTTAATACTGTAGTGGCCCACTGACCTGCCCAGTCCCTGAAATTTTTTTTTTTTTGTTATAATATTTTGCAGTAATTGAAATGATCAGAACTGGAAATTAATGCAAATTAATTTCCACTTATTAGGGGAAAATGTCACAAACTGCTTTTCAAAATTGGAAACATTGTCCCATCACATACCTGAATTTTCAAAATCGTACGCCAATACATTGAACTATACGGGTCTATAATACTATTTATTACAGTGTTTTTAAAAAAAGAAATCTAATCCTCTTTTCACCACCTTCAGGCTTCTCTGAGCCCAGGACAAGGCATCAGTGGTCATGGAGCAAACAATAACTTTGCACTTTGAAATAACTTGGAAACAACTTTGCATTTTGGGAAAGTTACTAACTAGTTTTTCATCATGTTATTAAGCCATAATAGAAGAGAAGAAGAAGAAGAGAAGAAGAGATTGGATTTATACCCCGCCCTCCACTCCCCAAGGGAGTCTCAGAGCGGCTTACAAACTCCTTTTCCCTTCCCCTCCCCACAACAGACACCCTGTGAGGTAGGTGGGGCTGAGAGAGCTCTTTCCCAAGCTGTCCTTGAGGGAACAGCTGGTCCAGAGCTATGGCTTGCCCAAGGTCATCCAGCCAGGTGCAAGTGGAGGAGTGGGGAATCAAACCCGGTTCTCCCAGATTAGAGTCCGCGCACTTAACCACTACACCAAACTGGCTCTCATGATGTCACACGAGCCCCCAGACCCCTCCTCCTCACTTGATTCTGTGGCTGCTCCCTCCCGTTCCACCCTTCATGCTCCCTTTGGACTGGCTTGCTTGGGGTCTCAGTCAGCTGGACGGGGAAGGGAGTTATTTCACCTCCCTTCAGCTTTGCCCCTCCTGGTTCTCATGGCCATCTCCCTCTCTCTGGTGTATGGCTCAAGGAAACCCAGGGCTGTCCTCCTCGACCCTCAGCAGTCTTCCCTTTTATATTCTTCCCTGCTCCCGCCCACACCTTCCTGGAGCCGCACTTCCCTCTCCACCCGTCGCCCCGCCTCCTCATTTAGCCAGAGACGCTGGCCGGAACTCCAGGGCAGTGTGTCTGTACTTGGTTCTCCTACTCCTCTGCTGTTGATTCCATGGACTGCTGGGCATTGCCACCTGGCCCAGGCCCTGTGCTGCCAACTCCTTGTGGGGCTGTGCTGGGATGTCAGGCATTGCACCGCTCACCGTTGGTGCCGGTGGGCGACTGCAGCTTCTGGAAGGCTCCCCACTGACCCTTCTCGGCTCTCCTTCACTGAGACTTTGGCCCCTGCAGGGGCTCTGCTAAGTGAGCAGGGGGTTGTATGTGGGCTTTCCAGGGGGGCTTGGCTTGCCAGGGGAAGGCTCAGTGAGCAGCCAACTTGCCAGGTGGGGCTTGGGCATCCCATTGCCCAGACAATGAAACCTTGATTTTAGTGCTTGCCTGTGAGGGGGCATGTTTGTTTGTCTAGAGATGGTAACATGGAAGTATTCTGCTCTCTGCATTGGGACCCTGATAAGTCACAGGCTGCTATATAATGTGCCAATTGTATCTTCTGAGTCATCTTAAAGGGTGGCCTCATGTAGAGCATGTTACAGTAATTCAACCTTGAGTCCATTGTAGCATGGATTATTGTGGCTGGATAAATCATTTCCAAATAGGGGTAAAGCTCTGGGGCTTAACCCAACCAGAAAAAAATGCATTCTTAGCTGCCATGCTCGCCTGCTTCTCTAATAACAGTATGGGATCTCCCACATGCTTAATGTTGTCTGTCAAAAAGAGCTGAAGTCTACCAAAACTAGAGCTAATCCTCTCTAGGCACATACCCTTCCAAAAGTTCACAGCACCCCAAACCTCACTGACATTCCTAAGGAAGACCTAGCTAAAATTAAGACCAGATGGCGCTGCATGCACCACTATTGCATGATCTACTGGTAAACTGGCAGCTAAGCTGGAGCAGATCTGGATGGGACAAACATCTCATGAACTAAAGTTAGTGATGAATTTTGGCCAGTTCATGGTTCACAAACAGGCAGGTCAATCAGCACAAACTTTCAATGAACTTTCAAGCAGTTTGTGGAGGTTCGTGAAGGAATACACTTCTAGACAGAGTGTCTCTAATCAAACAAAATGTTTATCAAACTTCAAAGCAATGAGAGGGCAGAAACACAGTTGTCAGTTTCAAACTAGGCATGTCAGTTTCAAAAGTGTCCTCCCCTTTGCCAGCATTCCTTTGTGTTCACTTCCCAATTTCTTGTGCAGAGCTTGCAAAATTCCACACACACCGTGCTTGTATTTGTGACTCTGTGCTTTGAGATCAGTCCTTTTAAACTTGCAATGTCAGTGGCACTGAGTTCTGCTGGGCATTCTGCACACTGTAACTGGTTGTGCTGGGATTGAAAAAAAATGTTGCCCCATCCTTGCTTGAATTTCTTGTGACTCTGGTTTGAGATCAGTTCTTTTAAAGGCACTGGATTCTGCTGGGCACTCTTTGATTGCACTGGTTCTACTGGGCTTGCAAAAATGCCTCCACTCCACCTTCAGTTTCTACTGCAGAGATTCTCTGGCTTGACCTTAGCCCTGTTGGGTTTGCATTGCCACAGTGGCACTGGTTCTGCTGGGCTTGCAAAAATGCCCCCCCCTTTCAGTTTCTACTGCAGAAATTCTCTGGGACATTGATTCTGTTCTGCTGGGCTTCTTGCTATTTTTGCAGTTTTCCCCCTTCCATTGGGAATAATGGAGGATAGTGAACCTTCTTGGGGAGGCATAACTTGGACCTCATAAATCCTCACCATACTTGGAGGGCAGGTAGAGGAGAGACAGCCAGAGATCCCCTTTGAGTTTGGTGTCCCTAGCATGCCGGGGGGGGGGGGAGGGTGGATTTTACTGTATCACGAACCCCACAAACTGAACCAATTTGTTTAGCTCTTAAAGTTCATGACAGTTTGTGGTTTGTGAACCAGGAACATCACAAACCACAAACCCTCACAAACCATATTTTCCTGGTTCATGCCCATCCCTAGATCTGAAATGTTAATGGCAAAGAAGCATGAAGAAACATTACATCTAAACATCAAATCCGTATACATTTGTGAATCCCCTTTAGGAGACATCATATTGGGCCCATCAGCCTCCAGAGATGGAAGATCCTAACTGATTCTATAATCCTGTAGAGAGGGGGGGCTACCTTCAACCCTGTTTAATAGTTTGGAAGGTATGTATTTAAGGCAAAACATTTCATATAACTGATCTATTACAAAAGCAATGAAATATAGATGTAACCACCATATATATGTGCTCATTTACAGTGTTGATTTCCTAGCAAGTATCTCTTACCTGAGTTTAGCTTTGGCATCACTGAAGCTCTCTGATACAAAATAAACAGGTTGGTAGGTCTGATCTTGATAGGGCTGCACAGCTGTAGCATCAGGGTCAAAGTCCCGCAGCTCTGGTTCATCTGACAAAGAGTGCTGTACAAAGCAAAACAAAAGACATTGCAAGAAAATCTACCCCATGACCACTGTGACTAGAGCCTAGTGAGAGAGCAAAATCTAAAAGAGGCAGTCCATATGCCTTAATTTAGTGAGGAGACTAGGCTAGTGGAATAGTTCAGGACTTACTATTAGCTCCCCATAGGAAGAGAGGAGCCCAGCTCCGTAAGCTTTGATGATTCCATTCTGTTTGCAGAGACCAAACTCCACTGTGAACCAGTAAAGCTGGGAAGGGGAAAAATGACAATATATCACTTAATCAAAAGACATGCTGGTGTTGTTAAGCTCATGCAAAACAAGAAGAAGGATTTCATCTGCAACTAAACTAGAGAATTTCATTAGGGGGGAACCTGGGTTTCCCCCCCCCCCCAATAGTCTGCCCCTCTCTAAGACATCAAGAGATGGTGAACCTATTATTAAAACAGGCCTCAGGCCTGCATGTTTGTTCTTTGTTATCAGAGCTTGTCAGGTTTAGGCTACACAAGTGGGGACCTGCAAGAAATTTGCAGGAGTGGCTATCCCACCTCCCTCTCTGCTTCGTCCCCTCTCTCTCACCTCTCTCACACTCTTTCTCCCTTCTGCCCCCCTTTTCTTACTCTCTATTTCTCCTCCATGTAGGGCTGCCAAGTCCAACTTGGGAAATATCTGAGGACTTTGGGGGTGGAGCCAGGAGACTTTGGGGGTGGAGCCAGGAGAAAGGAAGTGACATCATTTTGTGATGTCACATCCTGTGATGTTGCTTCCACATGCTGACACATGAACTCATGAAGTTTCCTAATACTGAATCAGGCCATTGGTCCATCAAGGTCAGTATTGACTACTCAGACTGGTAGTGGCTCTCCAGGGTCTCAGGCTGAGATCTTTAATGTCACCTATTACCTGATCCTTTTTTAGCTGAAGAGGCTGATACCTCCTGCATGTCAAGCAGATGCTCTATCACTGAGCAACGACCCTACTGAATCCTTCCTCATCTTGGCAGAATATGAAGCACTAAGTGCTACACAAGTGCTAAATAAGATTTTCATATCATAAGAACAGGAGAGAAGCCACAGTGGATCAGGCCAACAGCCCATCCAGTACAACACTCTGTGTCACACAGTGGCCAAAAATACCAGGTGCCCTCAGGAGGTCCAGCAGTGGGGCCAGAACTCCAGAAGCCCTCCCACTGTTGCCCCCCAAGCACCAAGAATGCAGAGCATCACTGCCCCAGACAAAGTGTTCCATTTAGACCTTGTGGCTAATAATAGCCACTGATAGACCTCTGCTGGATGGGGACAGAGAGAGAGAGAGAGAGAGAGACAGACAGACAGACAGACAGAAAAAAGAAAGAAAGAAAGGGGGAGGGGGAAAGAGAGAGAGAGAGAAGGAAAAAAGCTGGCAGAGGCACTTACCCCAGCAACTTTGCAAGCTACATGCAAAAGCAGGCCCTTCAGTACAAAGAGCCTAGTCCCTCCTTAATCTCTGGGTGGGACTTTCTTTTGCTGCCTCTGCTCTTAAAGGGGAAATGTCTGGTGAGGCTTTTTACTGCAGGGCAGGCTCTCTGCAGACATTTCCCTTTTAAGAGTTCAGGCCTGGCAGGGAGAGGGCAGGGCAGGCTCCGACGTTCCCCTGCGTTCCTGCTGGCAGCCATTGCCTCCCCCGGTGGCCAATTTTGAAAAAGCGGGGGTAAGCATTAAAAATCAGTGTTTCCCCCACCCTCCCGGGGGACTTGGCAGCCCTACCTCCATGCATGTTGCTTCCTCTCTCTTTCTGCCCTTTCATCTTTCTCTGTTTTTCTGCCTCCCAACCTCACCACTGTTTCTCTCTTTTTCTGTTCCCATCACTCTCCCTGCTTCCTGCTTGCTTCCTCTCCATCCACAGCTGCAGTGGCAATGCTCTGGGAATCACAATGGATCTCCTAGCTAGAGAGAGCAATTCACCTTAAGGCTGCCGGCTCCAGGTTGGGAAATTCCTGGAGATTTGGAGGTGGAACCTTGGGACAGTGAGGCTTGGAGAGGTAAGCAGCCACGGCAGGGTATAATGCCATAGACTCAACCCTCCAAAGCCGCCATTTTATCCAGGGGAACTGATCTCTGTCACCTGGTCAACAGTTGTAATTATGGATTATCTCCAGCCCTCACCTGGAGGCTGGCAATGGTAGCTCTCATGGAGGAAATGATTGGTTTGGATGGTGGAGTCTATGGAATTATACTAGTCTGAAGTTCGTCTTCTCCTCAAATCCCACCCTCCCCAGGCTCCACGCCTCAAATCCCAACCTATTTTCTTCCCACCCAACAGCCAACCTACCTTTATCTGCCTCAGCTTTCCGTCTCCACCCCCCTCCCCCACAGCCTCTACCTAGGAAAATTACAGTCTTTCTCCACAGTGGGGACCAAAGCAGCTTACATTATTCTCTCTTCCTTTTTGTCTGCACAACAACCCTGTGAGGTTGGTTAGGCTGAAAGTGTGTGACTGGTCCAAAATCACCCAGTCAGCTTCCCCTGCAAGATGGGGATCTAAACCTGGGTCTTGCAGACCCTAATCTGAAGCACTGTTACACTGACTTTCTTAGGGGGGGCTGCTGATGAACAGTAACAAGCAGCCAGGCCTACTTGGGTCACGAGAGTGAGATGGCATTAAGTTGCTGCCAAGCCTAGGGTTGCCAACCACCAAGTGGGGCATGGAGATCCCCCAGTATTACAACTGAACTCTAGACTGCAGAGATCTGTCTCCCTGGAGAAAATGGCTGTTTTGGAGTGTGGCCTCTCCCTTCTGCAAACCCAGCCCTCCTTACACTCCACCACAAAATCTCTAGGAATTTCCCAGCTTGACACTGGCAACCCTGAGGATCCCTCCCTGAAAGGGCAAAATAAGCCTGGAAAGGGCCCTTCCCCCACCTTTTACTGATAGAACCTCCCCCCCCCCCAGATGTTTTAGTCTCTGTCAATGTGGCAGGGCCTGGAGTAGATCCCAAGATATGGGGGGGGGGGATTCAATTCTCCCTGGGTGTTTTTTTTTTCTTTTTGGGATTTCTCTGCAGACCCACAGAGTCCCCTGAGTCTGTAGAAAAACCTGTTGGGGGAGAGTGAGCCCTCTGTTGACAGAAATAAGTATCTGCAAGCAGAAGAGACTTTGGGAATTAGTATATAGATGTCACTTATATTTTCATACCATTTCCTGCTATATTAATATCCCTTCCTGGTGGAGCCTGGAGAGCTGCTGGAATTATAACAGATGTTCAAACTTCAGAGATCCATTCCCCTGGAGAAAATGGCTACTTTGGGGTGGACTCTTTGGCATTACAGAGGTTCCTCCCTTTCCCAAACTCAACCCTTCCCAGAATCTACCCACAAATATCCTGGAATTTCCCAACCCAGAGCTGGCAACCCTATTCAAAAGGCATTTTATGAAGACATTTGAAATATAAATAGGTCCTTACTGTTGCAAGTTTTTCAATCTCCTCATCTGTTGCTCCCAATGATGCGAGGCCAATGTCCTAGGAGCAGAAGAAAAGTGGGATTTTTCTTTCCCTGTAAGCCCTCAAAAGACTTCCTTCTGTGCCATCAAATGTCATTGTAACTTAGGTCAAATCTACATCTGACTTTTCCGCTGGAATCATTCTAGTTTAAAAAAAAAACATCTATACCTTTTTCTAGTTTCAAACCATACTTGTTCTAGTTTAAAAATTACAGTTTACATTCTTTAATTGCCCTCCTGTGGTCAAGCTAGCATTTTACTGCTTTAAACAGAACCTGTTGCTTAGTACTCTTCAGACCCAGGAAATGAAATTTGAAACCAGCGTGAAATGAGCGTAGGAAAAGACAGCAGTCAAACTTCTTCAGAGGGGAGGTGTAAATTGGGCCTTAGTTGTTATGTGGAACTGTAAATGGTTAAAAGTATCTTGAAGACTGTGGCTTGTTACCACACATTGGGTGGAGACAGGAGACTTTACTTGAAACAGAACAGCAAAACTTGGACCTATACCATACTTGTTAAGCATACAACTCGTTATTTCAGAAGCCAGCAAGCGGGACAGGAAGGAACAACTGAGTTCTCCTGCATTCTGAGACAGCAGTGCCAAGCAGGAGACAACTACTTTTGTTTTGTCCCCTGAGAGTGACCAGGTACTTTATTTTTCAAACTTCTTTTTCAGACATTTATTTTAAGGCTTGTTCTCTAAAGTGGCTGGATTCTGATTTTACCAGTAAAATTGATTTTAGGGTTTTTTTAATGATTTTTTTTGTTGTAAACATTTGAGTGTCAGGGTCTCATCAAACTAGGGCTTAATATTGGTGGAAAGTGCCACGGCTGACTTATGGCGAACCCATAGGCTATTTAAAGCAAGGGATGTTCAGGATCATAGAATCATAGAGATGGAAGGGACCTCCAGGGTCATCTAGTCCAACCCACAAAGGTGGTTTGCCGTTGCCGTTGGATAGCCATGATCTCTCATCCAAATACTAACCAGGATTGACCCCACTACTTAGCTTCTGAAATCTGACAAGATCAGGCTAGCCTGGGCAATCCAGGTCAGAGTATTAGTATTACCTACGCACAGCCATCTTATTCCATTCCCCAAACCGCCATTGCCTCTCACTTTATCCCACTGTTCCAATTTATACAAAGTTTTGCAAAATTCCAACAAATAAAAGCCTTGAAAACATTCATTACACTAACTCAGTCACAGATGAGAACGTTGCTCTCAATCACACTTTAACATAATCATTGTTCTTGAAGGTTTGTAGTGCCATTGTTGGGTACCAAGTGGCTGAAAGCAATGAGCAAAAATGTCTCAACAAGCATTTTAACCTTTTGCTGAGGTTACTCAGCAGGGATGGGCACTCTCAAAATTTTGCCCCAGACCGAACTATACTGAACTGACCCTCTTGCCGGACCGGTCCTCGCACCGACCAGCAGCCGGTTCGCGGATCAGTTCAGATGCAGAAAAAAAAAACCCTGGGGATCCCAGGGGCCCAAATTCTCAGCATAATTTTAGCTCATTCTCCTTGATGTGCCCACCAAGTTTGGTCCCCCTTGGACATTGGGGGGACAAGCTACAGGCCCCCAAAGAGACAATGCTTTTCAATGGGATGTGTCCCCCCCCACCGGTTCAGGGGTGACCAAAACTGACCCAGGTGAGCTAGAAGCCTCCAACTTGCACAGCCTGTCCCTAGGGTGGCCCTCCACATCCCCCACAACTCGTGCCTGTCAGATCTGGGGGTCTGAGTAGCAGACCCCCAAGACTGGTGCTCCTGGGGAAACCACTTCTGGAGGACTTGTCCAGTGATGATTTCAGACAGGCCTGAGGAGAACTGGGTTAGCTACAGGCACCCAACTCCCAGAGGACCTCCCCGGGGACCACCTGCACAGTTGCAGGTGCCTCTGTCTTCTTGGGGCCAACTACTCAGCCCTTTGGGCATGAGGACTGGTTCGGGCCCAGCCTCCCACTCTTCCTGGGAAGGTGACAGGGATGGCAGGTACTCTTTCCCCAGGCCCATTACCCTTAAATGGCAATGAGATCACTGACCAGGGCAAAACCTCCCACCCAGACTGAGGCCCGGGGAACACCCACACAGGGATGGGTGGTGCTTGCTCCCCATGCCCACCCTTCACCCACCAGCAATGTGATAGCCAGGCAGGACTGACCCCCCCACCCTGCCAGGGGCCCAAGGAACACTCGCATGGGACAGGTGGAGCTCTCTCCCTGGGCCCACTCACCACTCACAGGTGGCAACATGATTGCCAGGCAGGCCTGAACCCCTGCACTGCCTGTGGCTCAGGGAACACCTGCAGAGGGGTGGGAGGTGCTCCTTCCCCAGACCCCACCCTCCACCCACCGGCAACAAGATAACTGGGCTGAACCCCCCACCCTGCATGGCCCTGGGGAACACCCACAGGTGAGTGGGTGTAGATCTCTCCCTGGGCCCACCCTCCACCCACTGGTGGCAGTGATTACTGGGCAGGACTGAACCCCCACACACACACCCAGTCCAGGGCCCAGGGAATGCCTAGATGGGGCAGGTGGTACTCTCTCCCTGGGACCACCCTCCACATATCATCAACGTGGCCACTGGGCAGGGCCAGAACCCTGTCCTGCCTGGGGAACACCCACAGGGGGTGGGAAGTACTCCTTCCCCAGGCCCCACCTTCCACCCACCGGCAACATGGCAACTGGGCAGGGCTGAACCCCCCACCCTTCCCGGGGCCCGGGCAACACCCAGAGAGGAGTGGGTGGAGCTCTCTCCCCAGGCCCACCCTCTGGCAATGTGATTGCTGGGCAGGGCCAACGCCCTCCCACCCTGCCTAGGGCCCAGAGAACAGCTGCCCAGGGGCGGGTCCCTGGGCCCACCCTCCACCCATTGGTGGCAACATGATTGCTGGGCAGAGTCGAAACCCCTGCCCTGCCCAGGGGCTGGGAAACACCACCAGGAGGGCAGTTGGCAATCTCTCCCCAGGCCCCACTCTCCACCTATCAGCAATCTAAAAACTGGGGAGTGCTGACCCCCCAGCCCTGTCCAGGGCCCAGGGAGGATCTACCCAGTTCCCCCTTCCACCCACTGGCAATGTGACTGCTGGGCATGGCCAACCCCCCACCCTGCCCAGGACGGATGGTTACAGTATCCAAAAGACGGGGTGCCAATCCTCCAGTGGCCAGGATTGAAAAGCGGGGTCGGGTCTCAGGTGGGGGAGGACTGATTGGACACTGTAGCGATGGGATGAACATGCTGTATTGGGTGATGAACCTGCCCAACACTCATCATGGGATGAGGTGTGACTGTGTCCAAAGTCAACAGCTCAGAGCCCGCCTTGCCCAAGTGGTCGCCTTGACAGCAGATGGAAACCCATATGACGAGACGCTGTGTCATGCGGTGGATGCCCCAGAGTGTTGGAAACGTGTTTAATGTCTGGAGAATAAGAGGGGAGACTTGCATCAAGAAGGCGGCCACTGCCGCCCAAGGAACCGTCCACCCCACCCGCACCACCTAATATGGACACTGATCGAACATTCCACCAGGATCTCTCACCTGGATGGTTATCGTGTTGCCAGTGCGGGCAGGAGAGAGGAGAAGACCTAGAAGAATTGCCATTTGGAACACTGGGCACCTGCTCGGCCACAACGACATGGAGGGATACAGGGTGGGGAACCTGGGAGGATCTCGATGTGGGCAGGTGTCCAGTTTCTAGGTGGCGGAGTGAAGGGTGGCGGAGTGAAGGGTGGCGGAGTGAAGGATGCCCCCTACACAGATGGTGATGTGAAGGTAGGGACATTCCAGTTGGGCATATGCTCCCCCCCCCGGACCTAGAGATCTAGACCAAAGGGAAGCGGTTCACCTAGACCACTAGACCAAGGGGAATCAGTTCACAGATGATGTAGTGGCAGGTTTTACTAATGGGGTATTCTGGAGATGCATCAATCCCTGCTTGTGAAAGCTGCAAGATTAGCAATAATTCATATAACCAATTAAATGCGTATAAATCTAAGTCTACCATACTAGGAGGTCTCCCACCTTCTTGTCTCCCTTCACCAGTCAGGCTCTGTATGTTTGCAGGTCCGGATAACTTGTTTCCAAAGATGTACCATTAGTACATTCTTCGCATCTATATTCAGGTTCTTACTCTTAACACTTCAGACTCGCTTTTCTCTTTAAAGGTATGAGATGCTTTTGGTATAAGGAGTTTCACAGCTGGCTCACCTGGGAGAACTGCGCAAATGTTCTGTCTGCCAGCATTGGTACATGTCCCAGAAGTTCATGGCAGCAATCCCTTGCATTGGAGAGAAAGAGAAGTGGTCAGCAGCTGTGTTTAGAACTACAACGCTAACTGCTTCGTGTTCAATAATATGCCATAGCAAGAGGAGTATAGTGACTTTGTGCAGTAGTACTCACGGCTCTGGGGAGTGCATGGGAGAGGATGAATGGCGGATGTACTGTGTGCACTGGAATACTCTGAAGGCCAAACTGGCTAGGAAGTCACGAGCAGATAACAGTCCAGCCACAGGGCGCAGCTGGAATCCGGTTCTCTCTGAAATCACCCAAACCACCATTTGTAATCGTCTGCATCATTCAAGCCACATTTCATGAAGCTGTACAATTGGTCCCATCCAGCAGAAATATAGAAAAGTAATTTCTACACTTATCTAGTCATACTGAGTAACTTCTAGCTTGAGGGACTAAGTGCTTTAATGGCCATCGTTTTAGGTTGCAATGCCATCCTAAACGGAGTTATGTATGTACATAAGTGCCATCAAGTTGCAGCTGACTTATCGTGACCCCAGCAAGGGGCTTTCAAGGCAAGTGAGAAGCTGAGGCAATTTGTCATGGCCTTCCTCTGTAGAGTCTCCCTTGGTGGTGTCCCATCCAAGTACTGACCCTGCTTAGCTTCAGAGATCTTATGAGATTGGGCTATAGCATGACATCCTCCCTCCTAAAGAGAGTTACACCATCTAACTTTATTGAAGTAACTCTGTTACTCTGCTTAAGATGGCACAGTCAATGTTTGATGGCTTGTTTTTGCTGGTTTGTTTGTTGTTTACCATTCATATGCTGTCCTTTTTCTGTATTTAACTGTATTGTTTTTATGTTGTGAGTCATCTTGAGTAGGTCTCGGGAGAGGAGCACAAGTAAATCTGTTGACATTCTACTTGTACAAGTTTGCACTTATCAGTCCAGTAGGTTGGATCCTGAGATCTGTTCCACTAATGGCGCAACTTCCTCCAGGGTAAGGCACCCTCAATGGATAACAAGAGTGCTTTTGAGCTTCTTAGACCAGGGAAAGTGCTGTTGCTAGTGGAATGGATCAAGGGGATCCAACCCATCATGCTGGAGTTCTGGAACTCCTGGAAATCCCATATTGATTCTCCCCACCCCTCTGGGATGATCTGAATATTCCATTTGGTAATGCAAGCCACCTTACAAGTTGTTGTTTACAAAATTTATACCCTGCCTTTCTACCTTTATCAAGGCCACCAAGGTTGCTAACAGATTAAAAACTGACATAATAAAACATTTTAAACCACATGAACATCAAACAAAAACACATCATTAAAACATACATACAAAAATTTAAAAACAACAATTAAAATATAGGACAGGGAGGAGATATCATTGGGGGAATGCCAGACAAAACAAAACAAAAAGTCTTCCCCTGCTGGTAGAAGATGGAAAAGATGGGGAAGATGAGTCTCGTTGGTGAGAGAGTTCCAGAGTTTTGGTGTCATGACTTACAAGGCTATCTCCTAGATTGCCACCTACCTAAAATCAGAAGGTGGGGCATTCAAAGAAGGGCCTCCAAAGCTGACCACAGTGGTCAGGTAGGTTCATAAGGGACTAGGTGGTGCTTCAGGTACGTTGGTCCCAAACCATATAGGGCTTTAAAGGTCAGCACCAGCACTTTAAATTGTGCCTGGAATAGGGTTGCCAGACCCCCTGGTTTGGTAGGGGTTGCCCGATTTGAAGGAGCTCATTCCCTCCCACTGTCAGCTGGCAGGCAGGGGAAGCCCCAAGAGCGACCACCCAGCCTCCTCCCCACCTCTTCCCTGCTGGATAGAGGCAGGGCCCATGCATCTGCATTATAAGCCCCAGATTCAGGGCTTGGAATGCAGGCGCGTGCAGCCTCCCCCGCCACCTCTCCCCAGCAGCCTTTAAAGGATGGCTTTAAAGGCTGCTGGGAAGTGACGGGGGCCATGCACCTGCACTCTAAGCCCTGAATTCAGGGCTTGGAATGCAGGCACACACAGGTCCCCCCCATCATGGGTACTGGCTCTGCTGAGGCTGACTCCTCCCCAGATGAGGAAGAGACAGGGAGCAACCCAGCCTCCTGGGGAGTCAGCCCAGAGGAAGAACGCTTCACAGTACCTGAGGAGGAAGAGTCCCCAGCAGCTGCACAGGAGGTGCAGCCACAAGAAGAGACCAATCCTGAGCCTGGCCCAGCACCCCCAGTTGCAGACACCCCAAGGCCAGATTCCCCGCCCAGGTCTCCTGAATGCCCCAGACGTAGGGCATGCCAAAGGCTGACTATGCAGGAGCGAAGAAGGAGTGCAAGACTGCAGCTCCTGCAAAGGCAGTGGGAGGAGTTGTAAGCCTTGGCAGACTCCGCTTCACACACCTGCCTCAGTGCGGTAGCAACTCTGCACATTCCAGACCTGCTTCTACATGTGTAGCAACCACTCCTTGTTCATGAACCCTGCAACCTTGGAAGGAATCCCCAGCTCTCTGACTTCTGGCTCTGTTTGTTGACTCTGATTCTGGACTACATCTACCGCTCCAGTGTATAAGCTCTGTGGAAACAGCACACACACCCTCTCTCCAGCAGCCTTTAAAGGATGTCTTCAAAGGCTGCTGGGAAGCAGTGGGGGCACCACTCCCCAATGTGATGATGTCACTTCTGTGTGGTGTCATCACGTTATGGGTACCCCACCCCCTCCAATAATGTCCCCCAAAGTCCCCCGCTGGGGACTTTGAGGGGACCTGGCAACCCTAGCCTGGAAACCTACTGGAAGCCAGAGTAGATGGACTAAGACTGGAGTGATACAGTCCCGACAACCCACTTCAGTCAACACCCTGACTACAGCATTCTGCAACTCTGCACAAATTCAAGTTTCTAACCACTTTTCAAGGGCAGCCCCACATAGAATGCATTGCAGGAATCTAGTCTAGATTAGATTATGTCGTTCCATTTTATCTATTTTATATCTAATAATGAAAGGGGGGGATTTGCAGATATTTAAATCCATGGATGGGGCCCATTTTCATGGATCAAAAATATTTATACATATTTGCCCTCCCCAAGTTTGCAGAAAAATCTAAAAACGGGGGGAAGGAAGGGGTGTAAATTCACCCCAACAGAGGAGTGTTGTTTGTGTGTGTGCCGACAATGCTTCTTTGTTGGAGCCGCTGTGAAGGGGAGGTTCTGTAGGCATGCAGTTAGGCCACCACTATGATACCTGGTTTCAGTGGCAATGCCCCTGGGCCCAGCGCAGTTCCCAATGTTACCACTGCAGCCAATGTGGTTCCCAGTGTCAACGCTGCTGCCCCTGAGCCCCATGAAGCTCTCTGTCCTGCCACCAGCTGCAGCTGGAAACCCAGAAAGAGGCTGGCCCAACCTCTCCTGGGATGTGGGGAGCTGGCCGGGCAGAATGCCAAAGAATGGGGGAAGACAGGCAGAGCACCGACAATGGGGTAGGTGGCTGGGGATAAAAGTAGTGAGGGTGGGGATGCAGTGAGAGAGACGGGAAGAAGGAAAGTTGAGGTGGGGTTCATTGGTAAGGCAGAGCAGTGAGGCTGGTGGAATAGAGCAGTGAGGGTGAGGGTGATGGGAGAGTGGAAAGGAAGGTGCTGCAAGGGGAGGAGGCACCAAGAATGGGCAGGGTGGGCGGGGCAGTGAGGATGGGGGTGGAGTGGGGGAGAGGTGAAGAAGGAAAGGCAAGGGTAATGGGAAGTTTTGTATTATTCAAGGGGTACATTCTAAAGCTGTGCAGAATTCTCTGGGATATTCCTCACTGACAGCTGTTGGGTTCACTGCAAGCTACAGCATCAACTTTCTTCTGCCAAACATCCTCATTAATATTGGAGCACTCAAGTTTCTCTCTAGAAAGTCCTCTTTATGGATGGGCATCCAATGTGAAACCTCCTTTATGTGTGAACCTTCTGGGAAGCATTGCAAGTAAAAATGTCTTTCTATAGCAGCATCAGCATTATGACAAAGGCCAGGCAAGATTATCCAAGACCAGCACTTGTAGAGATCCACACTTATAGAGGGAAAATTGAATGTTTCCCTACAGACATATGCAAATTCTGGCACTAGATACAGCAAACTGCTGTTGATAAGTACACTGAACTATGGGGCTGCTTCATACTGAGTCATGGGCGTCAACTACGGGGGAGCTCTAGGGCTCGAGCCTCCCCCGAAATTTCCCGGGGGGGGGGCTCAGCCACCCCCAGCAAAATGGAGTGCTCACCGGTGGCCACTCAGCCGGCCAGCTGGCCGTCGCCGCCTCTCCTTCCCCCCCACCCCTGGCCTGCCCTCCTGCCTCCCTGGGGCAGGGGGGGGAGAGAGGCGGCGGGGACATGGTCCCATGCTTCGCGTGGGCGGCAGTCAGCCGGCCAGCTGGCTGCCGCCGCCGAGACTGCACGGGTCTACCTCCCTGGGGCCAGGGGGGGAGGACTGGCGGGGACATGGTCCTGTGCGCGCGCGTGAAGCACGCGTGCACAAGAGAGCCCCTGTCCCCCCCGGGGATTTAGAAAGTCTACGCCCCTGTACTGAGTCAGACCAATGATCCAAGTGAGCCCAGTTCTGGCTGCTGCAAGATGGTTTTAATGGGAGGTCAGGGGCTGAACCTTTGTAAAGCAAGGGCTCTAGTACTGAGCTGTGGCTCTTTCCTGTCCATTTTGCATGAATTAATGTAATAAATATTATGATGATTTAACTGATATCATTTTCTAGATTTTGTTACTGGTGAATAACTGTACTCAAAATGTATATGTCTCAGAATTCAAGGGCAATTTGGCTGCAACATTTGTCACCTCACTGATTGCCACTGGCTGATCTAGCTGGCTAGGTGGATATCCCCCACCTCCCTCACTGCTCCATGTGTGGTCCTCCTGAAGCTATGTACTCAGTGAAAGAGGATGACCATCTGGGATAGAGTGTACCATTCTTCAGTCAAGGTTATCTGATATCTGCACTCTCCTGCTAGAACCTCAGAACAAAATGTATATGGCCCATTGTTTGCATAACCCCTTTGCAAGTACCTGCAGTTTTGTTCTTCTGCGATTATCCTTGCAGTTGTAGGGATAACTTTTCTGCTTTGTTTTGTTATTTTAAAACTCCCTTTTTTGTAGTTGTCACTGTAAGTAACAGGTCCATAAATGCTTCTGACTTGAAAACTCACCTTTTAGGAATTGGGAGACGTCTTCCAGTTGAGGGATGTTATTTTCACTGTAACTACTGTATCTCTCCAGTAAATGGAAGGCATCCAGGTGTTCTTTACAGGCATGAGTAGGATATAAACTCTTCAGTGTACTGTACACCTCCTTCCTTTAGAATGACAAAGATCATGCAGGTGCATCATAATTTCCAACCAAGCTCTGCAAATCCATGTCAGCTAACTGCAATCCATTTCTTATCATTCTACCATATGACTTCTATTTATTTATTTTTATTTTATTTATCTTTATTTTTATACCCCGCCCTCCCCACATGTGGGCTTGGGGCGGCTTACAAGGGCATAAATGCCAGTTAAAACAAAGGCATATGCCAATTAAAACATCATATAACAATTTAAAATCAACAATAACAGTAATAATAATAACAATAAAATACCAGAAAATTACTGGTATGTAACTACAATTCCTAATAAAGTGCTTCCAGTTTTTCTACTCAGATGGCTTCCTATCGAGTTGGGTCCTACCAGCCATAACCATCGGGCCTGGGCTGCATTCAGGGCCGGCTCAAATTAGAGTTGTTATCACTAAGATGTTACTACTATTTCTACTGGTGGTGGCTCCTAGCCAAAGGCCTGGCGGAAGAGCTCCATCTTACAGGCCCTGTGGAACTGCATTAAGTCCCACAAAGCCCTGATCTCCTCTGGGAGCTCATTCCACCAGACTGGAGCCGCCACTGAAAAAGCCCTGGCCCTGGTCCCGGTAAGCCTGGCCTCCCTGGGGGTCGGGACATCAAGTCGGGGACATGACCCCGACTGAAGTGCTCGCTGGGGTATATACGGGGAAAGGCAGTCCCTCAGGTATGTTGGACCCTGGCCATATAGGGCTTTAAAGGTAAGAACCAGCACCTTGAAGCGAACTCGGTATGTTATAGGCAGCCAGTGCAGCGCCGCTAGCACAGGCCGGATGTGGTCGCATCTTGTAAGACCCATCATTAGCCTGGCCGCGGCATTCTGCCCCAGCTGCAGCTTCCGGGTTTGTTCCAAGGGCAGCCCCATGTAGAGGGCGTTCTATTGGCATTAAATGCACAGAACGATGATATTCAGGGGAAAGTTCTTATATCTAGAAAAAAACTGCCTCTAGGATGGAATATGTATACCATGTAGGAGATAAGCATGCTGGAGGACACATGGAAGTGCTCCCCAACCTCTTCCAGTAGTAAAAGAGCAGCAGTTCATGGTAGCACTCATTAATTATCTACATTGTTCTTAGTCAAGTAGATGAGGCTTTTTTTTAGGGCTGAGAGTAGAATATAACCCAGTTTCTATTACGATGCCCACACAAGTTTCAGTATCAGTATAAGAAATGAGAGGTAAGTGGAGGGAATCTGACTTTAAAGGTGACTTAAGCCTTTGGCAGGCAAAGACCTCAATGAGATAATAATGGTTCGGTAGCATGTGGGTCACCAAAGCCTACAAGGTTGTAAGCAGAGTTTTGCGGACTACAGAATTAAAGGGCTGGAACCAACGAAAACTCATCTAATCTGTATCCACAAACTACACCATTCATGCCCTTGCTAGCAATGCACAAGCAAAAATTCAATCACAGAGAAGAAATTTGTTTGTAGAACAAATAGCTCCAGAGGTAGAGAATAAGGATAGACACAGACTGGGAAAACGTGGTTCAGTTTGTGGTTCATGACCTGCACCATTTGTGAAACGTGGACTGTCATGAATTTTTAGCCACCTTACGAACTTGTTCAGTTTGTGAGGTTCGTGGCTTGGTAGAATGCCCCCCAGCATGCTAGAGACATCAAGTTCACAGGGGATTTCCAGCTGACTGTCTTCTACCTGTCGTCCAAGTTTGGTGAAGATTGGATTTATGGGGTCCGAGTTACAGTCCCCCAAAGAAGTTGCCCTCAGGAAGTTCCTGGGGGCACTTTCTTTGTGAGGCTGTAACTCAGACCCCCGAAATCCAGTCCTCACCAAACTTGGAGGCCAGGTAAAGGACAGTCAGACAGAAATTCCTGCCATGCTTGGTGCCTCTAGCTTGCACAGGATTTGTTCTATACTCTCCTGAACCTCCTGAACCTGCACATGTCAAAATGACTGAGGTTCAGGAGTGTATAGAATGGATCCTGTGCAAGCTAGAGACATCAAAGTCACAAGGCATGCTCCTCTGGGTGCTCTTTTACATGTCCTCCAGGTTGTTGCTTTGAAATTTTGTAAATATTTTGACTGAGCAGAGACAGTATCTCTGGGAATGTATCTGCTCACAAACTGCCATGAACCTCCACTAACTTTGCGAACCATTAACAGGGCAAAATTCATGATGAATTTTGCTTTGTGGTTCCGTTCGTGCCTATCCCTAGCCAAGACTCTGAACTACTGCTAATGCTGGCACGTTTTCCCTCTACAATAAGCAACTAAAATATTGCTTTCTCCCTGTTCCCAAGCACTAATTTTACAGTGAGCAGTATAAAAAAGCCACACATTAAATGATCAAGATTTACTGTAATGCCATTTTACCTTTTTTAAATTTGAATGCCCATCATTTCTTTACTTAATTCCAGTCAGAATACATCTGTATCATGTCCCTGGAATTAGTGCAGGGAACACTGCAGTTACATTGCTGTGACCCGGATTTAAGGGGATGGTTTTAAAGAAAACCAAATCCATTCTGGAGGGAAATTCCTTCCTGAATTTATATATTGGTAAGATCCAAAGTAAAAAAAATCCATGTGCCCAGAGCCCAATAAATGTGATTAAGAATCTACAAAAATATTGAATTTCAGCTTTGGCTCAAGGGAATTGGATGGATACAGGCACACTTACCAGGTGGCAGTCTCTTCTGTGGTGTATTCCACACGTGGAATTGGCTCACCTCTATGAAAAGAATACAAGCAAAAAGAGCAAGGAGAGGAATACAAGGAGAGAGCAAAGAGAGTAGGAAGTATTATGGGGCAACTTTGCAATGTGTAACTAAATTCAATCACTGTCCAGTCATACATGACACAGAGGTAAAGATCCATCAAGGGTCTACTGAACTGGAGAAGGATAAACAAATAGAGTACATAAAATTTAAAATTGCAAAGCTTCGAAATGAAAAAAGGGTTTGGCCAGACCTAATAGATGAGAATTAAATTCAAATTGCAGATCATATCCTGCCTGTTCTAGAGATGAATAGCAACTAGGACATAGTTCTGTAAGCCAAAACCAACTTTTGTAAGTTACTTTAAAAGGCACATTTCTATCCCTCATAGTTACAGAAATACATCTGAAAAACTAATCGCTGCATGGATTAAGTACAGAATGATAAATAATAACAGGATTGCAAGGAAAAGACTCAACCCACGTCATTCAGATTAAATGGATTATGCAAAAAGCAGTCGGTGTGGATCGCCAACTCTTAAAACACTTCTACTACCTTGGGTGTTAAAAAGTGGTAAAAGGATGGGCATTTTCCCTCATGAAAAGAATGCCAGAAATACTGGGGGGGGGGGGGGCAAGTATAGTGCTAGTATTAACAAAAGAGGGCACTCCATAGGCTATGCTTCTTTGTAAAAGAGAAGGCATACAATCACTAGGGGGCAGTCTGAAAAGGCAGAATGTCTTATCAGCCATCTCAAAAGCAGCCCATGGAAATAAAAGAAATGGTCGAGTGGGAAATCAAACCTGCTAAAGATCATCACAAATAGAAGACCACCTGCACTCTACAACTCAAGCTTGGCCCACCTCCAGCACTAGCAGCTTTTAAAAGAAAGCATAGTAAGAATCATGACTTTATATACTGTGATTTCAAATTTAATTTCTAAATTCATCTAATTCCAAATGGCTCAATCGTGCTATTGAGCATCTAAGCCCATGTTGCCGAGCATTTCCAAGATCTCAGTAGAATTCAGGACTCAGTCCAAAAAGCCATGCAGCGATCCTCTCCTGTGTTATGAGGCTATTGTGGCTAGTGAACAATCCAGGTTTCTTAACAAACTGCCCACAAAACTCTGGGAAAGTTCAGAAATGGCCATTAGTTAAGCTCAGAAAGCTGTTTCTAAAAGGCAGGGGGCGGGGGGGAGAAACTCCAGCTGTATGTAGGTGTGCATATTCAACCTCGACTTGTATGTGTGGTTCTTTGGAGCATGCATTATGTTACTGAGGTAACTACTGTCCACTGGTATCTACCACTGTGAGCAAATATAATACAATTCATGTTAATTCAAAAAATGATAACCCTCTTCCTCATATCAGTGTGACCTCTGGTGTTGTTATAGTACACTCCACTAATGTGAATAAGAGAACCACATTAATAAGAAGGTATATAGTACAAAATAAAACGAATTAGAAAGCATATTTTAATTTTAAATCACAAATGCAAATGTTGCCAGATGAATTTTTTTGGCAAAATTAAAAAAAAAAATACAAAGGGAATTCAGATTTTTTTTTCATTCCTCCAGTTTCAACCTTTACCATACAATTTGGATTCCTTGGATTCTGAGAGGGGGAACCAACAATTTTGCAGGACTTTTGTGACATTTATTCTATTCTAAGCTGAATATATACAATTTCAGTTCTGCCACACCTGTTTCAACAGTAAAGGCCATATGCACGAATCTATCCAGTGCAAAGGGCAAAGAAGGTGCCCAAAATATACTGTATTTTCCGGCGTATAAGACGACTGGGTGTATAAGACGACCTCCAACTTTTCCAGTCAAAATATAGAGTTTGGGATATACTCGCCGTATAAGACTACCCCTCTTCCAATGCACACCAAATACAGCGCCAGACCTTCAGTTAGTCCTTCTCTCTCAAGCGACTCTGTGGATGCTGGAGGCTAAGAAACTGTAAGCTAGCTCACACCAGGGGCGTCGTCTTTTTAAATTCCCGGGGGGGTGGGGGTTTGTGCGCCAGCACAACACCTCCCTGCAGCCGCTGTGAGCGGTGTGGGGCCTCCCCGTGAGTGGTGTGAGGGCTTCCTTCCCCGCGGCCGGCAGCGGTGTGAGCCCCCCTGAGAAATGAAATGGCTGCTGCTTGCGCCGCCGCTGGCCTTGGTAAGGGAGGCCTCGCACCGCTTGCGCCACCCCCGGCCATGGGGCCTCACCGCAGCCGGTGCAAGCAGTGCAGGGCCTCACCACCACAAGCGGCACAAGGCTTCCTTCCCCGCAGCCAGCAACGGCATGAGCAGCACAAGACCTTGTCGCGGCCGCCACGAGCAATGCGAGGTTTCCCTCCCCGCGGCAGTGCAAGCAGCCTGAGGCCTCTCTTCCTGCGGCCGCCGCCGGCGTGAGTAGCAGCCGCTTCATTTCCCAGAGGGGGCCCTGCCTAGTCCCACCTCACTAAGCCCCACGCGCCGTCTTTCGGAAGGCACCCTTTGGCTGGAGGTCTGCACAGTGCCCTTCCCTTTGGTTGCCCCCTCGTTCCCCTCCGTCGGCCGAGCTGTGGACGTGGTAGGGATGGGGTAACCACAGATTCTCCAGTCCGGCTTGGAAGTTTCATCACCCGCCCTATAAGATGACACCCAGCGTATAAGGCGACCCCCGACTTTTGAGAAGATTTTCCTGGGTTAAAAAGTAGTCTTATACACCAGAAAATACAGTAGTTGAAATGGCTACCTTCAATGAGTGCTGCAGTACTGTCTTGGATACTTAGCCTTGTTCAGCTGATACATTTGGGGTATGCCTCACTCACATCCTAAGAGAGCACACTGCAGATTATATTCCCAATAATCACAATTGCCATTTTCTGTGAATAAAGCAACGTTTAAGTTTTCCAGCTCCAGTAAGTGCTCTCACAAACTTAGGTTTGTTGCAGGTATGCATTTGTGTACACCCATGTTTAAAAATGTGTGTGTTGCCCTGTTCACGTAAGACGGCAACCATATGCATTCCGATGAGTGCGCACAGGTTGGTACACAAGGTAGGACAACTCAAAAGGTAGTGGCTAAAAGGGGCTCATAGATAACGTTGAATTTGCCCCCTTTATGAATAATCGCAATAGCTCTATGGAATTAGCAGCCATGGAGCATTGAAAACACGAAGCAACAGAGTGAAAGGGAAGAGCCAACAGAGCAACAGGGCAAAACATGGCGAGCAGAGAGGTAAGTAAGTGTATGCATGGAGTTCTCAGCAGGTGATGCTATGCAGCGCAGCAAGTCTTACTGCTTATAGTGGAAGGCAATTTCTGCTATCATTTTCCTTCGTTGCCGATATACTTGGTCAGAGAATCCCTTGGAGGAAAGAACAGAGCAAGAATGTTACTGCACATTTTTGCACTGAGCAGTTTTACTAACGGCAACGTACAATTCTTGTTATAGGCCCTTCAAGGCAGAGAAGCAAGTTTACGTACAGTGGTCGATGCTCCTTTGTGAAACCGGCTCTCCCATTATTGGTACCCAGAGCTAATAGGCCCTTCAACACACTACAAGATGCTTCTGTACATCCTCTTGAGAAGCCTAAGGTTAACTGAATCTACGGGACTTTAAGCTGGTGAGCATGTAACGTTTCTAGAAGTCTACAGACTGATGGATATTTTTGTAATGTAAGCAATGAAAGCTTCTTCTCAAGTCTGATGCAAAGAACAGTAATTCAAGCTATTCCACAAGGAAACTGCTAAAATGTAGCCAGAGAACTGGGCTCCCGGGTGCCCAGCAACGCCGGTAGCACTTGGGGGCCGCTTTGCCACCGTGCCAGGAAACGGACAGCAACAGCTGCACACGTCACACGGCTCAGATCTGGCGGGAGTGGGGCTAGCTCTTGAGGAGGAGGCACCCCTCTCCCGCTCCTGGCAGTTGCTCCACTTGCTCGCCCACCCGCCCACCCTGTTCTCAGAGTAGGCTATTGCTGGTCGCCAATGGGGCCAGGTAGGAATTTTTCGCCTTTACCAGGACTGGCTGCTTAGGTGGAGGTGTTTTTGCCTACCTTACACTGAGGGCAGTGGATTAAGGGTCATAGGTGGCGGATGAGTGTTAAATAGATTGGTCACTTGGCAGGTTTGTGCAAGCAAGAAGACGGAACTGGTGAGCGCTTCGTGGCATATCCCGTTCGGGAACAGGAGGCCATCAGGAGCTGCCCTAGGATTTTCTGGCCCAGGGTGGGGAATGTTGATCGCCTCTGGGAACTTCTCAGGCCAGGCTCCTCCCTGCCGGTTTGTGTGGCTTCAGGGGTAGGGGCTCCCGGGGGGCAACCAGTATGCTGGGCTGCTGGTTACGAGCCAGAATTGGCTGGCTCAAGACTGGAGCTAGGTGACCCACCCATATCAAGAGCAAGGAGGTTGTGTCAGGGAGGGACGCCTGCCTTGCCTGTTCCATGCTTGCTTAGTTTTTTTCCCGTTGCTGCAATGTTCTGTTAAATAGTTAATAAAGGGGCCCTTGTTTAATTCCAGGCGGTTGTCTGTCTTGTTATTCCAGCTGGGGTGGCAAGAAGTATGCTTAGATGGAAAGGATTTGGGACAATGGAGTTGCCCACTCACTGGGTGATCGAGATCCAGATCAGGGTCGAACTTAGTGACCAAATGGTGACATCTATCCAGCTCAGAGATTTTTCTTGGAAACCAATGAACTATAATCCAATAAGAGAGAGAGGGAATAAGTTAGTTGAGAATAAGAAAGAGCCTTCATTCAAAAAAAAAACACTACATTGTTAGTACAGATTACTTTGAAATTTATATATTTAGTTCTTCAACTTCCAGGGTGGTTTCTACAATATTCCTTGAAATGAGACATGCGCACTCCAGATTCATCTGCTACTATGTGCCCATAACTGCAAGGCCCTCCATTCTTTACAAGTTCTAATCTAAGAAGTTCTGACAAATATTTGCTTTCCAAGATAAATGTGAATACACTATCCGTACAAAGCAGCTTAGCTATCTTTTACCATCCTTTGCTCTCTGATCTGCCTTCTCTTGTTTCTGCTTGGGAGATGAGGTGCACCAGGGCTGGCCGGCCGGCCTGCCTGCCTGCCTTCCCTCTCTCTCTCTCTCTCTGATTGAATCACCCTGGTTGAATAATCCCTGATTGGCTGAGCTTGGAGCACAAGAACAATAGCCAACCAGGACTCTGGAGTAAACCAATCAAGTAGTAATGTTTTGTAAATAGCCCATCACGGGGAGTGGGTGTGGGTGGAGAGTTTTGCATGCATATAAGCAGGGTTTCGGCCCTGCTACTGTTGTCTTGTTCAGGCTTAACTCACTTAATAAACTATGAGCTGATCACTCTACGCATCTGACCCCAGTACATTTTCCTTCCTTCCTTCCTTCCTTCCTTCCTTCCTTCCTTCCTCCCTCCCTTCCTTCCTCCCTCCCTCCCTCCCTTCCTTTTGAAAAAGAGGTGCTGGAACTCTCAAGAGGGAAATGAAGTTTTCCATCTTCATACTGAAAAGCCATGAAGTTTTAAACATTTTTAAAAGAATTTTGTCTAAGAGGTTCCAGAACTCTGTTCCAGTGTGTTCCCCCAGAAAAGAAGCCTTGGGGTACACAATGGTATGGTGGAAAACATTACTGAGAGAATATAGTTTTTAAATAGATTGTTGGTTTTAAGAAAACTTTTGAAAATAGTAATGAAATTTAAATTTTAAAATTAATATTTTTAAAATAGAAAATGTTAAATTGAACATTTAAAAAAAATGTTTATTGATGTAGGAAACTTATATGCTACCTCTCCAGAGACCTGCAAGTCAACACTGTACAGAAGGAGAAAGCTAGATGCAGTGCATCTTATCTTTGGGATATTGAAGAACCTATTTCCTTAAAAAAATGGAAAACAAGGAACCTCAATTTTCAAAAGATATATCCATCTTTTCTATCATACTAAGGTCGTGGCCACACAAGTGAAATAACTCAGAGGGGAATCGAGGCTTTTTTGCTCTGGAGCAATTTGCCCCACAGTTGTGTGATCACACAGATCTATGGACCTGCCAGGGCAACTAGCCACTGACTGATCAGATGCAACTGTGGGCGAGTTTTTTTTGTGTGTGTATGTGGTTGGTTTCTGAGGTGCTTAAATGGGGGATTGATGAATCGCCTCCCCACCCTAAGGGCTTTTGATGATGTGCACACGGGGAAGGGGGAAAAAACCAACAGTGTGGCATCAGGATAGTGTATGATCCCGCTATCCGCAATACCACACTTCGGCACTGGAGTGATCACACGGGGAAATTCCGGCTGCGAACCGCAGCAAACCATTTGATACTGGAGTTTCACTAGTAGCTTTTTGCCACGCTTCCCCACTGGATCAAAATGGTTTGCGATGGTTTGACGACGGTTGTGGGATGCTTCCCAGATGTGCTGGTGTGATCGCGCCACTTTGATCCGGTGGTGAATTATCCCTCTTCTGTGGCAAATGGGTGCGTATGATCGTGCCCTAAGATTCCTACTCCAAACTGAAAGGCAGCATATGGCCTTGAGACATTTGCAGTTCTTACGATAAAAGATATTCTGAACATATGAAAATTAATGAAAAGGGTCTAATTTCCATGAGAAACTACATGGTAAATTTGGGGGAATTTCCCAGGTACAAACTATTGCACTGACTATATTTGAAAAGTGAAATAATCATACAATCAAAGTGTAACTTTGAGGGAAGATGCAAGAGCAATTTGAACCAAATAGGAAGTTAAGGTTCAATAAATCGTGAACTATCAGTTTCCTTCACTGTGTCTTGCAATTAGTTGCACATAGATCTCATACCTTCCATCAGAGTTGGATTTCCACTATGAAATTGTTGCACTTTCCAAAAGAAGTGAACTGTTTTGTTCCTGGGATAATTAGTTGTTATTAGGGATGAATATATAACAATGTATTGCTATATACTGAATCTATGGAATTTTAAACAGAATATTATTCATGAATCAGTTATACTGATTTTTTTTGTGTGGTATAGTTAGGAATGTAACACAAGACCCCTCCCCAGACTCATATAGTTTTGTGAATCTTTTCTGTTTGTTTGTTTGGATTCTTTTCCGAATATTTTTTCCTTCTTTGGAGGTTGTTCACTTTCTTGCTGTATCACACCAATGCAGTAGTGATCCCTGAATGATTCTTTTTTAAAGGAAGACACTGGTAAAAAGCAGGATTCCTTAAGCTGTTTCCTCATTTTGTGAATTTTAATTTTTTTTGTAGAGGACCTGTAGTATTCTTTGAATGCTCTGCATTTCACCGATCTTGTGCTTGTGTATTTATCCAGCCAGAATTTTAAGTGTTGGGAAGAAGGGTTGAATAGTAGTGCTGCAGCAAGCCTGTGTCCTCCATGCAGACTGGAATTTGTGTAATTGCCACAGACAATAGTGATTTGTGGAAGTAAATGCTTTCAGGTGAGTTACAGGGGAGGCTAAAGGATGGGTTGCCTAAAGAAAGAATCATGATATTCCCAATCTGAGATAGCTAATAAAACTTGACTCAGATGGTTATGTAGCAATTGGTGTACTTCAGTATTACAGACCTACCACAGTGCTCCTCACAATACTATGCTACACAACTGAGTTATGAATCAGAAACTCTGCAGACTGAAGCTTGCCTTGGCTATGAGCTTTGTATATATACTAAACCTTACAGGATGATTTCATGATGTTAACTTGCCTTAGATGCATTATTTTTAACCTTCTTTTATAGCTGAACATGTGCACAGTTGCATATGAACCCCTCCAAAAGCTGCATGCATACCAAGAGTGCATGCATTCTGAAACAATTTCCAAAATGTCTTATTTCATTTTGGATTGGAAAAACCTGAAACAAAACAAGGCATTCCTGATATCTGGGAATTTCTGAAATTCATATTTCCCCAAAATTTTGGTAATGTTGGAATTATTTTGGAAACACTAGGAAGGGTCATGATCCTGCAGCTTCTCCTTTAGAGCCTGAAACATCTGCAGAACCCAAAAGCTTGGACTATTTTCTATAATTTTGTTTGTGGATTTAGCTTTAGACCAATACAGCTTCTGGAAATTTTAGGTTTAATCCTTCTGCCTGGCCAGACTGTTATGACTAGCAGTAGCAGCAGCAGCTCTGGTCTGGCCCTAGTTTTTGTCAGTGGAGGGGAAAGTAGCTCAGGGCATCCTATTGAGGGATCCCTGCAGTGGGAATGCTTTGCTGATTGGGGGGATTGGGGGTCATTATTAGAGATGGAGGGCTAGATTTCCTCCAGTTTTGAGAGCAATAGGGTAAAGGAGGTCGCGGCCACATGAGCGAGATAATCTGGATGGGAATCAACACAAATTTGCACTGGCACAATTTGTGCCACATTTGCATGATCACACAGGTCCATGGACCTGCAAGGGCAAACCACCGCTGCATGATCACACGCAACTGTGGGTGAGTTGTTGTTTTTTTCCAGTCATTTTTGATTTGCTTATTCGCTTAAACAAGGGATTGATGAATTGCCTCTCCACCCTGGGGGTCATCCGATGATGCGAATACCGGGGGGGGGGGAGAAAAAGCCTGATCCCCGACGCCACACGTTTGTGCTGGCGCGATCACACAGAGAAAGTCCGGCTCCAGGCCATCGCAAACCATTTGCTACTGCCTTTTCACTGGTAGCTTTTTATACCGATTCCGCGCCGGCTCAAAGCAGCTTGCGACAGTTTGATGACACTTGTGGGACGCTTCCCAGATGTGCTGGTGTGATCGTGCCACTTTGAGCCGGCGGGGAATCATCCCTCTCGCATCGCAAATGGGTGTGTATGATAGCACCCTGAGTCAATTGAAGTGACCTGGAGGAAACATGGTATTTTTTCCCACAGGGAGCAATGGAGACAAGAATGGCTGTGGATACCTTCTTCGGGAGTCTATAAAATTGTGCCCCTTTGTCCAATTCACTTGAAACATGGGTGGTCTTAAACAGAGAAAGAAGGAGGACTACTTTCCCTGAAATGTTGATGCCATTTGGTTTTTAAAAAACCACTCTGGAAATATGAGTTTATTTTGCCATTGGAACCAATAGGGCAGATACCTGATAGATCTGAAAATGAAACTTTTCCCAAAATGAATTTACAAAACCATGTCAACAGTTGTGAAACTTTGTAAAAAGAGTCATAATCTTTTTTCTGAAATTACAAAATAATATGAAAATGATGATTTCTGAATCATACACTCTCAAGGCACACCACTCCGGTTTTCTCTAACGCCCATCCGAAAAGGCCAGGATTGGAGCTTTTTCTTGTGCTGTTTTTCCTGTATGGAGATTATCTCCACATAGGAAAAACAAATCAAGTGTGAAACACCTTTCAATTGTGTCTCCATCACTAAGTGACATATTCCTTACACTTGTCTTCTTTTGTGCTCCTTACATCTTCTGAAACCCTTTTCAGAGAACTGAGGAGTGTGCTCAAATCAGAGCAGTGAAGCTCACAGCGCACAAAGTATTCCAGATCCGTAGCCCCTTCTCGTAGTTTCTTGCTGGGCCTTGTTTCAAGATGATGAATCTTGGCTTCAAATGTCTTTGGGCAGAGAAAAATGGGAAAGGAATAATGTAAAATGAGAGAACAAAGACATTTCAACAACAAGTTTGTTACACAGTCAACAAACCTTTAAGATACAAGTGTAAAAAAACCATAGAATTATTAACATTTGATTAACAGTTATTTCACCATCTGGGAACTTATCTCAATGGGTACATTGAAAAATTATTGCCACTTTTCCAATAATGGGTACATTCTCCCCAGCAAAAAGAACCATAGCCAAAAATAGAGCAATGGCATCCTTTCTAACTGCCTTATAATAACAGCAAGAGAGCAGCAATTGGGATACAGTCTCTTCCACCCCTGTGCCACTAGGACATAATCGATTGTTTAAAGGGATGTACTTTTAGTGACTCTCATGAATTGCTGATGCCAAAACATTAAATCTGCTAGTGTAAAAGCTGTCCTTGAGTACTTAAAAATTTAGGTCCAAGTTTAAAGATGAGCAAGATCTATGGATGCAGTCACACAGCACCAGATTCCCAGATAAAATCCCACTAGGATTTTATCCAGTTTTTTTTTTCTTTCAGGTTGGGATGTTCATACATCCCATCCCCAGCAGCGGTGGGAGGCACCCTTTCTGCTCACAGGAGAGTGCTCTACATCCCCCTCCACCACCAGCTGCTGCTGCCACCAGCCACAGCTGCCTGTGGACCTGTCCTGCCTGGTTTGCCCTGTGCTCTGCTCCGTGCCCCAAGCCCTGCGAGTCGCCGCCTGATAATTTTTGGGTTAGAGAATGTGAGGGGGGCTAGGAGGCAGCAGCCAGCGGGGTTTGGGGCCAGGAGCAGAGCACGGGGCAGTTCCCCCCCATTTTTGCACTTTTGCACTTGAGTGCCCAAGCGCCCAAGTGCAAAAACGGGGGGGACAGGGAGGGATGATCTGAACAGCCCTCTCACAGTCATTGCAAGAGAGGGCTGTCCAGATTGGCTCAATCACGCATTCCTTGCGTTAACACCCATAAAATACTTGTTTTTCCAGAGGTCTTTAAACACGGGAGACAAGCGGAAGGGTTGCGCAAGTGAGCGAGCTTCAGAGAGGGATCCGTATGAACAGGAGATTAAAAAGCGAGAGGAAACAGCAATAATTCCCACAGTGAAGTCCTGCATGACCACGGCCTATATGCCAAGATATACATGTTCTGGTAATCTACATCACAAAACCTTTGCTTGACTATTGTCCACACAGTAAACTTGGAGTGAAAATCCTGCACTGTCAATTTCTTGGGTTATGGCTTTCTTTCTTTTACTCATAAATGCATCTTTCAGTACTACAGAGGCAAAACTGGAGGATGGATCTCTGTGGCAAATAGCCAGAAGTTTATGGCTGCTATTCTTGCTATAGCTGCTGGTGTACATATTCCTTTCTCATGACTCATAACCGCCACTGTTTCACATTTAGGGAATCCCACTATGCCTCTGAGAAACTGAGCCTGTATCCTCCCTATATTTGGACTGCACCCTATAAACCAGATATGCACCGCATACAGTACAGTACAATACAATACAAAAAGGCTTTATTGGCATATATCAAGTTATCCATACAGACAGTAAGCAAATATAGAGATAACAAGGATAATTTAAATATAAGCAGTTAAACAATTTTCTTATTTATTTATGATTTTTACATCCATAAAAGACATACAGTCATATATATACATCAACATTAGTTTGAGCCTATCTTATCAAGTCTTTATCTATCCATTTGTAAAATTTCAACCATCTGTTTTTATGTACCATATCATCTTTTCCTTGTGATACTATAGTTAGATTGTCCATTTCTGCCAGATCCAGAAGCTTCTCCTTTAGTTCCTCTTTTGTGGGAATATGGTCAGTTTTCCAGTATTTTGCTAAGATTATCCTAGCTGCCGTCAAGATGTGTATCAACATAACTTTCTTATTGTAACCATGTTCTTCGGGTAGTATACTCAACAGATATATTTCCGGGGTTATCTCCAGGTTTATCTCTACTACTTCTAAAATAATCTTTTGAATCATCTGCCAGTATTTTTGAATTTTTACACAGCGCCACTACATATGGTAGAAAGTTCCGATATTTGTCTTACATTTCCAGCACAGTTTGGAGGTCTTATCATAACTTTTCGATATTTTGTCTGGAGTCCAGTACCAGCTATAAATCATTTTTACATATTTTCCTTATATACCGCCACTCTCATACATTTAGTCAATTTCCATATCTTTGACCATTCATCAAACTCAATACAATGCCCTATATCCAGTTAAACAATTTTCAATTGGTCCTTGATTACCGAACTTAAAAACAGGGCTACTTTTTCAGTTATCTCAGGTAACGAGTCATTAAGAAGTTGGTACACAATCAGGGCATTCGAATGGCCTGACAAATTGAATAAAATTGAGTCTAAAAGATTAGAACGTATATCAGCATACTGGGCACAATAAAGAAGGATATGGGAAAGCGAGTCTAATTTATAAGCACAGAGTCTCGCAGAGTATGTGATCTTATTATATCTGCCATAAGTGACTGCAGATGGAATAGCATTGCACCTAGCAAGTGCAAATGCTCTGTGCATTTGTGGCGCATAGGGGAAAGATAAATAGGGTGCCAGTCAGCCAGTAATTAAGGGAATTCAAAATTCAGAGGGAAACAGGATTTTTTTGCAGAGCTGGCTAACTTTTGCAGTTTGATATCTAGGATTCTGCATTTGATTAACTGGTATGCATTTGGCTATGGAAACATAAATAATGAATCTAAAAATAAGTCCATTGTTGTTATTTTTTTTTCTCTGTGCGGACAGTCCAGCTGGAGATGTTAGATTCTGACAGCATTTGGTGCAAAAAGCTCCTGGGGCAAGCACTGTAGTGCACTCGTAGCCAATGTTTAATTGACATGAGCCATGCTCGTGTTTCTACCAAGTTTAGGCCTCTTTCTAAACAAAGAACAGCATTTGGAACACAGCGTGGCAGACCCATGATTTTCTGCACAAACTTGGATTAAACTCTTTCAGTACCAGCCTGAAAGGTGCTGATCCATACTGGAATACCATACTATAATTGAGTAATAACTTTAGCCTTAAAGACTTTTAGCACAGCTGGAATGAACTGGTTGCCTCTATTAAAAAAGAAACGTACAATGGCTGATGCATTAAGAGTAGCTACATTAATTGCTGATTTACGCTTGGTTGACCAAGACTTCTGTTTAGCAGACGTCTGAGCCCCACCCTTGTACAGGGAAGTAGTTCTGTATCGTCCACATAAAGTAAGATGGGAACATGAGCTGTACCCAATTTAGGGAAATGATCATCTTCTTCTACTAAAAAGGGGGCAAGGTCATTGAGAAATGAATTAAATAGAAACAAAGCAAGTATGCATCCCTGTTTGACTCCTTTACTAAAATGAATTTTAGACGTTAATTCCCCTGTAGTTGAGCATTTAATTTGACAAGTGGTAGAAGTGTGTAGCATTATGATTAGTTTAAGGAGTCTCTTATCTATTCCTGATTGGTACAGTTTGGCCCATAATAGCTCTCTGTCAATTGAGTCGAATGCTCCTTTGAGATCTAAAAAAGCTGCATAGAGTTTGGAATTTCTAGATTTGGTATACTTTTCAGCCAAATGTGCTAAAGTAATACAATGGTCTAGTGTGGATTTACCCTTGCAGAATCCAAGTTGTTCAGGGCCTAAAACTCCTTGCTGAGTCATTCAAGAAGTTAGTTTGGATAATAGTGCTTGGTGTATAGCTTGCCTAGAATGGAAAGAAGGCTGATTGGCCTATAATTAGAAGGCATAGTATGGTCACCTTTCTTATAGATTGGGACCATAATTGCATTCTGCCAGGCATCTGGGATAAGTCCCGTTTGATCAGTCATAGTAAAAAATAGTGTTACTGATGCAATGAACATGAAATTAAACAAACTCCGGAGCACAACAGAAGACAGAAGGGCCTGGCGTGATTTGGTCCATGGGATTGCAAAGAGTTGGACTCAACTGTGCGACTGAACAACAACAACAAGTAAAAAAAGAGGCAAGAGGGACAGCCCACCACTCTGGATCCAACTTTAAAGAGCTCTGGGAGAATCAGATCAGGACCGGGAGCTTTACCAGTGTTCAGTTGGTTAATTAACTATTATTTCATCAGGGGTCACATGTGGCCAATCAGGCAAATCCTCATCATGAAAGACAAATGAATTAGCAGTATAACCTTGATTCTGCTGGAACAGAGCAGAAAAATATTGAAACCATACATGAGAGGTCGCAGACATGGGAGAGGGCTCTACATGGATAGAACCTGAAACTATAGCCCAGAACTTCATAGATTCATTAAAAACCATAGCTTGATATAATTGTTCCCACTGGTAGTTAAAAACCTCTAATTTTTTCTTTTTCATACTCTCTTGAAGTTATTTTTTAACTTGAAAGTATTTAAAAAGGAGGGCAAGGTCATTGGAAGTTTGAAATTGGCTATAAATATTACGCAGTTGGTATTTAAGTGCTCTACAGTCTTTGGTAAACCAATATTTAGCACCTTTCTTGCTCCTTTTAATTGTACAATCAGGTTTTATGCAAAGTGACTGGGAAAAAAATGAGAGATCAGAGTATTATATGCTGAAATCATTAGGGTAGGTTCTGCATTGTCAATTAAAGAAGCTCTGAAGAGCCAGCTTCAAATAATCGGTTGGTTTCCTAGACCGAACAATTGTTCCATATGATTTTGGGTAAGATTTCCAACTCAGAAGTTGGAGGTATAGTGAAATTAAAAAAGGCAGCGAGAGGACCAATGTTAAATGTCAGAATGAGGAGGAGGAGGTCACTAATGGTGAAGTCACCTACTTCAAAGTTCAAAACACAAGATTTCAAAGAGATACTAAGGCTGTGGACATACTGGCAGTCTGCCGCGCCTCCGTGGTGCGGCAGACTAAGATGGGGGGTGGAACGCTCCGGCGGGTGGAACGCGCGCCACAGCAGCCGAGCACGCGATGCGTCTGGGCTGCCTTCTCAGGGCAGATGCGGCCGTCTGAACGGCCGCTCTGCCTCCACTTTTGAAGCGGAGGCAGAGCGGCCGAGACTGCCAATCTTTCCTCAGCCTAAAAAGTAATCAATTACGCTACTACCTCTTGCAGAAATAAATGTGAATTCACTGGCTTTGGGAAAACAAGCAAGTCCATTCATCCAGAATCTATTAAATTGATGACAGATTTTGTGAGGAGTAAACCAGCCAAATTTGTATAGCAATCTTTGGAGTGCCTTTCGAAAGAAAAAAAAAAGGAGGAAATGTATTGTTCTGATTGGCTCCAAGAGCTCTAAAAACAATTGAGTGGTTCCTTCCTACTCTTGTATTAAAGTCCCTGGCCAAAATAATTTCAGCAGAGGGAAATTTCCTTTCTAGATTTTCCATAAAGGTAGTTAAACATTCCCAGTGCTGGGCAAGAGCATAACTATCTAGAGAAGAGGGCACATAGAAATTCATGATAATCAGAGTCAAATTCCCAAAAAACAAGTTTGACAGCTTGCTCTGTAGTGCTGTCAAGCAGTAATGTAGTGGTTTCACATTTTAAAAATAAGGATACAAAAATAGACAGCCTGACCTGAAGGCGGCCTTTCAGATTGGTTCTATAAGCTGGAAGGGGAAGAGTTAAACCCTTCTAAATGAATCAACCTTGGGACCATGTTTCCTGGAGGAGCTCAATGTCAAAGCCTTTCAAATAGCATTTGGAAGTCCTCATCACTAGCTTTGCTCCTCCAGCCCGCAATGTCCCCAGAGATAATTTTAACGATGGCCGGTGGAAGAGCAGTTGTGTGTCAGTCTACTATGGGAAGCAGATCGAGAGAATTGTTCATATCGTGGGATACACAGCCATTGACTATACCACCATGAAGATCAGATGTTGTTTGTCAAGGATTTTGTTGGATTATATTGGTCTCCACATTGAGGTGGAGTATTATTTGTCTCTGAAGCAGGGATATGTATCTCAGCTTGGATTGAGATCCATGAATTTGTCTCAGAGTTTTGTTGGAGAGTCTTAGTGGTGTTCACTGGAGGTGGCAATGGAGTAGATACATAGCCAGATGCATCCGAGATGTTCTCTCGCAAACAGGCAGTCACTGCTTCCAATCTATCAACATTTGCCGCTTTCTCAGGGACAGGAGGGGCACTAGGATGATTCTGTACCTCCTGTTCCTTTTCAGGGACTTCTTGATCAAGATGATCAGGGTCCATAAGGTGAACCTCAGGAGATAGCAACAGCTTCTGGGAAGCAGCATTAGGACTAACTGAAGTGTTTTATCCATGCCTCTAGGAACAGGTGGTTCAATATTTGCATTAAAAAAGCCTGCATGGGGAAAACCCCTTTTAGCCTTAAGAAAGCTTTTTGTTTAAAAATTAAATTCGGCAGTTTTGGACTTTTGAATGACAGAAGAACTCTTTGAATTTGAGATGAATTATTCAAAGGTTCCACAGATTTTATATCCACAGTTCCTGTTTGGAGACCGAATAGATCACATAGATGTCTTTTAACCAGAGCAAGGGTCTTCCATGACAGAAACACTCATTTAAATGTACAAACAGTTAAACATACTTGATGTGATTGCCAGATCAGCTGTCATGAATCTCCTGGTTTCTGTTCAAGCTGTTGGCTATAAGGCTTAATAGATCTTGAATCCTTTGTGGCTTGTTGAGGATCAGGATCAAACTTGGGGCAGTTTAGATCCGATATCTGCAAAAGTAAGGACTTTACTGTTGGAGGTATTCTAGATGGAATTAACCTCTGGGAAACATCTTTGCCACCAAGGGCCTTGTCACCAACTAGCCCTGACAGTAGTTCTGTAATATCCTGTATTTTAGAGTGTAGAAAATTAAGCCTTCTGTAGATGAAGTTCATTGATTCGGCCACCAAGAAAAGCAGGTATGCAAATCCAGTAGCCAAATTAGCTGTCTCAGGATGAAATGCAGAAGGCTCGGCGGCTTCAGCTCCAGTAAAGTTAATTGAGCCACTATCAGGTACTTTAGGTGGAGTATCCATCATTACACCTTCAGAAAGACGGTCGGTGACTTCGCTTAATGGACATAAGTGATTAAAGATGAGAATTTGAAAAGCATGGGATGATTCTGGGGCAGCTGAAGGAAAAAAGTCTTCAATCTTTGTTTGTTTGGATTCAGGAAATATGAATTCCTCTGCTTCCCGACCACGTTTATAAGATATCATTTTATCTGTTTCCTTGCTCAAAGTCACAGCTATATTTTACAAAGTCCCATCAGCTATTAAAGTACTCGGGTTAAATAATTCACAGTTCAGAGTAGTTAACTCTGTAGTTGGCTTAGTGTTTCTCAGCTGCTGCTGCTGCTTAGCACTCTAAGGATGTTTTTAAAAAAAGGCTGATTGATTATCTAATTAAGCAACCAGAGCTTAAAAGACAACAACTCCAAGGTCAAAAGGGAGACTAAAAGTAATAGAACAGCTGTGTTAAAAAGACAAGTTCCTGCTGATGGAAAATAGGTTAAAGAGATGAACCACTTATCGTCTTGGAGTAAAGAAACAAGTGTCTGCCCTCCTCCAATCAGTAACCAGAAGTCCTACTGCATACAGTAGTTGTGGCACCAATTTGGCCTTGAACCACAGCTGGAACAAAATGGCCACTTGTAACATAATAAAATCAGATAATGGCTTGAGGAGACTGTTGATATTGGAGATATGCTGATTATTTGCCTGAAATATGAAATATTGCACCTAAATTCTTATGGAGCTGCACATATTCCAGCAGGTTCCCATTCATGGACCATCTAAACTTAACTCTGTTATTTGAAAATTCTATAACTTTGGTTTTGTCACAATTAGAGAGCCAATTATCTGCAGTGAGGCACTGGGGTGGGCCATTCTCTAGTGGCCAGCCCCGGCGCCTCACTGCATCTGTGCCAGCCAGCCAGGTAGTCGGCTCTCTGAGAGTCAATTCACTGGCTGGCTGGCTGGCTGGTGCTGGTGCTCCCTGTAATCAATAGGGTCACAGCCCCTAAAGCACCGTCACTGGCTACAGCCCTGGATGTGTCCCTGGTGAAAGTTGATTCATTTGAAATGCAGTGTTGGAGGAGAGTTCTATGAATACTGCGGACTGCCAAAAAGACAAATAAGTGGGTTCTAGATCAAATCAAGCCTGAACTCTCCATAGAAGCTCAAATAACTACACTAAGGCAGTCGTACTTTGGTCACATTATGACAAGGGTCCCTAGAAAACAAGGGTCCCTAGAAAAGACAGCAATGCTGGGAAATTTGAAGGCAGGAAAAGAGGAAGAACCAACATGAAATGGATTGATTCTATCAAGGAAGCCATGGCCCTCAGTTTACAAGAACTGGACAAGGTGGTTAACAACAGGACGTTTTGGAGAACAGTAATTCATAGGGTCACTGTGAGTCTGAAGAGACTTGATGGCACAACACACACACAGGGACCTCTGACTCTTCCTTTAACCATTGTAGAGAGACAGAAAGCTGTGGATACCAGAGGGAAGACTAAGGAGAAACAGCAGAGCCAGATCTCCCACACAAAGGGATGTTGTTCCAGAAACTTGCTGTCTGGCAATTACTGAATTACCAGTAGCACTTTATTAACTGAGAACTGCCTCTTTTTTTCTTGGAGTGACACCACATGGATGCTGTACAGCACTCTACACAACCAAAATCACAGAAGTTTCAGCTGTGGCCCAAATTGCAATATTATAATTTTTCACTTCAAGAGAAATGGTATGGAAATATTTTCTGGCAGTAAATGTGAGAGGTGGTGGTCCGGAACCTAAAAATATCACATTTTTGTTTATCAAATTTTTAACCAGCCCCCCTTTACTCCAATTAGTTTGCAATCAAAAAGGTAGAAAGAAAAGTACATATGGACCGATCATTACCCAAACAGCTATTGTCTCGTTCAGACATTTCCAAGAATGTGGACAGATTTTCTGCCCTGTTTGTGAACAATCTCAATACTATGTTCTGGCCAAGGTTCTGAATGTGAAATGTCAAGGAAAATGCTACCCATTTCACTTCCACCTGAACCTCAGACACCACTTTTTCTTTTGGGGCTGATTTGCAGATGAGAATTGTTGTAATGTGAGGTTTAAGTCGTTACCAGAAATATAAAACATATATATGTATTTAAAGATTGGTTAAAGCTGAAAATGTGATATGCTTCAGATGTGGTGGGAAACCACCAATATAAGATTATAATAAGATTATACAATAGAACAAATAATGGATATAATATGGGAAAAAGGTTTGTATGAGGAAAATATGTTAAAATGTTTGAAAATAATAAAAATTTATTTACACACAAAAACAAGGACAAATAGACTAAAAAACAGTTTTTACTCGAGAGCTATTAATGCCCTGAATGCTGCATGAGACCGAAATCTGGGGGAAACAGTGGTTTGGTTGCTATGTAAATCACAAGGGAGAAGCAGTAGTGAATGTCTGTGTGAGTGCGCATGATTATATGTTGTGAGTCACTGAATGATGGCACTTTTTAATTTCATTGTACTATGTACAATGACAATAAAGTATATTCTATAAGAATTGTTGTAATGTAGGAGGGATGTTAAATTTCCCCACCTGCATCCCACTTTTCCTAGTAAATGCCTCCAGATATGTCCAGACAGCTCAAATCAATCCCCACTTGTGGGAGCATGGTGGGAGTTAAGGAGTAGGAAGAGGGCAGGTAAGGGAACGATGAAGGACTCTTTTTCTCACACAATGACTCTCCTCTGAAAGCCGTATCAGGTTTTCCAACATTAAAGACAAGTTCACACTACTAGCATCCTCTACCACTTTTGTATTTTGGGTACATGAGCACATGGAGGAAAAAATAGCATGTGAACTGCACTGTGTCCATACAGAGCTGACAGTCGTTTCTGTAATTGCAGCTGCTGGAAAGAAGCAACCATCACCCCGGAAATGTCTGCCAGCTTCTGAGTTTACAGTCCATTTCACACTAGTCTTTCTCAGTCTGGTTGTGTGCTTGTAAGACAGAAACTCTGTCTCTGGTTGTGTTTCCCAGCCCGATCTGAGAGAATACATGGCTCAATTCCTGTAGAGTAGAATTCCAAGAACTTTATTAATAAAGGAGGGGGAGCACAGGTACAGCAAGGATTGGACCCTCAATACCCACCAGCTCTCTCTAGGGTTACAATGGGAGACATATGATTGTATACTCAGTATGACACTTGCACATAAATCATGATCACTGGTTCCATCAAACTTTCTCATACATCTGTCATAACTCTCTGATTGAGCCTGGATCTGAGGGGTGCGCTTCCTCAAGCAGAGATGTTACATTTTCAGCTAAACAATGGGCCTTCTTTTCCCCAGGCTATGAGGCTTTAGAACGTATCTATTGTAGCAGATATGGGAACATAGCATTGACATTCTTCATCTAATAAGGTTAACTGACATCAGAAGCATGCCCAGTTGTAGCTAGCCAGAACAAGTCTTCGGGTCTTGGCTTAATAGCAACTTTTCAGCCTTTAGAGTTTTCCCAGAGTGCATTTAAGCAATGAACCAAAGTTTTCTTCTAAATATGTATTTATGATTGATTTCTGTTTCTGTGATTAGGATCATCAGTGGCACTTAGCATATCTGTATGTCTATGTATGTTAGAGACATTAAGTGTGCTCTCTAAGGCTAGCCACATCAAGTCAGTGGCAGAGTGTATAACAGTGTTTCATGAACTGTGTGTACAACGTGCTTGCCTAAATGATTTATTTATTTAGACTTATATCCCGCCTAGCCAGCACGAACCGGCTCTAGATGGCTAACAGCATAAAATCAGCAGCATACAGAGGTTAAAATCAACAACATACAAAGGTTAAAATCACACTGAAGTATACAACTAAACAATAAAATCGTAACAGATGGCAGCAAATACAAAACCAACACCAGGGGCAGCATCCTATGTATTTCTGGCCAGGGGCTTCCACCACAGATGTTCCAGAGCGAGTGACTCACCAGCCACCTGCTAAAGGCCATTCCCCCCACCGCCGGCTCCAAAAGCCTGGTGGAAGAGCTCCGCTTTGCAGGCCCTGTGGAACTGCAAAAGGTCCCGCAGGGCCCTGATGTTCTCTGGGAGCTTGTTCCACCAGTGGGGAGCCACCACCGAGAAGGCCCTATTCTTGGTGGTTGCCAACCTGGCCTCCCTCGGGCCAGGGAGGGTCAGGCAGTGTTGAGTGCCTGACCGCAGTGCTCTCTGGGGTTTATACGGGGAAAGGCGGTCCCTTAGGTAGGCAGGCCCCAGACCATATAGGGCTTTAAAGGTTAAAACCAGCACCTTGAACCAGATCCGGTACACTATAGGCAGCCAGTGCAGCACTCTCAGCACAGGGTGGACATGGTCCCTCACCGAGAGGCCCATCAACAGCCTGGCCGCGGCATTCTGCACTAGCTGCAGCCTTCAGAGCTGAGTCAAGGGCAGCCCCATGTAGAGAGCATTACAGTAGTCTAACCTCGAGGTGACCATTGCATGGATCACTGTCGCCAGGTCATTGCGTTCGAGGAAGGGAACCAACTGCCCAATCAGCCGTAGATGGTAAAAGGCTGCTTTGGCAGTGGCTGCTACCTGGGCCTCCATTGTTAAGAAGGCATCCAGGAGCACTCTCAGACTCAGCACTGGCACCAATGGTGTCCCCCCCAAGGCCAGTAGTGGGATCCCTACCCCCGGTCCACTCCGAATCAGGGACAGGACCTCCATCTTCGTTGGATTCAATTTCAGTCGGCTCAGCCTAAGCCAGCCTGCCACGTCCCGAAGCGCCCACTCCAGGTCATCCGGGGTGGCTCTGGACTGGCCACCCAACAGCAGATACAATTGGGTGTCATCAGCATACTGGTGACAACCCAGCCTATGCCTCTGGGCAATCTGGGCGAGAGGGCGCATATAGATGTTAAACAGCATTGGAGATAGCACTTCCCCTTGTGGCACACCGCATACCAGCGGGTGCCTCTGGGATATCTGCTCCCCCAGTGCCACTCTCTGTCCCCGACCTTGGAGAAAGGAGATGAGGCACTGCAAGGCAAGCCCCTGAACCCCCATGTCGGCGAGGCAGTGGATCAGTAATTGGTGGTCGACAGATCTAACAACACCAGCACCACCGTTCTGCCCCGATCCGGATGCCATCGGAGGTTGTCCATGAGGGCAACCAGCACTGTCTCCGTCCCATGACCTGGCTGGAAGCTGGACTGAAATGGGTCTAGTGCGGAAGTGTCATCCAGGAAACTCTGCAACTGAATCGCCGCCACCCTCTCCAAAATCTTGCCCAAATAGGGCAAGTTGGAGACCGGCCGGTAGTTGGCCAATTCGGCCGGGTCCAATGATGGCTTTTTCAGGAGAGGGCAGACCATCGCTTCCTTGAGTGCCCCTGGGAACAGTCCTTCCTGGAAGGACTTGTTGACAATCTCCCTGAGGACACCTCGTAGCCCCTCATGGCCAGCTTTTATCAGCCATGAAGGGCACAGATCAAGGCTGCATGAGGTTGGGCGACAGTAGAGAGTAAACTGTCAACCTCCTCAAGGCTGAGTGGACCAAAAGAATCCAGAATAGAACTAGAAGACGTGCATGGAGCCTCCAGTTCACTCACTGTCTCAACTGTGGCAGGGAGGTCACGGTGGAGCAGCAAGATTTTATCTGCAAAGTAGCTCGCAAAGGCCTCACAGCCAATATCCAATTCCCTATCGTTTGGTCCGCCATACGGCAGCTCTGTTAAAGACTGAATCATTCTAAATAATTGTGCCGGGCGTGAGCTTGCAGACGCAATTGTAGCTGCATAGAACTGTCTCTTTGCAGCCTTGACAGCCACCTCATAGGATCTCATAAATGTCCTATAAGATGCTCTTGCTGCTTCGTCACGGGCACGCCACCACCATCTCTCTAGTCATCTGAGCTGAGCTATTAATTGTATTTATACCCTGCCCATCCCGCAAGTGGGCTCAGGGCAGGTTACATCATATTAGTAATACAATAAATACAATTTAAAATTTAAAACACAACAATAAACATTAAAACAATAATCACAGTCCAACAGAATCAGCTGACTGTGAGAGTTGCCTAGCATATTATTTGGCTTGGTAGGTAGGTGACATCAACCTCAAGGAAGCCATACACAGATGCCCACTGCCTCAGTCAAAAGTTGGCGGAACAGCTCCATCTTGTAGGCCGAGCAGAATTGAAGAAGATCCCGCAGGGCCCTGATCTCAACAAGGAGCATGTTCCACCAGGTGGGGGCCAGGTCGAGACAAGGTGGACGTGGTATGGGAAGAGGTGGCCCCTCAGATATGTTGGTCCCAGGCCATGTAATGCTTTAAAGGTTATTACCAACTCCTTGAAGTGAATCCGGAAGACAACCAGCAACCAATGCAGTCGGTGGAGCACCTGCCAAATGTGATCCCACCTAGGCGTCGACGTCAGCAGGCATGCCGCTGCATTTTGCACCAGCTGCAGTTTCCAGATCAGCCTCAAGGGTAAGCCTATGTAGAGCGAATTGCAGCAATCAAGCCTGGAAGTGACCATTGCATGGGTCACTGTAGCTAAGTCTTGGGGGGGGGAGAGATAGGGTTTCAGCAACTTGATCTGCCGTAGATGGAAAAATGCAGATCTGGCAACTGCAGTAACCTGGGCCTCCATGGAAAAGGAGGCATCCAGTGTTACTCTCAGGCTCCTCACTGTCTGGGCCGGCACCAAAGGCGCCCAGTCCAGCATGGGAAGTCTGATACCCACATCTATCTCCCCCCCCCCCCCCGACCAAGGTACAGAACCTCTGTCTTCAGTGGATTTAACTTCAACTGGCTGTACCATCCAGCTACAGCATCCAAAGCCTCAGCTAGGATGTCAGGGGCAGAAGACAGATGGCCATCCATTAACAGATAGATTGTGGGGAGAAATGTGGTAGCGTAAACTGCCCATGAGTGAGCATGTACTTGAAGGCCTACTGACACATTACGAAGTCCTCAGATCACGTCCAGGTCTGCCATAAGTACTGTAGCCCCAACTTGGAGAAGATGTATTACAATACCTAAGTCTCAAGATAGGTTTTCTCATAACTCTGGTTGGCCTTCATGCTCAAGTGATTCCTCAACTTCACTGTACAGCTTATCTCTTTGGTGGATTACTGTTATCGAAAGCAAGCTCACCTTAAGGTTTAGCTTGACTTTACTTGTTCTTTGCAATCTGTATCCTTATGTACCAAACACTGGGGTTTCCACAGAGCTCACATTTCATAATTGCCTAATTCTTTCTGGAAAACAAGTCTGTTGGCTGTAGTGCAGGGGTGGTCAAACTGTGGCTCAGGAGCCGCATGCGGCTCTTTCACACATATTGTGTGGCTCCTGGCAGGGCAGCTGGGGAAGCGAAGGGGAGGCATGCCTCCCCAATCAGTCTTCCCTTCCCCAGCTAGTGTTCCCCTCCCTTGGTAGGCTTGAGGCGGGTGGGGGGAGAGCAGAGAAAGAAAGCAACGTTAACTTTAAATGTGTTCTCAAAACCCCTGCCCCTGGCTTGGAGAAACTATTTGGCTGTTTAAATCCCTTCTCCAAGCCAAGCCAGCCAGCCCGGGGGGGGGGGACGTTTTGGAGGACACATTGAAAGTTGCTTTCTTTCCACCTCCACTTCCCTCCTCCCATCTATCTGCTTTCTTTCCACTTACTTTCTTTCCACCTTTCTTTGTCTCTCTCCTTCCTTCCTCTTTCTCTCGCTTCCTTCCCCCTCCCTCTCTCCCTCCCTCCATCTATTTGCTTTCTTTGTTTCTCTTTCTCTTTCCTTCTTTCCACCTCTCTCTCTCATAGATACATAAATATCATTATCAATATCTGGTTTTACTCCCTTTTGTTTTAATTTCGGCAGCCTCATTTAATGTTAATAAAAAAGCAAATGTGCATATTTTCCAATAAAAAACGTGTGTAATATTCGTTCATGTCTTGCAGCTCTCAAACATCTGACGTTTATTCCATGTGGCTCTTGCGTTAAGCAAGTTTGGGCCACCCCTGCTCTAGTGCAAAATTCCTCATGACATTCCAAGTCCTTTCGTGATATACTGAAAACTGATGCTTAATTTCCATTTCTAGAGGAATTAAAGTAGTTTCTCTTGAGCAATTCATTAAGGAAAAGGCTGCCATTTTTACTTAATCAGAAATAGATAGACAAAAGGGAACAAAGACAATGGAACCAACAAATTCAATTGAGCCGTATGCTTTCTAATGCATCGCTATAACGTTGACCCCTACAACAATCAATACTGTGGCAATAATCTGACAGATCTGATTGCATTACCTTTACTTCAGCTGTATATAATGTAAAACAGCCGAGTGAAGCCAGCCTCCCCACAGCCTGTTTCACCATGAGGCAAATGTCATTACACCCGTCTGTTTTCATATCTTGTACCTGCAGTGCCAGAGGGGTCAGGGAAATGAATCTCTCTCAGTGGAAGCCTGACATGTTTGGGTGTCTTGTTTTTCTTAAGCTCTTTTCATGGTAAACCAAGAGAGTTTTCCATTTGTAGAAATCTCTGCTGAATTATATGGCTGCCATTTGGAAGAGAAATGACTCTTGGTTCTCACGCAGCCTCACCAATTAATTTCTCTTCTGGGTGAAATTCATTACCACTATTAAAGTAACTGGAAAATAAGTGTTACCAACGTCTGCTGTTGAGGCATAGGTTGGAAAATATTCAGAATCCTTTCATGTGAGTAATAATCAACTACTCTCAGCACATGGAACTCCTGGGAAGGGTTTCTAAGTAGTTTCTTTTGTGGTAATTGGGGGAAGAGCAACTGATTCTCTCCTTTATTAGCTTAAGGGTATTTCTGATCCACTGATTTTTAAGGAAGGAACACAGGGGACTGATGATCTAATTTTCTACCCATTTTGTTAAAATGCCGTATCCACTTCAATATCACTCTCATAATTCTTTGTGGACCATTACGCTGAGGACGCTCAGTAATTCAGACACAGCTGCTTTGTGGCCTGTGGCGACTTACAGCATGGATCTTCCCCTCTCCCCAGGTTGGAAGTATCTGGTCTCATCTCTGCCTAGAGATTTTACCATTTTTCATGAACATATTCTCAGTTTTTAAAATCCCAGTTTGTGGTGTGGGTTCATTCAGAGCATAATTGCATTCACTTTGTAATACTTTTAAAATCTGCACCTGGGTTTTCGCAGCAATCATATATAAATTGTGTAATATGGTTTAACACAGGGTGTGTCTGGAAAAATGCTTTGAAATACCATAGAAAAGCAAATGTTGAATCTCAGCAATGAAAGTAGGAGAAACAAAAAATCATACAGCAACAATATATCCCAACAAATATATCCAAACAAAACTGAATGATTCCAGTATTCTTGTCTAGTTCCTTCTAAATTAAAAGAGGAAATTGATTCTTGTGATTTTTGTTCTAGGTTCATAGTTTATCATAAGGAAGGCTGGAACTGCCTCCGGATTAATTTCAGCTGTCAGAAACCATAGGGCCTTTTCCTTTTCACCCCAAAGTGCACCCTTGGTTGAACCAAAAAGGCAACATCAGCTGCTCACCTCAAAGACTTTAAGTGCCCGGGATGGCATCGAAGTCTTGGTTCCTTTGAGTGTGAATAGAAGGTTCAACATGGCCATCCCATCTTTTTCTTCAAAGACAATGGTTTCCATTGACTCAGCAGTCTCAGACGCGGCAGCGGCAGCAGCTGCTGCAGCGGCGGCGGCAGCAGCAGCTTCTCTCTCCTTTCTGGCATCTTCAATGAGGCTCTGTCTTCTACCAATGAACTGTGGTGACTAGGACAAGCATAAGGGGAGGAAATAGCCTTCATCTACAAAGAGTCAAGGACACATCTTTCATCCTTTCCACTTTTACCATGCAAAAACTAAGGAGAGATTTGTGGGGAGAAGCAGCTCAGCTGCAGCAGGTTCCAGGGGGCCCCTCTCCTCCTCTCTGCTACCCACCACTGTGGCCCCCATACTACCCTGCCCACCTGCCTGCATTCTCCTCCCCTTCCACCCACCCATGTATTCTTCCCCCACCCACTTGTGCATTTGCCAGCCCTCCTAGAGCTCATACACTCTTCCCAGCTGTATTGGGCAGTGTTTACAACTGGGAACACTGCTGCTCAGAGTGTCACTGACATTCACACACACTCTTTCCCCCACAATACTGGGCAGCACCCTCAGATGGGAGTATGGGTGGTGCCAGGGCTCACAAGCAAGCAGATTAGCAGCAGGAGAGGTGAGTGAGTGGGAAGAGGTGGCAGAGGGCCCTTCCAGAAGACCTGGAGGTTATTCTCACCTCACCTCAGGGTATATCGATGCCAGTCCTGAACCCAACCCAATGACCAAAGACCTAAGAATCTTCTCAGTGTTGTAGTCCTTGCCAGTCTGTTTTTAAGAGTTTCTTCTTTTTTTGTCTTGCTTAATTTACCGAGTAATTTTTTTCTGCATACCTGAGTCTACTGAATAAACAGAGACGCTTACTAGTCTAAGTGGTCCAATTGTGTGGCTTTTATTATCCCTAGTACAGGAACCCAGTGATTTATTATTAATATCCTGAAGAAGTGCTTGATGGGAAAAAATGGTGCTGAGCATTTCTCAGCAGCTGGCTTTAATTACAGGGGGGGGGGGGAAAGGGTTAACCTATGGTTCCTTAGGAACCAAACTGGATAAAATGTAAATAAATACATTGTAGGACCAGGGATTATCTTTTTCATAAAGCACAAAGGTTTCAGCACGGGGGGATGGTGATAACATATTCTGCTAGAACTGTAATTGGATGGTTTCTGAACTGAGTAGAAGTTGGTATATCAAAAATGTAATAACAAATACCGGTTTAAGTGCATTAGACAATGTGATACCCATCTATGTTCCTTAGAAATCTCTTTGCTGAAATTCTAATATTTTAGACTGAGAGATTCTGGACATGTTCATAACAACTGTGGAGTAATAGCATTAATATGTATGTTATATGTCAGTGTTAGTAAATGCTTTAAATAAATAAATAAATGTGCCTAGGAACAATATAGCAGAGATAATTAATTGCCAAATGTATGCCCTTGTAGGGTATTTTCTAAATGTGCATTTACCATTTTACATAGGTTAAACAAGGCATGATAAGCTACAATGTCAGCCACAAACATATTCAGCTGCTGACCCTACAACTATTCCACAATTGGCTGCTCTTCAGGTGAAAGGATGATTGCTGATGCAATTGAACATGGGTATAAAAGAGGGTATAAATTTTATTTTGCATTCTTCTCTTTGGAGGGCTGCCTGAAAATGCCTGTCATTTTCTTGGTTAAGTTAGAGTTTTTTATGGTCTTTGCCATTAGAGGCAAAATAGTCAGTGATCTTTAAGAAACCGTATGAGAGAGACATTGTTGTCTCAAAATGTACACGCATTTCCTTCAGCTTGGTTTCCAGTCGTTGGGTTTTTTGAAAAACTCTAACATCTGCAAAACCTTTGGACAAAGATGACTGGGAGATAAACGTATACACTAAGGGCAACAAAAGCCATTTCATACTACCTTCAAAATTCTGGCCATTGCTTCATGGGTTTGTTTGCCCAGGGTTCAATGATAGAGGGGGGGTCCCTGCTTCCCCACAGCACTGCAGTCCATTTGTGCACCTCCTGGAGTTCTTCTGGTTTTTCTCTGATCATTTCTAAACCTTCTTTGCTGTGAAGTTTGAGGTCTGGGAAAGATCACAGCAAATCCCAGGTGGCTACCTTGTGGGTGGGAAAGAGTGGATCTTCCCAGTCCTGCTCACATGTCAGCCATTTTCCTGGCCCCAGTGGCCAGTCCTCACCATGCCACCACTAGGGCTCTTCCAGTTTTTTAAAACATCAGCAAATGAATACCGTTACATCAATATAACATTAAAACTATCCGTGTATCATTCTCTGTGAATTCCCAGTATCTAGCTTCTTTCATTACAGAGATATGCCTTTCCCATTGTATTTCCACAACACAAGAAGTTAGAGGTATGAGCTGGAAACTTGCAGAAAATCATACACACATCATTTTAACAATAGTCATTTGTCAATTTAAAAAACTGGAAAAGCCGGGGTGGGGGGTTGACTGCTGCCAGGGGACTGGGGCAAGAAACTTATGGGGAAATGAGCCATGTAGAAGCCTCATTGCTATTGTGCTACATCCCATGGAAGCAATGGGAAAACTACACAAGCCTGTGGAAAGCACCTCTGAATTAAACCGTGATCTACCTCCAATCCAAATGTCTCCACCATTTCTTCTACTAACACAATGAGGTTTCTTTGTTGTGTTGACTGTCTTTACTATGTATTGCACAGTTATTGTACTATAGCAGGGGTGGCCAACCTGTGGCTCGGGAGCCACATGCGGCTCTTTCACACATATTGTGCGGCTCCTGGCAGGGCGGCTGGGGAAGCAAAGGGGAGGCATGCTTTTTCTCTCTTTCTCCCTTCCTTCCTTCCTTCCCTCCTCCCTCCCATCTATTTGCTTTCCTAGTTTTTCTCTCTCTCTTTTTCTTTCCACTTCTTTAATTCTTTCTTTCCATCTCTCTCTTTTTCTCTCTCTCTCTCAATATCATTAGCAAACAAGTAATATCATTATCAATAACCGGTTTTCCTCGTTTGTTTTTATTTTTGGCAGTCCCATTTAACGTTAATAAAAAGCAAATTTGCATAATTTTAAAAATAAAAACGTGTGTGTGATATTTGTTCCTGTCTTGCGGCTCTCAGACATCTCTATATGGCTCTTACGTTTATTCTATGTGGCTCTTACGTTAAGCAAGGTTGGCCACCCCTGTACTATAGAAATAGTAACTTTTGCCCCACCATTAGGTGACTCACAATTAAATTAAAAATAACAACAATGAGTTATGGTAAGTTTAGCTGGCTTCTATATTAATAGGTTTTTAATTTAAATGTCAATATGATCATGGAATTCAACCTTAGGAAATGAAACATCAAACTGTATTGGTTATATTAATCAGTTAATGTAAAAATGTATTAAATTCTGTTGTAACTCAACTATTGTTAAATGCTGACTTTTCTGGCATGCCAGCAATCAGATTCTGTCAAGTGTTGATGGCTACTGCATCATCATCATCTTTGGATGTCAAATGATGGTGCTGAATATCACCACACCAAGCATTTGTATATCCAGACACTGGGTTGGATCCAGTGCAAAATTTCTGCTTACGCTAGAGCTTTTGTGCAAGCAGAAAACCTGAAGAAAAAGGCCACGGTAGCCACTTGCCCTAAATCAACCTTATTTTATCCTTACTTGTATTCCTGTTTATGCATTATCTTGTGCAATAAGAATGGTGCTTAAGTCCCTTTAAGTTCCTGTTTGCACATCACTGGATCCAACCCAATATCTGGAGAATATTCGTCATCAGAATTCTCAGAGGAAGACTTTGAGGAGAACCTTTAAGGGCAAAATAATTTCAGCACGCAATTAAATAATTTGCATCCTTTCAGGCTGACACTCCAGTGGGTTTTGCAAACAAAATTACAAGCATTTTATTAATAAATGGTTAGAATGCATTTTGTTCTCAGAACTAGATTCCACATGCAAAAAAATGTGTAAAACAGATTAAGCAAGTGTTTTAGAGGATTCCTAAATCCTAGAAACTGTTTAAATTTGAACTGTAATCTGCCTTGGGACCAAGGCATGGGGAAAAAAAACTAGATGAGGCCAAATTAGGGTTGTGTAATTTGGTATTAGAAATATTCAGAATTCATCAATAAATGCCATATCCAGAATCTATATACTAATAGCCAAGATGCCCTCTCTGTGCGGATATCTAAATCCACACATCGAAGGCACTTGGGGGGCAGAGAGATTTTCCTGCAAACTTGGGGGCACTCCCCAGGTGTGGAGAAAAATCTGATTTTTTTAAAAAAAAACTATATGGGGAATATTTAAATTCCCCCCAAAAGTAAAAGAGTGTTCCCTGCTCATGCGCAGGGAACGCTCTGGGAACTTTGCATTGGGCCGGCAGCTGGGAGCTGCTGAAGCCTTGCTGCCGGTGCTGAGTGGGGGAGATCAGTGGGACCAGCAGCTGAGAACCCCTCAGGCCTTGCTGCCGATGCCCAGGGAGGGGGGAGAGAAGATTTACCCGCAGCCGCATCCTCCGCAATGCAGAGCTGCAGCCTTTAGGAATACTTCCTCCACCACGAGTATTGCAGGTCCCACTTCTTGTATTTCCTAATCCAAATTTTGTAATTCCAATATTTGGAATAATTTTGGATATTTGGAATCCATTGGCCCCTATAGAAAGCAGGTAGGGATGCCTAGGAAATAAAAGTGAACTATATTCTGTAGACAACCTGGTATCAAAATCTTTATACTTATTATAATATGCACATTATATTATAGGTATGGTACTGCTATTGGCTTATGATGCCATTCTTTTTTAATGGATATTGCATTAGGTGTATAAGTTTGAGTAGTTGTGAGACTGTCTAGTGTATACTTTGTTACACTGTTTATAGTTTCTGTTATTGTTTTATGTATGTGAAAATATAATAATAATAATAACAACAACAACAACAGAAATTTAAAAAATAAAAAAGAGTGACTGGAGCAGAGAGCTGAATGTCACCTGATCAGAGTTCCCATAATTTTCCTAAAAGAGGAGGAACTGTGATAAATGTCAGTACACACTTATGAAATCCCGAAAGAGGAACAGACAGCAAAAAGCATGTTCAGGCATGTCTTTTCCAACCAAAAAACAGGCACAGCTGCTTTAGAATCCTCCCGCTACTTAATGATCGACATGCTGAAACGTGCCCTCGTGTCCCTTTCCAAACATTTCATCCTACATTTGACTCCCACTTTATCCCTTAAAGCATACATTTATTTAATATTCAGGAATGAGATTCAGGATTTGTAGATCGATAGATTAATTAAATTGTAGATTGATAAGGAAATCGAATATTTTATTTAGGCCCCTTGGGGGGGGGTATGTTAGGAACAAGGCTAAGGTTTGTTGGGCAGAGCTCTGAGTCAAGGTTCTGAATGCCCATATGGCAGTCCTCGCCCAATGCCTGGGCATTGCTGTGTCACAAATGTAGTTTTGTGATGCCTCCTGGCGCCTTTGCTCAGTTCTTTGGGGTTGGTTGACACAGGCAGTGGGAAATGGTCAGAAGGCTGAGGGAAATGCTTTTAAAAGTAATGGGCCTTGTTTTTTAGGGGGAAAGTACTGTTTCCTATTGACTTTCATGTGATTCTAAATAAATATAAATTCATTTTTTTTAAATCCAAATTCTAAATTAGAATGTTTATGATGGTGCACTTCTCACATTGCAAGGAGTGGGGCGATGATCAGCACAGTCAGTGGAGATTTGCCTGTGGGTGTAAACAAGGGGGGAACTAGGAATGCTTTGTCAGGCAAAGAACCCTAAATCCTGATGCTCAGCATTCTACAGAAAGCGGCATGTTGTTGTCAGATTCCAATAGCTTCATGACGGTTGTGGTACGATCGAGTTGCAGCCTACTTATTGCAAACCCATGACATTTTCAAGGCACGAGACCTTGAGAGGTGGTTTGCCATTGCCCGGCTCTGCATAGCAACCCTGGACTTCCTTGGTGGTCTCCCATCAAAATACTAACCGGGGGCCAATTCTGCTTAGCTTCCAAGCTCTGACAAGATCAGGCTTGCCTGAGCCATCCCGGACAGGTCTCACTGCTGTTACGTACTATGAAAATATTTGGTAGTCACAGAACTGGGTAATCTACAGCTCTTACTGTACATCTTCCAAAATAAAGGGTGCCATCTAACATCTTTTGTGTTTCTACTGATTGGGAGGGCATGATACTTTTCCAGTTGGAGGCATGTTAGCACTAATACGAATCAACTCAAAAACACTAAGTAGCATCACAAATTTAGTATGAGGAAAATCCATTCCTTTAAAAAAAAAAAAACCACCGTATTCACTAGAGAATGTAAATCAAGACTGCTGCAACACAGAGGGACCTGTCTGAAACTGGCAGCATTGTGTTTTCCTAATACATTTGAAAACCTTTCTTTCAAGGCAACGCTTTATTAAAGGTCACATGGTGGCCATTTGGGGACCACAGACCTTTACCGGTTATTATTCATCATTACATTCCTAAGTCTGATCCCTTTTCAGTGCAGAAGAAACAAGATTCATAGCCCTAAAGAAAAATATACAGGCTTTCACTGATTACGTCTGGAATTTCCCCAGTAATTTTAGTGGATTCACTTCTGCGCAAAGGTTGTGGTCGGTAAGACAATGAATCTGGAATGTTTGGATTTCGTTTGATTGACTGCTCCAATCAACTTCCTATTTGGAGAAAAGATTGATCTTAGGCTTCTCCTGCGCAATGGTAGCTGTGCAAAAGATCAGGCGTGAGGCTCCTAGCACCGCTGAAAGAGGAATTCGTCTTCTCGCTTTAGCCTCGAGAGCTGGCTGCAATCTGTGGCATGACTGTTTCAGCTTGGAAGGGACTGGATGGCCATTAGCTGGCACAGGATTGTCTTGCTGCAAGGGCCTTTCCCAAGTATAGTGTAAGGGACAATGAAGTAAGAATAAGTATATTAGCATTCTAAGGGTTCTGGAAGTTGCCCCATTTGCCCAGCATTGGGACAGGGTGTCACTAGCCGAGAAGGGAGACTTAGAACAGTACTGCCGGCAAGTAGCCTAAGTCTGCCCAGATATGCTCCACTTGCCTCCACTAAATGCTGCATTGGTGGGTATAACGAAATGGGCCCATTAGACAATGACTAGGACTCGCTGTCTGAAAACCTGTGTTATATATTGGAAATGACACTGGGCTTGAACCAAGTAACTTGGGTTCAGATCAGTGCACACCAAGGAAGCTCAGAGAATGGTCTGGGGCACATCCAGTGATCTGTCAACAGAAGGCATTGCCAGGTACAGAACCTTCCCTAGCTCCCTTTATGATCTCAGGATTTCATCACTTTCCTTAGTGCAGCCTCCATCCCATGTAAATGTCCTGTGACCCCAGAAATCAGCTTTAATGGGTCAGAAAGGACAGCTGGAGAGAAGAAGAAGAGAAGAAGAGATTGGATTTATACCCTGCCCTTCACTACCCAAGGGAGTCTCAGAGCAGCTTACAAACTCCTTTCCCTTCCCCTCCCCACAACAGACACCCTGTGAGGTAAGTGGGGCTGAGAGAGCTCTGAGACAACTGTCCTTGAGAGAACAACTGGTACAGAGCTATGGCTTGCCCAAGGTGCAAGTGGAGGAGTGGGGACTCAAACCCAGTTCTCCCAGATTAGAGTCCGCACACTTAACCACTATACCAAACTAGCTCTCAAGAGGAACAAGAGAAAGATCTGTGATCCATGTACCCATAGATCTCTGGATCCAACCCACTGTCTCTCAGCGTAATGAACTCTTAAAAGGTTGTCACAAAGAAACTGTCATCATTTGGAGCTCCTTCGAAGAAAGCAGGGGTTGCAACTGATAAATTAATTATCCGCCTGCTCATTGAGGCAAATTTCATGTCTTGACTCCAGCTGCCTGGTTCTTTACATGGTAGTGAAAACAAAAAGGGGAAAATTCTCTCAAGATGTACATTTAAAAATACATAGTATTTATCAAAGAGTAGGAAAAGATGAAGTGTGGGATGAAACACGAACTCCTCACTGCCTAAACTTGAATTTACAAGCCTATCTCTTTGGATTAAATAACAATTCTAAAATGAATTAAAGAACAATTCTAAAACAGTCTGCCTCAAGTGCCTCCCATGTAGTTTTCCTTTCTCTAGATTTGTGCAAAAGGAAAAAACTGCTTTTTCAATTTTTTAGGGAGCCAGCAAAATAGAGATAGATTGAGGTATTACTGAATTTGGAGACAAGGGTACTTGTGAAAATAAAACTTCACTTGTTGAATTACATCCATAATGTTAAGACATATGTCTTGTATCTGGCAGAAGACAACTTTGTCTTGATTTTTATTTAAATACAAATAAAAATATACTTTTCAATTTATTTCCTGCTATTTTGGCCAGCAGCCGTATTTGGAAAGTAAAACATCATCCAAGATTCCAAACTGGACACATTGCTCAGGATATAAAAAGCTGCTTGGACTCAATCTAATTTACTTCTTTTTCTTGGAACAGCAAATTCCATGTCACATCATAAAATTATTTCCGGGACTCATGTCAATTTCTGAAGCCATTTGCCCTATGTCCTCACCTGGGCAAGTCAAAGATCTAAAGTCCTGGTATCTTTCATGGTGGATTTTTTTTGCTCCTGCTCATTAAAAATTTATTTTAAAAATATCATGTTTACATTTTTATCCAGGGGGAAATATGATTTCCACAACTTCTTGAGGATATCTATGGTGTATTGCATGCATGTAAGATCATCATATGTCTCGTACCTGGTGCAGAAATTCTCCAGCTCTCACCATGGAGTACTCTTTCTGACATTTCCTTGAAATCTATGAAAATACTCCAAAGTAAGCAACTTAGAGAAAACGCCTGGTTCAGATAAGCATGTGCATTACTTGATTTCTATATGCCAGATGACACATGAATACAGAACAACTGGCTGATGAATGTATAAACTGACACTCCTAAAAAGCTTTGCTTGTGATGCATATTTTTTCTGTCTTGGTCCATTTAATATGTAAGCATTTAATTGATGTTGTGCACTTGGGAATCAACCCAACTGACATACGTGAAAAACAAGAAGCTAAAAGTTGAAAACTTTTTTACCGGATCAAGTCCAGCAGACAAGACATTTGAGGAATGGAAACCTATGACCATGCATTGCCAACCTGGCTACCAAGGTCTGCAAGACTTCTAAACAAACCAGGTAGACATGAAGCTTTCATATGATTTTTAGCCCCCCCCCCCACTTTGCCATTGAAAAATTCTGATATAAACCAGACATGAGAATCCCAAATCATGGAGGGAGAAATAAGATCACAGTATTGCAAAGCAACATTTCTAACACATTTATCTGCATTCCTACTGTCTCGTGGATATAGTTCAAAAAGGGCTTCTGAACTGAATATACTTCTGAACAGAATATAATGCAATCCTATAAAGAGTTACTCCAACCTAAGTCCGCTGATTTCATTGTCGGTCTGTCACATTAATGAACTGTGACACAGCCACTCAGCTTTAGACAACAATAATAAGAAATATTCCCTTTCCCTTTATTCTAATTCGAGACTAACTCTAATTATTCTATCTTAAACTGTTGGTTTTGTAGTGTAATTTGTCACTCTATTACAGCATCATATTTTCCCCTTTAGAATTGGCAGCTGTATGACTATTGTATACTATGATACTTGTAGCAACATATCTAATACATTTGTTTTGTCCAGCTGCTTTAATAGAATGATGTTCTGCAAATAAAGGAAGAACTATCTCCAGTTGGTCTGGTTGCCTGTGACTAGAGGGGAAGGGGCTGAGAGTCCTTTCTTACCAGAATAGCTTCAGCTTGCTTGGAGTCCAGCTCTGACACTGCCCGCCGGAAACCTTTGGCTGAGGAACTGGAAGTGTTTGGGGTTGGCATCCTTGCTGGTGTACTGGATCAGCTCTCAGCTTTGCTTTCCCTTCTCTTTCTGGGTTTTTATAGGGCAAGTCTGACGTCAGAGACCCTTTGCTCTCCCCCTCTGCCCATCTCCCTCCCTCCCTTCAGCCTGAGGGAGGGAAAAAGGAGGGGAGAGAAGATGCAGAGGAAAAAAGCGCTTATGTCCCATTAAATCTAATTGCTGCAGAGATTGCAGGCACCCAGCTTCAGCAAAGGCGCTATTGGCTCTTATCCTGCCCCCAAAAGTATTTGCTAGGCTGAATACTTTGCTCTGTGTTTTACTGCAGCTCAACCGTTCTACTTTGCACGCTGTCATGTCTATGACTGCTCCGGCTTGAGGCGTAGTTAATGAAGGCATTTTGACCTTGTCAAACAGCAAGCAAACAAAAGGAGAAAGCAATGGAGTATGGCTCTGGAAGAGGGGGCAAAGAAAATCGGACCTAAGGCCTGTAAGTGGAAACAGAGTCGAGATTTCCTCAGAACTGATTAAACGTTTGCTTGAAATGCTGGCTTTCTGGTATGCTGAGCACGCTGCTTCTGATCATTCACAGCCATTGCTCCATGTCCTGTCCCTTCACTGTCTCCCATCTCCTAGTTTGACACAGTGTAAGTTGATGTTATCACCCTGTGTGTGTGTGCGTGTGTGTCGCATTATCACCCAGTTACTGATAGCTGATGAGGTGAGGTGAGGTGAGGTCCGGCACAGTGAAGAAACACTCTCTCACACTTTGTAGTAACCTGGACAATTAGAAGGAAGTGAGGAGAAAGAGACTATGATTGATGGCAACTCTACCCCCCCCCCCCCCCACGTCCAGATAAGAAAAATAAAATTGTGCTAAAAAGCTGTGTAGGACAGAAGTCGTCTGCTCTTTAGCACCATACAATGCATGACCTGAGAAGTTTGGGATTAAGATCATTCATGTTTTTTTTTAAAAAAGACTAAAAGCAACTGTGTGAGAGATTCCCATTGGAAGTGTCTCAGAGTCCCCTTTGTTCCTGGAAACTCTAATTGAATCAATGCAGAAAATGAAACCTACAATATTTATTTATAAATATTTGATGTCGGTTAATAAATATGATATGCAGAGTCTCAGAAATGGAATAAAGAGCTAGATAGCCCTATTTTGCCAAAGCAGTGCGATATGACTTTAAAGCTAAGTTATACCTATTCTCATAAATCTTAAACTGAGACTCATTCAGCCAAAAAAAAAAAAAAAGTTTAGAATATACTGGATGCTACAGTGACTCTTTAGCAAAGGCCTGAGTAAAGTATCTAATTGCTGGCATTGTAACTTACATAAGATCAGGGGTCCGTTGGAGCGGGAGCGCACAGGAGCGCAGCTCCGAGAGTGAAAAGCCCAGGGGGCGGGCACATGACCAAGCCCCGCCCCCTCCTCAGCTTCCCCAAGCAGTGCAGAGGTGCAGCGCCCCGGGGAAAGCCCTGCTAGGGTCTTTATTGTTTTTAATGTTTTGTTTTAATATTGATAATTTTACCATTGTTCCTTTTATGACTGTCTGGTGCTTTTCCAGAGACTTGCTCAAGGTGGCATATAAATTTTCTAAGTATACCATTTTTTATCTGGGCACATGGCACATAAGTACTGGAGAAATTTCACCAACCCTTCAGCAGCTTCCACCCCATCAGTTTGGTGTAGTGGTCAGGAGTTGGACTCTAATCTGGGAGAACCGGGTTTGATTCCCCACTCCTCCACATGCAGTTGCTGGTGTGACCTTGGGCCAGTCACAAGTTCTCTCAGAGCTGTTCTCTCATGAGCAGTTCTCAAAAGACCTCTCTCAGCCCCACCTACCTCACAGGGTGTCTTGTTGTGGGGTGAGGAAGGGAAAGGAATGGGTGGTGCACATGTCCTGGGTATCTCAAGTCTACTTGAAACCTGGTGGTTTCAGGGGAGCAGGAAGAGAATGAGGGTGTGTTCTTTACGCTTATTTTTATTGCACAAAGTATTGGATGGGGGAGGGAATGGAGGAAGAGCAGGTCAGTTTCACTCACCTGTGGAGTGGAGCCTGAGGGGTGGGTGTTGCCTTCTGACACACTTCTGGTATGTTAGGGGGTGTGGCATATGCAAATGAGTTGTGCAAATGAGTTATCCTAATGAGCTCCTGCACCTCTTTTTCTACGAAATGACCCCTGCATAAGATGTTATTACTCATATCAATACTGTATTAGAATATTGATTGATTTTTGAGGATGTGTATGTACTTTGAAACTATCTGCCCATTTCTTGGAGGCTAACCAGCGGTCAACAAAAATGGTGGACCCTTCATGGCCTCACTACAGCTAAAAGACTCATATTACAACACTGCAAAGGTAAATGCCCACCTCCGGTAAACCAGTGGATTGAGGGTCTTAGAACTCTACCAGTATTTGAACACACAACATACAAATGAAAACTGTGTATGGACTTATTTTTAATATTTGGAAACTTTTTACAGAAACTTATGAGTAGATCTGTCACCGCTGTTGTTATATTTTTCTCTGTATATTCCCCCCCCCTTCTTTTAAATACTATTTATTTGCTGGCTTTTGAGTTTTTTCCCCTTGTTGTTGTTGTTTTTCCCTGTTGTTTTTTTTTTAAAAGATTTATAGAAAGTTATGTGTAGATCTGCCACCACTGTTGCTATATTCTTTTCATCTTTATGTAAATCTTTTTTCCCTTTTTAAAAATCTTATTTTGTTGCTGAATTTTAAATTTGTTCTCTTGTTCTCTTTTCTCTGGGTATGGGGTTTTTTTTTGGACGAAAGAAATTAAAAGAGAGAGAAAGATTCCCATTGGGACCAGGGTCCTGAATGAGGGTTATCAGCCCTGTGGCTCATGCCTTTTTCTTTATACAAAAGTTCACTACTACTACAACGAATCTTCATTTCTATCCAGATTTTCTTCCCAATGTGTACCCTTCAAAGCAACTAACATGGCTCCCCTCTCCTCGATTTGAAAGTAGGTTAGGTTGACATTATGTGAGTGGCCCAAGGCTACCTAGTAAGCTTCTATGGCAGACTGGTGATTGAAACCTGGGTCTCTAAAATAATCCCACTGCTATTCTCTCCATGGGGGGATTTTGTTTGCTCAAGGGGGGGATTAATTAATTATTGTATGGCATTGTGTATAGAATTGCCAGGAGATCCTAAGATTGCCTGGCAGCCAGCAGTTCTAGCTCTTTAGTGTTATGCACTATGTTGCCCCACATGTACCCCAGAGAGCACTTCAGACGGGATCTCAACACCAACTTTTGGTCCCAGGCAGGTGGGAGATTTCTTCCTGATTTTTAATCGAAGTGTCTAGGGCAGATTCAGCCGCCTCTGAAACTTTTTGCATAGTCAGTTGGAGGCTGTTAAGCTGGTCTGTCACTGGTTTTATTAAGTCATTAATGTTTGAGAGTATTTCAGCTCTGAAAGAACGCAGGGAGTCTTGCAAATCCTGCTTTGTAGGTAGGTGCTGCAGCACCACGGCAGAGATTGCATCGGTCGCCATTTTGGAGTCGGCCGGCTTGCTCCCTCGTTCCTCCCTCGTTGGCCCGGAGTGAAAGTAAGTTTGGAGGGGCACTGATTCCGGTGGTCCTGCTTTGTTGCAGGGACCACCAGTTTTTCCCATGCTATTTGGGGTGAATTACCTTGCTCTGCGTGTGAGGAAACCGGCGGGAGACGAGGGAAAAGCTGGAGTTCAGTTAGCAAGTATCCGTCGCCATACGCGTCGATGCCCCGCCCCGCCCCCCCATGTTGTCCTATACTACTCATGTGTGCAAACATGGGAAGAATCCCAATCATGGCTCTTATCACAGGGACAAGCCTTCTTTGTCTCTCCCACTCCAGAATCGTTAGCATTTCCAGTACAAGGAGGAAGTTCAAAGAAGCATTGCCCTTTCCATAAGAACAAGGCAATTCAACATTCTGATCTTTCCTGTACTTGGGAGCGTGGGCATCTGTCATCCATCTATCATGTTGTGTATGTGCTTAATGCTAATGGCAAAATGGGTTTGAGGTATTTATTTTAACATTTGCATGGCTGGTTCAACTAGTTACTTGACCTGTTAGTGAAGAAATTCAAAAGGATAGCCAGGGCTTGAAAAAGATTGCACATGAAAGAAAGACCCCCCAGCCTTCACAAAACCTTTGTTTTTCAGCATTTGAATTAAAGAATTCAAAGTGCCACCCTAAGCAGAGTTCTACTTTTCTAAATCCATTGTACTCAATGGGCTTAGAATAGTGTAAACCAGCCAAGGAGAACCCTCTGAAAGGTTATTAGAATGCATACATATAAGGGATTTATGTGATGTGGCTCCTGAAAGAAATGGAAAACAGAAAGATACCGGGGGGGGGGGGGGGGTTAGTTGAACCAATCAAAAGGGAGATAATCAATTCTGGCTGCACCCAACCAAAGAGTACAGAAAAGCAGATGAAAGATATGAGATTATCCATTACAACAATCTCAGTGTTTCAAACATTTTTCACTGAATTGGAGGGATAAACAGGATAATATCTTCTGGGCAGATTAAACAGTGTCATCTTAAAAACTGATACTAAATACCTGCGTTGAAGTTCTCAGATTCAGAGCTTGGTTAAAAGTACTGAATGATTAAGTTTCCGCTGTCTGGAGGGAGGGTGTATCTCTGGTCCTGCATACATTCTCCCAGTGTTCTCAGAAGGGGTTCATCCACATGACTGCTTTTTTCCCCATTCTGTGGCAGCTCCCTGTATATGGCAATGCAATGTATCCTCTGCTATTCAACCCACATTCTGGTATATCTAAAAATGCAGACACCTGCATGGTTCAAGACTTGTGACACAACTGGCTCATTTCCCCACGTGATAGCTAAGTTTATCAACTAAAGCACTGCTTTGTACCTCTCCCTGACTTCTTTCTCACACTCTGAAGCCATCAGTACTGTTGGAAGAGTAGAAATACCACACTGCTCTATCAGTGATCTATCTTATATTGGCTGGGAAACACCTGCGGGATAAGACTGAGCTTAGAGTAGAACCAAGTAGAAGAAAAGGACAGACAGCAGGTGGTGGTTATGATGGACCCCTGTTTCTTCTTTGCTGTGAGGCAGATTTACCCACCAAAATGCTGTTCCCCACTCTGAATGAGCAGCCTCTCAGTGGCATATAGAATTATAACTTTCTGTGTGTCCCACCCTGTGATAGAGAAATTATTTGGCTTTTGCCCAGGCCAGAGATTTATTGTAACTCAGCAGGTGCCGTCTTACAAATCCCTTTGGAAATGGAGATTGACATGAAGTAAAGTTCAAACAGAAAAGTTGATTTTATTGAACAGACACAGTTGAGTTAAGAATAGGGTAGGGAATAAGAAGTTGAGGTAAATTTGGTTGTTTATAAAAATTATAATGTTTTGAACAGGCAACAGAGTATAATTGAAGCTTATATTCTTAGAGACTCCATTCTTGACTGTGAGAGGTTTGTTTGCCAGAGATTTCTTTCAGCAACCATGTGTCTTAATAAAGTTTCATAAAACTTTCTTAGTTTCCTGCAGGGGTCATTTCGTAGAAAAAGAGGTGCAGGAGCTCATTAGCATAACTCATTAGCATAACTTCTTTGCATATGCTACACCACCTGACATCACTGGAAGTATGTCAGAAGGGGGGAGGGGGGAGAAAGAGGGAGAGAGAGCTGGCAGAGAGGGGACAGCTACTAATCCAAGCCTCAGAAATACCAGTATTCTGGAAGGATAGCTTCAGTGGTGGCTGAAGCCTTCAGAAGGCTGGTCAGAGGAACAAGGACCTTTCCAGGGGATGGGGTCATTTTGCTGCAGCCATGACACAAGCAGGCATTCCCCCACGGGGGTGGGGGGGGGGCTTGCACCAACTCCAGGAGCTGCGCTCCCCCAAGCTCCTGCTCGAAATGACCCCTGGTTTCCTGGAAGTTGGTACTTTCTTCCTGTGTTTAAATACTTCCCTTATGGGATTATAACTTTTCCTTTTTTTCCTCTTAAGGAGTCTAAGACCATTTCCCTTTTCACACAAACCAGGGGTCCCTTCTAAGTTGAACTCTCTGAATAACTGAGTAAGAAAAATCCTCCTCTTTCTAGGAGCGATAATCCTTTTCTGTTTGGCTAGACTGGCAGTTTTTAACCTCCTGTCCAGTCTCTTCTGTCAAACCTAAACCCCAGTTCTGGAGACTGTGAATAAAAGGAATTCAGCTAGGGCTGACACGTCAGCTGCGATCAAACACACTAAATAATCCACTTTCGATCGACTTTCAGTGCACTTTCCAACTGGGTTGATACACAGTAAGGGCAAGGAGTTATGTCCCTTCACTTTTAAAGTGACTTGTCTGTTTCCCTCAGATTGACACACATACACTCCTCCTGACTGGCAACCGCCAATCCAAAGTCCAAATGATGACTGATTCCCTCTGACAGGACTGACAAGACTTTTTGAAACTCTTCTCAGCTGGTGCTGATGAAACAGAGAGAAGGGGGCACATGCAGGCAGCAGTCTGTCAATCAAACTCTGCTTTACAGTGAGGCATTAACTGGGGGGGGGGGGTTCTGGGAGTCCCAGCAGCCCCAGGGTCCATAGGGTCAGTGTGAGACTAACTCAGGGACTGGGTTAGTCCTGGAGATACGCTGGTGTAAAAGCCAGTCAGCTCCCATAGCACATTCACACACACACATACCCTTAGGATTGCACTGCCAATCTTTGCTGTAGCAGGACTGACAAACCTTGAATATTTACACAATGGGAATTCTTTCGGTTCGGATTTCCACAGTGACTTTAGGAATGTCAAGCTTAAGGACACAACTCTGCCTATATCACTGTTCAGTCCAGTTCAGATTATAGTTTAGTTTATTCATAGATCAACTTTCAGAAAAAGTCCCCAAGGTGGTTTACAACACAATAAAAATCAATAAAAACAGTAAAATACAATAAAATTCAATCAAAATACAGTATAAATAAATTAAAGCCAATTTCCCAGTAGTTCCACTCCCCCATAATTCTGTTTCTTATTGATCTAATTTAAAGGCTCTCCGGGGGGGGGGGGGATCAGACCTTGAATCTAATACAGAAGGCCTTTAGGGATGCAGCCATTCTCAACTCGAGGGAACAAGTTCCAAAGTCAGCTAAGAAAAGCCTTCCACTGGCTTTCTACCAGCTGAACCTCAATTAAATGTGGTTCCTTGAGTAAGTCCCCCAGGCCAGCCTCAAGCCTCCAGTTGGCTGAGGTGGATGCAGTGGCTGGGCTTTAAAGGTCCAAACCAGCTGCACATGTATGTGAAGGGATTCCCTGCTAGTGGCCCTCTTCGCTGCAGTCTGCCAGCTTCATCTCAACATGCACAGAACAGCTGATGCTTGCACGATTTGCATATTGGCTCATTGTGGAAAAGCTGGATTGTATCCTAATTTTTGACAGTGGGGAAACTGGCATAGGAAAAGTCAAATATTGTCCTGTATTGACTCTATGTGTTCTGGTGGGGGGTGTATATAATTATGATTTTGTGAGCATGGAACCGGCTTGGGATGGGATGAAGGCAACACAAGATGTCATGGATGTTCATATATGCCCCCCCATCTCCATGGAGTAGCTCCCCCGCCCCTCTCTCCTATAATCTTGAATAATTGCAGTCTGTCACTTGAAGCAATTACAGCGCAGTTTACCCTTCACTATAAACCAGTGCCATTCCCACTTTACAGCTTCAATCAACAGAACTGAAAGCCACAGAGTTTAATAACCCATAATGATACCTCACACTTCAGCATCATTGGGAACCTCAACAGGACCTGAGCAACAGCAGGAAAAATAGAATTAAAATCCACATTACTATAAGAACTTCACAGCTTTTCATTACAAAGGAACTGAGATTCTGGCTACAGTTTAAAACAAATTCTGGAGCCGCCTTACTCCAGGATGAGCAGTTTGAGAATGGTAGTTTCCAACAGGGAACTTTCTCATTTCAAATGAAATGTCTGCTTTGCTTAAAAACTTTAGCCCTTTTCAGTTTTTATAGTTTTGGTGGTCAAACCACATGCCACTGGCAACATTTCTGATACATCCTATTTCTGTGAACGGGGCAATGGGTATATAGTTTTTCAGCCTGGGTACATGCAAATGCGTAGTCTCAAAAGGGGGGGGGCATCTAATTGTGTGTACCAAAGCTGGAAAACATGCAGATTTCCCTTTTTATACAAAATGGCAACCCCACATATTGGGAGGATCGTGCATAGTGCCATCTGCCCTTATGCACCATTTGAGTACCAAAACTGTAACTATTGAAAAGGGCCTTTGTATGAGTGGGGAAACAGTGGGTGCAAAGCAGGAGCTGTTTAATCCTTTTCACCTCCAGCCACTATTTTGCTAGTCAAAAGCCCTCCCCCGATCTTTCACCCATGGGGTTCCTCTGCTCTGACAGAAGCAGCTAGAGGGTCATTTTGAGTAGAAAAATGGCAGAAAAGGGGAGGAAAATAAGCATCTCTCCCCCCATTGCTCCTCTACCTCAACCTGCATTCTCTTAAAGGTGCTTTTTGGCAAAAATAATCCCTGGACTTCAGATGAAAAGCTTTATTAAGGTTGAGGTCCCCCACACTAAATAATCCACTTTCAATCCACTTTCTAACTGTATTTTGTCAATTCAATGAAAATCCAGTTGAAAAATGCACTGAAAGTGGATTGAAAATGAATTATTTTGTGTGTGACCGCAGCCTAAATTAGTCTTTTCCCATCTTTGACTCCTTTGCATATCTGCTCCATAATCCAAGTCACATTACTGTAGGTGCAAAACAATACACCCTCCCCGGCCCAAAGCAAAGCAAGTGAGGTGGAGGCAGGTAAAGATAGCCTCCACATGGTCCTATCCCACCCCTCCCAGTCTTCCACCTTGCACCAAGGCAATGATAATCACACCTCCACCCACCTGGCAAATTCCTTTTCTCCCTTCACAGCAACGATAGCAACGCCTGCAGCTCAGGTGTGAACCAAACAAAAAAATCCCATCAACGGGCTGAAAGCGGGGTGGCGAATCAGAACTGAGCTCCCCTCCCTTTGAAAGATGTTAGCCCCTCCCCCAATTGGCTGCAGGTGGAGCTTTCACACCGAAATTCTGTCCATAGCTATCCCACCATTTCCCAGAGGAGGTTTTTCCTTTGTTCCATCTTAAAAATGAAAGCCCCAGAAATCACTTGAAGCATGCTGAGTATGTGGAGGCTCCCAAAGAAGTAGGGCCATCACGCAGGCCGCATAGGGCAAAATCCCTGTGTGGAACCCATCATGCTTGGTTTAATTGACAGCAGGTACAGCATGTAGGTCCAACCTGAAGTATGTGTACACTACAATAAAGTGCATGCACTTCTAAAGTGATGTGTCAGGGTCAAGCCTACCAGCAAAGCAGGTTTGAGAAAGACCAAAGAAAAGCTGGGGAAACTCTGGGAGGTGCACAAATGTACTATGACACAGCAGGGAAGGGGAGGGGAATACTTCCCAACTTGGCTGAACTCATGATAGGTACTTTGTGTGGAAATGGCTGGCTGTGGAACTCACTGTCATGACCAGTGTTCCCTCTAAGCTGAGTTAATGTGAGCTAGCTTACAGTTTTTTAGCCTCCAGCTCTCACATTTTTGTCTCAGCTCAGAGAAGGATGGCTCCAGAGCAAACTAATTCATGCAGCAGCCAAATCGCTCACTCACAGCTTTAATGCCAGTAGCTCACAAAGTAGAATTTTTGCTCACAAGATTCCACAGGTTAATGGAAACATTGGTCATGACAGAGTTGAAATAATCCAGTATTGTTTTTTGGGTAATATCATCAAATTTATATAAATTAGATTAGAAATCAAAAAAGGCTTTTGTGATTTCTTTGGAACCCTTTTTAAAGATGGAGGTGACATTCACTACCTTGCAGTCCTCCAGAATGGAGGAAAATTTGAATGAAAAATTACATACTGTTGTCAGGAGATCCACAAGTTCACATTGGAGTTCTTTCAGAACTCTCAGATGTATGCCATCTGGGCCTGGTGATTTATAAGTTTTTAAGTTGTCTATCAGTCATAGGACCTCAATCTGACTCAAGTCTTTCAACACCCCTCCTGAAATCAGCAGTTCTGCAGTGGGCAAGCACTTCTCATCTTCCACAGTGAAGACAGAGGCAAAAAATGTATTCAGCTTCTCAACCATTTCCCTATCATTTTTTCCGTTGGTCATTCAAGGTCCCCACTACCTCCCTGGCTGGTTTCCTACTTCTAATGTATTTGAAGAAAGTTTTGTTGTTGGTGTTCATGCTTTTTGCAATATGTTCCTCATATTCCCTTTTTGCCTGCCTGATCACAGACTTGAATTTTATTTGCCAAAGTGTTCCCTTTTATAAACCTCACTGAGACTAGATTTCCACCACTTAAAGGAATCCTTCTTACCTTACTATTACAGTTTCCATTACTTGGTTTGTTAACCATGCCAGCCTTTTTCTATACTTGTTTCTGCCTTTCCTAACCTGTGGTATGTATTTTATCTTGGCTTCTAGGATTGTAGTTTTAAATAGTCTCCAAGCTTCCCCAATGGTTTTGACCCTTTTTACTTTTCCTTTCCCCTCATTTCAGAGAAATTACCCCTTTTAAAGGTAAAAATGGTTGTGTCAGTCTTTTGGGGCAACTGCCCCAAAATGTTGAACTCAATAACATTATGGTCACTGTTCCCAAGCAGTGCAATCACTTTTACATCTCTCACCAGGTCTTTGGTATTACTTAGGACCAAATCCAGGATCGCCTCTCCCCTGATAGGTTCTGTGACCATCTGCTCCATAGCACAGTTGTTGAGAGTGTCTAGAAACTCAGTCTCTTTTTCCCAACTTGAGACTGATGGAAGATGAGTGTGTCAAGATAACCAAATGGGGCCTGGGGTTCAGAGGTGGGACAACTCTCATTATCAGATACTGAGGAATAATCAGCAACTGTGGCTGCTGGATAGGGCTGAGGGCAAGTCAGCGAATGGTAGCTGGAGCTAGAGTAAATGGAATTGGATTTTGTCGCCATCCTTGTTCCTTGCAATATTAAGAATGGTTAGACATGGTAATCAGTTTCTTAACAGATAAGATCTAAATGAACTTAAGAAGAGACTCTTACCTTAGTTCAGTAGGGTTTTGTATTGTCATAATTGATTCTCTATGGTGTGGCCTCCACCAGCACTTCCAACCACCTCTACTCACACTCAGCCCTCCAGCCACTAGGTTACACCACCCTGTAGGGTTTTTCTCAATTTTGTATTTAAATTTCTTTTCTGTATGCAATACTAATAAGCTTTGTTAATAGAAAGCTGCAAACAGCAGTTCTTTGTTGAACAAAACCTACTGGACTCAGTTTACTTCCAAGCATACACCTAGCTTGACAAGTAAAAAAGAGTCTGAGGAAAGTGGGACTCTTCTGACAGTTACTACAGTCTAAGCCCATTAATTTCAGTGGGCTTAGACTGGAGGAACTCTGCACAGGATGGACTGTAAGGATCCTACACCATATTGCAGCAAGATCCTAGCCAAAGAAATAACCTTTCTACAAAACCAGTTGTGGAATTTTGTGCACATTGTGTATTTTTGTTTATATTTCCCCTTCTTTATATTTCCTTAAAGATGCCTACCATCACTTAGGCGGATGACAACCTGTTACTACTACTGCATCATAAATGTGTATGGTGCTTTGCAGCATAGAACTCTGCAGAAAACTCTGAATCAGACCTCTGCCCCAAGAAGCTTGCAATATAAATTTATACAGTAAGAGAGGCAGAAGAGAAAGGGATGGAAGGAAAATGGAAATGAATAAAAATTCATGCCTAGAACAGCCCTTAAAATCTGAGCAACCAAAATAACACAGCACAGCATGCACACTTTCAAGGTTTTCAGAATACACTTGTAAGTGCTGTTTTTAATGTCTTGATGTTTTAATGTTGGAATGTTTTGATGTTTTCAGACCCTATCTGGGTGGAAAGATGGCTTAGAAATGTTTTAAATACATATATTTTTTAAAAAATCTGTCCATGGAAGGGATTTAAGCTGTGCAAGAAACTTATGATGACTTTATTGTTCTGAACATAGAAAAATTGGCATTCCATGTTGGTATATTCTGTACCAATTGGTATATTCTATATTGTTCTAGACAAATTGGAATTTTATTGTTAAAGAACCAGCTCCTTTAACTTCTAAGTAAGAAAATAACATTTCCATGTTAGAAATGCTAAAGGTAGCAACTAAAATTAACAAAGGCCAGAAAATGAGTAGCAAGCAATCAAGAGTTTTGAAAAGTCATATTGATGATTCAACCACTGGTATCAATTCCAAACAATGATCTCTTCAATCAATGTGGAAATACTTAAGTATAATTTGGTCTTTCAAAACATTGGAAGAAAAAACACAGAAACAGGAGGATTGCAAAATAAAGTCATGAGTAAGGAGCACCTTATAGTTTGGTTTGGAATGGGCTCACGTAAAACAATTTATTTTCATGATGGCAAACTCTTCTCAGCTCAATTTGGAGTCAGTTCAGCATTTACAAGCTTTCTTGAGTGTTCAACAAGAAAGGTCATCTGTTTCCAAGCATTCTGTCTTGACAAAATGTTGGTGTACCATGTACACGCATATTAATATACGGCATTCTGTAAATTATCATTCCCAGCACCAGCCATAGCCAAACTATGTGAGAAATCAACATATCCCTTCCAAACCAAGGAAAAAAGGGAGGGTTTTGATCAGCAATGGAGGATTCTTCTCTGAGACATTGACGATGCCTCTGGATAAGGGGAGATTAGAGAAAGTGACAAAAACATAGAGCAGTGGAAAGAGTTCACAGCTAAGTGAACCAAAACAAGCTTGTGCTGAACTGGGTCTGAATGTCAGAGGGAGGTGACTCATCATGGACTCACAGAGAGCCATTGTCATGTCGTAGTCCAACTGCTGGACTAGGATCTGGGAAACCTTGGTCCATATTCCCACTCTGCCATGGAAGTTTGCTGAGTGACTTTGGGCCAGTCACACACTCTCAGACTAAAATATCTCATAGGGCTGTTGTGAGGATAAAGTGGAGGCTAGGAGAATGATGTAGGACTCGCTGGGTCCCCTTTTGGGAGAAAGGTGAGGCATAAATGTAGTTAGTAAATAGGCATTGATCACTAGTACAGTCTGTATTTCAAGCCTCCCAAATCAAGCTTTGGTACCATCACTCCTATTGCAAGAAGTTACCTTTCTGTCCGGCACATGGATTAATTGTTCACATAGACTCATAATGGCAGAAATCTCAGCTTTTATCCATTCATTTATTTATTATGGCAAAAGCCAGCAACAATGTCAGATCACAATAATAGCCTGTGATTTAGTGATAATACAAAAATAAAATCTAAGGTATAAAGAGAATAAAAGCCAAGATAAATAAAAACAAGTTACAGTATATCTTCCATTGCAAGGGATTTATGTTTTCTGATCACTAGGTAACAAAATCTGGCCACAGCATAAGATATGAGGCTTTGAAAGTCTTCTAGGAGAAAGTTATACAATATTTCTGGCCTAAATTTCAGATAAGATTGCAGGGGGTTTAGACAAAGTGGCAGTATAAGAGAGGACTGTTCTTCCTGATAAAGTTCACAATACAAAAGTAAATGGGTGGTGGATTCCACCATATTAGACTTACATGGACATAATCGTCCCTGCATGGGCGCATGCAAAAAAATGCCTTGTAATACAGCAGAGGAAAGTACCTCAAAACAGGCCCTAGAAAGTGCCCATCTCTAGGGTTCATAAAAAATATCAGACTAGTATGAGGCAGCTTTAAAACTGGACCAAGATTTTAAGCATCTAAAACTCTTTGGAAGTAAGGGTTCTTCATTTTGTAATTCAATATCAAGAAGCCTTTGAGTAATAATTGTTCTTGCCCTGATCAGGCTTTCACAAAAAAGATCTTTAGGGTTTAGTCCAATACATTTGATTTTACTAAGAATTAGCGTGGCCCAGGCAGGATAAGGGTCTGAGGCTAAATAAAAAGGCATCAGACCCATGTTGCTAGTTAGTGGAGGGTGGGGCCTGGGGAGGGAGTACTACCCATCTCCTGTGAGTGTTCCTTGTGCCCTGGGAAGGGTGGGGGTTTCAGTAGTAACATTGCCAGTGAGTGAAGGGTGGGGCCTGGGGAAGGAGCACCACCCACCCAGTGTGGGTGTTCCCCAGGCAGGCCAGGGGGGTTGGCCCTGCCTGGCTGTCATGATGCTAGTGGGTAGAGGATGGGGCCCAGGAAGAGAGGACAACCCAACCTGTGCAGGTGTTCTCCAGACCCCATGCAGGGTAGGGGGGTCAGCCCTGCCTGGATATCACGTTGCCAGTGGGTGGAGGGTGGACCCAGGGAGCTAGCACCACCCGCCCCTGTGCAGGTGTTCCCTGGGCCCCAGAAAGGTTGGGAGGGTCAGTACTGCTTGGTTATCACATTGCCAGTGGGTGGAGGGTGGGCCCAGGGAGACAGCACCCCCTCTTCTGTGAGGGTGTTCCCCAGGCCCCAGGCAGGACAGGGGGGGTGTCGGCCTTTCCCAGGAATCACCTTGCCAGTGCATGGAGGGTGGGCTCAGGGAGAAAGCACCACCCATCCCTGGGTGGGTGTTCCCCAGGCCCCAAACTGGGTGGGAGGTTCTGCATTGGTTGGTGATCCCACTGCCATTTAAGGGTAAATGGGTCTGGGGAAAGAGGACCTGCATCCCTGTCACATTCCCGGGCAGGGTGGGAGGCTGGGCCCGAACCAGTCCTCTTGCACAAAGGACTGGGTGGTTGGCCCCAGGAAGACAGAGGCACCTGCAACTGTGCAGGTGGTCCCCGGGGAGGTCGTCTGGGAGTTGGGTGCCTGTAGCTGAACCAGTTTTACTCTAGACTGTCTGAAACCATCACTGAAACCATCCTCCAGAAGCAGTTTCCTGGGGGCACCGGTCTTAGGAGTCTGCTACCTATACCCCCCAGACCTGACATGCATGTGACTTGTTGGGCACATGGAGGGCCACCCCAGGGATGGGCTGTGTGAGTTGGAGGCCTCTAGCTCACCCAGGTCAGTTTTGGTCACTCCCAAACCAGCAGGGGGGACATCCCATTGAAAAGCATTGTCTCTTTAAGAGCCTGTAGCTCAGCCCCCAAAGCCCAAGTGGGACCAAACTTGGTGGGCATATCAAGGAGAGTGAGCTGAAAATATTCTGAAAATTTGGGCCCCTGGGACCCCCAGGGGATCTTTTCTGCATCTGGACAGTTCTGTGAACCGGTCCACGAACCAGCTGCAGTTCGGTTCAAGAACCAGTCCCAGATGGGGATCAGTTCAGTTCAGTTTGGTCCAGGGCAAAATTTAGAAAGTGCCCATCCCTAGTAATTAAATTTGGATTTTGATGGTAAATCTTGAGACTTTCCCTAAGAGTTAACTTTGCTTGAGTACATTCAGAATCAAACCATTTTTTACTGCCAAAATTCATATCTTGTTTGGAGCCACCAGGTCTCGAGAAGAGTGGCAGAAGAGCAGAAGTTAATCAGTTATAGAAGTCAATTAAGGAATTCTTCTCAGCAGAGTTAAGGCCTGCCTGAGAAGTTGGCTATTAACTGATTGTGACCAAGAGATAAATTTTTCATTAATATAGGAAGACCATTTATTTCTGGATCTTCCTGTCTGCTCCAGGCATACTAACTCGGGTATTTCAGAAATGGGCCATCCCTTATGGAGTTCTAATGGGCTAATCCCTTTAAGAATCAGAGATAGATGGTCACTTTCAGTTCTTATATCTAGCAAAAGATCAATATGGTCATTATAGAGGTCTTGTGAAATAAGGATGTAGTCTATAGTTGAATGCTTTAAGCTGGACCAATAAGTTAATTGGCCCGGGTGACCCCCGGTAATAGGCCATTCAGAATAACAGGATTTAATCTATATGCCATTTGAAAGAGACATGTGCCGGCAAAGTTAGTAGTTGAATCTAAGGAAAGACACTTAAAAGCAGGCCGGGATCCCTCGTTTAAGTTTGGGACGCCAATATTACACTCATCAGTCAATTGCTCATCAGTGCAACTGAGTCTTGCATTTAAGTTGCCACCAATTTTTAAAGAAGCTGTAGGAAAATTTTCTGAGATAGAGCGGATATTACCCTCCAGCTCTTCCCAAACGTTTTTGATGTCCAGATTGCTTCATTAAAGGATGAACATATACGTTGATACAAATGATCTTAAGACTAGACATAAAAATATGAACAGCCAGAATCCAATTCCTGTCAGTTGTCAATTTCCTTACAGAGCCATTTAAAGACTTAGATACAAAGGTAGTTACATCTCCAGAGGGTCTTCTGCCTTTTTGGCCAACTGTGGCACAGGAATGAAATGCAAGAAAATTATGAAGATCAGGGGCATCGAGTTTGGAAAATCCCAGGGAGGGCGGGGGCTTTCCCATGTGCATGCGCAAAGCGCGCGCACGCGCTGGAACCATGTCCCCGCCACTGCCACCGCCTCCTCCCCCCACCTGACCACTCCTGCTTCCGTCCCTCCCTCCATCCGCCAGGGTGGCCCCTGGACGGACGGAGGGAGGATGGATTGGCCAGGCCGGGGGGGGGAGAGAGAGAGAGATGGTGGCGGCAGCCCTAGGAAGGGCTCGGGGAGGCGCAGCTGAGGGCACTCTGTTTTCCTGGGGGGGGGCTCAGTCCCCCCCCCGAAAATTTTGGGGGTGGCTCAAGCCCTTGAGCCCCGCCCCCTCGTAGTTGACGCCTATGATGAAGATCAAACAAGTTTCACATTCAGGTTTCCTGGGGGGAAAAGGATTTTGAACTGGGAAATATATCTAATGAAGTCTTTATCCCATGTTTTAGAGTGCCAACTGGCAGTATCCCATGAGCGGAGGAAGAGTGATAGTCAGTCAATAATATCCAGGATCTTCTCAGTATCAGTAAAAATGCACCCATTGGCTGGTGGATTCTGTAGTATCTGAACAGGCGATGCATCCATGTCTTCATCAAGTTGCTCTTTCAGACAGGACTCAGTCATCATCAGAGAAGTATTGTGCCCCTTAACTGAGAGGGAGTCCCAGGGGATATTCAGTTTGTCTAAATTAGTGTATTCATCTAAACTGTGAAACAGGATAGTAATTCTATCGGCCTATTTGTTATCTCCTTCCGTTCAGGTTTCAGTAAATGAGCGAAAGATACAAGTAGCACCTTCCCTTCATGATTTTCCAAATAAATAGCCTTTGTCAGCAGAAAAGAGGGGACATTAGATCCACTGGCCAAATTCGGGGTCACAGTATTTGAAGTTCTATGAGCAGAGGAAATTAGAGCTCCCTCATCGGATTTAGCTTATTTGGATTTAAATATATAGGTGGGGAAGAGAGGGCATATCTTGGAATTATTAAAGACTCTAGAGGGGGGAATGCCAAAAGATTGTAAAGAGTGCCTTTGAGTCATTATCATCCTTGGAATCTTCCTGGGCTCAAAAGAGAGTAGAATCCTCTGTTATTTGTGGCATGCTGTTAAGATGTTCAATCCCCTCTAAATCAATATAAGAAGGGGTTTTCCCCAGGAGAGTGGCTAAGTGTCTCTGTGCAGCTCTCTTAGAGGATCACACAGCCTCTAAATGGCCATATAGTTAAACATGCTTTGGAGTCCTGCAGGGAGAGATTGCAAGTAGTTGCAATGCAGCCCTCCCTTTATTCATTCATTTTCAGAGCCACAAATAGACTGATGGATCGTATTCAAAGACCCTGGGGAACTAGGGCCCTGTGAAACCCAGTCAATATCTGAGGGACCATCCTTGGGTTTTTGAGTCGTGGAAAGCATGATTTTCTCCAATAACCCATGTATATCTCCCATAGATTTAAAGATACAGGCCACCATTCTGGCAATTAGATTTAACCTATCTATTTCTTCAAACAAAATACCAGGGGGGTGGCTTTCTTCTTCTCTAGCATCAGTTTCCAGCTGGACATTGGCATGGGAGTGTTTTCATTCGAAGGCTCAAAGAAATTAGTGGGGTATTTTTCGCCAGGATTTTCCACCACATGTTCATCCTCTACTTCTGCCAACGGAGAGAAGGGGTTTGAAGTCGGAATGGTAAAAACATCCTTTGTTTTCTGGGGGGGGGGGGGACTCCATAATTTTCATTTGTTTAGTAGAAGGCAAATCAATTTGTTCTTTCTTATCCTCAGATTCTCTGGGGCATTTCCCATCTCTCTTCCCCCACAGAATAATTTCACAGTTTCCAAAATCAAACTTTTCCAAATGAAGAGCAAAAGGAGATGAGACTTCCAATTATCTATGACTAACAATAACAGCAGCTTTATAGCAGCGAACAGTAATAGCTGTTGTAGTAGCTTTAAAGTTCAGCGTTCCAAGCTTATCTCAACAGCTTTGGTAAAAACCTTAATAAAAAGCTGCTGTAAAGCTCTGCTTGTAATTCCAATGCAGTTAAGCACATATAAATAAAATAATAGGAATAAAAACAAATCACTTGTGGAGCATTAGTAATCAGTGCTTGCTTCGGCAGCACATATACTAAAATTGGAACGAAATCTCAGCTTTAGAAATGGAATGCTCACAGATGCCTGTAAATCTAAAGCAGGTAAAACAGCCAAACTCTTTTGGTGAAAGACTTGTTTGCTCTTCACTTACACAGATCTCTTCTGTACTGAACCCATTTTTTAAGGAGACAGTGTATACGTGAAGTCACTACCTGCAGCTGCTGAGAGCTTTGGGCAAATTATCCATGAAGCAAACAATAAGAGATGTTCCAAGCTTGTTAGTGAGCCATTCATCAAACAGGCCTATCAACAGCTGTATTGTGACAAGGAATCATGGGTGATTACAGCTGGCATGCTGCTCTCTTTCATTCAACTTCTCCCATCCTGTTTCCACTTCTAACTGAGTTTGATAACTTCCCATTTTTGACTGAGTGAACCGTACTGAAAAGTACTAGAGCTAGTTAAATATTTTCTAGTCTCTTCTTATCAATAACAATACAGGTCACAGATTTGGCTAAAGTGAAAGTGCCAGTCTTTGGCCAGAGTCTAACCATGCAACAATGGGAATGAATTACCCATACCTGAGGAAACCAAGTACCAGAAACGTGGCTCTTTTTTTGCATGTACTGCTGTACCTAACTCTTGCCATTGGGCTCTAGCAAAAGCAAGCTTCTTTTGCTTTAGAAGCTCTTTATAGGCAAATCTCTTAGTGATTAAGGAGTCTATGAATAACCCACTCTTGTTAGATGGCACCTGGCATAAGAATCTTATTAGCCTGTTTCTATGGTGTCTGCATTCCTGGTAAACCAGCCTCTAGAGAAGAAAACATCAGAGGATGGGTGCGTGTTGCAGACCAGGAATGGTCTAAGATGTTTAACTATGTCTTCATAGTGTTTTAAAATGTCTGAGTTGTCCAGCAGTAATTCTTGCTGCAACTTCATAAGAGCTCGACTCTCCAGAAGCTGGAAGACAGAGGAATATAACTGGGATGACCATCTGACTCTCTTTTCACCAAAAAATACTCCATTGGTGGGGGTTTCGTGACCTTTCTGAGAGTGCTGATTGTCTGCATTGTCTTGGCGTGCATAACTGAAATAGAGAGTTGCCACCCCAGCCCAAATGACGAGACAGACAACAATTGGAATTAAACAAGGGCCACTTTATTAACTATTTAACAGAACATTGCAGCAACGGGCAAAATTAAGCAAGCACAGGAACAGGCAAGGCAGGCGTCATTCCATGACACAGCCTCCTTGCCCTTGATATGGGCGGGACATCTGGCTCTGGTCTTGACCCAGCCGATGTCTGGCTCTTAACCGGCAGCCCAGCATACTGGTTGCCCCGCAGGAGCGCCTACCCCTGAGACCATACGGACCTTCAGGGAGGAGCCTAGCCAGCGAGGTTCCCAGAGGCGATCACCATTCTCCACCCCGAACCACTTAGCCTTGGGGCAGTATCCTGATGACCTCCTGTTCCCAAACGGGATATGCCGTAAGGCGCTCACCAGTTCCTTTTCTTGTTTGCACAAACCTACCAAGTGACCAAACAATTTAGGTCTCATCCACCACCTATACCCTTAACAACTGACCACAGTGTAAGGTAGGCAAAAACACCTCTACCAAACGACCAATCAAGGTAGAGGTGAAAAATTCCTACCTCGCCCCAATTGGCAACTGGCTAACGCCTACACTGCAAACAGGGCGGACGAGCAGGCGAGCACGCAGAGCTGAAGATGAAGGCGGGAGCGGGGCACTGCCCTATATAGGCAGCCCCGCCCCCGCCAGCTCCAAATCGTGCGACAGCACGATCAAGAGTTCTGCCCCGTCCCAGGGCGAGGCGGCAAAGCAGCACCCGGCGCGACGAGCGCACTGGGAGCCGAGTTGTACAAATAGTCTACAGTTGGCCAGCTGAGGATGTGGACAATTGTACCCAAATACAGGCGTGGGCAGTATGAAGAATGCTAATACAAAAGGAGCCAGAAACAGCAAAAAGCCAAAGGATAGCCCATACTACTTGTTTATTGCTGAAGAAAGTTGGAGGATACATAGCTCTAGGTAATTTTAAGTCAAAGCCTTTATCCCTGAAATGCCTGCTTCAGCCCTCAGAATCTCCAACAACATACACATCAGCTTTGTAGATTGTACAAAACAAGAAATACTATAAATGCTTAGGAAGATTGGTGGTGGTATCATAGGCTAGAGGAGTTGTGAGGGGCTGGTGCTGTGTGCCGAAGGGTTGTAACAGTTGTGCCCCATTGGTAGAAGAAGTCTATGGCTTTGTCAGCTTCACCTCCCCAACAGAATAATGACTTCTGAGGGGAATCGAGGCAGCAGCCAACAGTTGGCTATGCTTATACCTCATAACAGAACAGAACCCCAAACATTGACTGCGGTCACACACACTAAATAATCCACTTTCAATCCACTTCCAATGTACTTTCCAACTGGATTTTGCAAGTTCACACAATAAAATCCAGTTGGAAAGTGCACTTAAAGTGGATTGAAAGTGGATTATTTAGTGTGTGTGGACGCAATTGTGAAGTCACTCTATTTACAGAAGAGATTTCCAGTTTCTGTGCATGCTCTGACTTGTCGAGAATAGCCTTCCCATTGTTTGGATATATTTGAAAAATGAACTGAGGCAGTATGCAGGAAGCTAGCATCTCAAAATACACTAAACTGTTTACAAATTCCAAACTCCAGTAGAAGTCAACAGTTGGTGATTTAAGACCGAGGACCCGAGAGTCAATTTCCATGATGGTATTCTTTTCCATCCAGGATAGAAGAAACTGGAGATCTGGCATCAGCCTGATCAAGGCTGTCTGCAATACCAAAGGAAGATCACAGGAAAGCGTTAAAATAACTTTTCTTTACCCTATTACCAAAAGAAAAAGAATCACAAAAGAGATAATCCTTGTTTAAATATCACAAGTAGCAGCTGAGTCAGTGGGAACCTTAAACTGGAAATGTCAGGGAGGAATTTAGATTTGCTGAGCGGTTGGGAGTCTGCAATTATCATAAGTCACTTATGAGAACCCCTCTGACCTTCCTGTCCCCCAAACTGCATATACCCAGGAGGGAGGAAGAAAAAACAGGGGAAAGTAAACACAATGGGCCTAGGAAGTGGCAAGTAGAGTAAGTCAGATATGACACACTCACACACACACACCCCGATGTAAGCATGCAGTGTCATCTCTTTCAGGCTACAGCAATGTTTCTGTGATTTTTTTTTTTTTTGGCACAACAACAAAACAATGCGGAGAAGTAGGGTATGTAGTAGGTAGAATGGGAAACCCACCGCCATTTCTGGCACTGCCATTTTTTTTAGTTGCACCTGCAGTCAGAGCTGGATCACTTTGCTTGCAGGAAAAGCCATTAATAAGTGCAGCGGTATACTGTAAATATGATGTTTTGCATTGATGCTCCCCTGCAGCCAACAGAACTTCAGTTTGTCCGCCTATAGTGCCTACACATGAAGAAACAAGCATATGAACTGCCTTCGTTGAAACAATTTTGATAGGCATGAAAGGTTATTTATCGTCACCCCCACTATTTCTCTTCACCATTAGTACATGATCGTTGATTGAGATCTACACAAGCCCCTCCAACCTACTCAGCCTGTTTAAACATAGTTTATGTCAACACATCAGTTTAGAAATGGATTTATTCTTTAAGTGTCTTGCCTAAATTTTATTATAATCTCGCAATCCTTTTTAGCCATGCCACTGCCTTAACCATGTGTCACCACAGCTCTTTCTTTTTAAGGAATTTCGATTTTTTTTTTTAGCCAATCTTCCTAAGCTTTACATGGTATTTTTCCATGTGGGCTTCTTTCCATGTGGGCTTTTATGTGTATGGGCTTTTTCCCATTTGGCCTTTTTTTTCACATGGGCATTTTTTCACGTGGGTTTTTTTCCTGTGAGCATTTATGCCCATGTTTTTTTTTCTGTGGGGTTTTTTCCTGTGGGGTTTTTTCCGGTCACCGGTACCCACAGCATCAAATCTCTAATAAAATATAACACTTCATAAAGTGTGTGTAGAGAGTGGATTGACTTGGGGGGGGGGATCCTGACAGATTGTTAGGACTGACTTCAGCACTCCTACTCGAATTCCCACCAACCCAGTATGGGGAACAAAGAAGGAGACAGGACAGGTGCGAGCACCGGGTCTCAACCTGAGCAACTTGGGCCTGGAACCCCACAAATAGACACCACTTAGAATGAGAATGCCAGGGAGACAGTACTCCTCCACACCCCTGATCGCTGGGCAGAACTGGCCTGGTCGGGGTTTGAAGATGAGGAGGAAGGGCCAAGCATGGATACCAGATCCAATCTTGAATGCCCTGTATCTCTACCTGAACTCGCTGGGACTCAAAAGACAGCAGGCCCTTGCCTGAGGAGGCACGTCCCTTCAACCCCTCCAACCTGCGGATGGAGGTGAGGTGGTTAAAAGAGACTTTGCAATCACTGAACAAATGGCTACCAAAGGTAGTCAGAGAACTCATGGAGCAGGAAAGCTCCGGGATGTTCAGAGGGGTGAGGGCCCCAAGACGAAGGGAGGCCCCTGATTGTTGGCAGCTCCATGATGCTTTAGGAGCTACCTTTGATGGCAGCCCAGAAAAGGTGGCATTCTTCACTATCCAGGTGCAGAAGCTGCTATGCGAGTGGGGACACACCTTTGCTTCGGACGACTAGAGGGTGGACTTTGTTGGCTCCCGACTGCGTGAGAGAGTGGCTGACTGGTTTGTGAACTTATATACTGTCACAGCCCCAGAACTACGGGATGTTGATGCCTTCATGCAGGCCCTATGGCACCAGTTTGAAGATCCCTTGGAGGTGGAGAAGGACTGTACCCGCTTGTGGGGCATCCACCAAGGGACCAGGTCAGTGCAAGAATACTTGGATGAGTTCAAGGCAACCGCCATGAAACTCCTGAGTTGGCCCGAAGGTCCTAATTTAATTCTACTAGGTGGATCTGAATGCCCTCATCCTCAAGAAGGCACTGGCTCAAGACAACCCACTTATTTTAGTGAGGTAGATCAAAGTGGTCTGCGAGGTGGAGAACTAGCATAATTTGGTAAGGCTTTACCAGTCCGGGACACGCGGTGGCAGCAGTGGGGAGTGGTTTGCTTAGGGCAAAGGACTGCTGCCTGGGGTTGATTGAGAATAACATCTTAAGAAGGGACTGTTTCTGCATTGCAGGAAGGATGGCACTTCATGGCAGACTGCAGAGTAACCTGTTCTGGTGACTATGAGTGATGGGAGGATCAAGACTGATAGGAGGAACACTGCGACCAGAAGGGGAAGACTCAGGCAAAGGGACCCAAGACCCTCAAGGCTCTACAAGCAGCGGAGTGCATCTTGTCAGGCCCAGCTTCCTCCAGTGATGGCGATGACCCTCAGGTGAAGGGGAAAGACCAGGACCTGTTGTGAAGGGCACCAGCCAGCAGGTTTGTGATGCCCCGGCATGAGAATCAGTGAGAACCTGTTCATCCCTGTTCTTTGTTACCATTTTAAACCCCAAAGCAGGGACCCCAGTAAGCGCCCTCATTTACTCTGGGTGTTCCTGGGACTTATTGAGCCCCTCATTGGTTATGGGATTAGGAGTGGGGGTGGTTAAACTCAAGGATTCTGTGGTGTTTACCCAGATGGATGGCACTACCATGCAGTTGCGCCAGTACTGCACCACAAAGCTTCCCTTGGGAGTTTTGGGACATTGGGAAGAAAGGTTGTTTATAGTGCACCCCATGGCTCAATTCCCTATGGTTTTGTGGGACCCCTGACTGGCAGCTCATGACCCATATGTGCAGTGGAGCCTAGGGACATTGACTTTCCTAGACCAGAGATGTAAAGAGCATCAGTGGAACCCAAAGTGGGGACAGGAACCTTGCCCCATGCCCAAGAGGGTTTGTTTGGCTTGGGAAGAGTTAAAAGCCATCCCTCCTGAGTACCAAGATTTGGGATGTGTGTTAAAGGAGAGGGAGGTGGGTGAGTTACCCCCTCACCGAAAGACAGACTGTGCTATTGAGATTTTGCCGGGACACAAACTGCCCAAGGGAAAACTATACGTCATGAGGCCTTCTGAGAGAGAAGAATTGTGGTGCTTCATTGACAACAACCTGGAGTGGGGTTTCATCCAACCGGCCACCTCCTATTTTGCAGCACCGGTACTTTTTAGGAAAAAGAAGGATGGAGGGCTCAGGTTATGCACGAATTACAGAGGTCTGAATGCTGTTTCTATGTCCAATGCCTATCCCTTGCCCTTGATTGAAGACTTGTTAGCAGAAGCTTCCAAGGGGAAAATTTTCACAAAACTGGATTTGTGGGATGCGTATTTCAGGGTGAGAATTATTTTATTTATTTATTTAGTTAGTTAGTTCACTTTTACTCCGCCCTCCCCACCGAAGCAGACTCAGGGTGGCTTACATGAAACCAGTAAAACCATACATTTCAATTTAAAATTACACAATCAATTTAAAAGCATAATATATATCGTTGGTGGCACAGTGTAATAAAGTGCATCTAGAGCATGTCCCACGGTGCAACCACTTTAAATAACTTCTGATAGCAGATTGGCGCCGGCTCAGTCAATGGGTGCTGCTCCTACTGGGATGCCTGCTGGAAAAGCTCCGTTTTCATGGCCCTGTGGAATTGCTGGAGGGCCCACAGGGCCCTGATCTCACCAGGGAGCTCATTCCAGTTTGTCGGTGCCACCAGGGAGAATGCTCTGGTCCCGGTCGATATCAACCTGGCATTCTTAGGACCAGGGAGAGCCAGGGGATGAACACAAGACTGTGTTTAACACCCCCCTGGGTCAGTTTGAGTACTTGATTATGCCCTTTGGACTGGCTGGAACCCCAGAGGTGTTCATTAACCTAATCAACAAAGTGTTGCACAAGCATCTGCTCAAGGGAGTGGTTGTTTACTTAGATGATGTGTTAGTGTACACTCAAAACATGGATTCACATGTGAAGTTGGTGCGGGAGGTACTGATGGCTCTCTATGATAACCACCTCTACACCAAGCTATCAAAATGTGAGTTTCACAAATCGGAGATAGACTTTCTAGGTTACTGCATCACCCAACAAGGATTGGGGATGAATACTAAAAAGGTGTGAGATGTGGTGGGTGGGATCCCCCACACACCTGAAAGCAGTTACAATCCTTCCTAGGATCCATGAACTTTTATACAGCCTTCATCCGTAACTTTGCCCAGGTGACATCGCCCCTAAGTGACCTATTAAAGACTAAGGGGAAAAGCCCCAAAAGCAAGAAGGTGAGGAGTAAGTTGCAGTGGACCCCAGAGTGTCAACCAGCATTTGATACTTTAAAGAAACTGTTTACTTTAAAGCCCATACTCCACCACCCTGATGAAATAAAAGGCTTTGTGGTTCAGGTGGACCCCTCTGATGTAGCCATGGGGGGGAGCGATATTGCAAAGGGGCCCAGATGGGAAACTCCACCCCCTCGCTTATGTGTCCAAATAGTTTTCTGGGGCAGAAAGGAACTGGGCAGTTTGGGACAAGGAGGCAGCTGCTATTAAGTTGGCACTGTCTACTTGGTGGCATTGGTGGAGGGGGTGAAAGTGCTGTTTGAGGTATGGACTGATCATAAAAACCTCGAAGTGATAAAGACCCCATGCCTCCTTAATGCCAAGCAGTTCTGGTGGGCGGAATTTTTCTCTAAGTTTCATTTCACTTTAAAGCACCTCCCAGGGAAATCTAACTTCCTAGCAGATGCCTTGTCCCACCTCCCGCAGCATGCCAGCCAGCGTGATGAAATCATAGACACTAGGTTATCCCCTGCCCAGTTGGGAGGAGCAGTCTTGACTTGGTGCCAGGTGAAAGTGAGAGGGGAGGCAGGGCCGAGTGAGTGGACAGAGAAGTTGAAGGCTGCAATTACCCCCCATGAACTGGAGATGGTGCAAAGCGAAGGGCTCTGACAGAAGGAAAACGGCTGCTGATATAAAGGGGAAAAGGTGTTTGTCCCTGATTCCTTAAGGAGTGAAGTTTTATCACAGGGCCATGATAGCAAATTGTCTGAACATTTTGGCTACTTAAAGACTTTGCATTTGATCCAGTGGCAGTACTGGTGGCCAGGAATGAGGGGAGATATTTTCAAATATGTGTCTACCTGCCAAACATGCAGAATGAGTAAATGGGGGGGGGGGGGTATCCAGTCAACTCCAACCCCTGGAAACCCCTGAAAGGCCATGGGTGGTAATATCAATGGACTTCATTACTGATTTACCCCCAAGTCAAGGAAAGACTGTAATTTGGGTGGTGGTCGATCTCTTCTCTAAGCAAGCTCACTTTGTACCGTGTAAGCAGATCCCTACCACCAAACAACTGGCCAGTATGTTTATGAAGCACGTGGTCAGAGTCCATAGTTTGCCATGTAAGATAATACCTGACCATAGGACCCAGTTTGTAGTGAGATTTTGAAAGGAGCTGGTGGCCCTCCTGGGAGTGGAACAGGGAATTAGCAGCAGCCATCACCCAGAGACTGATGGCCAAACAAAATGCACGAATCAAGTACTTGAACAATTCCTGAGATGCTACATAAATCATCAGCAAGACAACTGGGTGCCCCTGTTGCCTTTCACAGAGTATACTTACAATAATTCCCTTCACAGCTCCATTGGGATGTCACTGTTCATGACTGTGCATGGGTATGAAGGGGAGCCCCTGTCTACTGTGGCCATGGGAGAGCCTCCCCAGGGGGACACCCAGATGTGGTGGTCCTCTTCAGCAAAAAATTGGGACATTTTGCAAAAGAGTCTGGCCAAGGCTGAAGAGGACTATAAACGACATGCAGACAAAAAGAGGAGCCCTGAGTGGGAACTGGCTCCTGGTGTCTGTGTGTATATCTCTACTAAGCATTTGTAGGGGTTGCAACCCAGAAGAAAAATGGGGTGGAAGTATGTCAGGCCTTTTAAAGTGATACATATTGTTATTGTTATTGTTATTGTTATTGTTATTGTTATTGTTATTGTTATTGTTATCGTTATCGTTATCGTTATTGTTATCGCTATTGTTATTTCTTTATTATTTATTTATTTCAGATTTATACCACGCCCTCCCTGCAAGTGGGCTCAAGGCCGTTAACAAGGGCACACAGTGCCAACCCCCAAACAAGATAAACATTTATCAACAAGGTGGCTGTTGAGGTTGAGTTACCCAAATCTTTATGTTCTTTGCACCCTGTTTTTCATTTCAGTATGTTAAAAAGGGACCCTGGACCCCCACCCTGGACTCCTTGTCCTCCAGCCCCCCCCTCCTCTCCTGATTGACAGCGAACTTCACCAGGTCATGCAGAAAATCCTGAATTCTAAGATCCAGCATGGCCTATTATATTATCTGGTTCAGTGGAGAGACTTTGGGCCAGAACAGACTGAGTGGGTTCTGGCCAAGCGTGTAAGGGCCTCTCAGTTGATTAGGGAGTTCCATCACAGCCATCTTCATAAACCAGGGGGTTGAGGAGGCTTGGGAGGGGCAGTATGTCAAACTCAGTCACTGTTACTTTCAATTTCACCTGTTCTGTTCTTTATCACCTTTCCTTCACTTGTCGTGAATGCATTCTTGGGGGTGGGTGAATGTTTATGGAGTGTATGGGAGTAAGTGCCTTGTAACTCTTCTTCAAGCTGCCCCAAGGATGGTTCCCACGGGATTCATCCTTGGTGATCTGTGTGCTAGGCTAGGTAAGATCACATCACATATCTTTCATGTTGCCATAGAAACGTTAGAGAATAGGCGTGATGTGTGCATGCATAGAATCCAAAGATTGACTTATGTATTGTATGTTCCCACTTTGCCCCTCAGTCCTAATAAAGGATTGGTACCCACAGCATCAAATCTTTCCTTATTATATAATTGAGTGTTGGGGTGACTCTTTCCTGAAAGTTCCACATGCTCCCATAGTCTTTGGCTCCCTGACCTGTCACTCAAGCTGTCCCTATCCACTGGCTGTGTTGCCTGAGTCTCACCTCCCCCCCATAGCCAGTCGGAACACAGGTCATTTGCATATGCAGCCTGATTGGCCTTTGCCTCTAACATTCTAAACAGTTTGCTGTTGCTGTTCATTGAATGAGTCCTGAGGTAAAATGCTGCTCCACCAGCCACAGCCAGGACACTCACCTGGAGCTTCCTTCTAGAGCCCATTGTATTTACTCCCAAAACAGGCTTTACTCCTAGTCTCTAACAGGGGTGTAGACTTTTTAAATCCCTGGGGGGGCGGGGGCTCTCTCGTGCACACGCGCAAAGCGCGCGTGCGCGCACAGGACCATGTCCCCGCCGCTCCTCCCCCCCCACCCCAGGGAGGCAGGCGCAGTCTCGGCGGTGGCGGCGGCAGCCAGCTGGCCAGCTGACTGCCCCGTGCGCGAGCGGGACGATGTCCCCGCTGCCTCTCTCTCTCCCCCCCGCCCCAGGGAGGCAGGTGCAGTCTCGGCGGCGGCAGCGGCAGCCAGCTGGCCAGCTGACTGCCCCGCGCGTGAGTGGGACCATGTCCCCACCGCCTCTCTCTCCCCCCCGCCCCAGGGAGGCAGGCGCAGTCTCGGCGGTGGTGGCCAGCTGGCCAGCTGACTGCCCCGCACACAAGCAGGACCATGTCCCCGCCGCCTCTCTCTCTCCCCCCCCCGCCCCAGGAAGGCAGGAGGGCAGGCCGGGGGTGGGGGGGAAGGAGAGGCTGCGACGGCCAGCTGGCCAGCGGGCGCTCCTGGCGGGCACTCCATTTTGCTGGGGGTGGCTGAGCCCCCCCCCCGGGAAATTTCGGGGGAGGCTCGAGCCCTCAAGCCCTCCCGTAGTTGACGCCCATGGTCTCTAATAAAGAATAACACTTCATAAAGTGTGCGTAGAGAGTGGATTGACGGGGGGGGGGGGGAGCCTGACACCATGGCTCCTGCGCTGAGCCGTAATTGGCTCACTCCCCCTTTGTTTCATCCAAGAGGATGTGGGGGGTGGGCAAATGCCAGCATCTGCTCCATGAGCAGGCACTGGTCTTTTGTGCGCATTGCTGGTAAAACACAATCAGTAAAGTGCATATGTGTATAAATATCTGTCTGTCTATCTCATGCCAAATTTCTCCGATAGCTAATTTGTGCTCATATATTGTGTGTAGCCTTCAGAACCTGGAGCTCCTTAGGAAAGTGAGGAATTGTTTCTCCCCACCAACTATCTCAGACTGTTCGAGATTTTTCCACAGTTGCTATAATTGTTATGAGACATTAAAAAAGATCACCACAACAAATGGCTTTAAAATATATTGATTTGGTTGTCTTTACAATTTTACAATTTTGTAATACCGAGATCAGATCTATGAAGGTTGCCCCTATCCAGAAACCTATTTGCTTTCCTTCCCTTAATGAAATGACACCACGGGTTGAGCTTCCAAACAGCCTCCTTGGACAGATGCAATGAAAGTCCTCATTCAGTTTGTGCATCTGTCTGTCCAGGAAGCTCAACCAGATTGATTGCTTTTGTAAATATATTGGTTGGAGGCTCTTGATCACTGCCTCTGGCCTACCTGCTATTGCTTTTACAAACAGAGCAAGGGTATTACCATAAAAAACATAAAATGGAAGGTTTCAAATCCTTGAGAGAGCTAACATGGATTAGGTGAGGCTAGCAAAGGTTTAGTACAATATTATTTTTCCCCTTAAGTTGCTCTAAAAACATGGCCAAATGTCACTTCCAGCTAGATCCAAAATAGCACTAAAACGGAATATGGTCTGAAGAAGTGGAGAAGAGAGTGGCATTTCAAAGGAGGCTAAGGGCTAAACTCTTATGGAAGCAGGATACCTCATGCCTGTCTGGATGGATTCAGAGAAACATGTAACGTGGTGAAACTGAAGTGCTGAGAGCCAGCATGGCGTAGTGATTAAGAGTGGTGGACTCTAATCTGGAGAACTGGGTTTGATTCCCCACTCATCCACATGCATCCAGCTGGGTGACTTTGGGCCAGTCACAGCTCTCTTGGAGTTTTCTTAGCCCCACCTACTTCATGAGGGCCCCTGTTGTGGGGAGAGGAAGGGAAGGCAATTGTGAGCTGCTCTGAGACTCCTTTGGGTAATGAAGAGCAAAGTATAAAAACCAACTCTTCTTCTGAAGCCAGGCCTAAGAGCTGGTGGGCAGCAAAGAGCCTGCCTTAGCTCTTCCAAGGACAAATCCAAAGCAAGAGGAGGCAAACACAACAGAGGGCTGCCGACAAGTGGATGCACTCCCTCTGCAGTCTGCCTTGGATCTCATTTGGACAGCAGAGCACACCTCTTCTATCATTGCTAACCCAGATGGATTCAAAGCAGTCTCAATGTGAGAGGGGCAGATTGGCCATGAAGGCCACCAGGAACAGTCCTGGTGGGCCAGTGACCAAGCGGGGTGCCTCCTCCCATAAGGACCACCTCAGCCTCAAATGAGGAGCAGCCCTTGTCACATTCAGGAGGTTCTTACAGCTGCCTCAGCAAGTGAGCCAGCAACATTTGCAACTGTAGTGAGCAAGCTGGCTGCTCCGATCTTATGCAGAGCAGGTATGCAACTGCCATGAGTGAGCCAGCATTTTCTCCTCCCCCCCTCCCCTGTTGGGAGGCAGGGCTTGGGCTGGTCGATGGGCAGGGATATTTCCAGAGCAGTTTTTGCTTTCCAGTCCTCCCCTGCCTCCTCTCTTACTGCTGCTGTCTTGGATCCATCCCAAGTAGCCTACCTTGGATCTTCCCACATTGCCACTCCCACCAATCTGGCACTCTAAGCAGCCACCTGGGACATTTAGACAATGGCTGAAGCCTCTGCAAGGACACCATTCACCTGGAAGCCATGGCATGTAACAAAGAAATAGTGGGATCACAGTTGATCCTTTTTTGGGAAAATTTGTGAAATCAAGATTCAGAAGGAAGTGCTGAGCTACAGTCTTGTGTCTGCAATTCTGATCCATCATAGATTTTTTTAAAAAGCAAAAACCTGTGAGTATGACCCAAAGAATGGCTAGCAGTGCCCAGAGGAGTGCAGGCCAATGGTATTGTTTGGGCTACCATCACACAAGAAAGTTTTCATGATAGTGTTTTATCATTCAAAAGCAGCCTTCTGTGCCTGGTAACATGTGATTCTAAAATATCCCGCATGGCGTTCTCCTTGGTATAGCAAATCATCAATTGAAGTGGCCCTCTATTAGGAAGGAAATGGGAGCCATTTATTTCTGAAATTGGCTGAGAAACAATCTGAGAAGGTATGGCGAGGATCAAAACCCACTAAGTGCTCAGGGTAATTTGCAACGACAATAACGTCACCTTGTGTGACTGATGCATCTTTTTTGCCAATTATCAACTGCAAAACAATCACCTCCACTTTAGATCTCCAAACAAAATCAAGGGATTAAGATGCATGAAGAGGATTCAGTTTTCTGTGATGGAGATGCGTAGTCATGGGTGGTTAAGCATGTGCTTATGAAAGGGGAGCGAAACAGAAAAGCATTGAACAAGTTCTAGAACCATTTTGTGTCGTTTTCTAGTCTAGAAAAAAAATGTATATGCACCCCAATTTCACATCCTTGTTCTATGATAATTAGTACCATACAACTTTGGAATTCCGTCTATTGGGAGGTGAGATGAGTGTTGCCCTTACAGGTGTTCTGGAGCAAGTTGAAGTCTTTCTGGCTCTATTTATTGTTTGGGGCTGGAGCTTAACTTCTTGCTCTCCACTTAATGCCAGAGTGCAATGTCCAGGCATTTGCTCATTGCTTTTGTTCGACCCTCCCTCTCCCAGCAAGGTCTCTGATCCAAAGAGATAGAAAGCTGCCCTTCTCTGTACCATTCCTGATGACCATTTGAGATGGACTTCCCCCAGCCCTTTCTTGCTTATTCCCATGCTTGAGTTCAAGAATGTGCACAACTCCCCTGGGTGCCAGGGTTCGTTGGATCCTGACACCGCCCACAATAGTGGAGCTGTTTTAAAGCAGTTAGAAAGCTGCTTTCCACTTGGCTGGAAAGTTCCTTCAGCCAATGCAAGTAGAAAACTCTGAGCCAACTTGAGCAATTGGGGTACGGTGAGAGTGTTAGCCTGACTGCTTTATAATGTTATCAATATTGGGGAAATATTAGCTCTTAATAATCGGCAGTTGCCATTAATGGATCAGCACCTTTATATACAGAGGCTGGGCCTCTCTCAGACCTCCCAAAAAGAGACACAGAGACTTGAATCAGTGTTAATATAAAGAGTTTTTCGTTTACTTAATAATAATAAAAGTGAATCATTTAGATGTTGCAAAATCATACATACAATCATACAGTTCTAAGAAGTAAGATAGAATTAAAGAGACAGTTGCATTAGCAGGAAGGTGATGGTATCCTGTAGAGGGAAATATTTACCTTCCAGAAGCCTGGTTTCCATCCTGCTAGAAGAATAGAGGGTGTTTGGGAAGGAGGGGGGGGGAGGATCACATGCTCTGAAGCACATGGCGGGCCCTAATGAGCGCTCACAAAGGTCCAGGAGAGAGGTTGGGAACAAGACAGGAGGGAGATAGCAAGAGAACTGAGATCTGGAGCTTGGGAGACTGCTCTTAAGGGAGGACATCACTGGGGGCTGGCTTGGCAAGCCACCTCCTCTGGGTTTCCTGGCATAGGATGGCGCGTCTGCAGTTGGCCTATGTTTTCCTGTCATAAGTCCTCTCATGCACTCAGCTTTATTGTCCATGATCTTACACTTATGAAATTATTATTCATAAGAGCCCCAAACAGCGCCTTACAGCTTACAAGAGACTGATTAACAGGACGGAGTATCAGTCCAAGCTAAGTGTACTGGGGATACAGGATAGAGAGCGATCCTCCCTGGGAGTCCTCACATGGGTGGGTCTGTATAGAGAAAAAAAAGAGCAGAGATCAGTTCAGATTACCCTCTTTTTCCAGGCATATGGCTACAAAGAGATATGGTAGGCAGACACAGGCAGGAGAGCTTGGGGGCTTTTGAGCAGAAGTGGGAAGAAAACATTGTACCACCCACTGGAGCTTCCTAAATTAGCTAAGGGAGGCCATCACAACAGGTAGGAGTGCCAGGCAACTTTTAGACCAATTCTGAACCAAGTTATGGAGAGTTCACCCATCACTAACCTGCATGTTACCCTGTAAAATCAAAGTAGACCACACTGAACTAGAGGGACCAACAGCAGAAGGCAACGTCATACGTAAACAAGCTGCAGCGCATTGGTGTGACCCATCATAGTGTGTATGCACCTCGTTGAGTATCAGATGATGCCTGTCTCTGAAGGTACAGACCGTGGGTGACTCGGAAACTGCCAGTGATCCCTTCTGCTTCTAAGGCACTTCAAAACTGATATCAACTAGTCTGCAGAAGCAACTGTGGAAATGTTCAGGAGTTTCCAGGTCATTCATGACTCATGTAATGCCTAAGTAGATGATTCCCCTGTGGGTGAAGAAAACAATCCCAAATAATAATGAATGATTTAGCGGAAGTAAATATATTTAGGGTTAGGATACTGGAATACAGCTGTCAGATTGCTTTAGTTTAGTTCTCCCAATGAAGCCAACGAGACTACTCTGGAGTAAGCAATTTGAAATGGCAGCCTCCATTAACCTATTTTCCAGTTTTAAAACCATACCAACGGCAACGATCTAAAATGCAGGCTGGATCCTGTGTAAGTAGAAGGCACACACGTCACAACATAGACAAAAGGAGGCGGAAGGCATCATGTGTCTCATCAGAGTTCCTATCACATTGCCACATTCCGTCTAAGCAAACATTACCCTCAATGGAGAGGCTTGAGCTGGTGTGTTGATAAGCAGCTTAGGGCAAAGGCTGAGATGGCTGAGTGTTGTTTCCTGCAACTCTTGACGTAGCTCCTGCTTTCAGCAGTGGAATCAAGTGGTGAAGGTCTCTATTAAGCCCCTGTTTGATCAGAATCGGGGCTAATTTGGACTGCATTAGAGACAAAAAGGAAAGGCTCATGAGGACAACAGAGAAGGACATCAGAGATTTACACACACAACCACTGTCGTTCTCTCCTACACATCTCTTGTTTTCTAGCCACTATTTTCCAGTCCCTCCATTCATAACAGTTATCACAGGAAGAGGAGACTCAGAGCCTGGGCAGAACATACTATTTAAATGAAGACTAGTGAGACAAAAAAAAATTGGAGAATTCACATGTTTCATTAGTGCTGCACCACACTGATCGGTTTGGATTTCGGTGTGACAACAAGGACTTTGGGGCAAAAACACGCCCCCCCCCCCCCCAACTGCATCATTACCTTTTTCAGGATGGTTAGTTTCCTTCGCCTGTGCATTTTATTTAAAACTAGGCCCCACCGGCTTTATGTATGAATGTTTGGACTCTTAGGTATTGGATGCACCCAAAATGCATTTAAATACCATAGAGGCATCTGTGAGATTTCAGGTCCTGACTGCATCCTATAGTTCTCTGAAGCATTGATAATCTGATCATCAGTGATCTCTTCCATGCAGGCCCAGCTCTATAATGAGACAGCATGAAGTGGTCACCTCAGACAGCAGACAGTGTCCTTCAGTCCACCTGAACTGCCATCCCCATTTGAGAGTTGAAGGAGATAATTATTTTTCTACTTTGTTCCCCTGGTGTCTTTAGCTGGGCATGCCCATTCCCAAATTCTAGTGAGATTTCTTCTTCTTGCAAGAGTTTGGATGCCGCTTCTGGTTGCAAGGGCAACCAAATTTATGGCCAAAGTCTTGCAGGAGGAGAAATTCCCATTTAGGAAGACTTTAGAGGGCATGTGCTGCTTGGCCTACTGTCTTAAAAGACTGCATCATCTTCTGTTTCCCCCTTCTCTGCAGCCCTGTTTACCTTCCAGTGTGCACAAGCAAAATCTTTGTCTCTGTCTTCTTGCAGGAAATGTGGTCTGGGTGTCTTTCATGAGGGGGAACCATGATTTCTGCCTCTACCCTCCCTGTTTACTTGGCCCTGTTCTGACATCAGGCAATCCACCTGCCCTGCAGGCTTGAGGTGGATAGAGACAGAAGCATATAGTAATAATAATGCATATACTGACAGGGTCCTTTCGTAGAAAAAAAGGTACAGGAGCTCATTAGCATAACTCATTAGCATAATTCATTAGCATATGCCACGTCCCCTGACATCACTGGATGTGTGTCAGAAAGGGAATGTCAGTTTCCGCCCCATTATACCCTATGGACCATTGAAATCAATGGCAAAAACTCATAGGGTATATGAGGGGCTGGAGGAGACGGGGTTTGAGGGAGAGGCTCCAAACTTGCAGGGTAGCTGCTGGGGCCTCTCCTCCAAATACCCACCATGTTTCAAGAAGATTGGACCACAGGGTCCAATTCTATGGGCCCCCAAACAGGTTGTCCCATCCCCTCCATTGTTCTCTATGTAAGAAAAAGTGTTACTTTTTCCTACCATAGACAACAATGGAGGGAATGGGGGCAACCTGTTTGGGGGCCCGTAGAATTGGACCCCCTGGTCCAATCTTCTTGAAACTTGGTGGGTATTTTGAGGAGAGGCCCCAGCAGCTACCCTGCAAGTTTGGAGCCTCTCCTTCAAACCCCTTCCTCTCCAGTCGCTTTTAAAGTTGCCACCGAATTTTGGTGGCAATTCGGCAGCGGGCCGAATCAGATCAGAGAATCTGATTCGGCCCGTGGCGGCCCTAGTGGCCACTCCTGAGCTGGCAGAGCCTTGCTTCACCTCGCTCCAGCCCCAAAGGACCCCTACATACTGACATCTCCTTTCCACCACTCCACTGCCATTTGTGCCAATGGCAGGCTTCAGGTGGGACTGCTGCTGCACATCAGTGCTCACAACTGCTATTTCAGAGCTCTCACTCAGATGCTGCTGTTGGCCAGTTGATGGAGGTGGGTTAGAGAAGAAATCATAGGCTGCGATCATACGCACAATTAGACCCAACATAGGCGTGGATGCAGGGCAGATTTAAAGGGAGCAATCAGACAGCAGCATCTGGGAAGCATCATGCAGCAGTCAGCTGCCTGTCCTGCTCCACCGCAGAAGTGGAGTTTAAAGACACCAGGGGAAATCCAGTAGTAAATGGGTTGTGATGGGCCATGGACAGACTTTTCCCCCGTCTGACCACTCCAGCATGCTCTCATGCCATTGGGATGGTCTGATCAGACCATCCCAACTCCGTGCCATTATGGTTTTTTTTTCCCTTTTCAGTATGTGCATCATTGCAAACTCCATAGGGAGCCCTCAGTGCAGAGATGCAATTCATCGATTCCTTGTTTAAGCGCATGGGAAACAAACCACAAAAAAAAGAGACTCACCTGCAGTTGTGTCTGATCACACACTGACGGGCTGCACCCGCAGCTTCAAAAGGAGGTGTGATCTCACTTCCCCCCACACACACACACACACTGTATCTGGCATGTGTGACCACAACCATACTGACTCAATCACTTCTGCTAGCTTTGTGGAGGTAGTAAGAAGCCCGGGATGACCAGAGAGGGTTGAAAAGCAGGAAAAAGCTGCAAGAGAGACCTTTCTTCTTTCACCTGGCACTTTTATCCTTTCTTCAGCCACCACCTCCTCCTCTCTCTCTTCTGCTGCCATGTTTTCCCTCTCTCCCCCCCCCCCCCTCTCTTCACTGAGGAGCAGCTTTTTCCTATTCCCTGGCTGCTGTCACTAATGCACACGGCAGCATTGTATCCAGGGGTCATACAGTAATCGCAGGTGAGATTTCACAATCCTATATCTCAAGATCTCTTTTTTTTCCTATTTAACTTCAGTATATTTTATATCCCTTGTGCCTTTTTTTTTTAACATTTTGGATTTTTCTGCAAACCTGAAGCTTACTCTTGGTTTGCAGAAAAATTCCATTATTTGTATATGGCCCCATTGCACAGATTTTCTTAACCACACTCTGGGGCCATTGTTCAGAATTAGATATATTGATTGCCTAAAACAAAAAAGCTGGTGGTCACTGTTATTTGCTTTTTAATATTTTTTTTACTCTTTCTCTGTAATCATGTTCTCTTTAGCATCCTTTTTCTGATACACATTTTCTGAAAAAAGCAGTTTCAGTTTTTAAGGTTGAATGACAAAAGTATTGATACTAATAATTTGTTAAGGATTGCCTGGAAAATGTCAACAGGGAGAAACATGCCTATAATTTGCAACCCATCAATGGATTTTTTTAAAGTCACTATTTGACCAAAGGGCACATTGTGGCTGCTGATGACACAGCACCTGTCTCCCTTTTGACCTCTTCTTCTTTTTAATTGGTGTTAGTCACCAGGGCTGTTAATGGAGCCACATCATCATGCCAATTATAGCTTCCCACAAGTGTGTTCGTGCTCAGCTGGGCTCTGTAATTTCCCACTCTCCAGCACATCTGTTATTTCTGTGACATAAAATGCCCGATGATCATCTGTACAACATCTCTATATAGAAAGAGGGCCAGAAAGTAGGGCATAAAGAAATGGGAAACTGTTCATTTTCGAACATGGTGAACCAAGAAAGAGATCAGTTGTCGGAAGTAGTTAATGTGCCTAAGACAGAGGTAAATTTTCCATTGCTGTTTTATGTAAGTTTATTTATTTATATATTATATTGAATTTATACCCCGCCCTCCCCTCAAGCAGGCTCAGGGTGGCTTACACGGTTGGTCTACGGTTGATGCACATCCACCTCTTCTTACAGGCTCAGCAAATTAAAAACAGAGCAATGTCTATAATTTTAAAACGCTAAAAAACTTACCCTATAACAAACAACTAGAGACATTCACTCCCACACAACTTCCACAATTCACTACATTATGATTGTACCAGTTTACAGGAGTAATAAATGAAGTTCTTGATTTCCTGGTCCCGTATTCATCCATGAAAAGCTCTCCAGAACAGACAGCTTTTACAGACTTTCCGGAAGGCTGAAACAGAATAAATCTTACATACAGCCTCAGGGAGACTCAGGACCAGATTATGACATTATGAAGTCCTAACTTGGTTGTTCAAGAGGCCCCGTATGATAAAAATTATACAATATCATTATTCTCACAGAAAGGAAATGGAAAATATAAATATGAATGCTTTATTCTTGCACGTACCCAAAGTGAAAGGCACAAAGAAAAACCTAAATCTATTTTGCCTCATTTAGCAAAACCTTGTATTGTGATACCCCAAGCTAGAGTTTATTTATTTATTCACAAAATTGATATCTCAACTTTCTGATCTCACAAGGGCAGCTAACAAATTAAAACATACATTTTTTAAAAAATCACATTTAAATATAATTTAAAACCAACCCCTCACACACAAAAAGCACCTACCTTTAGAGCAATTAGAACAGAGCTAAAATGCACACAAAGACATATAAACAACAATTAAAAGGCAGAATCCCTGAGGGAATGCCAAACAAAACAAAAAAAGTCTTCACTTGCTGGCAGAAGATGGCATCAGAAGGGAACAGACGAATCTTCCTAGGGATACACTTCCAGAGCTTGGTACTGTGACCAAGAAGGCCCTCTCCCGGCTTGCCACCTGCCTAATCTCAGAAGGTGAGGGCACCTGAAGAAGGGTCTCCAAAGATGACTGTATTAGTCAGGCAGGCTCATAAAGGAACAGTCAGTCCTTCAGGTACGTTGTTCCCAAACCATATAGGGTTTGGAAGGTCAACACCTACACCATGAAATTGTGCCCAGAAACCAATTGGGACCCAGTGTAGATGAGCCAGGACTAGATTGATATGGTCCCTATGACCCACTCCAGTCAGCATCCTGGCTGCAGCATTCTGTACCAGCTCCAGTTTCTGAATGCTTTTCAAAGGCAGCCCTAGGGAGATCCCCACCTCCATCTGAAGAACAATAAACATTTTTAAATGGCCATCAGACAATGATGCGATGTCACTTCCAGGTAAACCCAAAAGTGATGTCATGTCTTTGGGGATTGGCCAGAACCATATAGTTAGACCACAGGGTTTGTTTTGATTCCTAGAGAGTCACATCACTTCCGGATTTTTCCCAGCAACTGCCTGGCCTGGCAACCCTACACCAGAGCCTCACCAGCCCCAAGTGAGGAGTGGGTCTCGTCCCATTTGGGTCATTCTAACGGCAGCCACAAGTGAGCAAACAATGCCTGCAGCCACCACTGTGAGTGAGGCACTGCCCCAGCCTCATGACCAATGCTCCCTCTAAGCCATGGAGTCTTGTGAGCAAAAATTCTACTTTGTGAGCTACTGGAATTAAAGCTGTGGGCGAGCGATTTGGCTACTGCATAAATCAGTTTGCTTTGGAGCCATCCCTCCTGAGCAGAGACAAAAATGTGTGAGCTGGAGGCTGAAAAACTGTGAGCTAGCTCACATTAACTCAGCTTAGAGGGAACACATGACCAAGCTGGCTGCCCAGGCTCCATGCAAACTGGCATCTCAGCCAACTGTGGGCAGCTTTTAAGAATGAGCTGGTTTTTGCTCCTTTCCCTTCCTCTGTTAGGCAGGATCCTTTCCAGGACCATTTTTGCTTGCATGGCAGAATGGGATTCCAAACTGGAATCTCCCAGATCTGAGTCTAACACTCTAACCACTGAATCACACTGAATACCTAAGAGTGTGGGTGGGTGTGCGGGGGGGGGGGGGGGGTTAATGGAGAAATTTACATTTAAAAACCCAATAAAATCAAGATATTTAGATTGCTTTTGTGTGGTATACTCATCATGCAAATTTGATAGGAAAGGTTTGTTTTTACCTCTGTGAAGAACTGTCACTCTCCCATGATATTATATATGCATACACACACACATACAAACACACATATATACATTTTATCATCTGAAAAATGTTGGGGGCTATGTGATTCTCAGAATCTTACCAACAACATAGTTAAGGGACTGGCATCAGGGCTTTTCAGAAAATGCTAACACCCTTAATGGGCTGGAAGAATCTGTCCCTTTTTTAAGGCTGCATCATTTGCTCAATAAAATTAAATGAAGCCAAGGATGTGTATGAAACTGGATGCTGAGAGTTAAGAGACTGAGTTCGTGGAGGCCTCCTTGCTGCTCTTCTGCTAATGACAATATATTGTCTTTTCATTTAATTTGGATCCTGTTTTGGCCCAAGGCTATATGCTATAAACACTACCAGTGAGTACCTGCCTCTCCCTATCTATCCATTTCTGTCTTGTCCACCTGCCGCCCTGGAATATGTCACAGACAGAAATAGGGAACAGCACTGAGTCTCAACGTGCTCAGACTCCCTCACACACCTCTTTTAGGAACAGCTGGAGTGTCACAGGACCTTGCTTCAGGCATCCCTCCTCCCTTTACTTCCCCATCAGATCACCTCTTCTCAGGGTTTGTCACCAAGGCAACTCTTGGTGGAGCTGGAGAGGTTGTGTCATGGGTGGCACTGTCCATTCTTCATAAACTGTCCCCTCAGGGTCTGGTATTTGGTGCGCTTCTGACCTTTGCTACCTGACCACGTACACGTAATGCTGTAGACCAATTCTGCTTTCAGCCACTTCTTGCTCTTATCTGCTTGTTTACAGGGCAGGGGAGAATGCTCATCTTTCTAGCTGTCAATACGCTAAGTGTGAGAGAGGGACTAAGAAGAGTGAGCAATAGCCAGCTGAAGATCTGGGGGAAGTGGGTTTTTTTTTTTTTCATGGAACGGCTTATGAAAATTGCCCTTTCCTGAAAGATGAGAAGGAGGGAATGAGGTAAAGATATTTTGAAAAGATTTATGTCAGTTTTTCACCGGCTGCACTGTTGATGCTACATTAATACTCACACTCGCCTAGCACCCTGCCAGCCCAAGGACCACTTCAGACATTCATCGTTGTTAAGTGAGCAGAAGAATACTTTATAAACACTTGCAGGCTGTCTTGAAAAATGACATCAACAATTATTTATTTATTTATTTATTTATTGGATTTGTATCCCGCCCTCCCCGCAGAGCGGGCTCAGGGTGGGTTCCATCAAATATAATATACAGTCATTAAAAACAGTATTAAAATACATCAGATAGAATACAGTGCAATTTCTATATATCCAGTCAGAGCCTTAACAGATGCAATCTGTCGCAATTGAGTTCCAGATCTGATCTCAGGTCTGATCCACCGAAGGGGAGGACCAATAGATAGATAAAAAAGGAGAATGCCTGCTGCTTCAACTAAAAGCCTGGTGGAAGAGCTCCATCTTGCAGGCCCTTCAGAACTGTAAAAGGTCCCGCAGGGCCCTGATCTCATATGGGAGCTCATTCTACCAGGTAGGGGCCAGGGCTGAAAAAGCTCTGGTCCTAGTTGAGGCAAGATGGACGTCCCTGTGGCCAGTAGATGTTGATTAGCAGATCATAGATATTGATTAGCAGATCATAACACTCTTTGGGGTCAGGTGGGGAGAGGTGGTCTTGCAGGTATGCAGGCCCCTGGCCGTATAGGGTTTTAAAGGTAAACACCAGCACCCTGAAACGGATCTGGTACTCAATAGGCAGCCAGTGCAGTTCACACAGCACAGGATGGATACGCATACGCGTCCACATAGATGACAAAGTCAGCACCCATGCGGCTGCATTCTGCTCTAGCTGCAGCTTCCAGAACAGAGTCAAGGGCAGCCCCACATAGAGAGAATTACAATAATCCAGTGTGGAAGTGACCACTGCATGGGTCACTGTAGCCAGATCCCGGGGGTAAGGTATGGGGCCAACTGCCCGATCTCAGATGAAAAAAGGCAGACTTGGAAATGGTGGCAACCTGGGCCTCCATAGTCAGAAGTCATCCAGGAACACCCCTAGGCTCTTCCCCTCAATAGCAGCACCAATGGGGCCACATCAAAGGTTGGGAGCCTGATTCCCAGTCCCAGTCCCCCATGACCCAGGTACAGGACCTCTGTCTTTGATGGATTCAATTTTAGTCTGCTCTGTTGTAACCATCCAGTCACAGCTTGTAATGCTCTGTCCAGATTTTCTGGGGCAAAGCCCGGGTTGCCGTCCATCAGTAGATAGAGCTGGGTGTCATTGGCATATTGGTGACAACCCAGCCCATACCTCCAGATAATCTGGGTGAGGGGGCACATATAGATATTAAACAGCATTGGGGAGAGAATCACTCCCCATGGCACACCACATTCCAGTGGGTGTCACTGAGATAATCCCCCCAAGTGCCACCCTCTGTCCCCAACCTTGGAGAAAGGTCAGCCATTGCAAGGCAAGCCCCCTTATCCCCACATCATCAAGTTTCTGCCCTTCCCCTACTGTAACCTGTAGTACAATTTACACCATATCCTGAAGACAGGACTTTATGCATTTCTCCAGTGACAGCCAAGAAAAATAGGAATTGATTCCATGCGACGAGGCTTTTCCATAGTGGCCATGATGCCAGTGCAATTGGGTTTTTTGCCTGTTAGATTTGATACTATTGAGTTGTAAATGTGCTAAGAGCCCTTGGACTCCACTTAATAGGAAATAGCATTTTGATTTGTGCATGGTGACTGTATCTACCTTGACTCACTGTACCCTTTGATGAAGGATTGTCTTTGAAACGGTCTTAATATTACGTACGACACCATCAGGGTATACTGGACAGTATTTTCTCTATGGACTGTAATTGCCTCTAGAAGGACTTGTGCTTGTGGGCTATTTTGGATTGCATTACTTTAAGAATCATCATTCTGTGGTTTCTGTGACTCTATGATGTGCATTACATTCTTTTGAAGTGCTATATGTGTTTACATATTCAATATATTTAATATATTCCAAAGAGTATCTATATATCTAATTCCCAAGTGCCCTCCCACGTGCGAATACCTAAATCCACGCGGGGGGCACTTGGGGGGGAGGTTTTTTTTTCTACACACGGGGGGCACTCCCCCCATGTGCATAAAAATCCTAAATGTTAAAAAAAAAACTTTGGGGGGATATTTAAATCCCCTCAAAAGTAAAAGCATTCTCTGCGCAGGCGCAGAGAACGCTTTAGCTGGGGGGAGGGCTTGGTGGGCGGTGGGCCTCGCCGCTGCTGTTTTTGGAAAGGGAGGGGGGGAGGCTTGGCACACAGCTGACACCACCGATTTCCAGGGAGGGAGGGGGAAGGGAGGAAGGAGAGGAGGCTTGGCACACAGCCGCTGCTGCTGCCAATTTTTGGGAAGGGAGGGGGAGGGAGAAGGGAGGGAGGAGGCTCGGTGCGTGGCTGCCACTGATTTTTGGGGAGGGAGGAGAGGAGGCTTGGCGCGCAGCTGCTGCCACCAATTTTTGGGAAGGGGGGGGGAGGCTCGGTGCACAGCCGCCGCTGTTTTCAGGGAGGGAGGAGGGAGGTAGGAGAGAGGGTTACCTGCCCCCCGCAAGTATCCTACTGCTGGGAGCCCATGGGGGGGCGAGTGGCAGGCCCAGCAAGATGAAGGAAATGCCCCCTCCCCGCAAGTTTCTTGCGGGCCTCCCCTTGTTATTACTTATTTTAAAAACTTTTTGGGAACATTTCCACCTTTTTATTTTTAGATTGACACTCTCACTTCCCAGTTAGTTTTGTGTGGGGTTTTTTTTGTCATTTGCTCTTGCAGCAGAAATTCCACACAGCAAAGGGTAATCCAGTTTTTCACCTTTGTTTTCTTGTCATACCGCATGCAGACTGCACTTCTCATAACTGTACATTGTGTGTGTATTAAGTGCCATCAAGTCGCTTCTGACGTACAACAACCCTATGAAAAAACATTCTCCCAAAGGTCTTGTCATTAACAGCCTTGCTCAGGTCTTGCAGACTCAGGGCCGGCACTTCCATGATTGAATCCATCTCATACTGGGCCATCTCATACTGGGCCTGAGAGCCAGTTTGGTGTAGTGGTTAAGTGCACGGACTCTAATCTGGGAGATCCGGGTTTGATTCCCCACTCCTCCACTTGCACCTGGCTGGATGACCTTGGGCAAGCCATAGCTCTGTACCAGCTGTTCCCTCAAGGACAGCTTGGGAAAGAGCTCTCTCAGCCCCACCTACCTCACAGGGTGTCTGTTGTGGGGAGAGAAAGGGAAAGGAGTTTGTAAGCCGCTCTGAGACTCCAAGTGAGTGAAGGGCGGGGTATAAATCTAATCTCTTCTTCTTCTTCTTCTTCTTCTTCTTCTTCCTCGTTTCCTGCTGCCTTCAGTTTTTCCTAGCATTATTGACTTTTCCAGTGACTTTTGTCTTCTCATAATGTGACCAAATAGCCTCAGTTTAGTCATTTTAGCTTCTAGGGAGAGTTCAGGCTTGATTTGGTCTAGAACCCACTTATTTGGGGTTTTTTGGCTGTCCGTGAAACTCTCCTCCAACACAACATTTCAAATGAATCAGCTTTCTTCCTGTCCATCTTCCACACCCATACATAGTAATGGGGGAAATTATGGTATGGATTTATCTTGATCTTAGTCACCAGCAACACATCCTTAAGAATATTTTCTAGCTCCTTCTTTAGCTGCCCTTCCCCATCTCAGATCTCCTGATTTCTTGGTTTCAGTCTCCTTTCTAATTGAAGATGGAGTCAAGGAATAGAAAATCTTTAACAATCCAACAATGTACTTTTTTCATTCATTCATTTATTATGGCAAAAGCCAGCAGCAATGTCAGATCACAATAATAGCCAGTGATTTAGTGATAATTAGGGGTATGCAGTGAAAAAATAGGTTTTTTCGGATTTGTGTATAATGAAGCCGAATTTTTTCGGGAATCCCCCCAAAAACCTGAATACCAATACCAATATTGTGTTAATACCCGAAAATTTTTGAGATTCCCGAAAATTTTTGGCTCCATTATTTTGTTTTATTTATATTTATAGTCAAATTTATATCCTGCCCTACCCTGCCAAAACAGGCTCAAGGTGGCTTACACAAGATAATCCTATGGGGCCATTGTAGTCAATGGCAAAAATCTTCTAACAACTTTTCAGGGGGCTGGGGGGAACAGGTTTGAGGTACAGACACCAAATTTGTCCTGTAGCTGCTGGAGCTTCTCCCTAAAAGACCCTGAATGTTTGGAAAAGATTGAATCAGAAGGTCCGATTTTAGGAGCATCCTAAGAGGGTGCTCCCAATTCTCCATTGTTTCCTATGGGGATGGAGAAAAGGCAGGCAGAAGTGTCTCCCTGAGAATTTCTGCAAGAAAGTGAGGTGTGGTGGTGTGAGGGGGCATGTTTGCCAGGCCAGCAGCAGAACCAGTGTGGTGTGCCCCCCAGAACCAGTGCCACTGTGGCAGTCAGTGCCCCCCAAACCCAACAGAACCCAGGTCAAATCAGAGAATCGCTGCAGTAGAAACTGAGAGGGCATGTTTGCCAGGCCAGCAGCAGAACCAGTGCAACATAAATTAATCATCAAAACAGTAAGCCCTGCCCACTATTGCCTCAGAAAGTGAGAGGGAGGGGTAGTGTCTGTCCACTGATTCTCCTCTCTCAGCAGCAGTACCCCAGCCATCACTGTCTGCCTCAGTGGAGGAGGTTTAGCCTAGGTGTGGCAGCTGCCCTTCATCACATGTTCTCCCTTTCCCACCTCACCCCTGCAAAAGAAAATCATGTTTCAATTTACAATCATTGACATTCATTATTATTTATGGTGCTCTTGTGGGTTCTGCTGGTTTCTGTCTGGCTGCTTGATATCTCCCCTACTCTATCTTGTTCATATAGAGAACAATTTCTGTGCTGCTGTTTTAATTTCAGCATGCAATATTGGTTTGAAGTGGCTGGCAGTGTAACTCAGGTGCATACATGCACCACCCTCAACCTCACCTTGCACTGCACAGCTACCAGGCTGCAGGTGGAATGAATAGAAGTGGGGAGATTGGTGGGGCATTTCTGTGCCAATCAAAATGGTTATGGCCCTTGCTGCTACTTCTCCATAGCCTCTCTAGTTTTAATTATGGGAAGAGCGTTGTAACCCAACTTCCCAGCACAGACCGAGAGGGGATGCGGGCACAAGTATGCATGCTCACTTCAATCACCCTCAAAATCCAGGACTAGGAAACCGAGCAGTGGGAAGTTGACCTTCAGGAAGGGGAGCAGGTATGAGCGATGCGAGCAGACAGTGTTGCCCACAATGGGGAAAAAACACACTCAGTCTGCATGCTTGTTGGAGGTCATGAGAGGAGCTTCTGGGCCACGGCAGAGAGGTCCAGCCAGACTGCCTCCTTCATGGCCCAGTAGCTCAGTGGACAGGTTGCCTGCGACTCGTATTTTTTATTTATTTCATTTATAGCCTGCCTGCCCTGCCAAAGCAGGCTCAGGGCAGCATACATAAGAATATAAAATAATTAAAACAAGAATTAATAAAATCAAACAATACAGTTATAAATATTATAAAACATAAAGTGCTAGTATGTATCAGGTGGCGGGCATAGCAGCATCCTCAGAAGACAGCCAGCTGACAACATAGTCTGGGTTAATTGGCTGTTGACGGTAGTGTTGGTGTTGGGCCAGGGCTACAGTTTCTTGGGTGTGGCTTCTAATTGAAAGCCTGGTGGAAGAGTTCCATCTTGCAGGCCCTGCGGAACTGTAGAAGGTCTCACAGCGCCCTGATGTCCTCTGGGAGCTCATTCCACCAGAGCAGAGCCGCCACTATTTGTAAAAAGGAATTTGGAAGCTCATTAACCTTTCTTCTTCTGTTTTACAGTTGTTGTTTTTCTGTCTACCAGTCTATCAAAGACTGCATTGTAGTCTCCAATCAGACAAATCTCATCAAAGTTTTGTTTTGAAATAAGCTCATGCAAAAGTTTTTGAAAATTTTCATGGTGTTGATTTGGTGCATATATGTTGACAATCAAGTTTACTTTAGTGTTCTTTTGAATTTGAATTATCAGAATTCTGCCATCTTCAGAGCGGTAAAGCATCTCAGGATTTAACTGTTCTTTCACAAATGTAGCCACTCCTCTTTTCTTCTTTTCTTTATCAGAGGAGATAAACACTTATCCAATTTTTTTAAATTCCAAATATTTTTGGTCAGACTGTTTTATATGGGTCTCTTGTAGACATATAACATCCAATTGCATCTTCTTCAGTTGTTGAAATATCCATCTTCTTTTTTGAGGTGCATTCAATCCATTGACATTAATGGAAATTATCTTAATTTTTCTTCTATCCATCTTGTAATTCTGCATTTGTGCCATCTTTGTTCTTCGTTGAAGTCTTGTATCTATTTGTGATTCTGGTACCTTCCCCTTAGTTTTGGTTTTCCTGGTTGTCCCCGATTCTCCTCGCACTGTTTGATCTTGATTTTCCTCTTCTGAAGTCTCTTCCTCTTCAGTGTCTAATTAATCTTTATGGGTTTTTATGAAGTCTTTTACCTTGAATGTTGAGTTTATTCTATATCTTTTCCCCTTAAAAGTAAAGAGGATTCCCTCTGGAAATAGCCACCTATATGTAATTCCACTTTTTTTCAGAATGTATGTTAAGTCCATGTATCCATTCCATTTCTCTCTCACTCTCCATTTGTTTCAAAAAAAATTTCCTCTGTATTCTCTGTTTGTAGAGGGGTAGTACTTGCAGCTTTAAGACTTTCATCTCTCAGCATTCTTTTATGGAATCTTACATGTACTTCTCTGGGAAGATTATTTCTTTTCGCATAAACTGAAGTCATTCTATAGGCCACATCAATTCATTTAAAATTTCCTCTGCATTTGGTGCACCTATGTATTTGGCCAAAGACTGTGCTATAAGAGTTTTGATATTTTCATCTTTATTTTCTGGGATATTTTGAAATTTCAAAATAGAAGCTGCTTTATCCAGTTCAATCTTAATAAGATCTTCCTCCATACATCTCTGGTTAGAAGTTACACCCTCTATCTTAGTTTCCAGTTTCTCTTGTTTAGTTTCCAGTTGGGTTGTTTTTTAGATTACATCACAAATTTCTTGCTTTCTTTCTTTAAATTGCTTTTGAATTTCATCCATTTGGGATGTCATCTTCTGCATAAAAGAATCCAACTTGTTCTGCAATGGTTCTACAGTAGCTGTCATTGCAGCTTGAACTGCAGTTGTAATTTTTGCTTTGACAGTTCCAGCCATGGAATCTTGTATCACTGCTTGTAAATCTTCCAGCATAAATTGTGCCAGAGTAACACCTACAGCCCTGGTAGTCCCAGGGGAAGTGCCTTGTGCTCTTTTTAAACATCTTTTGGATCTCTTCCACTGGCCACGTTAAGAGTTTTCCTGGTTCTCTCTTTTTTGTTATTTTTTCAGATTAGGAACAGAAGGCTGTGAATGCAAACCACTGTTATATTTACACAACACTCTTATTATTACACCTCACAACCCAAACAAGTTTCCAGTAACTCAAGAAGAATTATCAGTTGTTTACAAAATAGTTAGAACCTAGAAGGCTCTGAAAATAAAAACCACAATATTTACCAAAACAACACTTATCAGCTTACTTAACCAAATGTTTAAGAACAAGCACTTATCAAAAGACAAACATAAAAACCACAGAGCTTATACTCTACATTTTAGAAGGTAAAGTTGGAACAAAAGGGGGAAAAATAATGATAGTTTTATCTGTAAAGTGACAAAAATCTGGCTTGACTCGATTGTAACAGAATTTGTAATACTCAGATAATATGATCTATTTGAGTGAACTAGTTTTTATCAGCTTAACTTCTGTTTTAACTTCTGTTTTAACATTTTAAATATTTTAGTTTTGATTATTTTGATTGTAAATTTTGATTGTAAATTTCGTATCCTGAGGCTAATGCTGTATTCCCATGTTTGATATTTGACTTACTTTGGCTGAGCTTAAGATCTTTGGTCACAGAAGCTAATAAACAAAAGAAAGAAAAAAGAAAAAATAGGAAATTTCCAGCAGGTAAAGCTTTCAGAAGATCTAGCAAAGTGAAAGCCAGATACTTAAAGCTCTTGAAGCACAAAATTTTAAGATTTTCACACTAAAATGAGCTTGAAACACAATAAAGGTTTAAAATCATATCCAAGGAATATGGTAATAGAGAAGCCAAAGAAAAGGTTAGTCTTGTAAACCTTGTAAGCCAAAAACAATAACCAGTATTAAAAAATGTTATGATCCAAAAGAAAAAAGAAGGGAGGAAAAGGAAGGGAAAAAAAACAAGTCTTCTTATGATCCCCAAAATCAAAGACAATACAAAAGAAATGCTATAATTCCGAGAGAAGAGGATGTTGTATTCCACAAGCTTTGCTTTAAAAGGGCAAAAAAAGAAAAGGAAATTATAATCCACAAAAATATAATTCCTGGAATAAAGCTGGATCCATAAGTAGAAGGGTACAGTTACAGTTACAGTTCACTTACTGACCAGAAAGAACACTGGCAACCACCAAAGTAATGATATCCATGTAATAAGTAAGGCGTAGTTAAAGTCTTTGCTTCATGCAATAGTAAAGAAAGAACCAGTTCATCAAAAGCAGAGAAAATTATTGTAATCCACACACAGGTCTTCTAAGATTTAAAAAAGAATATTGAAAGGTATTTCAATACTGACTTTCTTCTCTTTGAGCCCAGTCAGAAAGTTGAGTCTCTGCTAGCTCCCTTTGCAAGCTGCTGAAGAAGAAAGACGAGGGGCGGGGGAGAGCGTTCTCCCTTTCATTTTCTAATACCGGTATTTAAAAGTTAAAGGGCTATAGTCAAAAGCAGATCAGAGAATCTGCAGTTTTTATTGCTGGTAGATGTACTCATGGTGATCTTCTTGGATAGTTGAGGTCTCCGATGCCCCCACTGTCCTGGGAGTCACAGCTGGGCTCTCATGGCTGCCATAGAGAACTCTTGCGCAGTTCCTTCCTTCAGGACACTTGGGGCTACAACCCTCTGCCGCCACTCATGGTGAGCTCCAAAGAAGTCCTCTGTATTGGGTCCCTCCCCCTCTGCAGAGCTGTCAATTTATCCAAAGAGCAAGGGAGAAGCCACCAATGCGACTAACCTCACCACACCAAAACCGAAAGTCCCCCCTACCTACCCATTTTTGAAGGCTAACCGATGGACAACAAAAATGGACCCTCTGTGCCCTTACTAGAGCTAAAAGACATGTATTACAACACTGGAAAGACAAATGCCCACCTCCGGTAAACCAGTGGGCTGAGGACCTTAGGACTCTATCAGTATTTGAATGCATGGCATATAGACAACAATTGAATGTGCATTTATTTCAAGATATTTTGAAATCTTCTACAGAAATTTATCTGTATATCTGCCATTACTGTTATATTTTGGCTCTATGTATACTCCCCCCCCTTTCCCCCAATTCTATTTTTCCAGAAAGGAGCCCAATATAACTCACATGTATATCTATTTATCTAATTCTCAACATGGTCCCTTTGTGGGGATGCATTTCCACAGATAGGGAGCACATAGGGGGCAAACAGATTTTACTGCATACTTGGGGCACTCCCCAGAAGTGCAGGAAAATCTTACATGTTTAAAAAAGTATATGACGGATGTTTAAATCACCCCAAAAGTAAAAGACTGTTCCCTGTGCATGTGCAGAGAATGCAACTTACCAAGGCTGTTCCCTAAGCTGGGCATGCTGGGAACGACAAGGCCGTGGCTCCCCACACCAGCGGGACCACAAGGGAAGCCACTGGAGGCATGGGTGAAGCCACAGCAGGAGGACACCTCCCTGGAACTGTGGGGTAAGCCACCACAGCAGGAGCCCTCCCCACCAAGGCTGCCGGAAGAAGAGAAGGAGACAGGAATGTGGTTTCCCAAGTTGCTGCCAGCTATGCTGCCAGCTATGCTGCCATTGGGGAGGGGGGAAGGATGGTGACACCTGGGTGAATGTCTGTATCTCTTGGAATTTTAGCTTTTTTTCTCGCTGTCTGTTTTATCTCTCTGCCTAGCTCTGACCTTGGTGTCTAGTTGCTCTTGTTCCCCTGGGAACCTGTATTTGTTAGTTTGGGCACACTTGCTTGCTTTTTATAATTGGCTCTCATCCAATCTCTTTGAATTCTGTTTAACTACCCCGCTCCCACTGGGAGAGTCATTCCTGACACAAGATGTCTGCACAGATGACCTGCCTTTACTGATCTCAATAAACTAGATCCTGATTAAGGAATGTTGTTGGGACTGATTGCTGTGGGACTCTGACAGCTGCTGATGGGGGAATTCACCGGGCTGCAAAGGGATGGCTGATCCAGGCAAGCCAGTGAGGGAATGGAGGGAAGGTTAGCTGGCCCACCCAGAGTGGCTCCAGAAGACCTTGCAAGGAAAGTGATGGGGAAGGAAGCCTTGGTGGGGGGCAGACAGAGAGCAATAGAGAATGCTGTGCAGGTGTTGGCCAGCAAGGCACTGCAAAGTGCTCTTATGGATTTTAATATTCATAAGTTAGAACTTGGGTTGCTATGCTGCAAGGACTACAGGCATTCTCCATTGCTGGGAGAAGCTCCAGTCCACTCCAAAAGGCTGGTAACCTCTATGGTTCACTAAGACAGAAGCAAGGACCCCCTTGCAATAAGGGTTCTTTCTATTACATCGCAATGGTCAACCCCTGCCCCCTCCAACATACCTGCACGGATTATGCTAAGTGAGGTTACCTGGCAACTGATCTTCCGTCCATCAAGTGGCCGGCTAGGGCCATTAAACGACAATAGACTGGCCCCAGTGAGTCATCGGACTTTGCCCAGGTGTCAGTTCCTGTTTAGCTCATAGTTTTGCAATATTGACCACCCCTCTGCATCCCCTCCTCTTTTTACCTTAACCAATAGTAGGGATTGAAGGGATGGACCACCTGAAAGGTGTGTCAAGGGGATGTGGTTAGCACTGCCCTCCCCCAAGACCACCTAATAAAAGACCTTGCACAGCAGGCAATCAGCCTCTTGAGCATCCATGACCCCTATCTACTTTTATCTACCTCTCAGGTCCCGCTTGCTATCTCATTACCCTCCCTCCATCTTTAATCTCTGAGTCTGCAGCCAGAGAGAGAAGTGTGTTTCTGCAGGTTCAGATCACGCTCCCCATTTTTCCTTTTCTGATCCCCCATCTCCTGTTGGAACAAGGATCCATCTCCAGGATAGGTAACGTATCACCCATCAACGAAACTCCTGCTAATGCAACAGTGCTATATTCTATATTTCCTTAGACCTGTGTGTTTGTGTGTGTGATTCTGTTTTATGTATGCTTGAACAACATCATTCAGTAAACAGCATCTAATTTGCCATCTGCCTCACATGCCTTTTTCCGGAGAACTCCAGGGAGGGGTGGGACCCTGGTGTAGTTGGCTGTAACCCGGTAATTTGACAATTGCTCATCTTAAATTAAAGCAATTCAGCTAACACAGGGGTGGTAGAAAGAGAGTTCTGTGGTGCGGGCAGAGAGAGAGAGAGACATTGATGGGTAGATGGACAGAAAGAGAGAGTGATAGGGGCAGAATGAGACAGATTGGGCTAGGGTCCAAGAGAGTGACAGGAATGGGAAGAGAGTAAGAGAAGAGGTGGCAGGAGTGCCAATGGTGGGGGGTAGGTGTGAAGAGAACAGGGGGGGTGAATGAATGCCAAGGGTGGGGGTAATGGAGTGCCAGTGGTGGGGGGTAGGTGTGAAGAGAGCAAGAGGGGGGTGAGTGAATGCCAAGGATGGGGAAACTGGAGTGACAAGGGTGGGTGCAGGTGTGAAGAGAGCAAGAGGGGGGTGAGTGAATGCCAAGGGTGGGGGTAATGGAGTGCCAATGGTGGAGTGCAGGTGTGAAGAGAGCAAGAGGGGGGTGAGTGAATGCCAAGGGTGGGGATAATGGAGTGCCAATGGTGGGGGGTAGGTGGGAAGAGAGCATGGGAGGCCTAGTGACTAGGAAGCTTGTTACATCTGATATGTGAACTGTTCACTGCCTTCTAATTTTAAAGTCCATTATATGCAAAATCAGATCCGATAAGAATGTCCTTTAAATTCTGAGTTCTTCTATTCCCAATTCTAGGTGTCAAATGACATAAAGGATACCTTTGACGTATTAGAATAACTTGACCTGACGTATCAGGCTGAAGGAAAATCAAATCCATTCATATTGCTTTCTCATGCCCATAAAAAGGAATATGGAGGAACTACTGAAGGTGTCTGTAATGATTATAGGTCTCGGGACCTTACGTCTAAGAAATGAAGTAAAGGGAGCTTAAGCTGAGAGTTCCAGCTCCTAAGTTCTTGGAAAGTATCTTTTCTTCCCCATGGTGTCAGCTCCCCCTTGTGTATAGACCTCAGTAAGCCAATAGCCTTAAGAAAATCCACATTTGTATTTATGATTAAATCTCATGAACATAGATCTAGAAGAAGCACAGCTATTGCGCAGCTTCAGTTGCATCTGTGAGCCCATGCCCAGCCCAATTATTTATAATGATTCGGCCCATGACGACACTACCACAAAGCGGGTCAAACACTAGAGAAATCGATATTGGCTGTGAGACGCTTGTGAGCCATTTCGCAGATAAAGTCTTGTCACTCTGCCATGACCTCCCCACCACAGTTGAGATGATGAGTGAACTCAAGGCTCCATGTACATCTTCTAGTCAGATTATAGATCACTTCAGTCCACTTAGCCTAAAGGAAGTTGACAAATTTCTCCTGGCTGTACACCCCACCATGTGTCTCCTTGATCCGTGCCCACTGTGGCTAATGAAAGCTGGTTGCGATAGGTTTTGGGGGGGCCTAGGGGAGATTACTAACAGGTCCCTCTTGGAGGGGCTGTTCCCTGGGGCACTTAAGGAGGCAGTGATCTGTCCCCTCTTGAAAAAACCCTCTTTGAATCCGGCCGAATTGGCCAACTATCAGCCAACTATTGGCTGACTATTGGCCAACTATCAGCCTATTTGGGCAAGTTAATCAAGAGGGCTGCAGCAGTCCAGCTGCAGAGCATTTTGGATAACACTTCCATTTTAGACCCTTTCCAGTCCAGTTTTCACCCAGGACATGAGACAGAGACTGCACTGGTCGCTCTCACAGACAACCTTCAGAGGCACCTAGATCAAGGTGGGTCAGCAGTGCTGTTGTTGTAAGACCGGTCGGCAGCATTTGACACGGTCAACCATCAGCTACTAATCCACCACATCACTGATTCTGGAGTTCAGGGCTTGCCTTGCAATGGCTTGCATCCTTCCTTCAGGGTCAGGGACAAAGGGTGGCAGTAGGGAAACAGGTGTCCCATAGGCACCCACTGTCTTGTGGAGTAACTCAGGGGGTGATACTTTCCCCAATGCTGTTTAACATCTATATGTGCCCCCGTGCCCAGATTGCCCGGAGGCATGAGCTAGGGTGTCACCAATATGCAGATGACACCCAGTTCTATCTGTTGTTAGGCAGCCAGTCTGACTCTACCCCAGAAGATATGGACCAGGCGTTATAAGCTGTGGTTGGTTAGCTTAGACTGAGTCGACTGAAACTGCATCTGATGAAGACGGAGGTCTTGTGCTTGAACCGAGATGGCCCGAGGGTAGGGATCCCACTCCTGACCTTTGATGGGGCACAGTTGGTGCCAGCACCAGAGGTTAGGAGCTTGGAAGTGCTCCTGGATGCCTCCTTAACAAGGAGTGCCTCCACTGCCAAGTCCACCTTTTATCTTCAGCTGATCAGGCAGCTGGTTCCCTTCCTCGAATGCAACAACTCGGCAAGAGTGATCCACGCAATGGTGACCTCGAGGTTAGACTACTGTAATGCTCTCTACATGGGGCTGCCCTTGTCCCAAATCTGGATACTAAACTAGTGCAAAATGCTGCAGCCAGGCTGTTGATGGGTCTACCTATACGGGAACACATCCAGCCTGTGCTAAAAAGCACTGCACTGGCTGCCAGTGCTAAAAAGCACTGCACACTGGATTCGCTTCAAGGTGCTGGTTTTGACCTTTAAAGCCCTGTATGATCAGGGTCTGGCACACCTAAGGGACTGCCTTCCCCCATATGTTCCTCAGAGAGCACTGCGCTCAGGGGCCCAAAACCAGTTGGCCCGTCCAGGTCCCAAAGAAGTCAGGCTGGCAATAACCAGGGCCAGTGCCTTCTTGGTGGCGGCTCCGTATTGGTGGAATGAGCTCCCAGAAGAGATCAGGGCCCTGTGGGACCTTTTACAATTCCGCAGGGCCTGAAAGACAGAGCTCTTCCACCAGGCATTTGATTAAGGAGCTGCATTATACACCGAGGAGTGTCCCTGTGCCCTGGCCTCCCCATCTTCAATCCACTCATGCTGCACGTGTATAAGGAGATCAATGGAGCTGGTGCAGGAACATCATTATTATTGCCACCTATGGAGTATTGTCTGAATTTGAAATTCTCACACTTTATCTGAATACTGTTCCAGCACTTTAGGATAACTGATTTGTTCATGGTTTTTGGTTGTTTTTATGATGGATTTTAATTGTATTTATATGTGTATTTTATGGTAGCCATCCTGAGCCTGCCTTGGCGGGGAGGGCAGGGTATAAATTGAATAAAATAAAATTTTAAAAATAAAAAAAGGTCCTAGAACTGCAAAATTTGTGGACTAAGTCAGACTTTCTAAAGAGGAACTTCAGTGCCATGGTAAACGGTTTCATAGAGAATGCAGGAAATGCTGTCAAGGCTATCTGCCTATTAAAGAACAATACTGGCAAATATTTAAGTTGCACAGATATTGAAGCAATTGGCGTCGCACAGCACAAAAAACCAGATATCCCGAAGAAGACTGAAGAACATATTTGGGCAACTCACATACCTAACCACTAGATGGTGCTATGAGGACACCTTTTTTCATCAGTTGTTAACAGTCCCTGAATAGAGGAAACTCTGAAAAGCTTCACCAGTTGGGAGGGATTATTATTATTAGTTATGTTTATTCTGCCTGGCGTCCAAAGAGCTCCGGACAACTTACATGGTTCTCCCCATTTTTGCTTTATCCTCACAACAACTACTTGATGTAGATTAGACTGAGGGTGAGTAGCCTAACTTCACTCAGTGAGCTACATGGCTGAGGAGGAATTTGAACCCCCCAAGCCTAGTCCAACAATCACTACAAGGAAAACAGTCCAGCTCTCAAGAACACAGCTGTTCAAGATCCCCCGTTAATCTCTCTAAATTATTTGAGGAAGGAAAGCTCCTTGAATGTGTTCTACCAAAAACTCCAGTGTGAAAATGATTCCCGGTTATTTCATTCTTGGCATTCTGGGAGGTAAGGTTAGAGATAACAGCTTGTTCAAAGCCACACATTGAGCTTCGAAGGCATCGTGGGGACTTGAATCTCTCTCAAGCATGCCCATTGCACCTCACACCATGAGACAAGTCTACTCAGGCATTTGTAAACAAACTTTCCTGGGCTTGGTTGGGAGCCTTGGAATGGAGAGGAAGCACTTGAGTGTTTGGCCTTTCTTTCCATTCTCTGTGCATGGATAGCCTGTTCTCTCGCTAAGGAGAGTGATAGATGGGAAAGCCAGTGGGGGTGAAGGACGTAGAGTGTCACTCTAGGCCTGGGGATAACCACGTTCAGCTCCCCGCTTGCCATGAAATTCAGTTGGCGACCACGGGCTGTTCATTGTCTTTCATCAGAACCTACTTCACAGGGCTATTACCAAAATAAAATAAATGAAAGAACACCAATGGCTTGGATCCAACAGAAATTTCTGAAAACAGAAGCAAATTCCATTACTAGAGCTTGAGTTTCTTAAGAACGTAAGAACATAAGAGAAGCCAATGTTGGATCAGGCCAGTGGAACAAATATATAGATATAACTACTGGTATATTTTAACAATTCAATAAACCATTATCAAAACTCATGTCATTATCACTCTATTTTACAGACATCAATGAAACTTATTAACAGCAGCTATTAAAGCCAAAAAGATGAATAACACAGCTGAATCCAGCTAAATCCAACGAAGACTCCGGATTGTATTCTTCGTTTCGATAAATCTTTGTCAGAAGACTTATATTCGATTCATAGAGTACTACATGTTAATTTCACCAGTTTCACTGAGATGAGGAAACTCCATATTTATGTAATAAGCATAACTAATACTGAGCAGAAATTGCTTCATCCATTAACAAGAAAAAAAGTGAAGACGGGCTACTGATCCTACAATGGAACTACTCTTATGTGGCCAGCATGCCAGTGGCCCCTCCAGTCCAACACTCTGTCACCCAGTGGCCAAAAACACCAGGTGCCCTCAGAAGGTCCAGCAGTGGGGGCAGGACACTAGAAGCCCTCCCACTGTCCCCCCCCCCCCCCACAATCACCAAGAATACAGAGCATCGCTTGCCCCAGACTGAGAGTTCCTGTCTATACTTTGTGGCTAATAGCCACTGATGGACTTCTGCTCCATATCTATATATCTAATTCCGAAGTGGCCCCCTTCATGCGGATATCTAAATTCGCGTGGGGGGCACTTGGGGGGCAAGGAGATTTTCCTACACATGTGGAGGAGTCTCCACATATGCAGAAAGATCCTAAAAGTTAAGAAAAATTGGGGGGAATATTTAATTCCCCCCAAAAGTAAAAGGGTTCCCTGCGCACACGCAGAAAATGCTTTAGCTGTTGGGGGGGCTTGGCGGGCCTTGCCACTGCCACCGTTGTCCAGGAGGGAAGGGGGAGGGTGGGGAGAAGGCTTGGCATGCTGCGGGCCCCGCTGCCGCCATTGTCGGGGAGGGGGAGGGAGGGGAGAAGGTGTGGCATGCGGCAGGCCCTGCTGCCACCATTGTCCGGGAGGGAGGGGAGAAGATGCAGTGGGCCCCAACACCACCGCTGTTGTCCAGGAGGGAAGGGGGAGGGAGGGGAGAAGGCTCGCCAGGCAGTGAGCCACACAGTCTCGTGGGGGGGAGGAAGAAGGCTTACCTGGTGTCAGTCCCTCCTCCTGTGGAGCTCCTCCTGCTTCTGCAGGCTGACAGCTGTGGGGCATACTCCCCCCCCCCCCGTGAGTATTGTGGGTCCCCCTTCTTGTGTTTATCAAATTCCCTCTTGAAACCGTCCATGCTTGTAGCCGCCACCACCTCCTGTGGCAGTGAATTCCACATGCTAATCACTCTTTGGGTGAAGAAGTCCTTCCTTTTATTTGTTCTAACCTGACTGCTCAGCAATTTCATCGAGTGCCCACAAGTTCTTGTATTGTGAGAAAGGGAGAAAAGGAATTCTTTCTCTACCTGCTCTATCCCATGCATAATCTTATAAACCTTGATCATGTCACCCCCTCAGCCGTCATTTCTCCAAGCTAAAGAGCCCCAAGCGCTTCAACCTATTCCTAGGGAAAGGGTTCCAACCAGGGTTCCCTCTAAGCTGAGTTAGTGTGAGCTAGCTCACAGTTTTTTAGCCTCCGGCTCACACATTTTTGTCTTAGCTCAGGAAGGATGGCTCCAGAGCAAACTCATTTATGCAGTAGCCAACTCCCTCGCTCACAACTTTAATGCCAGTAGCTCAGAAAGTAGGATTTTTGCTCACAAGACTCCACAGCTTAGAGGGAACATTGGACCCTTTTATCATTCTAGTTGCCCTTTTCTGCACTTTTTCCAATGCTATATCTTTTTTGAGGTGTGGCAACCAGAACTGTACACAGTACTCCAAATGAGGTTGCACCATCGATTTATACAGGGGCATTACGATACTGGCTGATCTGTTTTCAATTCCCTTCCTAATAACCCCCAGCATAGCGTTGGCCTTTTTCATTGCAGTCACACACTGTCTCAACATTTTCATTGAGTTATCTACTACGACTCCAAGATCTCTCTCTTGGTCAGTCTCCGCCAGTTTGGACCTCATCAACGTGTATTTATAGGTAGGATTTTTGGTTCCAATGTGCATCACTTTGCACTTGGCCACAATAAACCCCAATTGCCACACTGATGCCCACTCACCCATCCTTGACAGATCCCTTTGGAGAGCCTCACAATCCTCCCTGGTTCTCACCACCCTGAACAACTTCGTGTCATCTGCAAATTTAGCCACTCCACTGCTTACTCCCAACTCCAAATCATTAATAAACAAGTTAAAAAGCATCGGACCAAGTACTGATCCCTGTGGTACCCAGAGCTTACCTCCCTCCACTGAGAAAATTGCCCATTTATACTCACTCTCTGTTTCCGTTTAATTAGCCAGTTTTTGATCCACAAAAGGACTTGTTCTTTTATCCCGAGACTATTGAGCTTACTTAGGAGCCTTTGATGAAGAACCTTATCTTTCCTCCTTCTTCCTTCTTCAGCCAAAAATGCCCTCCCCCCCTGACAGTGGTCAGATGTCTAAAGTAGGACACGGAACTGGTGAAAATCGCCTCCCTCTGCAGTCCATCAAAATCCTCCACTGGATCCAAGCCCATGTATATTGCCCTGAGATCCCTGAAGGAAGTGTAGCATTAAAACGTATTGAATAAATTATTTACTGTTGAAATGACAGGCACACATTGGGTTGCATACACTAGAGTGTTACCATGGACAGAAGGATTTCTGTCTGAGGAGTATGACTTTCTCATTCCCCCCTCCATGCAAACCCAAATGCTGCCTGGAACTGCCACCTGATGAGCCCCCACTGGTTTTCATGGAGTCCTTCCAGGAGGCTAGACTTTTTCACTCCAACTACTTTGTACTTTGTCAACAGCAACCACTCTACAGGTACATTGTGTCAAGTAGTCCAAATGCTCTGCAGTCAGTGCTGGAAGGTTGGGTAAAAGAGAGAGAGAGAGCCTGTATGAGCGAAGTAAAACATAAGAAGAGCCCTGCTGGATCAGACCAGTAGTCCATCTAGTCCAGCATTCTGTTCCACACAGTGAATAACCTGGAGGACTAACAGAGGCCTCCTGGCAACAGAGGATCAACAGTGGCCTTCTCCTGATGTTGCCTCCTGACTGCCTCAGAGCTGGAGGTTCTCTTTAGTTACCATGGCTAGTAGACACTGATAAGAACTATACGGATATTTCTAAACTCCTTTCAAAGTTGTCCATCCTCGTGGCCATCATTGTGCCTGCTGGCAGTGAATTCTATGATTTAATGACTTGTCTTTTGTCTGTCTTTAACCTATCGCCTGTCCTGGTCTTACGGGAAAGCTCTCTCTGTCTACTTTCTCCACCTCATGTATATTTTTATAAACCTCTGTCATACCTTCTTTTTTTCCAGACTGAAAAGGCCCAGACTCTTCAGCCTTTCCTCACAGGAAAGGTGTTCCAACCCCTGAACCATCCTGGCTACCCACTTCTCTACTTTTTCCAGTAATACCTTGAAGCATTAAAAACATGGCAGAATGAAGCTGCTTTGGGCAGTGTTTGTATATGTGTTCCTCTGTGATAGGGTGTGTCGTATGATGAAGCCCAATGAGTCTCCAGGTGGCATGAACAATAATGGCCCTTGGAAATGGTAAACCACACTGGGGAGACGATGACTGTCTGCTGGAGTCCTTTCGTAGAAAAAGAGGTGCAGGAGCTCATTAGCATAACTCATTAGCATACCTCATTAGCATATGCCATGTCCCCTGACATCACCGGAAGTGTGTCAGAAAGGGAATGTCAGTTTCCGCCCCATTATACCCTATGGGCCATTGAAATCAATGGCAAAAACTCATAGGATATATGAGGGGCTGAAGGAAAGGGGGTTTGAGGGAGAGGCTCCAAACTTGCAGGGTAGCTGCTGGGGCCTCTCCTCGAAATACCCACCAAGTTTCAAGAAGATTGGACCACAGGGTCCAATTCTGTGGGGCCCCAAACAGGTTGTCCCATTCCCTCCATTGTTCTCTATGGTGGGAAAAAATGTTAACTTTTTTCCTGCCATAGAGAACAATGGAGGGAATGGGGCAACCTGTTTGGAGGCCCACAGAATTGGACCCTCTGGACCAATCTTCTTGAAACTTGGTGGGTATTTCGAGGAGAGGCCCCAGAAGCTACCTTGCAAGTTTGGAGCCTCTCCCTCAAACCGCCTCCCCTCCAGTGGGTTTTAAAGTTGCCGCCGAATTTCGGCGGCAATTCGGCAATGGGCTGAATCAGATTAGAGAATCTGATTTGGCCCGTGGCTGCCCTAGTGGCCACTCCTGAGCTGGCAGAGCTTCGCTCCTCCTCGGTCCGGCCCCAACGGACCACTGACTGTCTGACCAGTTTGGGGTGTTCTGATGCAAAGGTTGCATAACAGCATAGACATTGGCCCAATGCAACAAACTAATTCTTATGTTCTTAAGTAGAAGTACATACTCAGGATCACTTAACACAGATAAGTTAGTCTGATCACGGGTTTATGCTTTGCAAATAAGAGACCATGAAAATTCTAATTACAAAAAAGAAGAAGAGTAAACCACACAAGGCCAATATCACCCTACCCCTGCCATAAACAGAGCTTCCATACATTTATTATCATTGCAGTTCCTTAATAGCTATTTCACATTTATTTATGTTTGCTTCACAGAACAAATCCCAGTGCTGTATAATCCCTTAGAAAAAAATCCAGCTCTTCGGAGTGACTTCACTGCAGTCTGCGTATGATTGCCATAGTTCTTTTTAAAAGTGCCTTTGGGGTGAAAAGAATATGTGGTTGCTGTCCAGAAGCTGAAATACAGAGGAAAGCACCAAGAAATTGTGTGCTGAAACACATGGGTATTTCTGAAGGATGCCAACAGCATTCAAACCAGGGTAACTTAAAAATCACTCCCTGACCTCTAGCGACTCACTCCCTGACCTGAATAGCCCATAATAGCTCATAATATATCAGAATAGCTCATAAAATATCAGAAGCTTAGCAGGGTCAGCCTTGGTTAGCATTTGGATGGGAGGCCACCAAGGAAGTCCAGCGTTGCTAGACGGAGGCGGGCAATGGCAAACCACTTCTGAACATCTTTTGCCTTGCAAGCCCCACAGGGTTGCCAGAAGTCAGCTGTGACTTGAAAACAGTAAAAAAGTGACTCACTGGTGGCTCTGCTACTCTGACGTTAGAATACAGTACTGTTCTTCTCTCCAGGGGTTTGCTGTTGGAGACTGTATAAAGAGGAGATCCAGCTCCAAACAGAATCCAGACTAGAAACAGTCAGAGAAGACCCGGAAGCTGCTGCTTTCTGATGTATTCTATGCCCATTCTAGAAACATACAAGAGGGAAGCGTAACATGGTTGGTCGTCCACAAGCCATACTACAACCATCTCCTACACTTGGGTTCCTGTACTACTCCAAGGGACTGGTGACACTGAAATTCCGAATATGGCACTGGAACATATTGTCCCCTTTGAAGCCTCTCTCAGTCTTCTTCCTATAAAGCCCTATATGGCCTGGGACCTACATACTTGAAGGACCGCCTCTCTCCATATGTTCCCCAGCGAGCACTGCGGTCTGGATCCCAAAACTGTTTGGTCCTGCCAGGGTTGAAGGAGGTGCGGCTGGCGGGTACAAGGGCCAGGGCTTTTTCAGTGGCGGCCCCGCACTGGTAGAATGAGCTCCCGGAGAACATCAGGGCCCTGCGGGATTTGCTACAGTTCCGCAGGGCCTGCAAGACGGAGCTCTTCCACCAGGCTTTTAAGTAGGGGCCGCCTAATGTATACATCTTGGCCCTGGCCCAATTTTATTTTATTTGCCAGCCTGTGGGAATGTATAGAAGGATCACATCTGAGTGCTGTTCAGATACACCTATGAAGAAAATTGTAACTGTATGCTGCTGATCTTGTGATGTAAGTTTAATGAGTTTTAATTGATATTGTATGTATTATCTATGTGTTGCTAGCCGCCCTGAGCTCGCCATTGGCGGGGAGGGCGGGATATAAGTAGTATGAAATAAATAAATAAATAAATAAATAAATAAATAAATAAATAATGGGAAGCAGAATGTGAATATTGTAAACCAGGGCTTTTTTCGTAGAAAAAGCCCAGCAGGAACTCATTAGCATAGTAGGCCACACCCAACAGCAGAAACTCATTCGCATATTAGGCCACACCCCCAACAGCACAGTTTATTGGCATATTAGGCCACACCTCCATGTTACCAGAAGAGTGGTCATCCAGCCACACCCACCTTTTGCTTCTTATTCTGTTTACCTTGTTTGTTGTCAAAACCCAGGGCTTTTTTTGCAGCAGGAATTAATTTGCATGTTAGGCCACATACCCCTAATGTAGCCAATCCTAATAAGTTTCTGCTGTTGGGCGTGGCCTATTATGCTAATGAGTTCCTACTGGGTGTGGCCAACTCAGGAGCTAACCGGAACTCTGTTCCTGTGCGTTCCTGCCCGAAAATAGCCCTGTTGTAAACAAATAAACATAAAGGGAGGTCCAGAGCAATAGTCCCCAATGGCACCTATCGACGACTTTCCTGATGCCCGCCAAGTGCTGCAGAAAAGGAGTGGGGCCAGATGGGGCTTTTACCCAGCACATCTTCTGACTGGCCACTGGCTGTGCAGATCTTTTAAAATGTTGCTTCTGCTGCAACTGCCACCACGGCCCAAGGATCTTCACTGCGTGGCTGAAGGTGTGTATGCAAGAAAATATTTTTAAACAACCTGTTCCTTTTACAAAGTGTTCTGTTAAGCAGAGTTTCTGCATGGTATGTTGAAGAGTTACCATTAGAGTTATACATACACTGCCTTACTTTTGTCCCTGGTCACACTAGGCCTCACTTAGTCTGCCCTGAAACTTCCAGATTGCCTCAGGAATGATCTTCACAGAAGGTTGGAAGCTTTGCAGTAGAAAATGTGAGGCCTAGTGTGGCCCTGTGGCTCAATCTCATAAGCTTCAAACTGCCTCCACGGCACCATGTTTGTGGAAATAATACTGCCTGCTTGATGTACCCAGATTATCAGAAGATATTAAGACTAAGTGAGGCCTAGTGTGACCAGGGACAAAAACATAGAAGAGCCCTGGGTTCTTTGCCTTTTCTGGTATGCAGTTTCTAACCTGCACTTTTACTGCCTGCCCACTGTGTAATAAGTGCCTTGGAACACATTAGGGTTCCCAGCCTCCAGGTGGGGCCTGGGGATCTCCTGCTTTTACAACTGATCCCCAGCTGATAGAGATCAGCTCTCCTGGAGAAAATGGCTCCTTTGGAGGTGGACTCTATGGCATTGTACCATGCTGAGGCCCCTCCCCTCCCCAAACCCCGCCCTGTCCTGGCTCCACCCCCAAAGTCCCCAGGTATTTTCCAAGCAAGACTTGGCAACCCTAGAACACATGCAGAGCAGAGGTTCTCTGGGCATGTCCAGAGTGAATCCTTCCTAGACATTATAATCTACTCTGGAGTTTTAGTGGCACAACATTATTTTCTTTCATCTTCCACCATCCTCCAAACTGGAGCAGAACGCAGTGACCAAGCATGTGTAAACCAGCCCTTAATTTTCCCTTCCTCTGAAGAGGAATAATAGAACTATGTCCCCTATATGTATAATATACTACAAGCTATATGCATGACTGTCACGGATATAACACCAAAATCCATATTCACAAGTGCATGCTAAGTTTGAGACAGCATTGGAGAAACCGTGTATTCAGTACAACAGCTTTCCCACTTCTACTGGTTAGCAGCAGACTTTCTAATCCTGGGCATTCAGCCTGGCAAACTTGTGAAATATGTCCGAGGTATTGTATTTTTTTTTCGTGCACAGCTTCATGGAACAGGTAAGACATTGAATGGTAATGAGAGATGATTTGTCACTGGCCAGGAACAAGTTCCTTCTGTAAAAACTTTACAGTCTAAGCTATAATAGTAATTCAGAGTCCTTTGAACTTTGATTACTTGTAGTATTTGCATGAAATTGGGTCTTTGTTGCCATGGTCGGAGTTTGTGGAGAGATACAAAGAAGGTAAGATGATAACTTTCACTGGACCAATTCCATGTTGGTGAAAGGGGATGAAGGCTTTTATGTCGCATGAGGATCTAAGGTGCAACGTAATTAAAATGGCTTAAACCAGAGTGAAAGTGGGTCCAATTCACATGTGTATTTTCTCCACACACTCACTCCTATGTAAAGGATCATGCAGAGCGATGTAAGATCTTACAAGGTTTTATTAATAATAAAGGTTGCAAAATACTTCTGATTTTTGAAGTTCAGATGTTGTTATGGATTTCCCCAAGGTGTGACAATCTCAGAAAAGTTATACAAAGAGCAATGAAAAAGGAGTTTTCTCAGTAGTAAGGAAGATCCAGCATGTTCCCTGTGGTGGCCACCCAGTGGGCTCAGGATCAGATGGAAGGCTGAGTTCCTTAGAAATAGGGAATGATGATTAAACCACTTTAAGCTTGTGGTGTCAATTTGCACCTTAGGCACAATCAACCTGAATGTTGCAACTACCTCTCTTTCTTGCTCCCCCCCCCCCCCTCCGCTTGGATCTTGGTTAAGTAATGTCCTCAAACACTGTTGGACTTCAGAATTCTTAGCAATCTAGCAGCAGTTTTTTAATTGTCAGGGTAGCATTACAAATTGATAGATAATTTTCTAGAACATTTAGATTAGATGTATTCCTCGTGGAGTTTCTTTGCATAAATCTTTTCACATTTTGCTTATCATTTCTTAACCCTTCAGTTAAACCTTTTCAGGAAGCTATCATTCATGTTGACGTTTTGTCAGTCAGTTCCGTTAATGGGAGGGATCGCATGAAGCAAAAGAGATAATTTTTGCACATGGCTTGCATGTGTGAACTGGCCTTGGGAACCAAATCTATCTGGCAATGAAGCAATTTTAGCCAACAAGCAAGTCTTAACAACAATATTTTAAAAACCCAGTAAGGTTCAGTGTATTATAATGATAGCAGCACAAGAGGCTTTACCAGCATCTGATGAAAAACTGGGTGTTCGGGGAGTTCCCTGGGAAAGAGTGATACAGTTTTATTTAAATGAGGTTCAGCCTTTAAAATTATTTCATTTCATGGGAGCTCCACCTCTTTCCCACCAGCCTTGAACATAGACAATTGCCTACTTACCAACCAACCAACCAACCTACCTACCTACCTACCTACCTACCTGTCTGTCTGTCTATCTATCTATCTATCTATCTATCTATCTATCTATCTATCTATCTATCTATCTATCTATTCCATTTATATCCCACCCTGCCCGCAAACAGGCTCAGGGTGGCTTACATTCGTTGGTAAAAGTACCATAAACCACATAAAACATTTAAAACATTTCAAAACATTAAACTGAGTCATAAAGTGCTAGCGATGATAATAGCCCCATCATTAATTAAGATGGCGAACTATATGTTGCAACAGCAAACAAATTCCGACTCAGTGATCTTCAGACGTCAATGATAGTATAACTCGATCTCAAAGCTGGGCCGGCCTATCACCCTAGATGTTGGTGGTGATGGTGAGGGCGGTTCCTAATTGAAAGCTTGGTGGAAGAGCTCCATCTTGCAGGCCCTGATCTCCTCCAGGAGCTTGTTCCACCAGTATGGAGCCACCACTGAAAAGGCTCTGGCCCTGGTGGTAGCGAGCCTGGTGTCCTTGGGGCCCGGCAGGATCAATCGATGTTGTGACCCTGGCTATAGTAGTCTCTGGGGTATATACGGGGAAAGGTGGTCCCTCAGGTATGTCAGACCCTGGCCATAAAGGGCTTTAAAGGTGAGTACCAGTACCTTAAAGCGAATTCAGTATGCTATTGGCAGCCAGTGGAGTGTCTTCAGCACAGGTCGGATGTGCTCCCATCTAGGAAGGCTCATCAAAAGTCTGGCCACGGCATTCTGCACTAGCTGCTGCTTCCGGATTTGCGACAAGGTCAGCCCCATGTAGACAGCATTACAGTAGTCTAGTCTCGAGGTGACCATTGCATGGATCACTGTAGCCAGGTCATCGCGGTTGAAGAAGGGAACCAACTGCTGAATCAGCTGAAGATGGTAAAAGGCCAACTTAGCAGTGGCGGCTACCTGGGCCTCCATTGTTAAGGAGGCATCCAGGAACACTCTCAGACTCTAACCTCAGGCGCTGGCACCAGTGGTATCCCACCAAAGGTCAGGAGTGGGATCCCTACCCCTGAACTGCCCCAACTCAGGCACAGGACCTCCATCTTCATCGGATTCTGCTTCAGCAGCAAAGGTGAATTTTTGAGCCTGAAACCTGAGACAAGCCAGACCAAAGTTATAGGGCCAGGGCTAGGGTTGCCAGGTACTACCTGGCAGCCAGTGGGGGGCTCCCAAGTCCTTTCTGGGATCTTCTGCTGTGCATGCTTTGAGCAATAACGTCACCCAGAAGTGATGTTATTGCATCGCCAATGTCAGGGAGGTGACACTCATTTGTGGGCAAAGCTCTATGGTTTTTTGCCTTCAAAACCATAGAGTTTGCCCAAAAACTAGAGCGTCACTGCCCCAATGTCAGCAACATGATGACATCACTTTCGGGGGGATGTCATTGTGTTGGGGATGTTACTCTGTGGTGGGGTTTCCCCTGCTGGCCAAATGGCCTGAGGTGGATCAAAGCCCTCAAAAGCAGGGGAATCCCCACTGGGACCTGGGGACTGGGGACTCTCCCAGGGCTGAATCCTGGAATTTGCAAAAGAACACTAAGAGGAATGCTTAGACCATGTGCAGTTGGTGTGCCTTTTCTTTGGCGCTTCAAAATCATGACTAGACCCCAGATACAAGAGTTTAGGGAAACAGGCTTGGAGAGAAATCTGACACAATTAAGCATGAAGGGGCACCCTGCTTCCTAAGTGACCCACAGTGCACATCTTAAGGTTTACATAAATTCAGAGTAATCCCTTATCAGTCCTTGCCAGATTTAGAAACCAAAACACACCGAAAGACCATGGGTTTTTGGTATCCTCCTCAGTTAATAAACAACACACTACCTCCATTTCCCATCCCCCTTCCTTCTTTTCTTCCTCAACCAATCTTCATATCTACCCAAGCAGTTACTGGGAAAGATATCTCTAGTCAGCAGCAAAAGTGACATAAAACTTACACCCATGATTAGAAAAGGCAACTATATCTTTCCCAAAGGCCTTGATTATCTATGTTTAAGGCCTTCAGTGGGGATGGGGGGTGTGGGGGTAGGAATGAAGGAAAATAAGAAAAGTACAATGAGAGGCATTCCATTAACAGGATTTAAAAATATTAGGGGGACATTTTATTGGTTCAGTTTGTGCTGGTTTCATAGAATTTATTTGCAGTATTTGTTTTCTACTGTTGTATTCTTATTATTTTACAGCCACAGCTTGCAGAGACTTTGGGATGCAAAAGGCCCTTTCTGCTTGGCTACAAATAAAGACTCTAATTGGTCCTTAAGCCACTCTAGGTAACCAATTGCTGAGCCTCGCTTAGGTCCAATAGGATTGTTTGTACATAGTTACATTGTTTGAAGTTATGAGTTGGAAACAGTATAAATTAAGGTGCCGCTCTCATAGAGCTGACTTTTGAGCTGAAGCAATGTGTTTGAATAAAAGCCTGTTTGTTTGATTCATCGCCTCCCGCTCAATACTTAAAATCTACCATGAATTTTAATGCCAGAATTGAAATTTTACAGCTGGCAGGTTCTACATGGAAAGATGGGATCCAGACATGGTGTATCTGCCCCTCCAAGCCCTCAGCTTGCTCCATCCACAGCTATGTCTGAACAACTGGGATGCTGTCTCTTTTCTAGGAACAGAATTCAAAAATTTCTCATCTAAAGATAAATATTTGCCCAATCTACAGAAAGGGACAAAAAGGAAAAGAGACTTAAGAAGCAAAATGATAAGATATGTGAGGAAATGTTCCTGGTAGCACTTTGTATCTTTGGATATAATGGGTGGCATTATTATCCACCTCTCCATCCAAACAGGAGGGTCTCCTGTGGATATTTAAAACCATGAATATTTATGCAGCAGCTGCCTTATGTCACCAATAAAATGGCAGCACGAGAAGGTAGCAGGGAGGTGAAATGATACCATAGGAAAGCATTACAGGCTGCAGGGCTGGGAAAGACTTCTGCTTGCTACTCTGGAAAGTTACCATCAATCAAAAGTAAGCTATCTTGGCCCATTATGTAAACTAATGATCCTATATGGTAGAAAGCAGATTCATGTATTCATATGAAATTCCTTAACTGGAGTGGGCCTTGTCAGGTATATATTATGGATGCATATATCCCTAAGATTTGGGAAGACTGATACTGCGATTCTATACATATGCTTTCTGAATCGCACCTATCTGATTGGTTGACCTATATTGAGGAGAAAATTTTAGTGATTGGACTTAACATTAACGACATAGTTTTGCTCACGGAGATGCAGGCTTTTGCCTTGATTAAGCAAAGACTTATTGGTATTGAGATACAAGATCTGAAAAGCCTGGCTTCTGGACGTTGTTTCCCAGTGCGTTGGGAGCTTTCATCTGGCCCTTCCCTTCCTGAATACCTATCTTGTTTGTGTGATCCTCATCTTTGTAGGGCATTTATGTTATCCCATTTTAATGTTCTCCCATATATGGTGCTATATGGGAGATTTAAGAAAATCCCATCTACAGATAGGTTGTGTCCATGTGGGATGAGTGAGATCGAAGATAACAATCATGTTATTTTGCGCGGTAAATTTTATGATGATCTTCGTGCTGTATTCTTAAAGCCTTTCTGGCTACCTTTGGAGGGTCGATCCGAGGATCATAAGACCTTTATACTTCTAGCCTCAAATAAGAGCGAAATCATTGAATCTGTAGCAAAGTTCCTTTATCAGGCCTCTAGGAGGAGATGTTCTTTCTGACCACAGATTCCAGTGTAATTTATTTGGATTTGTGCTGTAATGCCAATAAAGGTCTGTCAAGTGATACTGCTGTTCTGCATATTTATTGCATTGCCTCTTTCACTATTATCAAATTCAAGGCCCAATGACTATGTCATGTTGGTAGTATGGCTGCAGCCATCATTCCAAAGTATGACCAAATTCTGTAGGTGCCTCTCCCCACAATTCTGGCAAGATTTGGTAATGACACCTAGTTTTTGCTTTAGAAGATGATTAGACAAGTTCATGGAGAATAGGTCAATTTATAGCTATTAGCCACAGAAATGAAATAGAAGCCATAACCCCTAAATACCAGAGTTGCACAGTAACAACAAGGGCAGGTTTGGGCTTCCATTATGTCTACTTGTTGACCTTTCATGGGCATTTGGCCAGCTTCTGTGTGAATCAGAACACTGTGAGTTAGATTAGCCATTCCTCTTTCCCAACACAGCTGTCCTTAAGTTCTCGTGTATGAAGATGCAGAAGAAGATGAAGATGCAACCACACCTGGGAAACCCTTGAAAGTTAAGGAATTCCACATGCGCTCATATCCATACTAACAGCTAAACATGCATAGAGGTGACCATATACTTAGGCACCGTAATATCAGCCAGGCTGCCAGCCGGCATGACATGTAAACTGGGCTTTAATCAGAATGCCAACATGGTGCTTGTATATGGGAGCCAGTTTGGTGTAGTGGTTAAGTGCGTGGACTCTAATCTGGGAGAACCGGGTTTGATTCCCCACTCCTCCACTTGCACCTGGCTGGATGACCTTGGGCAAGCCATAGCTCTGTACCAGCTGTTCTCTCAAGGACAGCTTGGGAAAGAGCTCTCTCAGCCCCACCTACCTCACAGGATGCCTGTTGTGGGGAGAGGAAGGGAAAGGAGTTTGTAAACCGCTCTGAGACTCCAAGTGAGTGAAAGGCGGGGTATAAATCTAATCTCTTCTTCTCTTCTTCTTCTTATATACATTTGCAGTCTTAGAAGGAAGAGCTATAGGAAGTCCAATTATTCCCCCACCATAACATTTCAAATACAAAAAAAGAGACGTTATCCTCCTGTGCATGGGCCGTCGATGGAGTACTACCCTCAGCCTGATAAATCAATGCTGGATTGCCTCCTGCCGGATTGTCTCTGATTATGCAAAAGTACTGAGTCTTGAAAGGGAAATGGGGTGGTGTACAAGTGTCTCTTGAGTCACCAGGAGAGCTTTGCTCCTTTTCATATATCCTGAAGGAGATTTATCAGACAGACATTGTCAGGCCTTTAAAATTCCCTCCTCCTCCAAGCTGCCCTCCCTCTACGCACACTCTGACCCCTAAATTAGCAATGAAAAGAAAGATGTTCTTTTCATCGCCCCAACAGGGCTGCTTCCTCACTCTCCCTCTTCCCCCAGTAGCCTTTCAGGAGCTACTCAAAGGCAGTGGCAGCCTGACAGTCAACAGATGGTCTCCCAGCAGGGGAACAAGCATTAAACAGAGGAGGAGGAGGAGGCCTGGGCACTCCCGATCTGTCTCGTCTTGATATCTGCATGGTCATTGTCAAAAAGTGGGGCAGGGCAGAATCTACCATCCTCCCATGCTCCTCTCAAAGTTCTGCCTCCAAGCTCACTCTCCCAGGCCAGCTAGTCCTTAACCCTTCTTTGTTCTCAACAGCTGCTTGTTCTTCCTGTAACCAGACGTTTTTGAAATATTTAAATAGGCTCCCTGGGTTTTTTTCTCTCATTATATTTTAATTTCAAAGAAACCTCCCTTTTGGGATGCATTTTGCCCCCAAAAGGGGAACAGTCATATTCCTTGTACCTGTTGGATAGGAAAACTTATTGTCTTGTCTGTCCATTAACACATGTGAGTCATGAAGGGACAGACCTAGGCAGAGGACAGACTGGCAGAATGAAGCGCAAAGGAAGCGGGGTAAAAAGACCCGGGCCAAGTTGTCGCGAGGCTCTCCGGTTGTACTGCATGGGCTGATGCGGGACCATACCGGGGAGGAGGCGGAATGGAGCGTTCGCACTGTGGGGTGGCCCCTAGTGGCACCACCCCAGTTGTGCGCAGCTTTGATCCGATTCACCGATCCTCGTGTAGGCGCATAGGTGCAGCAGCAATTGGGGCAGGATCCCATGGCTGGGAGCTTTAACTCCGCAAGCCGGAATTGTTCCCATGGGTGGTTGTGTGCTCAAGCGCACAGCACGCATGGGTGGTTATGCCGGATCAGCAGGTTCACATTACCAGCGCCGCATGATTGCGGTTTATTTGCGTCCACACTTCCAGGAAGCGGGATTAACGTGCACCCAAATGGCTTGCCACAGGTTTCACCAGGTACCTTTTTAAAGCGGGATCAAAACACTTCAGGACGGGGTGAGTACAGCACGGCAACGCCAGACAGCTGTGGCTGTGTGAACCGGCCCTCTTAATCTGCTTGTGAAACGTGCCTATATCGGGCCGAACTGCCAGTCTGAACTCAGCCCTAGTTGTTACAAACCACAGAAGCAATGAAAAGCTAGCTAGAGCCTAGACATTCAGTACTTCGGACTGCAGTTGAGGGCTCACACAGTAAGGGCATTAGAAAACCCCACTTGAACTGAGCAGTGGCCCATCTAGTCCAGCACCCTGTATCAGAGCAGACATTAATATTGATATCTCCTTCTTCTGTCTTACACTGTGGACCCAGGGTAGTTTATAAAGTAAAATACATGACGCCAAGATACCGTTAAACAAAAATATGCAAGTCCTCAATCAAACATAAAACCGGTGATGTAGCCCCAAGAACATCCTGTACCTGTTCCAGTGGCACAGCTCACAGACTACAAGCCAAGCCCAGTCTTTAAGTTATCTGCCAAAAGGAAAAGAGCATATGCTCAGCCCAACACTTGCCCCTGGTAGGCTTGTAAACAGGGCGTGAATGCTTTTGCCGTGGTTATCACGTTGTTGGGAAAGTGGTATTCAGAAACAGACACTGATCATGGAGGTTCCATTCATCTGATGAAAATAGAGAACTAGTTTTGGGGCAAAGGAGACCTAGCTTTGATCCCCACCCCCGGACATCTTTTCTGTGTGCAGGCACTTTTTCAACAAGGGCGTGCTTTGCCACGTGAAGGCCCGCGGCCAGCCTGAGGAGTATACTCCTACCGCCTCACCTTATGATCCACCATTCTGGACAGCCCTATTAATTTCAGCTCTTTTGTTTGCAGGGTTCAAGTAATGTCGTGCTGTGAGATAATTCCCACATCGCTGGCTCCTGAAACCAATGAGTTGTGTTTGTGGGGGGGAAGTCATGAGTCTTGCTTAGCTCACTCCTTCTTTTGACTGCAAGACAAAGGTGCAGCTGCTTTCATCCTGCTGCAGCCCTCATCCTTACAATCTTTCACTGGCATTCAAACCACATTCATTATCCCAGACAGCCTCATTGAAGGGAGCGATGACTGGCTGCCTGCTAGACTTGTGCAGAATGACCTGAGGATTAAAGCGAAGGCCAATGGCTTCCCAAACGGTGGGTCAGGAGGACCCAGGATCCTTGTGGGTGGGTCATTAAACTGACAATGGGGAGTGGTTGGGGACAACTTGGCAAAAATAAAAACCCAAAAGCCTGATGAGGTTTCTGAATTAGAAACTGGGGCTGACAGGTGGGCTCCCTGCAGGAACGATTTGAGAACCACTTTGCTGCTTCCGCTTTCCCTCCCCACCCCAAATCAAGATTATTGGATTTTCCATCAAAAGAAGGAGATTGGGGAGAAAGCTGTATTCAAGTTAGTTGTGAGGGGCCAAGCTATAGCAAAAAAAAAAAAAGGAGGTGGTTAGCATGCTTGGTCGAATTGGATTCTTTGATAGCCCAGAATCTTAGCTTGGCAATGCAGCAGACTGCATAAATATAAAGGACTGGATATAACATTTCACCAGTTAAGCTGTTCATTTAAGAACTGTGTTTCTCTCACCTTGAACAATTAAGAGGTATGAATTTCATTGAACTTGCCCTTATGGTCAACAAGCTTAAATTCTAGTGAGCCAGAGTGAACGCTTTCCTATGACTTTCTTCTTTCCTGACATTATTTTCCAGTTACCGAGTTTTCAGAATGAGGTATGGGGGTATCGTATGAAGGGCATAAGGAATGCTCCCTACATTCTTGCTTTTTGAAGTGTGCCAGAGGTATGGTACTGTTCACATTGTAAAGTTTATGTCCTTATAGATCTTACCATGAGGAGATTGCCAGAATCCTTGTGCTCTGGAAATGGCATAGAATGCCTATGCACGTGGAAAAGTGAGCATGTGTGAGGCTTCTGTACTATCAGCAAAAGATCAGACCTTTGTAGTTAAACAGAGTTCTTTATTTCTAATACTGGAACAGGAACTCGATGTTTGTTAGAGATACAGAATAAAGATGACCTGGGTTAATATACCTTCATGCAAAGGTGCTTATGCATAAACATCCAATCAGAATACATACAAAAAAGTGGGAAGAAAATGGTGACCATTTGTTCCCACCAAAGGTGGGAAAGTTATAAAAATTCCCTTCTTGGCCTGAGTGACCCAGATGTGCGAACACTAAGCATAACATTTGGCCAGAGACAATAAAATAACTTCCAAGGTTGTACCCACTCTGATAACACACATAGAGTCGCACAGGAGAGGGGGAGGGAACCGGACAAGACAGGCACAGTTGTTTATGTGACGCATAGGAATGCGAGAGGCCATCCTCCCGGGGAAAAGTAACACTAAACAGGGCAGCAATTTCTACTTCAAGGCAAGCCATAAAACATTTGGGCGATAGCGAAGCACAAAGAAACCGAAAGTAGCATTAAGGCAGTCTTAGAACAAGCAAACGATTGTCAGATACTGACATCATGGCTGGTTGAAGGTCTATATTCAGTCCTAATTTCAAAGCTCAATTCAAATGTAGCATCAAACTATTATTTTATTAAACTATTGTTAGTTTTGTCATTTGAACATGGGACACTTGACTCACTATGCTCATTTATGATCCAACAAATCAGGAACTGAAACCATTGTCTGAAGCTGGTTTATTAAAGCTATTAAATTATGGTTTAACATGATGTACAGACCCATTATTTTAAGCAAAGAAATTTATGAGTAGAGGAAGAATGCAAATGTAAATTCTTCTTTCTGATTGCTGAAGTTATGCTGCAACTGTTTTTTCAGACTTTAAAATAGAAGTATGTTTCTAAAGTAATGGTAAGGCTGCTGTCCGATGCACAGTTACTCGATAATAAGTTCTCTTGAACTTAATGGGGCTTGCACCTTAGTGTTTTCAGGATTACAACATAACACCCAGATACTATCCATGTTTTACATAGATGGAAAGTATTGGGACTTAAATTTGTGTAAGTATGCTTAGGTCGTATCATGTGCTTCTATTGATTTCAGCAGCTGCAGTTTGGGGGGAAGTAACCCAAATATCATGCAAATTGAAAAGTTCACAACCCCCCCCCCCCCCACACACACACACATTTATGTCGGTCTTTGTGTTTGTACAACTTCGTGTACATTTAAAATTAGGTCTTGCAAAAACTGCTCTCAGTCAAAGGGCTGATCTCTCCCCCCCCCCCCCCCCCGGTGCTTTGAAAAACACAAGAGAGAAACTTTCAAAATGGGAGGCCTGAAAGAAAGACTGGAATTGAATAAAACAGTGAATAGATCGCAGGCACCACCGCCACCAACAAAGCCAAAGACAATGGAACAAAAGGAAGGGAAAGGAAAAGGGGGGGGGGAGACCAAAGAAGGGGAAAGTACTTAAAGTTTGTTATGAATGCAACAGTATCGTGGTCTTTCTGCCGACCAAAGCGCTTTCCAGGGAGGCATGCAGCTCCATTATCACACGGTGAGAAGGAGTGATAAATGGTCACCGCTAACATTGACTCTGGCTGATAAACGTTCTGTTCCTTGGGGAGGCATAGGCAGGGGTCCACAGCACACCATAACCATGTGGGTCACTGACAATAAAAGGGAATTAAAATGCATCTGCTCCAGTGGTGTTCAGGGAAGGGCCAGGGTGAGGAGGCCTGTAGGTGACATCGCCTGCTCCTCCTCCCCTTTTCTTCTTGCCTTTAATTCAGTCGTCCCCCTAATCTGTATAGATGATGAAGTTCTTGCTGTGATTTCATGCCTGCCACATCCAGCTGCTCCCGTGCAGTCAGGACGCACACCCATTCCGCTTTCTGTATCTCTCCCCCAATGTTCCTTTCTTTTAGGTGCTAAACCACAACGCATGGGAGAACAAAGAACTCAACTGCTGTGAGACAAACTCTGTGGGCTGGATCGTAGGGAGATGTGGCAGGAGTCTGTAGGCAAAGAAAGATTTGTTAGTGGCTGCAGAGCATCCCTTGAACAAATGCTGGTTTCCAGAAAGTCGAACTATTCAAAAGTCAGATTCAAGAGGTAGCCATTTTGATCTGAAGCAACAGAATAAAGTTCAAGTACAGCGGCACCTTTATAAGACCAGCTTTGTTGCCATTGGACTCAACCTTTATTCCAAAGTCACACAAGTTCAGCCTCCCTAAAATCAAAGTAACGGATTTTATTTCAGTTTCTTTTCTGGATTCTGCATTCAAATGCTCTCTTTTTGGGCTGGTGCACACAATATGTTTCCTGGCCCTGCAAGTAGCGCAGACCACCCCCAGAGACAAATTGTTATGGTCAGCTATCATGACAGACACAGCCTGATGGTTATCAACTCCCTCTAAAATGGCAATGCCATCACATAACGTGCTGCAGGAATTCATATCATAGTTGTCCACACCAGTACATGACCCAAGGAAGTCCTCAAAAAGAGGGACTGCTCATTTATGCCAAAATGAACTGTCTTTTTATGTTTCAAGGACTCCCTATAATCACAAGGATTATAAATTTCCTAAACTTTACAATGGGCATTGGATATGTCTGTGCTGCATTTTCTAGTAATTCAAACAATCATCCTTAATGTAAAAACTATTTAAAGGCATTTCAAACTTTGGAGAAGCCTTTTGCAAACTGGCCTCATCAGACATCTTCTGGGGTTTTCCCCATTCAGGCAGTTTCTCTTTTAGTTTTTGTACATAGGAAAACCACTTTCATCCCACTTATTTTCTGGTCCTTTATCTGAGCTTTGTTTATTTCTTTAGATAACATTTCGATATTATATTCCATGCTTATGCCATTGATTTCTCTCAACTGAATTTAGTCAGCTTTTCTCATTTTTACCATTTACAGGGAACCGATGCAACAGCAGCCAATATTATTACTGAATTATACTAACGTGACTGGGGGGAAAGCCAAGCACGGTTTCAGCCAAAGCGTGCAGAAACCAAGAAAGATACTTGAACTTCCTGCTCGAACCAAAGTTGTCATGAAATTTGGTAACGTCTCTGGTTCTCATTGCTGCAAAACACCTTGACCGATTTCACACTAGCCTTTGTCCCAGGCTTGCTCCTCCTTTCCCTCCGCTGCTTCTTGTCAATTTCACATCATTTGTCCCGCGACTGCCTTTTGACCCACGGCTTCCCCCGTTTTGCTCTGGCTCAGCTCGATCCTTAATTTCCCAGAAGTCTGCTGTTGCCTCGCAGAGAAAAAGGGGGTGGGGGAGGGATTAAGAGGGCGAAGACAGGGGAGTGGGAGGAGGGAGGACACAGGAAGCTGTAGGAAACTTCACCAAGGAAATCGAACTCCAGGAGCGGATTGAAAACAGCCACATGCCAAGAGCTCTAATGTGAAATTAGTTTAAACGGTTTGGGGCAAATTGCCCCACCGGTAAACAGGGGTAAGTAGTACGTGCGAAATCGGTCCTTGATTACTTTGCCTTGGAGCACACTGGGATTACTGGTCTTCTGGTGGTGGAAAGTGGTGTCAGGTCACAGCGGACTCATGCCAACCCCCCTAGGGTTTTCAAGGCACGAGACATTTAGAGGTGGTTTGCTATTGCCTCCCTCCATGTCACAACCCTGGTATTCCTTGGAGATTTCCCATCCAAATACAAGCCAGGGCTGACTCTGCTTAGTTTCTGAGATCTGATGACATTGGGCTTGCCTGGGCAATCCAGGTCAGGGCTATTGGTCTTCTAAGGATACTTTAAATGTTTAAAATGTCTACAGTGTGCTTTTGGTGCTTGAACTGAAATCTCTTGGTGCTTCTATCCTATTATTACGACATGTGGTTGCTTCTGGGAGGGTACAAGACTGCATAGTCAGTGTACATGACACTTACAGATTCACATGCCCTTGGATGTAGTATAGGAAGCAAAACTCAGTTATGTTGCCTTTTCTAGGCTAGCAAAGATAAAATATTCAGCTGTCCTCCAGATACCCCTTAACATGCAGGGTCCCTCGGGGCATTTCTCTCCTCAATGTTGTTTAACACCTACATGTGTCTCCTCATCCAGCTGGAGCAGAGCTTCGGGCTGGGGTGTCATCAATATGCTGATGACACCCAGCTGTATCTGTTATTGGACAGCCACCCAAATGCCACTCCAGAAAATCTGGCCATGGGTTTGGAGGCTGTGGTTTGGTAGTTGAAGCACAGTAGGTTGAAACTGAACCCAGCAAAGACAGAGGCCGAGGACAGATTGGCCATCTCAGCCGCTCTGCCTCCACTTCAGAAGCGGAGGCAGAGCGGCCGTTCAGACGGCTGCATCTGCCCCCAGGAGGCGGCCCGGACGCATCGCGTCCGGCGCTGCACTCCTTCTGCACCAGCCGAGCACCACTTCAAAGTGGTGCTCGGCTGCTGCGGCGTGCCCTGCGCGCGCGTTCCACCCGCCGGAGCGGGTGTGAACGCATGCGGGCAGGGGCAGCCGCGCGGCATCTGCCCACCGCTCCAGGAAGCCGCCCACAGTCTGAACACTGCAGGCGGCTTCCTTCTGGCGGCGTGTGAACGCCGCGCCGCGGGGGAAATTCCCCTGCCCCATTCTGCCGCGCCGCGGAGGCGCGGCAGAATGGCAATGTGTCTTCAGCCACTGATTCTGTGGCTGGGAAGGAGAACTTCAGAGTTGCGATATCCAGCTGTCCTTGACCAGGGCCAGGGCCTTTTCGGTCCTGGCCCCAACCTGGTAGAACTCTCTGCCAAATACCATCAGGACCCTGCGGGACCTTATGCAGTTCTGCAGGGCCTGTAAGACAGAGATGTTCTGCCAGGCCTTTGGTTGAAGACAGCAATGGTTCCCATCATAACTGGCATCCTTTCTGCCCCAGCTGCTTTCCATATCAATTTTACCCTCTTTGCCCCTGCTTGCAAAGCAGCCAGCGGTCTGTAATGGGACAAATTAATATATGCCATCTTTTTGTTTGAAATATCTTATAAATGTTCTAATGGTTTTATCTTGATGATTTTATGAATGATGTACATCACCCAGCGCCCTGCACTGCAGGGATTGGGCGATTAACAAATTTAATATATAAATAAATAACCAAAATGTGGATTTGATTTTGACATGCATGGGGGATCTCTTGAGCCAGGAGACTGCACTTAGAAATAGTTACTTTTCAGAACGGGATGATTTCTGGAGTGTGCAACCCTGTACACTTTGAAGTAAGTCTACATATACTGTGAGGCCAAATTGCAAGGTATCAAAGTGACATTCTTGAAAAAAGCAAGGAGATATTTAACTAAATACAATGCACAGGTAAGCTGTCTTCTTGGAACAGGTACATTTCTTTTGACATTTTTTCCGTTGTTATCCTGTACTTTCTCCAAGGCTCTCATGGTAGTAGACCCAGGCTCTTTCATAAAACCGTCTATCAGGCTGTGGAGTTTTCCATCCTGAAAAAAAAAGCAAAGGATGGTTCTACTTCAGCATCTTCTTTTGCCTTTCCCTTCAGCCTCCTATAAGATGGAAGAACTTGGGGACCTTTATGATCAATAGCAAACTTGCTGTAAATGACAGGCCCTAATAGATCATACAGCGTTCTAGGCCTTGAAAGTTCATACTGAATGTATCATGAACAGCCTGTTTAGAAATGTGAAGAGAATGTCACACTGTCTGAGCGATATAGAAGAGGTGAATGATACCATCAGGGTGCGTTCAGACGCGCCATTTGATCCGGCTTGATCTGGCTTTCGAAACGCTTAGAATCCGATCAAATGTGCGTGATCGGACAGCCACAGCTGCCTCCCGTCCCCAGCCATCACTTACCAGAGCAAATTCCAGAGCAAAGCGTGGTATTTTGCTACCGGGTCCCGAGGTGGTGTTTCCTGTGCTCTCCCGGCTCAAGCTGTGTTTTCCGCTGTGTGATCGCGGAGCCGTCATCAAGCCACTTCCGAGTCTGGCTTCTGAGTTGAGCCACTTCCGAGTCTGGGGTGGCTTAATCCACCCACCCACCCCATGGAAGCCTCTGGCTTCCGCTTTTTGCCCGCCATTTTTTTTTTTTTGCCTCAGCAATATGTGCATGGGCGCTTATCTGTCCCCTCGTAAAAAAAATTTTTTTAATGGCCACTATTTCTGCCTTCAGGATCCCAAGGAGGCCAGTTTCGGGGGGGAAGTTTAAAAGGACGTGTTCTTTCAGGGCGAGGAAGTCACGGTCCTTGTGTAACTGAGAGGCTTTGCTCTTCTGCTTTTGCACATGCGCAAGATTATATTTTCAGATGATTGCTTATGTGCATGCACAAGTGGCAAATAATAATGATAATAAAAGCCCGACACACACTCCCATGTAGACGCCGGGGAGCTGCTTGAATGCGCTTCGAAGTGGGGTGAGCGTGATCGCGATTGTCCGGAGCGGGGCGTTTTGAACCGGCTCCAGCACGCCGTCTGAACACACCCTCAGAGATTCTCATATAAGTAATGGGAAAAGGTCATGTTTAAAAAATCTGGCCTTTTAAAAATGTGGCCGGATATTTCAAATTAAAATCAAAAACATTAGTTTAAGTTTTAAAATAGACAAGAATAAATCATTTGGGTTTGATCCAGTTCTTGTCCAACTCGTGCAGCTTGGGATGGACCATGTGTACTTCACTTTTGGGTGGGATGACAGAAGAGAATGGTGTACACTGGAGTAGAATCTAAATCCATTTTTTTCCAGGAAAAATTCAGCAAGCAGAATTTGCTTAAGAATTCCTCCTTCCACTCCCCCCCAACCCCTGTCATTCTAGCTCTTATTGGTACTTCCAGTTCTAGACTGTGGTTGCCAGGCTCCTTGCCATTGTGGGGGGGAATGTGGGGGGTGTTCCGGGGTGGGCCAAACACTGCACATGACTTCCCTGGTGTGATGATGTCACCCATAAGTGACATCATTGCATCAGCAATGTCGCATGTGACACTGGTTTTTCAGCAAAAACTCTATGGTTTCTTGGCTTCAGAACCATAGAGTTTGCCCAAAAACCAGAACGTCACCGGGGATGTCACTGGCATGATGACATCACTTCCTGGTGACATCATTGTGCCAAGGATACCACATAATGCTGTCCCTGTTTGGGAGTGGAGTTTCCTCCCCTGGCCAGTTGGCCAGTGGTGGATCAGAGCCCCCTAAAAGCGGGGGAACCTCCCTGGGAATTGGGGCCTGGCAACCCTATTCTATTTGAGTGAACATCTTTCAGAATTGGGCCTTAAGATATATAATTATGCTTTTCAGTAAATCATGCAGATAAGCAACAAATCTCATTTATAGGTTATATTGCTAAACGGAAGACTCTGTTTAACTAAATATTGACAATGAGTGATAAGATGCCTTTGAGAAGGAAGAAATTGCTGAATAAAATACACAGAAAAGCATAATGATGGATTTAAGGCTTTTTCCTTAATTTGTCTAAATAAATCATGGATGAAACTGGTGATTGTACTCATTCCACAGATCTGTCCATACAGTCCTGGAATGGTTAAATTACAAGAGAACTCTGGCAGAGTTCAGGCATTAATATACATGCAAAATCTGGTTAAATGATGAAACAATGAGAGTTTCTGATCAGCAGGCGTCATAAAATAAAATACAAACTTCAATTAAAAAATGTAGATCTTTGTCCTAGTATGGTTTGGAATGAAAAACCTGTTTTTCTCGTGCGTGCCCATCCTCCACCTGCCCTCCCACCCCCTTGCTCTGAATGTCATCTGTGTTCCAAGACTAATCCTGCAGGCTTTGAAGACAACTTCTGTGCCTGGTGCCCTGTTAAATACCAGAGGGGAAACCAGAGCTCAGGCAGCTTTCTGACTGTGCTTTGAAATGACACTTGGAAGGGGAAGGAAGAGTGGAAATGTCACCGTGTCGCCACCAATGAGCTGGAGGGTCCTTCACACTCCCTCAGCCTAATGTGAAGGCACAGCTCACTCCTTCAGGGAGAGGGCAGAGGCACACAGCCCAGGCCAAGGTGTAGCTGTCTCTTTACTTGCTCTTTTCATGTCTGCAGAAACCTAAAAACAATCCCAAAGGCTCCTTAATGGTTCCAGGAAGGGGATTTCAGACACAGCACAGTGTCTGGGGAGGGGGATTGTTGTGCATCGTGGACCACTCTTGACATTTTCAAACTTAGAATCATCAAAGGCTATCTACTAAATGACAGAAGGCTTCAAAACTCCTTACTCCATCATCCATTGGATGAGGTGCAATTTTTGAAAAGGCTGAAATGTATACATAACAAACACACGGGCCTGACTCCTAATATGAGCCAGGAACCTATAGACCTACCACATCTTTCCACTGATTACATCTTTGTTCTTTTTTCCTCTAAGGAGCAGAGCATACATTGTTCTCCCCTCTCATTTTATACCTATAACAACTCTGTGAGGCTGGTCGTGCCGGTGGGCGTATGAAACCAGATAAAGCCGTGGCTGTATTGTTTCTTAACTGGGGCTACACTGCAGCATCAACATACCTGCTGTTACTTGTCAGAGGATAATAAATATACACTCCTCAGCAAAATAGTAGTTCCTCGTTATGAGGTAGAGACAGAATGGCTCAAGCAACGGACTCGTGTCAGCACAGTTTTACGTCTGTGTAGCAGCCCTGTGAGCAAAACAGTGCACGATGTTGAGGCGGTATCTGTGACTGGACCCCCAGCACGCCCATCGCTACAGTGGGGCATTTTGGTGCCCCACCCTCTTCAGTATAAGCCACACACCCACACCCAAAAAGCCATGCAAGAATATTTATTATGTTGCACTGGCCAGAGGGCAAACAGGAGGATGGTTCTCTACCTGCCAGCCAGGCACTAGGGCAGCAGTTGGACTGAATAACCCCAGTTCCCTCCTCCCAATCACTGGAGGTCCATGAGGGCAGCCATCACCCTGGGAAGGCAATGTACAGAGTAAGCAGCCAGTTCTCTACTGGCTCTCTAGCTGCGAGGGCAGTGAGCAGGCAAGGGGGTAAGGAGGCTACTTTCTTCAGTGCACCCGCACCAAGGGAGGAATCATGAGGTGGCAGCCCAGCAGGCTCCTTGCCCACCTGCTCACTCACCCCCAATGCTCCCTCTAAGCTGTGCAGTCTTGTGAGCAAAAATTCTATTTTGTTGGCTACTGGCATTTAAAGCTGCGAGTGAGCGATTTGGCTACCACATAAATCAGTTTGCTCTGGGGCCATCCTTCCTGTGCTAAGACAAAAATGTGTGAGCTGGAGGCTAAAAAAACTGCGAGCTAGCTCACCCTATCTCAGCTTAGAGGGAACACTGCTCACCACCCTAGCAAGTAGAGAACCAGCCGTTTGCTCCATTCATTGACTGCCCACATGGACCTTCAGCAGACTCCTCTCCCACCTGCTTGCTTGCCGCCCTAACAGGTAGAGAGCCGATAGAGAACCGGCCACTCGCTGTGTTCATTACCTTCCCATGGTGACTGCCCGCATGGACCTCCAGTGATTGTGAGAAGGGAACTGGGGTTATTCTAAGTTAATGAATGCAGACGGCCAAGGCATAATCCTAAAACTATAACCCTGGGGCCTGATTAATTTAATTAACAACTTAACTGCCCCCCCCAAAAAAAATTAAATGCCCCCTGATGAAAAAAAAAATCCTGGCTATGGCTTTGGTCCCCAGAGTGTAATTTAGACTCAAAAATCAGCTGGGATGGCGATAAAATGGGCAATTAATGTTAATAGAGATATTCCAATGTCATCATGGGAATTTTTATGGAAAAGAGCTATGAGTATATCAACATGTTATAGTCTTAAAGAAAATTGCTATAAAATGATGTATAGATGGTATATGACACTTTAAAAAATTGCAATTATTAGTCAACATGTATCTAATAAGTGTTGGAAATGTAAACAAAAAGAAGGTTCCTTTTATCTTATGTGGTGGACTTGTGAAAAAGTGAGACACTATTGGTCAATAATATATGAGGAAATGCAAAAAATTGTGAAATGTACTTTTTAAAAAACACCAGAATTGTTTTTGCTAGGTCTTAAGTTGGAAGATATAGATGTCAGTAAACGGACAATGATATGGTATATGGTGACAACCGCAAGAATGGTTTATGCACAAAACTGGAAGAATGAAAGAACTCCAGAGCTTTGGGAATGGCTCAGAAAACTAGTATTTTTGGCTGAAATGGACAAATGGACTAAGAAACTGAACAATCAAGATTCTATGATATTTTTAGAAGAATGGAAAGATCTGCAAGAATATACAGAAAAATGTATTGAATTAAAGGGAAACATATTTACATTTTCTAACTATTGAAAAATCTGTAATAACTGTATATGTATCTAACATTTTTAGGAATGGAATATTATATAAAAACATTAGAGGTACATATGTTATAGAAAAAGAGCTAAATACTCAATCTTTTTTAATCAGTAATTTACCTGTTAATCTAAGTTTAAGTACAGGTGTGGGGTCTGCTGGAAGCCTAAAAGGGGGGAGGAGGAGGAAAAATAAAAAGAGGTCGATAAAAAATAAGATGAATGTACTGTCTAATGAAAATGGTGACATCAATAAAAATTTTTGGAAAAAAAAATCAGCTGGGATGGGGAGAGATGGCTCAGGGCCATAGTATGGAAAAGAGTTTTTAAAAATCCTCACCCAAAGCTATTTTCCCAGTAGAAACTACCACGACAGGCTGCCGTTAGCTCCAGAAGAGGGGGGAAAAATGTGCTCATTTTCTGCACTTCCCCTCTCCCCAGTCTAAACACAGTTGAAGAAGGGGCTCAGTTTTGATCAAGGAAGCAACATAGAGGCAAAGATTTTTTTAAAAGGCCTTTCCCCGGACTGTTTTTGGACTTCAAAGCCATATATAATTTGGTCCTATAAATCAAAAATCTACACACTGAATTTGGGCAGTGGATGCTTCTCTAAAGGACACAGGATGAACTAAGCCCCGAAGAAAAGGTATAATAAAATAAGTTATTTGCTTGCGCTGATCTTGCCCCCGTGTCTTCTAATGCGTGCTGTAAATAAATAGGTCTTAAGTATAGAGGGGTCTTAGATTGTGTCTGTTGCTCCTTTTGCCATGATAGGTATAAATTGATTTTCCTAGTAATATGTTAAGATATACTTTAGCTACATTGCATAGTCCCAACTTACCAATATACTGTCTCACACTGTTTTGGGGTTATGTTTTCTTCTCGTTGAAAGCCATGCAATGATTTTTTTTTTTAATTAATCTATACAGTCTTCCACCAGGACTTCATTGAGCCTGGGCTAATGCCTCATCTTTAGGGAGTAGACTGGGAATGCACACCTGTAGGTACAGCAGATCCATCTGTGCTCAGAAAATAAATTTGCTGGTTTGGGGCAAAGTGAGATAAAGGTCATAAAGCATGTTATCAATGTTATAGCAGACCTCAGGGCATACTTACACTCCCTTTAGCCCTTCTGAAACTTAAGGAACGTACAGCCCAACCCTTATCAGGGTTACTGGCAGTATCTATCTGTTTCGCTTTTAACCCTCCTTTCCTCCAAGGAGTTCAGGGAAGCATACAGTACCCCTCCTCCATCTTATCCACCCCATCGTATGAGCTGAGAGAGATTCGTTGTTATGGATGAGCAGTGATGAGTAGGATCTCTCACATTCTAGTCCAGTATGCTAACTACTACACAACACTCCCTCCACAGTCACACTGTCAGCTTCATTGAGCCCAAAGTTGGCTTAAATCTTGCTTAGCTGTGTACCGCCTTGCTTACAGATGAAGTGATTCCTAATAATTAATCCAGACTCATTCTAATATAATGCTGCTCATTGAAGTGGTTCAGATTATATTGTCACCCAATGCGTTATGAAGGGGGAGCATGCCTTACTTTTCTGGCCAGACAACGTGCTGACCCCACCACCAATGCCAGCAAGCACCCTTGTGCAGCCACATCATACAATGTGAAATGAAAGGTAAGCCCTGATGAATCCAGACCAGTGGTCCATTTCGTCCAATATCTTGTTTCACACAGTGGCACAGCAGATGCCCTGGAAGGCCAACAAACAGCATAGAGGCCAAGATAAAAGGGTTGGAACACGTTCCCTATGAAGAAAGGTTGATGCGCTTGGGGCTCTTTAGCTTGGAGAAATGACGGCTGAGGGGTGACATGATCGAGGTTTATAAGATTATGCATGGCATAGAGCAGGTAGAGAAAGTAGTCCTTTTCTCCCTCTCTCACAATACAAGAATTCGTGGGCACTCCATGAAACTGCTGAGCAGTCGGGTTAGAACAGATAAAAGGAAGTACTTCTTCACCCAAAGAGTGAATAACACGTGGAATTCACTGCCACAGGAGGTGGTGGCGGCTACAAGCATGGACGGCTTCAAGAGGGAATTGGATAAACATATGGAGCAGAGGTCCATCAGTGGCTATTAGCCACAAGGTATAGATAGGAACTCTCAGTCTGGGGCAAGTGATGCTCTGTATTCTTGGTGCTTGTGGGGGGGCGGGCAACAGTGGGAGGGCTTCTAGTGTCCTGGCCCCACTGCTGGACCTCCTGAGGGCACCTGGTGTTTTTGGCCACTGTGTGACAGAGTGTTGGACTGGAGGGGCCACTGGCCTGATCCAACATTGGCTTCTCTTATGTTCTTAAGACCTTCCCCTAATGTTGCCTCCTAGCACTGGGTTTCAAAGGTTTACTGCCTCTGAATATGGAGGTTCTCTCTATTAACCATTGCTAATTACCACTGATGAACCTATCCTCCAGAAATCTAACCCTTTCTAAAGCCACCTGTACTTGTGGTCATCATCAACACCGGCAGTGACTCCCACAATTTATTTACTCATTCAGTAAAGAAGGACTTTGTTTTGTCCATCCTGAATCTATCACGCATCAAAGTTCATTGGGTATCCCACTGAGTTCCAGTATTATGCAAGTGGGAGCAAAAGAGGGCGCTCTCTCCACTCTCTCCACCCCATGCATAATTTTATAAGCCTCTTCTCCTAACTCCCTTCCAGGGTTGCCAACCTTCAGGTTAGGTCTGGAGTTCTTCTGGAATTAAAACTGAACCCCAGATGACAGAGATCATTACCCCTGGAGGAAATGGCAGCTTTGGAGAGTGGACTCCATTGTGTCATATCCTCACTGAGCTCCTTCTCTGCCCCAAACTCTGCCCTCCCCAGGCACTCCCCTCAGATCGCCAGGAATTTCCCAAGATGGCAGTGGTATAGGGCTGCCAAGTCAGCCCGGGGGGCGGGGGATCCCCCGCTATAGGGGTTCCCGATCCGCCGGCCGGCATTCGGCCGGCGGGGGGAACCCCACCCCCGAAGTCGTCCATCCTGGACGACTTCCCCAGTGTAGTGACGTCACCCGGAAGTGACATCACCACATTGGAGACGTTGCCAGGGCGATGCTCTGGCAACGCCCCCAACGTGGTGACGTCACTTCTGGGTGACGTCACTGGGCGCGCGCGCGAAGAGCGCACGCCAGGGAGGCTCCTGGGCAGCGAAGGACTCCCCCCCCCCCGCCAAATCGTAAGTTCGACTTGGCAGCCCTACAGTGGTAACCCTATCCCCCCTCAGTCATCTCCTCCCCCCCCAAGAGGAAAAGTCCCAAACTCCTCAGCCTTTCCTCCTTGGAAATGTGCTCCAGTCATCTTGACTGCTGAGAGATGCTGCTTCTCACGATCAGAATGGCTAGAACAGCATGGGGGCAAAACTGGCTACAGTAGCCCCAAAGCCCTGTACTAAATCGCATCTTTTCCTGGAGGGATTTTTGTTTCCTTTTCATTGCTCCCACTTTCAAGGTGTTAAACACTCTGTTTCAAATCAGCAAAACGCTTAACTATCTGCTTCGGGGCATGTAAATATAATGTTGCCTTCAGCGGAATTATACAGATGTTGAAAGTTACAGACGTGGTTTTGCCGGGTCAGATGAAAATTCTTGTAGAATTCACCGAGGACCTCTCAGGGCCAGGCTTTGTTCAGTGAGCTGTAGTAACTTGTAATCAGGGAGCAGATCTGGGGACCTGCCTCCAAATATAGCATCGCAAAGGAGTGCCTGAACACCCTGGACTCACACAGAGCTGAGCTAGATCAGGAGATGGGAATGGGCTTGGCCTGAAATGAAAGGGATTGGCTTGCACTTGGAGGCAAAGGAGAAGGGTGGGGTTTTTATTCCAACTCAGAAATCAATAGGGAGCTCATTGTTTCAGGAACCCTTCTTGCAAAGACTTGCATCACTCCGCAGTCCACAATGTTCACTGTTAATAGCCCCATGCGCTCCACTCCATACAAACATAAATATTCTCAAATTAAAATAATAACTGCTATCTTCTTTTCTGTTTGCATGCAGGTTTACATTCTGTGCTCTTACAGGCCCCCACTTAGGAACTGTGTGTGTATGTGCGGGTGTGCGTTTGCATGTGTGTAGATTGCACACCGTTGGGTGTAAACCCTCTGCTTAAAATCTTTGGTGCCCCAGTAACATTTCTACTTCCTTCGCATGAAAGGTTCCAGACACAGAAGAGCTGTTTCCTCCACTTGGCATCTTGACAGTTTTACTAACCTACAATTCCCCCCCCCTTTTAATTGCACTAATCAGAAGCAAGTTTGGACATATGCCCCTTTGCGGGCATCTGAGCTGGCATGAGGCGGCATCCACACCTTGTCCTCTGAAGCAAACAAAACCTCCCGCAGAGATATGCTAATTTCAGTTCCCACCCTTCGTTTCTTGAGCCTGGGATACCTGGATTTATTCCCCCGGTTTCCCTGAAAACTATCGGCTGTCCATCATAATGCCCTTAGTTTGAGAAAGAAAGAAAAAAGATGTACAGGCGGCAGAAATTTAAGTGCCATATTTGAAACCATCTGTATTCTATTT